>OX335668.1:68930000-70217500 GCA_946894065.1 Acleris literana | reverse complement strand
TTCCAAAAATCAAGCAACGACTTCGTGGTCAACGGTACCGGACGCCTGAAGAAGCGGTTGAGGCATACAAAACGGCCATTTTGGAGACCCCGACTTCGGAATGGAATAAGCGTTTCGAAAACTGGTTCGGTCGAATGAAAAAGTATATTACATATCACGGTGATTACTTTGAAAAAGAATAAATACCATTTAACACTTAAATTGTCTTTAGTTTTTTCAAACGACAGAACTTAAAAGGCACCCCTCGTAATAATGAAACAAAATAATAAAAGTAAAAAAAAATAACAAAATAAATATAGCTCAAATATGCTACAGTCATAAAATGACAAGAATACAATAATATTTGGAAGTGTCAAAATGTGGGATTTAAAGAAAAGTATAAAAATAACAACTCATTTAGGGACATACATATCAGGGACAATGTCTCACCAATTGACCTCGTCCCAAACTAAGCTCTAGGCTTGTACTGAGAAATATATTATGTACTTAAATACATAGAAAACATCCATGACTCGGGAAGAAATATTCGTGCTCGTCACACAGATATCTGCCCTTACCGGGATTTTAACCCAGGACCTGGGTGAAGGAGATTCGCTTTTACGTAGCTATATTACGTCTAACTACAGCGGGCATTTTGCGGGCACGTCATTTGGTAAGGATTACAAAAAAGAACTGAATTTACGAGTACACGTAATTGTATTTGTTATAGATATTTTTATATTTTCAGTCAGACGAAGAACCTTGACTGCGAAGAATTTAGAGAAAATATTAATCATATATATTCGAATAATGTACCTACCTAAATAAGTGGTTAAATTCAAATATTATATACTATTCAATTAAAAATGAATGACGTCAGTATTCTCGACTAGTTCGTCTAGCCATAAATACCTACCCAACGTACTGCATTAGTTACTATGGTACTTGTGGAATCGCATATTACAAATACTAGGTAATAAATACTAAGTACTTACAAATACCTTATTCTGACAAGTCGAAGATTTATTAATTTATTTGTGAACCTTGAACAACAATTTCGAGTTGTCGGAATAAGGTATTTGTAAGTACTTAGTATTTATTACCTAGTATTTGTAACATGCGATTCCAAGTACCTTAGCAGCTAATGCAGTACTTTAGGTAGGTATCTATGGCTGGCCGAACTAGTCGAGAATACCGACGTCATTCATTTTTAATTGAATAGTATATAATATTTGAATTTAACCACTTATTTAGGTACATTATAGGAATATATATGATTAATATTTTCTCTAAATTCTTCGCAGTCAAGGTTCTTCGTATGACTGAAAATATAAAAATATCTGTTACAAATACTAAGTAAGTGTACTCGTAAATTCAGTTTTTTTTTTGTAAACCTTACCAAATGACGTGCCCGCAAAATGCCCGCTGGAGTTCGACGTATACATGACAGAATATAGTTATTTCGTTATTAATAGACTTTTAAAGGTAGGCGTCCACGTGTCGGTGTCGTACGCATCGGACGCATCGCATCGAACGGATGAGTTTTTCACAATGCGTCCACTGTATCGGCAGCGACCGGATTTGCAGATGCGACTACCAGAGACCCGTTTCATGAAGCTACAAGTTACAAATTACAAGCGGAAGTCTCTTTATAACTCCTTTTACTAGAAAAACTATTTTCGTGAATCTGGCCACAGCAATCAGATTGCCGATGACAGTTTATTCGGATTTTCGTCGAATGACGTCATCGGCACGCATCCGCATTGCCGATGAGCAGGGGTGTTATTCTCTCAAAAAACGGCGGTCGGTCGGACGGACGAGCGAATCGAAGCGGCGAGTTAAGGTAGTCCCGTCCGAGCAAACGAAACACATTTTAGCGTGTGCATTATCAATTAGGTAGCCTTATACGTTCGAGAAGTCATGCTGCCAAATTGAATACACACGCTAAAATGTGTTTTGTTCACTCTGACTGGACTACTTAAACTAGCCGCTTGGACAATCACTCGTTCGTCCGTCCGTCCGTCGTTGTTGAGAGAATCACACCCCTGATTCGTGTGGTGCGGATCAGTGGACGCACTAGTGTCGCTTTCTATACAAAGAATACTACGATCCGTTTGATGCGATGCGTCCGATGCGTACGATACCGACATGTGGACGATTACCTTAAATTATTAAAATTTCCTATTTTATTGTAACTAGGTTAAAATTTATTAAAATAAAAAACGCCAGGGGAAAGAGATGAACAATCCAATTCTCAAGAATTAACCCTATAATATTTTTTTGTATTTTTCATACTTTTCAAGGGGTTACTATCGAATTGTCTTTATCGCCAAACGACCATTTCAGCTAGATGACATAAAAGTAAAATACACAGTCAGCAAAGAGTCAATTCAGCTGGACGACATGAAAGTAGAATACTCAGTCAGCAAAGTGTCAATTAAGCAGGACGGCTCAGAATTAAAATGAGCAGGTAGCCAAACGTTTGGAAATATAAATAGTCCGTATTATTAGAATACCTAATTAGCCGAAAGTAAAATTAGTCCATTGACATGAACACAGAACGACTTTGTAGCAAAACGTCTGGAAATTAAAATAGTCCGTATAATTACAATAGGTACCTAATTAGCCAAAAGTAAAATTAGTTAATTGTCATGACCACAGAACGACTTAGAAGCAATACCTAATTCGTCGAAAGTAAAATTTGTTGATTTTAATTATCAAGTGTCTTATTAATACGCAATTTTAAGACCCGGACGTTTTGCTAACCGGCCATTTGGCGTTCATGTCTATTTAGTAATTAAGACATTTTGAGATACAAACGTTTCGCTACCGGGCCATTTAGCTTTTATGTCTACTAAGTAATAAACACGTTCTAAGATAAAGACGTTTCGCTACAAGTGCATTTTAAATTGTAACATTCTAAGATCCAGACGTTTTGCTAAAGATACATTTAGCGCTCATGTCTATATAGCAACAAAGACATTACACAATCCAGATGTTTGAGCTATATTGTCATTTGGCGAAAAGGGAATTTTGATAGTAACCCTTTTCAAGATAACGATAATTTAAATTTCAAAAAAGTAAAATCTATTGCCAATTGCAATAATGCGCATCATTTACGAGTCTATCACTATCCGAGCTACACACACGCAGCTGCAATGCTGCGTCTTCTTCTATCGCACTGGATTTTTCGCTGGGACCTTTCTGTCGCACGTATTCATTCGGAACAATGTTTCGATTTTAAAACTCGACAACCGGAAATGAGACTGATTTTTCGCAGTCAACCCTATATCACCGTGTTCTCAATGAAATAATCTTTATTTTGGTATAAATTTTATTCAATAAACAGGCCGGTGCAAATTATTAGTACTGACTTCCTGTTTATACCTGCCTTCCCGATAGTTATGACGGGAAAACAATAGTCAACTTAACGATTGCATATTCTGTAAGCTTCATACTTTCGATTGGTATGTAATTTATGTAATAAACAAGCCGGTGCAATTTTCAAAAAAAAATCGTTCTAAATTTTTTAATTAATAATATACTGGACTGAAATTGTTCAGTCAACCTATTCACCATATATTACTTACCATATTAAATTGGATATAAAATACTTTTTATCTAATAAACAGCCCGGTACAAATCGTCTCCTATTCGGATCTTAGACCAAAACACTCTGTATGTAGCTTGACATCATACGCCTGTCATCGGCACCAAAGTTTCGCTCCCGGACTATTAACAATCACATTAATTATAATGGTACATTACGGCAGAGGCCGGGAAAATGGCTGTTTGCGGGACAAGTATAAAAGTATGAGCGCTATATACGAGTCCAGAGGGCCGTGCCAAAATACATTGCGCAAACTAGCGTTACTATTCGTTTCGTTTTTAAACCAATCGCGACACTGGTAGATCACCTGACTTTTCCTATCACGTCATTGAAGTATGGCAGTTAGCCACTTTCAGTGCTGTGCAGGAACACAATAGTTTACTGCTACATAAACGCATATTGCTTGTCTCAGCGTCAACCCAACTTGTATATATAGCTATACATTATATGGAATAAAGGTTCTTATACACACTACCAGGACCACCACCCAAGACCCTCTTCCATTACATCATCTACCAGTGACGCGATTGGTTTAAAAATAAATCGAATAGAAACGCTAGTTAACGCAATGCATCTTGGCAGGGCCCTAAGCAACCGCCCTTCCCGGCTGAGGGTTGTTAATAATATTAAACATACTCCAAAAAGAGTAGGCTCGTTTTTTGAAGGCCCCCAAGTCATATTGGTTCGGAAATACAGAGCGATATCTTTAAAACAAAGTTATTCTATTTGATACACTTTTAAATACGCTGTAAACACTGTTCGAAAAGGTTAACCCTTTTAGTCTATTACATATTAAAGATTAAAATAAAAATGGAAGAATTTTGATTGTACGAGTGAATGAGAGTTAGATATCCTAGTCCAAACATGGTTTCAAAAAATAAAAAGAGGTATGTAATGAAATTTCATACATTTTCGCGGTCGCAGCCGTTGGTAGGTAAATAATAACAAGCATATTTTATTGGTGCATCCGTTATGACTAGGAAAATTTCACACCCAAATTATAGACACTCTATCGACGGGGCGTTGATTGGCAACTGGCCGACCGGCAACTTATTTGTCGCCGTGCGCGCAATACCGATGACACGTAACAACACAATACTTCTCTATTGGTTTCACCAATAGAGAAGGCGATAGTTGCGTCGCTTTCATACTAACCCGTAGACTAGATGTGAGAGACTAAAAAGTTCCGGAAAAAAAAGTTGCTCGTGCGCGCTAGCCCTTGTTGTGAATCCACCTTTAAACATTATTGTTACCATAGAATATTTTTGACCATTGACTGCCGACTCTGGCAATGATTTCATTTTAAGGTCAAAGAATAACACATCCTGTCAATTTTCATGCAATAGTTTGATTTTATTTATCGAGATTACGCGATAATACAAATTTTGCCGCTATAAGTTCCCGACTCAGAATGGCTTTTTTATTACGCTTAACGATTTGAGACACATTTGAATTGGGTCTACCGAAGCTCCTATAGAAATTATACTAAAATAGAAATAAATTTAAACATTATTGGTTTGGTTTCATAATTTTTGCAAGAAAAATTGTTCTGTAGGTACGCAACGTTTTAAACTATAGCTCATCATAGTTTTATTTATTTGTTTATTAAGAAACAAACGGTCTTATACAATTAGAGTAACAATGAAATAGGATATACAGTATGACCTACAGTTTCCTTAATTATTAAATATACTAAGTAGACATAGCCTAAATGTAATTAGCTAACTATATGCCAAGTTTTACGGGTATCGAAACCTAAAAAATCACTACTTCACGTCACTTCAGGGGTTAGAAAAAGACGAAATTAGCAAAATCAGTATGCGAAAGAAAGTGACAGAACACTGTTGAAAGACATCAAGCGACGCCATTTTTGCAATAAGGTTTCACTTTTTAATTATTAAATTATTGTTGTTTTAAGTAATAACAGCTTGACTGTGAAATGAAATTCCATCCTTTTGTAGGCTAGATGTCTTGCTACACTTTCCACACAACTTAACCATACAATACGGCATATTTTTATCACTTTATTTGCAAAGTAATTAGCCGAATATTCATGTTGCTATGTCAACAGGCGGTCGAGTACTAAAAGACTGTTTGAGGGCATAGCAACCGCTTAGTGCTCGTTGAGCATAATGTTGGCTTACGGGGTCGCCTTTGTATGCGGAGTCTATAGGGTAGGTGGTCCGTGGTATCGCCTTTGTAACGAAGCAGATAAATAAACAGATATAACCCTTTACCATTTTAGCGCCTCTGCCCTTACGATTCGGAATCCTACTCGCAGTAAAGGGTAACTCACGGTTATGCGCTCTTTAGGTAAATTACCCATTAGCGGGGTTAAAGTTTTACCTTTGACGCGTGAACAAGTTACGCATTGGTGAGTCACCTTTCAAGCTAGACTCCATCCCGCAAGCGGCCATCATTTCTCGCCCACCCGGTATAGCAGCGCCTGGAGCGACTGAACGTGCTCGTATCTAAACAATAGGACGGTGAAATGATGTCTACTTGATAACAGTACGGGATGTTTTTTGTTATAGTCGGAATCAGGCGCATTTTTAATTCGACCTCCAACTCTAATCAACCGTTGTTCGTCCAAAAATAAATTTAATCTAGAAAGCTTGTCTTTGGTTTTAACCTATCTGGAAATGATTCTATTTGTGACAATCTAGCGAGCACAATCTCGGCATTCCTCAGTTCATCGACAGTGATCGCATCATCCGTCAGCCGATTATTCTTGTTGCGCGTACGAGTATTGTGAATAAATCGAAGTACGTAACTAGCAGCGCGACTAATACGGTTAAATTGAGAAAACCGATTGAATGGAAAAAAAACGGTTTTTTGCGTTATTAGTAATTATTTAACGGCACTAGATTTAATTTCCGGTAACTCATTAATTAAAATGTCATTGACATTTGTCGCCGAATGCGACATTAAATCAACATTAGAACCATGTAAAAATCCAGGACCTTCCCACCACAAGCTTGAGCTAGACAACTCATCCAAACCGACACCACGCGAAACTAGGTCAGCAGGATTGACCTTGCCACTCACATGCCTCCATGTAAACTTACTGGTAAACTCGTGTATTTCGGCGACTCTGTTTTGTACAAAAGTTTTTAATAAAGAAGGCGCCATGCGCAACCAGCCAAGAACAATCGTGGAGTCGCTCCAAAACATGACGTCATCTACAGTGTGAGTAAGTGAACTACAAACCTTATCATAAAATCTAGCGCCTAACAACGCGCCGCACAATTCTAAACGGGGTATGCTGACGGGCTTTAGTGGAGCGACTTTACCTCTGGATATGAGTAGTCCTACTATTTTATTATTGCAAATCGTGCGTACATACAAACAAGCGCCATATGCAATCTGGGAAGCGTCTGTGAAAATATGTAACTCTGTGCGCATTGGGTTGCTTTGAAAGACATGTAGCCGAACCTTTATTGAGTTAAGTAAACTTAAGTTATTTATGAATCGGTTCCACGCTTGCACGACTTCAGAAGGTAATGGGTCGTCCCATTCTAATTTCAATAGCCACTGTTTTTGCAATAAAACTTTGCCGATCATAACAGTTGGACTTAATAATCCCAAAGGATCATATATTTGCGATACCATAGATAATAATAACCGCTTGGTGATAGACTGGTTATTGTTTTGAAATTGAGTATTAAAATTAAACTCATCTGTGTCGTTACACCAACCTAAGCCTAAGGTTTTACATTGATTATATTCGCCTAAATTGAGATCTCTAAATGTGGATTCATTGAGGGAATCGGATGAGTCATCGAGATGGAAATTAAACATCCACTTGCGAAGCGGGAAGCAAACGGACTTTAAAACATCTGCGGTGCTTTTACAAATATCTAATAGCTCGTGCTTATCATCACATGACGTCACAAGGTCGTCCACATAAAAGTCATCTCTTATAACCCTCTTAACGTGAGGATCCGTACAGTCGTCCGCCAACTGTTTCAAGCATCGTACACTGAGAAAAGGAGAAAAAGATTGCCCATATGTGACTGTGTTCAGCTGATAAACTTGTAGCGGTAACGACGGATCATCTCGCCAAAGTATAAGTTGCAAGTCACGTTGAATTGGAGACACGAGTACTTGCCTGTAAATTTTTTCGCAATCCGCGATAGCCGTATATTTAAACTGCCTAAATCGCAACAATATAGCTAACAAATCCTCCTGAATGGCAGGCCCTAAAAGTTGTATATTGTTCAACGATTTCCCACTTCTTGTTACAGCACTCGCGTCAAAGACGACACGAAGTTTCGTAGTCGTACTGTGTTCCCGAAAAACACCTTGATGCGGCATGAAGTAGTGAGACTGCGCGTAAGCACTAACTGGAGACATGTGACCTAAGTCAATGTACTCCCGCATGAAATCAGTTTATAACTGTTTATAACTGGAAGGTGCGCGCGATAGTTTGTTTTCTAAGTATAGAAAAACGACGTTTTGCTTGGGACAGTGATTCACCTAATACGTCGGCCGATTCCTTAAGCGGTATGTTGACAACACACCTACCATCGTCGTTACGCGTAGTAGTGTTGATGAATGAATGCTCACATGCTCGCTCGTTATCGGTGTGCGTATCCCGCGCCTTAGGTAACTCGTCTAGCTCCCAAAATTGATGTAACTGCAGATTTATAGACTGAGTGAAGTTACATAGGATGGGCCCATTATTATGCGGATTTTTAATGGGACCCGAAATGATCCAACCGAATTTTGTATTTTGTAGGAATGGACCATTTGGTAAACGCATCTTGCCTTCTATAAGCAAGTCCCAAAATCGATCCGCGCCTATGTGCCTATATATATACTATATGTGCCTATGTATGCCTAGTGTGATATTTATTATGTTTATCGGATATCTCGACTAACGCAGTAGAAAGAAGTACTGGCTGCACACTTACGCATTGTGCATTTGTATGCAGATTCGTGTAAACACCTAGATCGGACTGGTTTTTACCGTTATTATGTGACGCGGGTGCAGGAAGGAGCAAGCCGCCGCCGCTAGTCGAATGCAATGATTTAGTCAAACTCGATAACTTCACGGTGTTGACACTTGTGCTAGGAATAGGATCCAATTCATTGGGATGAATAAGTGTGTTGTGCTTCTTGTTGCATTGTCTACACGCTCCGAAACAACGCTTTCCACAAGGTGCCCTGAACGCAAGCAATTTTCGCACAATTTGTGATCGCTAACTAATTTTAATTTCGTTTTTAAATCAGTGTTAATAAAATCAAGGCACGAATAAACTGGATGTTTCCCTTTGCACATAAAACATTGCTTGTGCGCAGGACGCTGCGGTGGCTTGTTGGTGGAAACATTGCATTGTAATAAGCTATTTTTATTGGGCGTATTTGGCTTTTTATGATCAACATTACAATTATTATTAGTATTCTTTGCTGTGTGATAAAACAAATGTTTCTAACAAGTCCGCCCTATCTTTAAGGAACTTAAGTAAATGATCGAGCTTTAACGTGATTTTAGAGTCAGCACTAGACAACAACACACCTTTCTGTTGCTCCCATTCCCGCTCAGTCGTTTTATCGAGCTTAGACACAACAATATAAATAACTAGTGTATCCCACGAGTCTGTACGCTCGCCGAATGTTTTTAAAGCACGCAAGTTATTTATTATTGTGTCAATGAGTTTCCTAATCAGCGTAGGCGATTCCTTAGACAGTGCTTGAAGTGAGAATAGTGCTTTAACGTGGCTATGTACCAATAATCTAGTGTTATTGTATCGGTTCAGCAAAAGCTCCCATGCAACTGCGTAGTTAGACGACGTTATTTCGAGTGAGGTTATAACCAGTGATCGGCGATCGGAAGCATTTTATTTCACTTTGACATCCTACGTCATGAATAGTAATGACTAATATGGATAAGTCGGTGTTGTTCAAAATAAAAACTTTCTTAAAAAGTAACTGAATTTAATTTGTTATGGTAAATAACCATTATTTTTTCTACGTTTAATATTGTCAATCGATTCCTTTTAACATTGAGGATCCATTTATATAAAGAGAACGACCGTTCGACATCAACAGATGTGCATAGTCGTTAACTGATATTTCGTTGTTATCATTATGACTCAAGTTTCTAACAAATTCGTTAAAAAAACATACATTTTTAGTAAGGTATTTTTTTTTACAAGTAATGAAATTGTCATGTCCATGTAATAATTTGACATAAAATGCTCAACAATTTGACATAAAATGCTTCCGATCGTTAACTTTTTTAGTCGCTATAAGTTTTAGTCGCATTTCACCTCGATCGTGCATTTAACTATCGCGTTGTGTCTCAATCGTCATCTTTTTTAGTCGATATTAGTTCTTGTCGCATTTCACCTCGATCGTGCGATACATTTTAGCTTTGTATCCTAAACGTCTAATTAGGTATTAGACAATATCTTTAGTCGCGATGTACCTTTTTCGTTTTTTTTCATCTTTTTTAGCCAGGTTCAAGCTCCATATTTTCTCACAAATATTGCAATATATAATATAATGTCACTGTACTTCAATGTCGCAATGACAGAGTATTATCTATTATTTATTAGTCACAAAAATAATGTTTCAATGAGTTTGATAGCACTTAAGGCATGAAACTACAGGTACAAAACACGTTTAAAAAAAAATGTTACAGAATTTTAGTGCGAACATCAATTAATGCGTCACATTAAATAGAGTCCCAAACAAACATCGATCGCGACGAAATGCGTCTAGGGTAAAATGCTACACGAAAAATTTAATGCTACAAATTAATTATACTAATGTAAAAAGCCACGCGAAAAATTGCTTCAAATAAAAGATTCTATTGAAATTTTGTTCATTCGAGGTGAAATGCTGGTGATGATGGTCGGCTACCTTCGTCAAATTGATACTTTCCATCGAATGCCATGTTATGATCCGAGAGATACTTCTAGGCTGGAACTGTATTCCTGGCAGTTTGCCTTTACTGTTTGATAAGCAGACCGTTGATCCACTTCTGTTCACTACACAAGAAAATAACGAAGTTTCCGCGATCTCCTTGTCAGCAGTTATCTAGTGCGTTTGCCCTTCAGTCACGGTAAGTGCGTCTATTCAGCTCACTGGTGAGACCCGCTTGTGGGAGGCCAGCCAACTGAACGCTACCGCAACCAATGCACTAACACTGTAGGTTCGAAGGACCAATTTATGTAGGAGTTCTAACGAGTTTCAGTGTGGCTCGTTACATAAAGTATAGTTTAAAAGTTAAAGATAATAAAGTTAATACGTTTATTAAATAAAAGTTACAGTTCAACGGCTAGGTCAAGCGTCTCTGACGTTGTTTTGTGAAGTGTATTTAGAATATTGATATTCGTAATAATTATGTTTACCTACATGACTAATAAAAGTAGGACGCGGTGTTATGTCGGCTTTTTGTTGAAAATGTTGTGGTCGCCGACTTCAGTTGGACTAACCTATTAGGTGCCTACAATTTTAAAGAAGTTATTTTTTGCGTTTTTGACGGCGGTTTTTTGTTTTTTAAAACATTTATTTTATTTTATACTTTTTAGTGATCATAATACGCTGTTACGTAGTCCCACTTCTTAGTTGAAATGAAACTTTAACTTATATCAAGCGCGCCGCAAGCAACGCCGCGGGAAAGTCATAGTCATATTTCAACAAGTAAATATTATTCGTTGTAGGTAGTCGCTCAACTATCTTAATCGAGATATCTTATCGCCACCCTTGAAATCGGTACCATTGAGGAGTTCCGGTGGCCATCTGTGATCTTCATCATCAGTTCTACTACACCAAATGATACTTTCTGAATGCAAATGCTGGACTTGTTACTAAAAATACTAAAATCGCTATATGTTTGCCTACAATATTTGAGGAGTTCCCTCAATTCCTCACTGATCCCCTCATCAGATACAGATTTGGTGACAATGGGACCACCTCGGAAGTATACACTATCAAACCAAAAAAAAATATTTGAAATCGGTCGACAATTGACGGAGTAATCGGTGATCATACATAAAAAAAAAATACATACAGTGGAACGTATAACCTCCTCCTTTTTTGAAGTCGGTTAAAAAGTAGGACGCGGTGTTAGCAAAACTACCTGTACGGTGTCGAACCGTACAGATCAATATGTAGCGGCGTAGTCCGCTACTGCGATTGCAGGTATTGTTAGGAGCCAGAGATGTAGGGGTTGATTCGTATAAATCAAACACGAGGTGTTAGCCAGTGGTAATAGCGAAAAGTGGAATGTAATGCCAAAAAGTTTATACAAAAAAAAGGAACAGGGGTGAGGGAACAATGAGCCAATCAGCGAACAGTACGACACTCAGTACGCGATATCACGTCATTTATACGCATCCTTATTGGATGACAATTCCGGGTACATATGTGGTTAGTTCAGGATCTATCCGTAGGGGGCGCCTCCTTCGGTGGCGGTTTAATAGGCTATGATCCCAAACAGGCCCCATTATATAGCCACATATAATCACTCCTTTGCAAATTTAACTTGTTCTATGAAGTTAAATTTGCAAAGGAATGATTATATGTGGCTATATTTCATGGGGCCCATTCCATTGAGTATGCGATTATGAGTATGCGATGCGAATGCCATTTTAACCAGATTAGTATTGGTTTTGGCCATGGTGACATAGTTTCATCAAAAGCTCAGTTCATTTCATCCCAAGAGGTCCTTTAGAGTTTTAGACTGCTTAGATGCACTTCAAGAAGACTTACAACTAGATGTCTCATCGCTCGAAAGGATTGTAAAGTTTTTATAAAACATCTTTTTGGGTGCACGTATGAAAAAGAACCATTCGTGTTTGACACGCCTCTTCTGATTCGTATTACTATACTGATAACTGACTTTACTTGACTAAGCAAAATGGCACAAACATGCAATCACGCAGAGCGTATAATAGCGTTTTTGACAGGTCGTCGTTAAATGCGCAAATGAAGAATGTCAGTAGGTACGCCAAATCGCTTGAAACTTTGTAGCAGTAAAGTTTATAAATAAACAAACATACTACTTTTTATTTTATTCAAAAAGACTCAGTAGTTTTGATTCTATGAACGTTTAAAATTTGGGTCAATAATATTAAAGTGCGCGGGGGCCATCTTGCTGGGGTGACGTCATCGCTTAACAGCGGTACGCGCCCTTATATGAAAAAGTAAGTTTACGGGGCTATAACTTTTTAACCGTTATAAGTGGCCAGTTGAATTTTTCACAGAATACGTGTTATTATAAAATCTATCGTTTAAAATTGTACAATGAACAATAAATCAAATCCCAAGAGGGGTCCCCATACAAGAAACATGAAAATAAATCATTTTTTTTTAGCATTTTTATAAGGATTGTATTTTTATAATGGCTTCCTATTTTGATGCTATTTTGAGCTTAACTTGTAGTCTAATTTTTGTAGTTTACGACTAAATAGCAATGTCAAGTAAAACTGCTACAAATATGTGACAAAACTAATTTTATCAACACGATATTTTAAGCGGTCATCCATCCTGTTTTAGACTACGCGTGTAGTTGCTTAACTTTGGAAGGCGAAGTACGGTTTGTATTTGTATAATAGCTTTTTATTTCGGTGTCACATTAAGTTTAGATAATAATCAAAACTCCATACAAACATATATAGTTGACGACCAAACAGTAAACTGTAGTAAAACTCTTACAAATATGTTAAAAAGTGCCTAGTTTAAATCAACACGATCGATGTTTAGGTAAGCGGTGGTTGCTTAACTTTGGTGGTAGGCCTTTCTTTACAATTTCGTGTTAATTTAGAATTAATATCGCTACTGTATAAAAGAGTGAACTGTAAAACATGAATTTTTGATTGACCTTGCAGTAGTTCTGATACTTCGTGTATTCATTTCATCGATTTCAAATTTCGCGCGCGGGCGCTACCAAGTCGATAGACGTACCCACCTACAACACTCTCGCTTTGCTAGGTCTAGGCATTATTGCCACTATCCCAAATTTTAAAGTGCTTGATTATTATTCTAATTTTTTTTTGATTATTCTTAACCAACTTATTCGACAAACATTACAAATAGAAAAGCCGGTCATTGACAGACAGTTAGTTATGTAATACAAAATAATAGATAAACATAGCTGCCATAGTAACATCAAAACGAAGTCGTAAAAATATTACGACTTACAAAGTTAAACAAGTACAAGCGTAGTCTATAACAGGATGGGTGACCGCCTAAAACATCGTGTTGATAAAATCAGTTTTGTCACATATTTGTAGCAGTTTTACTTGAGATTGCTATTTAGTCGGAAACTATGAAAATTAGACTACAATTTAAGCTTAAAATAGCATCAAAATAAGAAGCCAATTTAAAAATACAATCCGTATAAAAATGCAAAAAAAAATGTTTTATTTTCATGTTTCTTGTATGGAGACCCCTCTTGGGATTTGATTTATTGTTCATTGTATAATTTTAAACGATAGATTTTATAATAACACGTACTCTGTGAAAAATTCAACTGGCTACTTATAACGGTTAAAAAGTTATAGCCCTGTAAACTTACTTTTTCATATAAGGGCGCGTACCGCTGCTAAGCGATGACGTCATCATCCGTGAGCGCTAGCCGCCGGGTTTCGAGCGCCACATACGAAGTTTAAAATTTAATATCTCGAAAACTATTTGACGTATCGAAATGATTTTTTTACAGCTATTTTTAGTTTTTAATGAATAATACGGTAAGCCAAAAATCGAAACTGGCTGACATTCTCTATTGACCAATTCCCTCATTGTCTAATTCCCAAATTGATCTATTTCCTATCTTAACCAATCCAATATCGTCCACAATGAATTGACTAATTTCCATTTTGGCCAAGCCCCAATACAATCAATTCCCACATAGACTAATTCCTCTATTTCAAGTATTTCCATATCGCCCAATATCCGAGTCAACTAATTCCCATATTGACGTGTTCTTCATATACAGGGTGGTACTCGATAAACTGTACATATTGAAAGACATGAAATTTTAGTTTTATTTATCGATAAAACAAAAAATATTTTTTTTAGCTACTAATATTTTTTTACTTATTTTTAAACTTTAATAAAGTTTGGGTAGTATACTTACTTGTGACGGTGTAACTTTTGATCTAATAGCCCAAAAAAGATAAAACAAAATGCATAGTATTGACATTACTTAGGCTTATAATAATTGATATCAATATTAGACCAATTAAAAAAAATAACTGTGTGTAACTGCTTTTTTTGTGGAAAATTACTGCAATAATGTCATTTTGTTTTTTGTTGATTTTCTCAAAATTTTGCAGATATTTTACTTTTTTTTTTGCTTATTATATTATTATATTATATTATTCCTCGTTTAATTTTAGATCTAAAAAAGTTTTGATATTATTTACACTGATAGAAAAAGTGATTCTAAAAGTTACGAAAGCAAAAGCATACATTTAAATAAAGTGAAGAGTTCAGCTATCTACCTAAATGTCTTTTTTTACGGATCCTCCGTTGTGTGTTACAGTGCTTAATGCAGGTGGTGACTGTCAACGAGTTTGTAGCCGCTAACTTTGTATAGGTTTGTCTCTGCTTGTTGGACATGACCTTTGACGTCACAGAAAGCGCGCTAAAATGTGACTTTTTAAATCGCCCAAATCTGCTTGCAGAGTTTATAAGTGATTTTTTTATGATAGTAAAAAGAAGTAAATCATCGATTAAACGTATAAAAAAATATACACATACACCCTATTGCTCGCCTTTGCCACTACTTTAATTACTCCGTCGTTTTCAAGTTTAGTACCACCTGGCCATCCCGCCCCCACCACGGCATTATTATGCCCAGGGCCCGGTCGCACCCAGTAAGTTTATGTTTATGGTACTTAGAAGAGTACAACCGAGTACAATTATTAGGTACTGTACTAGCCCCATGGGGTAGGCCTTATAAAATATAAAAATTAATTTATTTTTATTTATTTAATCCGTTTGGCGGGCCGGAAGACAAAAGAGTTTTGCCAATCGAAATAGTGGTAGTTACGTTGTGTGATTTTTAAAATGTTTTAGTAACCCAAGGTTCCTAGGGCGAGAATGAGGGATAACAGATTCTTCTGATTAAAGAGATATTCAAGAATAAGGGAATTCAAATAATTGTATTAGTTGAGGAAAAGAAACGACTAGGGAACTTCAGTTTATGGAAATTCGACAAGTTTCTGAGATCTGGTAAAAGCAGAGCCCCTCCCCGCTCTTGCTCATGTGCTCGACTCCAGACTGGTCACACTCCGCCAGCCTGTCTCGAACTTGTCTGGGGAGAGCTTCCATTACGTCGCCAAGTCAGTCTAAGTAAGTCCTCGTAACCAAGAGAGCAGAGGGCCCGACAAATTATTGTCACTCCAAGAGACAGGATTTATTTCTTTTCCTAATAATTTAGACGGAGAGACTATTGACCTAAACTACCCCTCTTGTGTCCTCGGATATTTAGGACGACGGAATGTGTGTGTTTTCTGCAATCCAGTGTGACAGGTATCAAAGCAAACCCAGAATATTGGAGGTCTCCTCCCCTTCGAATCCGTCAAGGCACCCGATATCACACGCTCAGCTTTCGCTTCGCTTAATCGAGTCCCCACGAACCGACATGAGAGCCGGGAGTAGAAAGCAGTTGCCGAGCTAAACTCGCAGGCATCCTTGCTGACATGAGATCATAAAAACCAAGCCAGCAAGTCACCTCAACTAACTAACGTCTTTCGACCAGAGGTGAGATCGACTCTTGACGCAACTCAAATCCGAACCCCCGGTTCCCCAAGATAAATTTTGAAGCTATTAACCTTGAACCTTCAACACACTGAAGCAGTCTGTGAAGTCTGTATGGATACTGAGCGTACAGTGTGTAGTGTCTCTGCTTGCTATTTTAATCCAAGATGTTTAGTGGCGGTAAGATGTCATCGACGTCTGTGTCCCGCTGATAACTTTCACCAAGACACTAAACCCTCTTCGACTCGAATAGAAACATGTAAAATATCCGATGCATTAACCGAAAAAGGTAAAGATAAATTGTAATTTAAATTGCCAGGACACAAGCAAAACTGTAAACCCCATTATAAGAGCCGAAAGAAAATTAAATAATCTTAGCCAAACAGCATGGGAAAAATTTAGAAAAGTTCTTCCAATAAACTGAAGATTAGACATGGAGTCCTAAAAGGTACACAAAATCCAAAAGAATTAGATCAGTCATGAATTATTAATAAACCTTTGAATTCCCTTGATTAAAAACATTTATAAAGAATATCAAATAAACAATAAAATTATTTACCTTTAAATAATTATTAGTTTCGCAATAGAATTAAAATCCCGTGAAATAATTCAAAGAAATTTATCACTAGTTTGGTTTTCCGACGACCAGCGTATATCACTTTTAAATTCAATATGATTTGCTTCTAAGAATTTATTTTTTAAAAATTGTTCTGTTTTTTAAATAAATTGTTCCTTCCAAAAAAAAAAAAATTTCGAAACTCAAAACATTTTGAAAATATTCGTAAATAAAAAAATCTAAATCAAAGAAAAAATATTCAAATAAACATGTTCTAACAAGGACAGCTTTGCTACGAATGATCTAATAGCCTTGTTGTCAAAATTGCAATGACATCTTCCATAATTCAAAATATTTTGAAAATGACGACATCAAATGTCATTCGTAACCAACTGCATTACTACCCTAAGTGCAACGATGCACCCATCGAGTAACCACTAAAAGACAACACTTAGCTTCGGGTCCCGACGAGATGTCAAGGCCGCGCAGCCGCAAACCGAACTCTCACGACAGCGACTCCAAACCGCTTAGAAGCCCTCGTAGTAAGCGACGGAGCTCACAGGATCATGCTCCCGCGTGAAATGTATTAAAATGGAAAGTTAAATATGCAACTAAGGTTTCCCTGTACTACGAAAGTTTTCCCTACTCTGTTACTATACCCTGAAACACAACAAACATTCACAATAAATTAAACACCATACGGAACCCCTTCTAAACAACGACCATCACCCTTCCATTCGTCTTTCAGATCCTCAACCAGAACACTCATTCCCAAGCTTCCCTATTCTAAGTAATAAGACATATACGAAAGATTAAAATACCTATGAGAAATCACTAGTTCGATTTTCTTGTTCTCAAACCATAAACCAAATTATTCGTGGACATGATTTCTTATAGATAAGTGTTTCCAACAACGGTAGGACTACAATATTTACCTTTTCAAGTAGACTTTGTCTACATGACTTACGAAAACCTTCTACGTCTCCTCGCAATAATCCTATAGATCAGCTTTCCTTAAGTTATTTTCCATTAAACACTCGGCACATTATTAATTTTAAAAAGGGAAATTTTGTAGATACAACACTATTACTTTAAAGAAAAAGCAAATAAAAATCTTAAGAAAAACATTTTTTTCAAGCCCGTCGATCACTCCCGTCAACCACCATCCGTTTCCTAGCAACCCCCCACACTCTCTCCGTTTTCTAACCAGTCAAATACCAAAGACAATTTAATTCTTGCTTGAAGGTTTGACTCGAGATGGGGTCAGTACAGTACCTATATAATTATATTGTTTTCAAGTTTAGTACCTGTTTTCGTTAGGTTTGAGTCATCATACCGCGTTTACGGGAATTTTCGCCGTTACAAATAGCCAATATGCACAAATATGTAATAACATGTACTAAACTTTAAAACGAGGGAGTAATTAAAGTAGTGGCAAAGGCGAGCAATAGAATGTATGCGTATTTTTTTTATACGTTTAATCGATTATTTACTTCGTTTTACTTCGTAAAAAGTCACATTTTAGTGCGCTTTCTGTGACGTCAAAGGTCATGTCCAAGCAGAGACAAACCTATAAAAAGTTAGGGGTTCGGTCCTAAAGGCCTTACTTGCATTTAGCCTTGGCATTCAAAACGTCTCAGTAGTATACTGACCAAGTATGCAAAAATGACTTTTTTATGTAATGCCATGGTTACAAAATTGTCGTAGTTTCAGTAAGACTTACTTAGCAGAAGTGAAATGCACAAGTAGGCAGAATGACTCAAGTGTAAGGTCTTAATTGTATTGTCTAGATACGTGAAGATTATCCAGACCATTTACCTATTAAAACATTATGTCATTAAGTCGTTTTACAGCCATGCCATTCCGTCTACTATGGCTTATATAGCAATGAGGGCGTTTTACAGACCAAGACATTTTGCTACCCGGACAAATATTATACAAAGGTGCTTTAATGCAAGTAAGGCCTTCAGGACCGAACCCAAAGTTAGCGGCTACAAACTCGTTGACAGTCACCACCTGCATTAAGCACAATAACACACAGCGAAGGATCCGTAAAAAGTGTCATTTAGGTAGATAGCTGAAGTCTTCACTTTATTTTGCTTTTGTTTTCGTAAGTTTTAAATTAACTTTTTCTATCAGTCGAAATAATATGAAAACGTTTTTAGATCCAAAATTAAACGAAAAATAATGATAAGCAAAAAAAAAAATGGTAAAATATCTGCAAAATTTTGGGAAAATCGTGTTTTGATATGATATTTTTGCAGTAATTTTCCACAAGAAAAGCAGTTATTCAGTATTTTTTTAAATTGGTCTAATATTATTACCAATTATTATAAACCTACTAATGTCACTAGGGTAAAGTCACCAGTGGTCAGCCAGAGACCTGTAGTCGGCCTCTGCCTATACTTTGTATGAGTGGGAAGAGTTAGAAAGATATATTTCCCAATATTCGCACTCATATAAGGTCGATTACAGTCTCCGGTTGATTACTGGTGACTTTACCCTACTATACATTTTGATTTTATCTTTTTGTGCTATTAGATCAAAGTTACACCGTCTCAAGTAAGTGTCTTACCAAAACTTTATTAAAGTTTAAAAATCTGTAAAAAAAAACAGTGTCAAAATAAAATTAAAAAAAAAAAGTTTACCGATAAATTAACCTAAAATTTCATCCCTTTCAATATGTACAGTTTATCGAGTACCTACCACCCTGTTTGTCAACCATGATCGTGATAATCTCGATGCAAGTTTTTAAGTTTACATTGTTCACATGTTAAATAATCATCCCTTTCAATATGTACAGTTTATCGAGTACCACCCTGTTTGTCAACCATGAGCATGATAATCTCGATGCAAGTTTTTAAGTTTACATTGTTCACATGTTAAATTTTCATCCCTTTCAATATGTACAGTTTATCGAGTACCATCCTGTTTGTCAACCATGAGCGTGATAATCTCGATGCAAGTTTTTAAGTTTACATTGTTCACATGTTAAATTTTCATCCCTTTACATATGTACAGTTTATCGAGTACCATCCTGTTTGTCAACCATGAGCGTGATAATCTCGATGCAAGTTTTTAAGTTTACATTGTTCACATGTTAAATTTTCATCCCTTTACATATGTACAGTTTATCGAGTACCATCCTGTTTGTCAACCATGAGCGTGATAATCTCGATGCAAGTTTTTAAGTTTACATTGTTCACATGTTAAATTTTCATCCCTTTCAATATGTACAGTTTATCGAGTACCACCCTGTTTGTCAACCATGAGCGTGATAATCTCGATGCAAGTTTTTAAGTTTACATTGTTCACATGTTAAATTTTCATCCCTTTACATATGTACAGTTTATCGAGTACCATCCTGTTTGTCAACCATGAGCGTGATAATCTCGATGCAAGTTTTTAAGTTTACATTGTTCACATGTTAAATTTTCATCCCTTTCAATAATGTACAGTTTATCGAGTACCACCCTGTTTGTCAACCATGAGCGTGATAATCTCGATGCAAGTTTTTAAGTTTACATTGTTCTTATGTTAAATTGTTGTAATTATGCACTTTTCGATAATCCGTGAATTAAATATCTTTCTCGGTTTTTTATTACGGCCTTCGTAAACCACTCTCTGTTATTCTATTTTCCCAGGTATTGAGAGGTCGGCGGATGTACGTACTACCGAAACACCCGATATGCGCATCGGCAACAATGGTGCGAACGGATTGAATAGTTCCGCAAATGGCCAAAAGAGCTCAATGTCGCGGTATGGTGTGGCGGGTTATTCTGGGCCAGGCGTGCAGAGCCATGATTATGGGGCACGAGCTCAACAACCACTGCCCAACTATTCAGTGCCAGGCCCCAGTGGGTACGCAGGCAGCGCGCCGGCGCCCGCGCCGCCGCCACCCGCCGCGTACCCGATGTACCACCCGGCCATCCCGCCCCCACCACGGCATTATTATGCCCAGGCCCCGGTCGCACAAAGTAAGTTTAAGTTTATGGTACTTAGAAGTTATGTACGCGGGGGTATGTAACTGATAGAAATGCACAAATACACCGAAAATCAAAAGTAGACTTAATAACGCACTCGCTTAAGAGGATTGTGAAGCTAAACATTTAAACCTAGTCCGATTTCTACCATTTTTTTATTTAAGTTTGATGGGCTACTTAGTACCCTTAACCAGTCACGGTATTAGTGAACGGAGGATTATCAGTATCGATTTTCAGTGATTGTGTATATAGGTACCATTCACACTGACACCGGGAAAGGACGAAGCTTGGTAATTATTCACGCTTTATGTCGAAATGGCTTGGTCCAAGGTGCATTGACTATATTTAAATCAGATGCTAAGACTGGCGACTACCATGGAGACATGAACGGGCCTACTACTTTTTATAAGTGGATGGATGAAAAGTTGAAAGATAAGCTGGACAACGCGTCTTACCACAGCGTTCAAGTTGAAAAGAAACCGAGCATGACAAACCTCAAAAGTGAAATGCGAAACTGGTAGCGGCGCCACAATGTTGAATTTGCGGAAAGTATGAAAAAACATAAACTGCAAATTCTTATAAATAACCATGTATCCGACCATCCATTCCCCGATAAAAGCGTTTAAAAGACTTACCCGTCGAAGTATAACCCACTAAAAGAGTAACCCCTTTGGAATAAATATATGACTTAATTATTTGTTAAACACATAATTGAGTCATATACTCGTATTATTCACATAAGGGAAACCTAAAGATCTAAAGCTCAGATCGTCATCATCTCTTATTGCATAACCAAATATAATGGTAACCCTTATAAATAGCGCTTCGAAAGCCAATCGAACGGCTTTTTATAAGCGAAACCCTTATAAATAGCGCTTTAAAAGCTAAGCGATGACCATGTTCAAAAAAGGAAAACGATTACTGGGGCCTGTTTTATAAAGCTACAAATTACAATTTACAGGTTACAAGTTTCCATCTGCAACAACCTCGACCAATGACGACCAGCCATTTGAGCAGTGTTGCCAGTTTAGACCTGTAAAATTGTAACTTTATAAAATGTGCCCCTGGGATCGTGACAACTGTTTCGAAAATATTATTGACCCCACAATAATAAATTTGCAGGATGACAATGATTCAATTTCCGGTAGCAAAGTCGAAGATGAAGTTGAAACAGAATCTATGTCAGACTAGTCACTGTAGTTTTATATAACTAGTAGCTTATGATTATTTTTTGATTTTTCGAACTGATTGTGTTTTAATTCTCGAAACCTTTTATCTTTCCAATAATTACACATTAATTTTACTTAAATCGTTTTTTTTTTGGATATAACATGTATAGGGTGCCTACCTGGGACGTTGCGATAAATAATAAGTCCAGTATACTACGGCACACTATAATAAATGTTTATACGAATTCACAATTCAAGCAATTCAAAGCACAAGCACAAAAAGTCATAGAATAGATAGGAAGGCACAAGGAACACGTTGAATATGAAATAACATTTACGGAACCTAAAATAGGCTATATGAGCGTCACTCGCGTAAGCGGATTTGGGAGCAAAAATGCGCGTGCATTCGCCAACAGAGATGAAATGGCACTGGTGGATCTCGTCCGTTACTCGGCTGTTGCATCACCGTGCGCTAATAATATTTTAACCGACTGCGGCTGCGTTAGTGGAGTAATGGTATGTATGGTCGCCACATATGTATACAACGTCAAAATATTGTACTTTGATATCTTAAGGTTTATCCGACAGTAGGAATCTCTTGTGAGTCTATGATCTTTCCAGTCCGCACCCCGCCTCCCCGTGCATACCCAAGGCGCGGTACAGCGGTGTTGGTCAGACTATAGTAGGTTATAACTGTTACAAGCAATAATAAATTGCCGTGCGTTAGTCTCGCAAAAACTCAAGAATGGCCCTAAAAATGGTATATACACAATCACTGAAAATCGATACTGATAATCCTCCGTTCACTAATACCGTGACTGGTTGGTTAAGGGTTTCCATAGTAAATAAAAAAGAACTTTAATCCCTAGAGATTAAGATTAATAAGGAGCAAAAACCCCGATAAGGTCCCGATGTGCAGAAACTAAAATGACATTTTAAGAGCAAGAGAAGAGAAAAAATACTGTTTTTGCAAAGAAAAAAATAATATCTTGAAGAACATATATTCGACTTTAAAAAAATATACATTTAAAGTAATCATACAACGTCTATCTGAAACAAAATCGAACTTCCAAGCAAATATTTTAAAATTAACTTCTAGCACAATTTTGAACATCTCACACTCATCTGTTGGTCTCAAGCATTTTTACACGTAAAGTACGGTGGGCTAGTGACCTGGTACTCCCAGCTTTCCTCTCCTCGATCCACAGCACAATCACCCTCATCAGTGGGATTCGTAACGTCGTTGATCTTAGTGACTACTTTGTACGGGATTTCCCTTTTCTTCGCATGGGGTTATGCAGCCAAACCAATGAACCTTCCTCGAACCCTACTTGGTTAGATTTTCGGTCATATCGTGTTTTCATCTTCGCACTGGAAGTCCTTGTTCTCGAACGTGACTGTGAACTCGTCTATTCGGTTTCGCAAGTGGGCATACTCGGTGATAGATTTTGGCGAATCTGGAGGACATCCAGTTAAAAGGTCTGCAGGTAAACGAAGTTCTCTTCCGAAGCCGTATTTTCGTGAGTTGCTGACCTATATGACATCAGGAAGAGAGGAATATGTCTATCCCAATTCTTTCGGTGACTTTCAACCACCGTGGCCAAACGTCTTTCCAGCGTCTGGTTGAATGTCTCGACCATTCCGTCCGATTGTGGGTGATATGGTGTTGTCCTGGTCTTATGAATTCCCATAATTCGGCAAGTGTCCTGGAACACCTGGGACTCAAAGTTTCTGCCTTGATCACTGTGAATTCCGAGGGGCACCCAGGGGAAGTAATCCATTTTAACGAGGTTGTACTTATTCCCGGAGTCGGATGTTGAGAACGGGCCTGCGACGTCCAAAGCAATCCTTTCCCAAGATGCTCCAATGTTGTACAACTAAAGCGCACCTCTAGTGCGTGTTTGGGGCCCCTTAACTGATGAGCAGTTTGTACACTTCCTGCACCAGTCTTCCACATCTTCACGGCAGTGAATTCAGTAGAAGCGTTCGCGTAAGCGTACCCGTAAATTTGCGCCCAAGCAGATATTTACTAAAATGCTGCAACGTCTTGACAACTGCCAGCAATTCTCTCCGAGTGACGCAGTAATTTCTTTCTGGTTTCGATAGTGACTTACTAAAGTAGGCGAATACAACTTCCTGATCTCCTTTCTTTTGTGACAAAACTCCTCCGACGCCAGTATTACTTGTGCGCGGACTAGCACCTGTGACTGGTTCTGGCGGGTTCAGGGTAGGTTCGGTGAAGAAAAACTGCTGGTGATTTGATTCAGACGTATCGGAGAGGGCGGAGGCTCTTCTTGTTACCCTGGCGAGGAGTGGCAATCGAATGCGATGCTGGAAGGTTTAGGCGCCCTTTTTATACAAATTTTCTCGGCCTCCGTCCTCCCCTCCACTTTTCTTTATTATCAACTACTTAGGCTAACTAAAACTACTTATAAACTATGGGAATGTACAAAAACTATGTGTAAAACTTGACCATCTGCTCACGTATAAACAAAGCAGTAAAAGGAGAAAACTGCAATAGATATACGAGAGTATAATGTGAATAGTTAGTAGTACATGATAGAATAGTAGGATGTCACTAACAGTATTCAAAAATATATAGTCGCATACACAGTATTAAAAAAGAGGCCAGGGTGTTGATAGTATAAAAGTAAACAAGAAGGTTTAACACCCCCCCCCGTAATATAAACACCCTGTATATTTACAAGTAGTAGACATATCAAAGTAAACTGTACACAAACTTAAAACTAACACAAATACAAGAACAAAAAATAACATCCTATATATACACCTATGACTCACTATACACACCTTACAATAATAAACCTACAAAGAAGCCTAACCTAACTTAAACCTAAAGAATTGGCGCACTTTGCAGTGCTTGAGTTTGGCCAAAGGTTTAGTAAGAATGTCGGCAATCATATCATTTGTAGAGATGAATTTAAGTTGTAGGTCGTGGTGTGTTACTGATTGTCGTATGAAGTGGTGTTTGATGTCGATATGTTTTGTGCGTGCATGATAAGTGTTGTTGTGTGCGAGTTTAATTGAACTTTGATTGTCAGTGTGTATGATTATGGGACGAGTGATGGCAAATACTTCCCGTATGAGTGTTTTCAGGTATATGGCTTCCTTGCAGGCTTCTGCCAGGGCCATATACTCTGCCTCAGTGGTAGAGAGAGCGACAGTACGCTGTTTGCGCGCGTCCCAAGAAACAGATGCTCCACTCATAATAAAAGTATATCCGGTAAAGGATCGCCTATCTATAATGTTACTCCCATAGTCTGCGTCAACATATCCGACTGGATAACTCTGGCTCTTAGTGAAGTGCAGTTTGAATTCTTTGGTTCCTTTAAGGTATCTAAGAACTCTCTTAGCGGCATTACAGTGTACCCCCCGTAATGTGCATTAAATTGGGATAAGTACGAAACCGTGTGGGCAATATCGGGTCTTGTACCAAATGAAATGTACATTAAAGAGCCGATAAGTTCCTGATAAGGCACTTCAATTTCATCTTCTTTCTCTGGTAAGGTAAGCTTGAGGCCAGGCTCCATAGGTGTAGTTACGGATATTGCGTCGGTCATGTTATACTTATCGATAAGTTTATCGATACAGTTTGTCTGGTCGAGAGTAAGTGAACCATCCTTTTGGACAACTGTCATACCAAGACAATCCTTGAGAGGACCTAAGTCTTTTACGATTTAGAGTTTCTTTAGTTCGTTCTTAAACTCTGTTTTTAGTAGGGAATGCAAATTAACCGGTTATTAACCCTTTTTGTATGAAAATAACCGGATAAAATCGGTTAAAACCGGTTATTTGCATTCCCTAGTTTTTAGTCGGTCGTTATTGCTCAAGACGTAGAAATCGTCAACAAATACCGCTATGACTAGTAAGTCGTTTCTGTCTCGTTTATAGTAGAGACAGTGTTCGGATGTAGCTTGTGTCAGCGATAAGGCAGACATTGCGTCACAAACTTTTTTGTTCCAGCAAGCGCCCTTGCTTTAAGCCATAGAGACACTTTTTTAGTAGACAAACTTTTTGTTTAGGGTCAGTTGAAAAACCTTCAGGTTGCTCCATGTAAATTTCTTCCTCTAAATCGCCGTTTAAAAAAGCCGTTTCCACATCTAGGTGGTCAATTTGGAAGTTTAAGTCGACTGCAAATGCCATCAAAACTCACTGAAGACAGTCTACCTACAGGTGAGAAGGTTTCACCATAGTCGACTCCAGCAACTTGAGTGAATCCTTTGGCAACTAGCCGCGCTTTATACTTGACAACTTGTCCGCTTGTGTCTTTCTTAAGTTTAAAGACCCACTTGCATTTTGTGGTCTTGCGATCCTTGGGTCTGTCCACTAGTGTCCACGTCCCATGCTTCATTAATGAGTTGTACTCGGCCTGCATGGCTTCAAACCATTTATCCTTTTCGGGATGCAATGCGACCTCTTTGTACGTTTCAAGCTCAAGCTCTGAAGACATTTGAACTGTACTGACGTACCGCGCAGGAGGATGTCTGTCCCTAGATGGGTATCTCCTTTCCGGTACTGGTTCAGTAACAATAGGTTGAGGTTCCGCTTGCGGGGGTTCAGTTACAGGCTGTACTGACACAGGTGTCTGGATGTCAGGCTTGGTGTGAAGTGGCAATAGTGGCACTGACTCTTCTTCAAAAGATCGGCACTAGGACTGGCTCTCTTGGACTTGTTGGTTGTAGCGAGGATTCCTCTGGCATCTCGATTAGAGGTGAATTTTGACGCGACTCCTGTCGCGTTTGGTCTTCTATAAAGACAACATCTCTCGCGCTAATTATAACTCAGATGAGACAGGTTTACCTTCGTAGCTGTCCATATCTCTTCCGGGATTCTATTGTTAAGAGACTGCGTCGGCGTATGATTCTTAAGGTAAATAGCTGTATTGACAGCTTCTCCCCAATACGCTTTTGGTAACTGCGAGTCCTGGAGCATAGATCTTGCTTTCTCGATTATCGTACGGTTCGCACGTTATGAAATCCCGTTCTGCTCAGGGGTATACGGAATTGTGGTTTGGTGTATAATTCCGTTCTCCTTTAAGAAGGTTGACAGTCCGTGGTTAACGTAATCACGGCCGTTATCCGAACGTAAAATTTGATTTTCGTCACAAAACTGACAAAGTTAAAGTTCCTTAATTTCAGTCCTTAATTGGGTACACTTTTTCGTGAAAATGCCCAAATGTCGTGAAAGTACGGCGTGCTTACTCGCTCGTCTATCACCCCTTTTAGGATAGCTCCGTAAGAAGAGATCAACGTGGTGACACTCTGTGGTGACACTACAGTATTCTTAAGTAGCAACCATCATTTACTCAGAGACGTCAATTAAATTGAATGCTTGATTAAATTTGCGTCTGTTATTTTGTTTGCTATAGCAATAGAATAAGACAACACGTTACTAAACAAGCATTAAACTTAATTGACGTCTCTTAGTGCGGCAGTAAGACAAAACATCACTAAACAAGCATTAAATTTAAGTGACGTTTCTGAGTGCGGCAATTAATGGTGGTTATTTAGTTGGAAGTAATAGCTTATTAATCAGAAGGTTTCGGGCAAAAATTGGATCATGTTACCAAAGAACAATGCCAAATCCTGGCTAAAAACACTTAAAAAAAACGCCGCAGATACTAAGGATGTTGATATAACCTGTTTTGTGTGAGCACTTAGAAGGTGCTTCGTGTTTGAACTTGTGTCTCGCTCCCATACCTACACTTATTAAGAGCGAGTGAGAGAGAAGGTTCTTGAGTGGCGTCCGCGGACCGGTAGACGAACTGTAGGAAGGCCTCCAACAAGATGGAGTGACGACCTTGTAAAGATCGCGGGAACGCGGAGGATGCGAAAAGCACAAGACAGGTCTGAGTGGAGAGCCTTGAGGGAGGCCTATGTCCAGCAGTGGACGTCTTTCGGCTGACATGATAATGATGATGAGAGAGAAGTACCTACAAACCCGAAGCACCTTCTAAGAGCTATCGTGCTGTACTACGTAAGTTTATCGATTCCATGGCCTGCGAAAGGTTGGTAAATTTGTTTCTCTATGGTAAGTGTGACATCATCATAAATTGTAATGAATTATGCGACAACCTTTATATCCATCGTCTATCCGAACTTTTAGAAGTCTATGAAGTTATGGCTGTCATTAGATGTCATTGTTAAATTATGTTATTTTCAAATATTCAAGACGTAATTATTTTTGCTGTAAATCAGTTATATGGGCCACTTTAGACCAGAAAATATTGGTAAATGGTTAGATCTCGACAAGACAGACGATATGATCACTCTTGGCAAAGCATGAACAAGAGATCTAGTGAATTTACATTTAAAACCAGCTAGTATCAAATTGCAAAAATGAAAATACAGTAAGTTTCACTAAAATTTATGATTATTTTTTTAAATGTTAACTTGATTTTTGTTTATATGGGGCGAACTGTTTGTTTACATACCATGTAAATAACGTAGGTATGGTCTCAGGTCATTGACCTTGAACTTGGAGTTTTGACGTTAGTTACTACCACAGATCACCCCCTATAGATACCGCATAATGCCACTTTTGTTAAACGTCTAAATCCCCAAACAAGGAGGTAGGCACGGGATGCGGGGAAAGAGGAAGCGATGACGTGATTGGTTATTTAATTTAAGGTCGTCCGATGTTTCACCAAACGAGTAGGGATGGGACATACTTATTGTGATGATATTTCTTATCGATAAAGATTCACCCTCTTATTATTATTAAGTACCTCAGTCATGGTATATTTTGGCATTGTGAAACATCTGGATCGGAATGTAAAAAAAGATAATCACGACCAATGTCCTTAGTTATAAGTCTTACGTTAGTTACGTAACCCAGAATCATTAAAAACGTATTTATAAAAAATTGGTCCATTAAAATTACACTGAGGTACACAAGTAGGAGGTCATGACAAATCTGGTAACTATCTCCGAAATAGATTATTCTAGGCTGTCGGTCTACCTGCCCACAGTGGTTGCGTTCTCTTTATATGGCGGCTGAAAAACGTGTAATCGTTCCCAAAAAAATTATAAGGGAAATGGCTGAATGGTACATCTTATCTTCTTATCTTATTGGTGGGGTCCTTACGGATACACTTCGACCCCGTGGGATCTTTTATGTATTTACCTCTCTTTATGTTTAGCGCTTAATCCAATAATGCAGCCTCCGTCCCTTCCAGAAAGCGGATAGTGGAGTGCAATCGTCATGGCATTGAAATCGTTTGGTTCTGGGTAGCCACATCCGAGGATTTTCATTCTTACTCCGGCGAGGGCATCACATTCACACAATAGGTGTTTCCACCTCTTTGCCGCACATTCTACAACCTGTGTTGTAATAAAGGCGCATCTTTGCTAGGAAATGTTTAACCCCAAAGTGCCCAGTAAAAACTCCGATAATGTATCGGAGTTGGCTTCTGCTGAGTTTCCAAAGTTTTTTGGTCCAGCTCTGGTCAACTCTTTCTATGAAAAACTTTGCATACCCTAAGCCTACCGTGGTTTTCTTTACTTCGCATTATTGCTTTAAATATCGATATCTGGAGATATGTTTGATTTCCAGTTTTTGTTTCTGTATTCGTTGTCGGAAACCACTAAACACAGCCAGTCTATTTTGAAAGAATTCAGCCCCATCAATGGTGGCGGTTATTTTTCCTCAATCAGCAATCTCTCATAGAACTAAAAAGTTTGATCGCGGCAAAACAGTGAAACTTCTTACCTAAAAAAAGCATGGCGACTGTTTTTTAAAAGTTACTATACTAACCAATAAAATATTACTATCAATAATATACTTCACAAATATCTTCGAAATCGGAAAAATTCTCGACCAAAATGATTGTATTTAGAAACAACGCCGGACATCACTACGAAATCAGAAAAGGACAATATATTGGGATTGATCTAATGAGTAAGAGAGACGTTGCGAAAACGGCCATTATAACTTTACCATTGTTGGTCAAATATAAAATGTGCTTACCGGTGAATGCTATACCATATTTTTTAAAGTTTTATGTTTTTGATGCCATTCCACACCATTTCACGGAACATGAAGGCATTTTGAGTAATTTCTCGAATTCTGTATATTTTTCATGACATGTTTCAAACTTAAACGGGAGGCGTACGCATAGGTCTCAAACATGGTTGAGACTGACAGCGGTCATCGGCGCTACACCGTACATATACTAAATTTTACATATGAGTGGTGAACATCGGCTGCCTTGTAAGCGGTATCTATTGGGGGTGATCTGTGGTTACTACGAACGTTTGGAGTAGTATCAACACCAAAATGTCAAGGTCAAGATATCGGCTGCGATACATCAAGTAACAAAATGAATATAATTAAACCTTCTTTTTTTTACATTAACAGAAACAAAAATCAACCATACTACTGTAGTAAACGAGTGCTCGAAAGGGGGGTGTGGATGGAAAAGTTGAAAGCAGAGAAAGATATGCAAGTTGGAGAGAAATGTAAGAAAAAATAGTTGAGGTCAAAATTACATTTTTGAAAATCGACAACTTTTTGGAGCTCATATCTAGACAACGATTGAAAATAGGTGAAAAATGTATAGAATCAAAGTTGTAGAGAATTTTATCAGCTTTAATAATGCCATACAACACCATTTCCTATCACGCATCGTTTTCAAGATGTAAACAAAAAACAAAAAAACGGGACCTTCTTTGTGCCCCCGTCCCTAGGACTCACCTCCGAGGGGTGGGGACTTTTAGTATGTTTATCTCCTAACTAGTCCAAACAAAGTTCCGAAGTCAAACTTTCTGCTTTCAACTTTTCCATCCACAATTTTTAATTGACAGGACTATACAAAGAAAATACAAGAAAATACAGTGAGTTGCATTAAAATTAATCTTTTTTTTTGTAATTTGATTTTTGTTTACATGGGGCGAACTGTTTACATGGAGCGAACTGTTTACATACCATGTAAACAACGTATGGTCTCAGGTCATTGACCTTGAACTTAGACTTTTGACGTTAGTTACTACGAACGTTTGGATTAGTATAGTATCAACATCAAAATGTCAAGGTCAAGATATCGGCTGCGATACATCAAGTAACAAAATGAATATAATTAAATCTTCTTTTTTTTTAACATTAACAGAAACAAAAATGAACCATACCCCCGTGATCAGAATCGTGCGAACTATTACCGCGCCAAATATCTCCAAAGGCTTTCCAGACCCTGTATAGACGAAAACTTGTAATAGAGTCCCCATATAGCAGTACTAGCAGGTAAATTAAGTTCGGCAGCTTATGCTGCTAGGAAGATTATAATGTCTTACGGCATTCGTTTTTGGGGAAAAGCTGCTGACATACAGACTATAAGTATACGAGCTTAGTGCTAGCGGTACGCCAAAAAAATCTGCAAATGGTGTTAAAAGACGATTGATCTTTAGGCCATACGAATAATTTTGACTCGTAGCACGAAAAAAAAACAAAAAAGGAGAGGAGTTATGACGTCTTTTTTTTTTGTATGGGAAATAAAATATTTTTGTTCTGAAACCCTTCGTGTGTGGTATCTAATAAAAGGGCTTACTACGCCGATTCTAAAAATATATCACATCATTATAATTCAGTCACTTGTGATAAAATCACAATTAGTTTAAACATGTATTTAAAGTTCAATTTTAGACATTGAGGATGATAAATACTAATGCGAGAGGAGTTTTCTATGGGTATCATTTAATCGATCAGCAAAATATTCTTATTTTGGTGAACAGAAATATGTATTTGGTCAGCCAAAATAGCTAGTTGGTAAGCAACTAAGGGTTAGCAAACATTTATAAATCTGTCTGGAATTAATAATATACTGAACTGCTCTAAATCATTTTGGTCAGCAAATTAAATATTTGAGCTGCATTGAGCGATCCGCAGTTAATCAAATTTTGGTAAGCAATCAGTAGGTAAGCAAAATATTTCATTTTGTCCATCAAAAAAAAGGGGGCAAATATACTGCCGTGCCGGCAACGCACATATGCCAAACCCACCATCAAATTTACAAATTTAACAAAGTCGACGGAGCTCCGCTTACGCGGAGCTCCTATTTCTGGGTTGTTCTGGCCCTCCGGGCCTGATATAAAAACGAACCTAACCTAACCTACCTCATATATATGATACAACTTTTGGTTAATCTAGGGTGTGATTGTGATTCCTAAATTTGTGTGACAAAACGTAGCTTGTAATTACTACTAGCCTTAAAAATACAAATGCTTGGGTGCTCGCATCACGTGGTCTGAGTTCGCTCCGCCCGCAAATAACGAACACTGCTGATTTTTCAAACTAAACGCAATCCACTTATTTATACAGGGTGTCTGGAAAACCTTTGGAGATATTTGGCGCGGTAATAGTTCGCACGATTCTGATCACGGGGGTATGGTTCATTTTTGTTTCTGTTAATGTTAAAAAAAAAGAAGATTTAATTATATTCATTTTGTTACTTGATGTATCGCAGCCGATATCTTGACCTTGACATTTTGATGTTGATACTATACTAATCCAAACGTTCGTAGTAACTAACGTCAAAAGTCTAAGTTCAAGGTCAATGACCTGAGACCATACGTTGTTTACATGGTATGTAAACAGTTCGCTCCATGTAAACAGTTCGCCCCATGTAAACAAAAATCAAATTACAAAAAAAAGATTAATTTTAATGCAACTCACTGTATTTTCGTTTTTATAATTGATCATTTTAGCGGATTTTGTAATGTTCGCTAGATCTGTTGGAGCACGCGCTGCCGAGCTCTGATCGTATCGTCTGTTTCATATTAATGTCGAGATCTAAACATTTACCTTTTTTCTGCTCTAAAATGGCCCATTTATTGTTTTACATCAAAATTAATTCAGACTATTATTATTATTTATTCAGACTAGAAAATCTGAAATTTAGTTTACCTGACATCTAATGACAACCATAAATTTTAAAGCTGGCATCATACTATCATACACGTTGTTGAAAGATTTTCGTATCCTAGAACAAGTTCAATTCTTTGATAAATGGCTATTGTCATAGACTGCTGAAAGTTCGGGTGGACATGAAATGAACGATCCGGTTATTGCTGTCCGTATTGATCTGTATGGTATTCGTCGCGCGGTATAGCTAACAGTCCGAATATAAAGGCCGTCGCATAATTGATTAAATTTGTATGATCGCACTTGTCATAGAGAAAAAAAAATGACCGGCCTTTCTCAGGCCATGGAATCATGGAATCGATATACGTACGTAGTAGGTACTTACATAACACATACATATTCATTCCATGTTCCGGACTTAGAGCATTCAATAAGGCTACGTTCGCACGGACGTGCAGAAAGGCGTTGCGTTAGCGGGCCGATCTCGCATCGTCAAAGCCTAGGAACCAGAGGTGTTCGCATAGACATAAAACAGTCACTTGTCGTTTTGTGCTCACACGGTTCTCATTCTTCTAGGATACGAAACTCTTTCAACAACGTGTATGATGCCAGCTTTAAATGTAATTCTGATTAAACATAACGTGTAGGAACGATTTTATTTTTACAAAAGATACCTCTTTTCATAAAGAGTTTTCAATGGTAAAAGATTTAAAAAATACTATGTCAAACTGTCAAAGCACAATCACAACTTAATGATTCGTTTTAATTATTGTGTTTTTTATTCGTATTACTCCTTGATAGTAGTGCAAATCAATAAAATAAATCCATGATTAATGATCTCGTAAAATAAGTCTAATGTACGAGTACAAGTGCTATTTTAGCGGAGTGAGTGTGAGAAGAGTGTGAGTAATAATCGTAATCGTAAGTTGAATTTTTAAATTATTTCACATAATAGCTCTTATCAGAGACCGTCTTTTCATTCACATTACAGAATAATGTGAAATAATGAATAATAAATGTGTGTGAATAACGTGTTTCATTGAGCTTTTGACCATGATTAGAAACATTGTTGATAAGGAACAACTTGTTTATTTACATTACGTTGTGACACATGTAATGAATGAAGTAGTTAAGGTGGGGCACACTGAGAGCATCGTCAGGAAAGGCGATGATAAATTAGCCTGTAACTCAGTCAAATATTAACTTAAAAAAAAGTTACCAATGTAGGGATGATCCAAATCATCCACCCTATCTACTGTTAAAATTTCTCCAAAGGTTTTCCAGACACCCTGTATAGATAACCATTATTTTAATATGCACACCTCTCAATTAAACTGCTTACAGACATGTTTTCTCTGCTGACCAATTGTAAAATATTGCTGCCCTAGTAATTATTTTGCAGCTCGACTGTTTATTAGGCAGACAAATGACCAAAGAAGCAGATTGATATTGTTTAAAATGTTAACCGTTAGTAATTTGTTTGCTGAACAAGAGTTGCAGCCCGATTTTTATTTATTGCCTGCCAAATCTTTGTATGCTGCCCAAATGAGTAAATTGCTTCTTTTTTTTTGCGAATCAATTTGAATAACGGCTGACCATTTAATTACTTCCCGTTTTCTATCATATTTATATTATTAACAGATTTGTTTTTATTTAATAAACAATCTATCAACTATCTTCCTCGTGTGGTTGCCGAGTTAGAATAGTGCCACTCCATGTCTTCCCGTGGATGTCGTAAGAGACGACTAAGGGAATAAAGGCTTGTAGTACTGTTAGGCGATGGGCTTGCAACCTGTCACTAATACGCTGGTAAACATCTTAGCCTAATTGTGCAAATTGTGGTTATAGAATTATCAACAAGTTTTTAGAGATGTTTGTAATTCTGTAGCTCTGCCTACCCCACTCTGGGAACGAAGGCGTGAGATTATGTATGTATGTATGTATGTACTATCAACTAAATATTTAAAAAGAAAGCATAAAACATTGGTGTTATTGCAATTTTTATTTTGCTTACAATTAGGAATTTATATTATTGGTTTGCTTTTGATTCAAATGTTTGTCGTGAGCATGTACCCCGCTGCCGCCGCTCCCTGCCTGCTTTCCTTTCCTGCTCGCTCGGCGGCCGGCGGCACACTCAGTCACTCACGCGCCGCGCTTGCTTTCCTGGGGTTGGATATGAGGCTATTACTTATCATCATTTTAGGTATAGGTAATTATTCAACCGTATCATATCTGGAGGAGCCCAAACTTGGTGTGTTTTGAAAATGATTTTTATTTTAATTTAAAACAAGTGACTGTAATTTAATGATGTGATATATTTTTAGAACCGGCTTAGTAAGCCCTTTCATTAGATACCACACACGATAAGTTTCAGAACATTTTTTTTTCCCATACTAATAAAAGATAGTCATAACTAAACATCGGTATCAACGTTCAACTTTCGGGGCACCCGGTAAGGATAGAAAAAAAAGAAATACATTCGAATATTTAATGAATAACAACTTTTATTTGATGTGTTATATTTTTATTTTATAATACTGCAGCTAATTTTAACTATGTTTATACTGTACTTATACTTAAAGTTTATATTCTAAATAATGTCATAGAACCTTAATACTAATTTTCATTCGAAAATTAATATGTGCCAAATAGGTAACAAATGTCAATTGAATTGTCACACCAAATAAATATTAGACAGTGTGGAAAGGTCATTTAGGGCCGGTTTTATAAAGGCCCGTAAGTAAAAATGTCAGGTCAAATTTTAGTAACTTCATACAAGTTTTGACATTCCTGACTGAAATTTGATCTAACGGATCTTTATAAAACCCAGCCTTAGTCATTTAAAATGGATAAAATATAACAGACGACAAAAGGTTAACAGCAAAATCCATGGAACCAATTTTAGTAATCAATTCAAACCCTTAATACATTTTTAGAGTCTTTCCTTTTGTTTATTTTTAAATAAAGGTTTAAAATACTAGATGTATTTGTTTGTATTTATTTTTCTGCAAACCGTACTCAGCCATGAAAGTTTAACGTTGATACCGATGTTTAGTCATAACTCCTCTCCTTTTTTGTTTTTATTTCGTGCTAGGGGCAAATTGATTCGTATGGCCTAAAGATCAATCGTTCTGATTTTAATGCTTTTAACACCATTTGCAGTTTTTTACTGAATTTCGGGGTGTACCGCTAGCACTAGTAACAAAAAAGAGCCATTCGTTCTATATATTACCTAAACTCCCGTGATTCCTTAAGATTACTATTTAAAGAAATTAGTATTTTCAAAGTAGCGTCACAATTTATTTATGAGAATATTATTATTGTCATTAAAATCAAGACTCTTTTATTAAGAATTGTGATATACATAGTTTGAATACAAGAAATAAAAATAAAATAGCTATTAATAAATTTCGTGTCCTTAAGGTAATAAATAGTAGTCGGTCAATGCATCCATATCTATAATTAATTACCTGACGTAGTTAAAGTTTGATTTCCTTCTCAACTACGCATGAATATGTCTATTTTGTATATTATGTTCGAATCATTGTTTTATATAATGCTAGGTAAAGTTTTGTAATTGTATAATATCATAAGCTATATTTAAAAAACGACTGACTGTTGAGTTTCTTACGGCGCTTCTTCTCAGCAGTGGTCTCTTGCGAAGCGCTGGTAGATTTTGACGTGTAAAAGTGCCCGTTCGGCCTACTTACTGAATAAAAATATTTTATCTTTTTTATGGTTCTTAATATATTTTGTTTTTGTATTTATTTATACTGAAAAAACTCATTATGCTTAGGGATTCATGCACGTTTTTTTTTCATATTTTTGTTTCTTTTTTGTTTTATTTATATCTGTAAATTATTAAAGTAGTTTATGCAACACTTGTATAAGAGAGGTCAAAAAAGGCGTATGGCGTGTGTTACGATGTGAGCCGAAGGCGAACATCGTGAACCAAGACGCCACGAGTGCAAAATGCAAAATTAAATTTTTAGACAACAAAATACGCGATATTTACTCTACAATAATATAGGTAACTAATACGAACGAAGTACAGAACAACAAACGAGCGGGAAACATGAAAATCACAAAATATGTGTCTATGGTTGACTTTGTTTTTAAATTGACTTGCCCTTGCGAGTTTTTATATTAAAAAAAGGTTTTCTTAAGTTGGCAGTAAATATCAAAATTTTAAACAAAAACTATGAATTATGTGGTGTGTTATGTTGGTAAAAATGTATTTTGTCGTAAAGTTTGTGTTTGTCGCTGAATATAATACTTTAACCTAGGTTTAGTAAGCTTTGGCAGCTAGGCATGTCGTTTTGGCTCAAAAAAGCACAAGTGCTGTTATAGGTAATGTACTAAATAATAAACTTTTCTACGGATTATTTTGCGTACAAATTATGTATGTTCTTATATCAGTATTCGTGACTATATAATTGACAGATAAAAGTACAGGTGTAGGAAAAATATATCGCACCTTTAGAACAATAATGACCTAATTCAAAATTTGTGCTTTCAAACTTCGAATCATAAATTTATTATCATAGAGACCTAACTCGAAATTTAAAATTTCTCAATTAGGTCACTATTGTTCTGAAGGTGCGAATCTTAAGTATCTTAATACATTACTAGGTATACAACTTTCATTTAACTTTATTTACTCTTTACTCTATAAGTATGATGTGAAGATACCTGAATAAGTATAATCTCTACACACAGAGACTGTAAAAATGCAATTAATATGTTAGAGAAGATTACGAACCGACGCTTAAATCGCGTAGCTGTCAAAAAAAAACGATACTAATTTAGCTCGAGCCATAACGTTTCGCACCCCCTAAAATATCACAATGTTTGAATATCTTGTAGATGTTATGAAAACCTAGGTCTCTACGTTTCTGGTTTTTTTTAAACTTACAGAAGATATTCAAAAATCGTAAAAATCGAACTAAGTTTAAGGGGAGAGAAACGTTATCGCATTTTGTAGTGCGTTCTGTTAACCCCAAACATAGTTCACTTTGTGATACCAGCACCAAATTTTAGTATGTTGTTAAACATGTTATTCTATGTTAAAAACCGTCGGGGCCCCACCTGTAAAGTACAATGGGCTTCATAAGTGCATGGACACCTTAAAGTCTATAATGCTGTGAACACGTGAGCCCGCTTTCGTAAGAAACAACCTAGATGGCGTTGTTAACTGAGGCAGTTCGATTATTGTTTGTTACAAATATTTGACGTTTTAGTATTAGAATCGATAATTTCGCCAGTTCACCAGAAGGGCCGCTGGCTTAGTTAGTTGATACCCTGCCTAAAGCCAACACAGGGTCAGACCGTGGGTCGGGAGATCGATTCTATTATATTTTTTAAAAACTAATGTTGTTTCACGAAATAAATAAATGTATTCTTTTTTTTATCATTATCGTTTTCAAAAAATGATACTTTTGTTATTCAAAATAAAAAATCTTTATTTCTTATAAGTATAATATTTATTTCTTAAAAATTTCAATTTAGTAAACTGTAAACTTAGATTGTTTATAATATTACATTTGTAACAATAAAACGACTACCTATTACCTACAATATTGAGGTAATAGCTTAAGTATTCGTTTCCGAAATTGTAAAGAGATTGAAGCTTAACCACAATAAAATAGTAATTATTAACAAATATATTGTTAAACTAGAGACCGGGTTACCTTAACAGTCAAACGCATTATATTTAACTATGTTATACAGTTTTGACCACTTATATCATATTATATAATAATAATAACTGAAAAGTCGTGTATAAATTAATGGTGTGATTTGTTTGACCTTATATTTAAAGTAAGATAATTATTTATTGCCACAAAATAGTATAAACCCGAAAAAAAGGCGAAAACAATGTTTAATTTTGCATTCATTATTTACGTTAACCCGATCTCCAGTTATCCACTCGCATCACTTATATACTAAACTTCAACACCTAGTGTAACTCTTACAGAGATTGGAACCACGAATACTACCCCAAATGTTTGAACACTGATCTTCTAAGGCTTTCGGAGTTCGCTCATTCTGGTGATTATGTTGGACAATAATACCTCATACATTTTATGCTTCATTATCAGAGATCGGAATAGGTAGAGCTAATTTGCCTAAACTTGATGCATATTCATTCAATAATGTATTCCCATCTCACTCACGTATGAATGAATATGCGTCAAGTTTAGGCAAATAGGCTCTGCCTATTCCGATCTCTGTTCATTATATGCTTTTTTATGGGTTTGGCAGCATGCCTACGATGATGCAGACCCTCACTGTAGAACACGACGAATAGCATCCAGACTTGTATTAAATAATCCAGCGTAGTGAGTTGTTGGTTTAAATCCATTCCTCATAATCCCTCACCGTGGCTTGACACGGGGTGTGCTGTTGCTGTGCTTATGAATTGTGGTCTACAGACCCGTTCTTTGCCGAGGTAGCAAAGATACCTCCTCTTCAAAGCGCCATACCCATAAAACAACAGTTTGCATCTGTAAAAAAAAATAGAATTTGTAATAACAATTAGAGATATAAGTAAAATAAAATAAATAAATACAAAAAGAAATCATTTTTTATAAAATTATGAGTAAAAAAATACTACTTACGTTCACACCGGTTTCTCTAGCAATATCTGACAAATTTCTGCCTTCACTGTGCAAAACAATCATTTGCTTTATTTTGACCAGGTCAATATTGCAATGAGAAGTCATATTTTCAAGAAAAGTAAAATCTTAACATGAGGCAATCGATTAAGCAGCTAACGAATGAACGAGCGTAAGTCTTTGTAATAATCAGTCTGGTATTTATAAATCTTTATTAGTCTACCCTCTAGTAGTGATCTTACTAAACGTGTTTCGGTTTCTTGTAAAAATATGCAAATCTAAATTTATAAACTACTAATGAATTTCGTCTTATCAGTTAATGGCTCGATGGTCCAACGGTACAAATGGCCGCCTCGATTCACGGTCCCGAATGAGTTCCGGGTTCGATTCCACTTTGTGGATGAAAAGTGTTTTTGATAATTGAACCTCTTAATTTGGAATTGACTAATACTCAAAACTACTTCAATCATATATTATACTAAAAAATAAAACTTACAAAAAAAGAAACAATGTTTGGTTGTAGTACGCGGATAAAAATATACTTTATTATTTTTAGAGATTACCTGCAACAACGCCATCAGTAAGATCTTGTTGAACCACTACGAGCAGATAGATGGCGTCAGTTTGCCTCAGAGCATTATCCTTCCGAGTTGTCCATGCACTTATGAAGCCTGGATCCGGAGATATGACGTCATCAAAATGTCGGCCGCTGTATTTTGAAAATTGCCAATAATTCTGATCCTTTGAACCCTATATACATGTGTGCAGTATCAAATGAACGGGAATTAAATGTGCTATAATGCTATCATACACAATATCAGCTGAGTAGTGCAGTTACGGAAATATTTTATATTATATAAAATTTTAAACTATGAAAAGTCACTATTTTCGTTGACAGCCTCGGACGTATAAACAATATACTAAAATCATGTATGGCAGACATAACGAAAAATTTATCAACTATCTAATAAAAGAAACCGGAACTCTATCGCATGAAAAATGACTTAGTTACGTCGTTATTAGTAAGGCGCGCCCTCTGGTCCACATGGGTGTAGGGTGTTAGTTTGAACTAGTTTCAAGCGAGAAAAGAGACTGGTGAATCATAAAATTGTAACTTTATAAAACTAACAAATAACTTCAATAACGAGAGTATTACAATGTATATAAATAAAAATAAAAAATAACAATAATCTGATTGGAAAAACAGAAAATAAGAGAGTGTTTGCTCAATACCTCCAACAACAAACGCTTATATTTGGAATTTATAATTTAAACTTTGCCATGGATTAGTGAATGTGAATTATGTGTCGATATATATTGTGTCTAGGACGTACTATAAAAGTAAGTATTTGAAGTTATTACAAAAGGGAGTCCATGTGTTATCAGTAAATTCACATTAGACACCTAGTTTTATCTTCTTCTGGGTCGTTTCCTCATGGCTGAGGGTGGTGACCACCGTTAGTTGTTCTCTTTGACAGAACACTCTAAGTTACTCTTTGTTGAGCAGAATGACGCGCTGACTGGGTGTTGCAGTTAAGGGATTCCAGTAAGGGATCAGTCCAGTCGGGTTGGTGCCCCTTCTGTTTCTTGTTCCCTGCACGCGGCTAACTAGTTTCTCCAAGTTCTTGGGCTCCTAACGCGCCACGTGCCCGAAGAAGTAAAGAACTCTTCATATTACCGAGAGTTGGGTCCGAACTTTCAGTGGTCTTAGGATCGACTTGTTTGTGAGACGTTCAATCCCCGAGATCCCTAGCATTTTGGTCTTGCTCCGGTTAATCCTCACTCCGTACTCCACGCTGACGGCCTACATTTTTTGCAGCAGATTTACTATTTTACTCTCATTTCCGCCAATGATAGTAGTTTCATCAGCAAACCGCAGATTGATAATTCGGTGACCTTCCACTCGAATACCACCCGCCCAGTTTTCCAGTGCTCCGCGCATGGTGTGCTTGCATATGAGGTTGAAAAGTTGTGAAGAGAGTATGCATCCTTGCCTCACACCTCGTTTTGTTTTGATCGGGTAAGCTAGCGCGTCTTCGGGGTTAATATTTTTGACTAAGCACCCGCGTAGAGGTTCTGCACAAGAAAATCCAGGTGATTAGGTAATATACCTATCTCTCTCATAACTCGAAACATTGTGGGCCAGTTAATACAATCGAATGCATCGGCGTAATCGACGAAACATAGGACCATTGGCATGGTATATTCACGAGTTTTTCATATTAGCTGCCTCATATTCAATACCTGCCCTTCCCCTTCCCGGAATCAGCCTGTTCTATAGCTATTTAACCGCTTACCTGTATGATATTCAAGCCACTTGTTAAGAATTTGTAGAATGACTTTACTCGCGTGTGATATGAGAGAAATGGTCCGGATTTCTCACGTTCTCGCTTGGAACCTTTTGCACAAGGGAACAATGATGGATGTCGTCCAGTCATCGGGCCAAACTTTGGCACATATAACGTGGAGAACTTTGTTGCCTTCTTGGCCTGGGCTCTTCATGAGTTCCGCTGTAACACCATCACCGCCGCTAGCCTTTAGTTTGAGTTTACCTACAGCAAACTCCACGTCATGGAGACGGATATCAGGCTCACTCTCAGGAATATCTAGAATGTCATCCGTTTTTGTGTCTTCGTTGGCAATGAACAGCTGCTGGCGGTACGCTCTCCATCGCTCTAAGACTTACTGTTAGTCTAGTAGTTGGGTCATTATTCGAGCGTTTCCACCGCCTCACTTTTGTGGACATATTTTTGAAGAATTGGGCGTATATTTTGATGCCGTTTTTGGATATTTGTTAGATGTCCGGTAAACTTAAATACCTAACCAGAAACGAAATCGAAATCTGCAGCCACTTCTACAAAAATGTGACCACGAAAGTGATTTGGAACAAACGCCCAAATAATGACCCAGTTAGGATTGTCCCTTTATCGTCGTCAATCGTGCACGATATTAGTTTGTCCTCCTTTGTAAGGAGTTTGACTCTTTAAAACAGATCCTTTGAGTGAGCCATCTTAGCGTTCTTCTCGTTGTCATCGCAGATTGCATCAAAACGTAAATTCCTGTCTTGCAAAGGCGTTAGACCTTAGCGTACAACACTCAGTACCGTTTTAGTATCCCGCTCGCTTTAAGTATCCAGACTATGGCTTTACGATGTAGCCCTCCTAGCATATTAAGAGTGTTAGAGAAACGATGTATCAAAAGGCGCTAAATTGCTTTATCTTATACCCATATGCACCCAAATCATGCGCGTACAGTATAGTGATCAGTATTTTGTGGGATTGGAAAGAAAAGCACAGGGCAAACGTGGTTGCTGTTCAGAGATTTAGACGCAGATTTTGAAAGTTACTCTCATGGAGAAGAACCGTGTCAAACTAGCGAAGAATTCGGAATGATCGAAAAGTTTGCAGCTCACATATGAGTCAAGGACTCTAATTGTTGAGGAACTATGAAGCCCTGTCGCATAACGTTAATCTTTAATTTTGGGGTCATTTATTTTATGTGGCTTGACGCTGTCATTATGACAGGGTTCCGTAGTGGTTTAACAATTAACGTCCTTGACTGTACCTACAACCCAACCAATGACACTGCCAGCGTTAACACGACAAGAAGAGTCCTGTTCACGAGAACATGGGGTTATTATGACATAGCTATGCAGTTCATTTTACGGCGAGCGTAAAGCACAGATATATAGCATTTATATACCTCTGTCCTTTTCTCTCAGCGTTAACTGAACTGCATTGCTATGTCATAATAACACTCCAGATATATAGAAAATATACCGCCTACGCAAGATGCATTCTACAACACCTGAAAAGAGCAATTATACAGACTAATGGACATATAACTGTGCACTCCTGATGTATAACTATTGCCAGCAACAGTTGCAAGCTAAGAAGCTTGCAAATGTAAAGAATTGGGCACGAGAAGCTATCATATTTTATAATAATGTAATCAGGAAAATTGCGACTATTGTTGCACGCTAGGACCATAGTTATTATGGTTTTACAGTACTTACTTTTATTGTACGTCCTAAACACAATATACAGGGTTATTTGTAAAATACTAATAACGTCTCAGGGTTAAATTATTTACATTATAAACAACAACTTTTGTTCGAAGACTTTTTACAAAACGTAATACATTTCCCAAAAAAATAATTTCAAGTTTTTGTTGTACTATCTGATCCCTTTTTAGATCTGTAATTTTACTACCTAAGCAATAATATTTAAATGGGGGGTACTTTGCGCTCTCTTCACATTCCACGGCTACATTTCTTGTTAAGGCTTGTTTACACTTTGTGAAGTAGCAAGTGCAGGGGTGTTATTCTCTTAAAAATGGCGGTCGGTCGAACGAACGAGCGAAAGCGCAGCGGCGAGTTTAAGTACTCCCGTCCGAGCGAACACAACACATTTTAGCACGTGCATTTTCAATTAGGTAGCCTTATACGTTCGAGAAGCCATGCTGCCAAATTGATTACACGCGCTTAAATGTGTTTTATTCGCTCTGACGGGACTACTAAAACTCGCCGCTTGGACATTCACTTGTTCGTCCGCCGGTTCGTCGTTGTTGAGAGATTCACACCCCAGGTGAGAAGTAGGTACACGTGTAAAGTGATTACTGATTAGTAAAATCAACGTGTACAACATGACAAAAGTGCGAGTGCGAAGTAAAGTGAATAGACGCTCGGTTTTTTGTCTGTTAAGTAGTTAACCCCGCACACCCGCGTACTCCCCGCACTTACAGTATGTCCTAACTAAACACTGTGTAAACGTAGTATCTGCTTGTAAAGTGCATACATAGTACCGATGCGAACGAATTCTGAATGAATTCTTCTGCTGATTCATTTTATTTGCCATAACCGTTAAGGTTTCTCGACTTCAACTAACACCTCATTCTCGATTTCTGAAGCTATGACCACTACTATCCTTTTTAAAATTTCTTAGTTGCAATCGTTGTTCGTCCTTCAATTTGTTCCACACTTTGCACCTGTACAAAGAAGAACTAAGCAATGTGTAAACGATTTCTTAACGCTTAACAGTTATCATCGCAAAAACTTATCACTTCTCACATGCACAGTGTAAACGAGCCTTTATTGATAATTGTAACTTGTTTCTACCCACGTGTTAATAGTACATTGTGTATTAAGGGTGGTAAAGACAGAAATACAAACGAGAATCTGTTAGAAGCCCGAAGCCGAAGGCTGAGGGCTTTAATGACTCGAGCTTTGTATTTCCTTTACCACCCAGGTAACATACAATGTTTTTCATCACATTTGCGAGGAAATTAAATAAAATCAGACAAAAGATCATATTTTTACCTTACGATTCTCACTAATAATTTTAGCCGCGTTGGCGATGTCCGGCGGTGTCACATTATCCCTTTCTTCTGATGACGACATGTATTTTATTGATATATAAATTTTAATATGTGCATAAAGACACCCTTTTAATTATTATTTTGGAATCACACAGTTTATAATCAGTATTTATAAATTAGCGGCTGACTACATCATTGTCTATGACTTACCAGTTACCACAGATAATGTCAAACGTGTTCAGGAGTCCGATTCTAGTGACAGTCGAGATCAATAGTTTATATGCGACATTTTTAGAAAATTGTATGCAACTGACATTTCCTCTCGAATGAAACTTCATATCGAATGGCACAAGAATTGGGGTCCTGACGTATTATGATAGTTTGAGTCCACGTATTATATTTAAAAAAAGCTATTACCCACGATAGGGCGTAATGGTAAAAAAAGGCCCGCGGGTATTATTTTGGATTTACCGTCGATTTTTCTAGCATGTTAGGACACTATTTACGAGCAAGTGTGATGAAAAAAAATTAATAGCTTCCCGTCGAAGTCAAAAAATATTTACATTCTAGTACCTTGTCGCTTTAAATCTTCTTACAATTATGTGTGGCAGTTCAAACAAGACGTTAAAGTGCTAAGGTTCTAAAATCTTAATGTTACTGCTAATGAAGTTATGACTGAATCCACAATCCCTTCATACTTTACCAGGCTTGGGACTGGCTACATTCAAGATAAAATAAGAATAATACTACTGTGTAATTGGAGGAACATTGTTAAATAATTTCTTAAATTTATGCAAATTTTGAAATAAAACTTATTACAAGTTAGATTAAAATCTGTTTTAACCAGTTAAAAAGAAACCCTGAAATTATTATTACCTTATTTTTTTAATGTATGTCAAAAGTGAATTATTCCTGTTTATTATTGAATGCAGGCGTATTTAAAAAGTGGAATCAACATATTTACAATTATTAATTAATAATCAAATGATATTTACAAATTATCACCTCTGAGGTTCAAGTCTCGTGGATGACGGTGAGTATCGCGCACATAACGTTCAAAATAGTCACCTTTACACCCAACACAAAGTCCACATCTAAAAATCAACTGTTCATTAACTCGGGTTAGCAATTCCGAATTCCGAATTTGGTTGAATGCCCACGTAATTTTTTCGAGGCGTCAATGAACTCTAGTGCGTTATCTTGTTCACGTACGCATAGTGCGCCTCGGTGGACGACCACGATCGTTGGATCTAGGCTGAAATTGCCCGTGATCTCGTAATCGCTGCGTGGCGGCTAACATTGTCCTATGGCTTGGTGTAGGCACATCAGGGAATCGTCTTGCATATTCGCGGCAGGCTTCCGATATGTTGTCATCACACCTAGCAAGCATTCGCACCATTTCCGTGTACTCAATATTCGAATACTGATACGCCATTGTGAACTAACTACCCGCATTATCCGAAATCGAAACACTGTGCGCACCGGCGCCAGCGATTCAAAGCAAACGACTGCGCAGATAATTAGGTCAAGGACGTCTTGTCTCCCTACCCCTTTCCCCGCCCGCCACTGCGTTTCAAACTGCATTTGTTTATTTGTCTAGCGGTATTCTTTGGCTACCGTAGAGTTACTTACATTTAGTGTGATCAATTTAATTAATATTTTTTTTGTATGAAAGTAAAATATGATGAAATTTAAGAATGTATGTATGTAGTCACAGAACAAAAGCTTACGATGTGGATAATTTAACCCTGAGAGGTTATTACTATTTTACAAATAACCCTGTATATGGACGAATTTACATTACCTAATCCATAGCAAAGTTTAAATTATAAATCTCAAATATAAGCGCTGGTATTGAGCAAACACCATTTGTTTTTCCAATCGATTATTGTCATATTTTTTATTTATATCCACTAAAATACTCTCGTTCCAGCAGTTCTTTATTAGTTTTATAAATTTTGTGATTGACCCGTCTCCTTTCTCGCTTGAAACTAGTTGAAACTAATACCCTACACCCGTGTGGACAAGAGGGCGCGTCTTAATAATAAAGGCGTAACTAAGTCATTTTTCATGCGATAGAGTTCCGGTTTCTTTTATTAGATAGTTGATAAATTTTTCGTTATGTCTGCCATACATGATTTTAGTATATAGTTTATACTTCCGAGGCTGTCAACGAAAATAGTGAGATTTCATAGTTTAAAACTTTATATAATATAAAATATTTCCATAACTGCACTACTCAGTTGATTGTATTATAGCATTATAGAACATTTCATTCCCGTTCATTTGATACCCCACACATGTATATAGGGTTCATAGGATCAAAAATAATTGCAATTTTCAAAATACAGCGGCCGACATTTTGATGACGTCATATCTCCGGATCTAGGTACTTTACAGGTGGGGTCCCGGCGGTTTTTAACATAGAATAACATGTTTAACAACATACTAAAATTTGGTGCTGGTATCACAAAGTGAACTATCCTGGCCTTTTTCGATCCTAACAGAACGCACTATTGTATGGAATTTTAGCTTCACGATTGACTTAAATTCAGTAGAAGAATCATATGGCAAATGTTCGTTACCCAAAGGAAAAAATCAAGGGTTTGTACTCGTCTCACACTCGCCGTCATACGCTCTTATTAAGAGCTAGTGAGAGAGAACCTGAAGCACTTTCTAAGAGCTATCACACTGTACCTAGTTGGTTAATAAGTTCTGATACTAAGGTTGAGTCAAATAAAACTAACTTACGTTTATTTTTTAATTTCAACATGTATAAAAATTAAAAGCTTAATTAATGTACATTTCGAAGAACAAATAATCATTGTTGTTAGTCGCCGCAATTTCCGACATGATATTTTAACATTCACAGACGGCATCGATGAAATTACGCATGAATTTTCTGTAAATTTAATGAGACATCAAGATTGACCGGTTTACAAGCGGATCTTTAGTTGCTTGGAATACATTTGTATCAGATTTCTAAGCTACAAGTCTGTTCAATTATGTCACGCAAATTTGAATTCTCTACAAGAACGCTTTCAAAAGTTGTGGCCGTTTTCAGTATCATCGTCGTGCGTGATTTGAACTATGATTTTCACGTCCGAAATGGGAATACTTCAAGCTCGTACATCGAATAATTGCAATAGTTTAGAATACCTTATTTTTATTTATATTCCATATAGATCAAAGTTTTGATTAATATACAGGTTTATGCAAAACTCCCTTAATTTATTTTTTAAATTGTTATAAATATCAGTAACAGAACTTATCAACCGACTGGGTATGTAGTTAATGACTCAACTAAAAACACCTTAATAAGCGAAATAACAAATCTTAGTAAATTTCGATCATCTCATAAACATATAACTATAACTTGTCCCATGTTAGGTTGTTTGGATAGAACAATGGCTCGTCTGCATTCAGGGCCCGTATTATGGTCGCCTTTATCGCGGTGGATAAAGCTTCCGTCACTCTCGCACTTACATACTGGTCAGAAAGTGACAGATGTTTTATCTACGCTTATCTACGTCGATAAACACGACCATAATCGGCCCGCAGGTTGATGTTAGACCACTAAAGGTCATGCCACCCTGTATGTGTATTTGTTGTGTTCGTAATTGTCAGGACAAGGTTTGAATTAAATAAACTACTCACCCAGGCGACGCCGGGCACGAACACGAATAGTATATGATAGATACAGTAAATATAGGCCCAATTCTACTTAGTATCAATTGAAGTTATTTCTAGTCAATAAGAAACGTAAGCTCGGTGTGTTTTTTAATTTATATCGCACGACGCTTGATCTCGGAACGACATGTGCATATGGACTTTATTAGTTTGTCTATGATTAAAATAAACATCCATATTCTTGAAACGGGTTTGGTTTGCGGCCATTTTTGTCTTCATTTGGTTTTATGTGGCAGTTATTGTCCTATAAAATATATTATTATAATTAATCAATACCTATAGGTTCCTGAGTATTATTGATATTGAGACTTGGAATTTTACCATAAATAAGCTTTAAGTTGCTCATTATCGACGATTTTTAACGACGATGTACATAAAATGACTAATCAAATGTTACAATTAAACTCCTTATTTTTTTCGTATCTGACAAAAGAAACGACACATTTCCTAAATCTTACACATTTTCATTTCAGATACATCCAGTATGCAGTGCAATGGCACAGATAGAGCGTCGGCCCCCGCCGACCCTCAAGGGATGCAAGCGCCCTCATCCTCCGCACCGCGCCCGAACCAACCAAATGCGCCGATGTATAATTATGTGGGAAGGTACCCTCAACAGCCCTATTTCCCTCCTTACCAATAACTTACACGAGGTACGTCGTAGAAGCCAAATGAGCTACGCGATTCAGGCTGGCGGTTTAAGAAATGGTTTAATGTAAGTTACTACTGGCAACGAAAATGTGGACCAAAAACACTAATTGCATACACTTATTTGTTTACTAGCTTCTGCCCGCGACTTCGTCTGCGTAGATTTCGATAATCGTTATTCCAACGGGATTTTCTTAATTTTCCGGGAATAAAGGAAACCTATGTGATAATACAGAATAATAAGCTATCTTCATTAATTCAGTAGCCAAAATGGCAAAATTTGGTAGTTAAATAACAAAAATAAATAAGTAATGTAACAGAAGATGAAAAAAAATTTTTGACCGTTACTCGTCGTCTGGCACAAATTTCAACAGTTCTTTTGAAAACACTAAGTTTTTTTGAGTAGGGGAATATTTCCGGAAATAATCGCTCCGAAAGTTGCATACATTGTGTCCCCCCCCTTTATCTTTTAAACCGTACCTATGTCTAAAAGTAATGATAGTAAAAATCACAAAGGTAACGCTTAATAAACTTTCAAAGAAAAATATTTCAATATTATCGGATATACGCGCCGTAGAAACAATACGCCATGAATAAGTCTTGAAGAGCATTTCTCGAAAATTTTGCCACTGAAGTGACATATACAAATTAGAAAAAAATGGAAGGTAGGAAGAGAACATCAAACTATGCAATAATTAAATAATATTCTGATGTGTCCCAAAATATTTGTATGGAAAGTTATTTTTGTGTTACCAAAAACCTATGAATATCGGTAAAACAAAAGGAACTTTCCATACAAATATTTTGGGACACATTAGAATATTATTTAATTATTGCATAGTTTGATGTTCTCTACCTACCTTACTTTTTTTTTAAATTGGTAATGTCACTCAAAGTAGCAAAAATTTTGAGAAATGCTCTGAAAATGGCGGAAAAATAAACTGGATATGTCAACGCTGTCAACGTCAATCTGACATCGCTGCTTTTGACATACAAAACACAAAACAGAGTAACAAAACAGATTTTACAAAACCTGTCCCATGTTGTCACACTGAATGGTAAAAGCCAAAGGAGAAATAAAATAATTAATTAAACAATTTGGTCAAGAATTCAACATTAATACAATAAAAAATTAATACTAAACGTATTTAAATTAATATTAAACTAAGCTACTCAAATAAATTATTCAAATTATTCTCATTTGGTCAAATAATTACTAATATAGAATAATATTTAATGTTACTAACATTTTATGGAACTCTATGATACTGAAATAAATTCATAAATTCAAAAATGTTTGCGTTATTTTATGTAGTAGGTACAGTGCAACCATTTTTCTAATAGCAATCGGCAATCTTCGTGTTTCTATGACACACGAGTGACAAATATACTGTCATTTGCGAGTGCAAGCGTGATAGCGATAGCCAGCCGAAAGCTATTAAGAAGCTGGGAATACTGTACTGATTTTTTACTACTACTAACGAAATTCTATTTTTTATTTCAAAATCTGATTGATAAAAATGATAAACAACTAACACCCAAAAAAATTAGGTATTTTTGACATACGCTATAGATGTGAAATTATAAAGTTTCTCTTTTTACTATAATGCTGCGGATCCCAAAGGAGTGAATTAGTTATGATCTACATTGGGGTCCCCTTTGTTTGGTATAATGTTTTTCGGAATAATTGCATAAGTCATAATAACTTTAAGCATAAGTACGCGTACGGTATAGTATTGTTTCGCAGAAATCATTACGCATCATATTTGATGATCGAATAATCTTAATGCATAAAGTTCATGAGTCGAATGTTCGTAACGAATAAATAATGAAACGCATGAACTTATTAAGCAGAATAATGTTTCGGAATAAACATTTTAAACAGCATAAGCATGAAAATAAGGCAGCAAGAAGTTACCGGCTGATATAAAAAAAACCTAACAACCTAACCTATCCGAGTCGCTTCTGCCCTGAACCATGTTGCTCGCTCGTCGTCGCTCCTATTATGCTACACAACATTTTATACAATTTGACCATTATACTAAACGAAATTTTATTCGTAATGAAATTCGGTCATACCAACAGTTTACTATATAAAAATCTACCAAACAATCATTTCGATATTTACCAATATGTTTTCTGTGATGTCAACATTCGTCTAAATAATATTAGGTATACTAAATATGTTATGCCAAAGACGTTTCTAAAATCAGCACCCTAAAATTGCAAAATCAAAGCTTAGTTAAAATAGGAGATTGGTTGTCCAAATATTGTCTTATTTTAGATTCGAACTTTAACTCTCGATATTAAGCATTAAAACAATGGTTTCTAACAATAAGTGACACCGTTAGTTTCAATCACAACGTCGCTTCTTTAACGTTAATCTATGATCGCGTGCCTTTTTGGCTTGATCGCTCCAGGTATGGGAGGGATATAGTTGTCCTATTCTTTTTGTCACATTATCATGGCGTCGCATTTATTACAACAACAAATTGGAATAATTTATCTTGCCTCTTTTTAACATTTTGTACATTGAATTTTTAAAAATTCTTGCTTCAAGTTTCTATGTAATAAACGGAGAATAAACATTGATATTTGTAATCACCTAAATTAACGGACGGCCCTCAAAAAGGGTGTTAAAGAAATACCTAGATTTTTTTAAATCTTGACTGTGATTTATGGACATTGTTAAAACTAAAGCGTCCCACAGACTAACAGGTCAACGGCCACTTTTAGCTTGACAGTTCATCGTATTAGAACACGAACTGTCAGGCGGCCAGACCAGGTTCATCCATGTTGGAACTACCTGGCAAACTGATTATCTGTGGGAGCCATAAATGCGAAAATAGTAAATGAGCAACTAAGCAGTAAAAGAGAGATAGAAAGGTGACACCTTTAGTTTCTATTGCAACGTCGGTTGTGACGTTAATCTATGATCGCGTGCTTTTTTGTCTTGATCGCTCCAGTTATGGGAGGGATATTGTTGTCCTTATCCATGATGTCAAATAACATGGCGTCACATTTGTGTTACAACAACAAATTTGAATAATTTATTTTGCCTCTTAATAACGTTTTGTACATTGAAATTTAAAAAAATATTGAATGATAGTTTGTATGTAATAAATGGAGAATAAAACTTTGATATTTGTAATGACGTAAATTAATCGACGGCCCCCCGAATAGGGTTTTAAAGAAATACCTATAATTGGACTAATTTGATAATTTCTTAGTTGTTTTTACTTAGATCGAGAAATCCTGAAAAAGGTATAGTTTAATTTGTTCTAAGAGTAAATATACAAAGTTTTAAGTGACGAAGTGACTAGCTCAATCCGGTAACTTTTTTCCATACTAACTTTGACCCCTCTTCCCCCCTCCCCCCCTTCTATTATCGTATCTTTTTTTATTATTATATATGAACCTGGTCACCGTTTATTGAAACCTTTTAGTGAAAACCACATTAAAATTGGTTTAGTGGTTTTAAATTGATTTAATTTGACAAACAGACATCAAGTCTAAAAATTGTAGAAACGTATTCTGCTGCTCATTCTGAGGGCCCCTATAGTATTTTTAATTTTTTATATCGAATCTACAGATTTTTTACCTTCTACATCTTTATTATATGTATAGATTATCATAAGTTAAAATTTGGGACGCTATCTTCGTGTAATACTTTTCTACCGACTGAGGGCCGAGTTCACCAACAATTAAACGGACGATTAAGTCTTAATCAGCTGTTAATCAATACATTTGACACCCGTTAAACCGCTAATCGTCCGTTTAATTGTTGGTGAACTCTGCCCTAAGTTGATCAATATTTTTGCCATTTATTGCCATATTGGCATCCGTACATATTGGAAACTAGCTGTGCGCGCGACTTCGCCCCCGTAAAGGTCAGATAATAACATTTCACCAACAACACAAATGTAAAATTTGAGCAAGGATTGCTTCGCCGATAAAAGAAACTAATATTTAAGATAATTGTGAGGCTAAAAAATATCATACACAATGCGGATTGTGTTTCTCTGCCCTTAAACCTAGTCAGTTATTATAATATGTGTTGTAGATATTATGAAATAGTAGAAAAGCATCAAAAAAAAGAAAACGTACATACCTGCTTTTTCATAATAACTACAAAATAATATTAAAAAATCGTGTATTTCAGACTTGATTTCTGGGTGAGAAATGTTACCGCCCGAAGCTAAATTTGTATGGAATGAAGAATGTCAGTAGGTACGCCAAATCGCTTGATACTTTGTAACAGTTAAGTTTATAAATAAACAAACAAACTACTTTTTATTTCATTCAAATAGACCCAGTAGTTTTGATCTCCAGTGTCTGCTCCTGTTACGGGTGCGCTGTACGAGACCGCCGCGTAGCGAACTGCGTGAATCATAATATTGTTGAATAGAACCTACCGCTGCGGGCTTTGCCGCCCGCGTCCAGCGTCTCGAGTCTCGCGCTTGGTTTTTAATTTTTGGGATGTTTCAGTTTTGCTATCAACATACTTTTTGCATTAATGTTTTGGTATTTTTATGTAAAATACTCACCGTATTTTAAAAGTGTACCCAAAATTAAAAGTGCTTGTTTATTATTCTAATTTTATTTAACCAACTTATTCGACAAACATTACTAACAGAAAAGTAGTTTAGTTAAACTGTATGTTATACAAAACTACTATATATTTATAACCATAACTACTATAGTAACATCAAAACGATCAGGTACCAGACGTTGAATGAAAGATGAGAGAAAAAGAGAGGTAGATTAGAGAGAAAAGGACAGAAAAAGTAAATCAGGGTCTGGGTATTTATTTAACACTTACGAAAGGCTTTCTTCACACAGAATAAAATAATCACACACAAAAAAAAAACCCCTAATGTCACCAGGGTAAAGTTAAAGATTTTGGTGGTGAGGGTGAAGTTAGTTCCTCCGGGACTTCCTTTAGTTCGCGTCCCGGAGTCGTCGGACCAGGAACACCGCTGGCGCCGTAATGCGGAGCGCTGGAGGCAGCGGCCCTGGTGGTACACGGAGGTAGGTGGACCCGAGGTGGGACCCGTAAGAGAGAGTAGCGGTCCCCGAAGAAAACTGGAACCACGTAGACGGAGAAGGATTCTTGAGGCGTAGGGTCTGACTTGGCCACACTCAAAGTCAACTTTAGTATGAAGAAGATAGAGGCTTCTAGGGGTCTGACTTGACCATAACTTTAGAGTTTCAAGTTTCCACTTTTGAGGCTGAAGAAGAACTGATCGCTCTACTCCGAGCCACCGTTTATATACCCTGCACCGGTAGCACAAGTTGTTGTTTTCTCGCTTGTCACGCAGTGCGTCTCTATCGTTACAGACTAGAAATAAAGGGAGATCCGAGCGACAAACAAGTCGCGGACATCATGTGCTAGCCGTGCTGGTGATCTAGCTTTTTAATTTACAAATTCTAAATTCATAAAATTTCAAAGTTATACGAGCCAGATATTAATTCCATGGTAAAACCGTCGTTTTAACTCCATGGTCCAGTATAAACCTAAGATATCGTCTCTGCCCGTTGTCTAGACCACAGAGTACCTTTTTTATATACTGTAATAGAGACCTATCTCCGCGGTCAGAAAAGGTAACGCGAAAGTGTCGCACTCTGAACTTGTCATTTGTAACTATCTGTCAGATTCATATACCTATGTATACAAGCATAGGCACCTTGAATTACTCTTTTCAATTTATTCTGAACGTGGTGTACTTTTTTGCTGATTTTGGATTTAATAACATAGATCATGCCAGCAAAAAAGTAACCCACGCTAAAGATGATAAAATAATAACACTTCGAATATTTTATTATTTATTACAGGCTTTATTTACATCAAACTAAGTACAGAATTCAACATTAATACAATTAAAAATTAAAACTAAACGTATTTAAATTAAAATTAAACTAAGCTACTCAAATATTAAAGATATAAATAATAATCACCACTATAAAAAGGACCCCCTCTAGCAGGTCCGCTCGCGGCATAGTCCTCATGACACTGGCTGCATTACCTCTCTGGATAGCTAGCCCAATCCTTTGGGAGAGGTAAGCGCCAGCACTAGGATCTCCGGAGGATTCAATGAGCCGGGAGGACAGGGCCTCAATGAAGCTTTTCTTATCAGCTGACCAAGGTCCCATGGTTTCCACTGCAAAAAATTAATGGCCCCAAGTTATCCGGATTTAAATGTACTGGACTTTTTTGTAAGGTCGTACATGCTCGAAACTTAATAACTATAAAATTAAGAATTTGGAGCATTTAAAAAAAGTTATCATACAAATTTGGGACGAAATGCCGATGGAGGCAGTGCGTGCCGCACTTTGCAGCTGGTGGTGAAGGTTAAAGGTGGAGTTAAAGGTTGGATTTTGTATATAAGAATATCTTTCATGAAACTTAGTGTTTGTTGCATTTGTTATTTGTGCTTTGTCTTTAATGATAGTTTGAAACTGTATGCGAACTTATTGGACACGGTGTATATTCTAAAACCGCACAAGCAATAACTCGACTTACCAAGACTTTATTTTTGTTGAATATCCTTGTTAGCACTTTTTGAAAGCACCTACGGTTCAATAGATTCTGGAAGGGTAGTTCCCGAAGCATCATCTGAAATTATTAAAATTACACAAAAACTAATGCATAAACCCCATCCCCATCATCATCCGTAATAGGTCCTAACAGAACGTAAAGTGAGAACAGAAAAAAGAAGCTTCGGCTAGCTCACCAGTGCATGGTAGGCACTGTGCCTAGTATGTGGGGTGACTATAGGTATTGCAAGTCATAAAAACAACCACATAATAGTTATTATCCGTTAAAAATTATAAAGTCGGTTTTTTTTTTGTTAAGAAATTTTTGCATTACATCCATACATATAACAGATTTGCGGGTCTATTATGGTCGTGTTTATCGATGCGGATAAAACTTCTGTTACTTTGGGTTCGGTCCCGTTGGCCTTACTTGCATTTAGCCTTGGTGAGCAGAGCACTTTAGTTGAATTTTGTGCGGGTAGCAAAATGCCTTGGTTTGTAAAACGCCCTCATTGCTATAAGGCATAGTATAGACGGAATGACTTGGATGTAAAACGACTTAATGTCATAATGTTCTAATAGGTAAATGGTCTGGATAATCTTCACTTATCAAGACAATACAATCAAGACCTTACACAATTGAGTCATTCTGCCTACTTGTGCATTTCACGACCTAGACGTTTTGCTAACTAAGTCTTACTGAAACTAAGACAATTTTGTAACAATGGCATTAGATAAACAAGTCATTTTGCATACTTGGTCATTATACTACTGAGACGTTTTGCTCGCCAAGGCTAAATGCAAGTAAGGCCAACGGGACCGAACCCGTTACTTTCTGTCCAGAGGCCCGTTTCACGAAGCTACAAGTTACAAATGACAAGCGGAAGTCTCTTCCTAACTCCTTTTTGCTAGAAAAGGAGTTCCGCTTGTAATTTGTAACTTGTAGCTTCGTGAAACGGGCCACAGTATGTAAGAGCAAGAGTGAATCCACCACGATAAAGGCGACCATGATACAGGCCCTGAAATTTTACATGGAGGTGGTAAAGAATAACTCAGGGCGTAATTAATTGGTACTTAAATAACAATATAATTTTACTCACTAACCTGGCAATTTTTTTTTGGTACAGCTATGTTGCTGATACGATTAATCTGGCACCAATATTTTTCTTCGAAGAAGACAAACACGTCGGTACTTGAAAATATGACTATTTTCAAGTCCTAATATGGAACCTCCAACATTGTAGACCCACGTGTTAAACATCTCCTTATCCTTTCCCGGATTCGGAAACTAATGTAAAATCTCCTTGGATCCTGAATGAAAAGAAACTAGTGAGTTAAATAAGTGGCTTAGTGGCTATTGTTAATAAACTATATATTTCAACACTTTACGCGTGGCGTATTTGAGTAACGCAATCAATCACTGGTTTAAGTACGTAAGTACATACCTGAGATATTTACACCTCCGGGAACGCAACATTTTTTGCTGGACAAGATGGTGAAAACCAAAACTATCTACGGTAAACACAAGAAAAGAAGAGTCCTGTCTCAGTTAGATTTTAACCCTCACAACGTTCAACGAACTTAGGTAGAAAAAGCACTACCTAGTTGAACACGATGGAAAACACTGAGTGACATATACAGGGCGTCCCAAGACTTATGGGACATGAAGGGAAAGTACCTTAAAGATTAGATTAGATAGGATGTTTTCCTAAAAGAAGACTTTATGCTATTTTTAAAAGTTAGTAATACTGCATTCAAAGATATTCTAAAAATTATTTGCTTCGTCAGGGAATCGAATCGAATTAAATGTAAAAAAAAAACACCCGTATTTTTATGATTCCAATCGAAAGAATGAACAAAAAAATAATAATTCTTAAGAAACATAGTATTTTAAAAGAAAGGAACAACGTGAAATTAATCATTTTAATTAAATTAAAAACATACATGAAACTGCCGAAGTCAGTTAAGTATTTTTTGTAAATATTTTAATTAAATGCTCAAAATTTGATCTCTCTTGTCTTATGCAAATCTCCAATTTTTTTTAATAAATCAGCTGCCTGTTGGTTTTCTTATCATTATTATTATGGTGAAGCCTCGATATGATATGGCTCAATTCTGTTTGTAATTCGCCCACGTTGTCTTATTGCTTTTTGTATAGCAAATCTTTCACGTACCTATCACCAAAAGAAGTAATCTAACGGTGAAGTAATGCACGTGCACCTATAATAAGAAAAACTGTGCCAGTAAGTTGTTTATTAAGTGGGTACTTATTTGCGAATAATCAATGCTATCTATGGAATAATAATATCGCTATTTTTCGGACGTCGTCGTCGGTCATAAATAATTTTCTTGAAATTTGAATCAAACATTTTAAGGTATTCCTTTCTTTTAAGATAGTACGAAAAAAGTTCGTTACTTAAGAAGAAGTTTTATTTTTTGCTCATTCTTTCGATTGGCATCATAAAAATACGGGTGATTATTTTTCACATTTAAGTCGGTTCGATTCCCAGACGAAGCAAGTAATTTTTAAAATATCTTTGAATGCAGTATTACTAACTTTTAAAAATAACATAAAGTCTTCTTTCAGCAAAATATCCTATCTACGATATTTAAGGTACTTTGCCTTCATGTCCCATAGTCTTGGTACGCCCTGTATACAATACACGCCAACGCCGAAACAAACGCAAAAAGTGGGTTTGAATTAGCCCAGTATATATAAAAGGTACTCTTTGAATTAGCCGCCAGTATAAACTCAAGTCAAACCGTTAATCGACCGGAAGCTACCAAATTTTACAATGTGTTGCAACACATTAAAAAATATATCTCCCGTTAGAACATGTTTCTTTTTTTGTGCTTGTGATTTTAGAATTTTCGTGTGCTGTTACTATCTTTGTGCAAGTACTTGGTGTAATCTTAAAGTTTTGATTGTTAAATGAAAGAAAACACCTTCGCGTCATAATAAAAAATCTACTGTAAATATGACAATTGTTTTGAGCTGGTCATACTACCGTACTGATGTTCTTTTTCGAGCAATAATTCGCAGTTGTCTGTTATCAGGTACTAAAAGAATAGACCAGAAGCCGTAAAGTGCCATCTATAAGTGTGGTTTAAAAATGCGCGAAAATAATACTGCCGAAAAAAACGTCATTTAGTTCCATAGGATTCTTTGCTCTTTAGCCTCCTTTTTAATTTGACATACTTATCCGTTTCTTCAACCCGAATAGCCAGTACTGAGATTGTGCACCCTTGTCTAGACAACGAGAATAAAAAAAAAAGACAAATGATGAAAAACAGGCAAAAAGTGCATAATTTCAGCTACAAAAATAAAGTTGATGAAAATAATAGCAATAAATTAAAAAGAAAAAGGTACACAAGAGCCATGGAAACCCAATACATCGAATAGCTTCAAAAAATCAAGAAATATACGTCTCAAAAGTTAATCGCTACAAGCGACATATGAACCGCGCCCGCAAGATAATCAGATATGTGCGATAAATTAACAATAATCAAGAGGAACGGGACAAGAAACCCAGGAACGCAGGTACGATATTACACCGTTTGGGTAAACGAGGTTTTTTTTATAATTACTGTGCGGAAATAAATTAAGCACAGTCTGATCTCTAAAACATTTTTTATTTTAGTTCCCTATAAAGTTCTCAAAGTATGTTTTGAATATTATAAGTTTAAATTTTAATATTACTACAGAAAATAACATTAAAGCATTTGGTCTTTTATGAAATGCTTTATAAAAGCAAAAAATAAATTACTTATTAGACAATGAACATTTAGTCGAATGAATTGTTGTGACAATCAACTTCGTAACTTAGTTGATTCCAATGATATTAACTGAGGAATAGATACGAAATAATAACATGTTGCGGCGAGCGAGGAAGCGAGCAAGCAATGCAGTCGGAGTAGAACCGAATCTGATAAAGGACACCGCACGGAAAGTAGGGAAAACAAATATCGGTGAAATTTGATAAAAAAAATATATGTTGCGTGTGTTGGTCAATATATAAAAATACTTAGTGGGCAATCGAATCCTATTACTAGTATTTGAGAAAAAAACATGGATATTGGTCCGTGGTCTGGTTTTGAAGGAAAAAAAATACACGTTTTAGGAACCATTTAATTAATCAACTTCAGCAAAGACAATGATATAAAAAAGTGTTTAGTTTTTTAGCTGTATCCCCGATTTACTGTAGTGCATCGGTTACATATACTTGAATATAGTACTCACACATAACATTCACGAATAACATTTTATAACTGTGAAACTTTCTTGTTTTTTGTTAGTAGTTCTTGTTCTGCATTTTCTATACGCGGTGCGAAATGATGTTTGTTTGTTTATATACTTTTATTTTTTGTTTGTTTTATAATACATTTGCACAGATCGGAATAACAGATCAAATTGACAGTCTTTTTTACTGTTTTCCAAAACGTCTACAATGAGTGAATTTCGGTATATCTAATGATGCATTTATTTGGAGGTCTGTAAGCTATTTACAATATTAATGAAGTTTACCAAGTACATTGAGGAAGGCTTAACAAGTGTGGGATTATTCCTTTTAATTTACTATTATGACTATTTAAAATTGTACTCCCTTTTTTTGTTTACATTTGGAATTAGAAAAGCCACTCAACACTTGTATTAACAGGGAAGCAAAGTAAAATTTCAATCAAATCGGATTATTCGATCTCTGTTCTGCTTTGTGTGTTTTTATTTTATGTGCTCTGCTTCTTCTTAAGTAGGTACTAAAAAACCTTGTGGTTATTATTCCGGTAACCACGGCGGCGGCGGTTTCCGTATCCACAGTAATTAAAGTGCCGACCTGAAACGCTAGTAGTAATTTATGCGTTCTAGCATTTCGTTTGTTAAGTTGTAAAAAGCAATAACTGTGGTAAGTTGTTTAAAGTGCCTTTGAAAGTTTCTATTTGTGTCGTGCAAAAGATCAAATTTGACTTTTGCTTTGTCTGCGATCATAAGGTCAGTGTAGGGGCATTAGGTAATAATCACCTCTATAAAATTCATATGATGCCAATAATGGGTAGCGTGCCAGCAATAGGACTGTTTGTTTATCCTCCTTCCCCAAATAAGTAGATTAAACTACACCCCAGGTTCAGTGCGATATGTCCTTTCTACTTAACGAAATAAGGGAAATAATCCACGCGTCTAGAGGCCGTATTGATTACCTGATCATGAGTGAAATGAGATCGTATTATTTGATTAAATGAGATAAGACGGCCCACAAAAAACTGTCATTCCTGATAATTTAAACAATGTTAAAGTCGTGGTACAAACAAGAATGCCCTAAGTTGGAGTGAGGTAATATTATCTCTCTAATTTGAACACAACTAAAAGAAAATGGGAATAATGTTTTTAGGCTCCACATGGTCCATTTTAGAACTAAGCAAACATAAAATTAAGTAGGTTCAAAAACTCATGAAGAATCCATGGGGGATCCTTTTTATGGAGGAGTTATTTTTTCTTAAAAGCTAATCATTCGATTTTTATACCCCTCGAGTTTTCATTTGATGAAAGAAAGAGAAAGAGATGAAGCGAAACTCATGACATCTTTCCATACCTTCCGTGCGGTAGGTATACTATAACAAAATATGTACCTATTGTGATAAAAGCATTTATTTAAAATACATGTATTTAAGTGAAAAACGTCCAAAAATATCGCAGACTAAATATCTTGATCTATGCCATTAATTAAAGGTGAGCACAATCATGCCGCGTTAGACGAACCCCTTATTAATACTGTTTTGTAAATTCATACAGCATGGGAACACCCTCCGTCGTAACGGTCTAGATGTTAAAAAATTTAATATATCTAGATTAAGGGAGCGACCACACCGGAGCTTAACGGTGCGTAAATAACGGTCCTTCAAAATTTACGCCATGTAATTACAATGACCCTTTCTTTTGTTTACGCAGCGACACCGTATTTTACACGTCGGTGTGGTCGCTCCTTTATATCACTTTATTTACACTCAAGAAAAAAACTCTTTTAGAGGCCTTGTTAGATTATTCCCCGATTTATTTTTCAATGACGCGTATTTTCTGTTAGCATTTTCCTCCGTTGTTACTTTTTCCGATCCGGATTTCTCCTATTCGCATTTTTGCACACTTTCATTAGGTAACGATGGGTAGGTAGCTTTATGTTATGTTAGTTGTGCAGTAGGCCTTAATGGCCAAAACACCCAGAAATAGGAGCTCCGTCAACCCTATCAAATTGATTTTTGTTATGGAAATAATATGCGAAGGGAAAAAACGCCACTCGCGAAATGCGCAATGCGAATGGAAATTCTTATTATTAATAATAACGATTTTGAGAAATAAATCGAGCCCTACGTCCTTTGACTTGAGAATCGATGCTATTTGAGCTTTTGACGCTTTTCACGTGTTCCTTAATAACTTGACAATTTATCAAATTACATAATAAGACAAAACACATTACTGGTTTTACATTCTTCAACTAAACATGTTTCGGCGGTGTAGGTATCATTATCAAATTTTCACGTGTCTAAGGTGCCAAACATTAAATTGAATAGTAAATTATCTTAACTTTATAAACCCTTCGTAATTTTCAAATAGTAAGTAAACCACATTTTTGAGATGTCATGTGTGACGGGTTTATATATTCGCGAAATGTCAAATAATACGGTTGAAATTTGTATTTAGTTATTTATTCAATTTGCAGGTCTACTGGCCAATTAATGATAAATTGATTTTTAACGCCCTGTCCATGTATTTATAAATAAATAATCCGGTTATTATAGGGCGCGGGGCGCGTGTTCTTAAGTCATACCAGCATCAGCATTTGGACCAACACATTCCTTCGGGGTCCTAATAAAGAGGGTTTCCCGTGTTGTATTTTTTACGCTAACTTCTGGGACTGCCTAGCTTCGGGATTGCGCCAACACAATAGAAATCAACGTAAGCCTTATTCCTAGAGGCCGGGTGGGCTTTCCATTGGACAAGTTAGCAATAGTTTTAAGACGGTATGTTTGTGGTCAGAGGTCCGCACATGCCGGTATTAAACACATTCTTCCAACCCATAAAACTTCTGATTAAATTGTTAAACCTAGTTAGCGTGACATTAAACCAGGGTATTAATAGTACTCGGCTATCTATGTATCACTCTTACATACGTATAACAAAAATACTGACACATGCCAAAGAGAGTGACAGCGATAGACAGTCGAGTACTATATACCTCTACTTTGGTTTTAATGTATATGAGTATAAGTAAACTACTAAGCGCAAGACTATCAAATTACTGGTATTAATACGAAGACTAAAAAAGTACAATTAAACGAGCAACGCATTTCAAAACACGCACTATGTTTCCGTAAAAATATTTTTATGAGAGAGGGACAAATGTTTTATGTCGTTCTTATGAAGCGGGCCATAGCTATAGTGTAAGTAGTGAAGTAGGTAATCACCAGTAAAACCAAGCACGGTCACGAGCGTTAATTAGGGACCCATTTACAGAAAAAATTGCTTGAAGTCGTCAATGTCATTAGAGATGTCAAGTCATTTGTAACTTTTAGGAAACTCATCCTTATTGTTGTAGAATGTCAGATTGACTTTGGACCCAAGGTGGGTCCCAAATTTAATCTCGTGACTGTACCTGAGTATTCATAAAAAGACTAAATTATTTTATAACTAGTTTTTAAGTCTGAATTAGTGATCCCTCTTTCTAAGGTGAACATCTAAATATGTATGTTAACGCAAATATGTATTACGTTCTTACCTATGAAACTGCTGTCTTTGTACCTGAGTATTATAATAAATAAACGACTAGCTGCCTCTTAATCGGTCTTATATTCGGATTGTTATTAAATAGTGTTTAATCCCTACATTTATGTAAAACTCTTAACGATTATCTTGATCTATGGCTTGACCCCACTTTCAGTTTCAAGACGAAATATATTTTTAAAACAATAAATATTATTTTGTAACAAGTGCTTAAAAAATGTAGATAAAATATTCATTAACATACATACATACATACATAATCTCACGCCTTCGTTCCCAGAGTGGGGTAGGCAGAGCTACAGAATTACAAACATCTCTAAAAACTTGTTGATAATTCTATAACCACAATTTGCACAATTAGGCTAAGAATATACAAATATTGAATATACTAGTAAAAGCTAAAACAACTAAACGCTAACGTAATCTTCGTCTAAATACTCTTTAATGCTATAAAAACATTTCTTGATAAGGTAGTTAAACAGTTTATTTTTACTTATTTTTACAGTCGAGATCAGTTTATTAAAAACATGGTAAAACATACAAACAAATTAATGCATTTAATTTTTTAATATTACAAAATGTGATAAAATCACAAGTAGTTGAAACATGTATAATAAGTTCAATTTTAGACAATGAGGATGATAAATACTAATGCCAGAGGAGTTTTCAATTTTCTATAACGGTGTCTAAATTTTCTGTGTTAAACACCATTACGTAAAATTGAAAAGTTTTATTTTATTTTTTAAATAAAAATAAATATGTTAATATTAATAAACAATATAAATATGATTGAAAACTCCTCTCGCATTAGTATTTATCACCCTCAGTGTCTAAAATTGAACTTTTTAACTACTTGTGATTTTATCACATTTTACAATAGGTATTAAAAAATTATAAAAAAAATACTAAATGTAAATATTTTCAAAATTGCTTTCTTTCGGTTGGATATGAGGCTATTACGTATCATTTTAGGTATGTTTTACAAATAGTGATTCAACCGTATCATATCTGGAGGATATGTTTTGAAAATGATTTTTATTTTAATTTAAAACAAGTGACTGAAATATAATGATGTGCTATATTTTTCGAATCGGCTTAGTGATGAGCCCTTTCATTAGATACCACTCACGATAGGGTTCAGAACAAAAAAAACCCATACAAAAGAGAGATGACGTCATAACTCGTCTCCGTTTTTTTTTTCGTGCTACGGGTCAAATTGATTCGTATGGCCTAAAGATCAATCGTTCCGAGTTTCATGCTTATAACACCATTTGCAGCATTTTACTGAATTTCGTGGTGTACAGTCAAGGACTTTAATTGTTATGCCACTATGGAACCCTGTCATAATGACAGCGTCAAACCACATGACAGAAATTAGGCTTAAATGAATTGATTAACGTTATGCAACAGAGTTCCATAGTGGCAAAACAATTAATATCAGATCAGAGAAAAGAATTAATTAATTGTGATATCAGATATTGCTAACACATCTTTACATTGAAAAATAATAATATAATTGTTTTTTTTTTCTATTAGTAACAATATTCTATGTTTATTTTGTGTAGTAACAAAGCCACATTTCAACTTCTGGGCATATTTTGTAATGCCTAGTACTGAGTTACTTGCGTTAAAAGAAATTTATTAATAAGAAATTAAAGATTATTAAATCTTCGTAAATATTTTTTTATACAGGTCAATGTTTTCGTTATTTTAGTGGCAATTATGGAAATCTACAATAATTTGTTTAAATAACACTGTCAAAATTATATTTTTAAGAACAAACAAACAGTTTGCATTTATTTTATAATTAATACTGTTAAGATGCTGTTTGCGCTTTGCGAATGTACCTGAATTTTTAAAATGATTTTTGATAAATAAATATGCGAATATTGTCTTGTGTAGGTTTAAACATACATTAAAAGATTACAAGCATCTTTAAGTATTTGTTAATTGTTGCCAAAAATGTTCAAAACTTTATGCCTCTTTAAAGCCCAGGCTGACCGAAACACACCTTACTTAAGCTATATTTTAGTCTCTATGATATGAAGTCTTGTTCACAAGATCCGGTCCAGTGAAAATTAAATCCATCATTGAGGCGTCTTATAACTTTCAACCTATATATGAGAAAGCAGCCAGCAACTTATATGGTGTGGTGCGGCTTTTGCGGCTAGCTTGTTCTACAGAATGTGCCCTTCAGGCACAATGGATGAATGCGCTCTGCCACTTCATGCCTGCCTCAACAGACCGGCTTTTGACCGAGGAAACAGCGGTAGCCATTTAATAATAAAAAAACTCCAGGGGTATTTATTATAGCTTCTATTAAATTTCTTCGAGCGCTTTCACATTTAGCGGCCTGGCAGGAAAGCTGCTGTAGCAGCAAAGGATGCCTTCACTTTAGTTTGGTGTAGCTCTAATCAGTACTTACGACTTCACGCGACAGCTAATGGTCTAAGCAATGCTCTGCTTAGCTGGGTGACTGAACCGCCTAAAGGCTCTTTAATGGAAACTGCGAATTGCGCGTCGCGACGCTATTATGTTTGAATTTCCTGTGGGTCGCACTACAGATTAATATCCAGTATACTACGGATAAAAGACGGTCGATTTGTTTTGGCGCTGCTAATCTACTTAGTCTGCGTAGGCTGGATGACAGTTGTAGGGCTTTCAATAGCGTCACATGCCGATATCGATAGGACCTAGTGATGCGCACACGATAAATACATTGTTTGAGGTGTCTAGTCTTTCACTTTATTATTAGTAGAAATAAAACTACGTAGAAATATTTGTAGAGTCAAAGTCAAGTCAAATCATTTAATGACAAAAAACACAAGTCATAATTATAAAAAAAAAACTTACATTAATAAGATAAAAATAAAAAGATCACATTAAAAAACACTTAATCAAAAATAAAATTATTTAATACCCATAAAAGTCCTTAACACTATAAAAAGCTTTTTCAGTTAGAAACACTTTTAACCTACTGACATACAAATCATAAGAAGGTGCGTTCTTAATGTCCAGGCTCAATTTATTATAAATACGAACACCTACCGCCCGCAACGCATTTGAAGTGCGCGCCAAACGGACCAACACAGGGTTTATGTCCCTACAAGTTCGCCTCTGATCGGGGCGGCGTGCCCTGAACTCATTTTTATGCGTCCACATGTAGTTGGCTACCTCGAGGATGTACAGACTTGGAACCGTGAGTATTTTAAGCCTTATAAAGTGCTCCTTGGTTGGAGAAAAAGGAGGGATTTTAGCTAAAATTCTCACGGCCAGAGGGCAGAAGAGTCTGCAATACAAACACTATGTCCCTATCAGCTGCAAGACCCCAGAAATCAGTTCCGTACGATAGAATGGAATTTACATACGCATAGTAAGCCATGCGGAGATTCTCCTGCGATAGTATGGGGGCGAGTCGAGACAGAGCGAAAGCTGCCCGCGCCAACTTACCCGACAACACATCAATATTTTTACCCCACTTCAAACCAGAGTCAAAATGAAATCCCAAATAACATGTATCCTGAACTTGTGGCACAGCTGTGCCGTTAACGATAATGTTTAGGGGAGTTGCATACCGTCCTCTAAGCCAGAAGTGCAGAATAAACGTTTATGACAAGATAATTGCAAACCCGTTAGCGTTGAACCAGTCAGACAACGTTTCAAGTGTCCTTGTGACATTTCGCTCCAGGTCAGAAAAAGTGCTACCAGACACAATTGCACAGCCATCATCCGCGAACATCACAAAATCACCATCCGGGAACATACTAATGAGGTCATTCACCATTACCAGAAACAAGATATTTCCCGTTGAAGATCCCTGGGGAACAGAAAAGTCACCCAGTGCCCTCTCCTCAGACATCGTGCTACCCCCGTCAACAGAAACCACCTGCATCCTCCCATGAAGAAACGTTCGGATGAAATTAAGAAAACTACCCTGTATTCCGTAGTACTGTAACTTCACCAATAAAAGAGAATGATCAACTGTATCAAAAGCACGCGACAGGTCACAAAAAATGGCAGCAGTGAGTTTTTCTCATCAAGGTATTGAAGCACGCGCTGGTGCACCGCGCGCGCAGCATCGACGGTGGAGCGGCCCGGGCGGTACGCATACTGGTGGTTATGGAAAAGGTTGTTGTCTTCAAAATGCTGCACCAACCTATTACTTATACCCGATTCAACCACTTTAGATAAGGCAGGGACTAGAGAAATTGGACTTTTTTTTTTATCACCTCTTTTGAGCCCTTCCCTTTATACACAGGACTAACTTTTATTATTTTAAGTGAACTAGGATATTCACCTACAATAGCACACTGATTTATAAGTGCACAGAAAACATCTATTATTGCATCCGGTAACTTTTTTATTAGGTCCGCTGACATGCCATAATAATCAGATGAATGCCTACTCTTTATTGTTGACAACATGTACTGTTTTATTTCACTAACAGTATATAATTGAGTATCAACCTTAGCTACCACGGGGGCAATATAATTATTGAGGCAAAAAATTGCACGTTCCTTTTTTACATTATTTGCCGAGATGATATTCTGTTCTAAGTATATAAAAAATATAAGTCCAGCTAAACTTGCAGGGGCATCACTCAAACCAGTTTTGGCTAACATAAGAGCTAAAATTGGATTCGGCTTGCTTACCTTTCTGCATGTCTCAGTATTTATAATATGCCAGACAGTTTTGCACATATTTCCAGAGTTAGTACTTACACATTTATTTATATGCTTACACCTCTTTTGTAGTTTTAGAATATCTAGAAGTGTTTTATACTCATTTACGAAAATATTTAGGTCTTGGTTATTGGGGTATTTTGCTAACAAACTGCTTAAATTGTCATCCATTCTTATTTTTAGTTCATTATCTACCCACATAACTTTCTTATTTATTTGCGGGTGCTTTTTTTAGTGGAAAATTAGTATCAAATGTCCTTTTTAATAACGTCATTAAACTATCCATGTTATGAGAAGGATCAAGGCTAGATCGGACTATTTTTGCGTACGACTGATTTGACAAATCTTCCAAGAAATTGTGGATGTTCAGACCAAGTTCTCCTTACTACTGGCGGTAGGTGCGCATCATTGTCAAGAGTGTATATTCTAAGTAGTTATCTGTGCATCGTGGTCATTTAAGTATGTCAGTGGTGACCTTTTTGCAATTTGAATACACATGGTCTAAACACGTTTTTGATGTTTCTGTGACCCTTGTTGGGAGAACATGCATTGGGTTTAGGTTATATTGTCCCATCAAATCCAACAATTGGCGATTTTGTGCAGTATTTTTCAAAAGATCAACATTAAAATCCCCAACACAAACGATCAGAAAATCCTCCGTAAATTCCTGAAGCAAGTAGTATAAAAGAGTTTCAATTTTATCAATACATGTTTTAAAACTTTTTAAGTCAGAACAATATAAACAAATTATTACAATTTTTAATTCATATAAATTCACAGCACAAAGTTCAATATCCAATTCAAGAGACATTTCAATTATGGGTTTTATTTCTTTACATTTAACATTTTTAGACACATAGATACATACTCCTCCATGTTCATGTTGTACTCTACAGAAACTAGATGCTAGGTAGTAGTTTAGTAAATTGATATGACTCAGTTCATACTTCTTCGTCCAGTGTTCCGAGAGGCATACCACGTCAGGGTTATCATGCATCTGAAGACAGCATTCCAAAGACGATACTTTATTGTTCAGCTTCCTGATGTTTTGATGGAATATGGAAATATTATTATTCTTACATTGAGGTTGCCTAATCAATTCTCTAATTTCCTTGTATTCAGCAGTTTGTTGATTGTCATTGTTACCTCATTCACTATTTTTCGATATGTTTGGCATGTTTTCTTTTACGAAAAAACGTTCTCTCCGTTTGGGTACCTACCGAGATTTTCAGGACTTCAGCATAAGTTTTCGTGGTGGGTGGAGGGAGACGATTATTATTGTTCACGCTGCATGTCGCCACATTTTCAATCACGTTTGCAATTTGTGAGGCCGATAAGGATCTTTTAAACATTGGCTGAATGTAATTCGCAACACAACACCCCAATTGGGAATCGATCTCCAGTGCGGTTCAACCCGTGACCATCGACGGACTGCTCAGCCAGCGATTCTATACAAAGCCGCGCCAATTTGGCTAACATTTATAAGAAAAGCCGTTACACCGCGGGATACAACGAGTCAGCCGTTGTTCATTTCTTGCAATTCGTAGGTAGATTTATCAGTCTCCCGTCAAGCACTCACCACAGTGATCACGTATTATGTGTGTAATAAATAGTAAACATTGTTTATTTAATTCTGTGTTGAGAAGTGGCTGTTACTTCAATGTTTATTGTGTACCAGTGTTTAACCACGATCAATTGTCCAATGCTGTTACTTTCAAATAAGAACAACAACTCCACAATGTAAGTTCACTATTTATCACATACAATGTCACTTAATAGTCATAACACTGGCTTTATTTTAGGCACGCATGTAAGTTTTATAACGGCGTATTATTATTTATAATTAATTATTCAATCCGGAGACTTGTAAAGTACACCTAGGCAACTGCAGCGCCATCTGTCATATATTTTCTGTTATTATTATTATTGTTTTATCTGTGGTAATCAGTATTTAAATAAGTGTGCACAGATTGAGCTAAATCTCTATATAATCTCAAAAGTTTTCATTTGCGTACGCCAAATTATTATGTTTTAATCTTTTGTATTCTCTGTGTTGAATATTCTTATGGATCCCTCCAATTTATTTGGTAATGTAAGTTTTTGTACATGCTTGACATTTATTTATTTTTGTCTATTTCTGACATATATAACCAGCTGTGTATGCCGATGTCTGCTCTCTTACTTTTTCCTTTATTGCCTCTTGTCTTTTTTTTAAACTATTTTTTAAGAAATATACCTTGTTAGTAATTGAAAACACCTACAGTATACTGAAACCCATATGCAATAATAAAAAATAAAAATAAAAATTTGTCCGGCTAGAATGTCAAAATACCCCACTGGATCCCTGAAAACTATTTAAGGTTGTATTCCGTGCACCCTTCTAAAGAAGGAACGCGCACATATCTTGGCTTGCCAGTCCGTACAGCCAGCTTGCTTTTGTTATTTAAGTAGTTCATGTTTTTTTTATAGCATTTCGCCAAAATTCGTGATGAGCAGAATTTGCTTTAACAGCACATCTTAATTTTCCCCTTGTTTGTTCGTCGACAAATAATACCAGTTCATTTGTCGCTGCCATGGTTTCACTTGGACTGCCGAGAGCTTCATCTGAAATTAGAATTATAATTTAGCTATAAATAATCAATTTAAAAATAAATTAGTCAGTTAAAAAAACAATACCATATAATATTTTTCTTAGAAATCAGTTTTACTGGTAAGAAACGACTTGATATTAAACTTTAAAATGTTTCATTTTATAAATAAAGGCATTAAAACTCGCCTTTAATGCCTTCATAAAGGCATTAAAAACCCGCATTTTTTTGTGGCAGGGATAAAAAACTATGCAAAGGGTGGCGAGATCTCGGAGCCAACAGCAATCAAAGCAGTGGTATGTGCTGGATCTCCGCCTCCCAAAAAGGCTAATGCGGGTTTATCTGCCATTAAAGTCATGGCATCAGTATTCTGGGATGCAAAAGGAGTAAAAATAGTTGACTATTTCCAGAAAGGTGCTACCGTTAACTCGGTATATTGTTGTGATCTGTTACGTCGTTTACGCGAGGAATTGAAATCGAAATGACCTGGGATGTTGACCAAAAAGGTTGTTCCATCAGGATAATGCACGTGTTCACTAAAATCAATAGCCTTAATTCAAAATTGTGGTAAAAGTGTATCGAAAAAATATATATCTGGGTTTGTTTTTATTGCTATGCCGCGAACTTATCAATCTACCCTCGTTATTACAGCACTTTTATTTTATGTAAGTAATATAATTTGATGTATTTTTGAAGGCTTTAGAACTTTATCGTACTGAAATAAGTATTCTCATTTATCTGCACACTCTACCATGTACAATGTAATTTCATTTATTCATTCAAAAACTACATATTATAATCGATTAAGTCTAGGGATTCCGGATAGTTTAAAAATTGCGAAAGTGTCCCCAATCTACAAATCTGGCAACAAATAGGATCCAAATAACTATCGCCCAATATCAGTAAGTATTTCCTGTCATATCAATTTTTTTTTGAGAAAGTTATAATTACCCGATTGGAAGAATTCTTAAATTCATATAATTTTCTTTTTGAAAAACAGAAACACAAACTATCTTAATACAATCTGTTTTGTGTACAGTTTGATTTACGCCTATATTACATGTTCCTTATATGTCTATGAAGTACATTGTTGCATTTATGTTTATGCTTGAACGAGTATTATGATATTTATTGGTTTCGCGTTCTTAAACACTCTTTAAATATAGAGATAGTGGTCCCTTATATACTGGGTCCATTTTATTTCTTTCTCCTTTTATGACTACTACTAAATCTCCTATTGTATAGTTTATGGGATTGGTTTTTAAATCATAACTTATTTTTCTACTTATTTTTGTCTTAATTAAATTATTTCTAACATCCTCTTGGGATTTTTGTAATGTGTACTTAAAGTTTATAGGATATGAATCAAAATTACACATTGGATTTACTTGCTTTACAATATTATTTGGTATACGACATAACTTTCTAAACACTAATTCATATGGTGTATATTTTGTTCCTGAATGCATTATCGTATTATAAGAAAAACACCAATATTGCAACTAATCTGACCACTGCACAGACGGATATTTGATATAAAAACCTTGCCATAAGTCGAAAAAAAATATAATGACTAGTTTTATATGGAACGCGATGTTCTAATAGTTGAATAGCTATGCACACTGTGTAATTTTCCTTTAAGTGCGGTCACCTATAATTTACCCCTTCATTCTATAGATCTACCCAAGAACTAAAACTTCTGGGAAGAAACCATGTATTTTTTATGTTTATTTTTGAAGTTATTTAAAATATTGAGAAATCTTCATAAAAACCATAGAAATGCATTATTTCGTTTTAAATATATTGTGATTATGCATTATACAATGATGTCTTAAAAAGGGCAGTTATATTTAATAATTCAGTAAAAAAGATATAGATATATAATCGTTACTATAAGGGAAAACCATAATTTAAAAAAAACATATATTTTTTTTTATTGGATAGTCTCATTGTTTCTGCAGTGTTTTTTAACATGAATCGTTTTATTATGTAATTAAGCTATAATATTTAAAAAAACAGATTCGAACAATGCGGGACATCTGAGATATTGATTTTTTATGTTTGAGGGTAGGGTTGTCACCTCCTATATTATAACAATTCTTAGATATCTTCGACCGCCAATTTACTATCTTTCTTGATGTAAAATAAAATTTCGAAACGTTTGTTTGCAAATTTGACACTAGACGGCTAGAATTTTGAGTTCCTCTTTGCATGAATGTTTAAGGCAAAATTAGCGATGTTAGCATGTATCTAAGGATAGCTGTCAATGTCATTTGGGACAGTTTAAAACAACAATTTTGTGCGGGATTGTGTATAATAATATAATAATATTAAATCAATGACGACGAGTATACCATTGACGTTGACGCGTCTTGAGGTCTTCAAAATATTAGAAGGGAATGCTAGGTTGCAAGGGCCGAAAATTCGACCAATAGATTTGGATGTTACTCAGCGAACCGAGATTATCCTGAATGTCATTTACCCTTAAGGCATTCCTAATGTTATCAGGAATAGCTTAAAACAAATTCAAAATACACTGACAAAGTTCATAAGCAAATGTGAAAAGAAGTACATAGGACTGCCACAGAAAACAGACAGCTTTTATAAAGAAGAACCATACTTGGCTTTCGACTGCATTAGATCTCGGAGTGTTGTTAAAAGAATCTGATGATAAGATATCTCCAGACAAAGAACAACGACAAACACTTTATGAATCAACTCAAATCATCGCAGAAGTGGAAGAAACTAACATTGGACAAGAGGACTTTCCCTCTACATCCAGAGGACATTGCATCACAGAACCAGAAAATCCTACTCCTGTTTCATTGGGTCCTTCCACTTCTCAGCAATATGAAAGTCTGAGCAATCGTCAGCTACGCCGTGTAACGAAACGTCTTGCAGAAGAATTAGAAGATCAGCCTGCAGCCAAAATATTAAAAGATTTCTCGAAAATTGTACCAGACGAAGAAGGAAATAAAATTAGCGGCAAATCTGCCGTTGATTTGGAATTTGTCATCAAATAATGCCTAAAAACCCCTACTGGATCAACAAGAGTCGCAAACATGATAAAATCTAATCAAGAAAGTGGCAACCAACAACTGTAAAGCCCTGACGAAGCGCTTTCTTTAATTATAGATAGGAAATTTACTGTTGAGGGCTACATAATTCTCTATAATGGTGCAAAATCAAGAGGACACAATATTTACCCAGCTTATTATAAAGAGCGAAACCAAAATGCTATCCCGATAACGAAGTTCTAGTAACAGAAAGAGAAGCAACAGTTTCTCTCTTCAGCCTGATTATGCACTCGTTTTGTAGATTTATTGAATCTGTAGATGAATGTATAAACGAGTACTGCAACCAAAAACAAATCGATACAATTCATTGCGTTTTTCAGGGTTCTTGGGGTTTTGACGGCAGTACGGGACAATCGATGTACAAACAAAGTTTTTCAGCTGGCGAAAATGACGAACGTAGTTTATTTGCAACCACTTATATTCCTTTAAGAATAAAAACTAACGACGGTTTCGTAATGTGGTCAAACCCAAATCCTCAATCTTACAGGTTTTGTCGCCCAATCAAAATTCAATATCGATCTGAATCTAAAGAATTGACTTTACAAGAAAAATACCGGGTTGAGGAGGAAATAAAAGATCTCACATACTATTATGCCGAAACTACCGCAGGGCATATTGTCATTGGAGATCCCAAATTATATTTGACTTTAATTGATGGCAAAGTTTTTAACGCGATTACGGATGCAAAATCACAAATAGGTACGATGCGCGTGTTGCGACGCTACATGTTCAGAATTTAATAAACTAGACAAGATTTCGGGGAGGCCAGTTAACTTGGAAGCGCTAAAACATGCATGGTCTAAGCCCATTGCAAGCGTGGATTAGAATTTTTGAGTTTCTTCTTCACTGAGGATATAAAAATGACCCAGCAGTGCGAAAATGGAGAGTCTCAAAAAAATCAATTGTAGCCAAGATTGTTGAGGAGAATTCAAGCTGAAATTTATGCCAAAATGTCTTTGGTGGTTGATGTTGTACGTCCGAATTCAGGAACAATGGCAATACAGCCCGCACTGCACTATCGAATTTACATCGAAAAACATTTGCGAACATTTTAGGCGTCTAGGAATGGCTTGTAGATGATTTACATATTATATTAGTAGCACTGTCAAGTAGTTTCGAAATAGATCCTGAAAAGTTTCATAAAGTTTCATAAGCTGCCGGTACGTCTACCGCTACTGCACCGGCTACAGCAGCCTCAGCTACGCCGGAATTTGACCTAAACGCAATCTTAATCCTCTTGAGGGAACAATCTAGAACCCAGAAGAAATTCCGACAAAAACAACTCAGCACAAGAGGAACAATCGATAATTCTCCTAGAGGTTCGAGAGGCCACTTCCGAATGGAAGAAGAAAATAACTGAGGTTCAAGGAAAACTTGTTGACTTGGACACTAAGTTCGAGAACCGTCTCCAGGGAGTTACTGAAAAGGTTGAAAATGACCTCCATGACTTCAAGGAAAAAGTTGAGGACCACGAAAATCGCCTCCAGACCATAAGAAACGAAGTAAAAAAGCTAGAAATCAAAGTGGTCAACGGTACCGGTGGACCTGAAACATCCATCTCTGTAGCAGGAAGATTCAAGGTACCTCCATTTGATGGAACTTCATCATGGACGGCCTATAAACTCCAATTTGAGTCGGTTTCCCAGGCGAACGGCTGGAACAAAGACCAGGCAAAGACGGCTCTAACTTTGGCACTTCGAGATGAAGCCCTCACCGTGTTGGAAGCTCTTGTGTAACGTCCTGGCGTTTAGGGTCAAGTAGGTTATTGGATAGGTAATAAAACAACAGTATTGCGTTTGCCCCACACGCTTACACCGCCACCAACCGACTGCCCGCCATAACAGCTCATCGTCACATCCGGTTGTCCGGCAGGAAGTGTTGCCAACGGCAGGGCGTTTATTCAAGTACACTACATCTCTTCCTTTTTATAATAATTGATTTTCGTCTACCAGCGCTTCCAAAGAGATGACCTCTGTTGAGAAGAAGCGCCGCAAGAACATAAGTTCAACAGTCGGTGCACTTATGTTTTTTTTTTTTGCAAAATTCTTATTAAATGATCTATCTTGATCTTATATTTCATAACATTAATAACAAATATTACTTAATCTTTGATTTATTATACTTTAAATGTATATGACTGAGACATCTAAACAGTCATATTCTTAATATTATATCAATGCAGCTAGAGTGTTAATATCTGTGTCTAATGAAAATAAAGAATCACTGATATATGAAATAATTTCATAGGTAAGTAAGTATCACATCTTTATCCGGTTTACACTTTGAATATTTAAAATTAAATGTCTTAACACCACACTTTTTTTTAACAAACGGCATTTGGAATACACTTTTTAGCGATAATTTAAAATGTAAAAAATATTTCGAGGAATAGGCGTCATAGATTTTGTTTATGCAGTAACATTCTGAAAATACGTTACAATTAAGTAATTATAAATTAATTTCTTAATCTTCAAATTAAGAAATTACTCTCATTTGACCGCTAAAGTTTCCGCTTACACTGAGCCGGATATACCCGTATTTTTGCAGGGTTTACCTGTGGCTATGTAGCTTTTTAACACCTAGTGCAAACAGACTTCGGTTTCACCCCAACCACTTTTTAGACGATTAGAGTGTTAGCAACTGTCAAATGTATGAACTAATAGTCTATTCATATTGATTTACATTTAACATCGTTTGGTGAAATTGATACTAAGTCATTCAAGTTTTCATTAAGGATGAGACCAAAATCGATAGTCAATTAAGTGCTCAAATAATCAAATGCTCAGTTTACATTTTTATATAGTTTTTGTTGTTTAATATTTGAACTGAGACATTATGTTTAGTCATGGTCATAGTCATATATTTTATTGCCTTATGTTTATCTTTACATAATAGACATAATTATTACATACACATTTGTAGCGATTTGATAGGTGTGTGTAACTATTACAAACTATAGTCTATTTTTCCTTACTTGAGCTAAGTAGTAAACAAACATCACTCGATCGCATATTACGAAATTCCGTAAGAATCACTCAATAAAAGTTACCACAATAAGTGATAGACATTATTTTAACCCTTTATAGGGCAAAACTAAAAATAGAACTGAATTCTAGCCTCATTAGGTTTCTCCTATTCGCACAAATTTCTTTTAATAAAAAATTCAAAAAGTATCAGTTATAAGTGGTCATTTTTAGTACCAGGTTTTAAAATTTCCCTATAAAGGGTTAAACACAAACGCATTCATTTGCACTAATAATAGCTTTAAATTATCCTTGAAAGTAACATATTTTAGCCAAATAATAATTTCCATAAAACTCCCGGTCACAGATTATCAAAACTGAATGTCAGTTTGGCATTTCATTGTAGGGATGGGATGAAGTGAGTGAATTAATGATTTGTAACGGTTCAATTGTTTGGCAGTTTTAGTATACAATATTCTGAACATAAATTAATATAATTATCTTTTTGAAACTATATTGGTAGTTGGTAAGTGTTAATATGTGTATAAGGTAGTCTATTTAAATTTTGTTATGACAACACAAGCACAAACTATTTGACACAACGCAACACTTACCTGCGTGCGCGTGCGTCATTCACCATAAACACCCTTATTACTTATCTGTGCCATTGTCACAGAGAGATGGTGAGTGAAGTAAAAGCAACCATAACCATTCGTCTCGTCGCTTTCATTGATGTCGTACGTTACGGGTGTGCTCTTACGGTTCTTAATTTCTAACAACTTGGCGTTCTTGTGGATTTGTGTTTGCTCTATGATTTGGATTGTGTTATCCTCCTGGATTGACAACTTATTGGCTATTCTTCAAGGACATCGATATTGCAAACGATTGGAACTCTTAGATAAACCGATTTTGAAAGTAAGTGTTAATACTATTTTCTATTTAGTGTATGAATAGACTTTTATTACATTAAATTATTGAGTGTTTCATAAAAGATCACCTATTTAATATTACCGTCACAAAATCCATACACGAAATGAATATTCGCTAAATGAGCCAAAAATAATATTGGGGCATAGCTATTATTATTGTAATACAAAATAATTTGCAACTCCGGTAGATAGTTTGCACCACGTTTGCACACTTGCTAGAGACTGAGACGAAACTGAAATCCAATCTGATAGTGGTAAGTGGCTACTTGATGAGTACCCTTTGTGAATAAAAGATAAAGGTAGATATTATGAATACGGAGTACTAGGCTGATTAAGTCTTAAGTTGCATATTCGCCTCTGTGATATGATCATTGAAACTTTTTCAAATAAATTTTGAAATTTCAATTCTATTTCGTGTTTAAAGAAATATTATAAGAATAGAATACCCCTTTTATTTTGTTTGGTTTACTGTGCGATTAAGCTTTTTTTATATACATACTTATCATTTTATTTAAACTTTACTTGCAGAAATCGAAAATGAGTGCCCCTGAGCCAACTCCTGGGCCATCCAATCCGAGAAAACGGAAAAGGATTCCTGACCAGATTTCGTTTTTCAGCTCGCCTATGAAGAAGCGGCTTAAACGTGGTGATATGGGATCAAAGGAAAAAGATATTGCGATCAATGTCTATAAATATGTTGAAAAATCCTCAACCACCTACCCTGTTAAAACAGAGATTGTGAAGACGACAGCCGAAATTATGGGTGTTTCGGTGAGCACAGTGAAACGAATTTTAAAAGAATATAAAACTACTGGCCAAGTGTCGTCTCCAGACCGTTCTAAGCCAAAATACGATGTCGTGGAAAACTTGGATGAATTTACTCTATCTGCGATACGAAGAAAAGTACATCAGTACTATTTTGACAATGATGTGCCCACAGTCGATAAAGTGCTGAAAACTGTTAATGATGACGAGGATCTGCCATCGATCTCTCGTTCAACTATGTACAAAATACTGAAAAAACTCAATTTTAGACATGTGAAGCGGTCAAGAAAGAGTATTTTACTCGACAGACAAGATTTGATGGTTTGGAGAAGCAACTATCTTTTGAAAATAAAAGACTACCGAAAGGAAAACAGGAAGATATATTACACAGACGAGACATGGGTAAATGAAGGTGGGTAAATACAATATTTTTTTTTACATGCATTAATAAAATAGTTACAAACGTTTAAAGGTGGAATTTCGGAAAAGTTGAGAAAAATCTTTAAAAAATCATATCTTCAAAACCGTGACCCTTATGACCCAAGGTCCAAGGGCGAAAAGACAGCAAATAACCCCAACAATATCCCAAAAAAAAAATGACGGTCCATGTGCCGACCACCCTGTATATGTAATTAACTATATACTTTTTGTTTACAGGACACACATCTAGCTATGTGTGGGTTGACGAGGACATTAAAAACAGTCGCCAAGCATTTTTAAATGGCTTGTCAACGGGACTGAAAAACCCACAAAAAGGAAAACGCCTAATCGTTACTCATATAGGGAGTACCGACGGATTTTTAGAAGGTGGGGGGTGGATTTTTGAGGCCAAAAAAACAGACCGAGAGGGTGATTACCACGGCGAAATGGACGCCCACAATTTTGAAAAGTGGTAATTATATAGAATATCCTCAAAACATGATTATTATTATTTATTATTGAGTTGCAGTAAATTAAAATAATATATTCTTATGTTACAGGTTTAAAAAAGTTTTAGATTTGGTGGAGCCAGGGTCGGTTATAGTTTTAGATAATGCACCTTACCACTCTAGACAAGCCGAAAGAGTGCCAAACATGAATTGGCGGAAGGCAGATATTCAAGCTTGGCTGCAAGAAAAGCAAATTTCTTACGGCGAAAAAGAAATAAAAGCAGTACTTTTAACAAAATTCGAAAAGGAAAATTACAAGAAAAAAGTTGTGGACGAAATGGCAGCCGCGAAAGGCGTCATTACTTTGCGCCTGCCGCCCTACCACTGTGAGCTCAACCCAATAGAGTTAATATGGGCACAGCTAAAATCTCATGTTGGTAGAAATAATAAAACATTTAAAATGGCGGAAATAAAAAAATTGACACTTGAAGGAATAAATAAAATTGGTGCAGAGTCGTGGACTAAATGCATCGAACACATAATAAAAGAAGAAGACAAGATGTTGCAACTTGATGGCATAATGGACACGACGACAGACGACCTTCCAACCTCGAGGTTAATTATTCATGTGTCTGAAAGTGAGTCAGGTACTTCAACAGATAATGATGATGATGATGTTGTATCTACGGATGAATGAATAAAATATTTATAATAAAGCGTGTTGTGTTATTGAGTACTTACATTATATTGTCTTAAGTAGGTATTCACATGCAATTGTAGTCTGTGAAATTCACTATAACAATCGTACTGAAGAACCCAACCTATATATGTATTACGCTCATTTCATTCATTCACTAAATAAATTCACACATTCACTCTACGATTCCCAACACTATGAATTGTCAAACTTTATGGAGACGCCATATTTGTTTACTACTTAGCTCAAGTAAGGAAAAATAGACTTTACCTAAAAAAGGGCGCCGTCGCACTTAAATTTCTCCAACGTCAGTGACGTGATATTTGGGGCGACCTGAAATAAATCAAATTAATGGTAAGATTATAATCTGCTTTTCCACAAGAAGTATTTGAGTTCACTTGGACTTGTTTCTGTCAACTTTAATCAATGAACAGATATATAATCTGATTGTACTCCATGTTTCAGTAAAACATAGATATCAATTAAATGATCAGCAACATAATTATGTGCTACAAGTCAATTTAATGAATAGATCCATAAAGTGGTTACAAAGTTCAGGTTCACCAAAACAAACTACCTAATGTGTTGTGTGTGTTGTTCAGATTCAGATTTAGATTTTATTACTCAATATAACACAGTATAAATTACTTTGATTGATTGATTGTTTTAGGTATATTGCCTGACTCTTATTGTAACAGTTAACAGTAGTTACGTTTGCCAAATAGCATGTTGATTGGCATTTAATACTTTATAATTGTATTTAGATCCTTTATTATTGGCCGATCTTATTACGAGAAACAGATCATATCAGAAAAACACCATCGCAATGCTTACCAGTATACTTAATGCAAGTAGGTATGTACATATTGACGAGATACTTAAACAACCATCTATTAATACGTTAAGTAGTGTATTTATTAGTACTTATTAATAAATAGTCTACGTAAGTACATAATAAATGACCCTATCGGTCTAAATACATATACTTAATGTAATTTTAATTAATACTCGTAAGTATTCGAGCAACATTTCAATAAATAAACCCACTGGTAATCTTATTTTGATGCTTTAACATTAAAAGCAACAATGTAAATATTAAAATAATCATAACGACAGCAAATCATTTCGTAGAACGGAAGTATTAGGTAGGTACTTTTTTTATTAACAACAAGTACAAAACAGATCAACATTAATTTTGTGTGTATTGAGTTTCAAATACTTAAGACAGCAGTAATAAAGTTAGTACCTAAGTAGCGCATAATTAAAACTTCATATTTTATAAATTATCATAGTTTAACGCATAAATTGCAAAGTGGGTAGTTTGTCCATTTTTGAGTGGATTAAAGCGGGCGTGCCTAAACCAAAATGGTGTGAAGTAGCTCCGTTGAGTAGAGAAACAAAGGGCTACTGGGCTCAATGGGAAAGTTTGGTTATGCATAATGGCGTACTGTGCAGGAAATGGGAGTCGACCAATGGGAAGAATCCTCACCTACAAGTAGTTGTCCGAAGAACAAGAGTTAGAGTGAGTGACGTTTTGAGATCTTTCCATGATGGAACTGCTGGTGGTCACCTTGGAGTGAAGAGGACCTTAATGAAAGTTCGGCAACGCTTCTACTGGATTCACTGCCGTGAAGATGTACAAGACTGGTGTAGGAAGTGTACGAACTGCTCATCAGTTAAGGGGCCGCAAACACGCAGTAGAGGTGTGCTCAAGTAGTACAACGTTGGAGCACCTTGGGAAAGGATTGCTTTGGACTTCGCAGGCCCGTTTCCAACATCCGACTCCGGGAACAAGTACATCCTCTTTGTAATGGATTACTTCACCAAATGGCCTGAAGCATTTGCGATCCCTAACCAAGAAGCAGTCACAGTAGCGGAGAAATTAGTGATGGAGGTGTGTTGTCGATTTGGTGTGCCTCTCGAAATACACCGTGATCAAGACAGAAATTTTGAGTCCCAGGTGTTCCAGGAAACCTGCCGAATCATGGGAATTCATAAGACCAGGACAACGCCATATCACCCTCAATCGGACGGAATGGCCGAGAGATTCAACCAGATGCTGGAAAAACATTTGGCTAAGGTGGTTGAGAGTCACCAAAAGGATTGGGATAGGCATATTCCTCTCTTCCTGATGTCATATAGGTCGGCAACTCATGAGAGTACGGCTGTCACCCCAGCTTATGTGAACTTCGGAAGAGAACTCCGTTTACATGCAGACCTTTTAACCGGACGTTCTCCAGATTCGCCGAAATCGATCACCGAGTATGCCAGTGATTTGCGAAACCGGATAGACGATGTTCAAAGTCATGTTCGTGAACATGGACTTGAAGCCAGTGCGAAGATGAAAACACGATATGACCGAAAATCTAACCAAGTCAAAGATGGGCAATTTTCTTCAAAAAGTGAAAATGTGTTGGTAGGGTTATTTCGAAGATACATGCCGGCTGAAATAATGCTCCTAGGTAGTCATGTCAAAAGAATTAGTAGAGAATTAAATTAGCCTCAATTTAATACCAAAATGGTGCCTGTAGGCCTCATAGTTTCATCCAAAATAAAAGAAATAGTAAAATATCGGATTTTGGCTAAATAATAAAAATATTGTAATGCATAAGTTTGGGACGATTTTCTCGCAAATATGTGAATTTACCATTATAGATGTATAATTATGGCTTCAAATAAACATACACTAAAGAAATGAACATACTTCCACGTTATTAGGTTAACTGCGAAAATTTAAGGCACTTGTTTCAGTTTTTTCGAAATAATTATATAAAGGAAGCGTTTTTCGAGTATCTTTGTGCTATACTTTAATAAAGCGTACTTAATTGGCTACAATTTAAGCTTAATTTGATCACTGTAAGACTATTCGTTGTGGAGACACAGCTAGTCAAAGACATACATTTTTTTTCAACAAAATGAAAATTTCGTGTTTTGGTCATTTTCCAAGTTAACTACGTACTGGCTAAACTAATAGTCCTAGAATAAAAGTTGAGATAAGAATTAGTGTACAATTTAACTAGCTTCAATTTAATACCAACGTAGTGCCTCTAGCTTTTATAGTTTTCTCAAAAATATAAAAACTATTAAAATATCTGATTTTGGTTAAATGATAAAAACATTGTTCTGAATAATGTACTAATGTATTTCTTAAAGAAAACCAAAAAGTGTAAATTGGACATTTTAGATGTAACATATGGTTTCAAAACAAATAAACGTGAACATAAAAAACACAGCAAACATATATTTAAACTATAAAATAATACTATTTACACGGCCAAGCAAAAACAGTTAATACTTTCGTCCTTTTGGAAGGACCAGGTCTCATCCAGTCTAGATCAGTGGGGAGGAGTTGGGGAAGAGCGATAATGTTTTCTGGAGTGGAAGCGGGCCGGCGCATGGTGTTGGGTCGTCCACATCCTTGTCCTCCTCGTCCAGGACGATAGGGGTGGCGTTGTTGTAATTTCACCCGTGGCAAAAGGAACATAGGATAGAGCACCTGAGCCCAGCCTGTCTGCAAGTGCACGACCCTAAGCAACCTCTTTTTGAATTTGCAAGTCACCATTTTAAGCAGGGTCTGAGGAGCGGGCTCTGCGCACATTGCCCATCTTCGACTTGCTGAATCTCCGCAACCAATGAACATAGTGAGCTCTGGTTACGCTCAAATTGTAGCAAATTTAGTTATCTCTATTAAAGTATCTCTATATAAGATTCTTGAAAAACGCTTCCTGAGGGTAATTTTTTCGAAAACTGAAACAAGTGCCAAAACGCAACTTTTCGAGCGCCATGGGGGTAGCACAGCGTTTTCAGAGTTGCAAACTTGGGTATTAACTACTCTCAAGGGACCTAACAAAATATAAAAAAATCGTAGTTACATGCGCGTTTGCGATCTATGATGTCGTCGTATAGACTGGGCTAGTATTCGTGCATTTCTATCAGTTACTTACCTCCACGTACGTAACAATACTATTGTTGGGGTCTTGTACTTAGAAATCCTGATTGACAACGTAAACAACTAATTATTTGAAATAACTTCTCCTAGTTTCATTTTAACATAAAAAAGGACTGTTTTCTTTTCAAATATTTCGTATTTTTCTTGCGCTAACCGTCCGATTTATGTTGATAACGATAATACACGGTAATCCGTGTGATTGCTGACATTTAAATTTAGTCGTGTAATACGAATTTTGTGTGTTGTCATCCCTTTAAAATGCATTTTACCCAACAAACGGGGTAATATATTATAATTATGATATTATTGGGTATTTTGTAATAAACAGAGGTCGGAATAGGTAGTGCTTATTAACCTAAACTTGTTGCATCTTCATTCAATAACGTATTCCTATCTCACTCACGCATGAATGAATATGAGTCAAGTTTAGGTTAATAAGCACTACCTACTCGTATTCCGACCTCTGGTAATAAAACAAGTTTTGTTGATTTCACGTAGTATTTTTTTACGAATTAACTCTTATAATCCTTGAAATTTACCTTTTTACATTCGCATAATTTTAGAACATTTTTAATATTTTTCAGATACCCATCTGATACTGAAGCAAGGAAGCTTTGGATTATAGCTACAGGTCGCATAAATTGGCAACCAACAAAGTTTTCTCGTATCTGCTCAGAACACTTCGAAGCGCATTGTTGATATAATTATGACTGTACCTTCTGTAACAAATATTTATATAAATAAACATTTATACAAGCTTAAAGTGGGATTTTAATCGTAGGCATTTCAGACCTAAGAATAATTACTGTAAATGTTTTGACCGTTCGATAACTTTCGATATTCATATACGTACACACATTTCGAGGTTAGGTGGTTTCGAATGTGATTTAAAACAGTAAGCAAAGCCGTATGAAAATTATAGTTCTATAACCAATGTCACAAGCACGAGGATTATATTTCCGACTCGCAATTGACCGGTTGTTGAAGTCTGGTAAAAAGTAGCTATTGGGGAATTTAGCAAATTGTTGGCAACTCAGAATGGATTGCATACTGGGTGTCCCTAAAACCAACGTCAAAACTGAAAGGGCTGATAGAGCAGCTAAAAAGCTATCGATTTAACCCCTATTTATGTTCAGCGATTGTTACTAGTTTTTGAGATATTGATCATTATAATCAGATTTTTTGTTATTTTCCCTTATGTCCATGTCACGAAAAATCATTAACTTCATGTTTTATTTCATAAGTTTTTCCGTGTTATCTTACATAATTAGAATCATTTCGAATCAGCAAAGTTTTTAAACCTATTTGTCCGTTTTTTTTTTAAATAATTACAAAGTTTGTTTCTCCATACTAGGTGTCCCAGTGTTTGCTTTTCACTTTGTATGGAAAAAATAACGTGATTACTTAAAAAAATACTGGAATAAAAAACGGGCAAATAGGTTTAAAAACTTCGCTGATTCGTAATGATTTTAATTATGTATGAAACCGTATCATGAAAATTACAAATTGTCCAGAAGATAAAATAATCGATTTAAAACGCACATAACGACATTTACAAATATAGAAGTTCGACGCTGCCGCGCTTTAATTGAAGCAACATTTCTCTTAAACTATACATATTAGGGCATGCAATATATCATTTCCAAATAAATTATGGACGAGGAATCTATTTTTTGAACAAAAACAGTGCACTTCCTAACAAAAAATATGATGAAAGTGAAAAGACTAAATACGTAATTTGTTATTTTTTTATAATTACTTATTGTGCTAAAAAATAATAACAGAAATCTCAGATTAAAAAAGTAGTCGCAAAGCTACACTTACGAGGGCTGCTACTTATGTATCCGGAATCTGGGATTCCAACATTTATAAACGTTATATCTGACCTCCATGGTAAAATTTGAACTTTTTTTTAATACTGGCCGCTATAATTTTTTTTTCTTATGTACGCTAGTCTTTTGTTTTTGGCGGGATCAAAATGTCATCTCGCTGCAAGAATGGAACTCACTCGTGAAAATATTCGTGCTATGATTTATTATGGTTTTCGGCGTGGTTTAACGCAACAACAGTGCATAGATCAATTAACTTCGACTTTGGTGATGAAGCTCCATCGAAAAGCACTGTGTTTAGTGAGTTCAATCGTGGACGTAGTATGCTCACGGTCGAAGTTAAGGAAGGTCGCCCGAAATCGGTCGTTGTACCACAAAATATTGAAGCTGTGCGAAAACTTATAATGCATGACCGTCATGTTACATATCGCGAGATAGAGGCGACTCTGGGCATATGTATGACGAGCATTAATAAGATATTACATGATCATATAGCTGTAAAAAAAAATTGTTCCCGTTGGATCCCTCACAATTTAACTAAGGATCAAAAAGAGGCTCGCGTCGAATGGTGCAAGAAAATGTTAAAAAAATATATCCGTGGTGACTCAAAAGCTGTTTATAATATCTACACAGGTGACGAATCCTGGATCTATGCGTATGATCCGGAAACTAAACAACAATCAACAGTGTGAGTGTTTCAAAATGAGCCGAACCCTACGAAAGTAACTCGTGCAAAACGCACCTTGAAGCAAATGGTCGCCTGCTTTTTCGGTATTAATGGCCATGTGGCTACAGTGCCACTAGAGAATCGTAAAACGGTTAATTCGGAATGGTACACGACCATTTGTTTGCCGGAGGTATTTGAAGAAATACCTAAAAACAACAAGCGACGCAGAATCGTTCTTCACCATGACAATGCCAGCTGTCATACATCACGCGAAACGACTCGATTTTTGGAAGGTCAAAATATAGAATTAACGGGTCATCCGCCGTACAGCCCTGATTTGGCACCCAATGATTTCTATTTATTCCCAAATGTAAAGAATAAATTACGTGGTCAACGATTTTCGACCCGTGAAGATGCAGTCGACGCGTTCAAACAGCACGTTTTGGAGATACCTCAGTCAGAGTGGAATAAATGTTTTAAAAATTGGTTTCAACGTATGAAAAAGTGCATCGATCATAAGGGAGAATATTTTGAAAAACAATAAAACCATATTTAGTCATATACGTTTGTCGTTTGTTATTTTTTTCTATTCCGGTTACATAAGTAGCAGCCCTCGTATGTAGTTTTTAAAAATATATAGTTTATCATATATATCTGTTAACCCATGGGAGAGAAAAAATAATATTAAGCGTGGGTCAGAGTGATCTCAATGCATGATCATCCGTGAAAGTAGGGTTTAGGTACTGTTTTAACACATGAAAGGTAACGCAACGCAAATTCATTTTATATATTACAAGATCCACTGCACAGACGACCATTTAAGCAGGTCTGACCATTTAAGCCGCCTTTTTTTTACAATTGCACCAGCCACGGCACTGTTTTTGCATTTGCACCTGACAATTTCTAGACATGCTTCTGCAGCAACAGGCAAGTCAGTCCATGTAGGCTCCCAGTTGCTTTTGACCTTCGTCCAACCCCAAGTAGACAAATAGAGCAGATTTTGAGCTGGTTCTAAAACTGCTAATGTTATGACGTATTTTTCGATGGAAGCTATTGCCTCCTCAAATCATCCTTTCACATGCCAACTTTACCTAAACTTCGTTCAATGGTATAGGTAAGAGAAGTGCTTTTGAAGCTTGGGAAGCCTTTCCTGACCTAACTATAGGTTCCGAGTCAGCGATAGAGGGGTGCATTGAGGATTTGAGGAGGCAATAGCTTCCATCGAAAAATACGTCGTAACATTATACACGAGTAATAGGTCAGATTTCCTGCCTTTTTAAACAGATATAATAGGATCTCAAAGCTTTAACCAGAATATTGCATATCATTATTTTTATTTCCGATCAGCTTCGCGTACTTCAGTAAATGAGTGCCGTAACTAAGCATAAGTTTCTTAGTAAGTCATTCAGTTATTCAGGATAAGACCAGAGACTCCTAAGACTTGTCCAACTACTGACTAATGCTACTCGCCTTTGTAATCGCTAAAGTACTGCACTGTTTGTTTCGCCGGTAAATGGAAAAGCACTTGACAAGTAACGATGCACAATTTGGTCATAGGACGATTTTTTCCACTGAAAGTGCTTTTCTTTGCAGATAGTGCAGTAGGGCACCGACTAAAGCTGCTTTATATCAGCATTTTTTAAGAGGCATATATGAGTGGGTGCATGTTTGAGGCCAGTTAGCAGTGTTAACACCAGCTCAAAATCTGCTCTATCTGTCTACTTGGGGTTGGACGAAGGTCAAAAGCAACTGGGAGCCTACATGGACGGACTTGACTGTTGCTGCACAAGCATGTCTAGAAATTGTCAGGTGCAAATGCACTCCTATGTGCACTGGTGAGCTTGGTTATCTGTTTGTATCCTAAAGCAGGGTGCATTGGGGTAATTACGATAGAAATTTTGACGAGTTGAGTAAACGACAGCATTTCAGTTAAAAAAACATTTTGTTTTTAAATTGTACTGCCTATATTTTCGTATCTCTTGAAAACTTATGAATAAGACTTATGATTAGTGGTTATTACTTAAAAAAATACGCGGTTGTTTCTTTTTTTTTGCATATTTATTGTCATGTCTCACTTTTTTGGACATTTGGGGGAAATACGAAATATGCCCGGGTAATCCCGAAATAGTTGAAAAGTAGATCTTACTACTCATAGACTAATGGTTTAATGTTTATAGAGTGTTGGGGTTAGTGCGAATCACCCAAAACGGGGCAAAAATCACTTGTCTGTCGACACGGCACGTTGCTCACACACTTACGCTAGCAGCGACGAAAGGCGATTGGAGCGTCAAAGCCGATAATAGAGTATAGTAATCTGTGCCGATAACAATGGCGTCTAAAGTAATGTTGCCAGTAAGAAAATATCGCGTTTGGTAGTTTTTATAAACTTTCGGAATATACCCAATTTCACAATTACCCTAATACACCCTATGTGAATTTTCTAAAGAACCAAGGCTTTCGTGTTGGTAAGCGGTTGATTGCAACTGTTTTCGTTTTATTCCTAAAATATTACAAATTTCGCCCATAGTTGATGAAATGAATTCACTTCCCTTATCTGTTCCAATTTCTTTTGGAATTCCATATCGCAATATGAAATTATCAACGAATGCTCTCGCGACTGTGTCTGTTTCCTTTTTTAGAAGTGGATATGCCTCTATGGTTTTTTTTAATAGCAATAAGCACATTGGGGTGTGCCACTTTGCCAGTGTCAAAAGTGAGGAAACGGGGCAGGATTATAAACAAAGGATTCACGGAATTTTGATTAGGATCAGGGAAGTTGGGTTAAATAAATAATTATAGAAATATAAATGAATTAAATATTTACAATTTTATATCATTGTAATTAAGGAAAGAGGCCAACAAATAATAAATGCTAAGGGTATTTATGGACAATAAGGAGGATACAGATGTAGGTAAAAGAATACGGAGAACAGATATTTTACTGTAAAATGAAGAACGATCATAAAGCGGAGAAGATAGAATTATGTGGTTTATATCACCCACCTCCAAACCACACTCACAAATAGAGTTGTCGATTCTATGAATTTTAGCAAGATGTTCAGGTATGGCCCAATCGCATTCTTATTAAGGTACTGGTAACCCTCTTGCTAAAATTCAATTTAAAAAACCAAGGTTTTGACGGAATGGTTGGCTGGATCCTATTGAAATATCTACCCTTTATGACCCCACTAGCAGACCAAAGCTTCTGCCAGGACCTTTGGAGATACAATTTCGGTAAATTTAAAAGATCATGCGAATAGTTTTTAAACGGGAAAATATCTCCATCCAAAATGGCTTCATTAGCAAGACTATCAGCTTTTTCATTCCCTCTGATGCCACAATGACTAGGTATGAAAATACCACAGTGTAACCTCTAGAGAAGCATTCATACAGTTTCTTTCTAACTTCAATGACCACTGGATATGATAAGCTTGATTTAACGAATGGATATTTACCCATTGCCTGGAGAGCACTGAGAGAGTCTGAGAAAATAACAGTATTTTAAATTTTTCTAGCAAAATGTACTCCACGGCTTTAAGTAAGCCAAACTCCGGTAAAGACAGATGTTTCAGAAGGAAATTTGACCTTTTGTATGATTTTGTGTTGAGCATGAAATATGCCAATACCAGTAGACTCAGAGGGAGATCTTTTAGATGCATCTGTGTAAATATAATGCCACTCTGGCCAGCGTAAAGACACATCAGATGTAAAAATAGTATTGGCATTTTGTTTGTCTATTTTTAAATCGTATATAATATCTGGTGTTAAAACCAGAGATTGGTAGCTACATGTATATAAAGGAAGTGTCCATGAACTGTGAGTAGGAGCATCTAAAGAATTGAACTTTCGCATACTTTTTACTAAATAAGGAGGAGATTTATGAAGCCAGAACCTTTATTATTGAGAATGGGATGTCGAGAAAATTGGACAGAACGATAAAAATACTTGTCAGACAAAAACTGTCGCCTTAGCTGTAAAGGAGGGTCACAGCATTCCACTTGTATAGCATTTATCGGACTCGACTTCATAGCTCCTGTTATCAACCTAAGACATTTAGATTGGATTGCATTTAATCTTTTAAATCCCGCTATACTACCTGGTTCCAATAAAAAAGTGCCATAATCAAGAAGACTCCTAATTAAGGCATTGTAGATTAACTTGAGATAAAACGGGTGGGAACCCCACCAAACTATAGCCAGGCATCTAAGAATATTCAATATTTTCTCACATTTAGGTACAACGTATTCGCAGTGAGGCAAGCCCGTCAGTTTGGCATCTAAAACAATGCCCAAAAACTTAGTATGATTTACCACCGGAATAAGCTCATTGTTGAAAAAAACTGATGCTTGGGAAGTTATTCGTCTCCTAGAAAAAACTACTACTGAGCTTTTACTCGTGGAGAATTCTAAACCATTTTCATGCAGCCAGTCTTTAAGGTAGTTTAAAGCCAAGTTTATTGTGTCACTTGATTTGATCAAACATCGGTCTGTATGGTATAAAAGGAGATTATCAGCATATTTTAACACATTAACATTTCCATTAAGCGAGGATTCAAGGTCAAATGTATAAATATTGTATAATATGGGACTAAGTACGGAACCCTGCGAAAGGCCCTTCCATACAACCCTAGATATTTCAGAAATGCCGTCATAAACTATAACACACCTTTCATTTAAAATATTCATAATAAAGTTGGATAAAATTTGAGGAACCTTAAGTTTGATAAATACCTTGAGTTTGGTATACAAAACTGGAAGGAGAAGATTATCATAAGCAGAAGAAATGTCAAGAAATACGGCTATTAATGATTGGTTTATAGAGAATGCCAAACGTACGTCTGTGGTTAGTATGCTCAAATTGTCCATTGTACTTTTACCCCGCCTAAAGCCAAATTGACTGTTGACTAAAAGTCCGTTCGATTCTACATACCATTCTAAACGGTTTTTTATTAAATGTTCCGCCGATTTTATTAAAACAGAAGATAGGGAGATATAGATCTTACAAGAGCTGCTTGTATGGTCTTGGCCGCATTTGAAGCAACGAGGTTTTGATCTGCATTGTGTTTTGGTGTGGCCAAATCGGCAACAGTTAGAACATTGTATCGTTGGGACAATGTATAGTTCTACAGATAATGAATTATAGCACATAAAGACCCGCTTCGGTAAAACCTGGCCATCGAAAGTTATTACCACAGATTGTGATGGTTTCCATACAGGAGTTCCAGAGGTCATTACCTTGAAGTTCAGTCTGCGTACTTTAATAATATTACCGGAACCTATGGGCACATTGTTATTATCCTTGACTTCCTTAGGACTCCAGTCCTCAGGTACTCCAGCCCATGCTCCAGCTCCAGCTCAGGCCCATCCTTGTCACATTAAATGTTGGAATAAATGCTTTTAACTTATGTGTAATCAGTGTGGCATCAGCAACGAATGAATTTGCCTGCTCAAAGTGAGAAAAGGCCATTGAAACGCGATTTCTCCCAATTCGTTTAACACTACCATCAATTATATTTTTGTAATTAAACTTCCTTAAAAAGTTACCAAAGGTAACCGGGGTATTGTCATTTGGGGATACCTCAATACGCTGTATATGTACCACATATGGAGCACAATCCGTGGGCTGATATTGAGTCCTACCAATCGGCAACATTTGAGAGGGGTCTGGAGGTGTGGAATTGGCTGAATCAGGATGGGATTGAGGATCAAGTTGCGATGTTTCGGTAATTTTGATTACATTAGACTGCTGATCGTCTGAGTCGCTGTCGCATTTGCAATTCTTTGGGTTTGCAACACTGGAATGTTTCGTCTTTTCTTTTGACAATGTTTACAAATTATTTTTTGTGTCCGACTGCGTTTTAAACGAGACTTTGTTTGCGTCGATGATGCATCTGTATCCATACTTGATTCATTTGAAATGGTTACAAAACTTAATAAAAAAAGGGCTTAATCGGCTTACACATTAAACGGATTAATGTGTAAGCCGATTAAGCGCTCACCGAAATCTGCGGGTTTATAAAAATCAGCGCTATAAAAACCCTTAAAAAACCCCGGGTTACGGTAAGCGGCTCCGGTCCCCAGGGATCGGAACATGTTTCAATTAACCGTTTTAATATTGCTCGTAAACGGTTATAATTCTGTTGTTTTGAATACCGGTTTATCACAGTAACGTTTAATGAAAGAACGAAATCATTTCGGTTACCGGTATTCAAGAAGAACGAATTTTAAAACGTTCCTAGAAACTTTATTGAACTGGTTTATCTCGGCCGCGCTTTATGTCATAATGTCATAATGTCTGATTGACATCTATATATCAAGTGCAAAGAATAAAATTGTTGATAATTGCAATCATGGGAAGGAAAAAAGAAAACCGAGGATACTCCATGTTTTGTTATGACGAAACGACAAAAAAATCAAAATGCTTAATGGAAGGCTGCAATGTGCATATAAAGGCAAGTCCAGAATAAAGTCATACGAGGGCTGCCTTTTAAGTTCTGTCGTTTGCAAAACTCCCGTGATTATTAAAAAAAAAACTAGTATCATCTTAAAATATTTGAATTTAGAATTCAAAAACAAAAGAATGTCTCGAGATCGGCCGATTCGTTTTAGTACAGCGTCGGTTCAAAGTTGACAAGTCGGTTGTGAAAATGGAAATTTCGAAGGAAAATTTACGTGCGATAATATTTTACAACTTTAAAAGGGGTTTAACGCGTCTTCAGTGCTTAGAAGAGCTGACTACGGTTATTAAAAATGAAGCACCATGCATCCGGACTGTGGAACGTTGGTATTTGGAATTTCAACGTGGTTGCTCTAGTCTTAGTGATAGGCATCGTGAAGGCCGACCAAAAACAGCTGTAACCCAGGAAAACATTGATGCTGTACGGCAACTGATCGTCGAAGATCGCCATGCGACATACCGCGAGATAGAAGCTTTAAATAAAGCATTTCAGGGACCAGTGTTCAAAATATATTGCATGATCACTTAGGTGTAAAAAAATTGATCTCACGCTGGATACCACATTTACTTAGTGAAGACCAAAAAACGGCTCGCGTTAGATGGTGCCGCAAAACTCTGCAGCAATTCAACCGAGGAGACTCTAAACACGTTTATGACATTATCAGTGGTGACGAATCTTGTATATATGCCTACGATCCGGATTCTAAACAGCAGTCGACTGTTTGGGTGTTTCAAGATGAGCCAAAACCGACCAAAGTAATACGCTCACGGAGCACTTCGAAAAAAATGGTCGCCACGTTTGTAGCGAAAAGTGGCCACGTTGCGACCATCGTGCTCGAAGATCGTAAAACAGTTAATGCTGACTGGTATACCACTGTTTGTTTACCAGAAGTTATCGGCGAGTTCCGAAAAAATAACCCAAGACGTCGTATAGTACTGCATCACGATAATGCTAGCTCGCACACCGCCCGGCAGACAATTGCGTTTTTAAAAGAACAAAACGTCGAAAATTTGGATCACCCGCCGTACAGTCCAGACTTAAGCCCTAATGACTTCTTCACTTTTCCAAAAATCAAGCAACGACTTCGTGGTCAACGGTACCGGACGCCTGAAGAAGCGGTTGAGGCATACAAAACGGCCATTTTGGAGACCCCGACTTCGGAATGGAATAAGTGTTTCGAAAACTGGTTCGATCGAATGAAAAAGTGTATTACATATCACGGTGATTACTTTGAAAAACAATAAATACCATTTAACACTTAAATTGTCTTTAGTTTTTTCAAACGACAGAACTTAAAAGGCACCCCTCGTAATACCTATTACCTACTAAAATCATATTTGAAAGTGCGCCCCATACATTGCTGCCACTATACAGCTCCCACTAGCCATTTGGTATTACTTTATGTTAAAGGTTAATTCATTTTACAGGGAAACCATGCTGGCAATCTGTTGCGCCATTTTTATGCACAACATAGGGTCAAACATGACGAAATTGTAAAAATGAACGTGGAAGGTAAAGAGAATCTTCCTAGTCGTTCATCGGACAATGCCGCAGCGGTAATGGAATTTTGCACAGATCTCGTCACTATACATGGTCGCCCATTCAACATGGTTGAAGACGACGCATTCAAAAATATACTTAAGTTAATTCCAGGCATGAGCCAAAGAGAGATACAGGCCATCAACGTTAAAAATGTTAAAGAAAATATACCGCAAAAAAGCCTACGATGTCCGGTTCGAAATTAGTAAGCAGTTAAATAACAACTTAGTCAGTCTGAAAGTTGACGTAGCATCGGCGAAATTGCGAAGGTTCCTGGGATTAAACGTGCAATACATTACAAATGGCCGAATCATTCTCCGTAATTTAAGTGTGGTGGAATTGCACGATAGAAATACAGCACAGTACCTGAAAGAAAATGTTGTGATGACCTTAAGCCGTTACGGTATTGAGCCTATGGAAGTGTTGACCATCACAAACGATAATGGATCAAATATGTTGTGCACAGTGGCGGTACTGCCATACAAGCCCAAAAGCCGGGCTTGCCTTACAAATATAACAACGATCAAAAATCAAAGGTCACGATCACGAACTATTTCAATTCGCGCTCTCATTAAAATTTTCAAATAATGCAACAGCAGCGTAGTACCGAATTTGATCGCGCTCCGCCGCCGCACGGCGGGCAGCACTGCTGCGCGCTGAGACGACCCGAACTCGCTTGAGACACGGCTAGTCATCCTGCTCGCACGCGGTGGCTTGCAGGGGGGCTTCTATCTTAACCGGTATATCTCTTTCTTACGCATTAGAACTGCCTTATAATGAGATATAACTATTCATAGGTTCATATAGCACATAGTACGAGATTTTAAGCCCTGCTTGCGTCTGAAGTTGTACCCGAGTCGAGTAAAATGCGAAATTCGCGCATGCGCGTGTTGAGCCGCGTTGACGGCCGACTTCACTTCTATTTATTTGCTTGCTTACTTACTTCAATAATTTTACTTGTTTTGTTTGTTGTGAATTGTGAATTGTTTTGTTTGAGTCAACTGCGGTCACTAAGTATTTTGTTTGTTGTGTTGTTCAATTAGATTGGCAATGGAGGAAGTATTCCCTTGTGAATCTTGTGATTGTGATTATTTAAACTGTGCAAAAATTTTGCTTGGCGAGTGAAATGTATAAACTCTTTAAACTTTGCTGATAAAACATCAGATTTTCAGTACCTATTTCTCATTTCGCGCATAAGTAAAAGACGGTTTAATGTTTAATACCTAGATCAGTGTAAAAAACACAATATTGCTGCTGTTGTAGTGTAGGTATATTATTATCGAACGACAAAAAGTTTGGAATATACCTATCTGATTATGAAAAATCAAATAACTTAGCTGACACGATTAAAAGGCATATGAATTTTATTTGCAATAAGACACGAACGAATTTTTAGTAATTTTGGTAAAAAGCGAATTGAGACATTTATCCGCAATAACTTTAAAAACTACAAAATCATATATCTCGGCTTGCCCTATCCTGAAACCCTAGGCACGCCACTGGTTGTGCATGGTTAACGAATTGAATGACACTGCAACTCCTGCAAGTCTATTGACATCCGATACTGAGTTTATCGACGAAATCGGCGATGCTGAGGCGAATGACAGTGACACAATAGAGCTTCAGCTCGAAGATACTAATAAAAGAGTAAGAACTATTACTGGTATACGGTGTGCAGCTCACTGTCTATAACTGGCAGTAAAAGCGGCATGCCGAGAAATGCAAGACTTTTTAGAACGATGCCGGCAGATAGTTAGAAAACTGCGGACGCCAAATATGTCTTTGAGGCTAAAGGAAGAACAATCGCGACTTGATCTAACATCAGGAAAAATTCATTTGCCCAGGAAATATATTTTGACCTTGGTTGACCTATTAGCTTTTAATATAGAACCAAATACATACAGTAGTACCCAGCCCCAACATGCCATTATTGGCAATAATGCCTTGCCTCATGATTTAAACTAAATTATAGGACAGCGGAAACACCCTTGAATATAAATTTAATTCACCAAAATATTCAAGGTTTTTCCAGCAAAGAACTAGAAATAGGGTTGTTCTTAGATAATGAAAATGTACAAATTATGTGCATTACTGAACATTGGCTTAGACAAGAGCAATTAATTTTTGATTTTTTAAATTTTAAATTAGTTAGTTATTTTGCCAGAAAAAGTGCCATTCATGGTGGCTCTTTTATAATTGTAAAAAGTACTCTTAAATCCAAAGAAAGAAAGGATATTGTAAAGCTATCGATAGAAAGGATTGTAGAAATTTCTTGCGCAGAACTAGAAAGTTATATAATAATATGTGTTTACAGACCACCGTTGGCTGACTTTTGCACATTTGAATCTACTATGGAACATGTGTTAAAATTAGCATGTAATACCCAGAAGCATGTTATAGTTTGTGGAGATTTTAATATTAACTTACTCGAAACGTCAAATAATACCACTAGGTTACTTAGTTTATTTAAATCTTTTAATTTAGGTAATCTGTTCTTAGAACCCACACGGATAGGTGTTAGTAGTGCAACCTGCTTAGATAATATTTTTTGTAGTTGCGAATGTTTTGATAAAGAAATATTTAATTGTTTTAATTCTGACCATAGTGGTCAGAAGGCATCTTTCATCTATGATTTTTATCAAAAACCTGATACAATAACATACCGACCTATAACTAGTAATCGTTTGGAATTATTCAAAAATAAAGTTCAGAGTAATCTTACAGTGTTACCGTTTTTACAGAATGAGTGTAATAGTATTTATAAAGACTTCTTCGGCGTAATTCTACATCAATTTAACAACAATTTTAAAATGAAAACTATTTCTAGGTCGAAAACAAAATATAGTGAATGGGCTACTACAGGCATTCATAAAAGTAGAAATAGGCTTTATGACCTATATAGAGAGAGGGAGGAAAATAAGAATGCTGACTTTCTAAATTATGTTAGGAATTATTCAAGGACCGTTAAACAAGTTTGTTTAACTGCCAAGGCAAATTTTCTTAGTCTCAAACTTAAATCATCTGACAACAAGGTAAAAACTGTATGGAATATTATAAATAGAGAAACGGGAAAATCAAAAACTCGTGATAATCAAGTCACTCTGAACACAGGTGACCAACAAATCACGTCAAATAAAGACGTTGCCTTAGCATTCGAAGATTATTTTTCTAACATAGCCATTAATACTACGAAATGTCTTAAATCATCCGCGGTTGAAGCTCAATCATTACTTAGCACTAATGTCAGTAAATGTAATATAAACTTTGATTTCAGCCCTGTAAATTCAGATTCAATAGTCAAGATATTTAAATCACTTAGTTTAAAAAAGACTGAAGATTTGTGGGGCACATCAGTTAAGGTACTCTTTCATATCATAGATGTAATTGCACCCCATCTAGCATTAATCTACAATAATTGCATATCAGAGGGGGTCTTTCCAGATCTCATGAAATATAGTAAAGTAATACCTCTTTTTAAATCGGGCGAGATGAGTGATATAACGAACTTCCGTCCCATTTCCATACTACCAGTTTTAAGTAAAGTCTTTGAGAAAGTAATGCTAAAGGATATGTTAGGTCACTTTAACAGAAATAAACTACTTAACAATAACCAGTTTGGCTTTACCAGAGGTCGATCAACAATTGATGCGGCATCTGTACTCATTAAACATATATATAACAGTTGGGAGAAATCTTGCGATGCAGTAGGAATATTTTGTGATCTTTCTAAAGCTTTTGATTGCGTGGATCATACGACCCTTATTTTAAAATTAGAACATTATGGATTGTCCAACAAAGCTTTAAGCCTTATGTCTTCTTATCTAAGTGATAGAACTCAAACAGTTGTTGTAAAAAAAACGCAATCTGTTGGAGCTACATTGAAAATAGGTGTGCCTCAAGGCTCTATTTTAGGTCCTTTTTTATTTTTGGTTTACATAAATGACTTGCCACCAACAGTAGATAAACTTTGTGATATTGTACTTTTTGCTGATGATACTTCACTAATTTTCAAGGTAGATAGAAAATCCGTAGACTACAGTAGGATTAACACCACACTAGTTAAAGTACTTAATTGGTTTACTAGCAACAATTTGCTACTAAATGCTAAGAAAACGAAATGTGTTAGGTTCGCTTTGCCTAATGTTAAACCGGTACATTCTAGTATTTTTCTAAATGACGAGTGTTTGCAAATGGTAGATAAGGCAATTTTCTTAGGCATAACATTAGATAAATATTTGCAATGGAGTCCCCATATAGCTGTAATGGCAGGTAAACTAAGTTCGGCAGCTTACGCCGTTAGGAAAATTAGACAGCTCATGTTGAGACAGCTCGCTTAGTCTATTATAGTTATTTCCATAGTGTCATGTCGTACGGTATTCTGGTTTGGGGTAAGGCAGCTGACATACAAACTATATTTGTGTTACAAAAAAGGGCCATTCGTTCTATTTACAACTTAAACTCCCGTGACTCTTTAAGAGAACTTTTTAAAGAAATTAATATCTTGACTGTAGCGTCTCAATTTATTTATGAGAATATTATTTACGTTATTAGAAATTTAGATTCTTTCACCAAAAATTCTGATATACATAATTTAAATACCAGAAATAAAAATAAAATCGCTATCCGAAAATTCCGCGTCCGTAAAGTATATAAATCATTTGTTGGTCAATGCATTCATTTCTATAATAAATTACCTGACGAAGTTTTAAAGTTACCCTTTCCAGCACTTAAAAGTTACTTGAAAAGGTCGTTAATGTCTAAAGCGTATTATAGGATCGAGGACTATCTAACAGACAAAAATGCATGGCCTAAATCCGAAACTTAGTCAATAATAATTTATTCAAATGCAAAATCTTTATCTTGTCTAGGGGACACCGTTGATGTAGGAAAACATATCGAAACTTTTATGTGGTCGTCTCGCACCATCTTATATACACATTTCTTGCGGCGTTTCTTCTCGGCAGCGGTCTTCTCTTGGGAAGCGCTGGTAGATTCTTGACGTGTAAAAGTGCCCGTGCGGCCTACTTACTGAATAAATTCTTTTATCTTTATCTTTTATTGCCGCAAGCTGTTCTAGATACTCCGACCAGATGGGATTCGACGGCAGATATGCTTGAAAATTTACAAACACTAAAAAGATTTTGTGTTACGAACATGACCTTCGAAGCTGACATTTGGACTCAATTAGCAGTATATTTGGAAATTCTTCTACCATGCAGAATTCTTTCCAAACGTCTCCAAACTGAACAGATCACCTGCGGCGATTTCTATTTAGCATGGATGCAGTGTTGACACCAGCTCAGCCAGATGGGCGATGCATTTGCCCGCCGATTGGAGTCATGCATGATTGACCGGCAAGCCCCGTGCTTTTTGAAAATGACCATTTTTTTGCGGCCATATATTTGGACCCAAGGGTAAACTCGGTTCTCAACACTAATCAAGCGATTACGGCACGAAGAATTCTTGCAGAGATATATAAGAGGATTGCAAGACTGAAGCAATGCCAACAACCACCTCATTTAACGCCGGGAACTTCCAGTTCCAGTCTTAGAGAGACAGAGACATTCAGGGGGCGCCAGACTTTTGAAGACTACTTACGTCATCAATTCGCCAACAATGATCGGCAAAATAACGAGTATTCATTAGATGATTAAATAATTTACAAATTGATGACTTTTTTGCAGGAACCAGTGCTACCGCCAAATTGACAACATTTAAAAAAAAAAGCATTTTGGTTTTTTCGCGTTTATTATCGCTGGTTCAAAATTAGACTACACGTGTTTCTCGGTTTTTCTTTATTTAACTTAGATTAGTCGTTAATAATTTATTAAAGAAATAATCATTGAAAAGACCATATATACAAAGATAGGAATACTGATGTCGTGATCTTAGCATGATATAAAATTAAAAAGGTAACTTTCAACAGAAACAGAACTGACTGTCATGTCATGTCACTTGTCAACCATAACAACTGTAACAACATGAATTCGTCGACTTTGGGCAGATTGCGGCTATCCGCTTTTACAAATCCGTTAGTCACTTTCATTTTAAATAGCGTATATCAAAACAACGTATATCAAGCGCGTGGAGCTAACCCCATGTGCTTCTGTTTATTCCATTTGAGAAAATTCTCTTTTACCGAACAATTGTCTTCGCGTGTGATATCCATGGACTTATTGCTCTAATAAGTCCATGGGAGTGTCTATAAATAACTCGACATTGGCGAAATACACCTTAACAGGAGTGAAAGCCATTAATTAAGAATTTAAAAAAAACCGTTAGTCACTTTCATTTTTAATAGCGTATATCAAAACAATAGTATTACGAGAATCGAAAGCGTGCCGTTAGAATCAAGTAATCCGTCAGACAGATGAAAAATGGACATGACAGTTGAATATTTTTTTCAATTCCTATGGTAATAAATGGACTAAGGGCACTATAAGTGTATTCCTAACATTCACAATCCAACTTTTTTACTGTTTTTCCAGAATATAAAAAAAAAACTACTGCATAAAAAAATCCAAAAATATTTTTACTGTAATCAGCAGTATAAAATCTACAAACGGTATTTTATTTTACTACTTTAGCAAATAAAATTCTTGTAAGTTCTAATATTTTACAATATTGGGCTGGCAAAGAAATCACAGATCCATATTTATTTGCTTCGGCCAGGGTCGTATTAGCTACACCGCCTACCAGTGTCAATGTTGAAAGACTGTTTTCTTCATTGGAATTCGTGCTTAATAATTTAAGAATGCGGTTGAATGACTCGATAATTGAGGACATTATGGTACTAAGAAACAATCGATTATATTCAAAATAGTACCTAAGTAATCTATACTAATATTAGTTTATTTGTTTGTTTGTTTGTTTGCTTGAACGCGCTAATCTCAAGAACTCCTGGTCCGATTTGAAAAAGTCTTTCATTTATCGAGGAAAGCTATAAGGTATATATCATCACGCTAAGACCAATAGGAACGGAGCACCAATGAAGAGTGTTTCAAAATCGGGGTTTTTTTTTCCTTTTAAGAGCTTCCGCTGCGTGCGCTGCGTAAACGGTTAAAGTTTCGCAAAAATTATGAATGACAGAATTTTTTCCCTTTAAAAGTTCTAAAAAAAGTCCGCGACGGCATATGTCTATCTTTTAAGGTTGGCTCAATTTTTTTCTAAAATAATGCATTATTTGCGAAGGTGAAAAAAGGGTGATGTAGGTACCTAAAATAGCTCCTTAACGTACGTATTATTTAACAATATTTTCACCTTCCACGTAAACAAAGTCACGGGTTAAATTTAACGTTAGCCCAAAGCATCTATTCCACACAGATAAAGTAGCGGGCAGAAGCTAGTCTATATTAATATTATAAAGCTGAAGAGTTTGTTTGCATGAACGCACTAATCTCAGAACTATTGGTCCGATTTGTTAAAATATTTCAGTGTTAGATAGCCCGTTTATCGAGGAAGGCTATAGACTATATATTATCACGCTAAGACCAATAGAAGCGGAGCACCAATGAGGAATGTTTCAACCTTCTACGTTAACAAAGATGCGGGTTAAAGTTACCGTTAGCCCAAAGTAACTATTCCACGGGGACGAAGTCGCGGGCAGAAGCTAGTTAAGAAGTAATTGTGTTGAGTTACTTGAAGAATAAAAGGTTAATTTAAAATTATGCAGTTTTATTAACTAACATTGATTTACTTCCAAAAGTGCATAGTGATTACCACTACTACTATTTACTTATTCGTTTTTCTTTCAAGAAAGAAACTAATCTTTTTGTTCTCATATTTCAGGAGAAAAATATATTCCTTTTAAAAATTGGCTAAGTCACCCTATTACTAAGCTCGAAATTAGATGTTCGTATAGTACCGTCCTTCCTGTTAACCTATTTTAGAGTGAGCGGGACGGTCGGATACGAAATTAGAATTTCGCACTTCGGTGTAACTTCTCTGCTTTTACTCGTAGATTAAACAGTTAAGGCAAACTATACAAAATAATGCAAAAAGGTACACTTCATTTTTTAAGTGATTGTTATTAGAGTTACTATATCAGGGACCGGAAAACCCCTTAATTTGACTAAGCCTATCGATAGGCTAACCCGATCATTTGGTTACGCAATCAACGTGGTTATCCTATGATTGAGTCACCTTAACGTTAGGGCGAACCCCTTTGAATTAGTTAACCGCATCCATAGAGCTTACCAGGTTCATTAGGGTTTCGGCAGTTTAATATTTAAGCACGTAGCATCGACTGGGTATTATAGATGAATTACCGAGAGCGTGGAATTGCATATGTACGTAGTGGTTGTAACGTTCGCATGAAAAGGAAAACCATTTAAGTTTTTTTTCTTAATTTAATAAGATTACCGTAAACAAGTGGAATATATATTCTTTTATTGCTTTTAGTCGCTATCATTTATTTAAATTTTCATCTTTAAGGTTCGAAATTGCTTAGGTATGGGGCAGATGAAAATGATATAGTAAATATAGTTCTCCTGATGACTTCTTGATCAAAATCATCTACTGCCGACGGAGAAGTAGGTACCTACGTAACTTTTTCTTACTCGGGGAAGGGAATTTTTTCGTTGCTTTGAATTTGTCACTCTTACTCTAAGTCAAAATTTTATAAATAGTCGAGAGAGAAACATCTGTAGGTTTTTCAACTAATTGGGCAGCGGTGTAAGGTGAATTTAAATTTTTCATTAGTTCGAGTTCAAAGTATTTATGACAGTTAAAATTATTTGTTTACTTTGGCTTCCAATCGACCAAAATTACTGCTACTCTCTGCCATAATTTTTGCAAACTGTGTAACTTACAGTCCTCGGTGCCCAGTCAAAATAATTCTGCAAAATTTCGAGAATACAATAAAATAAGACTAAGATTTTAGTGCATTGTAAAAAGTATTTAGAATTTGACGATGACATTATTTTTGTACTTACTTATTTAATATATAACAATACTCTTTTTATGCTGATGGTATGAAAACTAGCGGAAATTTAAATATAGAATGCCTGTAAACACATATTACTACTACATATGCAATTCCACGCTCTTGGTAATTCATCTATACTTACCCTATTGATCGCTTCTCTCTTTTTTGCGCATTCGGGCGAATTCTGGCCGCCTCGCTTAGGCGGCTACTACCTGCCGCTATCCTATCAATTGTTAGGTATTGCAATGATAAGCCGAAACTCTAGCGCATAGAGATTAAATTAGCTTGAAACCGTTCGATTAAGTTTGGATAAGGTAACAGACGATGGGGTATTGGGATAGGGTTAGCGCTTAGTCGAATTAACTGTATCGTTTGGTTGCCCTTTCCTTGAACTAAATCGACGATAGGCTTAGCAGCGCATCCTTGGGGTTTGTAAAAACAAGTCTATCATATACCATATCGAAAACCCCTTTCGCGCTAAGCGGTTCCGATCCCTGAACTACCTAGTCTGGTCATAAGTTCTGTTACTGAGATTTATTACAATTTAAAAATTAAATTAATGGAGTTTTTTTATAAATCTGTATGTTAATCAAAACATTGATTTATGTAGAATAAAAATAAAAATAATGTATTCTCAACTATTGCAATTATTTGATGTACGAGCTTGAAGTATTCCCATTTCGGACTAGAAAATCATAGTTCAATTTACGCACGACGATTATACTGATAATGGCCACAATTTTTGTAAGAGTTCTTGTAGACAGTTCAAATTTGCGTGAAATATTGATCAGACTTTTAGCTTCATATTCTGATACAAATCTATTTCAAGCAACTTTTAAGAGCCGCTTGTACACCGGTCAATCTTGATGTCTCATTAAATCGACTTTACGATTTCACATGAATTCGCAGCAATACGAAAACACACCAAATCTCTTGCTTCATTAGTTGGAATTGAGTCTTGTTGAAAAATATAATTTTGGTCTCTAAACATACACAAAGATAGGAAGTTTTATAATTTAAACAAAAAAGTTCTTTGGTAAACAAAAATTAACTTTTAAGCGTTTTCAAAAAGTGCAATTTACAGAAAAGTCATGCGTAATTTCATCGTTGCCGGCTGTGAATGTTAAAAAATCGTCTCGGAAATTGCGGCGACTATTTAAAATGATTATTTGTTCTTCAAAATGTACATTAATTTAGCTTTTAATTTTTATATATATTGAAATAAACAAAATAACATTAGTTAGTTTTATTTGACTCAACCTTAGTAACAGAACTCATGGCCGGACTAAGTAGGTACACAAATAACTATTTCGAAGAAAAACAAGTGGCATCATACACACAGAGTTGTTAAGTAAAAATAATACTTATACCCTTGCTTAACTTGTACGGGAGGACCGTTTTTTTTATATTTATTCCATCACGGCTAGCACATGTTGACCGCGACTTGTTTGTCGCTCAGATCTCCCTTTCTATCTAGTCAGTAACGATAGAGACGCACTGAGCGACAAGCGAGAAAATAAAACTTGTGTTACCCGTACAGAATTGATCTTAGTGCGCGGTATAAATATCTATATGTATACAGAGTTTCAGTTTTAAAACTTTGAGTTTCTGAGAAATAGTGTGACTTACAAACAGACAGACAAACGGACATGGCAGAACTATAAGGAGTTTGAGTTTGGAACTCTAAAACGGGGGTTATTCCCACCTGTTACCACCAACTTGTTACAATTAGTGGTAACTAATGAGATCAAAAATCCCAACTGTTACTACTAACTACTGGGGTTTTTTGAGCAGTAGTTATCATCAAAGATTTTACTGGTAACAAATGGGAAAAATATTCCCAATTACCACCGAGTACTTTAGTGGTAAAAGATGAGAAAAAATCCCGGCTGTTAGCAGTGCAACAGTGGTAACAAATTGGTGATAACAGGTGGGAATAACACTAAAACGGCCTAAGACGGAAAACGCACGCTGTTCTGGTAACAAAATACCTACCAGGGCGGCCTCTATTCAACACCAAAACCAAATCATCCTTGACCCGTTATCGTATTGTCAAACGTTTAGCTCTTATTTACTTGACAGTACCTAATGGCGGCAGACTTGAAACAATACCATAACAGGTCAAATAAGATTTGGATTTAACTGCCTAGGATAGAGGCGCAGTAGTGGTACAATAATAAAAATCCACTCCATGCATCTATATTTGGATTTTCCTTAGATGATTGGAATGACAGATGTCTCTTTGTGGCGACAGGTAATTTTGTAATGCGGTAAGCAATAGTACATTACTACAGAGGCCGGGACGAAAGGGGTTGCCGGCCGAGCAAAGCGAGGCCCGATAGGTCTGAGGCGGGCAACCCATATTTCCCGCCGAGGTATGTATAGTGCTTTTCTCAAACATCAAACATGCGGTACGCACCCCTAAATACCTTTTCTCAAACATGTTCGGAAAGAACGGTTTTCCGACTGAAACACATGGACGGAAAATGCCTCTTTTTACTCCTAGGAGTAAAAAAACCATATGAAAACACTTTTCGTCCATGTCCATATTGTTCATGCATAAGTGCTCTCTATTGCGTTTAAAATCGTAAGGATCATGAAAAAAATCCCGTACACCCAACTTGTGGGGTCGCAGTGAGGGGCGGCGGCGCGGCGGGGCTCTGCGGAGCGGCGGCGGCGGGCGGCGGCTCGTTGTGCGTGAAACTATCGCTACTAATACTCGTATGACGCAAACAAACATTCTCTCCGAATTTATCAAAGTTTTTTAAAAATACTTATAATCATGTATTTGTATATTTTTTATTTATTCATTAATTTGTATAATTTCCTCGCATTGTTTGAGAAAAGTATTATGTATGCCTCGGCGGAAACGAGGATTTCCTGACTCGTATTTTAGCAGGCCTCGCTATTGCTCGGCCTGCTAACCACCTCGTCAGGAAATCCCTTACTTTCCGCGCCTAGGCAACAATGTACTATTGTTCTCCTAGTACTTGAGATAAACATGCAAACGCTTTAGTTGGCTGCACGTCTTAGTATATTAAAAAAAAGCTAACTAGCCTGTTCATAAACACAGCCGCCATGTTTACACTAAAATAAAAATAAAATCGTTTATTGTTTTTTTTTAATACGCATATTGGCAGAATGTCATGATGCCTGTGCCACAAATTTATGTGCAATGGAAATTAAAAAAGAGGACTTTGCCGGCCTAGGCCCGCACGATTTGTATGAAATTCCATAAACGACCTCTTGTCCTAGCCGCACCTGAAACGGCATACTTGGGGGCCTATTATAAGGAACATAATAACATAACATCAATATTCCATGGCATGTTTGAGAAAAAATATTAATATCACCTCTAAAGCGAAGATTGTTCAAACACTCAAACTCGTAAATACTATTATAATGTTAAGATACTGCGAAAGTACTATGTTATTATTAATTATCTTTTTTAGTGCACGCCTTTACAATGTATTAATATGCCTTAATAGCAAGAGGTTAGGTTTATCGATGAAAAAAACGAGCGAGCAGTCGCATATAAAGTGTAACATGGGCGGTTTTCAAAACAAGTGTACATAGTGAAGACTAAAATTAAAAAACTGTAATTTTAGTCAGGTGAGTCACGAAAATTTATCATTCATTTATACACTGCCCTCATAAGCCAATAGGCGGTAAGTATCTCAAATTCAATAAACGAAGCAGATTCAATCCTCGACCGATAATAATATGGTCGCACTTGCTACAGGAGTTTTGTCTGAGATACCCATCACAATTTGTTGAGATATCACAATTTGTTTTATAACGGTATAGTTAATTTTCGTGACTCAACTGACTAAAATTACCGTTGTAGCGGCATAAGGAACAATGGCAATAAACGAGGCGCGCGGGCTCGAATACTATCCCGCTCGCACACTCACTACCTATCTCGCTCGGCTGACCGACCGAACCGAGCGCATACGAAGGCGGCGCTCGGAGGGTATATAAGCTGCGCACAGCCGTCCTATTATTCCCGAACGCCCAATCGCTGACCGGCAAGATCGCCTTGCTCCGCCACTTCCTCAGGGAGCAGGACGTCCTCATTATGCTGGTCAGCGAAACCTTCCTACGTGCGGGCGTTCCCCTCAAGATACCAGGATATGAGGTCTACAGGAGGGACGAGGAAAACGAGCTCGGACGACCATACCGCGGCCTGGCGGTCATCGTCAAGAGGAACATCCCGCACCAGCCTGTGCCACCTACAAGCCATGACGCCCTGTATGCCCTGGGGGTGGACCTACACCTGCGCGACAGCGGCCATCTCAGGCTGTACGCAGCGTACAGGCCATCGGCCCCCCCCCACACCAGCCTCGCCCAAGACCTGGCCAAGCTGCTAGGCTCCCCCACGCCTACAATCCTGGCGGGGGACCTGAACGCCAAGCACCCGGCGTGGAACAGCTCTTCGACCTGCCGGACGGGCTGAGTCATATTTCGCGAAGCCCTCGCCCGCCACTATGATGTCAGCGGACCCGAAGAACCCACTCACTATCCGGACACGCAGAGGATGGCTGACGTCATAGACTTCGCTATCCACGCCGGAGTCAATGAGGCCATGACGCAGGAGGTCCTCCCTGACCTACCGTCGGACCACCGCCCAGTCCTCCTCGTCATCAAGGGAACACTTACCACGACCCTACCGAAGAAGCCAGGACGCCGCATCTGCTGGGAGACCTTCTTGGCGGCCATGGAGGAGAAATCCCACACCATGCCAGTCTCCTCAGCAGACGAAATCGAAGCAGCCACCACCGCCATCACCGCACACCGCTCCGCGGAGGGAAAGGCGCACGCCACTACCGAAGCGGATCGCCGACCTGATCGCGCAAAAGCGCCGACTGAGGCGGGAATGGCAACACACCAGATGCCCGACTCTCAAGACGTCGCTTAATGCACTGGTCGAGAGAGTCAAAGAGGAGCTGCGCAGCCACGCTGCAGAGTCATGGGAGAGTCACTTGGCGTCGTTGGAGGGTGATGTACCATCTATTCACCTCCTCTGCCGACAGCTCGGCACGACGCCATCCACAGTGAGCCCACTTCACGACGACACTGGCCAACCACGGTACAAAGCAGAGGACCGGGCGGAGATCTTCGCTAAGTGCCTGGAGGGCCAGTTCCAGCCGAACCCCACGGATGATGTGGAGCACGTCTCAGCAGTCGAGAAACACCTTGGAGAATACTTCGCACCACCGATCGGCCCGGAGGAGGAGCCGGTCTTCTTTTCACAGGGACAGGTGTCCCGCGCCCTACGCCGCTCCAAACCCAAGAAGGCTCCAGGCCCAGACGCAATCCCGAACATGGCCCTCCGTCACCTGCCGCAGCGCTCCATCGCGGCGGTGACCGCCCTGTTCAACGGGATTCTGCGTACTGGGCACTTTCCCACATCCTGGAAGCTGGGCCGGGTCATCATGATTCCCAAACCTGGGAAGAAGAGGACCGAGCCTGGGAACTACCGGCCGATCACGCTCCTGAACACCCTTTCCAAGGTGTTCGAAAGACTCCTGCTGAACCGACTCCAGCCCCACATCGAGCCCCGTGAGGAACAATACGGCTTCCGTGAAGGTCACTCGACGACTCTGCAGCTCACGAGGGTACTGCACTACTTGACCGATCGCTCCAACCGGAGAGAGTACTCGGTTGCAGTACTCCTCGACATGGAGAAGGCGTTCGACCGTGTATGGCATGCTGGGCTGCTATACAAAATGTCGACGTCTGCAGCTCCTCGGCGCATCGTGAAGGTCCTGGCATCCTTCCTGGCCAACAGAAGGTTTGTGGTAGCCGTAGAAGAGGCTACCTCATCGGAACGTCCGGTCCTAGCGGGCATCCCCCAAGGCAGCTGCCTGTCCCCCGCCTGCTACGCGCGCTTCACCAACGACATCCCGGTGGTCGGCGACGTCAAGCTGGGGCTCTTCGCGGACGACGTGGCATACTATGTCGCGTCCATGAACCCCGCATTTGCCGCCAAGAAGATTCAGCGAACGCTTGACGTCCTTCCCGACTGGCTCTCCAAATGGAGAATGTCGGTGAATGTTGCGAAGACGCAGGCTCTGCTCACCGGACGCTCCAAGCTCCCGAACCCGCTCCGACTCAACGGCCAGGAAGTTCCGTGGAACAACGCGGTGAAGTACCTCGGCGTCACCATTGACAGGAGACTCTCGATGAAAACTCACGTGGACGAAGTGGTGAGACGCGCCAAGTGCGCACGCACCCTACTACGTCCAGTCCTCGCAAACAGCCTCCCCGTGCGCACCAAGCTGGGGATCTACAAGACGTATGTCCGCTCGCGACTCACGTACGCCGCCCCGGCTTGGTACGCCCTCGCTTCGGAATCCAACAAAAAGAGGCTGCGTGCGCAGGAGAACCAGGCCCTGCGCACCATCGTCGCCGCCCCGCGCTATGTGCGCAACAGCACGATCGGGCGCGACCTGAAGCACGAGGGACTGGACGTCTTCGTGGGGCGCCTTGCGCGCTCCATGTTCGAACGTGCCGATCACTCGCCCCACCCGGCGCTACATGGCATAGCGCCGCTCCATGCACGCCCACCGGATCGCCGCTCGCGGGCTCTGCCAAGAGAGCTCGCGAGAGACACCAAAGCAACCACCACCACCGCAGAGATCTCCTGTCCTGAAGGACTTCACCCACAACCCACGGAAGAAGAAGAAGAACCACAAAGCCGCAGATAGGCCCACACGAGCCAAGATGGCACTGACCACACCCAAGACCGGTCCGTAGTCACGGACCGCGTAAGCAGCCGCCTTAGAGGGTCCCAACCCTGGGAAGGCCTCCCCACACCCCACCTCGCTTCGCGAGGCGGTGTGTGTGAGACGACCCACTGACTGACTGACCTATTATTCCCGAGGTCGCCCTCCCAGGTCCAATTGTGACTCCACCATCCAGACCAACACACGTCTTCTAAGTCCCACCAGCAGGTGCGACATCACAATTACCACAGAAGGCAGAACAATTTCAAACACGCCGCCCTCGCTACGCTCGGGCGGCGCTCCACCAGACGGGCAGGAGCCCATCAGTGCGGCCGTCGCCGCACTGACAACACACAGGTTCGGCGTGCCTCCCAACTGAGGCACGGCACCTAAAGCCACAGTGAAGTAGTGACGGTGAGAAACCCACTAACTACGCAAATCAATTCCAAAAAAAAAAAAACCTATTATTCATTCCTTAGCTAGCCGTCTAGCTTGAGAGACGGCCTCTGCTATCCTCAAGTGACACCGACGAGTGGGTACAGGGAGAGAACGCCTATGCGGTCTCCCTTAAGCTCATATTGTATGTTTTCACTTACCTAAGATATTCGACTAGACATAGTTCCATCTCTGTTTTCATAAGTTACTGAATAAACTTTCTGATTGTCAACTTGGCGTCTCATTCACCTTACACCGTTTCTTAATTTTAGTCCTTAATTATGTACAGTTTTTTTGAAAATCGGCCAAATATCACAAACTGTTTCCTTATATCCTATAATTTATACATCCGTTTCAACGCGACGATAACAGGGCCTCTTTTCAACACGGTAAAAACAATTCGGCTCCATGTACGCCTTCCAAAGGTACGGAACTCCCATAATTCCGTGATTGGTAGACATAAAAATAACAAAAAGAGTCGGCAATGGTTTTTTAAATGCTTCTTCCGTGAAAAGTAGGATATGTACAAACATTTATTATATACAACTTTGAACCTTATTTAATCAGCTAACGAATTGAATAATAGCAAGTTCTTGATTGGTTGTCAATTTTGGTAAGTCATATTTGAGTCGCTTAACTTAACTCGGGTAAATACACTCTAACCACGTGGGAGATTATTGAAAAAAAGAAATAATAACGTTAATTCGGTGATTTAAAAGGCAGTAATACGGCTAAAGCATTAAAGAAAGTGATCCTGTTTGGCAAATTCAGCATTAAATACATACGTTCTTTACAAAAAAATAAATTTTGATTGGATTTACTTTCATCGATTGCAATTTATCTCAAAAAGTTTTCTCTTTGAAAAAACTCCGTGTGGTACTCAGTTGTCATATACCTACACAAACTTGTTCGGAAAGTAACGGGCATGAAATATGTAATAGTATAAAATTCTTACATCCATAATGGCTAGCACAACACTAGTGTAACTCATGGTTTTTCAAATGACTCATAATAGGTAGGTATTTAAAACTTACAGAATTTTCGCAGTTTCCTGTTTCTTATGGCGGACTTTTATATTAGGCCGTTAGGGGGCTTTGCTTGGCCACACAATATTAATGGGATTATCTATTGGAACTCGGTAATTTTTATAAGAATACACAATAAAAGTGGGAGCTAGAGAGTTATTCTCGCAGAGTTTACGTCAACGGACAGCCATGTTGAACAAACTTCTGTTGCTAATCAGCACTATTTACTCAAAAACTACACGGAAGTATATTTAACCGATAAAATTGTAACAAAACTAGTTTTTAGGTACCCTTTTATTTTATACCAAAATCTTAAAAAATGACAGAATTCGATTTACCCGAGTTTGAAGTAAAGCAACTCATTTGTAGGTAATCGTCGCCAATCGTGAGATGTACAAAGTGATATATTAGTGGCCGGAACTGTAGCAATTGCTTGAACACCGTCGAGCCTAAAAAAAAGACATATAACCTTTTCTTTTTAGAATTTAATAAGGAACATTTTTGTACTTGACACTTTTTTGGTATCTATTATAGTTGTCCCAAGAAAGTTAAAAAACCGTTAACACCGGTTCTCATAAGACCCGTCTCTCATGACATCCGTAGGTACGTTTCTTACAAAATCCGTAATGAAGTCCTCATTTGTCTTTTTGCTGTTCAAAGACTTACTCAATATGAATTTGTGACCATTCACAGCAAAAGGAACCACGCTTGGAGTATGGAGTTATTTGTAGTATCTAAAACTGCATACCACTCGTATAAAAGCTATTCGGCAATCCATTGACGAAAGAATCAAGTCTCTATTTTTGTTTAATGATTAAATTTGCATTCATTTATATACGTTACACGTTCGTGTTCGGGTCACAGAAATGGGAACGGGTGTTTTGGGAAACAGATATCAAGACAAACTATCTTTTGGGAGTAGCACACTTTGGGAAACGGATTATTTAGGAAACGCATAAGAATAAATAATAACTACTTAGAAGCGAAACTCCCGGCTCCCGACGCGAGCTGGGTGCGTTAAATACCTATCGCCTCGCGACACCTGAGGTGTCTAGTCAGTTAGGGGCGTCACACACGGAGCTATACTAATGTATATTAATATAATATTATAGCAAAAGCAACCAATATATATATTATAGCAATGCATCTTAAGACATATTTTCCGAACTAGTTATATTAATATACAGGTGTCAGGTAATGAGTGGATAATCCTTGAATTATGGATAGAGGGCACTTAGGACGTTATGAAAAAGCTAAAATAGGTTACGTAAAAGTCGCACGGTTTTCGTAAAATTTGGACTTTTAGGTTTTTTTCGAAAATGAACACCCTTGTTCAATGTTTTGATCATATCACCATTCTAAGCTAATTTTTTCCAAAATTTATTATTATATTATTTATACTCAATATTCTTGAATACTTATGTTATCAGATAGGCATCACCATTAATGTGAGACTACAATGGATCTTTTTCTAAATCGCAAACTTAATTTTTGCGTTTTCAGACGTACATTGTCGAACTTTCAGCTACCTAGGTGAAAAAAAAATCTAGTTGCTCACAAGCTTAAAAACATGCCAATTTATTGACAATTTAAAAATAGTAATTACCTTTTGAATTTAAAATCAAAATGGCAAAATAATAATAAAAAATACACGCCCACCCACACTTTTCCTGATTTACTTATCTTCCCGGGCGTAGAATTCAAAACTTGCAATCATAATCATAATCCATAATGGTTGTTTTTTCTGAAACCGTAAACTTTTCAGGATTGTTACAAAACAAACCTTACCTAACCTGTTGAGTTCTATACCATTGCGTTTTCAAAAATCCTGAAATGTTTACGGTTTCCGAAAAAAATAACATTAGGTATTATGAACTTTTAGGGATTATGATACATTAGGCTTTTTAATTTTAGACATTGCAATACGTACCCCTTAATATGCCTTGTCATAAGTACCGTCTGGCGACACGCCAGTGGTATATAATATCTAGTCAATTAGGCCGTGCAGTGCGGCGCCGCTGCGCGGTCTTTGTATTTGTTTCACCGCGCGTGTAACGATTTGATTTTTTTAAACCTTACCTATTAAATTAGCCATGGGAAAACCTTATTGCAGTCCAGCTGGCTGTAGTAAAAGTGACAAAAAACAAATTAATACATAAGAATAGTATTTTGTAATAAAGCTTTTTCAACTTCAAATTAATGTTCCGGAAATGAATGTAAAAAGTAACTTCAGATCCCGGACTATAAAATTTATTGAGCTTATTTATTATTTTAAAGGTGGTCTATAGACTCGTTTCCGTGTTTTATAGGGGGAAGCAGGGCAGTTTGAAGCACGGGGCACAATAATACACCAGCACTATTTCGTTAAAAACAAATGGTAGTAATATCGAAATATCACTAAAACATGACTATACATTATGCGGGCTTGATAGCTGTAAACGCATCGCTAGGTTGTTGTTCTTTAGCATTTCACAAGTCAAAAAGTGTTTTTAGTGTAGCTTACTAAAAATATTCTCCTTATGTAATAGTTAATTGTTGCAGTGTTTATCTTTTTATTGGATATTTGAAATTCCCAATATTAAGTTATTTTATTTGGTTGTCAGGACTGCATGTTTAACTTTTCTAAATTACACTGTTTTTTTTATGTAAAGGTACGGGGCACATTGGTGCTATCAATTTTTGAGGAAGTAATTTTTGACTGCGTTGTTTAAGTTTCTAAACGTGTTTTAGGATTTGTTAAGCCTATTTTGTCATACATGTTAAACTTCATTTAAATAAATACAAAAAACATAATTGTAATCGGTCATATTGTGTATAAGTATAATATATAGAAAAAAAAAGATATTTAAAATCCTTATGAAACACAATAGGTTTCCTAAACTCTCCTTAAGAAAAACGAAACAACATTCTTTATTTTTATTACGATTAAATTTTTAAGATTAATTTAAATGCCATATAAATCCCAATTAGTTTAACTATGATATAAGCAAAAATGGTATAGTTTTAATCATTTTTACTGCTCAAAATATAAGGTTAAATTTTTCCGTACCAATCTGCCCCGCTTCCCCCTATATGACTAGCTTTTGCCAGCGGCTTCGCTCGCGTCTAATTCGGGGTAATTTTGAATTAAACAAAAACAGGACGTTCTCTTCGCAAAACAATGAAGACAATTCAAAATCCAGCTGAATTTTAAAGATATACTTATCCAGACGTTGTTTTTTTAATTTATTTAAAGATAATGAAAGTTGAAGAAAAAAATGGTTTGACAGCGGACAAAACAGTACAAGTTTATCTGCCGCTGTGTTCACTCGTGATTTACAAATAACTTAATTAGCATAGGTACTTAAAATAAATTTAGGTATAAACAAAAACAGTTCCCCACGCCAATGCAAAGTGTAGACTTTGCATGTAGATCAGCATAAGAAAGCTGTTTTTATGATGCGCTTACAACGGTAAATAATAACGGTTTAAAATTATTATGTTTCAGAGCAGTAGGTACAAAGAAACTTTGCAGCTCCGTATGTACCTATATCGTTGTCGCCGTTATTTTTTCATTATTTATTTATAACTGAAAAATAGTTTATTAAAAGTTAAAAACTTAGACCTAATTAACCTGTATGTAAAACCTAAAATTATTTTGTGATGGAAGCACTATGGCCGGTAAAAAGATTACTTAATTATGTGATAGCTTTACAGAGGTTGGTCAGTATATGTAGTTATAATTATTGTGATTCATTTACCGATGAACAAAAGTCAGTAGGTTTACATTTTTTCAATCCAGCAAAACTGTTGAATATCATTTGATTTTGCAAAAATAAGGATCGATGACTTTTATCATACTTTCCCGATAGGCCCACGGGATGATATGAAAGCGTGACTTAAATTGCCCTTAGTAAAAGTAGCTGCACCCGTGCCCACTTTGTTGGGCAATAAACTTTTTTTCTTGGTTAATTTATAGCCTATGACACTCACAAATATTTAACGTGGCTTTCTATCAGCATTTTTTTTTAAATCGTTTCAGTAAAGTTTTTGTTCTTCCATAGATTACCCCTTACAACGTCACAAACTTTACCTCTTTATAATATTATATAGGTAGCCTCCGCCCGCGATTTCGTCGACGTGGACTTCAGAATTTGATCTTACCACGATGAATAGTATAAGTTTGTCCTATCCGAACAGAGAACAAAATATAGCGCTGCAGGTATAGGAAAAATCGCTTAACCACCCAGTGATTTTGACCAGAGTGTCAACTCAGAGCTAGCGCCATCTAGTTCGTATATGGAGAACTAAAAGTGTGTTTCTGTAGTAGCTTTTGTGTACGCACACATCAATTAATACAAACTGAAAGGATTACAGGATGACAACATAAACAGAAATAAAAACACACTACATCATGGCCGCCATCTTGAATTCAGAATCTGACGTCATTTTCGAAATTACCATCGCCGAAAACATGATTGTAAGACGATACTAATGACGACTTTTTCGAAAAAAAAATTGGCAGCCATCTTGAATTCCGAATCTGATATTATTTTCGAATTCACCATCCGCGAAAACATGAAACACGACATCCATGACGACTTTCTCGAAAACTATCATGGCCGCCATCTTGAATTCCGAATCTGACATCATTTTCGAAATTACCATCCCCGATAGCATGAACCACGATACCCATGACGAATTTCTCGAAAACCATCATGGCCGCCATCTAGAATTCCAAGTGTGTTATCATTTTCAAAATTGCCATCCCCGAAAACACGAAACACGATACCCATGACGACCTTTTCGAAAAACATCACGGCGGCCATCTTGAATTCCGAATCTGATATCATTTTCGAAATTGCCGTCCCCGAAAACACGAAACACGATACCCGCCATCTTAGATGCCAAATTTGATATCATTTTCGCGGTACCAATGACGACTTTTTCGATAAACACATTGACCGCCATCTTGACGAATCGTTTCAGTTCATCTAAATCCATAACAATCTCAACGTCAAGTATCTGTGGGTGATTTAAGATAATACTGACGAGAGGCAACGAACCATAGGCGGAGGACAGGAAAGCCGGTAGTGCCACGCTAGAAGAGCATCGAATACCAAGTCCACCGAAACGAATTGGGAGAACCGCTTGAGTCCAAGGCCTCAAACTAAAATTAATGTTTAATAATTTTGACAGAGTTGATTGAAGGGTAATATCTATAGAAGCCAAAATGTCTGGAAATTTCCAAATTTGGCAACTCCGTAGCAAATACATGAACATTAGAGTGAAAAACCGAATAATAAAAAGGGCCATGTGGGGGTTTATTTCGTACAAAAGGTTAGAAGTATTTTTAAACAGATTTAATTTACAATTTATAATGGGATTGATTGCTTCGACAAAAATTGGTGAACCTAAAAGTGTTAAAGATGAATTTGAATGGACCGAAATGTTGGGTGAAGCTGCATTAAAATTAGTGACGATATCAATTTTTTTTATATAGAATTATGGTCAGGTATATAAATTTCGCACTTACGAGGGGCGTTCAATAAATTCTCGGTATTGGTATCTTGCAAACCTTTTTAGTAAACTTCTTAATACTCGCCGCTAAGAATCATTCATTGACAGTAAAAAAAAAGTAAATTTGAAGCCCACACGTTCTTTTGTTTTTCTGCTACTGCTGAACAAACGTGATCACCATGAGCGATTTTACAATGTTAATTAAATTGGAGCATCGAGCCGTGATAAAATTCTTGACTAAACAGGGAAAAAATCAAAAGTCTATTAAAGAAGAAATGGATTTAGTTTACCGTGAGTCCGCTCTTTCATTATCTACTGTCCAAAAGTGGTCAAATGAATTTAAGCGTGGGAGGGAGAGCATAGAAGATGATCCTAGACCTGGTCGGCCTGTTGAAGCTACTTCACCAGAAATCATTCAAAAAGTGGAGAAAATTATACTGGAAGATGGTCGAGTAAAGGTTAGGTCTATACTCACGAGCAAAAGTATCGAATCACTAAGCATTTTTTCATGTGCATCCAATATCTTTGTAATTTCCCACCATTAAACCGATTTACAAAGATATTGGGTACACATGAAAAAATGCGAAGTGATTCGATACTTTTGCTCGTGAGTGTATAGCACAAAAAACCAATATTTCTATTGGTATAATACATGATATTATCAACGATCATCTTAACATGTCCAAAGTCATTGTAGTAGAGTAGTAGAGTAGTAATAGAGTAGTGATCATTATGGCAAATGAAAATAGTGCAAATGAAATTATGAAAAATGAAGGGATACCACGCTCGACGATTGCCTAAACCTTACGATTGACCGAGCGCGGCCGGCCGGCGATTGACATGTATAATCCAGTTTGTGTCTAGACCGCGCATATGAAAATTTATCGCTTACTCTTTTGGTTGTGGATGGGCGTTTCTCTGTAAACTCGTAATTTTGAACAGTCCCCTGTCAAGTTTATCTATAAATTAACACGAATAAAAAGAAGTTATGAATTTTGCTTTATTATATTAGTATTGTTTTTGCCCATTGCAATATCTATAATGCAATAGACTTTTACAAATATGTCTATATTATTGTTAAATTTGCTACAGGGGACTGTTTTTTAAGCCGAGGGACAGATTTTAAATCAGGTTAGAATAAAATCTAAATACATTAGAATGAAAATAATAAACAATTAATATCCAGCGTGTAATACACTTTTAAAGTTTCATAATAAGGTCTTGCCAAATTGCAACAAATAGCCAATAATTTGCCCTATAATAAGAATTCTGGGTTTGGGACACGCCAGGGTACTGTTTTTGAAGGTGTTAAAAAATATATAATAAATAAATGAGTTAATATTTGTAAAAAAAACTAACCAGACCATGAACATCACTTTTGTGTTATTTAAAAAATAGTTTTGATTATTAATTACTTTCAGTAATTTTGCCAAAATGTAACCAAGACAATGAGTTCCAAGTTTACAGAGAAACACCCGGATATTGTGGAGATTCCCCGAACCAAAAGGTCTGATATAAACATCAGACGCTCCGTTCTAATAAAAAAATAAAACCAATATGGCTTATGTGAACATCAGACCTACTTTTAAAGCCATACATTAAAATTACTAGAAGCAAAAAGTCATATTTAAACATCCGTTATTTTTCTTCTAAGGTATTGTGGACATCCGACCTTTTTTAGTAAATCTAACTTCGTTAATAAAAGAGATAGCGATATAACGGTTAGATGGCCTGAAAGAGGACAAAAAATTGAGTATGATTCTAAAAAAAAGTGATTTTGGTCAAAATTGGACATCCGACCAGTTGGCTCTGATGTCCAGATTTGTATTCTATTTTACGCAAAATGGCTTATTAATTATATTTCGTATTTCGTTATTAGTTACTTACATATGATTATGTATGTACCTGTGCCATAATTGATCTCTTAAATTGTTCAATACTCTAATAAATACACACAATTACATTTATGTTTCAGTTTATTATTTCAACAAAAAAATCCCATGAACCTTTTTTTACACCGTTTAATAGATCAGTTTAAAAGGAGTTTAGTCCATTTTTTTTTCTCTCAATTTAGTTCTCCACACGTCAAATCCAAATTAATTTCGAAGTCAACTATTAAAGAAGGGTTTATTGGGCACAAGATTTAGCCCGCGACTTCCTCCGTGTATATTTAAGTTTTCTGGGATGTAAAGTTTAGCCTATGTGTTACCTTTTCAACGCCACAGTCCGCTCTGGCCGTCAACTCAAAGTCGTGCCACTGACGCCACGTCGGCTACAGCCGACAAGAGTTCAAGATTAAAAGAGACTTTGTTTGGTAGCAATAAGGTGTAATATGCATAGCATAGCAAACATGTTTGGCGTGTGGGTGGCACATTTTGTATTCGACGTATGGCGCTCAAAAGGTTAATCTAAGGTATAACCTATCTCCATCGCATTTCATCCAAATGCGTCCAGCCGTTGCAGCGTGAAAGAGTTACAAACTAACAGACAAACTTTCGCATTTATAATATTAGTAGGATTATTCTCCACTTAGGTACTTCGGTTCTTTGCCAGGCGAGTCCACTCTTTACCTGCTGCCCGTTTAAAGTCATCTTGCCATCTCATATTTTGTCTTCCCTGCTTCCTCTTGTATCCTCTGGGGTACCATTCGGTGATATACCTATTTTGTCCATTTAGGTGTTTCTTCTCTGAGCAGCCAGACTTGGGCTCTTACAGAAAAACAAGAAGATAAGTTGAGAGTATGCCAAAACTCGATGGAAAGAAGCGTCATTGGAGTTAAAATAAAAGATAAAATAAGACTTCAGCACATCAAAGAAAAAACAAAATTTAAAGACATTATAAAAACATATAGAACACTAAAATGGGAATGGACAGGGCATAATGCTCAGAGAAGAAACACCTAAATGGACAAAATAACATGCATCTAATTGTTTAAAATATAACAAAAGATGTTGTAGATCACATTTATAATTTCTTAAACATTAATCAATGTTTTTAATTTAATATAAGTGTAGTAATTATTGAATTATTGGTATCATACATTCTTTTTTTATTTTACTAATCTTTTAAAGATTTATTCTAACAAAAGCGGACGTTTTAATATTTAAAAAAAAAAGTATTCTTGTACTTCCTAAATATAAAAATATATTTATGAGATCTTACTTATTGAGATCCTACCTTTAGCAGTTTACTTATATAAATAACTAGCTGTTCCCGTGCCCATTTCATTGGGCGTTTTTATTTTTCGGGTTAATATAATTATAGCCTATAACACTTGCAAATAACGTGGCTTTCCATTGGTAAAATAATTTTCAGAATCAGTTCAGTGGATCCAGAGATTACCCCGTACAACGTCACAAACTTTACCTCAATATAATATTAGTATAGATAGTAATTCGGTGACTTACAGACGAATATGTAACGTAAATAAATACAGTTGTCTTGATTTACATCCAACTAAGTACAGAATTCAACATTAATACAATTAAAAATTAAAACTAAACGTATTAAAATTAAAATTAAACTAACAATAAGCTACTCGAATATTAAAGATATAAATAATAATCACCACTATAAAAAGAACACCCCCTCTAGCAGGTCCGCTCGCGGCATGGTCCCCATGACACTGGCTACATTACCTCTCTGGATAGCTAGCCCAATCCTTTGGGAGAGGTAAGCACCAGCTCTAGGATCTCCGGAGGATTCTATGAGCCGAGAGGACAGGGCCTTAATAAAGCTTTTCATATCAGCTGACCAAGGTTCCATGGTTTCCACTGCAAGCGCCACAAATTCGTAATTATTTAATAATGACGAATATTTGCGGCGCTTGAGTGTTTGGGCCTGATCAGCTGCTGCACCGGCCCGATTACGGGTTGACTGGACGTGGGAAAGGGCGAATGTGTCAACGCACGTCGCGTCCCACACCAGTGCCCTACCTAGTTTCCACGGCACCAATGTAGCTCCGTCTGGTCGCTTGCCATCGTCTCTATGCAATCCTGCTGGTTCCAGGACAGCTAGTACAGAGGCAGTGGCAAGCGAACGACGGATCAGATCATTAATTGTGCCGTGACGGTACAAACGGCCGGCACTTCTGAAGCATGAAAGGCCATGTCGTCCCAGCTCACTCACTTCCTTCCCGCACGCGCAAGTATGAGGTTCACAGAGTCTAGCCCCAAGCAAGTTTATTGCTATGCGCAAGCTGCTTGGGTCCAAGACTGTGCCTATATTGCGGGAAGGAAGAGCGTGGAGCCAGTGACCTGATTCGCCTGCTGAGACAGCGAGGAGACGGGCGCGATCTGAATCGTCCGGACTATTTTCCATGAGAGATGCATGAATTGATATGAGGCGAGGTGTATCCCATGCTCTCTGGATATGCCTCTTGACTTGCATATCCACTCCCGGACACGACTCACACCAAGCATCCCTAGCCTCCACAAGGTTCGCAATCTCAACGTCAAGTATCTGTGGGTGATTTAAGATAATACTGACGAGAGGCAACGAACCATAGGCGGAGGACAGGAAAGCCGGTAGTGCCACGCTAGAAGAGCATCGAATACCAAGTCCACCGAAACGAATTGGGAGAACCGCTTGAGTCCAAGGCCTCAAACTAAAATTAATGTTTAATAATTTTGACAGAGTTGATTGAAGGGTAATATCTATAGAAGCCAAAATGTCTGGAAATTTCCACATTTGACAACTCCGTAGCAAATACATGAACTTTGGAGTGAAAAGACAAAACCGAATAATAAAAAGGGCCATGTGGGGGTTTATTTCGTACAAAAGGTTAGAAGTATTTTTAAACAGTTTTAATTTACAATTTATAATGGGATTGATTGCTTCGTCAAAAATCGGTGAACCTAAAAGTGTTAAAGATGAATTTGATTGCACCGAAATGTTGGGTGAAGCTGCATTAAAATTAGTGACGATATAAATTTTTTTTCTATAGAAATGTGATCAGGTATAAATAAATGAATTTTAAACATTTCGGGCGTCACTTTTGGGGGCTAAATAAGAAAATTTAAAAAACAAGTATAAACTATATCGTGTGACTAATCAAATGAAAAGGCTCTTTGTGATAATCTCAAATATATTTTTTTTATAATTTTAAAATAAATAGCTATGAAGCTGTTTAAGAAAATAGGTGAAAATTGACCATACTATTCTTTAAAAAATTTAAAAATACTGAAAGTAGTTCTGTACTTAAGAATTACAGGAAAACCTACCGAAATAAAAAGTAAAATAAGAAAATTTGCAGTATAAAGCAGCACGCTGACGCGTTCATAGAAATTAGTATGAACACGTCGGTAATTGTTTTTTATTTGCTTCCTCCGTGAAAACTACGATATGTACAAACATTTATTATATACCATGTTGAACCTTATTTAATCAGCTAACGAACAACGATAAAAGCAATAAAATTGGTCTATTAGTTCTCTATTGGTACGAGATGTAAGTACGAAGGCGATAGATTGAGATGTAAGTGAAGCGGCCGGGGGAGGAGGGAGGGGGGAGAGTAGTGAACTTTAAACACCACACTCAAATGTATCAAGTCACACAAATTTTAAAACTTTATTAATTTGTTTGATATTCCCATACATTGAATACAAAGAATTACTATGAAGGGTATAAAATAAAATAAATGTTTTACAAAACAATAGTACATTACTGCACAGACCGGGAAATAGGCCGTTGCGGGACGAGTAGAGTTAGCGCGCTATATACGAGTTCAGCAACCGCCCTTCCCGGTCGAGGCTTGTATAGTGCTTTTCTCCAAGATGTGAGGAAATTTAACACAATTGTTAATAATATTAAACACAGTCCCAACATTTCCTTGAAAAAAAGAACAGAAACGTATGATTTAGTATGACACTGAAATAAAGCATTAAATAAAATCACAAATTATTTAAAAGTGTTAAATTCAATTTGAATAAAATATAGTTTAAACTATAACATTTATTACGCGTTTATGTTATTTCCGCAATTTATTTTGTTTATGAACGCAATTTCTATGAAAAAAAAGTCAAACTATTTGACACACTTTTAAATACGTTGTAAATGCTGTTTGAAAAAGCTTAACTTTTTAGTCTATGACATTTAAAAAGTAAAATATACAAGGAAGAATTTTGATTGCACGAGTGTTTGGCTGTTTGGAGATAGTTATCCTAGTCCAAATATGGTTTTAAAAAGTAAATCACCAGGTACGTAATGAAATTTCATACATTTTTCGCGGCCGCTGCCGTTGGTAAATAATAACTTTGTTTTTTTTAATTTTCCCTGGGCCTGGAACTTAGAACTTCGCGGGCTGATTTGACAACAGTAAGGTTAACATTTCCGAGCATGTGGGAGAAAAAACACATTGACGACCCAATTAAAAAGAGAGCGACCTCTCTACAGCATCAGCAGCCGTTAGAAAATTATAATTGACCTGAATTATTAATAATCATATTATAAATAAGTATAAAACCTGGAAAACGAAATTGCATACATTTTGAAATACCTACGAACTGGAATCGTATCCACGGAATACCTTCGCTGGTAAATTACTACCTGTCGCCGACGGTTAGATGCATTAAGAGGATTGTGAAGCTAAGAATGTCCATACAAAATGCGATAACGTTTCTTTCCCCTTAAACCTAGTCCGATTTTTGCGATTTTTGAAAATGTTGTAGATATCATGAAAAACTATATCTGTAGGTACAAACGTAAACCAAAAATTTATTTCATAAAATAAAACAAATGTAAAAAACAAAAAACGGAAACGTACATAACAGACCTAGTTCTTTATAATAACTACAACATATTGAAAAATCCTGGAAATCGGACTTGATTTAGGGGGTGAGAGACAGACAGTGATCGCCCGGAGCTAAATTTGTATGGATTTTTTTTGACAGCTGTACGCGATTTTAGCAGCCCTTCACAATCATCTTAATTATCATCTTAATGTTAGTGCTAATCTTAGGTAAGTATAACTTATGTTAGCCACCTAATTTAAATTAGAAGACATACTTGTTCACCTTTGTTATTACGTCATAATGTTTACCTTTAGGAATGCATCTTTAGATCATGACACTATGAAGCTTTCGGGCGAGGCGGCTCCTATTGACTATTGGCAGCACACGCCGAGTGGCATTTTACAAAGAACTCTAAAGGCCGAAAACTCCATTGCTCCGCTTCGTATGCACTGAACATTTTAGGTACTATACATTTCACATCGTTACGCAGTTTTAGGAATAAGAAGTACGTAATGCTTACCAGGGTACGTTGTAGGGACGAGACGGACTTGACTAACGCTTGACAGTGTAGATGTGGGCGTCGGCACGGGTGGCGGCGGAGGTTGTTGTGTTGGCGGAATAGCCTGTGCATGCCGCGGTGGCGACGCAGGCGGCGGCGGCGGCGCGGTCGCCACTTGGGGCATCACAGCTTGCGGAGGCGGCAATGACGGCCATGGAGCGGGCGGAGGTTGTGTCATGACTCGCTTTTAAACATAGCTATTTGTGGAATGGTCTCCGCATTCTGTGTCATATTTGTGGCAGCAGAGGCAATAGCAACGTGACGATCTGTGGGCCGTTTCTCGCAAAAGGAGTTAGAAAGAGACTTCCGCTTGTAATTTGTAACTTGTAGCTTCGTGAAACGGGCCTCTGGGGCCCGTTTATCAAACTCTTGTAACTTGTATTACAAGCGGAACTCTCTTTCCAGCTATATGTATTAAAAAGAGACTTCCACTCGTATTACAAGTTACACGCTTTTGATAAACGGGCCCCTGCTAATACCCGAGGTAATTGCCCTGTTGCATGAAATAAATTTTGTTCTTCCTTCGAAGCATAAAGATATTTACAGTTTTCTCTTGTACACCCGTTCCTGTTCTGGTAGTCGTGACCGAACTGTAAAATATCTTTCATTTTCTCAATATCCAACTCGTGACGAACAATGCACTGCCCGTGTTTATTGCATGTTATACCTTCGAAAAATTTATTCCCCTCATGATACATTATCTGGGCCTGGATCTGATGCCGATTGTTGTTGCCGAGGGATCATAGGGTAGCTAAAGGGCAAACAAATATGAAAATTAGTAGCTGTGAAACAACATAACACATTCTCTTTAAGCCTGTGTCATCAAGCAGAAAGTAGAACATAGACCAGAGCCTCTAGTATTCAATAATTCATTGTCTTTACGCCTAAAAGATTAGTAACATACTATATTGCTTACGTTATTATAACTCTTAGAGTGTCAAGTCTATATTGCAGAAGGGGGTAAACCCTACGTATGGAAATAAAACAAAAGAAAAGACACGTGTCATAATAATTGTCTGTAGCGATCCTGTCCGTTTAGCTTACATATTATTTAAATAAACTGTAATTATTCCTAAAACTGTGCGTAACGATGTGAGACACATAGTACATCTAATACCTTTAAACGAATATATATATATATATATATATAATACCTATGAATCTCGGAAATGGCTCCAACGATTTCGATGAAATTTGAAATATAGGGGTTTACGGGGGCGAAAAATCGATCTGTCAAGTTGTCATCTTCGGGAAATTTTGTTTTCAACCCGAGCGACGCTCGGTCTTCCAGGTACTAAAATTTTAAGTGCATAGGTACGAAGAAGAGCAATGTAGTTTTCGGCCTTTAGAGTTCTTCGTAAAATGCCACTCGGCGTGTGCTGCCAATAGTCAATAGAAGCATCCTTGCACGAAAGCTTCATAGCGTCTTGATCTAAAGATGCATTCCTATAAACATTACGTAATTACAAAAGTGAACAAGTATGTCTTACAATTTAAATTAGGTGTCTAACATTATTTATACTTACCTAAGATTAGCACAAACATTACGATGATAATGAGGATGATTGTGAAGGGCCGCTAAAATCAATTAGATTTCAACAAAAAAATACATACAAATTTATCTCCGGGCCATAACGTTTCCACGATTTTTGAATACGTTATAGTTATTATAAAGAACTAGGTCTGTACGATTCTGTTTTTTTGTTTTTTAAATTTGTTTTCATTCTAGGAAATATTTTCTTGGAAAGGAAAACGTACAGACAAAGTTTTTCATCATATCTACAACATATTCTATATTCTCCTAGAAATATCATAAGCAAAATAACTATATGAAAAGCAGGCTTTGAAAACCCGACTGCATTTTTTATACTGTCGTCGATATACCTACATATATGTTAATAATTGTCATTTTGCTATTGTTGTAATTTCAATTTTAACAGTTTAGGTATTCTATGATTCCTATGTCACCCGGGATGACGTAAGGATTCTAACGATTCTTCACACCTAAATCGGTCAAGGGACTTAGAAGTTATAGTGGAATAAAGAAACTCACATACCTACATACATACATGCAAGCATTAACCCTGAAAACATTACACTACTTTTTTGGGGCAGTCGTGTAAAAATTGCACGTCACCGTCCAATCTAGAATATAACTCTTAGTGGGATTTGTTGATGTAGACTAAACCTAACTTTAAGATATCCTTTGTTTTATAATATTTTGTAATGCCTATATCTGTTTTTTACCACAAAAAAAGAAAATAAAAAAATAAATTCAAAAATCGCAAAAATCGGACTAGGTTTAACGGGAAAGAAACGTTATCGCATTTTGTATGGACATTCTTAGCTTCACAATCCACTTAATGCATCTAACCGTCGGCGACAAGTAATATACCAGCGAAGGTATTCCGTGGATACGATTCCAGTTCGTAGGTACCTAATTCAAAATGTTTGCAATTTCGTTTTCCAGGTTTTTTACCTATTTATAATATGATTATTAATAATCCAGTTAAATTATAATTTGCTAACGGTGCTGTAGAGATCGCTCTCTTTTTAATTGGATCGTGAATGTGTTTTTTTTTTAAAACATTTATTTTATTTTATACACTTCAGGTCAGGGATTAATAAGAAACTAAAGGACATTTCAAGATCGCCGCATGCAACGCCGCGGGAACGCCATAGTCATATATTTGAACCATTTAAATGTGCTTGGTCATAATCGCTCATCTATCTCAATCGAGATACTTATCGCCGCCCTTGAAATACCAGGCTCATCATCATCGGTCGCACTTCATCAAATGATAATTCTGAATGCAAATCCTGGACTTGTTACTAAAATCCAAAATCGCTATAGGTATGTATGCCTATAACATTTGAGGAGTTCCCTCCATTCCTTACGGATTCCTTCATCAGATACCGACTTGGTATCGAACAAAAAACGAATATTGAAAATCGACGCATAATTGAGAGAAAAATCGGTTAACATATACTACTCAAAACAAAATAAGGGCCACTTAGATATTTCCGTTTAATTGTTAATTATTAGTCATTGTTGGAGTCTAGCCTCCTTTTTGGTTGAGAGTAATGAAAAACACCCGAATCGTTGGGTTATTCCCACCTCATACCACCAATTTGCTGGGAAATTTGTTCTCATCTTTTACCAGTGGTAACAGTTCTAACTACTAGGAGTTTTTTTCGCAGTAGTTATCACCAAATATTTCAGTGGTAACAAATGAGGAAAAAATTCTCAGTTGTTACCACTGAGTTATTTAGTGGTAAAAGATGAGAAAAAAATTCCCAGCTGTTACCAGTGGTAACGAATTGGTGGTAACAGGTGGGAATAACCCGAATCGTTCAACAGGCATTTTATTCTCTTTCTCTAGTTCTAATACAAATCACCATCTTACCAGATCTCTCTGCTCAATCAACTAGAGCTACTCTATTGGTAAAGCAAGCAGCGCCGTCACGTGTAAGCGCCATCTATCGGATCTACCAATGATCGGTATGCTAGGTGTTTTGGAAGCAAGTTTCGTTGGTTAGTAAATCTAAAATATACCGAACGATGGCGCTGTCCGTGACATGCTGCCGCCTAAGATAGGCCCTATCTGCAATTAGTTAGCCTTCTCACTTGTTACGTAAGGCCCACCCCATGTAACCAGTAAAAAAGCAATTATCCTATAGGTACATCTATCAAAAAATGTATTCTTATGACAACCCATCCGTCAGAGGGCGCTACTGATCGGGTACATTTGTAAAAACTCTGCTCCCTTTTCAGTGACAACAGCTTTAAAATAATGATTTACTCACACAGTTTAAAATTAAAATTACAAATTACACATTGTTAGATACTAGGTACTAGGTTACATCACTTATAGGTAAAGGGCAATAATACATTGTTGCCTAGGCGCGTAAAGTAAAGGATTTCCTGACGAGGTGTTTAGCAGGCCGAGCAATAGCGGGGCCTGCTAAAGTACTAGTCAGGAAATCCTCGTTTCCGCCGAGGGATACATATTGCTTTTCTCAAACAATGCGAAGAAATGAAATTATACAAATACCTGATTATAAGTATTTTTAAAAACCTTTGAAAAATTCGGAGAGAATGTTTGTATGTAAAATAAGAGTGTTAGTTAAGATAGTTTCACCCACAACGAGCCGCCGCCCGCCGCCGCTCCACACCGCCCCACCTACAAGTTGGGTGTACGGGATTTTTTACATGGTCCTTTCGATTTTATACGCAATAGAGAGCGCTTTTAAAAAACAATATGGACATGGACGGAAAGTGTTTTCATATGGTTCTTTTACTCCTAGGAGTAAAATGAGGCACTTGCCGTCCTTGTGTTTCAATCTGAAAACCGTTCTTTCCGATCATGTTTGAGAAAATATTAGTGTATGCGCGTTCGAGGACGCCCCGCGAAGTTTTTATCTCGGCGAACTCGGTGAACCCCGTCCTTCCCAGGGGAGCAGCTGACGATGCGGCCCAGGAGCCACCGGTACGGTACGGGGGCAGGTGATTGTCTCGCACCAACACTACTGCGCCGGCCTTAAGAGTTGGTCCCTTGCTGCTCCGCCACTTCACACGTTCTTGAAAAAGTCCAATGTAGTCCCTGGACCACCGCTTCCAAAAGTGCTGCTGTAACTGCTGCAATTGTTGGTAAAGCGTAAGTTGATTAGTTGGTGCATCCTGATAGTCGTAGTCAGGTATAGACGAAGCGCTCCTCCCAATGAGGAAGTGAGCTGGCGTTAGGCAAGAAATATCGTCATTGTCAGAAGTTGGTATTGGGCAAAGAAGGGCGGGAATTCAGTATTCCCTCTATTTGGGTTAATACAGTAGAAAACTCTTCATAATTATGTAAGTAAAGCATTACCTAATACCTTTTTTAGGTAAGTCTTAGGGCCTATTGTTTGATCAGTAGTGCGTTCTTTCTGTTAGGGTCAAAAAAAGGCCAGGATAGTTCATTTTGTGATACCAGCACCAAAGGATAGTGGACAAAATACACCCAGCTCCGCCAGCCATATATTGAATACGACTCGAAACATCTAACAAAAATATGCATTTTTAATTATGACGCATTAAAAAATATCCCCGGGGTCTCATTACATAAAACTGTGTAGGTATCACTGATAGTGTATTTTATAAAAAGATAGATATCGCACTACCGTGCAGAAAGTGATGCTCTCAAAATCAGTCGATTGTTTCATTTAGTCGGATGACAGCCATTTGTCAGTCAGCTGTCAGTGAAAGGAGTTAATATGTTATGCTCGTTTCAATAACAAACCCATTCGACTTAAAATAAATAGAGAACGCATGGACAGAATTTGATGCAAATTGGTACGGAACTACATAGCTTTGATACCTTCCAAACAAAAGTAGTCTAAGCTGTGGCGGACTTGGGTGTGCCGTCCAAACATTTTTGCCCACTATCCTTTTAATATGTTGTTAAACATGTTATTCTATGTTAAAAACCGTCGGGACCCCACCTGTAAAGTACCTGGATCCGGAGATATGACGTCATCAAAATGGCGGCCGCTGTATTTTGAAAATTGCAAATAATTCTGATTCTATTAACCCTATATACATGTGTGGGGTATCAAATGAACGGGAATTAAATGTTCTATAATGCTATAATACACACCATCAGCTGAATAGTGACGTTACGGAAATATTTTAAATTAGATAAAATTTTAAACTATAAACACTCACTATTTTTGTTTACAGCCTCGGAAGTATACCCTATGTACTAAAATGATGTATGGCAGATATAACAAAAAAAATATCAGCTATTTAATAAAAGAAACCGGAACTCGATCGGACGAAAAATGTCGTAATTACGCCGTTATTAGTAAGACGCGCCCTTTGGTCCACACGGGTGTACGAGGGCTGCCTTTTAAGTTCTGTCGTTTGCAAAACTCCCGTGATTATAAAAAAAAAACTAGTATCATCTTAAAATATTTGAATTTAGAATTCAAAAAAAAAAGAATGTCTCGAGATCGGCCGATTCGTTTTAGTACAGCGTCGGTTCAAAGTTGACAAGTCGGCTGTGAAAATGGAAATTTCGAAGGAAAATTTACGTGCGATAATATTTTACAACTTTAAAAGCGGTTTAACGCGTCTTCAGTCTTTTGAAGAGCTGACTACGGTTTTTAAAAATGAAGCACCATGCATCCGGACTGTGGAATGTTGGTATTTGGAATTTCAACGTGGTTGCTCTAGTCTTAGTGATAGGCATCGTGAAGGCCGACTAAAAACAGCTGTAACCCAGGAAAACATTGAAGCTGTACGGCAACTGATCGTCGAAGATCGCCATGCGACATACCGCGAGATAGAAGCTTCATTAAGCATTTCAGGGACCAGTGTTCAAAATATATTGCATGATCACTTAGGTGTAAAAAAATTGATCTCACGCTGGATACCACATTTATTTAGTGAAGACCAAAAAACGGCTCGCGTTAGATGGTGCCGCAAAACTCTGCGGCAATTCAACCGAGGAGACTCTAAACACGTTTATGACATTATCAGTGGTGACGAATCTTGGATATATGCCTACGATCCGGATTCTAAACAGCAGTCGACTGTTTGGGTTTTTCAAGATGAGCCAAAACCGACCAAAGTAATACGCTCACGGAGCACTTCGAAAAAAATGGTCGCCACGTTTGTAGCGAAAAGTGGCCACGTTGCGACCATCATGCTCGAAGATCGTAAAACAGTTAATGCTGACTGGTATACCACTGTTTGTTTACCAGAAGTTATCGGCGAGTTCCGAAAAAATAACCCAAGACGTCGTATAGTACTGCACCACGATAATGCTAGCTCGCACACCGCCCGGCAGACAATTGCGTTTTTAAAAGAACAAAACGTCGAAAATTTGGATCACCCGCCGTACAGTCCAGACTTAAGCCCTAATGACTTCTTCACTTTTCCAAAAATCAAGCAACGACTTCGTGGTCAACGGTACCGGACGCCTGAAGAAGCGGTTGAGGCATACAAAACGGCCATTTTGGAGACCCCGACTTCGGAATGGAATAAGTGTTTCGAAAACTGGTTCGATCGAATGAAAAAGTGAATAACATATCACGGTGATTACTTTGAAAAACAATAAATACCATTTAACACTTAAATTGTCTTTAGTTTTTTCAAACGACAGAACTTAAAAGGCACCCCTCGTACGAGGGCTGCACTGAAAGTTTCGGGAATCTAATATTTACAAACATATTTTTGACACATATTATACCTTTTCATAATCTCTAAAGTTTCATTATCTTAAGAGGATTGTGAAGCACCGTCACGCGGCGAGAATAGGTATTTAAAAAAATGCCATCTGTTTCACACCGCACTGCAAGTCGGGGTCTCCAAAATGGCCGTTTTGTATGCCTCAACCGCTTCTTCAGGCGTCCGTTACCGTTGACCACGAAGTCGTTGCTTGATTTTTGGAAAAGTGAAGAAGTCATTAGGGCTTAAGTCTGGACTGTACGGCGGGTGATCCAAATTTTCGACGTTTTGTTCTTTTAAAAACGCAATTGTCTGACGGGCGGTGTGCGAGCTAGCATTATCGTGGTGCAGTACTATACGACGTCTTGGGTTATTTTTTCGGAACTCGCCGATAACTTCTGGTAAACAAACAGTGGTATACCAGTCAGCATTAACTGTTTTACGATCTTCGAGCACGATGGTCGCAACGTGGCCACTTTTCGCTACAAACGTGGCGACCATTTTTTTCGAAGTGCTCCGTGAGCGTATTACTTTGGTCGGTTTTGGCTCATCTTGAAACACCCAAACAGTCGACTGCTGTTTAGAATCGGGATCGTATGCATATATCCAAGATTCGTCACCACTGATAATGTCATAAACGTGTTTAGAGTCTCCTCGGTTGAATTGCCGCAGAGTTTTGCGGCATCATCTAACGCGAGCCGTTTTTTGGTCTTCACTAAGTAAATGTGGTATCCAGCGTGAGATCATTTTTTTTACACCTAAGAGATCATGCAATATATTTTGAACACTGGTCCCTGAAATGCTTAATGAAGCTTCTATCTCGCGGTATGTCGCATGGCGATCTTCGACGATCAGTTGCCGTACAGCATCAATGTTTTCCTGGGTTACAGCTGTTTTTGGTCGGCCTTCACGATGCCTATCACTAAGACTAAAGCAACCACGTTGAAATTCCAAATACCAACTTTCCACAGTCCGGATGCATGGTGCTTCATTTTTAAAAACCGTAGTCAGCTCTTCAAAGCACTGAAGACGCGTTAAACCCCTTTTAAAGTTGTAAAATATTATCGCACGTAAATTTTCCTTCGAAATTTCCATTTTCACAACCGACTTGTCAACTTTGAACCGACGCTGTACTAAAACGAATCGGCCGATCTCGAGACATTCTTTTGTTTTTGAATTCTAAATTAAAATATTTTAAGATGATACTAGTTTTTTTTTTATAATCACGGGAGTTTTGCAAACGACAGAACTTAAAAGGCAGCCCTCGTACAAATCAACAATCACGCGTAAACATTACGGAAATAACGGAGCCCGTGGTGAGTGAACCGTCGTCGTCGCGTTCTGAGACTGTATCACATATTAACGCGAATAGCTGCAAAGTGTTATTAAAAACTGTGCATATAAACATTCATGGACCTAGCGGCATAATAAGTGTTGTCGCTTTGCTGGACGAAGGGTCGACTGTGACCATAGAGTAACTTTTTATATACTGAGATAGAGACATCACTCAAGGTTTCTTACTAGTAGCGACATCTCTTGGTCTGTTCGAGTCAACTTTTCGAGGACAATAGCGGCGTGCCAGTAGGTAGTAATTATATACAAGAACTTATCGTATTTTATTAAATTGCGGATTTCTATAAAACCACATTGACATTTATGCGGTATGATAGAAACCGTCAATTTATTAAAATACGATAGTAAACAAGTACAGGGTTTATGAAATAATACACAGAATTACTGTTTACACATTTATTTACGTCTTTTCCTACTATAATCGACTGCCATTCGTTGTACGCGATCTTCAACATCATAAACAGTTTTTGAGCCACTTAGTAATTTATTCAAATCTTTACACTCAACGAACACACCGAAAATCACAAACGAAGAAGCACATCCACTAAGCACAAAAACCAGATAACACAAAGACCAAAGACTGACTGCCAAATGTCATTTTCAAGGCGGCTATCACGTTCCATTATATTTCACTTTCATTTAAGTACACTTTTTTAGACACCGTATTAACACTTGTATTTTAACTTGAATATTTAAACATAAATTTATATATTTTATTTTACACACAAATTTGAGATAAAATTTGGTGGATTAAAACAAACAATTTACTGCGTGTAACGAAGCACATTGACGTTTAGATGTGCTGGTGCTACCACCCTAAAAATGTTCTTGTGATACCAGCAGTAGAAATAATATTATAAAAAATCGTGTTAAATATTGTGAATATAATTTCATGTTCTTATTCCAATAAAGTAATGTAAGTTATATTTATAAACATATACTTTAGTTATTTAAAATATTGTGAACAACGCCATCTGTTGCTGTGTACTAGCAAGCTTTTTATAAAGTAAGCCGACCAATTAGGTTACATCAAGATATGCACTAACATTGATAGTCGGGACCCTTTTTTAAATCAGTCGGTTTCATGAGGGTTAAATTTGTTCGGAGTGAAAAGACTGTGACTGTGACTCTTATCAGCGCCGATCTAGCGGCGCGAGCCGGTTTGCATGGAGAAAATCAAACGATGCGCGTTAGTGGGGCGTGGAACAATACGGAACTAGTATGTGAGAGTGAAGTAATAAACTTTAATGTGTCAAACAAGGACGGACAGATGTTTACGATACGGGCCCGAAGTGTAGACGGGCTAAACTTACCTGTGTAAAACGCGTCGATTGTGAACCTTACGAACTATGAACTCAGGGCTGCCATCAAAAATGTGTAAATTGAAACTCCCTGTAAAAAACCACAAATGTTAATAGGGCAAGATCACTATCATCTACTTTTACCTTTACAAATCATCAAAGGCAGACCTTACGATCCTTACCTGACCCAGACTGCCTTGGGCTGGAGTATCCATGGCTGCATCAGCGCACCTCCTAATCAGCGCCAGAACCATTCAGCCTTGCTGCTCACTGAAGACCTGGAACTTAAAAAGACAGAGGATGATTACATTTTACGAGAAATGCATGAAGAACTACGTCGCTCTTTCACTTTCACGTGCAACCCGCGTCAGAACTCCGAGGACCTGCGCGCTCAGGAACACCTGGAACAAACGGCTAAACTGATCGACGGATGGTGGCACGTGGGACTGCCCTGGAAAGATGCTAATTGTCAAATGCCTAAGTCGTACTACAACGCAATATCCAGGTTGAGATGTGTCGAAAATAAAATGAAAAAAGATGAAGATCACCTACTCCAAAATGATTATGCGAAGGAAATTGTCGACCCGAAACATTCATCTAAAGTTTGGTATCTCCCGCATTTCGGGATCGACAACCCTAACAAGAAAAAACTACGACTTGTTTTTGATGCCACAGCGAAAAGTAATAGCTTATGTCTGAATGATTATTTGTACAAAGGACCTGACCTACTCGTGTCGTTTTATGGAAAAACGTACCTGCAGACTCTAATGCTCCAGAAGAATTTGTAAAAACATACCGTATGACCTCGTTGATATTTGGCGCCAACTGTTCGCCATTTATTGCACAATTCATAAAAAATAAAAACACCGAACGTTATCAGTCGACGATGCCGGCCGCTACGGAAGCTATTTGTAAACAACATTACATGGACGATTATATAGATAGTTTTGAAGACGAACAAACTGCCATAAAGACTGTGAAGCAAATAATGTACGTGCATAAACAAGGTGGACTCGAAATACGTAACTGGACCAGCAACAACGAATCACTGATAAACAGTTTGCCAAAAGAAACCTTGGGATCTACTGCTATAAGGTTCAAAATTGATCAACAAGGCGAAGGCGAAAGGACACTCGGGTAGTCTGGTTCCCTAAAGAAGACATGTTGGGCTTCGACGTGTCATTTAAACGCATTCCAGACACTATAATAAATGGACAGAAAATACCTACAAAAAGAGAGATGCTACGTGTTGTTATGTCGATTTTCGACGTCTATGGGGTTTTATCGCCGATTACTATAAAGGCTAAAATAATGTTACAGAACACTTGGAAACAAGGAATCGGTTGGGACGACACGATCACGGATGAAACACATAGAAAATGGATTGATGCTGCAATTATTAAAAGACGTAAACAAAATACGTTTACCCCGCCACTACCAAGCGGCCGCGAGAGCGAACGGGATGGAAAATGCACTCAATGCACCGGATAGCGGCTGCGGCCGGCTGGGGCATGACGCGGGCGCAGCTAGTACGAACTATAGATACTTACAACTACATGTACTATGTGATGCATCGACCCAGGCGATGTCTTGCGTCGCGTACTGGCGCTGGATTGATAATATAAACAGTGGCGATTAGCATTTGTTTCTAGTAAATGCCGGGTCACGCCCGTTAAACAAATAAGTATGCCTAGATTAGAGTTACTAGCCGCATGCCTGGCTGCGAGATTGGCGAATACTATAACTCAAGAACACAAAATAAAACCTGAGAAAATATTTTTTTGGTGCGACTCAACTACTGTATTGTATTGGATACACAACAACACGCGCACTTACAAATCATTCGTAGCGCACCGCCTCGGGGAAATAGACGAGTTAACCCAGATTAATCAGTGGAGATACGTACCTACTAGAATTAATTTAGCCGATATCGCGACCAGAGACACCTGCGACTTATCATTGTTCGAAAATGAATGGTTACGTGGACCGGCGTTCCTGTTCGATGATGAGGCTTCGTGGCCTTCAAATATACAGCTACTTAAGCCTGCAGATTTGGACTTGGAACGTGTCATGACCCTCCACTTCGCTCCTGAAAACTTACCTGCTGTTCCAGAACCTGAAAAGTTTTCTTCATGGTTGAGGCTCTTGAAGTCAACCTGTACTATGTTATCGTTTATTGATAAATGCAAGAAACTTACCGGCGAGACGGACAGCGATATGATCGTGCGGGCCGAGAGATTGCTATTAAAATACTCACAGGCGCAGTCGTTCCCCGAAGACCTAAAAAAGCTGAAAAATGGAAAAAGTATTAGTCGAAAAAGTAGATTACTTACTTAATCACCTACCTTTGATGACCATGGACTGCTCCGCCTTCAAGGTCGAATCGGAGCTGCTGTCGGGATCCTACCTGTAACAAAACATCCTGTAATTCTTGACGGACGTAATCATGTTGTTAAACTAATTGTGCGACACTACCACGTGAGGGCCGCTCATGGAAACCAAGAGACTATTGTAAATGACCTGAAACAAAGGTATTGGATTATTCGCATTCGGCCCACAGTTAAGCACGTGACTAGCCAGTGTATGTTTTGTAGAATAAAAAAGGCACAACCACAAACGCCCAGAATGGGTGACTTACCTCCTGCCAGGATGGCCCATCATCAGCGCGCGTTCTCCTTCTGTGGCCTTGATTTGTTCGGACCTATGGAAGTAACAGTTCTGAGACGTAGAGAAAAACGCTACGGGGTTCTATTTACGTGCCTTACCGTTCGAGCCATTCATATTGAAATTGTCACAAGACTTACCTCTGATGCGTTGATTATGGCTCTGCGGCCTATGGCGGCTCGACGAGGATGGCCCCAGCAGTTGTACTCGGACAACGGGACAAACCTGAAAGGTGCTGATAATGAGCTGAAAAAGTCGATAAGTGAACTTAACGAGGATGTTCTGAAGAATGAAGCCATTAATTACGGCACGACCTGGAATTTCATTCCGCCAGCAAGCCCACACTGGGGAGGGGCATGGGAGAGGCTCATACGAAGTGTCAAGACGACCCTAAAGGTAATTTTAAATGAGCGCGCTCCTCGGGATGAGGTATTGAGCACGCTAATGGCTGAAGTTGAGCAAATCGTCAATAGCCGCCCTCTCACGCACGTTTCAGTCGAACCAAATAGCGATGAGTCATTGACACCGAATCACTTTTTATTGGGCAGCTCCTCAAACTTACCGATACTGGGTGCATTTGATAACTCTGACATGTTTATGAGAAAACAATGGCGTACTTCACAGAGACTGGCCGACCTGTTCTGGCAACGTTGGATACGGAGAGTACTGCCACAGATGGCTCCTCGCCAAAAATGGCACCAGGATGTCAGACGCTTGCAAGTGGGAGATCTGGTACTGATTGTGGACCCGGATTCACCTCGAAATGTTTGGCCTAGAGGCCTGATTCAAGAAACAGTCCCGGGTAAAGACGGACGCGTAAGGGTGGTCCACATTAAAACCAAACCCGGAGTACTGCGTCGACCTGCGACACGCGTCGCGCGAATTCCTATATGGGATGAGTGAGTGCGGAAGCCGCACTGGGGTGGGGGTTGTAGGCGACGCGTATAACTCTCTTGTTTTTTATTTTATAAATTTTAAGTTGTTACATTTTAGTTAGATTTTTTTATTAAAAATGAGGGTGTTTGTAAAACAGAGCGGAACGTGTCTCTGTAGGAGCGCCGAGGGGTAGAGGCCCGCGGGGGTGACCGTTGGTTGTACACGATTTCTATTGGCCGCCGGGCCATCAGTCGCTAAAGCAATTCATACGCGCTAGGACGCACGCCGCTCTCTTACAATCATCCCTTTGTTTTCGGTAATCTGCTTATAATTTCACCCCGTCCCCTACACCACCCTCAATAAGTATTTAAATATTTCAGGACTTATCTGGTTGCCAACTAAATACCTAGTAATTAAGAAATAAACGTCAACACTTTCTTTGGCTTAATCAAGTTATTTAGTAACAAATGGGCAACAAAACAAACTTTCTCTGTGGCATTTAATCCATACTATGAAATATTTTAATTACTTACATATCTTATTCAAAGATAACACAAAGATAAACTATTAGATACGCATATATTTGACAGTTCAGTTATGTTAACGTCACACCATTCGTCGAAGAAAGACGTAAGTGAAAAATAGCTACTTTTCAGGAGATCAAAAAAACCGATTTACAACTTTGTTAACGGTCGTATATAAATGTATCATATATCAGCTTGCCTTTATGTCGCGAGCGACACGAGATTATAGCGCCATCCCACTCAATTTGTTGTTACTTATCGAGCGGCAAAATTGCGTATATTTAGAAACGATTTCAAACGTTCTATAACTTATTTTGTATGTATAGTTATGTAATTGTTATTAAACAACCGATACACATCAAAATGACGTTTGTCTATGTACGAATTCAAAATAAATTTATATATTAGTAAAGCAAAAACTTATGCGTATTTACGACAGATAAGTCTTTTAAGTGCCGCACAGAAAAAACGTGTAAGTTAACTTAAGCTAATGTGCAATTGCGTAATTAAAGATAAGAATTTGAGTGTGAAAATGTCTCGAGGATTAAGAGCGCAACTTGATTAACACAAAAATATATGAAATTGTTTTCAGAGTTAGAACTACTTATTTCCACATGCTTCCAAGTTAATGACGCATTTGCGTGAAATAAATATGCAAGACTTACACTTTTTATTAATATGTCGCGCTTCTTAACTATGAGTTACATAGTTTTTGCCAACGAAGATTTTTATAAAAAAATGTCGTACCGTCGGTTTATTGTAGCGATAACTTTGTTAATTTTGTTCATAAAAAACTGTTTTTTTCTGAGGTTATGTATTTCTTATTCCTTTATCAGGAGTGAAATAATAGCAAAAACGAGTAACTAAAATTTACTTCTTTCTTCCACGAATGGTGCGATGTGTTAATCGATGATCAATATCATTAATACTTAACAAAGTAGTTACGTTTTTATTTCCAACTGACAGTAAATATATAATAAAATATTGCATAACTATAGCCTGGCCAAAAAGTCGAGCCAGTGGTGACAGCTGCAACTAAAAAAAATCCATACAAAATTGTTGCCATGTTTACGCATTTTACGTCAAAAATGTGACAGTTACGTAGAAAGTGGCGCCCTCATTTAATTTCTACTCTTTTTGGTCGCACTGTACATTACACATGGAAGGATGAGTTTACTAGCAACTCTTAATTTTCAAAAGTATTTTTTTCTGTTTAATTTGAGTGAGGGAAGAGGCAAGTCTATGTAAAAGTCTCTATACTGTTCAGGTATTTCTCTACTGACATAGATAAAACTTAATTCTTAATATTTCATTTCATTTAAAAAAAGTATAAAAACAATGAAGCTACTCCAAACAAAACAATTAATTCAAAGCTTGCTAAGTTAAACAACCTGAAGTCCGCTTCTTCGTTAAAATATTCTAGGACGGCGACTTTAGTTTGTTTGACCCAAGATATCCGGAAAAAATGTCTCCGTTTGAAGTTGGTTCCTTGTTATTTTACTTTGTTTGACTTTATATATATATATATATGACGGCCCGTGTGGTTTGAGAGCGAGTAGACATACTATTTAGTTATGTTATGGTCCTGCTCACTCTGACGTAACTCGGGCACTGGGCCTCTACTTTCATAGTTCGAACGTTACGCTTGCTCCGTCACTTTCCCTCGACTTCAGTACGATGGGCGAGTGAAAGGAACGGAGTATCCATTAGCACTACTGTGGTGTTGGGAGTAGGATCCCGGACGTGCATCGCCATGTTTGACACTCTTGTTCTAGACTTCGCTGATAAAACTGGATCGTGAAACATGGTACGCCGCGAGCGTGATAGTTTTGCATTTGGCCTTGGCACCCCGTGCCCCTGGAACGTCGTCAGGCGGATTTCTTATTAACTGACTGTATTTTGACAATTAAACAAGAAATTTGTGAAACATCTAGAAAAGGCTTTTGGTTCTCCATGCCCGACTATCCTCGCCTACACCTAAGTTCGACCATCGTGACGCTCCCTTTACCTAAAGATGAGGAGGAGCTTACATCAGAAGTGGTTACGAAGGGCTTCCTTCTAAGGAGAACCGAGAAAAGCTAGAAAGCGAAATTTGAAACAATCATGGATGCTCGGATCTCTCAGTCAGAGTTGCTAGCGACACCTCTAGCCACACCCATTATATCGAGCGAAAGAGCAGAATGGCTTGTCATCGTCATAAAATTTAACCACGATTATGCCAAAGTAGACACGGAAAATTCCAGAGTTTTTTTTTGACAGACGACTTGTCATGCGTTTTTTGTGTCTCGTATGCCGCAGGAAGCCTGATAAGTTTCCTATTATTTGAAGACGCGGTAGTATGTGCAGACATGTCCGAAGACAAAGCCTAGCGACAGTACAATATTTTTTTCCCTACCAATCGTTTTTACCAGTTTACACGAGCCTTCTACCTTGAGCGAATTTTTCCATCGTCAATGGTCATATAACAACGAATTGAACCTGAAGATTAGGTATGCTGATGAGATTCGTGACACACGTGATGTACCGGAAATACAATTTGGTCGAAGAGAGTTACATTCAAATCTCAGTTATGACGTATTTCAAGCAGTTTCTCACTAAACCGATGCAATCACGGCAGCGATGACAATCCTTGAACAATAAGAGTGCGAAGCAAACAGCTATGATCTCAGGAAGCTTTTAGTGTTGAAGCCACTACTCATGCTATATAAGGATACTCAAGTGTCACATTCATGTTGTTGGACAACCCGTGACAATAACACTTTAGTTCGTGTAGCTCATTGTTTTAGTCAAAAGAAAACGAGCCGAGCACCCCATGACACTTGAAAATGGCTAAATAGATAACAGAATAGTGCTCTGAGTAACTACGGGTAACCCTGTCATGGCTACATACAGTATTAGGTACTTGCCTTAAGGTAATACACTACTGGAAGCGACGCGAGCAGCCCGTCACCCCGCTGAAGACACTTTACAAGACTCAAGAGGATCTCACCAGAATTAGAGCGAGGCTTGCTTTGTTAACCACCACGAAACAAAACAACTACACGAAGAATGAGCCTGCAGCGTTAGCGCTGTCAGAAATGGTGATCGAAGCGCTGACAGTGGCGTTGTACACACCTGCGAGCTTGAAGGAGTGCACAATTCCGGGTGAGACCGTTCCATTGCCGTTCTTAGTGGGTCAGCTTGACCAGTAGAGGTAGACATGTTTCCGGATACTGTTTTACTTTAGTCCCATTGAATGCAAAGTAAAAGGCGGCGTAGAACCTTTCTTACAGATTCTAAGTTTATTTCCTATCCAAGGAATAATTAGAAAACCAGTCTGTTCTTAAAGAATGTTTTTCCTTAAAATCCAAATTTCAGTCTCCATTTGTAAATCCATCAACCCCAAATTTATAAATAAATCCGGACTTAATGGAGTTGTAAATAACAGACAGAAATTTGTTTGCTACAATTTTAAAGTTACAAAGAAATACTAAGGTAAAACATATTTCTTTATTCATAAAATGTATCAGAAAGAGATCTTGCGGTCTACCTGCTGAAAGGAAACGATATCCCAGTGTATGCTACATTGTAGTGTTGTTCTTTCAGTTCTCATGTCATCAACGGGCACTTCGATTGAAGACAGAGACTGTTGAATCACATCGTTTAGGCATTGCGGTGCGACCGCGGCGCGCGGCGCAAATACAGTCAATCCCGGGAAATCCCGCATTCAATAATAAGAAATAATTTATTTTTGGTGGTTGTAACCACTCTTAGTTACGTCCTTCCGTGAAGTTTAGGTAAATAGGCACTGCCTATTCCGAGCTCTGGTTATAATTATGACTTGCAAAAAGAATTATTCAAGTAGACTTCTATAAATACGGTAATGAGAGTTTACGCGCTTTTTCCAGATGATTGCTAGATTTAGTTGATGAAACTGTTACAGTAATTTTATGAGTCGGAGGCCGAGACGGCGGTTCATTGTCGGGTGATGCCGATGTGTCAGCTGCTGATGACAGTGATACGCTAATGGTCCTCGCACTTTGAACGCCGGCTCTGTCGAACTCTCATCATTTAAGCTAATGTTTGTGACTATATATATTTGTGTCATGGTAATGAGTGGAAGTAAACCAATGAGAGGTGGTCTTTATGCGCCAATGAGTGGTGGAGTTGTAGTGTGTGGCTGGAGAGGAAGCCAATGAGCGGTTGTCTGATCCAGGCTGCTGCACTATAATTGTTTAGCTGGTTGGGAGCCAAGGAATGGCTGCTCAATTCGAGCTCAGCCGGTTGGGAGCCAAGGAATGGTTGCCCAATCCGAGTTGTTGGTTTGGAGCCATTGAGTGCTTATCCAAACCAAGGACATTAAGTGGTTGTCCGATCCGGGATCAGCTGGTTGGTGGCCAGGGAGTGATCGGCCAATGCGGGCTGCTGGTTTGGTTCCATTGAGAGTGTCGCCAAATCCAGAGTGACATTGAGTGATTGTCAGATTGGTACGCCGGTTGACAGTGGCTGTCGAATCCGGGTACTGTGAGTGGTTCGTCAGGCGGCGGCCAATGAATGGCTGTCCGGCCCGACAGGTGTGTTGTTGATTGGGCTGTCAGGCGGCGACCAAAGAGTGGTTGTTGGCCTGCCTGCCTTTTGCTTCCGATTGATCTTTTTGGAGCTCATTGAACACAACTTATTGGTGACCTTTCACATAATGATTAAAAAGATGATAATTATGTCAGGAAAGGACGAGCGCATAAGAGGAGTTGCTATTATTTGTGTATGCTTTTCACAGATCAAATCTTAGGCGTTACCTACAGGCATAGAGAGTTTGGAGAGAAGAGTTCGCGCAGGGACGCGCGAAATGTCAGAACGGCCGTGACGGCACGTGTGGTTTGAGAGCGAGTAGACATACTATTTAGTTATGTTATGGTCCTGCTCACTCTGACGTAACTCGGGCACTGGGCCTCTACTTTCATAGTTCGAACGTTACGCTTGCTCCGTCACTTTCCCTCGACTTCAGTACGATGGGCGAGTGAAAGGAACGGAGTATCCATTAGCACTACTGTGGTGCTGGGAGTAGGATCCCGGACGTGCATCGCCATGTTTGACACTCTTGTTCTAGACTTCGCTGGTACAGCTGGGTCGTGAAACATGGTACGTCGCGAGCGTGATAGTTCTGATCTGACCTTGGCACCCTGTGCCCCTGGAACGTCGTCAGGCGGATTTCTTATTAACTGACTGTATTTTGATAATTAAACGAGACATTGTGAAACATCCAGAAAAGGCTTTTGGTTCTCCTTGCCCGACTATCCTCGCCTACACCTAAGTTCGACCATCGTGACGCTCTCTTTACCTAAAGATGAGGAGGAGCTTATATATATTTTAATACCTTCCTACCTAACTAATACTTTGTCAAAAAACAAGCACACGTTTAAAGTTTACCGCAATTAACACCGCGTAAAGGCGTTGTGTATTGTATATAATGTCTAATAATCAGGGGCCATGTTACAAAAAATAGTCATTTTAAGTAATAATAAATAAATAACTGTCTGAAATAATTTGCAAATGAAAGGAACGGCCCACTAAAATCATAGTAAATCTATTTCGACATACGATGTTACGAAATTATGTATTTTTTTTATTTCTTAATATACAGGGTGTTAGGTAATTTATTTATTTATTTATTTATTTATTTATGGATCCATGGAAAACCAACAGCTTTACAAAAATTTAGAATTAAGATTAACAACACAAAGCCAATTACAGGTTCTCACATTTAGCAATTAAGTATGTTGAAAAAGAATGAGCCTTACAGCGATTATACAGTGCAAATATGTTACAACTACTACAGGTCACCAAACATTTACTGTGAACTATAACTATGCTACCGGCAGCACAAACCCCGCACTCGAAAGATTTAACTTGGATTAAGATTGTTTACAAAAAATTGAATTAATTTATTTTTAATAGTGTTAATATTACTTGCAAATATGTCAAAGTCTAATACATCATTCATTAACACTTTATTCAAACTCCTACTAGCTCTGCACAAAAAACTATTTTTTCTATAATTAGTTGAAGCCCGGGAAACAGAAATAGGACGATAATTCCGCACACTCCTAGAGGGAATATTAAAAGAGACTCTGCCCAACAAATCAGGACAATCAACATTACTGTTAACGATATTTAGTAGGTAAACTATATCGGCAACCTCCCGGCGCTTTACAAGCGGTAACAGATGGTGAAGCTTACACAGGTTAAAGTAATTGCCGGAACTATACTTTACATTTAATTTATAGCAAAGAAATTTAACAAATTTAATTTGCAAACGTTCAATCCTATCAATATAAACTTGATATTGGGGATTCCAGATCTGAGATGCATATTCCAACCTGCTCCTCACGTAAGCACAATATAAGATTTTCAAGGTCTTAGGACGCGAAAAACAAGCTGAACTACGCATTATAAAACCAAGGGACTTGGCAGCTTTAGATACTATTACATTAATATGATCATTAAAAATAAGTTTAGAATCGTGGATGACCCCCAAGTCACGCATGCTTGACACTTTTTGAAGAATGTTTCCCTTCAACGTGTAAGAGGTAGAAATGGGAGTCAATTTCCGTGAAAAAGTTAATGTAAAACACTTAGAAGGATTGAGGTCCAACTTATTGAAAATACAGTAATCATCTAGACGGCGAAGATCGGATTGTAAAGCAGTAGCATCATCTAGTGACGTAATTTCGGCAAAGATTTTCATATCGTCTGCAAAACAAAGAAGCCTAGCAAAACGGAAACAGTGTTTAATGTCATTAACAAAAATATTGAAAAGGAGCGGTCCTAACAACGACCCCTGGGGAACTCCACTAGGAATGGTCACCCAGCTTGACATATAATTGTTAATGACGACTGACTGACATCTATTAACTATGTAGGACGCGAACCACCTCAAGAGGTCACCTCTTATACCGACTAAACAAAGCTTTCTTAATAATATGTCATGGTCAATCCGATCGAATGCTTTACTGTAATCAGTATAAATTACATCTATTTGACGACCACCATCCATTGCCTGAGAAACAGTATCATTTAGTATAACAAGATTAGATACCGTTGACCTACGATGTGCGAAACCATGTTGGGTGAGATCCAAAGAATTTTTCAATGCTGAGGAGACCTGCGTGTGGACCACTTTTTCCATAACTTTGGCCAGGATGCACAGCTTTGAAATAGGCCTATAATTAGCCACGTCTGTCTTAGGGCCTTTCTTTAAAACTGGCGTGATGAAGGCTGATTTCCAAACTGAAGGAACTGTGCATTCGGCAAATGACCGACGAAACAAAACTAATGAGTGGATAATCCTTGAATTATGGATAGAGGGCACCAGGGTGCACAATCTCAGTACTGGCTATTCGGGTTGAAGTAACGGATAAGTATGTCAAATTAAAAAGGAGGGTAAAGAGCAAAGAATCCTATGGAACTAAATGACGTTTTCTTAGGCATTATTATTTTCGCGCATTTGTAAATCACACTTATAGATGGCACTTTACAGCATCTGGTCTGTTCTTTGAGTACACAAAAAACTGCGATTGATGGTGTTATTGCTCGAAAAAGAACATCAGTACGGTAGTATGACCAGCTCAAAGACATTGTCATATTTATAGTAGATTTTTTATTATGACGCGATGGTGTTTTCTTTCATTTACATTTACATTGGTACTTGCATAAAGATAGTAACAGCACACGAAAATTCTAAAATCACAAGCACAAAAAAAAGAAACATGTTCTAACGGGAGATATATTTTTTAATGTGTTGCAACACATTGTAAAATTTGGTAGCTTCTGGTCGTATTCGTATGTTGATTAACGGTTTGACTTGAGTTTGACACTGGCGGCTAATTTCAAAGAGTACCTTTTATATATACTGGGCTAATTCAAATCCACTTTTTGCGTTTGTTTCGGCGTTGGCGTGTATTATATATATGCCATTCAGTGTTTTCCATCGTGTTCAACTAGTGCTTTCTCTACCTAAGTTCGTTGAACGTTGTGAGTGTTAAAATCTAACTGAGACAGGACTCTTCTTTTCTTGTGTTTACCGTAGATAGTTTTGGTTTTCACCATCTTGTCCAGCAAAAAATGTTGCGTTCCCGGAGGTGTAAATATCTCAGGTATGTACTTACGTACTTAAACCAGTGATTGATTGCGTTACTCAAATACGCCACGCGTAAAGTGTTGAAATAAGTACTTGCCTACTGAAAATATGGTAGCAGATATCTTCACTAAGCCTCTGTCTGGACCTAAGCATTCTATATTTGTGCACGAGTTATGTTTAAGGAATGTATCTTAGGATAGTTTGAGAGTGTAGTCTGATGTAAAATGCATGTCTTATTTGATTGTAAAGTGTGAGGGGAAGTGTTAATGTATGGGATGCTTTAATTTTAAGTTTAGTAGATAGCCACCCTTCACATGTATTGATCTGCTCTATGTCTAATGACATTATCTGTACCAAAAGATTGCTTTCTTCTCTCTCCGTGCTATAGACGAATAAACACCTATTCAAGTAAGCTCTCAGAGTTTGATCTTTCACCGCCATCACCTACCACCACTCCGTTCCTAATACTCAGCAACCATCATCAGTCATAGTTTTTCCATTAAGTTTGATGAGCTACTTAATACCTTATTAAATTGTCTTTTGATCAATAGTTAACTTTTTTGATTTGACTTCACTTAGAAATTTATATAGAAATTTGTCTCCCATAGAAAAACCTCTGTCAGAGGTTAGATTCGAGAGACTTCCTTACTACCCAAAGTAACATCCAGTTTATTGGTATAACTTATCCGTAAGATTATATTCCTAAAAGCGTGAAAAAGTTGTGAAAATGGAAATTCAATTGTGGCATGGTAGAAAACGGCAAGCGAAGATTGTCAAATTGTGTTGTTCAAAAAGTTATAAAGTACCTGCAATAAAAGAGCGTCGGTGGCCTAGTGGCTTAGAGGGTCGACTCGTGATCGTAAGGTACCGAGTTCGAACCCCCGCGGTCACCATGTAACAATGAGTTTTTCTAACTTAAGTGCATTACCCAGTGAAACAGAGGCCAGCAGATTACTGCAAGTCCAACTTAATGACACCAACGCTTGGCTAACAAAGTGGCGCATAAGAGCAAGTGCCCCCAAGTCCCACCATATAACCTTTACACTTAGACGTGAAACTTGCCCCCCTGTCAACCTAGGGGTTGACACTCTACCACAAACTGATTGTGTCAAATATCTGGGCTTCCATCTAGACCGAAGGATGACTTGGAAGGACCACATAAAAAAGAAGCGCGACGAGATTAACTTTAGGTTTAAAAATCTACTTTGGCTTCTTGGAAGACAGTCCACTTATCCCTAAGCAATAAACTGAGGGTATACTGCTCTGTCATCAAACCCATCTGGACTTACGGCATTCAGCTGTGGCCATCTGCCAGCAAGAGTAACATTCTATGTATACAACGAGCTCAAAACAACATCCTGAGAGTCATATCTAGTGCGCCTTGGTACGCTCGCAACACAGAAATACACAATTACCTAGAAATGTCAACAGTAGAATAAGAAGCAAAGCGTTACTCAACGAAGTATAAAGTCCGATTGACCAGTCATCCAAACCCTCTATCCCACAAGCTACTACAGCAAAATCCAGTGAAGAGACTAAAGAGAGCCAATGTGCTGCCTGACTGAGGCGAGCTGGGGCAGTGGCCCTGACTCGCCAAACCCTCATGAACTACAACCCACCTGATCATAGTCTAGGCGACTGATAGCAGGTCTAAAATAGAAAAAAAAAAAAAGTGCGTTACCCGATGCTCTTACGGTGAAGGAAAAACATCGTGAGGAAACCTGCACATTCGAACAGCTGAGTGTGTAAGAGGGTAATTGCACAAAAGATCCTAAAGGGTCGAAGTGTATCCGAAAGGGCCCGTCTGTAAGATAAGATAAGATAAGACCTGCAATAAATATTAAGAAAACTTAAAGAATCTCATACATTTCAATGTGATTGTATTTTTATTTTATAGTATGATATCTACAGATTACTAAAAAAAAAACTGCTTCATAATTAGCAATAAATAAATAAAATATACCAGATAATACATTACTACTTTTTTACTGAACCACTCCTTACAGACATCTGACATCTGATAATATTGATACTAAACGTGTCACCATCGCTGACAAACTAGACTTCAAAAATGTCAAAGGGTTTGATCTTGTTTGTCTGTGATTTTGATTTTATGTTAAATCTTGTTTAAAATGGAGTTTTTTAAGTAAGTTTTAGCTATTTTTCATATTGTGCGATTTCATTTTATGAGACGATATCATCAATAAAATAAAATAAATGTTTTAAAAAACAAAAACCGCCATAAAAAACGCAAAAAAATTACTTCTTTAAAATTGTAGGCACCTAATAGGTTAGTCCAACTGATGTCGGCTTTTTGTTGAAAATATTGTGGTCACCGACTTCAGTTGTAGTAACCTATTAGGTGCCTACAATTTTAAAGAAGTTATTTTTTTTTTAAACTTTTATTTTTTTTTATACTTTTTGGTGATCATAATATGCTGTTGCGTAGTCCCACTTCTTAGTTGATATGAAACTTTAAGTTATTTCAAGCGCGCCGCAAGCAACGCCGCGGGAAAGTCATAGTCATATTTCAACAAGTAAATATTCTTCGTTGTAGTCGCTCAACTATCTTAATCGAGATATCTTATCGCCACCCTTGAAATCGGTACCGTTAAGGAGTTCCGGTAGCCATCTGTGGTCTTCATCATCAGTTCCACTTCACCAAATGATACTTTCTGAATGCAAATGCTGGAGTTGTTACTAAAAATACTAAAATCGCTATATGTTTGCCTACAATATTCGAGGAGTTCCCTCAATTCCTCACGGATCCTCTCATCAGATTCAGATTTGGTGACAATGGGACCACCTCGAAAGTATACTCTATCAAACCAAAAAAAAAAAATTGAAATCGGTCGACAATTGACAGAGTAATCGGTGAACATACATAAAAAAAAAAAAACATACAGTGGAACATATAACCTCCTCCTTTTTTGAAGTCGGTTAAAAATCTGTTTTCGTGCGTGATAAAGACGCAATGTCGTGTTTTTGTTACAGAGTCGTGTTTGTTTACATGATAAGACAAGTCCATTGGAAAGGACTGTAACTAACTTCGGCACATTTACGAAAGTAAACAGCCTTAAATAAAATAGCATTAAGATTTTAGTTAAAGTAATACAATCCTTACGATCTTAATTACGATCTGTGGGGTTTTTTTGGTAACACGTTATATAATCATATTCATTTATTCATTGTCATCACATGGCACAGAGGTTGTACAGATTGGTGTTAGTATCTTTTACCTTTTCACCGCCAGTGATTTGATACAAAAATCGTCCACACACGCCAATGACAGCTGAAAACCATAGCTAATTTCAACCCTACGTAGCAAACAATCAGGTCTATTTTGAACTGTAATCGTCCGCTCATTCCCAAAATACCAGCATTTCAAAATACAAAATTACTCTTTTTACCAGATTCTCAAATAACCAGATTTGAAATATTGGGTGAAGATAATAAACAATACCGTAATTTGAATGTTTAGTTTTGGGATTCCGATATATTGAGAATCTGGTATTTTAAAATACTGGTATTTCGGGAATGAGCGGTCCATGCGATACCCTGCAACAGCACCACAATGTAAGGGTACTGCAATTATGTACTTAAATCTAAACTAAAAGTAATGCCAAATCCGTTAAATAAATTAATTACATTTCCATGGCATAGATAACATGATATAATGATGAACAAATTTAAAATTTAGAATTTAGTCAGCCTTTTACACTCATTATTTATTTATTGTTAAATTGGTGGCTTATCATGCCATATAGTCGTATAAACCATCTTAACACTTTCATTGCCAAGCCTCTGATTCTCATACAAAATGGACCCACGTAGCGGGTCAGCGGCAATGAAAGTGTTAAGCAGGTTTTGCTTTGACGCAACACAAGTCAATTCTGTATGGAAGTCCATAGTTCTACGGGTATGATCCTTCACTAGCCAGATGTTTTAGACTTTGAGATTTGTTTGAAACTTTGAACTTTAAGGTTTTGGAAACCAAAGACATAACATCAAAAAATATTGTCTGTGTAGGAAATAAGTTTCACAGGGAAAAGTAATGAATGATATGATATATTTGAAGGATGAGGGTACTTTTCTTTGATAGTTTTTATTTTACCAACATCCTAAGCCTGTTTTATTATTTATACTAACTGTTAGTTATTGCTGTGCCCTAACAGGGTTTATGTTGGAACCATGTTTACCTTAATATCATGTAAAACCAATAAATGCAATAAATAATTTATGAATTATGAATAATTATGTTCATTTAACTTCGAAGATTTAAGTTGCGAATAAAAGCTAAATAGGTAGGTAAAAATCGGTAGGTGTTAAGCGACCGTGAAAAGTTCCGACACTAAATAAATTTGGATGCAGAGCAAAGACAGATTTCAGTGTTTCTCGACATAAGTATGTTACTAAATTCTCGAGGAAACAAAAAATAACATCTTTAGGTTCAATAACACAGTTTCATGAAGGTAAAGCACCTCAATGACTGCTGACGATAACTTTTAAGTTTCAGTAGGTATGCTTTCAATCATACGCATGACGGTGAATACTTACGTTACGCGCTAACAGAGACAAGGGAACGCTACATAGGAGATTACAAAATAATAGTATAATCATAATTAGATAAAAGTACAATTACAACTCACCAACTGAATTTTAAAAAGCCACCAGATCTGCTGCAACATTACTTTCCGAAGTATGCAGGAGTCTAGTGTCTACACAATACATTTCACAGAAGCCATAGCTGCCTCCACAGCACAGCGGATTGTCTTCATAGTAAAAAAACTCGCATTAATAATCTGTGGCTTCCCGTATTGAATAGATTCTACGACAGATTCCCCCTCTTACTACACATACTTAGGCCCTACTTTGAAAATCGAAGTTCGTAGTTACGTTAGCTTCATCCCTGTCACTCGTCATTCGAGACTAAATCGAGAGAAAGAGATAGAGCTAACGTAACTTCGAACTTCGATTTTCAAAGTAGGGCCTCTTACTTCTTTCCTCTGTGGCCATGTCATCTGTCAGAGCGTGGTGTTTTTTTTTGATGCTGTCAACCAAACCTCAAACCGCCATTACTGTTTCAAACTTAACTTGTAGACGCCATTAAAATAAATAAATAAATAATAATGTTTCAAACTTTATCGAGTGAAGATTTGCGTTGATTAATTTCCGTAGCTTATCCTCTTAATGTGCGAAGCAGTAATCTTGCAAACATGTACAATACGTGCTGTGTTGTGAGTTGTGGCAGTAGACGAAAGGACGTCACTTTTTACAGTTTTCCAAAATCCGAGATAGGACTCAAAAAGTGGTTGCACTTTATAAATTGTGATCGTTTGAAAAACTTGAGCTCCGAACAACTTTCGAAGCAATTTGTGTGTCAGAAGCATTTTGAGAAGAGGTTTCTTGCAGCAACACTTGTGAAGTCTCGTTTATGTGTCGATGCCTATCCGACTTTGTTTACTCAAAGCGAGATTGCCAGTGGAATCCCACAAGACGTTCAAATCGTCGACAAAGCACGTAAGTACTTAGATGAACTTTTTAAGTTTCATTTCAACACTAGCTTTTGTCCGCGTAGAATTCGAAATTTTGCCACAAAAAGTAGTCTATGTAGGTACTATTCTAGACTATAATCTATCTCTGTGCCAAATTTCATACAGACGTTCAGCTGTTCTGGCGTGATTGAGTCATTTGAGTCAAAAAATCCAAGTTTCCGCATTTCGCATTTTAGTAAGATTCAATGATACACAATTTAATTGAAGACATTGGTTTTTCGGTGAGATGAATGATTCACAAGAAATCATCCGCATATCTGTCTCTCTGTAGTCTCCTGTTTCTTCTAAACATGCGTAAATTATGTTTCACAAACCGTCTCTTATAGTGATCATCCAACATTTTTTTATATGAATTGGAAGCAAAAACAAAACCATATGAAAGTAAAGCCTGACCAGAAAAATAAAAAATCTTGCCGTATTGCGCAAATTATATGAACTGTCATTTCCATGGCAATTCACGAAACAGATAAATGAAGTATTAGTGGCGACCCCATTTTTTTTTTTTTTTTATAGCCTTTTCCATATTTTACATAACATTACATTAGATTTATAATTAATAAAGTTGATTTATATGGCCCCTGTGTGGGTATAGGCCTCCTCCATCTTTCCCCATTTCTTCCTGTCCTGGGCAACACGCATCCAGTCCTCTCCAGCCACCTCCGCAATGTCATCCCACCATCTCTTCCTTTGTCGTCCAACACTCCTTTTAGAGCGACCCCATTAGAGGTTTTTTATTTTCTGGTTAGGCATTAAACTTCTACACTGATAATTACCTACTTTGCTTTAATTTATATGCTCATTGTTTCAGTATGAAGAACATTTACTGGATAAAATCTAGTTGTGTGGTATCAATGGGGTCAAATTATGATGGTACAAATTAGGTATAGGATATACCTAACTGACACACTTACTACAAGATATATCTAACTAGGATGTGGCGTTGTATAGGTTGCTACCTAAACTACTAATAAGTATGTAAATTTCAATAATTATGTCCAAAATAGTGATTACATTCTCTTTGCTCAAGTCTATGACTCCTGACTTTACACCTATACAAAAGATCATGTTTTTATCTTACTGGTTGCTCCTATTACCATAACTAACATTCACTTTTGGAACACAAGATTTCAGGTACACTTAATCTGGTTTGTAAAATCAATTTTACTTTATGACTTCATCTGGGGCAGTGCAATGCCTAATAATTAACAGAACAAATAAGGTGAAATAACACAGTCTTGCAGTATGTTTCTGTCTTACATACTATCAGTCTCCATATATCAATTGGCGGTAGACATTGTAAAACCTTTTTTTTTCCAAAATTTCAGTAGACGCTGTGCTTAAAGACCATGGTTATGCATAAAAGAGGAAACATGAAGATCATACATATTTCAAAACAGATGATGCAGGAAAAATTCAAAGGATGGAAACTGGTAAGTTTCTATTCAAATCACAAATGATGCTTTAAAAGTGTTTTGGTTGTACTTAGGTAACTGAAGTAACCATAACTAATGGTTAAATCTGTACTGAGTAAAAGGTTTTCAATTAGCAAATCACATCATTGTGGCCAGTCTCGAAGCAGTCTTTAAGGTCTTGTTGCAGTGCGTCACTACTGAGAGGTGCTTATAGTAGTTTTATTCAATAATACGTATTACTTATACCTTTGACCTGTTCAGGACTTTTGTGTAGAAATAAGCTTAATGGTGAAGGAAAAAAAGTGTGAGGGCACTTCATACCTGTGAACCTTGTGATCAATTTGGAAAATGTGCCTCTCTTTGTAAGAGGAGGCTTTAACGCGAGCAGTAGGTACAACATATGCAAGCTGATTAGGCGATTACTTTATTTATTTTCTATACTAAACTTGAAATGGTTTTTTTTCTTTAGTAAGTGCATCACTTTTTAGAGGAAACAAATTTAAAATAAAAAAAATGGTCTGGACATCTGTCGGTTCAACTAGTTTACCTATAGTGTAACGTATAACAAACGCGTTAATGCATTATACCATAAAGATGGAAAAACAAGCACATTAATAATAATATGAGAAAGGTCGCGAACACCTAAAGTTTATGTTAATTATATCAACAAGTAATTTTTTAATTTCAGAATGTTTTGGTACGCCATCTACCTCTTCTCAACCTCAGCATATTGAAAGAAACTTATTGGCATGCAATATACCGTTGGCATCTGATTGATGATTAAACCCATGGAAACACCCATTACTCGAGGTAAGAAACAATCTTTATGTTAAAATGAAGGAACGGAGACATATAGCATATTTGACTACGTGCTGGCCCACCTGGTAGTGACCCTGCCTACGAAGCGTTCGTTCTATTTACAACTTAAATTCCCGTGACTCTTTAAGAGAACTTTTTAAAGAAATTAATATCTTGACTGTATTATTTACGTTATTAGCAATTTAGATTCTTTCACCAAAAATTCTGATATACATAATTTAAATACCAGAAATAAAAATAAAATCGCTATTCGAAAATTCCGCGTCCGTAAAGTATATAAATCAATGCATTCATTTCTATAATAAATTACCTGATAAAGTATTAAAGTTACCCTTTCCAGCACTTAAAAATTACTTGAAAAGGTTGTTAATGTCTAAAGCGTATTATAGGATCGAGGACTATCTAATAGACAAAATTGCATGGCCTAAACCCGAAACTTAGTTAATAATAATTTATTCAAATGCAAAATCTTTATCTTGTCTAGGTGACACTGTTGATGTAGGAAAACATATCGAAACTTTTATGTGGTCGTCTCGCACCATCTTATATACACATAAGTATGTGTTTTTTTTTTCTCTATCTCTCCTGTAAGATTCTTAATTTTCATGTTTTCCTGCTGAACTACGCATGTTATTTGATACTATAATATTTAATTTAATATTTATGGCTTTATATAATGCTAGACTAAGTAGTACCATTGTAATAAGAAATATGTTTAAAAAATGACTGACTGCTGAGTTTCTTGCGGCGTTTTTTCTCAGCAGTTGGGAAGCGCTGGTAGATTCTTGACGTGTAAAAGTGCCCGTGCAGACTACTTACTGAATAAATTTCTTTCATCTTTTTTATCTTTTAAGCTAGCGGTCCTGGGTTCAAATCCCGGTAAGGGCAGATATTTGTGTGATGAGCGCGAATATTTGTTCCTGAGTCATGGATGGTTTCTATGCATTTAAGTATATATTTCTCTATATCAATATTTATATCGTTGTCTAGTACCCATAATACAAGTCGAGAGCTTAGTTTGGGACTAGATCAATTGTGTGACATTGTCCCCTGATATTTATTTTGTTTATTTACTTATATGTAATGTAAATATGCACAATCGCGATTTAATTTACGACCCATCTAATGTCAAATATTGTATTACAACATATACAGGCTGATTAGGCGATTACGTTTTACTAAACCACTAAAAAATCTGTGGTAGCACTGACAGCCTCTAGACGTCAAATTTTATCCTCCGAGTTTTCTTATTAAAAAACATTTTTAAATTGAAGTAATTTATGTTTATATCCTTATAGTTAACGTTGTTTTACTCTATGAAGTAATTGTTAATAAGATTTAGGCCCATAAAACTTCAAGAACACTAAAAACAGGCCGCTCGCAGCAGCTCCGTCAACCGTCAACGGACATTTTCAAATTCATAAAGGATAACCTGGGAAGTATTACTTTTAATTTCTTTTTACACTGTTTTTAACACTGTGTTTACATCCATACTTTTCACTGCTCATTGCTGAAGCCGTGAGCGACGTCAAAATACAAACATTGGCACCGTGCGATCTCTCTTTACTTGACATACAGTGGAAGTATAGTTGAGACAAGCCACTTTTGCCACAGACATTGCCCTACACGATACACTGTTCACCAACATCTATTCACACACATCCTTGCATAAAATAACCTGATTATCAAACTTCTTCTCCACTTACTCACTAGTTTAATATCTTTCAGTGTGATTGTGGAGTAGCTGTGAAACCATGGCCGCATCGAACATCAAATCGCGCAAAGCCACTACACGTCAGCTTGAGATACAACTTAAGGCTACCTTGAAAGAGCTGCAAGCTGCCAATACCTTAAATGACCAGCTACTAAGGGAAAGGGAAGATTGCGAAGAAGAGCAAAAAAAAATGTTGGCTAAAAACACAGTGTTAAGGAACGACCTGGTAGAATATGACTATAAACTAATAGATGCACAAGATAGGGTGGAGCAGTTGCAGACCCTCGTAGATAATTTTAACCAGTGCGCTTCTACTCATGAAGTTGCATTGAATCGTATAACTAACCTCGAAGAAGAACTCGGTGCTGCTAATGAAGAGTTAAATTATCTACGGAGAGAACGTGAGTGTTATGACAGTTCAATTACACAAAATTTGTATCAGGAGATGGTAGGTGATAAGGATAATAAGGACAGTAATATTAAGAACTTAATCTTTTTCAATAGTAACAATAAATTAAAAAAATATGTTAACATAAACAAATACATAAGGCGTACTCAGAAGCTAATAAAAAGTCAGAGGTGTCTCAAAAACTATTCTAAAATGAAATTAGAGTTATCGGTTATGAAAAATAGGGTGCAAAAATGCAATAATAAATTAGATTTAGATAGGACTGAACATGATTTAAATGTTCACAAATTAAATGCAGAGATTAGTAGATTAAGAAAAAAACTTGAGGACATGTCAATAAAATACGTAACGGCTCAAAGTGAAATCAAGGAGCACATGCTGGCATTCACACAATTGCTGGAGAGTAGTAAATATAATGAAGACCGTTTTAATTCTTTAATTAATAATGGCATTGGTGATTGTAATTGTATAGGAACTGTACCAACAGCTGTGGTTCAGCCAGATGTGGCTCTTGATTCTTCTAAGCTAAGTGCCCCAAAAATAGTTTTAGATGAGTCCCCTAGACAAATTAGCAATAATAAAACTATTATTTATTCGGATCAGATAGGGTCTGGAATGGGTTCCATGTTAAGAAACAAATTGACACAAAATGTAACAAATTTTTGCTATCATAATGCAAATCTTATGCAATTATGTCATTTAATATCAAAGGGAAGTTATGACAGTTCTACTACTCTAGTGATTCTAGTAGGAAACAGTCTTGGTATAGATAAGTCTAGTGTAGGTAGATTATTGTCAACATTAAACCTTATTGAAGAGGCAGGCATAGGTAAAATTATACTTTGTGCATTACCATATTCACAAAATATGCCATACAATTATAATAATAAAATAGCATACTTAAATTCTTTAATGTATAATGCTATATGTCATAATAGTAAATATCATTTCTTCGACTTAAATAAATTTATTAAGCACCTCACGCTAACATCTGAAAAAATTCATTTGCCAAAGAAATATATTTTGACTTTGGTAGAACTTTTGGCTTTTAATATAGAACCAAATAGATATAACAGTGGTACAAATTCCATTCCTAATCATTTAAACTAAAGTATAGGACAGCGGAAACACCTTTGAGTATAAATATAGTTCATCAAAATATTCAAGGGTTTTCCAGCAAAGAATTAGAAGTAGGATTATTTTTAGATACTGAGAATGTACACATTATGTGTATTACTGAACATTGGCTTAGACCAGATCAATTAATTTTTGATTTCGTTAATTTTAAATTAGTTAGTTTTTTTGCCAGAAAATCCGCCATTCATGGTGGTTCGTTAATAATTGTTAAAAGTACCATTAAATCCAAAGAAAGGAAAGATATTGTTAGGCTATCCATAGAGAGGCTTGTAGAAATCTCATGCATAGAATTAGAAAATTACATAATTATCTGTGTTTACAGACCACCGTCAGCTGATTTTAGCACATTTGAATCCAGTATGGAAAATGTGTTAAAATTAGTATGTAAAACCCAAAAGCATGTTATTGTCTGTGGAGATTTTAATGTTAATTTACTGGAATCTTCAAATAATACTATTAGGATCTTAAGTTTATTTAAATCTTTTAACTTAGGTAATTTGTTCTTTGAACCTACACGGATAGGAGTTTCAAGTGCTACCTGTTTAGACAATATTTATTGTAATTGCGAGTGTTTGGATAAGGAAATATTTAATTGCTTTAATTCTGATCATAGTGGCCAGAAGGCTTCTTTTTTAAATGATTTTCATCAAGAACCGCAGGCAATAACATACAGACCCATAACTAGCAATCGTTTAGAATTATTCAAAAATAAAGTTGAGAGCAATCTCTGTGGGTTATCCTTTTCAAATAATGATTCAAATAGTATTTATAAAGATTTGTTTGATGTAATTCTTCATCAATTTAACAACAATTTTAAGATGAAAACTGTTTCTGGGTCAAAAACTAAGTTTAGTGAATGGGCTACTGTAGGCATCCATAGAAGTAGAAATAGGCTTTATGAACTATATAGAGAGAGGGAGGAGAACAAGAATGCTGACTTCTTAGTTTACGTTAAGAATTATTCGAGGACCTTCAAGCGAGTTTGCTTAACTGCTAAGTCAAACTTTTTAAGTCTTAAACTCAAAGCTTCTGATAATAAGGTAAAAACGGTGTGGAAAATTATAAATAGAGAAACGGGTAAATCTAAAACTCGTGATAATCAAGTCACCCTAAACAAGGGTGACAAACAAATCACGTCAAACAAAGACGTGGCCTTAGCGTTCGAAGATTATTTCTCCACTATAGCTATTAATACAACGAAATGTCTTCAATCATCTGCGATTGTAGCTCAAAAACTACTTTGTGCTAATGTTACTAAATGTAATGTAACCTTTGATTTTAGCCATGTAGATTCAATTTCTATTGTTAAGGTATTTAAATCGCTCAGTTTAAAAAAAACTGAGGATTTATGGGGAGCGTCAGTTAAAGTGATCCATCATGTCATAGATATAATTGCACCTCACTTAGCTTTAATCTACAATAATTGCATTTCAGAGGGGGTTTTTCCAAATCTTATGAAATATAGTAAAGTCATACCACTTTTTAAATCGGGCGACATGTGTGATTTAACGAATTTCCGTCCCATTTCTATTCTACCGGTTTTAAGTAAAGTTTTTGAGAAGTTAATGTTAAAAGATATGTTAGGTCACTTCAATAGAAATAAACTGCTTAACAGTAATCAGTTCGGCTTCACCAGAGGACGATCCACAACTGATGCAGCATCTGTACTCATTAAATATATATACAATATTTGGGAGAAATCCTGTGATGCAATAGGAATTTTTTGTGACCTTTCCAAAGCTTTCGATTGCGTAGATCATGCGACTCTTATATTAAAATTAGAACATTATGGTCTGTCAAATAATTCTCTAAATCTTATGTCTTCATATCTTAGCGATAGAACACAAACGGTTGTTGTAAACCAAACACAGTCCATTGGAGCAACTGTTAAATTAGGTGTGCCTCAGGGCTCTATATTAGGTCCTTTCTTATTTCTGGTCTATATAAATGACTTACCACCCACGGTAGATAACCTTTGTGATATTGTGCTATTTGCTGATGATACTTCATTAATTTTCAAGGTGGACCGAAAATCCGTCGATTACAGTAGGATAAACGCCACGCTGGTTAAAGTACTTAATTGGTTTACTATTAACAATTTGCTACTTAACGCTAAGAAAACTAAATGTGTTAGGTTCGTTTTGCCTAATGTTAGACCGGTAAAATCTAGTATATTTCTAAATGATGAGTGTTTGGAGATGGTGGACAAGGCGCTTTTCTTAGGGATAACTATAGACAAAAACTTGCAATGGAGTCCCCATATAGCAGTACTAGCAGGTAAATTAAGTTCGGCAGCTTATGCTGTTAGGAAAATCAGGCAACTTACCAATGTTGAGACAGCTCGCTTAGTTTATTATAGTTATTTTCATAGTGTTATGTCGTACGGTATTCTGGTTTGGGGAAAAGCTGCTGACATACAGACTATATTCGTGTTACAAAAAAGAGCCATTCGTTCCATATATAACCTAAACTCCCGTGATTCCTTAAGATTACTATTTAAAGAAATTAGTATTTTGACAGTAGCGTCACAATTTATTTATGAGAATATTATTTATGTCATTAAAAATCAAGACTCTTTTGTTAAGAATTGTGATATACATAATTTGAATACAAGAAATAGAAATAAAATTGCTATTAAAAAAATTCGTGTCCGTAAGGTATATAAATCATTTGTTGGTCAATGCATTCATTTCTATAATAAATTACCTGACGAAGTTTTAAAGTTATCATTTCCAGCACTTAAAAATTACTTGAAAAAGTCGTTGATGTCGAAAGCTTATTATAGGGTCGAGGACTATCTAACAGATAAAAATGCTTGGCCTAAATTAAACACCTAAATAACTTAGTAATAGCTTAGTCAGGAAAATATCTAAACATTGTAGGTATAATTATTGTCTAGGGGACACGGTTTCTGTAGGAGAATGTATCAAAACTATGTGGTTGTTTTGCACCGTCATGGGTAAGTATATGTATACTATTATTATTACAATTTAAGAGTTCATCTGAACATACTGAGTTTTGACACATTTTCCTGCTCAACTACGCATGATATATATATTTTAATGTTAAATTCATTGTTTTATATAATGCTAGGTTAAGTTCTATAATTGTATAAGTAATTTTAAAAAAAAACGACTGACTGTTGAGTTTCTTGCGGCGTTTCTTCTCAGCAGTGGTCTCTTGCGAAGCGCTGGTAGATTTTTGACGTGTAAAAGTGCCCGTGCGGCCTACTTACTGAATAAACATCTTTTATCTTTTTTATCTTTTTATCTAAACCTGAAATGGGTTTTTTTCGTTAGTAAGTGCATCAGTTGAGATCGGTTGAAAAGATTTGGATCTAAATATCTTGGTCTAACTAGGGGTTTTAGAGAAAACAATATTAAAATTTGTTTCGTCATAATGACTTATTCATATAAACACACAGGATGTTTCAAAAAACGTAGTGACAGAGATAGTCTATCAACGTTTGATTATATTATAACAAACATAATAGCTACTGAAATATAAAAAATAAGTATTTAATGGGTTGGTAACAAAATGCTTTACTTTGTAATATGATATTAAGTACTATCACTCAGTGTCGTCTTCTCTGTAGTCAACAAGATGGAACAAAAAACGCAATTTCGGTTCAATTCAAATGTTATAATGTTCTTGCAATGTCCGTCTCCAGTGTCAATATATATCTACCTAAACGAAAGAGGTTGATTAGATAACAGTGATTAATGATTAATCATATTTTCCATTATTAGGTACGGATAAATAAACGTTCGTTATTCCGTTGCTCTTTTCAAACTTGTTGACTACGGAGAAGACGAAACTGAGTGATAGTACTTAATGTCATATTACACAATGAAGCATTTTGTTTCCAACCCATTAAATACTTATTTTTTATATTTCAGAAACTATTACGTTAGTTATAAATTATAACTAATTAATTTATCTCTAAATAACACACATAATTAAATGAAGAGATAGTCATGAAAACCAACAATTTGATTTTTCCACCTGTACGAGTATGTAGCTTGACGTCATACGCCTGTTATCGGCATGAAATAAATAAAAATAATTTATTTCAGACCTCAAAACTGATCCATATTTGTTAGTAACATTATAACTTAATAACTAATTATTAGCCTTACATATAGTGAAATAACCAAAATGACATGGAAAAAAAAACAAAAATCATACACACATATAAAAAGGACGGGTCTATATCGTCTGCCATAATTATTTTTAGTCATAATGTGCTTTAGCACATAAGTCATAAGGTTTTTTTTAAAATAAACTTTACTTTTTCAGGATTTCCATAAATCAAACCCAACCCAACCTAGCGTCTACACGTTAGATATTTCAGAAAAGTGTATAGTTTCAGCGATATAAAAATTATGACTATCAATAATTATGTCAACAATGACATTATGACTAATAAAATTATGTGAAACAAAGGGCTCCCAAAAAGGACACTTACTTATTTCTGCCTGTAACAAGGTCAACACAGAATTTGATAAACGGGCAGTCGAGACGTTCTGCCAACACCTTCAGGAGGCTGTTCCGGCTGCTCTGCACTCGTTTTAGTAGAGAGGCGTCCCTCTTCCGCCTGATGGAGTAAAAATCGTTGGTATGTCTCTCGGCGAACATGCCCGATTCACTACAGTGCCTCGGCAGTTTCATCAGCATCCTGAAGGTGTTGTTGTATTGAACCCCAAGCGTGTTATAGGCACGCTTTGTGTATGTTACCTACAGTCTGCACGTGTAAAACGATTGGCAGTATGCTTTGAACAGCGTTAATTTAACTTGCTTTGTACACTGTGCAAATCTGCGAGTGTGCGAAAATGTGCGAAATGTACGCTCCCTGATGTTAACGAGTATTTTTTGATTTCAGAATGTTTTGGTACGCCATCTACCTCTTCTCAACCTCAGCATATTGAAGGAAACTTATTGGCATGCAATATACCACTGGCATCTGATTCGATGATTAAACCCATGGAAACACCCATTACTCGAGGTAAGAAACAATCATTATGTTAAAATTATGGAATGGAGACATATATATGTAAATATGTACAATCGCGAACTTCAATTTACTTTAATTTACGAAACGGAGGACTTGTTCAGATTTAATTATTACATCCTTACAGCATCAAGCACTTATATTTTTGGGTATAGGATTAATTTGGAATAGTTGTATTAGGAACTGCTAAAATAATTGCTATAACAAAATTAAATGTCTGAAATATAATATTTTAATTTAAAATTTGATATTTTCTTATTTCGGTTTGATATTAATTATAATAACTTGTCACACTCTGTAGTTGACAAAATCTAAATTTTTAAATTGTATAACCATCGCCCAATTCACAGGCTTTGCCTAGTTGGGGGACCTCTTAATGTCAAATAAACTTTTTTTTATTAGATTTTGACCAGGTTATAATCTATCTGTAAACAAAATTTCATAGTAATCTCCAATAAAAAAAATCTTCTGCTGTATCACCAAAAAAATTATAGCAGACACGACTTTTTTACAGACTTAATCGTTCGCACTACAGACAGTCGCTTTTTGACGAAAGAATGTTTGTTTGTGTTTTTGTTGTTGTTGGTTTTTAACCGACTTCTAAAAAAGGAGGAGGTTCTCAATTCGTCTGTATTTTTTTAAGATGCTTGACAATAATAATAATGAAAAAAATATCTCGTGAGCTAAGTAGGTATACATTTTATTAAATTTATTTATATATATATTGTTAACGTTGCAGAAGATGAACCTGCTGCCCCGAAATTAGTCGTTAAAACGAGTAATTTCGAAGAAAAAGAAATTGTTGCCGTGTTGTGCTGAACTGTATGAGGAATACGTAAAGTCCCAAAAACAATTGGAGTTCAACAAAAGGGCCAAAAGAGCAATGAAGTTCTCAAAAGATAAATCTTTTGAGAAGCTGACCAAAAACGTAACGTAACGTAAGTGGGTCTTGGGCTGGCAAATTAATATGTTTGTATGTAACACTCTATTATACCAACAATAAAAAAAGGTAACAGTTATAAAGGAATGTACAAAGGTAAACTTATCTGTTTTAAGGGATTTATCTAGTTTACCTTACAGTTTTTTTTCCCGGGACATTAAACAGTTCCCGAGGGAACAGCGATAATCGACTTCTACGTGGACATGCAGTTTGGATATTTTTTTATGTCCGTAATAGTCTAAGTATTGAAATTTCAGGGGGAAAAAATGGAAAAGTTGCCCGAAACAGTACGTCTGTCGGGTTAACTAGTATTAAAATAAATATGAAAACTTTTATATACAATTTGTTTAATATTATTTAAGCAAGAAAGACCGTTAGGATCAAGGTAGATGTTTTAAGAAATTATAATAATTATGATTAGAGATGGGCCGACTAGTCGACGATTAGTCGGGAAAGCCGACTATTCGGCATCGTTTCTAGTCGGTAATTAGTCGGCGAGTAGTCGGCAAAAAATGCCGAATATTCGGCACTTTATTGCCAGTAGGAAATATCGTCAAAAAATGACCACACTTGCGATTTTCTTTTCGACATAGTTATAAAAAACAAAGTTTTTTTGTCGTGCAGAAAAAACGTAAACAAAACTGGTCAAAGGTAGGTAACAAAGCGAGACGGAGGAAGCGAAACGAAAGTTTCCGAGTTCATACGAACTTAGCAAAATCCTAAGATCGGCATTGCCGACTGGTCGACCGATTAATAGGCATATTGAAAACCAATTCGTGGGCCGACTGGCCAGTCGGCAAAATCCGTAGTCGGCCCATCTCTAATTATGATGTATTTGTTAAAAATTATGTTTTTTTATAGGTTGTTTCCTGGGGCGACAATAAAAAATATTGCTCCGTTGTTTTTGACGAGGTGTCTTTGGAAGCTGCATTAACATACGACAAGCATAAAGACGTCATAAATGGATTTGTCGAGCTAACTGAAAGAACAAATGACTTTGCTGACCATGCTCTTGTGTTTCTGCTACGAGGTGCTATACACAAGTGGCAGCAACCACTAGTATTTTACTTTTGTAAAGGAGCTACATCTGGCGTTCAGCTCAAGAAAATTATTACAGATGTAATAGTTGCTGTAAGTAATACTGGTCTCCTACCAGTAGCTCTAGTCAGCGACCAAGGCACAGCATTTCAATCTGCGCTTAAAGGCCTGCAAGAAGTGACACGCCGAGAACAAATCCTTGCCGGGTGAAGAAACTGGTGAGCTTTGCTGTAATTTTATGATGCAGTGATGCAAAATTGACAATCTTGCATTACCACTGTCAATATAAAAATAGTAGTAATAGTCTTCTGAATTCTTTAAAATTCATTTATTTCAGCATAACACATTTAACACATTATCTGTCAGTAACAGGCTTCGTCAAAATGTTTTACATAGGAATGATCATCGGCAACACGCTTCGTCAAATGCCCTACTACGTTTTCTGAATTGCTAGACTTTATTTCATTTTTTTTACCCAAGAATTGATTAGAATGTTGTATATAAGATAAATAATGTGTCCGTTATCATGTAGGGTTTGACGCTGTTTCCTTTAAAATTATATAGTTTCTGATGAAAGGTACTTTAGGTTTCAGAAATAGATACTTACAAAACTATAGGTACTTAACTACCTAAATATCACCAAAGCGTGTTCCGTACGTTTTTTAAACAAATAATACACTGGAGCCAAGTCGGATCGTTAAATTCGATTGTAGTCTAACAAGAGGGTACCTATTAGTCGAAATGAGTTTTGTCGATTTTCATGTCGTCGAAAACTATTCCACGAATATCATTGCTCATACTTCTTGAATCCCATAATCATCATCTCATGCTCTATTATATAACCGAACAACTGTTCATCGAAAAATCCTTTCGAATTCGTATCAAGACATAGCATAACTGGTTATCGAATTTACCTTTCATAGAACTATTATTTATTCGTAGAATCAATTCATCGACACATAAATCCCAATTAACGTTTTATATTTTATTATTTTCAAGAATAATGTTTCATCGCAGTAACGTTTCATCGAACGATGCATTTGTTATATCAGTGTTATCACAGCAACGCGTTTACAAGGGTTAGGACTAGAATTTGTGACTGCTCCGGCGCTGCGGGAAGTGCAGCCCTCTCGCCCATGCGTAGGAAAGCACAAGCACCAGAAATTGCACTCGGTGCCAGCCGCTTTCCCACAGCGGGCGGGGGCTGCCCTCCCTCCGCGCCTCCGGCTTTTTATATACAGTCTAGGGGCAGGGCAGACAAGACCACGTGGAATCGGGGTTGATAGATTCGATTTTGTGACTTTTTGAGTTTGTAAACTGAGGAGGAATAGCAAATTTGTCTTGCTCAATCTTGCTCGCCTACCCAAATGCATTCGATGAAACGTACCGTCGTTAAAACGTGTTATCAGTAACACTGATGAAACGATTTTCGATATAATAAGAATTATGGAAACTAAATCTTACATTGCATTAAAATTATAGAAAAAACGCTTCGATGAAAAACTATATCGATGTACAAATAAAATAATGAAGTAAAATTCGATGAGTTGCTTTTTGAGTAATGACATAAATAAGACAAAACCTTAGAAAGCAAGGCTTTAATCTACATTAAACTTTGCATAGTAAGAGAATGACAACGAACACAGATAAGTTATGACAATAGGTACATATCATTCACCCCCTCCTAGCTGTTAACTACAGCTCGTAGTCCTGCAGGTACTGCAGCGGGCGGCGCTCCCGCGCAGATCTGCGCGGCGCTTCCCCAGATGGCTCCGCCGAGGGCTCCTGTAGGTCATCACATGGCATTATTGACTCGGCATCGTACATTTCGAGTTCATCGTCATCAGATGTAGGATGTTCAGTTACGGGGAGTGGTGCCAATTGTCTATCGGAGATGGTTGTTTCCCGTCCTTCTTGTGTTCTGACAAAAGAATAATTAGGATTGCTCTGCAGAAGTTCTGCTTCCTCGACGTAGGGATCAGTTTTATTTCACACATTTCCTTTTATTAAAATCGGGCCTGGTACTGGCCATGTTGGTAAGGACTCTCCATTTGAAGACCGTCGTGGATGTAGGAATAACCTTTCATGTGGCGTAGCGTTGATAGATGTGCAAAGGAGAGAACGTATCCCATGTAAAGACATTGGTAGAACTTGCTCCCAATTTTCAGTAGGCAGGCCCCTTGAACGCAAGCATAATTGAATGGTTCGCCATAAGGTTCCGTTGAGTCGTTCTACCTGACCATTACCCTGCGGATTATACGGTGTCGTATGGCTGCACGCTATGCCAAGAGATGACGGAAATTGACGCAATTGTTCGGACATAAAAGAGGTACCTCTATCGGTGTGTATATATAGCGGTGTGCCATAAGTATAAAATAAATCCTTTAATCTTATCAATTATTGTCAAAATATACTTATTGACACTATTCGATGGTAAAGGTCCTTTAAAATGTATATTTAATCTTTCAAAAGGTGCAGTTGCTTTTATTTGTTGACCTCTAGTTTTCATAAAACGAGTTTTTTTCTCGGCGCAAGCTGGGTACGATGCAGTCATTGTTTTAATATCATTGATAGAATAAGATAAGTTCTTCATTCTAACCCAGTGAGCCATTCTGACAATACCCGGGTGACATAGAGTTTCATGCAGCTCCTTTAATTTGTTATGATTAAGATACGAGCAAACTCTTGAAAGTGCATCAGCTACAATGTTTTCTTTTCCCGGTCGGTAAATAATGTCATATTTGTAACATGATAATTCGAGTCGCCATCGTTCAATTTTTTCGTTCTTGATTTTGTTGTTATGTTATTGATTGAACATAAATCCAACTGATTGTTGATCAGTTACAAGCAAGAAATGTCTACCGATAAGATAATGCCTCCATTTGCGTAGACTCTCAACAATCGCGCAAGCTTCCTTTTCTACCGATGATTGTTTTCGCTCAGATTCTGAAAGAGTACGTGAAAAAAAAGCGACAGGGCGACCCAATTGAGAAAGGGTAGCAGCTACTGCGAACTCCGACGCGTCAGTCTCGACGGTAAATGTTTCGATGGGATCAATAGCTACAAGACATGCTTTAGCAATGTCTGTTTTTAGTTCCTTGAAACAATTTTCTGCAGTTTCGCTCAAGGGAAACGTTGAAATCCCAATTAAAGGTTGTAATTATTCGGAAAACCGTTTAATCCACTTGGCATAGTGAGCAAACATACCCAGAGCTCGCTTGAGTTCGATCACGTTAGTCGGTGACGGTAGGTCTAGTAAAGGTTTTAGCTTGTCATGATCCGGAGCCCAGGAGATTTATAGAATTTGTTCCAAAAGTACATTTTTGTTCGTTAAAGTCAATCTGTATTTTTTGACAGATGACATGAACTTTTTCAAATTATTGTCATGGCTTTCTTTGTCTTTGCCACATACAGTGACGTCATCTAAATAGGCGTAAGTGCCTTCTAGTTTCTCTGTCTTGATTACAAAGTCGAGAGTTCTTTGAAAAGCTGCTACGCCATTTGTAACGCCAAAGGGAATTCGTGTAAATTGAAATAGGTTGCCACCAGCTTCAAAGGCAGTATGAGGTTTTTCTCTTTCTAAAATGGGAACTTGATGGTAGGCGCTTTTGAGATCGATCTGGCTGAAGTAATTAAATCGAGCCACTTTGGAGACAATATTTTCAATATTATGTAGTGGATAGGCATCTAGCAATGTATATTTATTGATTGTTTGTGAGTAGTCTATTACGAGACGTATACGGTGTGCTCCGCCTCCTGCAACCAGCGCTTGCGCGCGCCATGGAGACACACTCGGCTCGATCACTCCGTCCTCTAAAAGCTTTATAATTTCTTGAAAAAATAAAATCTCTATTCTTATCAGAATAATGCCTCGACTTAATAGCCACCAGTTTAATTTCCGGCGATAGGTTTGTAAAAACGGATGCCGGTGGAACAGAAGCGTCCATGACGTTACAGATCCGCAGAGGTTCTTTATCTCCACCAAAACGTAATTCTAAAGATGAGTGATCTTTAAGAATATCGTGGCCGACTATGATGTCTGCACATAAGTTGTTTACAATTAGGAGAGGCCTTTGTTTATAAGTATGTTGATTCAGCTTAATTGTTGCATAGCACATCCCTTCTACAAAAGACACGTGATTGAGGGAGGCTAGTGTTATTGTTTGCTTGCATGGTTTTTGTTTTAAATTCATAACTTGGACTAAATCCCTATTGATGAAGCTAACCGAGCTACCGGTATCTATTAGGGCTTCAGCGCGTATTTCGTTTATAGTCACAGGAATAGTTGCCTTATATAGACTCGGTTCTGCAACGTCGGCTGTGACGGCGTTAACTGATGGCGGCTTACCACTTCTACAAACGTTTGCAAAATGCCCTTTTCTGGTACACAATTGACAAATAGCATGGAATGCGGGACATTTTACTCTCTGATGTATATTTCCTCCACAAAAGAAACAGCTCTTTCGCTGTTGTGGAGTAGTCGCAGCTAGATTAGGCTTAACACTTGACTTCCCAATTTCTGGAAGCGCGTTAAGCACAGGTTCAGAATTGCTCGCAATAATTTTAGAATTTTGTTCAGCCGCTTCGAGTGATATAGCTTGATTAAGCGCTTGTTCTAAGGTGAGACTTAGGTTCTCTAAAAGACCCTCTCTTATTTTCTGAGATATAATTCCCGCTATGAACGCTCCTCTTACGCTTTGATTCTCATGTTCTTGGGCTGAGACCTGCTCAAATTTGCACTCGTGGACGAGAAGATTTAGAGCACGAGCGTAATCGGAAATTGATTCGTCCGACCGTTGTTTCCGAGTCGTGAGTAGGTGACGAGCTAAAATTATATTTTTCGGTTTTACGTAAACCTTTTCAAGCTGCGACATTGCTTGACAATAAGAAGCACATTCACGAACAAACGAGTAAACCGTCGGTGAGAGATGATTGATAAAAATCTTCAGTCGCATCGAGTCGGTAGTAGATGGATCTTCTTCTAGAAAATTTTTGAATGTAGCGCACCAGTGCAGCCATTTTACATCCGCGGCCGTTGTGTTCGGCTCAACGTCGAATCGCTCAGGCCGTAAGTAGCGCGATAAGGGGATGTTGTGGCTTGACACAGCACCGGAGCACTGCGATTTATTTTCCTTGTCCATAATGTAGATTAAATTGACATAAATAAGACAAAACCTTAGAAAGCAAGGCTTTAATCTACATTAAACTTTGCATAGTAAGAGAATGACAACGAACACAGATAAGTTATGACAATAGGTACATATCATTCACCCCCTCCTAGCTGTTAACTACAGCTCGTAGTCCTGCAGGTACTGCAGCGGGCGGCGCTCCCGCGCAGATCTGCGCGGCGCTTCCCCAGATGGCTCCGCCGAGGGCTCCTGTAGGTCATCACATGGCATTATTGACTCGGCATCGTACATTTCGAGTTCATCGTCATCAGATGTAGGATGTTCAGTTACGGGGAGTGGTGCCAATTGTCTATCGGAGATGGTTGTTTCCCGTCCTTCTTGTGTTCTGACAAAAGAATAATTAGGATTGCTCTGCAGAAGTTCTGCTTCCTCGACGTAGGGATCAGTTTTATTTCACACATTTCCTTTTATTAAAATCGGGCCTGGTACTGGCCATGTTGGTAAGGACTCTCCATTTGAAGACCGTCGTGGATGTAGGAATAACCTTTCATGTGGCGTAGCGTTGATAGATGTGCAAAGGAGAGAACGTATCCCATGTAAAGACATTGGTAGAACTTGCTCCCAATTTTCAGTAGGCAGGCCCCTTGAACGCAAGCATAATTGAATGGTTCGCCATAAGGTTCCGTTGAGTCGTTCTACCTGACCATTACCCTGCGGATTATACGGTGTCGTATGGCTGCACGCTATGCCAAGAGATGACGGAAATTGACGCAATTGTTCGGACATAAAAGAGGTACCTCTATCGGTGTGTATATATAGCGGTGTGCCATAAGTATAAAATAAATCCTTTAATCTTATCAATTATTGTCAAAATATACTTATTGACACTATTCGATGGTAAAGGTCCTTTAAAATGTATATTTAATCTTTCAAAAGGTGCAGTTGCTTTTATTTGTTGACCTCTAGTTTTCATAAAACGAGTTTTTTTCTCGGCGCAAGCTGGGTACGATGCAGTCATTGTTTTAATATCATTGATAGAATAAGATAAGTTCTTCATTCTAACCCAGTGAGCCATTCTGACAATACCCGGGTGACATAGAGTTTCATGCAGCTCCTTTAATTTGTTATGATTAAGATACGAGCAAACTCTTGAAAGTGCATCAGCTACAATGTTTTCTTTTCCCGGTCGGTAAATAATGTCATATTTGTAACATGATAATTCGAGTCGCCATCGTTCAATTTTTTCGTTCTTGATTTTGTTGTTATGTTATTGATTGAACATAAATCCAACTGATTGTTGATCAGTTACAAGCAAGAAATGTCTACCGATAAGATAATGCCTCCATTTGCGTAGACTCTCAACAATCGCGCAAGCTTCCTTTTCTACCGATGATTGTTTTCGCTCAGATTCTGAAAGAGTACGTGAAAAAAAAGCGACAGGGCGACCCAATTGAGAAAGGGTAGCAGCTACTGCGAACTCCGACGCGTCAGTCTCGACGGTAAATGTTTCGATGGGATCAATAGCTACAAGACATGCTTTAGCAATGTCTGTTTTTAGTTCCTTGAAACAATTTTCTGCAGTTTCGCTCAAGGGAAACGTTGAAATCCCAATTAAAGGTTGTAATTATTCGGAAAACCGTTTAATCCACTTGGCATAGTGAGCAAACATACCCAGAGCTCGCTTGAGTTCGATCACGTTAGTCGGTGACGGTAGGTCTAGTAAAGGTTTTAGCTTGTCATGATCCGGAGCCCAGGAGATTTATAGAATTTGTTCCAAAAGTACATTTTTGTTCGTTAAAGTCAATCTGTATTTTTTGACAGATGACATGAACTTTTTCAAATTATTGTCATGGCTTTCTTTGTCTTTGCCACATACAGTGACGTCATCTAAATAGGCGTAAGTGCCTTCTAGTTTCTCTGTCTTGATTACAAAGTCGAGAGTTCTTTGAAAAGCTGCTACGCCATTTGTAACGCCAAAGGGAATTCGTGTAAATTGAAATAGGTTGCCACCAGCTTCAAAGGCAGTATGAGGTTTTTCTCTTTCTAAAATGGGAACTTGATGGTAGGCGCTTTTGAGATCGATCTGGCTGAAGTAATTAAATCGAGCCACTTTGGAGACAATATTTTCAATATTATGTAGTGGATAGGCATCTAGCAATGTATATTTATTGATTGTTTGTGAGTAGTCTATTACGAGACGTATACGGTGTGCTCCGCCTCCTGCAACCAGCGCTTGCGCGCGCCATGGAGACACACTCGGCTCGATCACTCCGTCCTCTAAAAGCTTTATAATTTCTTGAAAAAATAAAATCTCTATTCTTATCAGAATAATGCCTCGACTTAATAGCCACCGGTTTAATTTCCGGCGATAGGTTTGTAAAAACGGATGCCGGTGGAACAGAAGCGTCCATGACGTTACAGATCCGCAGAGGTTCTTTATCTCCACCAAAACGTAATTCTAAAGATGAGTGATCTTTAAGAATATCGTGGCCGACTATGATGTCTGCACATAAGTTGTTTACAATTAGGAGAGGCCTTTGTTTATAAGTATGTTGATTCAGCTTAATTGTTGCATAGCACATCCCTTCTACAAAAGACACGTGATTGAGGGAGGCTAGTGTTATTGTTTGCTTGCATGGTTTTTGTTTTAAATTCATAACTTGGACTAAATCCCTATTGATGAAGCTAACCGAGCTACCGGTATCTATTAGGGCTTCAGCGCGTATTTCGTTTATAGTCACAGGAATAGTTGCCTTATATAGACTCGGTTCTGCAACGTCGGCTGTGACGGCGTTAACTGATGGCGGCTTACCACTTCTACAAACGTTTGCAAAATGCCCTTTTCTGGTACACAATTGACAAATAGCATGGAATGCGGGACATTTTACTCTCTGATGTATATTTCCTCCACAAAAGAAACAGCTCTTTCGCTGTTGTGGAGTAGTCGCAGCTAGATTAGGCTTAACACTTGACTTCCCAATTTCTGGAAGCGCGTTAAGCACAGGTTCAGAATTGCTCGCAATAATTTTAGAATTTTGTTCAGCCGCTTCGAGTGATATAGCTTGATTAAGCGCTTGTTCTAAGGTGAGACTTAGGTTCTCTAAAAGACCCTCTCTTATTTTCTGAGATATAATTCCCGCTATGAACGCTCCTCTTACGCTTTGATTCTCATGTTCTTGGGCTGAGACCTGCTCAAATTTGCACTCGTGGACGAGAAGATTTAGAGCACGAGCGTAATCGGAAATTGATTCGTCCGACCGTTGTTTCCGAGTCGTGAGTAGGTGACGAGCTAAAATTATATTTTTCGGTTTTACGTAAACCTTTTCAAGCTGCGACATTGCTTGACAATAAGAAGCACATTCACGAACAAACGAGTAAACCGTCGGTGAGAGATGATTGATAAAAATCTTCAGTCGCATCGAGTCGGTAGTAGATGGATCTTCTTCTAGAAAATTTTTGAATGTAGCGCACCAGTGCAGCCATTTTACATCCGCGGCCGTTGTGTTCGGCTCAACGTCGAATCGCTCAGGCCGTAAGTAGCGCGATAAGGGGATGTTGTGGCTTGACACAGCACCGGAGCACTGCGATTTATTTTCCTTGTCCATAATGTAGATTAAATTGACATAAATAAGACAAAACCTTAGAAAGCAAGGCTTTAATCTACATTAAACTTTGCATAGTAAGAGAATGACAACGAACACAGATAAGTTATGACAATAGGTACATATCAAGTAAAATGCTTTACGAGCAAATATATGAGCGATATAATGAGGTTCGATGAATGGATTCTAAATAATTATAAAATTCTGCGAATCGAGTAATGGGAAATGATAATCGATATAATAGGTTTCGTTAAAATGACGGGTTCCCCTAACAAGAAAATAGTTTGACATGTATGAATTTCAGTTTGCAGATTTTTAATAAATAAAAACATGGTTAATACCTACTGATCTGGATTGGCTCCACTAAAAGACTCAAACTCAAAAAGTATTATTTCTCTTAAGTTTAGAGCATAACCTTATATAACTGTCTTTCATGTAATACATTTCACATTTCAGATGATGTCATTAAAGTTAATGGACAGTCTCTAAATGTCATTTATGACCCACCGCATCTTATAAAAGGACTTCGAAATAATTTCTTAAGCAAGAATGTAAAATCTGACGGAAAAATTTCAAAATGGAGTGATATTGTGGAGGTGTATAAAAATGACTGTAATCATACCCATGTAAGATTACTCCATAAACTGAACGATGAACACTTGATTCCAGAAAAGATCAAAAAAATTAAGGTAAATAGTTAACTTACTATTTGCTTGGTAGTATATGCATGTTATAAAGCTATTCCTATGTTAAAAAAATGTTATTGTGGGTTTATTTTGACCAAAACAGCGTAGAGATACGTACTTTCATAATAAAGTCCACACGCGGTATTAGGGACTTCACATCACGGATGCGAGACTTTACTCTAGAGTTTCGCAGATTTTTAAAAGCATTCGGTTATTCATGTATTATATATGAGATTAATTAGCTTGACCGTAAAAGAAACATCGTTAGGAAAGCTGCCTATTCAGCATACTTGCAAACATTTAGCTATGTATGTGAATTCACTATCAATGGGACTTTTACCATTTGCCATCATGAAAGATAACTCTAGTCGTTTTTTCGTTATCTAGACCGGGTATGCGCTGTAAAAACTCTTTTTTGTCAGAAACCTTATCCAGCGCGCACACAATAACTCACTAAAGTTCATAGTAATCAGTGAACGGTATAAGAATGCATAGAAGTCAAACGAACAAACGAAAAACAAGCGGAAAGACTATTTTTAATTTGTATCTTAAGCTAATTTTATCTTAATTATTATACACCTAGTCGGTCAATACGTTCTGTTACTAAGGTTGAATCAAATAAAACTAACATATGTTTATTTTTTAATTTCAATATGTATAAAAATTAAAAGCATATACGGGGAAGATAGTGGACAACCTTAAGGTTTCCCACGGCAATATCCGGTAGTAAACTATCCGGTAAAGAGGATTAAAACACGTACACTACGAAACGGGATCCTGCAAACAACTGTACCTGCCATAAAACGGGATGTTGCCATGAGAAAGGGCCATTACAGGGCTGGATTGGATGGCACAGCTCAGGAGTGTTGAAAATATGTTAAATCAAGTGTAGTAAAAGTCGCACGAAAAACGAGATATCTCAAATTTCCAAATTTTGAAAATGTTGTACCCTGGTTCACCATTTTAGATGCCACAACCACAGCTATTAGAAATTTTCAGTTTCGTTTGCCCTTATAACGAAATTAATAAATACTTAACAATTTTTTAAATTTTCCAAGTCAGATTAAAAGTTTAAGAATCTAAGTTTTTCTTCCAAGTGCAAGTTTGACATCGCATAGTGTAAAAAAATGTAGGACTAGTAATTACAGCAATTTTTGACTGCTGTCAACATTATGTATATTCAGAAACTTCATGGTTGTGCAATGTGACAGGAGTGACTTATTATCGGCCGGGCACTTTAGGATTTTTTTTGTTTATTATAAAACTTCTGAGACCAGCATTATATTTCTCAACGAAACTCAATTCCAGCTTATGAAGCAAGAGGTTTTTTATTGCTGCAAATTGATGTAAAATCGTTTACCTAGTCAATTTAATGAGACATCAAGATTGACCAGAGTCCAAGAGGATCTTTTGTTTCTTCGAATACATTTGCATCAGAATTTAAAGCTAAAAGTCTGTTCCATATGAAATTTGAATTCTCTACAAGAACTCTTACAAAACTTGTGGCCGTTATCAGTATCACTGTCGTGCGTGATTTGAACTATGATTTTCTAGTCCCAAATAGGAATACTTCAAGCTCCTAGATCAAATAATTGCAATAGTTTAGAATACATTATTTTTATTTTTATTGTATTTAAATCTAAAGTTTTCATCAATGTACTATATTTAATGAAAAACTCCTTTAATTTAATTTTTTAATTGTAATAAATCTCAGTAACAGAACTTACGAACCGATTTGAACTTATGAACCGATTAGGTATACGAGATTGATTTTATTGTAAAAAAATATTTAATTTAATATTTTGTTGTAGCCCATTTAATAAATGGAAGCCCGACCCTTGGGAATACAGCAGAAATGGTATCTTTTTTCGACGACCTGTTCGATTCAGTAAATGGAGCCAGCCTGTCAAGAAAGATCAATAAAGGAAAACCATTGCGACACGCCGAAACAGAGAATTAACCGAACCACAATTTCTGGGAGGAGGCAATCACTAAGATTAAGAAGATCAAATTTGTGGATAACAGAGGTAGAGAAAAATCATTGCCTTCTTTAAAAAATTTGATAACTACTTTGAAAAGCTTCCAAAGATTGTGGCAGTTTTTTAAATAAAAAAACATTAAAATTATGCGCCCGGGTTATTTTAATTCTGATCCAATTGAAAACTTTTTTGGACAGATGCGGGCGTATAATTTTAGAAACAGTAACCCAAACTGCCACACTTTTAAAAGTACCTTTAGGTCACTGTTAATCACAAGATTCATACAGTTTCATTCAAGTAGCTACAATTGTGAAGAGGATTCAGGTGAGCAGTTACTAAAACTAAAAACTTTATTTGAGAAATGCAAAGAAAACGAAACTTTTGGTGATGTTGGCTCATCTGAGTCCTCTGATTTAAACCATGCTGCCGCAGAAAGCATACCCACAACCGCAAGCCAAGAATGCCTTCAAATACACTCTCGCGCTTACTGTACGGGATGGGTCATAAGAAAAATAATAGGTCCAATTAAATGCAGGGATTGCGAAAATAATTTAACTTCCAATGAAGACAACGCGGATATACATAAACTAGCTTTCCGCCCGCGACTTCGTCTGCGGATAGTCAGAACTTATGTTAAAAGTATAGACATAGTTTATATCACCTTCAAAGAGTTTTTTTAATGAAAAAAGTCCAGAACGTGAATTTTAAGTAAGCGGTTCACAAACACCTTTCATTTTTGACTCTAAAACAACAAAATTGCCATACAAAATAAATTCACTGCTCTTTCACCATTACGTTTTTTTTTAATCAACCCTAGATTTAATAGATTGATAATTTAGTCATCTCATCTATTTACTAAATTGCTATACAAACAATTAACCCACTTAGCGGAAGATTTTCGAAAAACACCAAAGTTGGATATTTTATTCATGTTACAGTATTTAGTCGCAATACCCATTTTCATATCTTGTAGGTATATACGTTTGAAAGTAACTTTATTTCCATACAAACTTTACAGTCACTATCAGTAGTCTTAGATCCCATGTTATTCCCTTTAGTTTTTTTTATTGAAGATGGGTTTGTTCTTGACTATTGGTTTCTTTAAGGGGCAAATGTTTAAAAAACACTGAACCTTGCACTTTTTTAAATGCTAAAATTCATGTTACTGCAAAAATACCAACTCAAATACCTACAAACTTTCACCCCGCTTTACACACTGTTAAGGGCTTATTTTAAAACCTGTTTTTTTATTTAATTAATATTGGTCTTGATACCGACTTTCATGTATCTAACTTGCCCAGTCATGATTCTTACTTATGTATATACCTTAATACCAATAATGTCCACATTTCTCACATCAATAAAAAAAAAAAGACGAATTGAGAACCTCCTCCTTTTTTTGAAGTCGGTTAAAAATGACCAAATTCCCACAAAAACTTCTACCCCTATTTTACCCCCTTTTTCGAAATTGCCGTATTTTTTCATTTATGTCGTAAACTATGACGTTCACTATTCTCATTTTAAATATGGCCAAACTCTCTTTAATTTTACCACCTTTGAGGAAGTTTTTCAAAATCGCCCAACGCCTTTTTAGGGTTCCGTAGCAAAAATGGCAAAAACTCTTATAGTTTCGTCATGTCCGTCCGGTCCGCCCGTATGTCACACGCATTTTACTCGAAAACTGCAGAGGTTCATAAATAAAATTTGGAGTAGGAATAGTGTCTTGTAGAAGCCGCTACTTAGTTTGGTAGTGAAATAACAAAAAATAATATTTCTAGGTTCGGCACTCCCATCAACATATGACTGTTGATAAAATAAAAAAATCGCTATAAATCATCGTGCGGAACATATTTCGACAGTTCTTTTAATACACAACTTCAACTTCTACCGCCAATTTACAACCGCCATTTACAGAGATAGGTTTTCCAAAATCTCCGAAAGCAATTTAGTAGCCCTAACAGGCTGACACCTATTTACACGTTTCTCACCTGAACAATAACCGACGTCGCTTATTTACTAACTTCGCTAGACGCTAAAATCGTATTTCCTATTAATAAGTAGTAGCCTGAATACTAATAATAATAATAATAATAATGTTAAATGCTAAGAATCTCCACAACCGCGAGGTGTGCAATCTCAGGGATTATTTCCTTAGCAATGAGTGTGGGATGCATCGTGATGTGGTTGCAGTAGACAAGAGCCTCACGCCTCTTTCCTTGGCAAACGAGAACTGGCGCAAACCAACGGTGTTGAGCACTGAAGATCGCAAGAACGTATGGAAGAGCAAGGAGCTACACGGACGCTTCTACCGGGCCCTAACAAGGCCCGACGTAGACTTTTTAGCGTCTGTGAACTGGCTACGATTTGGTGACCTCTTTGGGGAAACCGAAGGTTTTGTCTGTGCAATTGCTGACGAGGTCATAATGACGAACAATTACCGGAAATATATTCTGAGGGATGGCACGGTTGACATTTGTCGAGCATGCCGTTGCCCCGGCGAGTCCCTCAGACATATAATTTCCGGTTGTTCGCATTTGGCCAACGGCGAGTACTTGCACAGACATAACCTCGTAGCCAGGATCATCCATCAGCAACTTGCTCTTCAATATGGTCTTGTTGAGTCTGAAGTGCCGTACTATAAGTTCGCACCGGCGCCAGTTCTCGAAAATGGTCGTGCTACGCTCTATTGGGATCGATCTGTCATCACGGACAGGACTATTGTTGCCAATAAGCCTGATATCGTGTTGACAGATCGATCTCAACGCCGGGCAGTGCTCGTCGACATCACCATCCCGCATGACGATAACCTTGTGAAGGCCGAGAAGGACAAACTCAGCAAGTACCTTGACTTGGCTCACGAGGTGACCGCCATGTGGGATGTTGACTCGACTATCATTGTCCCGATAGTTGTTTCGGCAAACGGTCTTATAGCGAAGAGTCTCGACCAACACCTCAAGAGACTCTCGCTAGATGGCTGGATCAAGGGCCAGATACAGAAGGCAGTACTCCTCGATACGGCACGTATTGTGAGGAGGTTCCTCTCTCTGCAGCCCTAACCACCGGTAGCTTGAGCCCTGCCCCGCTGCCGGCGGCACTCGTAGGTTAGGTTTTTTATAATGTCTATTTTTTTGTATTAGTATTGTTATTTTACTTTTATATTTGAATATTTGTTATAAAAAACCTAATGTACAGAAAATTAAATAAATATCTATAATGATAATAATAATAATTAAAATTGACCACAGTCCGAAATTTCTACCCCCACTCCCCCATTTTACAACCTTTGGGGTAGATTTTCCTAAATCGCCGAAATTTTTATAAAAACAGTAGTCTCACCACATTTCTCCCTTCAAAAATGTCCAAAATCCCATACAAACTTCTACCGCCAATTTACCCCTAAGTTTTCCAAAATCGCTAAAAGCAATATATTTAATTCATATACATTAGCCACGTTTCTCACTTCAAAAATATACAGGGATAGTTTTTCCAAAATCTCCGAAAGCAATTTAGTAGCCCTGATACAAATTCACACGTTTCTCACTTAAAAAAATACCCGAACTCGCTTATTTACCTACTAACTTCGATAGACGCTAAAATCGCAAGCAGTTGTATTTTCTATTAATAAACAGTAGCCTAAATACTAATTTTCACAATTCTCACTTCAAAAATGGCCAAAATCCGAAACTTCTACCCGCAAACCCCCCTTTACCACCTTTTGGGTAGTTTTTCCTAAATCGCCGAAAAATTACATTTTTTTTTATAAAAACAGTAGTCTCACCACATTTCTCCCTTTACAAATGTCCAAAATCCCATACAAACGTCTACCGCCAATTTGCCCCTATGTTTTTCCAAAATCGCTAAAAGCAATACATAAAATTTTCCACGTTTCTCACTTCAAAAATATATACCTACCATACAATTTTCTACTCCCCATTTTACCACCTCAGATGTAGTTTTTTCTGAATCGCCGAAAGTAATATTTTTTGTATGTATATTGCCTTTTGTGTTACATACCTAGGTAGATTATATTTGCCTTGAAGAGCATTTCTTTCATGTTGCAAGACTTGCAAGTAAAATTAACCATAAGAAAATCCCCACACAAACTTTGCAAATCCTTTCCATCCCCCAGGTGTTGTATTTGCTGAAATACGTCTCTCATTATTTGTATTGCAGAGCATTTCTTCAAAATTTCAAGTAAAATTGACCATAAAAAAATCATAACTCAAACTCTGCAACACGTTTCCATCCCCCATGCGGTTGAATTTTAGTAATCGAATACGTGTCTCATTATTTTTATTGTAGAGCATTTCTAACAATTTTCAAGTAAATTTGATAATAAAAATATTTTTTCTATACAGACTTCGCAACCCCCTTTCATCCCTCTAGGGGTTGAATTTTAGTTATCGCTGAAATACGTGTTTCATTATTTTTATTGAAGAGCATTGCTACCAAGTTTCAAGTAAATTGGACCATAAAAACATTTTTTCCGATACAAACTTTGCAACCCCGCTTTCATCCCTCAAGGGGTTGAATTTTAATACTTGCTAAAATACTTGTCTCATTATTTGTATTGCACAGCATTTTTCCAAGATTCAAGTATAATTGTCCATAAAAAAATACCCACACAAACTTTGCAACCCCTTTCCATCCACCAAGGGATTGAATTTTAGTAATAGCTGAAATAAATGTCTCATTATTTTTATTAAAGAGCATTTCTACCAAGTTTCTATCATAAAAATATTTTTCTATAAAAACTTTGCAACCCCCTTTCATCCCTCTAGGGGTTGATTTTAGCTATCGCTGAAATACGTGTCTCATTATTTGTATTGAAGAGCATTTACAAATACCCTTTTACAAGGAGAACAGAAACAAAGATATACATGGTTAGTTACCTATACCTCAGGCAATTAATTTCGTTGCGAAATTAACGCGTCTGTACTGTTGTAAATTTATTTGTTTACGCTATAAAATACATCAAATAACCAACTTCATGGACGTGTGATTTATGTAGCGAAATGTTGCGTGGGTGTTGTCTAAATAACCATGCAAGTTTTGTAAGTACCTAACCTACAACAAAATAGGTTACGCACCTACGTATGAATGTAATAAAGGCCATGCTCTCTGAGTTGTAAATGGAAACAAAGGGCCATGCAAAATTGTGCTACAGTAAGTACATCATGAAGTAAACAAAAAGTGTTTACGTAATTATGTACATAAAAAAATAAAGTGTCGAATGCTAACAATCACTAAATTGTTGACTATTTTATTTATGAATGTTTTATGTTATCTCACTCAATTTGTTGAAATGGAAGTAAAATATTATTTGTTAATTGGGCTTATTCAAATATTAGTTGCCCGTGACTCTGTCCGCGTGGAAAATAAAACATAGCCTATATTACTCGGACATAATGTAGCTTTCTAATGATGAAATAAATTTTGAAATCGATCCAGTGGTTTTGAGTTTATTCGCTACAATCATACAAAAAAATAAAATACAAACGTTTCCTCTTTATAATATTATTAGTGTACGTTGTAGGTATACATGATATCGTGTTGACAGATCGATCTCAACGCCGGGCAGTGCTCGTCGACATCACCATCCCGCATGACGAGAACCTTGTGAAGGCCGAGAAGGACAAGCTCAGCAAGTACCTTGACTTGGCTCATGAGGTGACCGCCATGTGGGATGTTGACTCGACGATCATTGTCCCGATAGTTGTTGCGGCAAACGGTCTTATAGCGAAGAGTCTCGACCAACACCTCAAGAGAGTCTCGCTAGATGGCTGGATCAAGGGCCAGATACAGAAGGCAGTACTCCTCGACACGGCACGTAGTGAGGAGGTTCCTCTCTCTGCAGCCCTAACCACCGGTAGCTTGAGCCCTGCCCCGCTGCCGGCGGCACTCGTAGGTTAGGTTTTTTATAATGTCTATTTTTTTGTATTAGTATTGTTATTTTACTTTTATATTTGAATATTTGTTATAAAAAACCTAATGTACAGAAAATTAAATAAATATCTATAATGATAATAATAACCTGTGTTAATCCCGGGTATAAGCTATCTCTATTTCAAATTGTTCCCGAATCCGTCCACCAGTTTCAGCGTGAAGAAGTAACACACACATACAAACTTTCGCATTTTATAATATTAGTAGGATTAGTGTTATGAAATAAGACATTCGCAAAAGTTCGCTAGCCCCCTTCAACAAAAGCGCATTTGAAACATAATATTTATTAATTACAGGTTGCGCGCCTGTAGCCGTTACAAGTCACACCAGGAAGAGGAAGAGTAGTGAAATGGAAAAACCAATGGACGACAAACGAAAAGCTTATTAACCGGCTCAAAGAAGCAAAAAATGCATTGCACTTTTTGACAAAACAAATTTAGATAGGATTAAATCACACGTCTTAAAATCAATCATTGAAGGCGTATTAAGAAATCAGTACATACCTAAAGGCAAGAGGCAAGCGATGGGACCTAAAAAAATAAATATCAGCTTTGGCTATATTCAAAAGGTCACCAAGGACCTACACGTTCTTGGAAAAAGTTATGCCACTTCCAAGTGAGAAAACCCTACATAGAGTTTTGAGAAGTATACCAATGGAACCTGGAATAAACTTTGAAATAATAAGAATGTTAAAGAGCAATGCACACAATCTGTCCTTGGAATCCATTGTGGAAGACTTGTATAAAAGATTGTTCATAATTTTCATATTTATGCCTGGCTCCATCGGAATTATTTTTAAAAGCCTTTGCAGGGTTTTTTCACTAGGCAGTGGTAGAATTTTGTTTGTGCAGATGTCTGTATGGTTATTCCAACGGGATTTTTTTAATTCTCCGGGAATAAAAGTTGCCCTTGTGATAATACAGAATAATAAGCTATCTTCATTAATTCCGTAGCCAAAATGGCAAAAAAGGAACCCTAATTGTTTCGTCATGTCTGTCCGTCCGTTCCGTATAGGTATCACAGGCTTTTTACTCGAAAACTCCAAGAGGTAGGTAAATGAATGAAATTTGGAGTAAAGGTGTCTTGTAGAAGCCGTTATTTAATTTGGTAGTTAAATAACAAAAATAAATATTGCTAGGGGGGCAGTTCATACCTGTAATGTAACAGAAGATGAATTTTTTTTTTGACCTTATGTCATCGTCTGGCACGAATTTCGACAGTTCTTTTGAAAATACTAAGTTTCTTCTGATTAGGTGAATATTTCCGGAAATAATCGCTCCGAAAGTTTCATACATTGTATCCCCCCCCCTTTATCTTTTAAACCGTACATATGTCTAAAAACAATGATAAAAATCACAAAGGGTAAGCTTAATGAATACTTTCAAAGAAAAATATTTTCAATATGATCGGATATACCATTTTTGTCATGTCCTAAAAAATGCGCTTCTACACAAAAGGACGTAAGTGCCATGAAGTTACGCTCTTTTACTGGTGCACTTTTTTGAGATAGTTTTTGTGTAGGTAACAACGGCTTCGAAACCCTACATTTAGCATGGTCAGACATGCTCTTGCCCGGTTTTTAATCATTCTTACTTTTATGAAGTTCAAAATCCAGCTTCTTTTTAATTTAATTTAATTAATTTTAACAATATGTTTCGTAGTATAGATTTTTTACTCCTAAGTATTGTTTGAGCTGACATTTTAGAATTAAATAACCGGCCAATTTTCTTTTTATTACTGTTCATGTATTGCCACAATTAATTAACGGACCGCCGAAAAATAAAATGACTGCCCGTTTTTTTCCAAACGATCATAATAACCGCCCTAATATTAAATACCTAACAGCCGCGCCGTAATTAAACAATACGCCTTGAATAAGTCTTGAAAATGGCGGATAAACTTCGGAAAGATAAACTGGATATGTCAACGCTGTCAACGTCAATCTGACACCGCTGCTTTTGATATAGACTAACAAAACAGAATGTACAAAGCCCGTCCCATGTTGTCACACTGAGTGGTAGAAGCCAAAGGAGAAATAAAATAATTAATTAAACAATTTGGTCAGATAATAGCGGCCTTTACACGGCACAGTTTGGACCGCGGGAAACGCCACGCGCCAGTCCGAACCGTAGGTTTTTTACTATTTTACTATTACTGTTGCATTTACAGGTACGATTCGGAGCGAAGGTTGGAATGGCGCGTGGCGTTTCCCGCAGTCCGAACTTTACGTGTGCAGACCGCTAATTACTAATATAGAATATATTTATGGAACTCTATGATCCTGAAATAAATACATGAATACAAAAATGTTTGCGTTATTAGGGTTAGTTTATGCAGTAGGTACTGTTTTTTTTACTACTAGTAACGAATTTATTTTTTTATTTCAAAATCTGATTGATAAAAAACTAACACCCAAAAAAAAATTAGGTATTTGTGACATACGCTATAGATGTGAAATTATAAAGTTTCTCTTTTTACTTTAATGCTGCGGATCCCAAAGGAGTGAATTAGTAATGATCTACATTGGGGTCCCCTTCGTTTGTATAATGTTTTTCGGAATAATTCCATAAGGCATAATAACTTTAAGCATAAGTACGCATACGGTATAGTATTGTTTCGCAGAAATCATTACGCATCATATTTGTTGATCGAATAATCTTAATGCATAAAATTCATGAGTCGAATGTTCGTAACGAATAAATAATGAAACACATAAACTTATTAAGCAGAATAATGTTTTGGAATAAACATTTTAAACAGCATAAGCATGAAAATAAGGCAGGAAGAAGCTCCCGGCTTATATAAAAAAAAACCTAACAACCTAACCTATCCGAGTCGATTCTGCCCTGACCCATGTTGCTCGCTTGCTGCGCTCGCTCCGATTATGCTACACAAAATTTTATACGATTTGACCATTATACTAAACTCGGATTCATAATTAGATTCCATCAAATCTACCACGGTGTTGCCATTGAAATGAAACATTCCAACATTAGTAAATCTACTCTTGGCGAAAGAATGCACGTAAGAATTTAATTACTTAGTAATTTTAGGAATAACATTTAAATGCTTTCTTTAAATCAAAATGCTTTTATAAAAACCTGTTGTTTAAATAAATATTTAATTGATGCAATTTTGTGGTAGAAATATTCATATTGCAATGGTAAAACTTCAGGTCTCGATAACATTTGGTATCCGTTTTGATACAATAATATTATCGTTTGAAGATGTGCGTATATTATTAATTATTATACAAAACACGTAAATAAATAAAAAAACCACTACCTAGGCATGTTGCCTATTTTTAAGGCGTATTACATTATCCTGACTGTAGCATCCTAACTGCAGGAGGGGCGTTAAACCATCTCACTAATTAGATCGAAACAATTAGGATCCTTTTAAATTATAATTTAGGAATATATGAATATAAATGTTTACTTCGATACATAAGAAACATCTAGGAATCAAAGTAGTATAGGCGACAAACTTGACGGAATGCATGAACTGCGTTTATGTAATTGTATAGTGCCAAAAATGAATGAATGATGTAGAAAATGAAGACTATATTTGAATTTGGACGTAAATTCCCTTAAATTCTCTTCACCACTACAAAGACTTTCGTTAAGTTTTTCACCTGCAGTAAGATAATTATATTTTTTAATTTTTAATTATCATAAAGGGTTGGTGGCATCTGGACCGTCATACTGACGCTGACAGATGTTATTATGACAGTGACATTTCTTCGTAGATTTGATGGGATCTAATTATGAATCCGAGTTTAAACGAAATTTTATACATTATGAAATTCGGTCTTACCAACAGTTTACAATATAAAAATCCACCGAACAATCATTCGGATATTTACCAATATGTTTTCTATGATGTCAACATTCGTCTAAATAATATAAGGTATAACAAATATATTATGCCAAAGTCGTTTAGGACACTAAAATTGCAAAATCAAAGCTAAGTTAAAATAGGAGATTGGTTGTCCAAATATTGTCTTGGTTATAGATTCGAACTTTAACTCTCGATATTAAGCTTTAAAACAATGGTTTCTAACAATAACGTGACATCGTTAGTTTCAATCACAATGTCGCTTCTTTAACGTTAATCTATGATCGCGTGCTTTTTTGTCTTGATCGCTCCAGTTATGGCAGGGATATGGTTGTCCTATTCTTTGATGTCGCATTATCATGGCGTCGCATTTATTACAACAACAAATTGACACAATTTATTTTGTCAAGTTTCTATGTAATAAACGGAGAATAAAACTTTGATATTTGTAATCACCCATATTAATCGACGGCCCTCAAATAGGGTTTTAAAGAAATACCTAGATTTTTTAAAATCTTGTTTGTGATTTATGGACCATGTTAAAACTAAAGCGTCCCAAAGACTAACAGGTCAACGGCCACTTTTAGCTTGACAGTTCACCGTATTAGAAGACGAACTGTCAAGCGGTCGCCCATCCAACGCGGCCTGACAATCTGATAATCTGTGGGAGCCTTAAATGCGAAAATAGTAAATGTTCAACTAAACAGTTAAAGAGAGAGAGAGAAAGGTGACATCGCATGCTTTTTTGTCTTGATCGCTCCAGTTATGGGAGGGATATGGTTGTCCTTATCTATGGTGTCAAATAACATGGCGTCACATTTATTACAACATCAAATTGGAATAATTTATTTTGCCTCTTTATTACGTTTTGTACATTGAAGTTTTAAAAATCCTTGAAATTATTTTCTATGTAATAAACGGAGAATAAAACTGATATTTGTAGTCACGTATATTAATCGACGGACCCCGAATAGGGTTTTAAAGAATTACCTATAATTGGACTTTTTTGATAATTTCTTAATTGTTTTAACTTTAATCGAGAAATCCTGAAATAGGTATAGCTTAATTTGTTACGCAGAGTAAATATACAAAGTTTTAAGTGACCAGCTCAATCCGGTAACTTTTTTCCATACTAACTTTGACCCCTTTCCCCCCCCACCCTTTTGTTATGATATCTTATTTTTTTAATACATATGAACCTGGTCACCGTTTATTGAAACCTTTTAGTGAAAACCACATTCAAATTGGTTCAGTGGTTTTCAATTGATGCGAGGAGAAACAAAATTAAACAGACAAACAGACACCAAGTCTGAGGGCCCCTATAGTATTTTTAATTTTTTATCTCGAATATACAGATTTTTTCCCTTCTACAACTTTATTATATGTATAGATAGATGTCCCGCCTTTTTCCACTTGTTTTTTTTAATAATTTCTAACAGCATTCAATATGATGTTTTTCAAAACCTGCGACTCCAACTTGTCCACGTTTATATATGTATTTGCTAATGTTTTCAATGAACATTTGGCATGTCCAAGTCTCTTCAACAATTTCTTTTCTCGCGGGGATAATATACTTAAAAGGAAATAATAAGTAAATAATAGAATCACAAAAATAATGTATTAATCAATAGTAATTCTCAGTTTTTGTCAAGGCTCAATAGTTGCCGATCAGAATTCATTTATTTACGCTACCTGTTTTACCAAATTATGTAATGAATCTGTGTTCAAAACAATAAACAAAGCATTTTTAACCGAATTCAAAAAAAGGAGGTTCTCAGTTTGACCTGTATGTATGTATGTATGTTTGTCCGCGATTATCTCGCGTTTGGCTGAACTGATTTTGATGCGGTTTTCAGAAAAGTATTTGTTACACTTAGGAGAAGGTTTTAGTATTTTAGCTGACTTAAAAAAAGGAGGTTCTGAGTTAGTCCCATTGTCACCAAATTGTAATCTGATGAGGGGATCCATGAGGCATAGCAATTTCAGTATTTTTGTAACATGTCCAGCATTTGCATTCAGGAAGTATCATTCGGTGATGTGGAACTGATGGTGAAGACCAAAGATAGCCAATGGAACTCCTCAACGGTACCTATTTCAAGGGAGGCTATAAGATATCTCGATTAAGATAGTTGTTGAGCAACTATAACGTAGAACATTTAATTGTTTAAATATGACCATGACTTTCCCACGGCGTTACTGCGGTGAACTTGAAATGTCTTAAAGTTTCATGTCAACTAAGAAGTGGGAGTACATACTAACAGCTTATTATGATCACTAAAAAATATAAAATAGACTCTGGTCACGCTAAGTCTGCAGAAGTCGAAAACCGTTAGGTTTAAAAAGTTTTATATAGCAGCACCACGATTTGAGGAGAAATACGTTTTGATACTTGTTATTATAATTTTATTTTACTTACTTATGAGATATCTTTCGCTAAATACTGAATTAATTAGGAATCTAATAATTACATAATTGCGTCCCACCGATGATTTGGGAAACCCTAATAATTTACGAAATATCACGAGCTCATGCTCATGGGATATTTCAAAAAATGTGACGTTTACTTCTGTTGAATATATCTGTTCTCATAAAACGCCATTCTATATTATTTTATACTCTATGGAATTTGGAGGTTTACAATCTGTGCTATTGTCTCTTCCCTTTTCTATCTTCACCGGCGCCGAATGCGCACGCAGATTTCTTTATTTAATTTAAGCCTTTTCTAAATTACCTATCGAATAAATCGACTCATCCGACTTCCAAGTGCCTTTTATTTCAATAGGTTATGTGACCAGCACAACGGATATATCAGTCGATGTCGATATTTCAAGTAAAAACTCGTAGTAAAATCACAACCTTAAAAGATGACATCTGTACCGCATGTCAACGCCGTCAACGCGCCCGGAATGTCTTTCGAGAGGTTAGAAGGTATTCAAAATGATCAGTCTTGGAAATTTGCCATGCGGATGGCACTAATTTTAGAGGGTCTTTGGGACTGCGTGATTACGCCTGCGGCGGCACCGACGCCGACGGTAGCGGGCGAAGAGGCGACTACGAGATGGCTAGATGCTGCGCGCGACGGAAGGGCGCTAGCTCGTATCTGCCTCGGCATCAAACCAATTTAAAAATTTAGCAGAGCAGCAAACAGGCTATAAAATTAAATGTTTAAGATCTGATGGCGGAGGAGAGTTTTGTAGTATTAGGTTTAAGGAGATTTTATCTGATTTTGGGATCATTCATCAGGTGACTATACCATACAGCCCACAGCAAAATGGTGTTTCTGAACGGCTAAACAGGCCCTTTGTGGAGAAAGCGCGATGCATGCTGATGGATGCAGGCTTAGGCGTGCGGTTTTGGGGTGAAGCTGTAATGACAGCAATTTATCTTAAAAATAGGTCCCCTACAGCCGCTGTGTCTGGTGTTACTCCTGAGGAACTGTGGTCTGGGTCCAAAGTTGACTTAAGCCACTTAAGGGTATTTGGATGCAAGGCGTTTTGCCATTTGCCGGATTGTAAACGAAACAAGTTTGATGCAAAGTCAAAAGAATATATTTTTGTAGGTTACTGTGATGAATCTAAAGGATACAGGTTAGTTGATCCCAAATATCCTACTAGAATTATCAGAGCTAGATCTGTGTATTTTATTGAAACAACTGTGATAAATAACCATGATAATAAATCAAATTCAAATCATAATATGGTAAATAATAATAATAAAAATTTGAATTTAAATAATAATAATGGAAAGAGTAGTTATAGTAATGCAAAACCTAATAATAATAATGATTTTATAAATGTTGACTTGACAAATAATTCTGATATTTCAGAAACTTCAGTGTTGGAGCCTTGCCCTGGTATTGAGGCCACCAGGATGCAAGTGCAGAGCCACTGTCATGTGACCGTGTCGCCGAGCTACCAGCGTCAGAGTCTAGTCTTGCTGAGCAGGAGCGGGCTATGAGCCCGGCAGACTGTCATTTCCAGTCGTGCAGCGACAGTGAAGACCCCGACGAGCACGTAGTGTTGCCAGAGCTCGCCGAGCTAGCTCAGCGTCACGCGACACATCCAATAAGATGTACAAGGGGTAACATGCCCAAAAGGTATGATAATTTTGATCTTTCTCTTATGACTCTGGAAGAATTTGAACCCCTTTCTTATCATGAAGCAATGGCATCTGAATGTAAAGATAAGTGGAAATCTGCAATGCAGAATGAGTATGACGCTCTTCTTAAAAATAAAGTTTGGAGTCTTGTAGACCGTCCACAGAGTACAAATATAGTAAAATGTAAATGGGTTTTTAAAGTTAAAGATGAAGCTTTAGGTAAAAATAATTACAAAGCTCGTCTTGTAGCTCGCGGTTTTTCTCAGAAAAATGGTGAGGACTATAGTGAGACTTTTTCTCCAGTTGTGAGACATTCGACAATGAGAATATTATTTTCATTGGCAAATGATCTTAATATGGACATAAGTCACATAGATGTCGCTAATGCTTTTCTAAATAGTGAATTGAATGAGTTAATTTACATGGAACAACCCGAGGGCTTTGCTGAAAATCCCAATAAAGTTTGTTTGTTACTCAAAAGTATATATGGCCTAAAACAGGCTAGTAGAATGTGGAATCTATGTATACATAAATTATTAGTTAAAAATGAATATGTGCAAAGTAAATAAGAACCATGTGTATATGTAAAAAGGTCAAATGACAAATTGTCAATAATTGCATTGTATGTAGACGATATTTATGTATTTTCTCAAGAACCCAAAAGTGCGGATTTATTAATTAATTTATTAGAGAAACAATTTAGTGTTAAAAATCTTGGTAATCTAACAAATTGTTTGGGAATAAATGTAGTTCGCAATAGAGTTAAAGGTATTTTAAAATTGGATCAAAGTGACTACATAAAACGATTGTTGGTACGTTTCAGAATGGAGAAATGTAAGCCTGTAACTACACCCATGATGCTGAATTGTAAGCTAGATATATCACACTCTACCTCTCTTGAAGATGAAATGTATCGATATAGAGAGTTGCTAGGTAGTTTGATGTACCTTTCAGTAAGTACTCGGCCTGATATAGCATTTGCTTGCAGTCATTTAAGTCAGTTCAGCCATGCTTTTGACAAGAGTCACTGGTTAGCAGCCAAGCACGTCTTAAGATATTTAGCAGGGACTTTAAATTATTCACTATATTTCTATAGGGGTAATGATTTAAAAATTACTGCGTTTGCAGATGCTGATTGGGGAAATAATTTGCTAGACCGGAAATCCTATAGTGATTTTGTAATAAAGTTAGGTGATAATATAATAAACTGGGAATCAAGGAAACAGAAATGTGTAGCACTTACAAGTACGGAAGCTGCTACTTATCAATTGGAGATGTATGCAAAGTTTTATGTTTTATTAAAAATTTGATGTTTGAACTTACTAGTAAAACTGTAAAAATTGTAATTTATACTGATAATCAAAGCGCACATAAACTCCTAGAATGTAAAGAATATTGTCACAAGAGGAGCAAACATATTGATCTTAGGTATCACTTTGTAAAAGATCTAATTAGAAATGACTTTGCTACTGTTAAATATTTACCATCTGAGAATATGATAGCAGATGTTCTTACGAAGCCATTGGGTAGAGTTAAGCATGTAGAGTTCACTTTATCAATCAATGTAAGGCCATGAGTTTAATCATATATGATCTCGTAGTATGTAGAGCTTAAGGGCAAGTGTTAAACCGACTGTGTATAAGCTCCACATACTCTCTATTATTATCTATGAATGATTATAACGATATAAATCTGCATCTATGGTCGCCTCACTCTTCCCTGTGCTGTCAAGCCGGCTGCCTGTACTTTTTAATGTCCTAAATGTGTTTTATAAATCTAATGACATCAAGATGCATTTCATGCTATTTAGTATTAATATTTAATATTATAAAAAGGTTTCTCTTTGTGGTAAGCTTTGTAAGTAAAGTTCCGTTCACCGCACTTACTAACTGTTTTATTTCATCGCTAATCCACGAGCCTCTCCACCAGGCTAGGACACCTGAGGAAACCTACAAGTGCTGCCTACCCTGGATGGAATAATAATAATAATAATAATAATAATAAGCCTTTTTATTTCCTTATCAGTTAAGTACAATTTCCTTATTACTAAGATGCGTATTAGTGTTTACCTTACTTTAGTTTTATTAGTAGTAGTATTTTAAAAGTAAAAATTAATATGTATAATATTTATCCGATAGGAACCCCTTCTAGGGTGTAGGCCTCCTCCAATTCGTTCCAGATTTCTCTTTCTTCCGCCTTGTACATCCACTGTTTTCCTGCTATTGCCACTATGTCGTCGCTCCAGCGCTTATGTGGTCGTCCACGGTTTCTCTTACCGCCAGGTCCCGTCCATAGAGTTACCTCTCTAGTCCACCTCTTATCTTTGTAACGCGCTAAGTGTCCGGCCCATTTCCATTTTAATTTAAGGACATAGTTAAGGGCGTCAATTAATTTGGTTTTGTGCCTAATATGCTCACTTCTCACTTTGTCGATTTTTCTTAACTTAAGCATGCTCCTTTCCATAGCGCGTTGGGTGGTAGTGATTTTAGTTTTAGCTTTTTTCGTGTGGCGCCAAGTTTGGCATCCGTAAGTAAGTGCTGGCAGAATATTTGTATCCATCACAATTTTTTTAAGACTTAGAGAGTAATCTCCTTTAAAAATTTCTTTCAACGACCAATATTTCTTCCAACTTATGTTTATACGTCGGTCTATTTCCTCTTCTGTGTTAATGTCGCTGAAAGCAATTTCTCTTCCCAAATAAATATAGCGCTCTACATATTCAAGTGGTGTTTGGCCAAGGGTAATAGGTTGTCGTTTACTATTCGTCATAATCTTGGTTTTTTCCTCATTCATCTTTAATCCTACTTTCTCGCTCTCTTCACTTAGTGAGTTTATCATTCTCTCTAGGGTTTTACTCGTGGAGGCGAAAAGAACGATATCATCAGCGAATCTGAGATGGTTTAGGTATTTGCCACGTATTTTGATTCCCTCTTGTTGCCATTTTAGTTTTGAGAATATATTTTCTAGTACGGCAATAAATAATTTAGGTGAGATCGGGTCTCCTTGCCTCACGCCTCTGCCTATAGGAATCGGTTCCCCTCTTGTTTCTAGTCTAACCGTACTTTTACAGTTATTATATAAGTCTCTTAGTACATTAGTATAATTCCGGTTGATTTGAGACTGATAGAGTGCTGTCCCTGGATGGAATACAACAACACATATTTCAATAATTAGGCCTAGTTGGTGTCAACAAATTTTATAACTTATCATGACTAAAGTCTATGACATCTAGATTTTGTTTCGTATCGTCATTTATTTAACAGTAATCAGATAAATCATGTTAACAATAACATAATCAACTTATGTTGTTAATTTGTGACGCCGATATCGTTTGTATGTTCTGCTTACAACATAGCAGCGTGTTGCTTTTGTTGATGACACGTTAAATTGTTCACACACTACTTACAGTTCTTTAGGACCTTTAGGTTTGGGTTTAGGTTAGATAGGACCTTTATCCATTGTACATTCGACTTTGTTTTATCGTAGAGGAAAAAACTACTAAAGCCAAAGTTATCAACTTGTTTAAATTTATTTCCAGTTGACAACACGAACCTAACCTGTTGGCGCCTTATTACCAAACTACTGCCTTCAATTAAGTAAGCAAAATAAAATTATGTAAAACAAGATTTACCACAATGTTGGGGTGGTACAGACGGTTTCATCTTTTGTTGTGCTAACTCAATTATTTAGTCATTTCGTATTATTAGCGAAATGAAAGTTACTTATACTGATACGTACTTTACACTCGTCGCCGATGTGATGTCCTATGATTTAGGATTAAGTAGTTGGATAATAAAATAACAATATGCGTGTTACCCCACACGCTCACGCCGCGACCAACCCACTGACCACTGAGAGCAGTGACAGCTCATTGACAGATGCGGTTGTTAGGCGGGAAACGGTGCTAACGGCAGGGCGTTTATTCTAGTATGCCACAACGTGGGAACAACACTAAAACTATTATATTTGATTTCACCAGATTACTATATTATAGCTATTTTTAAATCACCAACATTTATGGGACCTTGATCATGATTAATGAATTCCCTTTACTGTAAGGTTTCTTTATTTTAAAAATAAATGACTTAAAAATCAACAGTTTTTTTTCCTTTGTATAAAACTGCATGCCATGCAATTCCACAGAGCATACAAACGTGGGTATCGACAAAATGATTCGACTTTCTACATCACTATCTCCAAAACTATATCGATAGAACATTACAAGTGGCATCACTAGTATTTTTTCTGTAAGGTTGGTGAAAATTGTAAGACAAAACTTAGCTACGTGCGATGTATGAAGTGCCGTCTCTTAAAACGTAGTGATTATATTATTATATTCTCTTTGCTGTCAAAAGTTTCTTCTTGAAAGATTAGTTCTTGCAAGTGAACTTAGTGAAGTGTGTCCAAATTATAGTGATTTTAATCGAAGAATGTCAGTAGGTACGCCAAATCGCTTGAAACTTTGTAGCAGTAAAATTTATAAATAAACAAACATACTACTTTTTATTTTATTCAAAAAGACTCAGTAGTTTTGATTCTATGAACGTTTAAAACGTTTGTTTGGGTCATATTAAAGCGCGCGGGGGCCATCTTGCTGGGGTGACGTCATCGCTTAACAGCGGTACGCGCCCTTATATGAAAAAGTAAGTTTACAGGGTTATAACCAGAGGTCGGAATAGGTAGTGCTTATTAACCTAAACTTGACTCACGTTCATTCATGCGTGAGTGAGATGGGGATGAATGAAGATGCAACAAGTTTAGGTTAATAAGCACTACCTATTCCGACCTCTGGTTATAACTTTTGAACCGTCATAAGTAGAGTCTGTCTAATGAAAGCTGAACCTGGGAAAAAGCGGCAAATTCAAAAAATCTTGATATGGTATTACCGATCAATGAAGGAATAAACGATATTGATACTTTTATTATTTTATTTATTTTGGTGGGCACAAAGGAAGAGGAAACGCGTACTATATTTTCATATATATTATTACGAGCGCTATATTTTGATTGAAAGCACTTTAGGTAAAATACGATGACAGTGACTGGAGCACATTTGGTTTTTCGAAATATATTTGACATGAAAATATAGTGATCTGCACGTGTAGGACAAGTTGTATTTTCTCGCTTGTCGCTCTGTGCGTCTCTATCGTAACAGACTAGATAGTAAGGGAGATCCGAGCGACAAACAAGTCACGAGCAACTTGTGCTAGTCGTGCTGTTGATAGATTTCATTGATACGAGAGGTTTTCGTCTGTGTCGCACACAGCATAATAAAACAATGATGATGAGGAATATTATATTCAACCTTTTTAATAAAGTAATTAGAGGTAACATTATTCTCATCACCCTTACACCTCTATCTAACGACAATTATATCTTGGAGAAGAAGCGCCGCAAGAAACTCCAGCAGATCATTTTTTCCAATCATAAAATACAATTATTCTTAAAAGTAACATTACAAGGTAGTAAAGTAATTAATAATTATTTCTAACAACACAAACTTAGTCGTTACAAATGTACGCTCAATAACATTGAGTAAATTAAAAATAGTGACTAGGAGAACAACATGACGAGGTCTCTACGTCAGGAACGATAACTAAAATAACTAACTGGAAAACAGGTTCTTGCAAGCGTGAACAGACAGGACCCCACTGACAACACCCGTTCACGAGTATGACGCTGATCTCAGCCATCGCCTCCTCAACCATGTGTTTGAAAAGAATAATTAATGAGGGCTAATAAAACAACGGAATCTTTAGCACTCCTGGTATGAAGCGACCTCATCCAGCCACGGTTTCTAACTTGGATAACTTTGATGTTAAAACTATCCGTAATAAAGTCTATGAGTTTTATGTTGTAAAAAAGCAAATTCCGACTCAGAACACTTCTGGCAAATTTGAAAGAAAATATGGGTTTTACAGGCTCCAGATAGACTCTACGTAAAATACTGATGAGCAATGGTTTTGAATAAAAAATAAAATAAAAAAAACGTTCAGTGCTCATAGAACGATATGACATTGCAGTCTTGCGACAATGATCTTGAGAACCAAAGCCACGAAACGTGCCAAAAATAAGCCAATTATATATCTTGATGAAACCTATCTTCATCAAAATTACAAGCCAAAAAGATCATGGCCGTGGACCGTCGACATCTGGTTTAATAGAAAATATTTCCTCCGCAAAAAGACTTATCATCATTCATGCTGGTTCCGTAAATGGATTTGTGCACATGCAATGTTGACATTTAGCACTAAGTCTACAAAGGCAGATTAACACCATTACATGAATACTACAAATTTTAACAGGTATTTACGAGAGAAATTGATACCAAATTTATTTGAACCCAGTGTGATTGTGTTTGACAATGCAGGTTATCATGCGGTACAAATTAATAAGCCCCTAAGCACAAACACACGCGAAGCTGAAATACAAGCCTGGCTCCGTGCTAAGTCTGTGAATTTTGATGAAAGTTTATACAGAGAAGAACTTTTTGTTTTAGTGAATCAGCACAAAACAAAGCCAATTTATGAGGCAGATAAAATTCCTAAAGCTAGTGGTCATGACATGAAGTGCTCACACTCTCACCTTACCAATGCGATCTAAACCAGATCAAGCTCATTTGGAATACTGTAAAACGAAAAGTGGGTAGCAAAAATATAGGTAAATCGGCGACAGAATTTGAAAAAAATCTAAAGGAATCCTTTGATGTAATGCATGGAAGAAGATGACAGACCATGACCTATGTCGAAAACCAATACAAGGAAAAGGATGGAATTACTAATCAATTGGAAAGCTTCATAATAAGTGTATGTGATGGTGAACCTTCCAGTAGTTCCAGTTCAGATGATACCCTAAGACTCTAGGAACTGTAATTAAAATCAGATTCTAAATACTCTATTTCTAATGATTCATCTGAACTAGTGCTGTCATCATCACGGACACTTATAATGAATGATTTCTTTAGTTATTCCATCCCTGGTTTTGTACTGAGCTTCAATATTAAGCACATGATTAGTCATTTTCTTCCAATGCTCCGGTGTTATGCTGTCAAAAGACTCTTTAATAATTTTTTCAATTTCAGCTGCTGATACGCCAACATTTCTACTCGCGACTTTTCTCTTCGCCGAACTCCAGATTAGCTCAATGGGGTTAAGGTCGCAATGGTAGGGCGGAAGTCTTAAAACCTCATGACCGTGCTCCCTTAGAATTTCATCGGCTTCATAGATTGGGTCTGCTTTGTGTTTATGTGCCAAGACAAGAAGTTCTGGTACAGTATAATATTCTTCAAAATCAATTTGTTTAGAACGCAGCCACTCTTTTATTTCGGCTTTGCGGGTGTTGGTATTTGGTACCTTATTAATTTGCACCGTGTGATAGCTAGCATTGTCCATGACAAAGACACTTGGTTCACTCAAGTTGGGAATAAGCTTCTCACGTAACCACTTATTGAAATTTGTGGCGTTCATGTCATGGTGATAGTCTGCTTTGATTGATTTTGTGCTAAACGTTAATAAAGCATTAGGCACAAAACCATCTTCTGATCCAGCGTGAACAATAATAAATCGTTTTCCAGCTGAGATATTGCCAACTACACCTTAGGTGGAAGGCCCCTGCCACGACTTTTTTGTTTTGTAGTTCTGGTGAACGTAAGTCTCATCCAGGTATATTATTTTTTTACCTTCAGCACGTTTTGATGCAATAGTCCTTAGGTAGCGGTGTCGCCAAGCTGCTATGTCAAAACGCTCAATAAGTATCGAACGTTGTTCAGTATTTTGTTTAAATTCGTATCCATTTGCCATTAGTATTCGGCGTAAAGTCTCAAGGCATCCGGTAAAACCGATGCTTTCTCTCAACTCTGCCAATAAGCATCTGAGTGTAGGCACTTGTTTTTTTACAATATAAAATTCATTTATTTTATTTCGGATAGCTTGGATGTCAAAGCTATCCAAATTAGACACCGTGGCCTTGTGAGGTCGCTTTTTTCCGGGAGTACTAAAGACACCGTTGTTTAATTTTCCCTCATTACTTATTCTTTTTAAAGATGAAACACTGATATCTGTAAGAAGAAAGAAAGTGTTAAATAAACAGAACACCATTTAGAAAAACATTGTGTGGTTGCGCAGTACAGCCCCATTGTACAGTCCGACAGCCCTAAAAACATTTGGGTTTAGGTGAAATGAAATTGCATCGGTGAGGTTCTAATCGCAACGGTTTAAGAACAAGGAAGACTCATATAACCCGAACATCTTTTATATCTGGCCGATCAAAAATGACATTAAATAAATAGATAAGGTACTAAAGTGTACACATATTTATGAAATCGACTGTACAGTGTACATTTGGTTCATAAACAACAAAATGCTGTTTGCTCCGCACACAGAAAATACATATCAAATAATATGTTTATGATATCTTTTAACTAAACACCTCCTTATTGTTTTATTGAAACTATGAGTGTCAGTTACATTAATCATCTGTCTATTAAATTAATTTAATAAAATTGTGAATGCTAAGAGATTCAACATGATATAGGGACAGACAATAGGTACCTACACCTATTATATAGGGAAAGACAATGATAATTTTAGTAATTACCGGTCATTGAAGATACTTCTTCTAAATATTTCGTCTGAGTCTGGCAGGCTAACTCAGTTTCCTCAACCTCTTTCAGCTGCTTTACGTTTTCCAGCACACTTTTGTCAACGTGCACGTCCAGGTTTTCTGAAACGAATTTAATTTCGTTTAATTTCTTAATCTCATCGTATAATAGACAGAAAAAGGTAAATTAAACTTAGGATTGCACATAGAGAAATAAGAAGTATCAAAATAAACATGCCGTACTAAAGCCGTACTAACCTATAAATTTGGTCACCGTAACTAAACAATTAATTTTCTGCATCAATAATGCTTTTCTTTCTTCTTGTTTTTCTTTGTACTTCTGTATAATAGTATACAGAATCTCCCGGACACCGACTCTTATCGTCGACGGCATGATTACTCCGTATTTTTATCAATTTAGATCTCGAATTGACAAGTTTCTAACAACAACAAAGTCCAAACGACATATTAAATAGTGTTGCCAGACTCGTCAGCCAAGAAAAATCCAGGTTCAGCTTTCATTAGACAGACTCTAGCCAGTTAAATTTTTCACAGAATACGTGTTATTATAAAATCTATCGTTTAAAATCGTACAATGAACAATAAATCACATCCCAAGAGGGGTCCCCATACAAGAAACATGAAAATAAATCAATTTTTTTAGCATTTTTATACGGATTGTATTTTTATAATGGCTTCTTATTGTGATTTTGTGATGCTATTTTGAGCTTAAATTGTATTTTTTTTTTAGTTTACGACTAAATAGCAATGTCAAGTAAAACTGCTACAAATATGTGACAAAACTGATTTTATCAACACGATATTTTAAGCGGTCACCCATCCTGTTTTAGACTACGCGTGTAGTTGCTTAACTTTGGAAGGCAAAGTACGGGTTGTATTTGTATAATAGCTTTTTATTTCGGTATCACATTAAGTTTGGATAATAATTAAAACTCCATACAAACATAAATAGTTTACGACCAAACAGTAAACTGTAGTAAAACTCTTACAAATATGTTAAAAGCCTAGTTTAAATCAACACGATCGATGTTTAGGTAAGCGGTGGTTGCTTAACTTTGGTGGTAGGCCTTGCTTTACAAATTTCGTGTTAATTTAGAATTAATATCGCTACTGTATAAAAGAGTGAACTATAAAACTTGAATTTTTGATTGACCTAGCAGTAGTTCTGATACTTCGTGTATTCATTTCATCGATTTCAAATTTCGCGCGCGGGCGCTTCCAAGTCGATAGACGTACCTCCCTACATACCTACAACACTCTCGCTTTGCTAGGTCTAGGCATTATTGCCACTATCCCAAAATTTAAAGTTCTTGATTATTATTCTAATTTTATTTAACCAACTTATTCGACAATCATTACAAATAGCAAAGCCGGTCAGTGACAGACAGTTAGTTATGTAATACAAAATAATAGATAAACATAGCTGCCGTAACATCAAAACGAATTCCTTAAAATATTACGACTTACAAAGTTAAGCAAGTACAAGCGTAGTCTATAACAGGATGGGTGACCGCCTAAAACATCGTGTTGATAAAATCAGTTTTGTCACATATTTGTAGCAGTTTTACTTGACATTGCTATTTAGTCGGAAATTATGAAAATTGGACTACAATTTAAGCTTAAAATAGCATCAAAATAAGAAGCCATTATTTAAATACAATCCGTATAAAAATGCTAAAAAAAAAGAATTATTTTCATGTTTCTTGTATGGGGTTTCTTGGGATTTGATTTATTGTTCATTGTACAATTTTAAACAATAGATTTTATAATAACACGTATTCTGTGAAAATTTCAACTGGCTACTTATAACGGTTAAAAAGTTATAGCCCTGTAAACTTACTTTTTCATATAAGGGTGCTTATCGCTGTTAAGCGATGACGTCATCATCCGTGAGCGCTAGCAGCCGGGTTTCGAGCGCCGCATACGAAGTTTAAAATTTAATATATCGAAAACTATTTGACATATCGAAATGATTTTTTTACAGCTAATTTTAGTTTTTAATGAATAATACGGTAAGCCAAAAATCTAAACTGGCTGAAATTCTCTATTATTGGACCTGATTCTACAGTGGCCTCTAAACTTCCTAATTTTATTTAGGTGTCGCTAAAACGCTGCTATTCTACGAGCAGCTGTCATAATCAAATTACAAGCGCTAATTTGAATCTGACGCTTCTTATTTTAGGCGGTCCATTAAAATATTGTATTGACATTCTGGAATAGCACTTGTTATATCTGCCGTCTAAACTATGTCTAAAAATTAGACAATTTAGTTTTAGGCTATTTAAGCGATGTGCACGTAGAATCGGGTCCATTAAAAGACACTCAATCCTATAGACCAATATAATTACCTACATTAAAAATACAGCGCAAAAAATTTAACAGTGCAGAAAAGATACTTGCAACGTGATACGAGGGCTGCTACTTATGTAACCGGAATAGAAAAAAATAACAAACGTATATGACTAAATATGGTTTTATTGTTTTTCAAAATATTCTCCCTTATGATCGATGCACTTTTGCATACGTTGAAACCAATTTTTAAAACATTTTTTCCACTCTGACTGAGGTATCTCCAAAACGTGCTGTTTGAACGCGTCGACTGCATCTTCACGGGTCGAAAATCGTTGACCACGTAATTTATTCTTTACATTTGGGAATAAATTGAAATCATTGGGTGCCAAATCAGGGCTGTACGGCGGATGACCCGTTAATTCTATATTTTGACCTTCCAAAAATCGAGTCGTTTCGCGTGATGTATGACAGCTGTCATTGTCATGGTGAAGAACGATTCTGCGTCGCAGGTTGTTTTTACGCATTTCTTCAAATACCTCCGGCAAACAAATGGCCGTGTACCATTCCGAATTAACCGTTTTACGATTCTCTAGTGGCACTGTAGCCAGATGGCCCTTAATACCGAAAAAGCAGGCGACCATTTGCTTCAAGGTGCTTTTTGCACGAGTTACTTTCGTAGGGTTCGGCTCATTTTGAAACACCCACACTGTTGATTGTTGTTTAGTTTCCGGATCATACGCATAGATCCAGGATTCGTCACCTGTGTAGATATTATAAACAGCTTTTGAGTCACCACGGATATATTTTTGTAACATTTTCTTGCACCATTCGACGCGAGCCTCTTTTTGATCCTTAGTTAAATTGTGAGGGATCCAACGGGAACAAATTTTTTTTACAGCTAAATGATCATGTAATATCTTATTAATGCTCGTCATACATATGCCCAGAGTCGCCTCTATCTCGCGATATGTAACATGACGGTCATGCATTATAAGTTTTCGCACAGCTTCAATATTTTGTGGTACAACGACCGATTTCGGGCGACCTTCCTTAACTTCGTCCGTGAGCATACTTCGTCCACGATTGAACTCACTAAACCAGTGGTACACAGTGCTTTTCGATGGAGCTTCATCACCAAAAGTCGAAGTTACTTGATCTATGCACTGTTGTTGCGTTAAACCACGCCGAAAATCATGATAAATCATAGCACGAATATTTTCACGAGTGAGTTCCATTCTTGCAGCGAGATGACATTTTGATCCCGCCAAAAACAAAAGACTAGCGTACATAAGAAAAAAATTATAGCGGCCAGTATTAAAAAAAAGTTCAAATTTTACCATGGCGGTCAGATATAACGTTTATAAATGTTGGAATCCCAGATTCCGGATACATAAGTAGCAGCCCTCGTATCAGGAAAATAAAGCCGTGGTCTTGCAACCAGTGGCCCGTTTCACGAAGCTACAAGTTACAAATTACAAGCGGAACTCCTTTTCTAGCAAATGGAGTTAGAAAGAGACTTCCGCTTCTAATTTGTAACTTGTAGCTTCGTGAAACGGGCCTCAGGCCATCAAATCAAAAAAAAAAGGGAACTTGTAACCAGAGGCCCTACTTTGAAAATCGAAGTTCGAAGTTACGTTAGCTCCATCCCTGTCACTCGTTATTTGAGACTAGATCGGGAGAAAGGGATGGAGCTAACGTAACTTCGAACTTCGAATTTAAAAGTAGGGCCTCTGTAAATTGTAATTTGTAGCTTTATAAAACAGGCCCCAGAGGCCCGTTTCACGAAGCCACAAGTTACAAATTACAAGCGGAACTCTCTTTCTAGCAAAAGGAGTTAGAAAGAGACTTCCGCTTGAAATTTGTAACTTGTAGCTTCGTGAAACGGGCCTCAGGAAGAATACAAATAGGTCTATAATTATTTGGGTCGTCTTTCTCATTTTTCTTATGAATCCGAATTACTTTTCCTAGTTTAAGGCAAGACGGAAATATTCCTTGTCTAAGACAACAATTTACTATATTCAGCACTAATTCTGAAATACAATTATTTTTAAGAGTTATTTTTTTGATAAAGTCGGGCGTTCAAGTTAAATACATTGTCGGTCTCGACCAAGGTCACGCCTTGCACTGTCGGAATGGCTTGTTTTGTTGGCGACACTCTAGCAGGCCCTTAAGGTGGAAATAAATCTGGCAACACTAATTTCTGCCATTTTGTTTTGTTGTTTGCGACTTTGCGTTTGCGTAGGTTTTAGTTAGGCGTGCTTATTGTTGTTGTAGAGCGCGTACTTTTTAATATTGGTCATGTCGGGATAGATGGAGCGAGGAGCAAGCTATGGCTTCTGTGTAATATATTGTTTAGACTCCTGCATACTGCGGAAAGTAATGTTGCAGCGGATCTGGTGGCTTTTTAATATTCAGTTGGTGAGTTGTAATTATACTTTATCTAATTATGATTATATTATTTGTAATCTCCTATGTAGCGTTCCCTCGTCTCTGTATATAGCGCATAACGTAAGTATTCACCGTCATGCGTATGATTGAAAGCATACCTACTGAAACTTGAAACTTATCGTCAGCTAGTCACTGAGGTGGTTTACCTTCATAAATCTGTAGTTGCAAGTAGGTATTTTGCCTTGATCGATATTGTGACCGGTTGCCATTAAATAAATATAAAACATAAAACAATAATAAGTATTTTGTCGTGAAAATTGTATGTTATTTTTTTGTTTCCTCGAGAATTTAGCAATATACTTATGTCGAGAAACACTGAAATCTGTGTTTGCTCTGCATCCAAATTTATTTAGTGTCGGGGCTTTTCACGGTCGCTTAACACCTACCGATTTTTACCTATTTAGCTTTTATTCGCAACTTAAATGTTCTGAAGTGAAACAAACATAATAAAATAGTCTTAAGATGTTGGTAAAATAAAATAGTCTTAAGATGTTGGTAAAATAAAATAGTCAAAGAGAAATACCCTCATTCTTCTAATATATCATATCATTTATTACTTTTCCCTGTGAAATTTATTTCCCACATAGTCCATATTTTTTGATGTTGGGCTCGTTAATGTCTTTGGTTTCCTAAACCTCAAAGTTCGAACAAATCTCAAAGTCTGAAACATCTGGCTATTCATACTCGTAGAACTATGGACTTACATACAGAATTGACTTGTGTTGCGTCAAAGCCAAACCTGGTTTAGATAGGTCAACATAGGTGATTTCGGTCTGTTCCACTGTTACAGGATCTTTGTTGCCATTGGTCATGATTTTTGTTTTTTCCGGGTTTAACTTCAATCCGGCTTTTGCTCTTTCTGATGCTAGATCATTTATCACCTTGCTTAGCTCGTCTTGTGTTTTTGCTAATAATACAATATCATCAGCGAATCGTAGGTTGCGTTAGCATGCGTCCATTTATATTTATGCCCGTGTATCTCCATTCCAGATTCCTGAAGATCATTTCTAGTACAGCCAGAAAAAGTGTTGGTGAAAGGGGGGTCACTCTGTCTCACGCATTTTTGTATTTGAAACATATTTCCTTCCTTTTCTAGTCGGATACAAGCCGAAGTGTTTTTATAAATATTTTTAATAATTCTTATATATTTGTGCTCTATACCTAGTTCCTTTAAGGCTTTCCAAATTTTTCAGTGTATCAGAGATTTAAAAGCTTTACTGTAATCAATGAAAGCTTTGTAGTATGGAAGCTGGTATTCAGCATATTTATCTATAATTTGTCTTACAGTATGGATGTGGTCTAATACCGAGAAGTCCTTGCAGAATCCTGCTGGTTCTATTGGTTGTTGTTGGTCTAGTTTCCTTTCTATTCTTTTCAAAATAATCTTTGCTAATACCCTATAAATATTAGACATTAGACTGATGGGCCGATAATTTCCAATATCGCATTGATTCCCTTTCTTAAATAGAAGGATTATGATTGATTCGGTCCACTGTTTTGGGATGATTTCTGTATTGATCACATTGTTGAAAATTTCTGTGAGTATAGGTGTTAGTGCTGCTTTCGTTTGCTTAAGTATTTCATTGCTTATGCCGTCTGGCCCTGGAGCTTTATTGTTTTTCTGTGTGTCAATAGCTTTTTCCGTTTCTTCCTGCATGATGTATGGTACCGTTTCGTTCTCTGGTAAGTCTATTTCTCTTTCATTCGTGTTGTTTTTGTATAGTTCGGTATAGTAGTCTGTAGCGATCCTGAGTATTTCCAGTCTACCAATCTTCTCTGCCCCACTGCTATTTTTCATCTTCACAATGCATTCTTTTTTATTAGTTAATTCTTTGTACGCCTTCCTTATTCCTCCTGTCTGTCTAATATGTCTCTCTATTGTTTCCATTATTAGTCTTTCCTTATGTTTTCTTTTATGTCTTTGCTAATTTTTGCTATTTCTTTTCTATTTTTATCTGTCTTTTTCGCAGTTATTAGAGCTGCTCTTTGGTCAAGGAGGTTGGTAGTTTTTTCTGTCATCCAATTGTTTAGGTTTTCTTTCGTGTTGCTCTGCTCTTTAGTAGTGATGACTGTACGTTCTAAACAATAAATAAATAATGAGTGTAAAAGGCTGACTAAATTCTAAATTTTAAATTCTTTTGATTTTTATTTTCACATTATATCATGTTATCTATGCCATGGAAATGTAATTGATTTATTAAACATATTTGGCATTAGTTTTAGTTTTGATTTAAGTACATAATTGCAGTACCCTTACATTGTGGTGCCCTTGCAGATACTAACTACTTAAAGATACTAACACCAATCTGTACGACTTCTGTGCCATGTGATTACCAGAGGTCGGAATTTTCAAGGCAAAACATAAGACTGCAATGTTGCTAGTGTTAGAAACATTTTTTTATTGATAGTTTCGTAATAGAAGAAAAAAACGGATCACCGAATACAAAAAAATATTTGATACAAAAATTTTCGTGAGGTTTGTATAAAATTGTATAGATACAGATGCAATTTCTTCTTCGAAGTCCATGTCAGTACACACAGCAGCACATGACATTTTATTTGGTTTGTCATAGTAATAAGAGTAGATAATGATTATTTCTCAAGATTCTCTGGAAGTAGACTGTTTTGTTTATCCATTAAAGCCATTTATATATACTAAATGAACATTCAACTTCATTCGACATCAAGGGAGCAAATATTTATAAAACTCATTGTAATTGGTATGATGTTCAGGTTGGGTAATATTCTTAGATATTTCTCGTAAGTTTTCATACTCAGGATTTCAGTCAGGAGTACAGCTTCGAGTTTGTATATCACTGGTAAAAGTTTACTCGAATTTATAATTAAACTTCGAACAGTGTCCAGAATTGGGAAAGATTCCATAATGGACAAAGTTGAACATTGTAATTGTTCTATTGAAGACTTCATAGTTGTTGCGAGTGAAATTTAGCTCTCCTTCACAGTTGTTGCGGATGAAATTTATCTCTTGTTGTAATTTTCACTTTTGGAAACATTTTTTTGCAGTTCTTATAGCTGCCGATTCATTAACAAGTATGGAGACGATATCACGTAATTGCTCATAGTATTGAGCGGAATATACAGCAGCATTTGTCCAAGTTCCCCATCTGATTATAATTGACTCGGGAGGTAATGGAATGGACCGATATTTTTCCTTAAAAAGGCGTACACGCTCTGGAGAATTTAAGAATATCTCTTTAACATTAGCAGACATAGGTAGGAGCACAGTCTTTTCACTCCGAACAAATTTAACCCTCATGAAACCGACTGATTTAAAAAGGTGTCCTGACTATCAATGTAGTGCATATCCTGATGTAACCAAATTGGTCGGCTTACTTTATAAAAAGCTTGCTAGGACACAGCAACAGATGGCGTTGTTCACAATATTTTAAATAACTAAAGTATATGTTTATAAATATAACTTACATCACTTTATTGGAATAAGAACATGAAATTATATTCACAATATTTCACACGATTTTTTATAATATTATTTCTACTGCTGGTATCACAAGAACATTTTTAGGGTGGTAGCACCAGCACATCTAAACGTCAATGTGCTTCGTTACACGCAGTAAATGGTTTGTTTTAATCCACCAAATTTTATCTCAAATTTGTGTGTAAAATAAAATATGTAAATTTATGTTTAAATATTCAAGTTAAAATACAGGGTGTCTGGCGGCAGATTTAAATTTTAGAACTCGATTTTACAAAAAGTTATAAATGGTGCGGGGGGGTGGGGGGCGTCATTGGAATCACCGATCGTGCGGATTTGTTAGTCACAATGCCGCAGTGGTCGGGAGAGCATCGTGCGTTCGCTATCGAGGCGTTCTTTAAAAGCGGCGATTCTTACGTTATCGCTCGTCGGCAGTTTTGTTCAAACTTCAACATTGGACGATTAAGTGATGGACCAAGCGTGAATTTAATTCGTTCGTGGGTGGAGAGATTCCGTGCAACTGCATCCGCTATGAACAGTCCACGCCCGGGGTCTAGCCGGACTTCAAGAACCCCCGCAAACATTGAACTTGTTGAAAGAAGTTTACGTGAAAATCCCCGACTTTCGGTACGGAAAAGGGCAGCCTCATTGGGACTTGCTAGAGCAGCTGTCCATGAAATTTTAAGAAAAGATTTGAAGTTCCATCCATTTAAAATCCAAATCATCCAAGAATTGAAGGAGAATGACTTTGTGTTACGCAAACAGTTTAGTGAAACAATGTTGGGGAGGTTTCGCACTGTGGATTCAATCTTTTGGAGTGACGAGGCTCATTTCCACTTAAACGGCCATGTTAATAAACAAAACTGTCGTTACTGGGCTCCACGAACTAAACATCAGAAACCGCTGCATTGCCCCCGAGTAACCGTTTGATGAGTTTTGTCCACAAGTGTGATTATCGGCCCTTTTTTCTTTGAAAATGCCCGGGAACAAGCGATAAATGTCAACAGTGAAAATTATGGAAGAATGATTACGGATTTCTTTTTGCCGAATCTGCGAGCTCATCCATCGTTCTCGTCACAGACGTGGTTTCAACAGGATGGGGCGACCCCACATACGGCTAGAATTTCAATGAGTTTGCTGCGAGAAGCTTTCCCTCAAAAACTGATAAGTCGTTTTGGGGACATCCCATGGCCACCAAGGTCGCCTGATTTGACCCCAATGGATTTTTTCTTATGGGGCTATCTCAAGGAGAGAGTTTACAATAACAATCCGCGTACTGTCGTAGCCCTAAAAGAAAACATTCGTTGTGAAATCCGCAACATTCAACCAAGCTTGCTGCAGAGTGTGGCACGAAACACGAGGCTTCGTTTCGAACAATGTGTGCAACTGAATGGCAAACATTCGAATGACATAATTTACAAAAAATGAAATCCGCATCATTACTTTCACTGTAACTATAATTAATAAAACCATATACTGAATTATTATTTTTTAATAAATTTTTTAAATTATAAATCTGCCGCCAGACACCCTGTACAAGTGTTAATACGGTGTATAAAAAAGTGTACTTAAATGAAAGTGAAATATAATGGAACGTGATAGCTGCCTTAAAAATGACATTTGGCATTGGCAGTCAGTCTTTGTCTTACCTTGTTTTTGTGCTTAGCGGATGTGCTTCTTCGTTTGTGATTTTCGGTGTGTTCGTTGTGTGTAAAGATTTGAATAAATTACTAAGTGGCTCAAAAACTGTTTATGATGTTGAAGATCGTGTACAACGAATGGCAGTCGATTATAGTAGGAAAAGACGTAAATAAATGTGTAAACAGTAATTCTGTGTATTATTTCGTAAACCCTGTACTTGTTTACTATCGTATTTTAATAAATTGACGGTTTCTATCATACCGCATAAATTGCAATGTGGTGTTATGGAAATCCACAATTTAATAAAATACGATAAGACTTAGAAGTTCTTGTATATAATTACTACCTACTGGCACGCCGCTATTGTCCTCGAAAAGTTGACTCGAACAGACCAAGAGATGTCGCTACTAGTAAGAAACCTTGAGTGATGTCTCTATCTCAGTATATAAAAAGTTACTCTATGGGTAGGAGTTTTTGTGGCAAAAATTATCCATTAAATTTATCAATAACTGTTTCAAATAAGTACTTATTTCAAATTGACATTTCATAGTAGATAGGTGTTAAGTTCACCAGATAAAATAAAAATTAACTAAAATGCTGATCACTACCCATCCTCATTATAATAATAGTAGGTAATTTACGTAATTCATAGGCATACTTTTTAGGGTTTTTTTTTTATTATGTATTTTTGTATCTGCAATCAGCTATTCTCAGATGTTCTGGAGGTATTCAACGTTGAGGTTGTACATCCATCGATGCAGCAACCTTTATTACCCTTGGCTGTTTACAGTGACATATTATAAATAGAAAAGTAGCTCGACTCCGGCCCTTTAGGAGATTCTTATACCTATTGCCGCTCGGGCGTCAGGGTTGTCCAAACTTGTTTTTCAATTTTAGTCACCTACTTGGCCATACTGTGATTTATAATCATGTTAATTTTCATAAATTACACAAACCTAAAGTAAGTATAAATATTGTTAGGTACCTAAGTACCAAATTTAAATTATTTTACTTACATACTTTTTATCTGTTGACACTAAATAATAATTATATTTATAGGTATGTGACGTGATATGTAAATTCCTTTTCGACCTTTTGATAATACCGCTTTCGCGCAAGGCGGCTTCCTTTGACTACTTAGGTACCTGTTATTGGCGGCACGCGCCGTCGCCGCGCGGCTTCCTTAGAGCATTGGCCGCTCGCTTTGGTTCTAGGCTTGTGCTTTGGGTACTAGGCAACGATAAGCATATTTATGTAGTGAAAAATACATACTTAATATGACTACATAGGTACATATAAAACGCCCAAGACTCAAACAAAAAATACCTACTCGCACTCATCACACGAATATTTGCCCTGACCGGGAATCAAATCCAGGACCGCTAGCTTCATAAGCAAGGTCACTACCAACTACCTAGGCCATCCACGTCGTCACATGTTACGTGTCACGTCACACTCAATAACTTAAATCACCTACTTAATACGTATTTATTTCACCTAGGTATACTATAGGCAGGCCGGTACGAAATACCTTTTATTAAATCTGGATATAGTTGTACCTACCTAAGCTAGGTTTAGACATCCGTCCGTATACAGAACAATATTTAAGCGTTTTCGGCAGCGACATTGTCGCTCGATAGCTAAGTACGCGCGCTAAAACAAAACGTAACCGAACGCAATGACGCCGCGGCCCCGACTAAGTTCCCTCGAAATTTCTTGAGATCTCGTTTCGTATTGGTTCGCCCCGCCACAGGCCCCGCCCACAGCCGCAAGCCGCGCGATGTACCTTTGTTTGAAGACGATCTACTGTTCTCTATACTGTGACAGTGATGCCAGCTTTGCTCTCTTGAGACGATATACACAATAAGTGGTGTCAATGAGTTTTGCTGCTAGCTTGTTTATGTGGTGTTCAATTCTAGACATGGAGTTCTTGTTGAAGTGTTTAATTTCTTCTTTATTTGTTGGTATTTCTGTGTAATGAAGAATGTCAGTAGGTACGCCAAATCGCTTGAAACTTTGTAACGGTAAAGTTATAAAGTTATAAATAAACAAACATACAACTTTTTATTTCATTCAAATAGACCCAGTAGTTTTGATTCTACGAACGTTTAAAATTTGGGTCAAAAATATTAAAGCGAGCGGGGGCCATTTTGCTGCAGTGACGTCATCGCTTAACAGCGGTACGCGCCCTTATATGAACGAGTAAGTTTACATACAGGGCTAAAACTTTTTAACAGTAATAAGTAGCCAGTTGAAATTTTCACAGAATACGTTTTATTATAAAGTCTATCGTTTAAAATTATAAAATGAACAATAAATCAAATCTGAAGAGGGGTCCATACAAGAAACATACATCCATATAAAAATGCTAAATAAAATGTTTTTTATGTAGCATTTTTATATGGATTGTATTTTTATAATGGCTTCTTATTTTGATGGTATTTTAAACTTAAATTGTATTATAATTTTCATAGTATACGACTAAATACCAATCTCAAGTATAACTGCTACAAATAAGTGACAAAACTGATTTTATCAACACGATGTTTTAAGCGGTCACCCATCCTGTTTTAGACTACGCGTTTAGTTGCTTAACTTTGGAAGGCGAAGTAGGGGTTGTATTTGTATCATAGCTTTTTATTTCGGTGTCACATTAAGCTTAAATAATAATCTAAACTCCATACTAACATATATAGTTTACGACCAAACAGTAAACTGTAGTAAAACTCTTACAAATATGTTAAAAAGTGCCTACTTTAAATCAACACGATGTGGTGCGGTGGTTGCCTAACTTTGGTGGTAGGCCTTTCTTTACAAATTTCATGTTAATGTAGAATTTATATTTCTACCTTCTAAAAGAATGAACTATAAAACATGATTTTTTGATTAACCTAGTAGTAGTTCTGATACTTCGTGTATTCATTTCATCGATTTCAAATTTCGCGCGCGGGCCAAGTCCAAGCCCAAGTCCCTCACTCGCGATTAGATACCTACAACACTCTCGCTTCGCTAGGTCTAGGCATTAGCGGCCGCCACGCCAACTGTAGCAAGTAGGTAGTGTTAAACTGTTTTAGAGCATTATTTTATTACTGTGTTATTTCGTGTATGCAAGATACTGTGTGTGTGTGTTAGTACTACCGCTGCGGGCTTTGCCGCCCGCGTCCCGCGTCTCGCGTCTCGCGCTATGTTTTTATATTTTGGGATGTTTTACTTTAGCTATCAACATACTTTTTGCATTAATGTTTTGGTATTTTTATGTAAAAAGTGGTTATCCCAAAATTAAAAGTGCTTGATTATTATTCTAATTTTGTTTAATCAACTTCTTCGACAAATATTACAAACAGAAAAGCCGGTCGGTGACAAACAGTTATTTAGTTAAACTGTCTGTAATACAAAACAATAGATAACCATAACTACCATGGTAACATCAAAACAAATGCGTAAACATAAACTTAAAGTTAAGCAACTACAAGCGTAGTCTAAAACAGGATGGGTGACTGCCTAAAACATCATGTTGATAAAATCAGTTTTGTCACATATTTGTAGCAGTTTTACTTGAGATTGCTATTTAGTCGGAAACTATGAAAATTAGACTACAATTTAAACTGAATAAAAATACAATCCGTATAAAAATGCTAAAATAAAAGTATTTTTGTCATGGTTCTTGTATGGGGACCCCTCTTGGGATTTGATTTATTGTTCATTTTATAATTTTAAACGATAGATTTTATAATAACACGTATTCTGTGAAAATTTCAACTGGCTACTTATTACGGTTAAAAAGTTATAGCCCTGTAAACTTACTCGTTCATATTATAAGGGCGCGTCCCGCTGTTAAGCGATGACGTCATCATACGTGAGCGCTAGCCGCCGGGTTTCGAGCGCCGCGTACGAAGTTTAAAGTTCAATATCTCGAAAACTATGTGACGTATCGAAATTATCTTTTTACAGATATTTTTAGTTTATAATGAAGAATACGGTAAGCCAAAAATCTGAACTGGCTGACATTCTCTATTGTGTACGTCACAGTTTTTCGTGAACCATGGTGCGTTTGTTATGGGTTTCAGGGCATTGTTCTGGAAGCGTTGTAAAATTTCAATATTTGAGTGGCTGGCTGACCCCTAGAGCTGGATACCGTAGGACCATACGGGTTTTAATATGGTTTTATAGATTAGGATTTTATTCTCTGAACTTAATTTTGATTGTCTACCTATCAGCCACAATAAGTCTCGAAGTTTCCGGCTGCATTGATCTCTTTTTCTACCGATGTTCTCCCTCCAAGTAAGCCTTCGGTCTATATGCATGCCAAGGTATTTTACCGTTTCTTTGTGAGGCAGTATTGCATTATTCAGTTTGACTGCTATTGTTAACAAGGATTGCCGTGTCATCCGCATATGTAGCAGTCAATACTTCTTCTGATTGAAGTAAGTCAGCTGTGTAAATGGTGTAGAGAATGGGGCCAAGAACTGAGCCTTGAGGTACTCCAGCTCTGATTTTCCGGAGAGTAGACAGTTGATCATCCACACTGACCTGAAATAGTCTCTCTTTGAGATAGTTTTTGAGCAACATGTAGGCAGGGTTGGGTAACATGGATTTTAATTCGTATTCTAGGCCCTTATGCCAGAATCTATCGAAGGCTTGTTGAACATCAAGGAAAACAGCTGAGCAATACTGCTTCCTTTCTAATGATTGCCTTATTTTTTGGGCTACTCTGTGAATTTGTTCGATGGTAGAGTGAGTGATCGGCTCGGAATCCAAACTGATGACCAGGTATGATATTGTTTTCATGCAAGATTGGTATCAGGCGTTTCATTAGGACTTTTTCAAATAGCTTCGACAGTATTGGTAGCAGGCTGATCGGTCTGTAAGATGATAATAGATACTTTCCATAGTGCTGGGTAATAATGCAGTCTCAGGCAGGCGTTATAGAGGGTAGTAAGGTAGATAACTGCTTTTCTGGGTAGTCTCTTTAAAATCTCTGCTGTGACTAGATCAAACCCAGGTGCTTTTTTTAGTTTGAGTAGGTTTATCTCTCGTTGGATTTCTCGGGGTGATACTGGTTTGAATGGTAAGGACATTTGCTGGTCAGTATTCAAGACTTCATCAATATCCCTTTCAGGATAGCAGGGGTCGGCGAATTAGGGATTTTAAATATCAAATAAATATCAATTTTAATAAATAAAGTTTTATTATTAACGTGTTTCTTACACAAAAACTTCTCTTTATGTTATTCAACCGATTTCCATACAAAGTAAACTGAAGCTAATGTCACATTTACTACAAAAGATCTTAGATCCACGTATATTTAAATCTGGAGAGCTTTTTAACCATGAACATATTAAATATACACGACACTGTTTCCTAGGCGGCATTTTTACGCGTAATATTATTTCCATCCACTAATCTTCCTGAACGGATAAGACTGTCTGTTATGTCAACGTCTTATTTATCTGTATAGGATGAAAACTGTTATCTTTCTTAATCGACCTATACGGACTTTATACTGTATAATCAGAGGCGTATTTAAAGATTTGGCGCCCCGGGCCAGGTAGCCTTGCCGCCCCATAAAGTGACGATACTTAAGTATTTACAATAAATTATTCTCGGGTAATATAGTTCTATTTATGTATCCAAAATCGAATTAATACGGTCTACCAGAATTAAATAAAATAAATACCTAATAGGGAATATTCATGTATTTTTTTACAGCTGTAATATTGGCTGTAATACAAGCTGATTCATGTAACAAACAGGTGTCAATTTTTTTTTTTGAATAGCTATAAATAAAGCCAAGGTATAATCCAACAAAGATAATGTTGTTCCTATCGGGAGCGCGTTTTTTCACATAAATTTTTTCGTTTATAATCATTTTGTTTTCATAAAATTGTTATTCATAATTTTTAGTATCGCTGGAACCGTACACTTTTCAGCAGTTCTTAAATATTCAACGTGTAGATAAGGCTAGGTTAGGTTAGGTTTGATTTATAAAAATCCTGAAAAAAAAAACAGTGACTGAAAAAAATACGTTATGAATTCCGATGATTGACTTAAAATACTTTATGAGTAAAAATAATTATGAGAGTCAATATCGACCCGTTCCTATCTCTTTCTAGCAAAACTGAATTTTACGTGGAGTTTATATGGCCGAACTGCACAATGACGTCACCGTGCGTCTAATTAGCAGTTTAAAATGCTTGTATCATCCGTATTTATTCACCGATTTTAATTTTAATTTCTTTTACGGTATTTTCACATTTGCTTGAGAAATGCGATTTAAAAAATTCATGCATATTCCCTATTCAATTAGGTAGGAATTCCGCCGGTTTTCGTCCAGTTAGCTGAGTTGAGTTGCTAGCTTTGGAGGTCCAAAATAATATGTTTTTATAAAATGTAGTACAAAACAATTCAACTTTAGTGCTAATATGCTTTATTTTAAGTTTAGATTAGGTATTTAACTGTCACAGTTTTTTTTATAAAAAGTATTTGGCTAGTTTTGTCTACAAAATTTGGTTTGCGACCGCATGTGTTTGAGTTTTCGAGCATTTTATAGACGAGCTAAGAAATAGTATGCTTTGGTTTAAATTTTACTATTCGTCCTCTTAAGAGCAAATGGACGAAAAGTTATCCAATATTTAGGCTGTGTTTAGTTTTCCTCTTCATATTTAAATTGATTATACTCGTGCAGCAAAGACATCTGGGTGGAATAAAATTAAATGTCTGATCGAGTAACCACTAAAGATCATTTTACATCAAACACAGATACAAAATCGTAGGTTCTTAAAAATTTAAACTTTTACAAAATGACACCTGCCTTTGTAAAGTCCCGAGCATGAGAACAGGCCGTGTGATTCGAGGGTGTGGCCAGAGCAGTAAAGCCTCATCAAATTTATACTTATGAGCGCCAGATGAGCTCACCGACAAAATAAGAATTCGCTAAACAAAAGTCATATGATCATTAATAGGTAAACATTTATTTCATATAAAGGGGTTGACCCTCCTTAAGTAATTTTAAGTTAAGTGGTAATAAGGTTTACACTCGTAATAGAAAGATAGAATAGAGTATACCTTGTGTGGTCTTATGCACACCTTATAAATGTTACTAAATAAGTTATAATCAGTATCTTAGGCTTATTTCGGTTGCTTTGGTACTAAAGGTTGTTTATAAAAAGGATAGAATTTACCAGATGTCCGAAGTAAGAGTTACACGAGTTGATCGACGTGAACCGCGGAGCTTTCTACAGAGAACATCATCCGCAGGATCCCGAACACGACGAGGTCGGACACAGCTTGGCTACAGGTCAAACAGCGCCCGCCGTTACCATCAAATTGTAGCAGTATCCGCCTTGAGGATCGCGGCACCCGATGTACCCGCAGTTGAACCCCGTTAATTAGGTTTATCCCTTAACATCCGAGTAGATACTGGGTCGCCGTATAAGAGTGAAGCGGCGTAGTAAGTTGGAAAGTAACTTGATAATTTTTCATCTGAGAGTAACTGAAATTAAAACAAAATGTTTTGAGAAACATCGACATAAAACGATATCGCCGTTTCGAACTAGACACGATAAATAGGTTTAGAACACTCACGTGAGTAGTGGATAGACATAACGTGGACAAATAACGTATTGAATTCCCTTAGGACCTCATGCTGGGCGTGAAGCTAAGTTACGCAAATTTGGGCCGAACGCTGAAAAGAATGGAACAAATTTGTTATAACGTCCCAATAATAGACATTAGACGACACCTCTTCGACTCAAAACTCACCCCGAAGCGAGAAAATTGATCCGGAAATAAAAGTGTAATGTGCTCACATTGCAATGGATAATCCGAATGCTGGCGAGATCGATTCCCTAGAAAGATCTCGAAAAACTACTTGTCATGCGTTCCGTTCTGTCATTGCAATTAATGATTCATTTGGCATGACCGACCGAAAACGAAGATATTCCTTTTGAAAACTTGACACAATTAAGGAATAGGGAAAAGAGGGAAACTCCAGACTTCTTCCTCCTTTTACCGTAAAGCATTACTAAAATAAAAGGCGAGTGAGTGTGACGGTTATCTGTATAATGGAACGCATTTTGCCTGAAACGAAACTAAAATTACCCGTGTTGCCAATTTACTACTGCGTTTTGTTCACCACGGAAAACCAATAATGATCAGCCAAATTGCAAGTATTTTGAATTATGTATTTTAGAATTTAGTGAAGATTTATGATTAAATATCCTACGTGATGCTCAGGTTAGAATAGATTCATGTGGAAGCTGAAACGAGATTAATTGTAAGAAAAATATACGGACGACTGTCAAATATGACAGCCGCGGATGAAATCCAGAAAAGCCAGCAATGAAGTAACGAAACGTTTACCTTTGACAGTAGATTTTTGACCAAGAACAATTTCTGTTTGTTGTTGAAATTTATTTGTGCAATAATAAGAGTAAATAAGTACCAACGTGTTGTGAAAATGATGAGAAAGGATTGTATTGAAGTTACGGCATGTATTTATTCTCCAACTGCGGCACTACAGCCCAAAAGGAAGCAATGAATTGACTTTGAAAGTTACATTCTCGTCTGAAGTTTCTGTAAGTTTTTTCCCGTAGTAAAAAATAATAAAATCTATGAAATCTAGACTAAAAAGTGTTACACCTTTTCAGTTTTCGTTCAGAGGATAAAAACAAATATTTTGCAGATTACGTAATTCGGTAGTCCACTACAATCTTATAAGTATATCGTAGATCGGTTCTAATTAAGCCATAAGCACAAAAAACCTACCGCAACCATGAAAAGCACTTCAAAACCTTGGCGAGAAATCTCTTCGTAGGTACCTATGACTATTTTTCAAGGACCAAGACGACACTCGTAACACAAAAATTGAACACCGACTACCGTCATTTTTATTAGTCTTAACTAGTCAAATAATATATTTATGTTTGAGAAATGAATGGTTCGGTACTAAAGGGCCTCAACGAGACCAAACATGCGCCGTTAGCTGTTTTTATTATACTAATCTAAGGTTTTGTTCTAAACATCTCAGCCTACTGAGCGAAAATTGGAGCTGAACAAAAAACCGGCGAAATCACCCTTCTTACCGCCTCTGTCGTGACTTCCACTAGGTCCATAGCGAAACTAGCCAAATTCGAAGTTGATGGTTCGTCATTATTTTTATTGAAAAAGCTATCGATTTTATGCGTTTGTTTGATAAGTTCATCTTCTTTATGTTTTTATCAACGCTTTTATTCGTAATGCGTGGGATCTCAGTTTTTCTTCTATTCGCATAAATTTCAGTAATAGTGAAATAAGTAATTCAACCACTAACCGAAAAGTTCTTAATCATGTCTTAAACTAAATTTAAGCACCGGTAGATAAGTTTTCACTGAGACAAATTAAAACATAGGTAGGTAATATTTCTTTAATTTGGGCACAAGGCGCCCAGTGAAGGCTGCCAGGGGCGGCGTTCGGCGCCCTGAGAAGGCTGCCAGGGGCGGCGTTCGCCGCCCTAAGAAGGCTGCCGCCCCGGGCCATGGCCCCCTTGGCCCTAGGGTAAATACGCCTCTGTGTATAATAGGTTAATATACTTGGGGGCAAAGAAATCGAGCCACTTTCTATGGAAATTCAGTACTAAGTGGCTCGATTTCTTTGCTCCACAGTTGCATGTTCATATTAAACATTATCTCATAGTGGTAACGGTCATAAGAAAGTACAATTTATCGATAAATTAATATCGTTCGGAACTCCGTAGGACAATTTTATTCGTGCCACAAAAACTCCTTTGTCTGAACATTAGATATCAACACGTCCACATCTTTAAAATTATCTCGCACCTCTTCTGCTACTCGGTGCAGACCACGAGCTAAACATTTTATTTCATTCGAGGAAGTGTTGCTTTTAAAATACGACCTGCTTTAAGCATGTAAGCGGCACTATCAGTGCAAAGTAAAAGTACATTATTTACGTTAGTCTTCTTTATTATTTATTAAATTAGCTACTGCATTTCCGTTGACCTTGTCTAAAACCTTCCACCCTAAAAGATAACATTGCTGAGAATATTTTTTTAGCTAAGATTGAATCACCACATTCTTTACACATTGTCCCATAATATCTGGTGTTTCATCCACAGATATCCTCAAGTAATTTGTGTTATTTACCTCTCTTACACTGTGAATAGTTTTTTTGGGTTCCTTTCGTCTACCATAATTTTATTGTTTCGATTTTCGAAAGTCAGAAATTGGTATCCATATATTATTTTTAGTCATAATAATCGTTATAATAGTTGTTAGGTATAACGCGAAATAAATATTATGATTAAATACAATAATGTTTGATATCATACAAGGCAAAAGTCATAAAACTGACCAGCATAATATCAAAAGGCATACTGTTTATTTTTCATAAATTATGCACGTCATAATATTTATATTTACTATTATTTTTATTCATATCATTTTATTCTGTTATGTTTTAATTTACTTATTTCGTCCTCGAGTTATTTTTTTTTTGCTAGAAAACAACTGTACTTAAATGCTGATACCAAAATGTTACTGCCGCGTGGAAGGTGGCGGCACTGCGTGATGAGTAAAAATATGAGGCGTCGGCAATGAATGGGTTAACAAGTTACTAATACTGCATTTAAAGATTTCCTAAAAAGAACTTGCTTCGTCTGGGAAACAAACCGGCTTAAATCTGAAAAAATTCACCCGTATTTTTATGATGCCAATCGAAAGAAAGGACAAAAAATAATAAGTCCTCTTAAGTAATATTATAGTTTCTTAAAACAAAGGAATAACGTAAAATGTTCGAGTACTCATTCTCTGAAGTGTCTATTATTTACAATCCACTTCTTTTGCACATTTTATATTATTAACTGTCACGAATGATTATAAAATATTTTTAATATATCAGCTCGACTTTTTTAAATATAATAATACTCGATATCGATAAAAAATGTTTCTAACACTAGCAAGATACCAACAGTGTTATGTTTTGCCGTAAAAATTCCGACCTCTGGTCAATGATATAATATAAAAAGAGGTAGATATGTTACCTATACGGTATTCCGCGTGTAAAAATGGCCCGGCTTACGCACACATAATCAGCAAATATTGCAATTATACACTAATTCATAAATGACAAGTGAAAGCAGGATAGTATGCTAATTTCCGGGAGCGAAACAGAGAAGAGTGTATGTTGCTCTGCAGACTAGTTCACGGTTCCGTTGACGGCGCAAGACTAAGTAAATGTGTACCAATTGGCTTGGTTTTAGGGTGCCACTTTTTACTATATTATATCATTTTTTTGCCTCTGGTGATGACAAGGAATAAATGAATATGAATATATAACATGTTACCAAAAAAACCCCAAGAAAAGAGATTATAAAAGGACAATGCGAGATCTTGGCTTAAAACATTTCAAAAAAATAGCTCGCGTATACGAAGCGTATACGCGAGCTTACCTACCTGTATACCTACCGTACCTGTTTTGTATGAGAATTAAATTCAGTATTTTATTACTGACACATTTAGGGAACGTATACGAAAAATAGAGCCATCTATTAAGATACTTTATAAATAAGACAACTTGCGAGTAATGTATGTAATGTAAATGATCCAGTCAAATCGTGTTTTTACTAGGAAAGTTTTGGGGTAGTTCTGATTTCTTCGATTCTATAAGAACTTTGGGGTGCTGAATCCGAATCAGAGGTTTGCTAACAAAATTTCGTGACGCAACATTGACAAAATCGCAAAATAAGCGAAAAATAGAGTTTTGTTTAAATCTCGGAAACTTTTAGCTTTTAGTAAATGGCTTGTTTACAGAAATTAAACTTCTTAAAATTCTCTACAAATAACACTATTTAGTTTTTTTTTAGAAGAACCTTTCGGTCTCAAGTGCGAGTTGAAAATTGTCATGTTTCACCGGTTTTTGCAAAACCCACTTCTCTCAGTTCTCTGCACAAGTAAGTAATTAAAAAAACAAAGCTCGAAATTATACAAATTCAGAATCAAAAAAGTTAGGACTAACAAAATAAAACTTAAAATATTGTTACTTATAATTATATATTATTATAAAAAACGCAAATACGAGTATTATAATATGCAAAAATATATGAGCCGTTGTCGTTTAGAAGGTCATGGCTGAGGTTCTTCGCTGGCGATGGGTCCCGGCACATGTTGTTCCATCGTCAGCGTCGGGGGTCGTTCTCCTGGAAAATAAAAGAGGTCATCATATATAAAGGAGAGCTGAATGACTACAAAATAACTTATGAGGTATACCTTCCGCATTGTGTACGCATCTTTCTTCGTTCCGTTCTCTGTCTCCTTCTTCAGTCTCTTCTTCGTCTAGCTGTTCTGTCAGAGCTGTCAGAGCTGTCTTCCGGGGGCTCAACGTTTTCACACAGTCCTTCGCATGATGTGCAGAATGGGGAACAATGGAGGCCAGCCTTCCTGCATCCACAATTGCGTTGGCAGCCATTTTTAACACCACACGTAAACATAACTTGTAGAAATCGTATTATCGTTAATACTCATTACAAAGGGACTGGGAACGCAGATAGAGATAGAGAGCCTCGCACGTGCACAAAGTCACAAACTGAACTGACTCGGCTCGGGAGCACGCCATTTAAGTTCCGCGTTTGTCTGTGTGTGTGTGTGTGCGGTGCGATCCAGTAACGAGTTTATAGGGCGCTAGTGTGCGCCGGTGTTACTGGACCGTACACACACACATACTACAGAAAGTTAGCACATTGTTGCCGATTGGAATGTGAAAAACCCTTAACTGAGATCTTTTGTTTTTTTTGCTTCTAGCTATAATAACTGTTCAACAATAAAAATAATAATCTAAACGTGAATTCTCCGTGTCCTCGGTGTTTATTGAAACAACTTAAAAACTAGGTGAAATTCACTAACTGACAGCCTTTTAATAAAAAAGTAAAGTTTTGGAGTGGAAAAAGTGGTTTTTACAGTGACCGCTGAAATATGGCAATTTTCAACTCTCACTTGAGACCGGACGGTTTTTCTAAAATAAAACTAAATAGTGATATTTGTAGAGAATTTTAAGAACTTTAATTTCTGTAAACAAGACATTTACGAGTTTTAAGCAAAAGTCTGAAGAAAAGCAGAAAATTTTCACTTCTTTTGCGATTTTGTCAATGTTGCGTCACGAAATTTTGTTAGCAAACCTCAGATTCGGATTCAGCACCCCAAAATACATATAGAATGAAAGAAATCAGAACTACCCTAAAACTTTCCCACTAGGGGCACTTTAGAGTACAATTTGACTGCATTAAAAGTAAAATAAGACGTTCTTCAAACAAACTAGCACCAGTGCATTGTTTTAAATATTTTTCTACATCAAATAAATCCAATTCTATAATTTTCCGTCACAATTTTTTCTTAGGCTAAAGCTTCTATGAGACCTGGGGCCTGTTTTATAAAGCTACAAATTACAATTTACAGGTTACAAGTTTGCATTTGACACAACCTCGACCAATGACGACCAACTATTAGAGCAGTTTAGCCAGTTTAGACCTGTAAAATTGTAACTTGTAGCTTTATAAAACGTGCCCCTGGCTTTGTCCTTTATGTCAATCCTCGTAAGCTGTCATCTCAGTCATAGAAGTTGTAACTGTGATGTCAGCTTACTAGGGTTGATATAAATGATTCAGATGTTTTAGACTAGATTTGTTTGAACTTTAAGGTTTTGGAAACCAAAGACATTAACGGGTCCAAAATCAGAAAATATTGACTATGAGGGAAATAAGTTTCACAAGGAATAGTAATGATATATTAGTAGGAAAAGGGTCGTTTTACTTTTACTAAAGTCTTAAGACCATTTTATTTAAGGTTGTTTCCTTTGGTAAATGTGCCGAAGTTAGTTAGTTGTGAACAGTATTTTTGTAACACAAAAGTGTTTTTTTTTTGCGATTTTAGAATAAAAGTTTTAACTCAATGTTTTATTTTTGTGCGGCCCTGTAATATATCCAGAAAGTAAGTAAAAAAAAAAAGAGATTTTAAAGTATTTTCTGGTTATGGTTATATTAGGGTACGGTAGATGGGCAATGAAAAAAACATATTTTCAATAGTTTTATTTTTTTATGAGAAGTATAAATGTGGTCGGACTGCCAAAACTGACAGGCTAAAGTGAGGCCGACTAAGACATACGTGAACAGCATTAAGTTATTAAAATCCGCTTTTTTGATTCAATTTTTCGATGAGGTAAAATGTAGCGGTCACATAGTACCACAAATTCGGTCGGACACCGGAAACTGCCAACACAGGATTTGGCCGATCTATTTTACGGTATTTTCATATTTTGTTTAGAAATGCTATTTAAAAAATCATGCATATCCCTAATATTATGACACGTGTCTTTTGTTTTGTTTTATTGCCATAAGTACGTAGGTTTAACCCCATTCTGCAAGATAGACTTGACACTCAAAGAGTTACCAATGTTATCATAACGTTAACAATATTGTATGTAACTGATCTTTTAGGGGTAAAGACAATGAAGAATTGAAGACAAGAGCCTCTGGTCTATGTTCTACTTTCTGCTTGATGAAGGCTTAAAGGATGAAGGGTGTTATGTTGCTTAACGGCTTCTAATTTTCATATTTTTTTGTCCTTTAGCTACCCTATGATCCCTCGGCAACAACAATCGACATCAAATCCAGGCCCAGCTAATTTATCAAGTGGGGAAGAAATTTGTAGAAGGTATATCTGGGGTACATGTAATAAACACGGGCAGTGCATTTTTCGTCACGAGTTGGATATTGAGAAAATGAAAGATATTTTACAGTTCTGTCACGACTACCAGAACAGAAACGGGTGTACAAGAGAAAACTGTAAATATCTTCATGCTTCGAAGGAAGAACAAAATTTATTTCATGCAACAGGGCAATTACCTCGGGTATTAGCAGATCGACACGTTGCTATTGCCTCTGCTGCCACGAATATGACACAGAATGCGGAGACCATTCCACAAATAGCTATGTTTATAAGCGAGTCATTTATGACACAACCTCCGCCCGCTCCGTGGCCGCCATTGCCGCCTCCGCAAGCAGTGATGTCCCAAGTCGCGACCGCGCCGCCGCCGCCGCCTGCGTCGCCACCGCGGCATGCACAGGCTATTCCGCCAACACAACAACCTCCGCCGCCTCCCGTGCCGACGCCAACATCTACACCGTCAAGCGTTAGTCAAGTCCGTCTCGTCCCTACAACTTACCCCGGTAAGCATCACGTACTTAGGTATTTAGATGAATTATCGAGAGCGTGGAATTGCATGTGTAGTGGTAATTATGTGTTTACAGGCATTCTATATTTAAATTTCCTCGACTTCTCATACCATCAGCATAAAAAGAGTTTTGTTATATTATATTAAAAACTAAGTACAAAAATACATACATACGCTCGAAAAACATAACCCTCCTTCTGACGCAGTCGGGTAATAATTTCAGTGTCAAATTCTAAATACTTTTTACAATGCACTAAAACGTCTTATGTTATTGTATTCTCGCAATTTTCAGAATCATTTTGACTGGGCATGTACGACTTTTAGTTACACAGTTTACAGAGTAATACAAAGTAGCAGTAATTTTGATCCGATTGAGAGACAAAGTAAACAAATATTTTTTCATCAGACTTGCTCGTAAATAGTGTCGTAATATTATGCTAGAAAAATCGACCGTTAATCCAAAATAATACCCGCGGGCCTTTTTTTTACCATTACGCCTTATCGTGCGTAATAGCTTTTTTTTAAAATATAATATGTGGACTTAAACTTATCATTATACGTCAGGACCCCAATTCTTGTGCCATTCGATAAAGTTTCATTCGAGATGAAATGTCAGTTGCATACAATTTTCTAAAAATCTCGCATATAAACTATTGATCTCGACTGTCACTAGAATCTGACTCCTGAACACGTTTGACATTATCTGTGGTAATCATATACAATGATGTAGTCTCCCGCTAATTTATAAATACTGATTATAAACTGTGATTCCAAAATAATTATTAATAGGGTGTCTTTGTGCACATATTAAAATTTATATATCAATAAAAAACATGTAGTCATCAGTAGAAATGGATAATGCGAGTCCGCCGGACATCACCAACGCGGCTAAAATATTAGTGAGAATCTTAAGTTAAAAATATGATCTTGTGGTCTGATTTTATTTCATTTCCTTGCAATTGTGATGAAAAACATTGTATGTTACACGGGTGGTAAAGGAAATACAAAGCTCGATTCATTAAAGCCCTCAGCCTTCGGCTACGGGCTTCTAACAGACTCTCGTTTGTAATTCTGTCTTTACCACCCTTAATACACAATGTACAAAGAGGGTGCCACGCCCCCACAAGAGTGAAAAGGGAGGGCTTAATGTGCTTCGGCGCGAAGAATGTGAGATGGAAATAGTTCGCGCGCGCCTTGATGGCAGCGTCAAATTCAATTAATTGCTGTTTACTTTAAAACCACAACATTTAATGAAATAATGGCATGCCAAGATAAAGAAGTTACATATACTCAACTGTTAAATCGAAAATCATCGTTAAAGATTATGGGGTTTCGAAGATACAACCAAAAAAATTCAAAAAGGTGTCATGTTTGAAAAATAAAACTATCAAGGATTTTATTTCTAATCGTGTTTTCACGCTTACCAGTATCAAGCAAATATGATCAAGTTTAATATATCCAAAAAACAGATATAAAGGCGTTATGGTACTATATATAATTTCCATCTGTCCCACAAGCAATATCCAACCATAAAGATGAAAATTTAAATAAATAATTGCGGCTAAAAGCAAAAAACTGACATTCTTATTCCACTTGTTTAAGGTAATCTAATCTCATTAAATGAAGAAAAAATCCTAAATGGTTTTCCTTTTCATGCGAACGTTACAACGACTACATATGCAATTCCACGGTCTCGGTAATTCATCTATACTTACGAAATGAGCAGTGCACCCACCCATTGTTGAATAGTTATAATGCCAATAAAATTACAGTCGGTGACAATTAGAACTTAATGTAACTGACATGATGATGAGAGGTCTTAAAACACGGGTGTATTAAGACCTAGTTATGTACAGTTGCATAAATTATTTTATCTACACACATATTATAAAAGTACTCTAAGATGGGTTCAGAAACCGAAAGCAAATGACCACTAATGAATGACCTCCCCTCCATTGCTACAGGTGCTACCTGCAACATATGTATAGGTAGTCGAGTTCATAAATATGTGTACACTTTAGTATCTTGTCTATTTAATGTCATGTTTAAATGGCCATTTATGAATTGCCACAGTGATTAAAGTGACGTGGTACTAAAGTGTACACATATTTATGAAGTCAACTGTACTAAACTACTAAAAACATACCTACCGAGCTGATGTTTCGTATTGACATGTCGCTGCCGGGGCTGGCATTTCGTCGGCAGCAAATCTCCCACTGGTGTCGGGTCGGTGATCTTTGTATGCTTTGTGAACAAGCACTCTTCCACGTCGGCGTGATCGGAATAGGTAGTGCAATTTTGCGAGACTTCGGTGCGTAAGCTTAGTATGGATGGATAGCTTGTTACCTACCCCTGGATTTCACTTGCAAAATTTTATACTTTGTTTTCAGAAATGCTATTTATTTATAATTTCAACGTTTATTTTGCTAGTATAGAATATCGCATTGATGAAATATGTGGACAATTTAATTTTGGAGCTGATGAAAAAAAAAAAAACGTTATTTGTGCTCAAACCGTACACGTCTTATCTTTTGGCAGTGTGCTGTATTTCAAAAAGCATTCCTAAATTATGTTTACCTGACTCGTAAGAATCAAATTGCACTACCTATTCCGATGCGATCACTGCTATAGCTCGGGTTAGGTCGGTCATTTGAACGCGTGCGTTCTTATTTTGTACTACAGGATCGTATCTGGGGTGTGTTAATGAAGGATGTAGCTGCCGGGGTCGGGTCGTAGAGTAGGTACTATCGGTCGGCCAATGAATAAACGCCCATTATCATTTATGAGACATGTCGTAAACTTTGTAGCAAAACCGTTACGGCTTCAGAGTCGACTTTTCATCAGATGTGCTCGTTTACCATTTCCATACGATAAAAATAACATCCGAGAGTGCATTGATGACCTAGGCAAAAAAAATCAAAAAAGACCAAAAATAGTAGTAGTTTAGGTAAGTTAGTATGATGGATGTATGACAGTAAGCTCTATGTTGAGGGCTTATTATTGGCGTTAAAAGTATGTTGTTATTGAAAGTATTAATCACATTTTTTTTTACTTTATCAGTTACTACCGACCCGCCCTCGCTTCGCTTCGGTTGATATAAGTAAAAATAACCCAAGTTCATCTGGAATAATATAAAGAATTTTTAGTTAGGTTTATTTGCATAGAGGTTTGTAGAGGGATGCAGAATTCACTTTATTTGGCCACAAATTAGAAGTTCTTGTGGACTTACGTTCGGCCTACTTGGATGTTCAGTAGAAGATTCTTTGGCTCTCAGAGATCTGTTTATCCCGGTCGCCTATAAGCCGAACGTCACGCTCAGTAGAAGATTATCTGGCTCGCTGAGATCTGTCTATCCCTATCAACTCTCAGACGAACGTCACGTTGTAATCTAATGACCCAAATCCACAAAATTACACAAACAAAAACAAATTGCTACTAAACTAACACCCGCCAGGCTATGGCAACATGCTAAAAGCATATAAGTTAACATTTATTTTTAAATTAACAATAGAAAATATGTAAGTGCCTACCTACCTATATTCGAAATATTTACAACACAACCTTAAAATAAGAAAAATGGCGTTTTATCTCTTAAATCCACAAAATTTAATAATAAACACTACCTCTCGTTGATAACCTAATATGTATTTTAAAAAAAACACAGTGAAAATAACTAACGCCAGCCAGGCTATGCCAAAAGCATAAAACTTAATTTATTTACCTATATTAATTTATTTACCTATTACCCAAATTAATTTATTTACCTACTGTACAATGTATTAAAAAAATATGAAATAAGTACAATTACTTTTAATCAAAACCTAAACTCAATCTAACTAACCTACCCTTTTCCCGAATTTAATAATCGGAAAGTCTTGTATTTCTTTATTAATTAATAGCGGCCCGCCCCGGCTTCGCTCGGGTGTGGTTTAGTAGGTATGTTCGTTTTATATTAAGATAGTTGAGCGACTACACCGAAGAACATTGAATTATTGTTTAAAAATTACTATGATTTTCACGCGGCGTTGTTTGCGGCGAGCTTGAAATGTCTTAAAGTTTTATATATCAACTAAGAAGTGGGACTACATAGGCTTATTATGATTAGATACAAAAAGAGTAAGAAAACATAAAAACGCCTTCAAAAACGCAAAAAATAACTTCAATTAAAATGATAGGTGATAAATAGGTGAGTCCAACTGAAGTCGGCGACTCACAATATTTTCAACCAAAAGCCGACTTCTGTTGGACTAACCTATTACCTATCATTTTATTAGAAGTTATTTTTTGCGTTTTTGATGGCGGTTTTTTGATTTTTAAAACATTTATTTTATTCAACTTGTTTTGTTAGTATGTAGCATGTAGGTATTGTAGGTACGTTATAATGTGGGAGTCTAATTTTGGAATATTATTTTTAACCAGTTCCCGTTATAGGATTTGGCTGAAATTTGGTACACAATATATTGATATATAACCCACTGACAATGCAATAATAAAGTACAGCTAGAAAAAAAGGTTGTCAGAAAAGTGAAATGTTTAACAAAAACTTATTGTTTAAGTAGGTACCTACGGTCAAGAATGAAAATGATCTAATACGAAGTGTAGATTTTTGTTTTTCCTTTCTGAGATAATCAGATTTGAATAGAAATGTTAATGCTTTGTTATGGAATAAATGTTTGAACATAAAACTCGCTTCTCTTTACCTGCAGTCGTGAAAAACGGATAAATAAATTGATTGCTTTGAAATAACGGGAATCCCGTACAAATTTTTAACCCCTTTTTTATTCCCTTAAGGGTTGAATTTCCATAAGCGGTAAAATTATATTTATTTAATTCGTACCAGGAGCCTACATGTTAAATTTGATGTAATTTACTTCAAAAATGACGTATCTCCCATACAAACTTTAATGCACTATTTTGACCCTTTAGGGTTGAATTTCCATAAACGGTAAAATTATGTTTCTTTAATTCATACCAGCAGCCTAAATTTTAAATTTGACGTAATTTACTTCAAAAATGACGTATCTCCCATACAAACTTTAATCCACTATTTCGACCCTTTAGAGATGAAATTAAAAAAAATGAATATGGTACATTTACAGCCTCATATTTATAAGCCCTAATACTAAATATCATGTTCGTAGCTTTAAAAAATGACGGACTTCCATACAATGGTTTATCCACTATTTCACCCCTTTAGGGGTTGAATTTCGAAAAATCCCTTCTTATTACTTGCTTACGTCAAAAAACATACGTACTGTTAAAGTTTCATTTTTCTAGCTTCAGTAGTTTCGGCTGGGCGTTGATGAGTGACGGGCATTCCGGTTCTCTCTTTATTAATAGTATAGATAACTATTCGGGTCATAAATTCTGTTAGTAAGGTTGAGTCAAATAAAACTAACTAATGTTTACTTTTTAATTCCAATAGTTATAAAAATTAAAAGCTCATTTAATGTACATTTTGAAGAACGAAATTGAACAAATAGTCATTCTATATAGTCGCCGGAATTCCCGAGACGATTTTAACAATCACAGCCGGCATCGACTGTTCTGTCACATTTTTAAAACGCTTAAAGGTTATCTTTTGTTTACCAAGGAACTTTTTTGTTTAACATTATAAAACTTCCTATCTCTGTGTATGTTTAGAGACCAACATTATGTTTATCAACAAGACTCGCTTCCAGCTTATGAAGAAAGAGATTTGATGCAAATTGATTTGAAATCGTAGTCGATTTAATGAGACATCTTCTAACATTTTCTTAATAGCGATCGGCATTCTTCGTTTTTCCATGACACAAGAGTGAAAAACATACTGACAGTTGCGAGTTCAAGCGTGAAAGCGATAGCCAGCCGAAATCTATTAAGAAGCTAGGAATACTGTACAAGCGGATCTTTAGTTGCTTGAAATACATTTGTATCAGAATTTAACGCTAAAAGACAGTCGCGCGTGTCTGGAGCCGCAAAGAGCCAAAAACCCAAAAATCTAATCAAAACATTGCATTTTGCAGTAATCGTTTTTCTTTACGGACATACGCCATCACCCTTCCTCTCATGTAAAACGCTAGGTGATGTTTGTAAGTGGTGTTAAATTGTGTTTTATGAGTGAAATATAACTTGTTAAGTGTAGGTAGTGTAGTAGTGTTGTGTTTAGTGTAGTGTGTTGTGTAGTCTTGTTGTGATTTTGTACTGCGGTGAAGGTGACAGAGGTTTGTTCGTTTACTTAAATGTACCTAAGTAGGTCTGTAGAAATGGTCGCATATTAATAGCCCGGCTAAATTAACCAAAAATTAGGCCAACCTTGCACGAATTAAAAACAGCATTTTTTTCATTAAATGCGTTGAGAATAGACAAGAGAGTGTATTAAATTGTATCGCGCGAAAAGTTTACCCCCGCACATACGTTTTTTTTAAAGAATTTGCGTTTATCATCGTTTAGCGAGTTTTTGTGGAAGTGATAAAGTTTTACCAGTAGGTTAGGAAATTAAACATTTGTCTTCCGCGCAACAGTTTTTCTTTTAAATTTGGCATTGTACCAACTACGTTACGCAAAAATACTAACAGGACAAGAAAAAATCTTAATGCATTTTAATTCATATATTCGGGTAGTACTAAAAAAATTAATCTTATTACTTTGCATTTCAGAAATATAAAAAAATAATCAAATATCGGTTCAGACAAAAATGTGTAGCTTGGTAAATCAGTGCTCAAAAGGGGGTTGTGGTTTGAATGGCCGAAAGCAGAAAGTTTGACTTCGGAACTTTGTTTGGATTAGTTAGGAGATAAAAGTCCCCACCCCTCGGAGGTCCCGTTTTTTTTGTTTACTTCTTGTAAACGATGCGTCATAGGAAATGTTGTTGTATGGCGTTATTAAAGCTGATAAAATTCTATACAACTTTGATTCTATACATTTTTAACCTATTTTAGCTAGAGTATTACTGCACGACACCTTGCACTTAGGGGTTTGTTAGATCATTTTCACAAAAGCATTTTTTTTTCATAGTAGCGAACTTTTACATCGCGTTCTTTCATACAAGCGAATTTTCACATAGTGTTCTTTCATGATCGCAAATTTTCACATCGCGTATTGTCATAGTAGCGAATTTTCACATAGCGTTCTTTCATGATCGCAAATTTAATTAATCGTCTTTCTTCATGTAGCGTTTTTTCGTATAACATTATTTATTGTTCGGTGACTTTACTATTCGCATTTTTTCCGTTCACATTTTTTCCCAATCGCAAATTTTCCGTAGTGATTACATCGTAATACATAGTTAGGTTAGGTTAGGTTCGTTTTTATATCAGGCCCGGAGGGCCAAAATAACCCAGAAATAGGAGCTCCGCTCATAAAACAATCTACTGGTAAAATATGCGAAGAAAATGAACGCGAACATTATAAAACGTTTTATGAAAAATCGCTACATGAAGAAAGACGAATAATTAAATTTGCGATCATGAAAGAACGCTATGTGAAAATTCGCTACTATGAAAGAACGCGATGTGAAAATTCGCTACTATGAAAAAATGCTTTTGTGAAAATGATCTAACAAATCCACTTAGGAATATGCGCTGAAACTTGGCACAGTTGACTCTTAGCTGGTATTCAGTAGATTCAGGCCGGGAGCCATTGAGAGCCACTGCGCATTTGGTGGGGTGAGGGGGAGGAAGTTCAACGCTGCCGCGCTTTAATTGAAGCAATATTTCTCGAAAACTATACACATAACGGCATGGAATATATAATTTTCGGATAAATTATAGACGAGGAATTTATTTTTCGAACGAAAACAATGCACATTATAACAAAAAAAAAGAATAAAGCAGAAAAGACTAAAAACTACCCAGGGAGAATGTGTATTCGATGGATACACCAACTCTGTAAACACCTCAAAGACAGCTGAGCATGAGTGTAGGTATCGACTTAGCAGTCTACCGTTATAAATCTCAGTTTAGAAACAACGATCGATCATCGATGTCAAGCAGGAACATTTTCTCTCAAACAGCCACAGTAAAAGCAACCTGATTGCCATTCTTCGATCTAAACTTAATGGAGAGAAATGTATGACAAAAAACGTGAGGGCAAAATAGCTGGTTTGATAGAGCATCCATTGTATCGGAACCTTGTACTTTTTGAGTTTGCGCTGAAACTTGGCATAGTTAATCCTTAGGTGGTCTCGAGTGAATTCAGACCGGGAGCCATCAAGAGCCACCACGCATTTAGTTTGGAGTTTTGACGCTGCCGCACTTTAGTTGAAGCCATATTTCTCTAAAACTATACTTGTTATGGCGTCCAATATATCATTTTCGGATAAATTAAGGATGGGAAGTCTATTTCTGGGATAAAAATAATGCACTTTATCTTACTCGTATTTACGTTACGAGAACATCGAGTGCCGAGTGTTCTCTAAATCGAATTTGATGTTACGTTAACCCAGTCCTGTCCCTTTCTTTCAATCACGTAATAACCGTAGAGTAAAAGGGATTAAGCTTTCAAAGTTTAGTTGTTAGTGTTTCGGAGTAAACCATCTGGGTGCGTGTGACAGGAGCGCGATGCATATTTACAAATTGACTGGCTAGACATTGCGAAACTGGTGACGTGGATCCCAAATATTGTATTTTCAGATAACAGAAAAATACTTGAAGCCAGAAGTAAGGAATGCAATAACCGGTTTAAATAAAGGACTCATAAGCGTATAAAAGAAAATGTGAAAGTTTCACTGTGTAAGTACCCTATGAACTGTATGGAAAAAGTTTTATTTGATTTGTGGGTGTTCTAGTACTCTAACCTTAAGGATGATTTCCACCAAACGGATCGCATCTCATCGGATCGGAAACGAAACGTACGGATGCGGCGACAGCAGAAAGCGTCCGGCAGCTTGGCTCTTAAAAATGCTTTATATCAGGTCAGTTAGCAGTATTAGCACCGGCTCATAACCTGTTCATCTTGTAATATATAAAACTAATAATATTAATATAAAACTTTTGTTTTTTCTTCTAAAGTGCATTCTTTTTATCCCAGAAATAGACACCCATTGATATAGCTCTTAGCTTTAGTCGGTGGGATGTATTCTATCTGCCGGTCTTTATTCGTAAACAGGTATTATTATATACGAGGGGAGGTTTAAAAATTCGCGGAATGAAGTGTTTGCAAATAAAATGAAACAATAGAAGTATTTTTCTTTTTCAATATAATTACCCTCGAGTTTAATGTATTTTTCAGATCGACTAATAAATTTATGTAGACCATCAAAAAAAAAAATTTTGTCTTTGCCCTCAAAATGAGCCGAAATTGCCTACTTTACTTCTTCATCGGCACGAAAAAATTTCCCACGCAGCTCTTTTTTTTAATTTGGGAACAAATAATAATCGCTGGGGTCCGGGTCCGGACTGTTGGGTGGATGAACCAGCGATTCCAAGCCGCACTTTTTAAGAGCAGCAGTCGCAACATTGCTCTTGTGAACCGGTGCATTGTCTTGCAACAGCAACACACCCTTTGATAGCTTTCCCCGCCTTTTTTCTTTAACAGCTTCACGTAGTCTTTCTAATAGCTTTCTAATATAATTCATAATATGTCCCAGTTATGGTAGCACCCTTGTCCTTGTAGTCGATCATGAGAATTCGTTTTGAATCCCAAAAGATTGTAGCCATCAGCTTTCCAGCCGATTCTGATACCCTGAACTTCTTTGGAGGTGATGCACCCTTTTTTATGCTACTGCATAGACTCTTGTTTCGACTCAGGATCAAAATGATGAACCCAAGTCTCATCTCCAGTGACAATTCGTTCCAATATGTGGGTAGGATTGTCACCGCACAGATTCAAAAATTGCTTCGATACTTCAACTCGTTGTTGCATCTGCAACGCACAGTGTTTCGTCTAGAACGAGCTAGGTGGACAAAAGTCATTAGCAGATTACTACTAATGAGTAATCAGATATGATAAATAACATCCTTAAACCCCCATATTAACTAATGGTTTATGTCTAATTGTCTAATCTAATTAGTAATGAGGTGCTAAAGTCAGCTAATGAGGTAAGTGCAATAACATTATTTTATCACTTGCATTTCTGTGACCGGTTTAACAACATCTCTTGTGATTATACTGTATTTTTTTTAAAGTGTTAGTGATGGATCTTATATATTATGAAGGTAAGTCCTGTATGATTTTTATTAAAACAAGTCTCAATAACCGTTACGATAATACAAAAAATGGTTTTAATAATACGTCGAAATACTGAGTATTTATTCCAAGTTTTTTAACTTTGATAGAGTGGGAAATACCCTACACCGCTTTACACACCCCTGGATTTTTGATATTATATAGTTTCATTCCTCCTGTTTACTTTTCTGTGCTTTTTATTTAGCAGAAATGAGTAGAACATTTTTTTTTTCAGAACCCCTGTACTCAGTACCAAAGATGGAACTATTTGAAGAATGGTTGAAAAAAGGGAAAAATGAAAGAAATAGTCAACTTTATAGCTACGTGTCAACCAAATTTGAATTACGTGATATTACCAAGGACACTGAGACGAGAATTAAAAATCATTTGGCCGCTTTTTCTACAAAAGTTGCTACTAAGTGGAATGCTGCAGGAAAGTCAAAGGAATGTTTTCTAACGAAATTTAAAAGCTGGCTGGATAGCGAAGATTTGCAATTTCGTGTATCTACAATTCAACCGCAGCCATCAACGTCTTCTGAAAATATTAATCCCGCAGGAAGACCCAGAAAAGACTTTGAGAATTCCTCATTTACAACGAAGAAACGTCGAGTTGAAGACCTGGTTCAATCGCGGAGTGTTAGTGAACTTTTAACTGCTGCCGAAGTTGCTTCGCGTTCGGCTGGACATAGAAATACGGCGAAAGTGATTAGAGACATTAGTGAAAGTCCACAAAAATCAGATAACAGTTCTATAGTGAATCCTAGGCAGTTAAGTAGTGACGAGGCTTTAGCGTATTATATTGACTCGAAGTGAACAACGCATACGTACAAGCAGACCAGGAAGTGGTCTATGAAGGCAGGGCATCATGAATATCCATCGTACCATTGTTTGCGTAAATCAAAAATTGCGTGCTATCCTCCAGAGCAACACATTCAGGTATCTGAGACTAGGGTTGAAATTAATTTACAGGCTTTATTAGACAAAACCGTTGAGAGATTAATTCAAGCACAGCGAGAAGTGATAAATAGTTTGCTTCCTAATTCATCATTTAGGTTTATAAGTAAATGGGATTGTGACGGAAGTTCTGGGCATAGTGTTTACAAGCAGAAATTTGGGAACAGTGAGGATACTGACGAATACCTATTCGTTTTTTCATTTGTGCCGCTAAGATTAGTCGATGATGGTAAAATTATTATTTGGGAAAATCCTCTACCATCATCGACTATGTTTTGTCGTCCAATTAAATTCATTTTTGCTAAAGAAACTACTGAACTTACAACAGAGGAGACTAACAAAGTTTTAGAAGAAATTAGCAATTTAGTGCCATCAATATGTAGCCTCGGTGATTCTCAAATTTCAGTTACGCATGAGTTATTATTGACTATGACAGACGGAAAAGTGTGTAACGCTTTGACTGACACTCGTTCAGCACAGAAATGTTTCATTTGCGGTGCCACCCCTAAAATGATGAATGAGGAAGCAGCTGATTTTGATACAAACGAAGAAAATTTAGGCTTTGGTTTGTTCACACTTCATGCGTGGATTCGTTGCTTTGAGTGTTTTTTACACATTAGTTACAAGCTGGATATTAAGAAATGGCAGGCTAGAAGTGAAGACGATAAAACAAGTGTAAAACAGCGATCAAAAGCCATTGAATTAAAGTTCAAAAAAGAAATGGGTTTAATTGTGGATAAACCAAAGCCAAGATTTGCTTCAACTAATGACGGCAATACTGCTCGCCGTTTTTTTGGGAATCCTGAATTGAGTGCTCAAATCACAGGATTAGATGTTACACTGATCAAGCAATTTGACGTTTTACTGAGAACGTTGTCATCTGGTTTTGAGATAAATTCAGTAGAATTTGAAAAGCTTTGTCTTGACACCAGACGACTTTATCTCAGTCTCTATTCGTGGTACTACATGCCTGCTACTGTGCATAAAATATTAATCCATAGCACAGCTGTAATTAAAACTGCACTCCTTCCAATGGGACAGCTATCGGAGGAGGCTCAAGAGGCTAGGAACAAAGATTGTCGCCGATTTCGCGAGCACAACACCAGAAAATGCTCGCGTATTGCCACGAATAGAGACTTACTATCCATGTTGCTTCTCACATCTGATCCTTTTATTAATAGTCTTCGGGAGATTCCCAAAAAAAAGGTGGATAATTTACCGTCAGAGGTGTTAAAGCTTTTAGTAGCTCCTACTATTCAGCCTAGGCACACTGTACCTAGAGCACTTTCCCAATGTGAAGAAGACTACTATTTTTCCGATTCAACGGATGATTCAGATGAAGATTAAATAGTAGGTACTTCTGCTTAGCATTAGTTTATTTGACTTCAATATTGTTAAAAAAAATCTATTGCTTACTTTTTTTTTGTTTTTGTAACTAATTTTAAATTATATTAGTAATTACATTATTTGTTCTCTAGGTGATTGTAACTGTATACGTTTTTATGTAAATATTCTAATTTTTTTATAAATAATTTATAATAAATTTTGTATTTTACTTATTTCTTGTCATGCATGCATGTGATTTTTTAATTTATTTATTATGATAATTATACAATTTTATATGTTTTTTTTTTTTTGTACTAAATGAGCCCCCTTTTTTCTTTATTAACAAAGTAAGTTGTTTTTAATTTCCAATTAGTTATTAATGAACCTAAAACTACCCAAAAACATAGAAAAATAATATTGTCCACCTAGCTTGTTCTAGACGAAACACTGTGCAACGGTTTGAGCATTCTCGGTACCCACCTAGCACTCACTTTCGTCATGCCAAGATGGTCATGTAGGATCCTCAAAATTTTTGTATCCGATACACCAACTAATGCAGCTAATTGTTTATTTTTAAGTCGAGCATCTTCTAGTACGAGTTTTTCAACTTTTTGTACGATATCTGACGATATGACTTCAATCTGCCTTCCTGGGCGAGGGTCATCTTCAATTGACTCTGCCATGTTTGAAGAGGCTATGCCATTTATAAATCATGGTTTTAGCAGGGCACTGGTCCCCTTAGACGGCTGTCATTTCATTAATTATAAGTTGCGGATGTTTTCCTTGCTTCGATATAAATTTTATCACGGCACGATATTCAATTTGCTCCATAGTCGCACGTTTATTCCGAAATAATTTATTTGAAGGGCGATATCTTAAAAACAAATGACGGTTTTGGATTGACATTAAACTTTTTTTTTTCTTAAGAGTTCTCATACCAGATAAGCAAAAAGTTTTTATATAATTATATTTCCATCTGCTTCATTCCGCGAACTTTTGGACCGCCCCTTGTAGTAGAGCTTTTTTTTTTAAAAAAAAAATACTGCTCCGTCCCGTGATAATGCAGAGGCCTGAATGTCTGCCTCTTCGATTTTCTTCGTTTCGACGAGGATTGTGACCACGAACCCCAAAGGCATACATGTGCAAATGATTTAATACCCACCTTTGTTCAATCCGCTGTAACGCGAAAACGCAGCGACATAGGACCTTATAGGCCAGTCTATAACGACATCATAGATCGCAAACGCGCACTTAACTACGATATTTTTATATGTTGTTAGGTCTCTTGAGAGTACTGAACACCCAAGTTTGAAACCCTGAAAACCCTGTGCTACCCCCATGATGCTCGAAAAACTGCGAAGTTTTGTCACTTGCTTCAGTTTTTTCTAAAAAAAATATCTAAGTAATCATTTTTGAAGTATATTTGTTTATACTTTAATAAAGATAACTAAATTAGCTACAATTTGAGCGTGAGCTCACTATATACATTGGATGCGGAGATACAGCAGGTCAAAGATGGGCAATGTACGCAGAGCCCGCTCCTCAGACCCTGCTTGAAATGGTGGCTTGAAAATGCAAAAAGAAGGTGCTTAGGATCATGCACTTGCAGAAAGGCTGGGATCAGGTGCTCTATCCTATGTTCCTTTTGCCACGGGTGAAATTGACAGGGTGTCCACTTTCTGGAAAGTCAGGGAAGCTAAGGGTGGTCAGGGAAAGTCAGGGAAGCTCTGGGGAGGTCAGGGAAAAAAGTTTGAAAAGAAACGAAATACTTTCCATCCATATCAATTCCAACCAACATCAAATCTGTCCCAGTGATTGTTATTCTAAAATCTTAGGGATATTATGGCACTCGTATGATAGTTAATCTAAATTCGTAATTTTAATAGTTCTCAAAAATACTGTGGGCCAGTTTGATTTTTTACGAATTCCTTAATTGTTAATATATTACATGCATTTAAAAAAAGTTCCCTTGAAATGTATTTCGAATGTTTGTTTCTTTTTGAGGAACTTTTACCTTCATTTTTTTTCTTAATAAAAAAAACTTATGTACATGTATAATATTATTATGAAAACACTCAACACACTTCCCAATTCCTTATTCAAACGATGATGTTTTAAATTCGAAAAAATCGAGTTTGTAGATTTTTATTTCAGTATTATCTCTAATAAGGATGTTACGTATGGTAAGATCTTTACGTAATTGCTCTATCAGAGAAACAAAATAAAAGTAACATGAACATTATTCAGATTTTTTTTATACAGGGTGACAGGTAACTCGACCTATTCCTTGAAAGGGGTTATACTAGAGCTAATTTGCAATAACTTTGCCCTAGTTAACTGGGGGTCTAATGTCACGGGTTTACGAGTTATTTAAGTATTTAGATATTTTTAAAAAATTCCGTTTTTGGGTCTAAAACTGTCAATAGTGAAAAAAAATACTTCAGTCGGAGAACTTAAAATGCATTTTTCTAATAGCTGAAAATTGAGTACCTAAATGCTTCAAACTAAAACAGTTGGCAAAAATTTCAAAAACCTCAGAAATAGCAGGGCCATAAATCACAAGTCAATATTTTTTTTGAAAAATCTATTTATTGTGTCGAGGGGTATTACTTCCAAAAAAATTGATGACACTTGGCGTACAAATCATGGAAATAACTTCCTCAATTCATAGTAGGCTTTCCAAAACGGTGCAAATGTGGTCCACGTTAGTACAGGTTTGAAAAATTAAGCTTATTAAACGAGCAGAAGGGGCGATGTGAATTTAATTTGGATAACTCTTGGTTTGGTTTATGCACGGAACTATGGTTTATTGACATTAAATACGTTACATTTTAGATGTCAGGCTTTGGTTTATGGTAATGTGTCTTGTGTGTTTGAGCCACGGGGTCTTAATCGCTCGGATGGTAAGCGGCGGAATTTGCACTCTGAGTATTTGGAGTCCTTGAGCCTTGCATCATCATCAGCAGTGGCACCTGCGCTTCGTATCGTGTGGCTGAGGTGCGAGGTGCGAGAAGTGGACAACATTTGCACCTTTTTAGAAAACCTATGAATTGGGGAAGTTATTTCCGTAATTTGAACCCAAGTGTAATACGTTTTTTTTCGAGTGCCCCTCGACAGAATCGACATTTTCAAAAAAAATACTGATTTGGGATTTAAGAACCTTTTGTTTCTGGGGGTTTTGGATTTTTTGCCAAGTGTTTTAGTTAAAAGCAATTGCTCATTCATCAGCTATTACATAATGCATTTTTAGTTATCAGAGTTTAGTATTTTTTTCACAATTGACAGTTTTAGATCAAATCCTTAAAAGTTTTTATTTGTTCTATTTCTCTCTCATCGTTGCCATGAATAAAATACCCGCGTTCCGTAACGACGATATTCAGCTCACTTAGTATGGAAATTAGTCCTACATTTTCAGAAATAATTTGTATCTTAAAAAATCTTATCATATGATTTTTTCTTAAGGAAAAAATAAATTCAGTCAGTCAGTAATGTTGTATTTTTGGTCAGGGAAATTTACAATAATGGCCAGGGAAAGTCAGGGAAAAGTCAGGGAAGTTTTTTTTAGGATGTAGAGTGGACACCCTTTCGAGATCCGTGCGCGCGCGCTCAGCGAGTAAACGTGTCGTTGTGAATGTTATCCGAGTTCAAGTTAATGAGGGGTATATAGTGGTGCAGTGCAAAATTTGCAAATTATTTGTGTCTGCGGCAAAAAACGACACCATAAAATGCAAGGGACCTTGTGAAGCTGTCTATCATAGAAAATGTTAAAAAAAAGCATTCGTAGAGAAAGAGACATGTGAAGAGTGCAGTAAGAAAGAGGGAACCCCATTGCAAGCAGGTCAGGAAGGAGGTAAGCCCAAGATTGATGTTAATCCAAACGAGACATCAGTAGAAGTGTTGCTGAAAGAGATGAACAGTAAATTAGAAGTAATATATAAAATGGAAAAGAAATTAGAGGAGATTAGCGAAGCAGTAGACTTCTACGCTGAGCAATACCAGAAATTAATAGAATTTAGAGATACTGCAGACAAAAAGATGAAAGCATTGGAACAAAAAATACCTACCTTGAAAAATGTAATAGTGCTCTGGAAGAAAGGATTATGGACCTAGAACAGGAAAAGAAGGATAAAAACGTAGAAATTGTCGGGTTGGAGAAGAAAAATAATGAGAACACAATAGAAGTAGTCAGAGCAGTTGCTCGAAACCTTAATCATAACCCAGAAGACATAAAAGATGCACGGAGGGTAGGGCGAGATAAGCCGGATGACGTCAGACCGCAGCCAGTTATAGTAAAATTGAAGAACCGGGCGGCGCGGGACAAGTGGCTCAAAGCTCGAAGGACCCCAGTCAATAATGACCAGATATAAGGTAATGGAAGCCAGAAATCGTTATATCTTAACGAGGACCTTCCAAAATTTAAACGTCATCTACTTTGGCTGGCCAAAACACAGCTAAAGGGTATATGCAGGTATATCTGGGTACAAAATTGGAATGTTTTGGCTAGGAAAGAGAATGACCCAAAAATCTACAAGATTCAGCGTGACAAAGATATAGAAAAAATACCGGTATAATCATGAATTGCAATTAGCTGTTTGGATACACTACGTGATTTCTTTACTAATAAAATTCAATGATTTAATGTATGTTTTCTCGGAAGTGGAATATAAGCGTTATAATAATTTGGAATTATGGAGCAGAACTTATGAAAATAAACCGAATCAATTGCACATTGTTCACTTGAATATAAGATCTTTGCGCAAGAACTTTAATCAATTATTATTTTTAATCAGCAAAACCAAGTGCCAGATAGATATCATTATTCTCTCAGAAATCAATGTTAAAGAGAACGAGATTTCATGCTATAATATACCTGGATATAACAGTTACTCACAGACAAGGCAAAGTTCCAGAGGAGGAGGCTTATTATTGTATGCAAGACATCAAGTAAATTTTTGCGATAAAGAAGTTGATCTACTGGGTATGGAATCAATATGTGGAGCTATACAAGTAAAAAATAGGAAAAATAATTTGATATGTTTATATAGGCCACCTCATAAAAATAAGAATTTGTTTGTACAACAATTAGAACTACAGATTAAAAGTATACCTAAAATGCGAATTGATCATAGTCGGAGATATGAATATAGATTTTTTCAAAGAAAACATGAATAAATCTACAACGAATTATAAAAACACCTTGTGTGGTTATGGCCTACAATGCGGCATACCAATATCAGAGATAACGCGCGAAGCTATTGTGAGCGGCCGCCATAAGCAGTCGTGCATCGACCATGTGTGGGTGCGAGAGCGAAAGCTGCGTACCTGCGATGCGCCTGCGTCTGTTAGTGTAATAGAGTGCGGTTTATCGGACCATCATATGGTAGGGTTAACTCTTGACCTTGACCGTGAGTGTTGCACAATTACGGCGCGAAATAGTAGGAATAGGGTATTGGAGATAAGTTAGTTGAAAATAAAATAAACAAATTCGATTGGTCACAGTTGTTATCAATAGTGTGTCCTCTGCTTCTGTACCAGAATATATGTCTCGTATTTGAAACAATATATAATGAAAGTAAGGTCGAGAAAAATACTAAAATAAAACGGATAACTCAACCCCGGATTGATAAGTATTTGTATGCTAGAATTGTTAAGAAGGACGAGCTATTCCGGGTGTGGAAAGCGTCACCAGACAACATGAACAAAAGATTAGAGTATACGAAATTTCGAAACAAGGTAAATTAATAAATTAATATAGCTCAAAATAAGTATCGACGTCAGAAAATAAAACAATGTGAGGGCGATTATAAAAAAATATGGAATACCATTAATGGTTGGTTAGGTCGAGTAAAATTAAATGTAGATGAGGTAGTAATGAGATATCTGCGGAAAATTGATAGTTTATACAATATAATTTGTAGTAGGTTCTCCGAAACATTTACAAGGGAAATACTAAATATTAAGCATCATTGTAGTATGAAATTCTTTGATCGAAGTTCATATGTTACAAAGATAGATTTGTCTTTTAGGTATAATAAAGTCTCACCAAGTGACATTGAGAAAATAGTTAATAATTTAAATATAAATAAAGCACCAGGTGTAGATCAAATTAGGGTGCGTGATATAAAATATGTAAAAAAACAACTGTCCACTTTTAGCCAACTTTATCAATATGTGTATGGCAAAGGGAGTTTATCCGGAAAAGTTAAAGAAGTCAATAATTAGACCTATCTATAAGTCACGTAGAATACACAAACTATAGGCCTATAGCGGTCTTGTCTGTAATTAATAAGATTGTCGAGAAAGTAATTGTTAGGCAAATAACAGGATTTTTGGAGAAGAATAAAATAATTACAGATGCGCAGCATGGCTTCAGAAGAGGAAGAAGCACGGGGTCGTTTAGCACAGTTCTCGGACGAAATAAACAGTCGCTTTAATGAAGGTAAACAGGTTCTCGCTCTTTTTATTGATTATAAAAAGGCGTTTGACACCTTAGATCATGATATCCTACTGCAGGCAATGAGGGAGTGTGGTATAGCCGGCCCTGTCCACGACTGGTTCCGCAGCTACTTGGCTGGCAGGACCATACGCACGTCTGTGAACGGGACCACCGGAGCGGAATGTGACGTCACGCTGGGGGTCCCGACCAGCTCGGTATATGGTCCAGTCGGTTATGTAATGCTTGTCAACAGTGTTGTGAACGTCGTTAAAAAGTGCAAGGTATTTATGTACGCGGATGATATGTGTTTATTGTACGCTGCTACGAACTTATCAGAGGCTCATGAAAGTGTACAGAGTGATTTTGAAAATATAGTAAAATGGGCACACGACAATGGATTTATTATTAATTTAGCGAAAACTAAGTGCATGCATATGTTTTCTCCATATAACCGAAAAACCAAAAGATTATAATGAGTATGGTGTGGCTGGTCACGAATACGAGTGTTTGCACAGTAATAAAATTAACTGTAACTGTGGACAGCTTGAGTATGTCGATAGATATAAATATTTGGGACTGTATATAGATAATAATTTTAATTGGAAAATACATGTAAGTGCAGTTTGTGCAAAACTACGGTCGGTGTCAACACCACCAATTTTACCACTTGAGCAGAGTGATTGATAAACTTACAATGCTTGTAGTTTATTATGCATTAGCAGAGTCAGTGATTAATTATGGACTTAGTGTATATGGCAGAACTTTTCCAACTTATTTGGAAGATATTAAAAAGTTACAATTAAGATCCATTAAATACTTGGTGTCTAAGAAAAGGAAAGGCGAATGCAAAAATAATTATGATAAATTATATAAAATATGTAAAATACTTCCTGTCCATCTAAGAGCGCAGTACTTGATAGCTATCGATAATTATTACGTAAGCGAGTTTAAGGTCTTTAAGCAGAATAAATATAATAAAAAGGAAGTCAGATTAAGAAAGTGTGTTCAAAATTATGCGAATAACAATTATGGTAGGAGAACGAATTTGTATCTGGTTCCAAAAATATATAACGAAGTTGATTGGTTAAGAGCGGACAAAAAAAGTTGCAATAACGTAGCGAAAAATACCTTAAAAGGAATGCTTTTGGAAGGGTTGCCGTAGGTAAACTTTCCAAAAGTATCCTTTCTTCCTCTTTTCAATAATATTAAAATGTAAACTTGTATATTTACTTAATTAATTTGTAATTTAGGTGCATGCATAGCAAAAAATGTAATGTGAGCGCGATCTCGCCAACAAACTGTCTTGTCAGTTTGGCGGGTTAACTTGTAAAGATTACTTGTTATGTACGCTTTGAAAAAATAAATTAAAAAAAAACCCTGAGTAAGATCTTTACGTAACTGCTCTATCAGAGAAACAAAATAAAAATAACATGAACATTATTCAGATTTTTTATATACAGGGTGACAGGTAACTCTACCTATTCGTTGAAAGGGGTTATACTAGAGCTAATTTGCAATAACTTTGTCCTAGTTAACTGGGAGTCTAATGTCACTGGTTTTCAAGTTATTTAAATTTTTAGATATTTTTAAAGAAATCCGCTTTTAGGTCTAAAACTGTCAATAGTGAAAAAAATACTTCAGTCGGAGAACTCGCAATGCATTTTTCTAATAGCTGAAATATGAGTATTTAAATGCTTCAAACTAAAACAGTTGGCAAAAAATTTCATAAAAATCTATTTTTTGTGTCGAGGGGGATTACTCCCAAAATAAAATATAACACTTGGCGTACAAATCATGGAAATAACTTCCTCAATTCACAGTAGGCTTTCCAAAAAGGTGCAAATATTGTCCACTTTAGTACAGGTTTGAAAAATTAAGCTTATTAAACGAGCGGAAGAACGGGGTTTGAAAAATTAAGTTTTTTCGAGTGCCCCTCGACAGAATCGAAATTTTCAAAAAAAGTTCCGAGTCCTGGCATTTAAGAACCTTTTGTTTCTGAGGGTTTTGGAATTTTTGCCAAGTGTTTTAGTTAAAAGCAATTGCTCATTCATCAGCTATTACATAATGCATTTTTAGTTCCCAGAGTATAGTATTTTTTTCACAATTGACAGTTTTAGATCAAATCCTTAAAAGTTTTTATTTGTTCTATTTCTCTCTCATCGTTGCCATGAATAAAATTCCCGCGTTCCGTAACGACGATATTGAGCTCACTTATTTAGTATGGATATAAGTCCTACATTTTCAGAAATAATTTGTAACAATTCTTAAAAAATCTTATCTTATCATATAATTTTTTCTTAGGGGAAAAATAAATGGCCAGTAATGTTGTATTTTTGGTCAGGGAAATTTAGAAAAATGGTCAGTGAAAGTCAGGGAAAAGTCAGGGAAGTTTTTTTAGGATGTAGAGTGGACACCCTGATTGCAACAACGCCATTCCTATCACCCTGAACGAGGAGGACGAGGATGTGGACGACCCAACACCATGAGCCGGCTCGCCTCCACTCAAAAAAACATTATCCCTCTTCCACCCCTCCTCCCCACTGATCTAAACCGGATGAGACCTGGTTCTTCCAAAAGGACGAAAGTCTAAACTTTTTTTGCTTGGTCGTGTAAATAGTATTATTTTATAGTTTAAATATATGTTTGCTGTGTTTTTTTATGTTTACGTTTATTTGTTTTGAAACCATGTTACATCCAAAATGTCAAATTTACACTTTAAGTATATTTTTTTAAGAAGTACATTCATACATTGCTCGGAGCAATGATTTTATAATTTAACCAAAATCAGATATTTTAATACTTTTTATATTTTTGAGGAAACTATGAAAGCCAGACACACTATTTTGGTATTAAATTGAAGCTGGTTAAATTTTATATAAACTCTTATCTCAACTTTTTCTCTAGGGGCATTGGTTTACCAAGTACGTAACTTGGAAAATGACCCTACCACGAAATTTACATTTTGTGGAAAAAATGACAGTCTTTGACAAGCTGTATCTCCGCAACTAATGGTCTTAAAGTGCTCAAGTTAGGCTTAAATTGTAGCCAATTTAATTAGCTTTATTAAAGTATGGAACAAAGATACTCGAAAAACGCTTCCTTTATATAAGTATTTCGAAAAAACTGAAACGAGTGCCTTAAATTTTCGCAGTTTTCGAAACAACGTGGAAGTATGTTCATTTCTTTAGTTTATAGGAGTATGTTCCGGCAACGAAGAGAAAAGCGGCAATACACATTACAATAACTCTATTGTATCTTTGAAAAGGTACACTCAGTACTGACAATTAGTTAATTAATAAATAATCTACCTATTAATAATCAATTAGTTAGGAGGATGTTTCAAGAGCCACACAGCATGTGCATTGTTTCGTGTCTAAGGCTCGAATGCCTCTCCCTCAAAGAGACTGGTCTTTTATATCCATAGCAGAATAACTTCGTAGTAGGGAGGCTAGGGAGGGCGGCGTGGCGTGACCATCTGAATCGCTGCAAGTGCTGTTTACAAGTTCAGCAGGTGCAGGGTGGCGTGATGCGCTCGAACCATTTGCAGGTGTTAAATACGTCATGACGACGCCGCCGTCAAGTTTATGTTTATTTGAAGCCATAATTATATATCTAAAATCGTAAATTCATTTTTCGCACATTTTTTTTAAAGATATGTCCCAACATTATTTAGTACAATGTTTTTATAATTCAGCCAAAATCCGATATTTTTTATTTTTTTTATTTTGGGTGAAACTATGAGGCCTAGAGGCACCACGTCTTGGGTACTAAATTGGGGCTATTTTAATTCTCCACAAATTCTTTTAACATGACTTTTATAAAAATAATACATTTTCACTTTTCGAAGAAAATGGTCTATCTTTGACTTGCTGAATCTCCGCAACCAATAAACATGTGCTCAAGTTACGCTCAATTTGTAGCAAATTTAGTTATCTTTATTAAAGTATACACAAGGATACACGACAAAATGCTTCCTACGAGAAGTTTTTTCGAAAAAACTGAAACAAGTGCCAAAAATTCGCCATTTTTCGAGCACCGTGGGGTAGCACAGGGTTTTCAGGTTGCAAACTTGGATGTTCAATACTCTCAACGGACCTTACAACATATAAAAATCGTAGGTACATGCGGGTTTGCGATGTTTGCCTTTTTTGTGTTGGTATAGACAGGGTTGGGCAGTATTTGAATTACTTGTAATTAAAATACGTAATTGAAATACAAATACGTATTTGGTATTTGTATTTCAATTACTTGCTTAAAATGTAATTTGTAATTCGTATTTCAAATACCTGACGCCGAGGTATATTGTAGTTAGTATTTCAAATACTTATGGCTACAAAATACATTTTAACATAAATACATTTAACCTTCATTTAGCGATCTTATTAATGGGTGCGTTCTGAAGAAAATAGCTATCGTAAGCAGAATGGCGACCGCTAAATATGTTAGTCGATCTTTAGAGTTGAGTTGGCAACACTGCAACAGTGCACCTGCTAATGTATACTGGGCTAGATTACTTTCTTAATAGTATTTTGTATTTCGAATAAAAATGTCTAAAATACTGTATTTTATACTTTATATTTCAAATACATTATATAAAGATATTTGGTATCTCGTATTTTAAATACTTGCGAGATAGTATTTTGTAATTTTTATTTCAATTAAAGCAAAGCGTGTCCAACAAATTTTCAGAATACTTAAGCCTTCAATAAAACGGGGATTTTATTGTTTTGATAATTGTGATAAGTTTTATGTATCACTACATATTATAAAACAAAGTCCCCCATCGCGTCTGTCTATCGGTAATTAATGTTCGCGATTATCTTAAAAACTACTGAACAGATTTTCATTTGGTTTTCTCACCATGAGATAGAATTTTATTCACAGGAGGGTTTTATGTAAAATAAATTCTGTTCTATGTAAACTCTCATAAACGAAGTACATTTTATATATTTTATGTTATTGGTAGGTAGGCTTTTTATTTCCTCGCAGCAGTTGGGAAAAGCACTATGTCTGGCACGGCAGAAAGGGCAATTAAGGGTCTTGTACACTAGAGGTCCGATTCGTCGACGAGATCTATCATAATATACTACTTTTACAATTGGCCGCTCACCTAAAAATTACATGGCTTTTACGAATGGCAACCCTTTTTTACTCAAAGCCTTTTTGCACATTTATTCCTTGAGATTTTCTGATGAGATCAGATAAAAAACTTGCATAATTTTCAATTAATTGATACTCTTCCTTCTTTTCAGCCGTTCCAACACAAAATTTAATGTTTACGATGAATCAACCGCCGCCTATCGTACCAAAGTAAGTAATGCACAAAATTTACATAGGTGGTGACATAATTAGAAGCCTTTGCCCTTGTTTCACAGAATTTCCATGATTTAACACTTTTTGATTAAGTCTCAAAAAGGCAACCGTATTGGAAAGCCGGAAGCGTTTCTAATTCTGTGGTCACCTTCATTCGTATAGTTAAACATATACACTGTCAAGTAAATGTAATACAGGCAAATACCAGATTCTAGCTTTTCAAAACATATAGTCATATAATTTTTTAGATCTTTTAAACTACTCAACGGATTTTAATGCAGTTTTCAGCAATAGATAAAGTGATTCAAGAGGAAGGTCTATATGTATAATACATTCTTGATTATTACAGAAAACTCGCATAACCCGAAGCGAACCGAGGGCGGATCGCTAGTTATTTATAACATATTGAATGGGCCATATATGCCTGACTGTAATTGTACTTAAATAGAGGATTAAAAAGTGATGAGAATATTAAACGTTAATTAATTAAAAATGTTGAATATATCTGTATTCATCATCATTATCATCATCATACTATATGCCCGAATGGTAATTTTGAAGTTACTTTTTGCCGTATAAGTTGCAGACACTTATTAACGTTATTCAATTATTTTATTTTACCCCTATAAAAATAATTTTACTTTTGTGGGCCAAATTTTGTACCTTCACTAAGTCATCGCAAGCTTGTGATATTTATGTAGTGGTTTTTGATGAATGAGAAGTAGTAGTGGAAAGTTAGGGCTAAATAACGGGCAGAGCTGCTATCAGTTCTGATCTTTGGTCGAAGAGCAGCATCCTTGTCAATTAAAAGGCTCTGAAGCACAATTCCTGCCGCAAATTCGTTAATTTTTTCTTCAGCTTATTTTTAATATTTTTCCATGACTATGATAGAATAATGTTAAATAACTCTCCAAGATTATTTTAGCTCAATTGCTAAAAGATAATGCCGCAGTATTTATTTCTAGGCGTCAATAATCCTGGAAAAGGCCGAAAAAACCACCTTAAATTTTGGTGAGAATACTGGAGATAAAAAAAAAACACTTCAAAGATACATCATAATGATAAATCAAGGTTTCATTTTCAATATTAATATATTTTATTAGTGTACTAGAACTTTCTCCACACCGCTCCAAATTATTACAAAACTAACTCTTATTTTTGCAGTCTTCTAAAATTGTTTTTACAGATGTTTTCTGTTTAGCTATCACAGAAAAACAAATGAATAATGTATACATTTTTTTTTTCTCTAATTTAAGGTTGATTAGTGCCATGGTATATTCCATATTAAAAGAATATAATTATGTGGATGGATCATACTGATTCTCAAAACTTATGGATCACCCCTCGTATGATGACGTAAACCATGCCCGTAACTCATTAAAACAATCGTTCGCCAAATTCAACGACTCTTCTAGTGGTCTCGGTGGCTAAGAGGTCTAGCGTAGGGCTACTGCGTTGGAGGGCGCCGATTCAAGCCTGCGCAGTGTTTTATCATATTGTATTTTAAATTGTTAGTATTAAGTTAAAATGTCAACGGTTGCATATCGGCGAGTCATTCCAGCTCGTGCTTCTAATCTAAGGAATGCACACCCTTGTCTCATACGTAGCCACTATCTCGGAGTACCCACTTGCTATAAAGTTTATGTGAGATATGTAAAATATTTATTAACACATTCAGTGCCGAAACCCCACTATCGGGTATTTCATGATTTCGTTCCCAGGCCGGATGACCCGATGGTCGGGATCGTGGTACTGTTACGGGTACTGTTTTTGACGAGTAGGGTTGTCGCTAAAGTATATATTTTTATTATTTTATGAACGGTAACAGTGGTACAGGGAAGAAAACATTGTGAAATACACGGTTTGATTTTAAAGCGAATTAATACTTTTACTGCCTTATACCTACTAAACAGCTTCGAAACCCTACATTGAGCATGGTCAGACATGTTCTTGCCCGGTTTTTATCAATTTTGACGTTTATCACGTTCAACATCAGTTCGATGACTGAAAGGGACAAAACTTCCACCACGATATTTGCGACACTGGTTTCAAATCGAAACACAATAACTTTTAAACAGCAAAGCCGATATGCCATCAACCAGTAGAACAATAAATATGAAATGGAAAACACTCTTAACACCGTTTATCGATTTCAACGCTAAACGACGCAATTTTTCGTTATGTCTGACTACATAGTTTTAGTGTAGAGTGTATACTTCCGAGGCTGTAAACGAAAATAGTGAGTTTTTATAGATTACATTTTTATATATTTTAAAATATTTCCGTAACTGCACCACTCAGCTACTGTTGTGTATAATAGCATTATAGAACATTTAATTTCCGTTCATTTGATACCCCCGACATGTTAATCCAAATTCAAATTCAAATTAAATTTATTTCAAGCAATTAAAGGCTCATATTAATATTAGGTACATTATTTGCAAAACACATTCATAATAAAAATAAAAATAAAACAATTATTTGTAACGATGTTGTAGTGCAAATGCACTAAATATACGTACATTTACATAACAACATCACACACTATCCCACGCCAGTCTTAACATGCCTGTCGCAGCAGTGCATGATATATGGACAGGCGAGCCTGTCCGCAATCATCGCCAGGGGGGTTATTACGACATGGCAATGCAGTTCATTTTACGGCTAGCGAAAAAGACAGAGCTATAGCAGTTATATAGCTCTGTCCCTTTCTTGAAGCGTGGTAAGTGATGAGTGTAGGGGAGGGGGTTAAATAATTTTTTTATGGTCTAGTTTTTACGATTTACTTTCCATGAAATTTGGTATAGAGATACTTTGTGGCCCATGGAAGATGATAGGGCAGTATTTATCCGGGAAATCATCATTCCCTATAAAATTCAAATAAAATTTGATCTAGAGATATTTTGAACCCGTAATGCCGTTTTCATTCCGTATAGAAAGTTTTTAAGATGGAATCAACATTTTAAATATACATGTACCCCCTTATTCATAAATGTCCATCAAACCTACGAGGGTAATATTAATTCAAGCTGGTTACTACTACACGGAAGAGGATTTTTACTTACGTTATTTTACCCTGTACTTTCGTTAAAGTGCTACTTAATTGTCAGCTTTTCGATTCCTAAAATGATCGCGATCTCATAATAAATATGCAAATGTAACATACAATGATTTTATTTACAATGAGGCTCTTACACAAGTTGAAGACCAAGTGATAACTATCACTGGAAAGTGTTTATCAGATTTTGGGATGAACAGGCCACATAGAAATGGAGAAGTTAGCAGCGATTTAATAAGAGAATTGGACTACGACTCCACTGCTTTACAACTGCTAATAACTGACTCTGTTCCGCTATTGAACCGAGGGCAAAGATTAGTTTTTGATAATATTTTGGAAAAAATCGAAAACGGTGAAGGTGGTTTGTTTTTTTGGATGCTCCCGGAGGCACAGGCAAAACATTTCTATTAAATTTGCTTTTAGCCCAAATACGGAAAGATAAAGGTATTGCTGTTGCAGTAGCCTCCTCTAGAATAGCGGCGGCGCTGCTCAGTGGTGGTCGAACGGCACACTCAGTACCAAAACTGCCATTGAACTTAGCTCATGAGGAAATGCCGGTTTGTAATATTACTAAAAACAGCGAGCGTGGTCGAATGTTGCAACAGTGCAAGCTGTTGGTTTGGGATGAATGTACGATGTCCCACAAAAGAGCAATTGAGGCACTGGATCGAACTATAAAAGATATCAAGAGCAACCAAAATATTATGGGGGAATGGTGGTACTTTGAGCTGGTGATTTAAGACAGATTCTAGTCATCACTAGAGGCATACCGGCAGATGAAATAAATGCATGTTTGAAGACGTCGACATTGTGGGTTCTTGTTAAAAAAAAACAGTCTAACCACAAACATGCGAGTACAGCTGGCTCATACACAGATTTAGGTTACCGTCTTTCCTGTGGACATACCCGAAACGTTTAAGGCATAATTTGCTGGCTAAACCCATATTCTCATATGCGCCATCATGTCTACTTTTTAGTTCTAGCAAATAAAAACATAACTTATATTCACACAAGCCGTTAACTATTGACCACACGAGAGACAACTTTTGTTTTTGCGCGTGTGTATGACCTAGCTGCACTGTGATACACAAGTGGGGCAATATGCGGCTTCTCTTTTGAAAATCGGCAAAGATCGCGTGGCAATAGATAGTAACGGCATGATTACTTTGAATAATGACTTCTGTAATATTGTCCACAACACAGATGATTTAAAAAATAACCCGATCTGAAAACTAATATGAAAAATCTAGAATGGCTATGTGAAAGAGAAATTTTAGCACCGACAAATGAAATTGTGGGGCAGATCAACGAACAAATCATGTCACATGTGGAAGGTGATGTCGTCGAGTATCTGTCCGTAGACAATGTTATGGACACTGAACAAGTGACGTCATATCCGGTCGAGTTCCAATTCTTTGGAGTTATCAGGGGTGCCTTCCCATAAGTTGAGACTGAAAGTTGGCGATCCAGTCCTGTTGATGCGAAATCTTGACGCCCCGAGACACTGCAATGGCACACGACTGCAAATTACACACCCGGGACCAAAGATGAAGTAAAACATAGATCCCGTGTAGCCAACTGTCAAGCGTACCAGCTTTTTCTTCTGTGTACATCACAGTTTTGTAGCCAAAGGGGTTTGGGTAAAAGTGTTGTCATTTGTAAAATTCATACATTTTCAAGGTGAGCGGCCATTCGTAAAAGTGGTAAATTATAGTAGAAATATTAAAAATAAACATATCTTGTTATGTGATTTAATACTCTTAAGTTCATCGGACCCGAGATATTTAAATATCCATACTTCGGCGTACTTTTGTACTAAAAACTGAATACTTAAATCTTTAAAATCTCCGCTGCGATATTATTTAACGCCATAAATTATATATATCTATGTGTATTTAGAGGTCCTCTAAATAACTATACAAAATTTATTCGCGATCTGTGCGCCCATCTGTCGGAATTTTAAAATAATTCTCCGAAAATATATTTCTTCGACAAGTTAACAGTGAAGTATTAAAGTATAGGTTCAGTGGAATGGCGTGTGTGTTTCGTGGGTGTAAATCCTGAATGGGAAATAAAGAAAATGATCCACAAAATATAAAAATCTCACCTCTCACCTCAAAATCTCCAGGCCAGGAGTACTTAAAAAAAAAAACAAATAAGTCTTATATACGGAAAACTTGGTTTTTAGTAGTTATTTAAGTCTTCAAGGCACTCATGGAATAAAATAAAATAATGGCATTAGGTGAGATGAATTTTCAAAAATGAGTTCATTGGAGTAATGACATATCTCACTTTTTGGCCCTTTATCTCCCTGCCCCTTAAAGAGCACATTCAGTGCTCATTAAGCGTATGATTAAGTTTAAAAATTTACTAAATTATTCTTAATTATTCCTAATGAGTTGGTATTAAGTAAAAGTAAAAAATTAATATTATCTTATTATAATAAAGGATGATAATTATCCAGATTTCATTAGTAATTTCATGATTTCATGATTTCATGTGCAATAAATAGGTTGTAATTTAATTTACTTATTCGTTTATTATTCTGCGTCACTTATTTCGGCATCCAATTCCGAATCATTTTGCGATTCGGAATTGATTGGAAGGTCCAAGTTCTCAATAAATTAGGTTTGTCCGTTCCTTTTATTTAGTGTTGGCCTCATTGCGGTAGGTTATGGATCCGATGACAAAAGTAACATATTGAGAATGTCATGATTTGAATCTTGTCTACTTATTTTTTATCCGACTTCAAAAAAAGGAGGAGGTTCTCAATTCGTCGGGTTTTTTTTTTATGTATGTTCCCCAATTACTCGAAGACCACTGGACCGATTTGAATTTTTTTTTCGTTGTTTCAATGGGTACACTTTCTAGTTGGTCCCATTGTCATCACGTCACGATCTGATGATGGGATCTTGGAGAAATCAAGAGAACTCCTCAAATATTATAGGCACACCTATAGCGATTTTCGTATTTTTCACTGTAACTCGTGCATTTGCTTTTGAAAAGTACTATATGGTGAAGTGGAACTGATGATGAAAACCACAGATGGCCACCGGAACTCCTTAACGGTACCTATTTCAAGGGTGGCGATAAGATATTTCGATTAAGGTAGTTGAGCGACTATGCCGAAGCACATTTAGGTTTAAATATGACAATGACATTCCCGCGGCGTTGTCTGCGGCGAGCTTGAAATGTTCTATAGTTTCTCATTAATATTTAGAAGTGGAGCTACGCAACAGCATAAATAGGATCACTAAAAAGTATAAAATAAAATAAATGTTTAAAAAAACAAAAACCCGCCTTCAAAAATGCAAAAAATAACTTCTTTTAAAATGGTAGGTCAGTCCAACTGCATTCGGCTTTTGGTTTAAAATATTGTGGGATGCCGACTTCAGTTGGACTGACCTACCATTTTAAAAGAAGTTATTTTTTGCATTTTTGAAGGCGGGTTTTTGTTTTTTTAAACATTTATTTTATTGTGAGTTTTGTTCCCTGAACCTTCTAAAGTCTTTATTCTGGGCCTCAGACGCTTCTTCTGAGAGATTACCGATCGGTATAACTGCGTTATGGGCTATAATATCTGCTCCATGCACCAGTAATTTATGAACCGTTGCGGACACATGATACCAGTTGTATAATTCCACATATTTTCTTACTGTAACGTGAGCGTAATTTTTATATTTGTTGACATCTATAACCTCTCCTGAAGTAACTGCTTGTACTACAACATGTGACTGCATACTTTTTGCCGATGACCTCTCAGTTATTCTACCGTGTCACAATATTCAAACATATAATGATGATATAAATAATGTAATATCTAAAATTATAACTTGGTTGCACATCTATAATCTGAAGGTTAATTTAAGAGGCCATATACGAAATTTTGCCCATTTCGCTGATTTACGTGATTTTAGAGTCGAAATACTGTATTTCTACAAGTTTTAATGCACAACACGAAAGATAATTTCTAATTTTAACGAATGTATGAGCTACTTTTTTGTTTTTATTATTTTATTTTGATTAATCGACCTGACACCGGCGACTGTTATGTGAATTTTGCTGGAAGAGGTTTAGAATGTCACATATTCATGAATCGATTTGACGTCTTAACGGTATGAAAAATTTACAATGTATTGCTGTGAAAGTCGTCTAAAAAATGTATGAATTACTTTTTACCACTTTCATATACATTTTTCGAGTAAAAAAATAATAAACTTGGTAATTTTTTATAGAAACCGGGCAAAAATTATTTTCGATTTCGGCTACTCAGAACTCTCGTTCATAAAATTAAAACAACAGAAATAAACTTTAAATCAAAATCAATCCATTACCTAAAAAAAATATCCAAAAAATACAAAAGAATTGGCAATATATAATGTTATAAAACAACCTAAATCTCGCATTATAATACTCGACAAAAATAAAAAACGGACTCATTTATTCGTAGCTCATTTATTCGATCATAACTAAAATGACATTTAATATTTAGCATTAAATCTTATAGAAAAGCAGTATTTTAACTGTAAAATCACAAAATTTCGTATACGGCCTCTTAAGTAAAACAACATACGTGCAGTTCATAAATAAAAACGATAATAGCGGCCTTTGAGTATAGCTTATAAGGACGAAGTTGTAAAAGAATCTTCCGCAACTACGTTTCTAGGCATTACCGTAGACATGGGGGCATAACACGTATAAATTATAATTCGTGCTTATAATTTGTACTAGACTACCGGTATCATCAGGAATATTATTTTCTTCATTTCCGTTAATCAAGGAAAAGTTAAGCTTTTATTAATCAGATATACCTTAATTTAAATGCAAACATCATTCTTTACATAAATTTAAGGCTTTATTTTAGAAACTAAGAATGGCATTTTTTTGCGGTACACTGAACGGCCATCATTAGCTATTGAACTTGCTACGTGATATTCATTAGATCCGCTAGATGGTGCTATACGAGGACGTTAGCGCCGACTTGTGTCGTCGCGGTCACTCCCGGTATAGATATTCAATGGAACAACATTTAATTAAAGCGTTTGTTATTTCTTATCCCAAAAATACGAAAGTTTATTTATTTTAACACCACAATAAATAACTTCCCAAGTATTTTTCACTATGCGTTTGACACAAACAAAACTAAAAGTTATCTTTCTTACTCTCGTGTTTTTCGTATCTGTCCATCATTCATTCATTAGTGAAACAAGTGAACATAATTGTAGTTTGTATAGCTATCTATATGCAACTGCGACTATTTTTAACCGACTTCAAAAAAAAAGGAGGTTCTCATCTCAATTTGTCCTGTATGTATGTATGTTCGCGATTATCTCGCGTTTGGCTGAACCGATTTTGATGTGGTTTTCATAAAAGTATTTGTCACACTAAGGAGGTTTTAGTTATTTAACCGACTTAAAAAAATAAGTTTCTTTTTTAGCGTACTTTAATAGTGTTCATAAAAGTTATTGGTACAATGTTGTATGGACGCGTGACGCGTCATCACTTAGGTTCTTTAGCTTTTAAATCCCAATATAAACCTACTAGCTGTCCGCGCCCGGGCCGCCAATACTTAATCGATTATAATTTTTTCACAATCGATTATACATGTGCATCCTATTTTATTAGCATGATGATGATGATGATGATGATGATGATGATGATGATGATGACGATGGTGATTGTGATGGTGATGATGCTGATGGTTATGGTGATGAATTTATGATTGATGATAAATATATTGTAGACGTTGCGGGTTTCTTGGTAGAGATTGTCACTTCTCTTAATTTAGATGCTACTTCTGGGTTTTTCAGCATATATTCAATTACGGCCGCAATATCATCGCGGCCATCCTGCTTAAAACGTTCTGCTGCAGCATATGCCAATTCATCAGCGTTTTCGGATTGTAAGTTACTCGATCTTTGTTTCTTCTGTTTGGTTCTCAGATCTTCGAATGACTTACGTTTTGTTTTAGTCATTGTTCCGACCGATGAGGTCGAAGGTTCTTCATAGTTAAAATCACCTGATTCTTGGTTCGGTGAATCGGTTCGCCAAACTACGAAGCTTGGCCAATCAACATTTTCCATAAGCCAATTTTCATAGGTACGTCTAAACTTTTTCGTATCTCTTCGGCACTTCTGCCATCTTTCCGAAGCATAGTTTGAAAATCTTCGGCAAAATTCCTTGAGGGTATCATAGTCTTCTTCAGATAGTTGTCCATTGATTTTAGTAACCACTTCTTCCAGCAAGGCTTCGTGGTTAAACGAAGGCTCCTGATTTCTCAAAATCACGTACAAATCTAAGTTGGTCGTTAAACCCTCCATTGCTTGCAGTTAGTGATGTTAGCAGTTGAAATGTTCCAGAAGGAATAAACAATAAAATTAAACTGCAACCTATTTATTGCATATTACTAATGAGAACCCCTTGAAGTCTGGGTAATTATCATCCTTATGATAATAAGATAATATTTAATTTATACTTTTACTTAATACCAACTCATTAGGAATAATTAAGTGTAATTTATTTAATTTTTAATTTTAATCATACGCTTAATGAGCACTGAATGTGCTCATTGGGGGGCAGGGAGATAAAAGGCCAAAAAGTAAGATATGTCATTACTACAATGAACTCATTTTTGAAAATCCATCTCATCTAATGCTTTATTTAATTTTATTCCATGATTAAATGTGCAAATTTTGAATTGAGTTAACCGTGTCATGTGCGGGGAAGCCTCGGTGGGCGAGTCCGACTTGCCTTGTCCGGTTTTTTTACTATTTGCGAAAAGTTCGCTCGTATTATGAAGCCTATAATATTTTTTCCGGTTTTTTTAAATTGTGGACTTAGTAAAAGAAACAGGTCCACGGGGAATAGAGTATTAATGAGTGTGGGAAATCGCTTGTTTGAGTTCAAGCAAACGCCTGCCGTGTCGCTCGTCTTTTTTTAAGAACTTGTCCTGACACATTACCGTGTAGCTAATCTAGATTATATTAGTTGTTAAAAAACGTGCCCGTATTACAGTCACATGCTGTGTATTGTGAGGAAATAGTTGTTGAATTTTCTTGTAACGAACTATTGAACATGCTTTATATTTTATTTGACAGTTTCGATGCATCGATGCCTCCGCCACCAATACCATCCGCGCACATCGCCAACAATAATCAACACCTGAAAAGGAAGGTAGCTGCTAATGGTGTTGGTGAGTTTCATTCAATATCATTATTATAAAACGTTTTGATTGATTTAATACTGATTATCTTGTATCTTGAATAGGGCATGCAGTACCGGGCCCGGTTCCGATACTTCCATTTCCCGGTTCTAAGCAGGGACGGTACCGGGATTCCCGGTTCTCCCGGTTCTTTATTTTTTACCTCAAATCACCGCAATCATGGACATTTGAGATAAAAAACCATTGAAAAACATTAGGAAACTTTAAATATAATATGCACGTTTTCTTCAACAAAAACATATCTTGATTAAGTAAAATACTTACTAGAAAGTTATTTGTTCTTCTTTATTACAAATCTACAGATTAATTATTGCAAATATGCCGTTGCCGCTTGTGCCGGCTTCGTCGCTCAGGTGTGAATTGGATATAATTATGTGATACGCGCCACGATATTTGTTTGGTATTTATGGAAAGAACCGGGAGAATCGGGATGTAATCTTCAGTACCGGTTCTTTAGGACCTGTGAAATTCCCGGGATTTCCCGGGAATTACATAACCGAGATTTCCCGGGAGCATGCCCTAATCTTGAAATTGTGTCAGGGTTTGCTCAGCGACAAAACAAGTAATAATATTCACCAAAGTCAGTTACTAATTAGCTTAAGCGAATATTAAAATGAACACTGGCTATAAAATATGGTACAGAAAATAGCAACTTAATCGATATTTATGCAATTACTGCACAATGCTGTTTGCAAACTTATAAAAATAACTGTTTTTATCAAAATGGTGATGAAATTTAGAGAGAAATATAAATCTTATGTTATGAGATTATAACAAAGTAACATACTCAATTATATTGTGACTAAATTCTATAACTAATGTCTGATGTTTAATTCTGTGTCTTAGGTTGCATTCGACCAAACTGGAATAAGCTCTTATACCTAGATTAAACGTCGAATTTGTATAGACTAATCTCAGAGTAAGTCTTATTCCAGTTTGGTGAAATGTGGTATAAGAATGGAAACCGTTACTGTTAAACGGTCAAGTACTGATACCACATTTAAACTAGTAGTGAAGAGCTTCGTTCAGGTAGTGATCAAAGAATGAACTGATTGGTAACGTAATCTAAATTTTACTCAAAAACTATGCCTTTATGTGGTCCTTGGTGTTGTAAATTGAGGTGTTGTTAACTATGTTATAGTTTGAAGAGGCCACGTATGCTGTCACGCTCACACAAGAATGAAAAGGGATGGCTTTATGTGCTTCCGCGCGAAATACGTCTAATGGAAATAGTTTGCGCGCGCCTTGATGGCAGCGTGAAATTCAAATAATTGCTGTTTTTTTAAAACCACAGCATATAAAAAAAATGGTTTACCAGGATTGAGAAGTTATAAATACTCTACTATTTAATCAAAAATCATCTTTACAGATCGTAGGGTTTCGAAGATTCAACCAAAAACATGCGAAAAAGATCTCATGTAAAATAAAACAATCGAGGATTTAGCTTCTAGTCGTGTTTTCATGTTTAACAGTCTTAAGGAAATGTGACCAAGTAACCAAAGGATCCAAAGAACAGACACATAGGCGTCACGGTTATTGAGATCCAGATCACGGAACACTTACTGACTTTATGCATCATATGTGGCCTCTTAAACTTCTTTCAATAATACTACTTTAGTACATTTTTTATTTTAGGGAAGAGCTTAGTAGGCGATTTGATAGTTAGCTATTTTTTATTTGTATTAGAACTTGTTTTGCTATATGAAAAAAATAACGCTATCAATATCGTTCGTTCAAATTCTAATTATCGTTGTTAAAAATCTTCAATGTAAAATGTGTTTTAGTACGTTTAATGGCAATAGCATTTGTATGGTCACTAGAATAACTGTTCGAATATTATTGCGGTACTGAAAGACGTTTCATAATTTTCTATGAGAAGGGATAGTAACTTGTTTGTTATTAAGAGATTAATAAAAATGGAAGATTTTCGAAAGCGGTTTATTTTTCAATTTCAAAATTGTTGCAGAAATTTTGCAGTATTGCAACTATACCATAGAATAAGGGCACTCCTTTATGGATTGCATTAATTGTCGTTTTTGGGTTCCGAACTCAAAGGGTGCCAATGAGTGGGTCCCTGTTACTAAGTCACGCTATTCGCCTTGTGCCCGGCTATCTAGCCCAACATGTATCTTTTATACAGTAACCTGTTTAGTGTAAAATTTCACAAAACGTGTTTGGTGGAATAACATAACTAATAATTAGATCACAAATACCGGTCAGGTGCTACTTAATTCAAATTATGAACTCGTTATTATCGATATAAATTTTGACAAAGATACCGTCTCAGTATAATTTGGAATTCTATATTAGGATTATAAAGACTAAGTATTTCATAATTTCATAATAATACAGTGGTCGCTTTTCTCAGAGCGGAATAACTCTTAGTATGGCAAGTGTATAAAATATTAATTTTCTCAAGCAGATTTCTATAAATAGTTATAAATTTTGCTGGGACAATAACTCTGATACTAGGATTTATTATTTATTAATTAAAAACAAACAACATGGTACAATCATATTAAAAGCCCTGCACAACTGTTATTACAGTTGGCTTGCAGGATATACAGCGGTGGTCACACAATTGGGATACACCAATTTTTGGCAATGTATGAAAATTTTATAACCATTTCGAGGAATAGGCTTCTCCAATCGATCCCTGTAGTAAGATTAAAAAATTATGTTACAATGAATTAATTATAATAAAGTTAAGACATGAATTCATTTGACCCCTTAATATCGGTCCGAATGGCGCTATATTAACCTCTTTTGTGGTTTTACATCAAACATAATAAAAACTCTCCAATATTTTATTTTATAAGTACAATTTAGATATCTAGCTAACACCTCCGTTTGAAGACAGCTTTGTCATGTCAAAATTATTCGTTTAAAAATTTACTGTAATTCTTATGAAGAAATTAATATATTAATGAGACCATTTCTCTTTTCAGTTTTGTGTGATGAATGTTAATAATTTGTGTGGTGAGGTTTATTGTAGAACATTGTTGGAAGTATGGAATCCGCCTTTTCAACAAATATTAATGTGATTGTGTTAAGTAAATCTAGTCTAGAAACAACGGTCATGTAGGAAGTGTTGTATTAATTGAGGTCTAGGTAATAAGCAATTATTGAATGCTTATCATCATGATCATCATGTCAGCTAAAGACATCCACTGCTGGACATAGGCCTCCCCCAAGGCTCTCCACTCAGACCGATCTTGTGCTTTTCGCATCCACCGCGTTCCCGCGATCTTTACAAGGTCATCACTCCATCTTGTTGGAGGACTACCTACAGCTCGTCTCCCGGTCCGCGGACGCCACTCAAGAACCTTCAAGAATGCTTATAATACTCTGAAATAATAAATAAGTATATCGTATTGCGATTGTTTGTTTACATTATGTTAAAATGACGTTCGCCTATTATGACTTTGAAAGCAGATCACAGATTATAAAAGAATCGTCTATCTAAATCTTAGACGAAGTATAAGTACTCTTTTTCTAAGTAGCACCGCCATTTTGTTGTAGTAAGCAGGCGAGGTTACTTTGATCTAAGAAATTATTTTAAATAGCAATAACACTTTTAATCATGAAATCTTTCAAATAAGATCCTTAGAAAAGGCTATTCTTTCGAATAAAAATGTAAAATCAAGCAGTTATTTTTTTGAGTATCCCAATTAGAAACGCTTGCTTGGAAAGAAATATGACATATGAGACATATGGCATTTGACCACCAATCAAAAAGTGCTTGACCAATTTAATTCTTCATGTTCAATCAGCGATTGTATTTCAACAAATTTAATGACTAAGAGCCTACCGCGCGCCTTCATTTTGTCCGAGACGTTAAATTAAATAGTCGTAGAAATGCAACATGGGTGAATTGCAGAAAAAATGTACCTTTTGATTTTCATAACTCAACTGAGAGTAAACGAACTTGATAATTGTCGTAACGAAACTGATAACATAAGGCATCGGACCCATGGAATAATACAATGGATATCTCGTGGTCTCATTCGCAGAATTATTTAACGAAACGTTTTAATTTAATAAGCAATATTTATTCATTATTTTTGGTTTACATAAAAAAAGAAACATGAGTAAAACATTTTTTTTAATATTTTCACTGTTGCTATGTTCTGTGAGAGTTGATATCTGGTGCAAATAATTGCTCGAAATAAGCCGAGGCCAAAGTAAATTTTTAAAAGACTTAAATAAAAAATAAAAGCCCAACAAAGAATCGCTTTAAAAAAGAACCTACAAGAGTTCAAGCACTTAAAGTTCTTTGAAAACTTCTCTGATTAATGCTCTTTCCAATGATGTATGATATGCGTAAATTTAATTTTATTAACTGGAGGTATTAGCTAATTTAGCTGAACACTTGGCAAAATTCTGCTATTTTCTTTCAAGCATGGTAAGATCAAGGCCAAAGAATTTAGGCAAGTGTCCAGCAGTGTTTTAGTAGTTTTAGTGAAGCAATAGCCACAACCAGCCATAAAGTTACAAAAAAAATGCAGGAGAAACTCTAAAAAAATCGGTTACGGAAATGACACCGAAGCAAAAAAAAATTACAGTCCATATTCAAACACATATTATGTATGGTTATCATGGTACCATGGCAGGCTTTTAGACTTAAAAAAAATGTTACAGATTTACACACCATTATTATCCCTATAGTTTTATTCTATGAACTAGGCTTTACACTTTCTCTATTTCGTTACATAACGAAAGATAACGAAACTGAGAATGATAATATGAGAAATCTTAACCTAAAAAATATATTTCCCTTTAAACTTGTAATGCATTGCTCTAGAACTTTGTAAATTCTTAAAAAGCAGAGTAAAACTACACGGTAATGTATAAAGTGATGTGCGAAAATGGAACTTTTACCTGAGAAAATCGCCGTTAATCACCCTGAGATTTTTTAGATAAAATTTAAATACTAGACTGTCGATCCGTGTGCCACTTCGTTGAAAATATAATGGCTGTCGCTTTGTTCAACAGAATGACTAAGGTAAAAATCATTTTTTTGGGATTAAATGCTTCGTAACTAACGCTGAGTAACGAAAGTCCAGCAAGTTGGGACAGGTAAATTAATATTAAATGGAATATATTTGTACGGAACTTAAAGATTAACTAAAAAGGACTGAATAATTTACTTTTGATTTTTATCTAAGTCATTCTTACTTTTTATCAATCGGTCAACAGCTTGACATACCTATGTAAAACTGTTGAACACAGCGACAGCCATTATATTTTCAACGAAGTGGCACACGGATCGACAGTCTAGTATTTAAAATCTAAAAAATCTCAGGGTGATTAACGGTGATTTTCTCAGATAAAAGTTCCATTTTCGTACATCACTTTATACATTACCGTGTAGTTTTACTCTGCTTTTTAAGAATTTACAAAGTTCTAGAACAATGCATTACAAGTTTAAAGGGAAATATATTTTTTAGGTTAAGATTTCTCATATTATCATTCTCAGTTTCGTTATCTTTCGTTATGTAACGAAACTGAGAAAGTGTAAAACCTAGTTCATACAATAAAACTATAGGAATAATATTGGTGTGTAAATCTGTAACATTTTTTTAATTCTTAAAGCCTGCCATGGTACCGTGATAACCATACATAATATGTGTTTGAATATGGACTGTAATATTTTTTGCTCCGGTGTCAATTCCGTAACCGATTTTTTTAGAGTTTTTCTTGCATTTTTTTTGTAACTTTATGGCTAAAACTACTAAAAACACTGCTGGACACTTGGCTAAATTTTTTGGCCTTGGTCTTAACATGATTGAAAGAAAATAGCAGATGTTTGCCAAGTGTTCAGCTAAATTAGCTAATACCTCCAGTTAATAAAATTAAATTTACTCATATCATACATCGTTGGAAAGAGCATTAATCAGAGAAGTTTTCAAAGAACTTTAAGTGCTTGACCTCTTTTAGGTTCTTTTTTAAAGCGATTCTTTGTTGGGCTTTTTTTTTTATTTACTTGTTTTAAAAATTTACTTTGGCCTCGGCTTATTTCGAGCAATTATTTGCACCAGATATCAACTCTCACAGAACATAGCAACAGTGAAAATATTAAAAAAAATGTTTTTTTTCATGTTTATTTTTTTATGTAAACCAAAAATAATGAAAAAATATTGCTTATTAAATACCCATGTTGCATTTCTACGACTATTTAATTTAACGTCTCGGACAAAATGAAGGCGCGCGGTAGGCTCTTAGTCATTAAATTTGTTGAAATACAATCGCTGATTGAACATGAAGAATTAAATTGGTCAAGCACTTTTTGATTGGTGGTCAAATGCGATATGTCTCATATGTCATATTTCTTTCCAAGCAAGCGTTTCTAATTGGGATACTGAAAAAATTACTGCTTGATTTTACATTTTTATTCGAAAGAATAGCCTTTTCTAAGGATCTTATTTCAAGGATTTCATGATTAAAAGGACAAAGACCGTATCGGAAAGAAAGTAGACAACTTTAGGCATCTCTAAAAACTAGCACGTACATAAAATAGGCATAATTATTATTTTAAATACCCGTCTACATCCTTTTCTTTAAATTGCAACCAAAAATAATTGCTATTTTTGTCAATCTGTCAACGTGGGGCAAATTAACTAACACATTCGTAAAAATATTTTGGACGATTGGTGGAAAATAAACGGTATGACGATTAGAAAACTGGCTAAAAGTACGAGTTGAGTCCCGCTGGCGTGCACAAGATAATAAAGAGATTTGTTGACTTCTGTACTCTCGATGATTTGCCTAAATCTGGAAGGAAGCCAGGGACAATCGACTTGGCACTAGGAAAGAAAATCGTAAGAATGTTTAAACAAAATCCGTCCCTTTCAATACGAGATGCGGCAAAAAGAGCCAAAACTTCTTCGGCCCGGTAAGGGTAGCAAAAAAAGAAATACCTTCGAATATTTAATGAATAATAACTTTTATTTTCTGTTATTTTTTAAAACATAATTATGCAGCAGCTAACTGTATCTATATTTATGCTGTACTTATGCTTAAAGAGGTTTATATTCTAAATAATGTCATAGAACCTTAATACTTATTTTGTATTCAAAAAAAAATATATGCCAAATAGGTAACAAATGTCAATTTAATTGTCAAACCAAATAAATATTAGTCAGTTTGGAAAGGTAATTAAGTCATGTGTACAAAATTTATATGGAATTTACGTCAAAATTCAAATATAGAATGTCGCACGGTCTATACAGATGTGTTACAACTACATGTAAGAGGTTATTTACTTAAGTTTTTCATCTATATATTATAAGAGATGTCAAAGGTTAACAGCAAAATCCATTGAACAAATTTTAGTAATTTATTAAACCTTTAATACATTTTTAGCGTCTTTCTTTTTGTTTATAAAAAATATAAGTTCAAAATACTAGATGTATTTGTTTGCATTTGTTTTTCTGCAAACCGTACTTTGCCATGAAAGTTGAACGTTGATACCTTTGTTTAGCTATGATACAAAGAATCAAACTAAGATGTAACCTAAAAACCTATAAAAAACAAAAATAACCAAAATGAAAATCAAACAATAACTGTCAGAAAACGGCCAAGGAAATTATACGACCGTATATTGAACAAGAAAAATCAGGGCATTATAATGTATGACGGGACCTATGCAAATTGGACTTTAAAGCCTTACCAGGACCTCAATTTATTACGGTGCCAGCTAATAGGGAGGTTACCCATCAACATCGAGAAATTCGGCAAAAAAGTATTAGTGTGGCAAGCGATTTGTTAAAGCGGTATGCGATCGCAATCCTTCTTCACTACAGGGATATTGACCGCTACGGTACACCGTGACGATTGCTTACAGAAAATATTACTACCACACATAAAGAAGCACAGGATTAGCACTTTATTTTGGCCGGATTTGGCTTCTTGTCATTACTGTAAAACAACGAATGAATGCTATAAAGCCTATAAGGTAGAAGTAGTGGATAAGGATATGAATCCTCTTAATTGCCCAGAAGTTCTCCCATTTGAGCGATATTGGGCTATCATGAATCGATACCTCCAAAGCTAATAAAGTTGCCACATCACTTGACGACTTAAAAAAAAAGTGGAACAGGGCATTTAAAAATGTATCAAATGTGGTCGTCCATAATTTAATGAGCAGCGATCGGGGAAATCGGTGCAAAACTTTAACAAAACTTGTAAAGCTGACATAAAGGAGAACTTGCAACCAAGCAAAATAAGAATTATTATTAAAAAATAATAATATTATTGGCAGATTAGTGTTCAATTTAACTCTATATCAGAGTCTCGGATTTGGTATAAGGATATTAATAGTTTCATGGCTGTAATGTAAGTTTTGTTAAGTTTTGTTGAAGTTTTGCATCGTTTACCCCGATCACTGTTAATGAGATACGTTAAAAAGAAACTTAGGTTGCAGGCAAAATAAGGTCTGTTCATCCTTACTTTTCTTATCATGTAAACAAACGTGACGTCATGGGTGGTACTAGACAACGACCAGTGATTGGAAATGTCGATAAAATATATTGATTGATTTTGTTATAAACACTTACCTAAGTTTACCAACAATTTATCACAGTTGAATGTTTTCTTCACATTTCTAACTCAAATGCTGTGGTAAATGCTATTTCATTATTCAATCCTATAGTAGTACTTTAGTACTACCCATTTAATATTTTTATAGAGAGATATAAGAAATAATACAAATATATAAATCTGTATGCACGAATACACCGATAATCAAAAGTAGACTTTAGTTACGCACTCACTTAAACCGTAAGAAAGAATTTCGCACTATAAACTTCGAATACTCAGATGATCGCTGTCGCTCTTGTATTTTATTTTGTACTTTTTCGTGATCATAATAAACTGTGGTGTAGTTCCACTTCTTAGTTGATATGAAACTTGGAGACATTTCAAACTCGCCGCAAGCAACGCCGCGGGAAAGTCATAATCATATTCAAACAATTAAATGTTCATCGTTACAATTGCTCAACTATATTAATCGAGATATCTTATCGCCAACCTTGAAATAGGTACCGTTGAGGAGCTCGGGTAGCCATCTTTGGTCTTCATCATCAGTTCTACTTCACAAAATGATACTTTCTGAATGTAAATGCTGGACTTAAAACTAAAAATACTAAAATCGCTGTATGAATGCCAATAATATTTGAGGAGTTCCCTCAATTCCTCATGGATCCCCTTATCAAATTCAGATTTGATGACAATGGAACCATTTCGGAAGTATACTCTATCAAACCAAAAAATATTTTCTTATATCTGACTACTCTGTAAAAAGTTATGCGTGGTCATACATAAATTATTATTTTTTTGAGTCGTTACGGTATTCTGTCAGCGCTTTTTTGATGACACACTTCGGCATCTTACGCCTTCGTCGATCAACAGACGACTAAGGTAATAAGTGTGCAATGCAACCGTCGTCACAGTTGTACCGTCTCCCGCGTTTCGCGCGCTGATGCGAAGTCCTTGTGTATAGAAGGTCAAGGTTTCGCTAAAACTTAACTATTTCTGTTTTATTATAAAACATAAAAAGATGTATTGGGAAACGTACCTAATAACAACACAAACGAACAAACATCCGATCGTATGCAAATCGAAGTCCTTGAAGAGTAGCCAATAGTTGTCAGTTCAGAGAATATCACCGTCCAAATCACAAAAGGTATCACAAATCCGTAAGCAAGCCAAGTCGTCAGAAATATCACCAAAAGAGCACTCGTTACGTACGACATCAAGCGAAATAGCGAAACGAATGACATTTCTAGATTCAACGTTTTTATTTATTTATTATTCTTTCCTCTAGGGGAAAAGAAAAAGGTTGAACACCATCTAGGCCACATTTATCCATATCGATAAGTTGTCGTTTCCCATCAATACGATGCGTGGACAATCTAGACATTGCAATGTCAGATATTTTTCAGGTTATTCATTCGTTCCTTCGATTAGGTATTGAAGATAATCTTATTAGAAATGATATTTTTCAGTGGTTATTTGGTTGATTTCAATACTTCGTGAGTTTTTTTAAGTATACAACAACATTTTAAGTGATGGTTATTTTTATTTATTTATTTATTTATAAATTTGACATGCCAACAGCACATAAACATTACAAATTGAAATAGGTACATATATAGACAACGAAAATTGAAGTTTATGCGCCAATAACAGGCACGCGCCAGCAATCATACAGTCTATTAGGGACTAACACTAAAAGCTAAAACAACTAATCTTGAATGGATACATAAAAGTAAAATAAAAATACATTCTTCGAATAATACGAGGGCTGCTACTTATGTAACCGGAATAGAAAAAAAATAACAAACGTATATGACTAAATATGGTTTTATTGTTTTTCAAAATATTCTCCCTTATGATCGATGCGCTTTTGCATACGTTGAAACCAATTTTTAAAACATTTTTTCCACTCTGACTGAGGTATCTCCAAAACGTGCTGTTTGAACGCGTCGACTGCATCTTCACGGGTCGAAAATCGTTGACCACGTAATTTATTCTTTACATTTGGGAATAAATAGAAATCATTGGGTGCCAAATCAGGGCTGTACGGCGGATGACCCGTTAATTCTATATTTTGACCTTCCAAAAATCGAGTCGTTTCGCGTGAAGTATGACAGCTGGCATTGTCATGGTTAAGAACGATTCTGCGTCGCTGGTTGTTTTTACGTATTTCTTCAAATACCTCCGGCAAACAAATGGTCGTGTACCATTCCGAATTAACCGTTTTACGATTCTCTAGTGGCACTGTAGCCACATGGCCATTAATACCGAAAAAGCAGGCGACCATTTGCTTCAAGGTGCTTTTTGCACGAGTTACTTTCGTAGGGTTCGGCTCATTTTGAAACACCCACACTGTTGATTGTTGTTTAGTTTCCGGATCATACGCATAGATCCAGGATTCGTCACCTGTGTAGATATTATAAACAGCTTTTGAGTCACCACGGATATATTTTTTTAACATTTTCTTGCACCATTCGACGCGAGCCTCTTTTTGATCCTTAGTTAAATTGTGAGGGATCCAACGGGAACAATAATTTTTTACAGCTAAATGATCATGTAATATCTTATTAATGCTCGTCATACATATGCCCAGAGTCGCCTCTATCTCGCGATATGTAACATGACGGTCATGCATTATAAGTTTTCGCACAGCTTCAATATTTTGTGGTACAACGACCGATTTCGGGCGACCTTCCTTAACTTCGTCCGTGAGCATACTACGTCCACGATTGAACTCACTAAACCAGTGGTTTTCGATGGAGCTTCATCACCAAAAGTCGAAGTTAATTGATCTATGCACTGTTGTTGCGTTAAACCACGCCGAAAATCATAATAAATCATAGCACGAATATTTTCACGAGTGAGTTCCATTCTTGCAGCGAGATGACATTTTGATCCCGCCAAAAACAAAAGACTAGCGTACATAAGAAAAAAATTTATAGCGGCCAGTATTAAAAAAAAGTTCAAATTTTCCAAGGAGGTCAGATATAACGTTTTTAAATGTTGGAATCCCGGATTCCGGATACAAAAGTAGCAGCCCTCGTATGAAATATTAGTAAATAAATGGGTTAAAAAATATTTATCAAACACATTGAAGCAAAAAAAAAGCTGGAATTAGATTAAAATAAAAGAATCAGGAGGTTAATAAGGAATCGAGCATTTTACGCCTTAGGCCAAGTATGGAGTCATAAAAGATGTCAATAACAAAGTCATTAGCTAAGGCCTGATCGTTGAAAAACTTTTGTATGCGATAAAGTGGCAAGGACTTTCCCAGTTTGGTTCTTGTACTACCAGGACGGAACGTAGTACGTCGACATGTACGCGTATTCGTTTTAGGTACTGTAAAATTTACCAGTTCTAATAGATAAGGGTTATCAATTTTATTATTAATTATTATATGCAACAAAACCAGATCGAGAAAGCGGCGTCTATCTTGCAGTGTGTTCATTTTGAAGAGTGTTAATCTTTCCTCATAGCCTACACGACGACCAATACGACATTTTAGGGTCTTATGGACTAGATACCGAGTAAAAGATCGTTGCACTTTCTCCAATCGGTCAATGTGGATCTGATAGAGTGGATTCCAGACTTGACTGCAGTACTCCAGACGCGAGCGCACTAGTGAGTTAAACAGTGTCTGAAATGTTACGATGTTTTTAAAAGTCTTGCAGATGCGCATTATGAAACCGAGCATTTTGTAGCTTTCGCGTATTAAAGACTGTACACGATAAAATCCGGGCATGCATGCTCTGGTGTATTTTTTTAATGAATGCTAATTTTCAAGTAGCCCTTTTTTGTAATAGTCAGTGGTTATGAAACTTCATAGTAAAAATACAATCATAATAAAATGTTAGGGCGTTAGTGACTTAGACCATTATATAATCCACAGTACCAATATTTTTTTGTACACGGTCTACTGACAGTCTTTAGCAAATTCTCCTGTTATAAATATTTTATTATTTTTAATTATACAAGCCAAATTATACCTTATTACATTATCTTTTCACAATAGTTAAAACTTTTCTAATTGTATGAAGATGGAGATAGTTCTGAGGTTTTTTAACTTTGGTGAATTTGACTTTTTGACAAATAAATGCCTCCCATACAAAAATAACTTTCAGTGCTTGGAGTAAAAAGTCTTCCTGACTACTACAAACAGAAATGAGTTTCAAAAAGCATTTTTTTGGTAAGACGACATTCTAATGTGCGTAAAACAGCTTGTAAAAATATAAATACAGTTGTGACATTGTAGCAGGAAGCGAGTGAAGATGGTCAAAAAACGCTGGACAGGGGATGAAAGGTATGATATAATATATTCGGCGAAAACTCACACATACCCATACATTATGATACGATTTTATTTTATTATATAGTATTATAATTGTATAAGTTAATAAAAAAAAACTGCTTGAAATTATGCATTCATTGTAAAGATACACCAGAGCATGCATGCCCGGATTTTATCGTGTACAGTCTTTACGCAGTCAAAATGAATAATAAAGTTAAGCTTGGAATCCAAATGAACGCCAAGATCCTTAACACTAAAAACTTGTTGCAGTGCAATGTTGCCTAGACAGTATTCCGCGACGATGGGAAGTCTTTTTCGAGTGAATCTAATGTAAAGGCACTTGCTGGCATTAAGGCTCATATTATTGACCACACACCAGGCTCTGACGGCATTCAGGTCTTCCTGCAAAAGTGAGGTGTCTATGGAATTAGAAATGCACTTGTATATTTTGAGATCGTCGGCATATAGGAGGCAATTACTATGTCTTATAGACTTGACTAAGTCGTTAATGAATATAATAAACATAAAAGGACCCAGGTGTGATCCTTGTGGGACACCGGATGTGGCTAAATATGAGTCTGAAAAATATCCGTCCTTGAATACTCGCAGACAACGATCAGACAAGTAAGATTTAAGCCATCTCCACATTTCACCTGTCACATTGAATTGATTACAGAGTTTCTACATTAGAATGCTGTGATCCACCTTGTCAAAGGCACTGCTAAAATCAGTGTAAATGGCGTCCACTTGTCCACCGCAATCAATTGACTTACCTAGATCGTTGACATATTGGACCAAATTAGTAGAAGTTGACTTTGAAGCTATAAAACCATGCTGCTGAGGGGAGATGCTTCCTTTTACATGCCACATTAGCCTTTTACAAATAATACACTCAAATATTTTAGAAAATATTGATAGGAGTGATATCGGTCTATAGTTAGATATACGATTCTTATCACCTTTTTTGAATACAGGCACAACATTCGTTTCCTTCCAATATGAAGGGAAAGTTGATAATCTGAAGGACTCGTTAAAAATTATCGCTAGAGGAGCGGAAAGGTTTTTGCAGCACTTTTTTATAAATAAAGGTGGAATACCGTCAGGGCCCGGTCCCTTACTATCATCCAGGGTTCTAAGTGTCTTTAGGATAGTGGATTCGCTTACACGAACATAAGAAAGGGTATACCTTGACTAAGATGAAAAACCATTGTCATAATTTAACCGAGAGCCCGGTGATGGGTTAAGATTCAAGAAAGTCGAGGAAAAATGTGACGCAAACAAGTTGCAAATATCAACGTTGTTGTTAACAGTGGTGGCTCCAAGAGTCATGCTAGACGGTATAGAAGAATTACTTTTCACGTTCTTTCCCGAGTTCTTTACAAAGGACCAGAATTTCTTAGGATTACGTTGCAGGTTGCCCTCGAATTTTGTCAAATAGTAATTATAGTCTTTTTTTATTTTTATTTTAACCCTACCTCGTAATAGTTCAAATTCAATGAGATCACGTGGGTGCTTAGTTTTTTTGTGCTTTTGACGTATTTTTTCTTTTTCTTTAACCATATTAATGAGAGCAGAAGTAAACCAAGATGGGTACAAATAGTTCTTAGACTTAGACTTGGGTATAGTCTCTTCTATGACCTTTCTCAAAGTATCGTAACATGCTGAAACCATGCTATCCATTGTACCACATGAGTACAACAAAGAATTCCAGTCAATCACACGCAACTTTTGATTAACAATAGTATAGTCAGCTTTCCTATAGTTAAGAGTACTAAACAGTTTCGGCTTACAGTATAATTGCTTTTGCTTGACATCGTTAGTAACAATTTCAAGAGCTGGGTGGTGACTATCTAGCTTACAAAGAACATCTTGGGAATGACTTACTGTAAGGTTAATATAATTACTTAGGACAAGGTCCAAGATTTTACAGTTGGCATTGAGTACTGGATTAAACTGGTACATGTTGTTCAGGGACATGAAATCAAACAATGCATGCGCAGAAGGAAAGTTACAAGGCGTTGAGTTTAGATAACTATAGTTATCACGAGACCATTGAATAGCTCCCAAATTGAAATCACCCACGATCATAACACTATCATCACAAGAGTCTAATCTGTCACTTAGACCTTCGAAATATTCTTCGTATTTAAGATGGCTCGAGTTTGGTGGTATATAAATCGTTCCTAATTTCAATTTTGAATTTGAGCTTGCATCATGTTATTGTGTAATCCGAGAGAAAAGTGTGACAGTGTCTTCGAGAAGTGTTTGTTTACATGATAAGACAACTAAGGATGAACAAACCTTAGGTATAATACGACGAATTCATTCAAAACAGTTTTTTTATGAAGACCTTATTTTTCAGTTTCTTTTTGTTTCATTATCAGTTTTCACACAGAATAAAAATAATATCCTTTTGAAGTTGTCTACTTTCTTTCCGATACGGTCCTTAGATATACCACCGTTAATCAACGTTTATTAGTAAGGGGGTTAAATGTATTGGAGATTTTGACACATTTCTTAATTATTATTTCTTTTAAAGCTCCTACTATGGTATATAATTTAGTTAGTTAATATAAAAAAAAAATGATAATCCATCGTCGAGTTTTCAGTCTCGGTGTCTGTTGATCACCAAACACAATTACAGACATTGTTCATGCGCGTAACCAAGGTGGTAACAATGCAATGATCTTTATAAAAGAGCTGCTATTACCATGGCACGCTCATTATAGAACTGTTTTATAAATTCGGTTAAGCTATAGCCTCTAGCCGCCCAGGGTTTATTGGCCAAGGTTGGGATAGCGGCCCAATGTCCTTCGTATAGGTTTGAACGGTTCCGACCCAGGACTTTCGCTGTATAATATCTTCCTAGGGTAGGCGTAAAAGTCTAAGTGTTTTTGAGCATCATTTTAGCTATGAGTAGAAGGCTAGGAGATCATAAAAACACCGAAATTCAAAGTCCTTTTTATAGGTCTCCGGGCCGCAATCCCAGTTTTTCTTTTTTGCAAAATGCGTATTTGTGCTTTTTAGTTGTTTCCTAACTTGCCATTATGTTGCTCTTTTATGTAATAGTCACATATGTTAAGTATGTAGCATGAATGCAAACTTGCATGACTTCAAAAAAACATTCATGTTTTTGTACCTACCAACGTCACGTGTTTTTATTAAATTGGAGCAGTACGCACGTATTCATTAACAATGACTAATATTATTCAATAATAAATAATAATATATTTTAATAATAATATACCAATCAATTACTTATAAAATTGGAAATTCAATTATAAATTTAGCACCAAAATCTATAATTATACCTAAAAATAGGGTAACGGCCCATAGACCTTTTAAAATCCTATACTTACGTAGGGTGATGGCACTAATGTTGGACTAGGAAGTAATGGTATTTCTTTCTGAAAACTAAAATATTTGGTAAGCGTCACTTGATTTTGAAAGTAGAAAATTGAATGTAATAAAATAGCTTGTAATGTTCACGAGTACCCTCACTTTAATACTCTCTTTCCCCATGATAAGACTAGTTCAGAAAATACGAAAAAAATATTTAAATAAAAACAACTTTAATGATAATTAACTATTACAAATTCAATTCCACTATGAACTATGAACAGTTTTCGTAAGTAAACTCTGACATGCAAGCAGTACATTTCATAGTCTCAATTATCGATATGTTTTAGAAGCCCGTATACCTTTTAAAATCCTAGAATATGTAGGCACCCGTATGCCTTTCTATAGGTCTTTGAAATATTTATCATCATATATTGATACACATTGAAATTATGTGTTGAATACGTATGAATTAACAAAGATGGACACTTGATGAATCGTTCCCAACAAAACCATTTAAGAAATGTGCAAAGATAGCTGAGATAATTATAGATTTACTCGCCACGTTCGCGACGTCTCACCATGTTTTTGAAGGTTACGCCCAAACTGAAAGTTGATGATGCACCTATGGACCTTTATTGTCAACGTCAAACATGACGTTTTCATTCGGTAAGCACTTAAAATCAATACACGGGAAATTTGAGCTTTTACGACAGGTTTTATTTGAAGACTTTAAAAGGACAGAAAGATGAAAATGGCTTTTTGCTGGGGCTGGAACCACTATAAACTGAAGACCTTTTAAAAGGTCTTTGGGCGGCTAGAGGCTTAGTGGTATTCTGATACCGTTAATGATATCAATATAAGCGGTTCATAGTACGCGTGTAGAAAAATACCGTTCCTTAGCCGAGATATTATGTTTTAAACGGATAATAGGGCATGCTGTGTTCCATAGATTGATTTAACAACATATTTGTGTATGATTTAATTAACTGTACTGATAACTTTGTTCGCTTGGCGCTGACCTATTCTGTTCTCAGATGGACCCAGCAAATTGAGGAAACCGGAGGGCTCCGAAGTGTCAGAAGCTCTGTGCGAAAGCTGTATACAACGTGAATTAAGGTTTGGCACATCGCAATTTGTCTTATAAATATTGTTTGCATGAATATTTAACTAAATATGTAATCATATATACGCTCTTGAGCTATTTTTATTAATGATATTAATGAATTACTTATATGTATGTTTTCTAAAACGTTACTCATAATAATGCATAGCGCGTTAAATAATTCAAGTATTATTTTGTGAATCAATCTTGTTGTAATAAGCGAATTTATAGTGTTTCTCAAAATATATAAAATTAGCCCAGTCTATAACGACATCATAGATCGCAAACGCGCATGTAACTACGGTTTTGGTATATGTTATTAGGTCCCTTGAGAGTAGTTAACACCCAAGTTTGCAACCCTGAAAACCCTGTACTACTACCATGGTGCTCGAAAAGCTGAAAAATTTTGGAACTTATTTCAGTTTTTTGGAAAAAATTACCCTAAGGAAGCGTTTTCCAAGAATCTTAGGTTATACTGTAATAAAGATAACTAAATTTTCTTTTATTTGAGCGTAATCTGAGCTCACTATGTCCATTGGTTGCGGAGATACAGCAAGTCGAAGATGGGCAATGTGCGCGGAGTCCGCTCCTCAGACCCTGCTTAAAATGGTGACCTGACTTGCAGACAGGCTGAGCTCAGGTGCTCTATCCTATGTTCCTTTTGCCACGGGTGAAATTGCAACAACGCCATCCCTATCGCCATTGACTAGGAGGACGAGGATGTGGACGACCCAACGCCATAAGCCGGCCCGCCTCCACTCCAGAAAACATTATCCCTCTTCCCCCACTCCTCCCCACTGATCTAGACTGGATGAGACCTGGTGCTTCCAAAAGGACGAAAGTCTAAACTGTTTTTGCTTGACCGTGTAATTAGTATTATTTTATAGTTTAAATATATGTTTGCTGTGTTTTTGTATGTTTACGTTTATTTGTTTTGAAACCATATGTTACCTCTAAAATGTCAAATTTGCTCTTTTCGGTTTTCTTTAAGAAACACATTCATACATTATTCAGAACAATGTTTTTAACATTTAACCAAAATCAGATATTTTAATCTTTTTTTTTTAGTCTTTACATTTTTGAGAAAACGGTGAAAGCTAGAGGCACTACTTTGGTATTAAATTGAAGCTAGTTAAATTGTACACTAATTCTTATCTCAACTTTTATTCTAGGACTATTAGTTTAGCCAGTACGTAACTTGGAAAACGACCATAACACGAAATTTTCATTTTGTTGAAAGAAAATGTAAGTCTTTGACTAGCTGTATCTCCACAAATATTAGTCTTACAGTAATCAAATTAAGCTAAAATTGTAGCCAATTTAGTACGCTTTATTAAAGTATAGAACAAAGGTACTCGAAAAACGCTTCCTTTATATAATTATTTCAAAAAACTGAAACAAGTGCCTTACATTTTCGCAGTTAACGAAACAACGTGGAATTAATGTTTATTCCTTTAGTGTATGTTTATTTGAAGCCATAATAGGGGTGTGTCCTGGGTAAAAAAGTAATAATTCTAATTAGTCCGTCAGTAAGATTATCAAAAAATATTGAACACGTATTTTTTGCTTTTTCAAATCAATTAAAATTGACAATTATAACGCGCATCAAAGTTCGGGAGTGGGGGCTCGTGACGTCACAACGTGGTATAATGTGTGCCACACGGCGTGACGTCACGCGAAACTTCAACGCACTTTATCTTCGTATTATTATTTTTTATTGACATATGAAAAAATACGTGTTCAATATTTTTTGATAATGTAAAAGACGGACTAATTAGAATTTTTTAAGACACTAGCCTATTATACATCTAAAATGGTAAATTCACATTTTTGCACATTTTTTTTAAAGAAAATCGTCCCAAAGTTATTCATTACAATGTTTTTATTATTTAGCCAAAATCCGATATTTTTTAATTTTTTTATTTTGGATGTAACTATGAGGCCTAGAGGCACCATATTGGTATTAAATTGACTTTTACCTAGGAGCATTATTTCAGCCGGTATGCATCTTCGAAATAACCCTACTAACACATTTTCACTTTTTGAAGAAAATTGCCCGTCTGTGACTTGCTGTTTCTCCGCAAACAATAAACATAATGAGCTCAAATTACGCTCAAATTGTAGGAAATTTAGTTATCTTTATTAAAGTAAATATGTACAAAAATTCTTGGAAAATACTTCCTAAGAGAAGTTTTTTCGAAAAAACTGAAACAAGTGCCAAAAATTCGAAGTTTTATCGAGCACCATGGCGGTAGCTCAGGGTTGCAAACTTGGATGTTAAATACTCACAATGAGCCTAAAAACATATCGCACCTTCAGAACAATAGTGACCTAATTCAAAATTTCAGCTTTCAAACTTCAAGTCATACATTTATTATTATAGAGACCTAACTCGAAATTCAAAATTTCTGAATTAGGTCACTATTGTTCTGAAGGTGCGAATAAGCAAATCGTAGTTACATGCGGGTTTGCGATGTTTGCCTTTTTTGTGTCGTTATAGACTGGGTTAAATGCTCCAGCTACTATTACCTAAAAAAATGGTAAAATCTTAATATTCTTCGAATGTTATCCCGTAAAAAAATATTTTTAAGCGAACAGCATTCATCATTATGGTTTCTTGAACGACGCGAAAGCTGAGCGAACAGTTAAGTAAAATTTTAAAGTGACCCATGTAGAAAATTAATAGATGTTTTGTTTTCCCACGGGGCACGTCTATGTTATAATAAAAAAAAAGTACAATAAATAAGGTTTAAGAGTTTTAAGTTAACGTAACTCAAGCTAATATCAAAATATTAATATTTTTAAGTCGTTCTAAGTGAGCGTCAGCGACATTCACCGTATGACAAAAAACATACAGAACTACTACAAGTATGAAGCATTGTTTTGTGTTTTGTTGCTTGCCCCAATAAGAACTTTGTGTTACCCGTGTAACGTAATTTCTGTACACATATCCTTACTAATACTATTAACTTTTTCAACGCCACAGTCGGCTCTGGCCGTCAACTAAAAGTCGTGCCACTGACGCCACGTCGGCTACAGGCGACAAGAGTTCAAGATTAAAAGAGACTTTGTTTGGTAGCAATAAGGTGTAAATTGCATAGCATAGCAAACATGTTTGGCGTGTGGGTGGCACATTTTGTATTCGACGTATGGCGTTCAAAAGGTTAATGCGAAAGTGTGTTTGTTGGTTCTGTCCCCACGGTACCCCAACAGATCGATGTGTAATTTGGTACTGAGATAATCTGGATATAGTTTATACCTTGGAGACGACCATAGAAAAACTGCGATTGACGAATAACTCCTGCGCGGGCATAGTCACATACTTGCTTTCATTTCAGACATTTATTAAATCATGAAGGTACCTTAGTATACAATCAAAATCTCTATTTGCAGGTCTAATTCTCCTAAACAAAAAACAGAAAATATACAAGGTGAAATTTAATCGGTGTTCAGGAGTTGTGGCATTATTAGAAAATAGTGAACGCGACTACTTTAGTATAGCTTAAACTTTTTCAACTGAGCTTATCCACTTAAGAATACAAAGCCATTTTTTGTATTTAACCACAAATTAGGATAACGGGCTCGCAGTAAAAGCAGATTATAACCGCCTTCGAAGGTTAACATGGATTATCGACTCTGTTTCATTAAACGATAGACTACAAAATATGTGACTGTGTCTGGGAAAAGGGACCACTTTAGCGGTATGGAGTTATTAATATTTCCTAAAACTAGGTAAACTTAGCTATTCAGTGAAAAAAGAATCATTTTCCTAGGTGCAATCATTATTTTTTTATAAATTTTAAACATGCAGTAGGCAAAATGTACGAGTTGAGAAAATTGGTTTTAAAGTTTATGCTCGTGAAAAATACACTTCTACTAGGAAGAATTTTATTGTCCATGGGCGACAGCTATGTGCATTCATTCATTTAATAGCTTTTTCTCTTTTGTTTTCAGAATCGACGGATATAAACTGCAAATGGAAACTTTGCATGATGAAGAAGAGAGTCAAATATTAATTTACAAGAAAAAACTCCAAGAGTATGAGTTGGGCAGAGAAATTCTGAAGACTCTCGTTGGGCCGGATTTATTTCGCCTTCTTGATGACCTGATTGAGGTATGTTGGTTAGTTTTATTGGCAGTTAAAAGATTAATTGAATCATGTATTCGTGGGCGTCATTTATACTCATATAAAAAAAAAAACATTTGCTTCGGCTGTAGTGGTAAATTTGTCAGGTTCTGTTTAATATTGGATAACGCTAAAAGGTACACTGTGATCTACTCTTTTTTTGATTCGATGATTTAAACGATAAAACAAACAATTCGTGAAAGTAGTAAACAATTTAGCGTGTCTAAATATATTGTAATACAGGCTAAAATACAGTTATAGCTGTTAAGTATACAATGACCTTTACCATGTGAAACGCAGCAAAATGTCTTTATTACCACACAAAATGTGTAAACTTCTGCTTAAATAATATTTAACGCATTCACTGCCAGTACTGTTTTTCGAACTTTCGCCAGGTGCCACATCTTTTGTTTTAAACGGAGCTTGCCTACTGTAAGAACGCACATTATGCGTTGAGGGCACTGGGTGGAAGTCAAGAGAAGGCTTATATGCGTTGTCGGCAGTGAAAACTAAAACGTAATATGGAGTTTTAGTACTAATAATGTTCCGTTGCATAGTTGATCGCTAATTTATTTTCTATGATTAAATTGCAGTAAAGTGCGTGAACGTTGTATTTTTTTTAGTTAGTGTCAGTCAAGTAGGTTCACATACTACAAACGAGCTTCATTTTATTACAAAACTAGCTAAATAAAAATAACCCAAGTTCATCTGGAATAATATACTTTTCAAATGGTGAAATATTTTTTAGATAGAAATACAGACGGACATACGCGGCGGGTGACTTCATTTTCTACGATGTATTGATTAAATGATTGACGACTAATGGTTAACAATTACAAAAGAACCTGGCTTCGGAATGGCCCGAAATGCTCTTGACTGTTTTTTTTTTAAATTAACTATTGCTTATGACTATGATGGTACTTAATCTAGCATTATATAAAACAATGAATATAATCTAAAAATGATTGAATGATTTTTGGCAAATATTTTCTTCAATAGTATAATAGATCAGGCCCTGAGGCCGCAAGGACAAGTCAAGAGGCGAGATCCAAGCGTAAACAATTGTAAGATAATATAATATTATCAAAAATAGCAAAATGAACTTAACCTCATATGAATTGACGGTATGATTGGGCCTAAATGTTGAAATAAAGAAACGAAAAACAAAATTATATTAAAATTTCGTATTTTTATACGGCGGTGTTCGAAGAGTTTGCAGCCAGTATCTTTTGTTCTAAAAAAGTTTTGCAGACCAATTGTAATACTTATAAAATTGCATATTAATAGATTTAAAAACTTTTTTTGTAGTATATCTGCTTCTTTAAATGCATTTCTTCCCACATTGTCAGTTTCCTATGACGACTACTTGTTACATCACCTTTTTTTTGAAATGTCTGCTTCTCATATTTGTCAGTTTCCTAAGATGTTTGCTTTTCGTATTGACAGTTTTCTAATATTTGTTTCTATAATGTCTGCTTCTCATATAAACCCATTTAACAAAAAAAACGGGCACCCAAAACTTTTCCATACAACTATGGAAATGTTAAGCAAACGAGGTTTTACAGTGCGACAAAAAAGAGTAGAAATTAAATGAGGGCTCCACTTTCTACGTAAAGGTAGCGGTTCGCGCCGCGACAGAGACAAGCGACCGAGACACGAGACCGCGACCGGAGACCGCGACACGTGTCTCGGTCTCGCAGCATGTACTGTAGGTTGAGACCGAGACTGGCGACCGCGACAGTGTCTCTTCACGACCGAGAAGCGTATTATCGGCGAGTCTGTCGATGTAGTCAGTTGTGTTTGTGTCACGATGGAAAACCGAAAAAGAATGGTGGAACTTCTATTGGAGGAAGAAGAAGACGATGATTTGCTGTTGTATTATTATTACAAACACAAAAGAAGAAGATTACCTACTAAGGAATTGTATTTAAATAGAGGCCAAGAAGGATCATTTTCGCTATTAGTGAAGAAGCACCTAATAGCTGATGACTATATATTCAGGAAGTATTTTCGGCTGAATAAAACACAGTTTGATTATGTATTAAGTTTACTGAAAAAAAAACAATTAAACAAAAAGGAAGAATATCGTTGACAGAAAAATTAGCACTAACTCTAAGGTAAGTTTTCACAAATTTTGGAAATCGTTCTGGTCGAACGGACGGTCGTCGTGTTGGTCAAAAATGCTTTCAAATTGTCCGCTCGAATTATTAGGTAATTGGCGAGATGTTAAATCAATCAATTCACTCTGAGATTGAGATTCTGATGAAGCTGCGCTTATTGGAGAATATGAATTGTATGATGAATTTGAATGATACGGTAATTGGCGAGGTGACAAATTACTCTGTGCTTGGTGTCCTGGTGAAGCTACAGTTGTTGGAGAATATGAACTGTAGGATGAACTTGTATATAGGGCGTTCAGCTTGACCGTCGATATCTCCGATCTCATACTTAGAGATAATACTAAATATTTCAGTTTTTGCCATTGATCTCGAACGTGCGCTCAAATTTCTTAGCATTATTTCGATATGTTTTGTAAATGACGATATATCATCAACTAATTCTGGGGATTTTAATGCCTCCAATTGACTTTTTCGGTTTTCATGTCTTTCCTTCAAAAATTTAATAAAATCATCATCTTGTTTTTTTCTCTTTATATTCTTGCTAGTTGATTTTTCGGAACCTTTATTTAGTGGCGTAGATCTTTCTTGTGTAGAATTACAACTTCCTGGTATAGGCTCTTCTAACTCCCTTGAAGTAGTATTATGTACTGATGCGTCTGCGATTACGGGAGAAGTATTTTCATCTCCAACTTCTGACGAGGTATTAGCAGCTTCTTGTTCTACATTGGAGGAGCTTTGACGTTCTGATGGCGTGTTTTCTAAAAATCTTAAACGTTCATAAAATTGCCACTTTGAATTTTTAGCTGGTGCTGCAGAACCCGTTGAAGTTTTTTGTTTGCGCTTATAACTGTTGTAGAAGTCCCTGATTAGTTTCCATTTTTTACGGCATTCCGAATCTGTAAGTATATAAATATTTATTTAAAAAATGGTAAATTAGTTTACGTACTATCGAACCAACGGAACCCTGACCCACCATGGAACCTTGTCACAATGATTGACGTACGATTGTCGTATAGCGTCGTATGACAGTCCTAACGTCAATCACTGTGACAAGGTTCTATGGTGGGTCAGGGTTCCGTTGGTTCGATAGTACAATAACTTTACAAATTTATATTATAATATATTTTAAAACTGTTTGTTTCAGGTTCATGGCAAATGGAGAAACATATGCTTCGCTATCATTCGCTTTTCGTATATCACCTTCTTATATTTCACAAATAATCAAAGAGGTGTTGAAAAATTTGAAGATTATTTTAGTGCCAATTTTATTGCCTATCCCGAAAGAAAGTGATTTTAGACTCATATCTGAAGGCTTTTGGAACAAATGGCAATTCCCCAACTGCACAGGCGCTATTGACGGGAAGCACTTCAAAATGAGAGCCCCTGAAGTGGGTCGTTGTATTTTAATTATAAGGGATTTTACTCGATTGTTCTTCTGGCTATTGTGGACTATAATTATAAGTTTATTGCAGTAGACGTTGGCTCTTACGGCAAAGAAGGAGATAGTGGAATATTCCAAAAGTCTACAATGGGGAAAAAAAACATGAAAACCGAGTTTAACTTTCCAGAACCAAAAAATCTACCAAATTCGAACATAATAATGCCACATTTTTTAGTTGGAGATGAAGCATTTAGTCTTGATACTTTCATGATGAAACCTTACGCTAAAAAAGTTGCAAAAAACGATTTGAGCAAAAAAATATTTAACTACCGCCTTTCTCGTGCTAGACGAGTATCGGAAAACGCGTTCGGTTTGCTGTCTCAGGTGTTTAGAATATTTTACACTCCTATCGGAATAGTGCCAGAAACATGCACTGACTTGATCTTAGTTGCCTGTTGCTTGCATAACCTATTAAGAGATGGATTTTTGGAATCTGCCCAAATGCCGGTACATCAATGGATTTCATTACGCGGAACAGGAGGGTATTCGAACAGCAACGGACTAGATATTAGAGCAAAATTAACCGATTACTTTACGTCACAGCATGGAGCAGTGGAATGGCAAGAACGACTGGTCACACGCCTTACTTAAATAAATAAAATACCTAATAACTCACCTGTTTTATTTATGATTACAGATATTCTCTTCCAAATATTGTTCTTCAAATTTTCGTCTCTGTAGGAGTCTAGCCGTGCATCATATATCGGAGGATGCTGTCTGATCAGTTCAATCAGCGTTTCACATTCTTCGTCCGTAAAAGCATTCATTTTTAAACAAAAAACCACGTGTGCTTGGAGCGCGACACGAGACACTACTAGTCCGCGGCAGCGACCGTCTTGCTGTCTCCTGTCTCGCGTCTCCGTCGCCTGTCTCTGTCTCGTTCGCGAATTGTCGCTCATACGATGCCTACGGTCAAGTGACAGTCGCGGTCTCCGGTCGCGGTCTCGTGTCTCAGTCGCTTGTCTCTGTCGCGGCGCGAACCGCTACCTTAACTGTCACATTTTTGACGTAAAACGCGTAAACATGGCAACAACGATATATGTTTTTTTTTAGTTCAATTTTATTTAATTTCTACTCTTTTTTGTCGCACTGTTTATGCATTTAAATAATTAGAAACAATTGTCTACGTATTAAAAGGGCCATGCTTCTTTTTGATGCCTAAGAAAATGTCCCTTAACGTGAACGTTTGCTTAAAGTAATAATTTTCAAAAAAAATAGTTGACATTAGAAATGCACACAATTTTCAGATTTTGATGTACGTACCTGAATAATGTTTTATACCAAATTGTGTGGGGTCGGGTAAAAAAAGGGTAATGTAGTAACGCAGTGGTCGTTATTTTCAAGGGGATGTGGAGACTGGTAACGCAGTGGTAATTTGAGCAGAAAATTCTTGTTTTATTATAGAAAAAGAACAAAAATAGCGCGTAAATTTACAGTAAAAAGTGAGACCTGGTTAAGACTTAACGTGGGGCTCCTGTAAAATAATCTCAAGATACCTACGAATTTTTTAAATGGATCTTAAATTTTCATTTCTATTTTAGGCATCGAAAAGTAGAATGGCCCAAAAAATACCTACTGGCAGGTAAAGTAAAATGTTCTAAATTAGAAATGTTGAATTTCTCTAATGTTATATTCGATTGGAGCATTTGCTCATATTTGTGTTTAGATATTGTGCTGTTAATCTACAGGGTGGAAAGTTCGAGTGCCACATGGAAGGCAACTACCTTAAATATTGGAAATAGCACATTCTGAGTAAAGGAGACTTTCCTTTATTTTTAAAAACTATAAACTCTCCATTTATGGATTTTTGAAAAATTGTCTGACTCAACCGGGACTCGAACCGGTCGGTCAAATGCGTTAAAATAACTTGCCGTATTTTATGATGCAAATCGAAAGGGTTACCGATATGGTTCATTTATCTCTAAATAACAAACACAATCAAAATAACGGAAGGCCATGAATACTAGCAATCACCATTTAACTTTGTTTTCACCCGTCACGGGAAATGTACCGCAGCTACCTTAAATATTGGAAATAGCAAATTTTACGCAATGGAGACCTACTTTTATTTTAGAAAATAATAAATACTGCAATTATGGATTTTTGAAAAATCTCCTCGCTTAACCGGGAGTCGAACAGGTCAAATATGACAGAAATAACATGCCGTATTTTAATATGAATATCGAAAGGGTCTTTCATAGCGATTGTTTACAATACATACCATGAATTAAATAAAGACCGTGAAAATTAAGAATTACTGGTATTGTGATTTGTCATTACCTTAACATTTTACGAATACTGACAAAAACAAAACAAAATTTTTAAAGTAAAAAGATATCGATTTTTATATGGCAATGTTGCCTTACGCCTGTCAATTCAAATTTCACCGCTTGTCAGGGTTTGTTATTGTTTGTTATTTTTACACAAATATAACGTTAGTTATCAGGCAAATGGCCTAAAAGCCCTTCGATCTCAAGCGAAAAATATCATTAATCATGGTGTACTGTAAATTTTGTGAGGAAGAAGAAGATGTGAATCAAACACAATCTTTGATTTAGTGTCGTGTTTATAAAAGACTAGTAAATGAAGCCAAATAATATTGATACTTTAAGGTCCGTTGTACATTTGCAGGAACTTTACTTATCACCCCATTTGGCTTTTATATCTGACATGCAAAAGTCTATTTAGCACCCTTAATAATTAGGTCACCCCCTCAGAATACGTCGATTTGTTTTTTCTTAAACATAGAACACAAATAGGGGAAATTATAGGAAACATACAGTGTGGGAATAAGACATCATAATAACCGGACGTTACAGGAAGCAGGCCATTTTATGAAGTGGGCACAATAGGAAAATGCCATTTTAGAAAAGTGCCATCTTAGAAAACAAATTCAGGAAAGAAACGTTTGTTGAAAGAAGTCCATTTTAAGAAGCAGTCATTTTAGGAAACAGACAAAACGAACCGGAACCAGTTTGTCGTGCTCCTTATGGGAAACCTGTATAATGAATTTAGTAGGAAAACTATTGTGACATTTTGGCTTTTGGGATACATGCGGCTAAATTGTTTACGAGTATACCTAGTCGGTCCTTAAGTTCTGTCACAAAGGTTTATTACAATTTAAAAAATAAATAAACCAGTTTCATAAACCTGTAGTACATCAATCAAAAGCTTATTTTATATAGAATAAAAAGAAGTGTGATTTGTGTTCTTTACTATTGCAATTATGCAAAATGTGGTTACAGAATTATCAACAAGCTTTTAGAGTTGTTGGCAATTCTGTAGCTCTGCCTACCCCAAACTGGGAATAAAGGCGTGAGTTTATGTATGTATGTATGTACTATTGCAATAATTTGATGTACGAGCTTTAAGCATTCCCATTCGGGGCAGGAAAGCATGGGTCAAAACACGCATGACCACGATACTGATAACGGCTACAACTCTTGTAAGAGTTCTCGTATTGAGTTGAAATTTGCGTGATATATTTGACCAGACTTTTATCTTTAAATTCTGATACAAATGTCTTCCAAGCAACTAAAGATCCGCTTATACACAGATCAATCTTCATGTTTCATAAAATTTACCTTACGATCTCAAATCAATTTGCAGAAATACGAAAACACACCAAATTTCTTACTTAGTAAGCTGGTTTTTGACTTTCGTTAAGAAAATAATGCTGATCTCTAAACATACCTAGAGATGAGGCTTCACAATATGAAATAAAAAAGTTTCCTCGTTAACAAAGACTAACCTTTAACCCTTTAATGCATAGCATGTCGAAAGTGAAACGCGTCTTTAAAGTTCATTTCCAAATTTGAATTTTGATAAAGCTACAAAACTTACTGCATAAATTATAAGTTCTAAATTTACTTAAAATGTACGTTTGAAAATGAACTTTAAAATATACGATGTATATCTACATCATTATGCATTTAAGGGTTAAAGAGTTTTCAAAAAGTGAAATTTTCAGAAAACTCGTGCGTATTTTAATCGGGGCCGGCCGTGAATGTTAAAAGATCGTATCGGAAATTGCGGCGACTCTGTGGAATGATGATTAGTTCCTAAAAATGTATATTAATTAAGCTTTTAATTTGTATATATTTTAAAATTAAGAATTAAACAGAAGTTAGTTTTATTTGACTAACCTGTGACTAACTTAAGGACCGACTAGGTACCTACTATATGTAGATCATCTTAAACAGCACCAAATAACTTCAAATAGAAAATCCGTAATTACGAGATAAATTTTGTGTTTGTAGTAACGGTGTCGGAACCCTATACGAGGGCCGTTCTGAAAGTTTCTAGCTGGCCCGAACCTATTAACAAAACTATACTTTTTATACTACCGATTAAAACCTTTTTTTATTGCCTTCAAAACCCTGGCCGAAAATAATTAAAAATATTTTTCAAAGACAATAAAAAAATGTTTTTAAAAACATGTGTCATACATTGTTTCGATTTCAACATGAACGTTACAAGAGAGGAATTTCGTGTGATGATTTATTACGACTACAAACGAGGTTTAACGTTTAAGGAGTCACACGAAAACTTAAACACAGCTTTTAGGGAATCTGCTCCTTCATTAGCCACCATTTCCTTTTGGTTCCGCGAGTTTAAACGAGGCAGGGAGTCAGTCAAAGATGAAGCTAGACCGGGGAGGCCGCCGACTGCAGTGACTCACGAGAATGTCATCAAAGTGGAGTGGCTTATTAAAGAAAACCGAAATATTACACATAGGGAGATACAGGATGAACTGAAGATTGGATCACAAGCAGTTTCAAATATTTTGAACGATCACCTAAAAGTACGGAAAGTTTGTTCACGATGGATACCGCATTTGCTCACTGAAGACCAAAAAGCTCGGCGGGTAGATTGGTGCAAATATATGCTCGAAAAATTTGACTACGGCAAATCACAACAGGTGTCGAGCATCCTGACAAGTGATGAATCGTGGATATATAGCTACGACCCACTTACCAAGCAACAATCGACGCAATGGGTGTTCGAGGAAGATGGCTTGCCTACGAAAGTTGTTCGAGGAAGAACGGTCAACAAAAAAATGATCGCCGTGTTTTTTCGACGTAGTGGTCCTGTGGCAGTTATTCCTCTAGAAGACCGAAGAATTGTCACTAGTCAATGGTATACCGAAGTGTGCTTACCTCAAGCCTTCGAACAGCTCGGCGAGGATCGTCCGAAGAGCGGTACCCGCGGCATTCTTTTTCACCAGGATAACGCCCCAGCTCACACTGCTGCCCGGACCCTCGAATTTTTGGCCACTTCCGGTGTACAACTATTGCCTCACCCACCATATAGCCCAGATCTAGCTCCGTGCGACTTTTTCCTGTTTCCCACAGTAAAAAAAACCTTGCGAGGACGAACTTTTAACGACTCCAATGACGCAGTCAATGAATTTAATCGTGTATTTTTCGACCTTCCGCAAGATCAATTTTTTTCTTGTTTCGAAAGTTGGTTTCGAAGAATGCAAAAATGCATCGAAGCTGCAGGCGAATACTTCGAAAAACTGTAAATAAATAATAAAGATATCTCTTCGTTTTTTTGAGTAACTAGAAATTTTCGGAACAGCCCTCGTACTGAGCATGATCCGCTCTTGCCCGGTTTATTATTAAAACAAGTTTGTACGAAAGTCACCTATCTATAGTTTTCAGTATGTTATTTTAAAATTGTATGAAATTAAGCTAATTTACAAATTATTATTTTGTGGTTAACATTAGGGATATCCTAGGGGAATTGATGGTTTTCGTATCACGGCATCTACCAGTGACGCGATTGTTTTAAAAACGAATCGAACAGAAACGCTAGTTAGCGCAATGCATCTTGGCAGGGCCACCAGTAAAGTAAAGTATTTCCTTTGCCCGTCCCCAGACGTAAATATAAAAGGGTGCTAGATCTGGGGACCGTGCGGGCCACGACAAGATATAGTGCCGGCTCTACCTTACCCATGAGTTCGGTTAGGAGTTTTCCAGATGCGTTTTCCTTTCCAGAGTTTTCGAACTGCTCTATGGAAATGTGCTGGACAATCGTAGTGGTGAAAAACAATCGGCACATTCTTCTTCAAACTCAGGAAATACGGATACTAGTTCTGGCAAGACAGTTTCTAGTTTAATAATTATTTTTATCCTCGTTCAGACGGTCTGGTATGTAAATGTGATCCGATGAGATGTCTCCCTATCATACCAGCCGAAACGTTGACACTGATTTTTTGTTGAAACGATGTTTGTCTATTCACGTCAGCTTTGTGACTGATTTCCAGCGGTAGGTATAAATTATGCAGATTCGTCATCCCATCGCGATTGAAGGTGGATTCGTCCGTCCACAGAATTAATTTCAAAAACTGGCTGTCAGCGACATCGGTGTACATTAAAAACTGACAGAGCTCCAACATAGCAGAACCGCTGTCTTGTAGACCTGGAACAATTAATAAAAGTTTGTCTGTGACAATTGACCACTGCTTCGTCTTCGTTTTATCAGTAATTCAGTACAAGGCAGAAGGGAAAAAATATGCGAATGATGATGATTCGCATATTATGCACTGCTTATACCGTTCATCCTATTGCGATGACATTTGATCTAGAGATAGAGTCCCGGCAAGGATATAGGACACTTTTGTCCCGGAAAATAGGATAGGCTCCGAGGGAATAGGGAGTGATGGAGTACTTCTACGCGGACGTAGTTGGGGGCAGGAGCTAGTGATTTAAGAGATACAAGTGTTAGATTGGTACTAGAGGTACATATTAATATTGTTAATATGAAAACGCAGGTTTTTTTTTCCTTGTTAATTTTTTTTTTTTTTTCAGGGAGCTCAAACTCCTCATGAAAGCGTATCCAGTTTAAATTCAAGTTCACCGGTCATCTCGGTAAGTTTTAGTTATTAATAAGAGGGGTGTTCAATAAGTTCCCTGAATGGGTATGCAGTGTAAAATCCGGTCAAGTGCCAGTCGGACACTGTTGGAGAGGTTCGTACTATAGTTACATCATCACATTACCTTCTATAGACACAGTGATCCGGTCGCCTCATACAGCCGCTGCATCAATCTCGAATGGATTCGATAGACTAATGTCATGTATACAGCGTCTCTATTCAACACGGTAAAAAAATACCGCATTTGATCTGTTATTGTATTGTCAACGTTTTGATAGCTCTTATTTTCTTGACAGTAATGGCGGCCGACGTCATAACAATACCATAACTGGCAAACTACGATATCGTTTTTACCGCCTAGAATAGAGGCGCTGTACTCCGTCTTTATAATACCGGTGGCAGTATGACTCTTTTACGATTTCGGCCGAGTTACTTCGCGTTTACACTAGTCCGCCGTTAACATTTGAATGCCTTACGTCGAATACAAAATGTATCACTCACACGCCAAACATATTTGCTATGCTATGCAAATTACACTTTATTGATTCGAAACATATTCTATTTTAATCTTGAACTTGTGACGGCTGAAGCCGTCGTGGCGTCAGTGGTACGACTTTCAGTTGACGGCCAAAGCAGTCTGTGGCGATCAAAAGATTGACCAAATTAGGCGACAGTATCTGTCGCTAACGTATCCGGCTGACTGACGTGGCCTTTACAGGTTTCCGTTCTAGAGCTCTTCTCTTTCTACTCAGGCTAAACCTTATTGCTTTTGACATGTTATCGTATTGGGAACTTTATGATAGCTCTTATTTACTAAGTTGGAATGCAATGCGACTCCCATCACTCCCAAGACATGTAATATTAATAGCAATATGTAATCCTAAAAATTTATGGTCCTTTAAAGTGCCGGGTCCACACCGGACGATCCAGCGCGCTCCGATCGCGCGATCCAAGGAGCGCGATCCAAAGGCGCGGTCGGTGTGGACGTGCCGCGTGCGATCCAAGCGAACGATTGAGCGCGCGCTCCTTGCCGCGGGTCGATCCGTTTTTCGCCGATCCAAGCCGATCCAATTTTAGATCGTCTGGTGTGGACCCGGCTATTGAAAGACTTTTAAATACGCTATAAACGCCGTTCTTAAAGGTTACATCTTTAAAAGACAATAGTACCTACATTGTGCACCCAGGGCCGTAAGAAGGGGATTACTAACGAGAGTCTACGGGGGCTGCTACGTATGTAACCGAAATCCGGGATTCCAACATTTTTAAACGCTATATCTGACCTACATGGTAAAATTTCAACGTTTTTGTTATACTGGCCGCTATATATTTTTTTTCTTATGTACTTAAGTCTTTTGTTTATGGCGGATTTAAAATGTCATCTCGCTTCAAAAATGGGACTCACACGTGAAAATATTCGTACTACGAGGGTCAAACTGAAAGTTTCGGGAACAGAAAAACATTGCAGCAGTTAAATTGAATAATAGTACATTGTTGCCTAGGCGCGGAAAGTAAGGGATTTCCTGACGAGGTGGTTAGCAAACCGAGCAATGCTAAAATACGAGTCAGGAAATCCTCGTTTCCGCTGAGGCATACATAATGCTTTTCTCAAACAACGCGAGGAAATGATACAAATACATGATTATAAGTATTTTTAAAAACCTTTGAAAAATTTGGAGAGAATATTTGTTTGCAAAATACGAGTATTAGTTAAGATAGTTTCACGCACAACGAGCCGCCGCCCGCCGCGCCGCCGCCCGCCGCGCCGCCGCCCCTCACTTCGCCCCCACAAGTTGGGTGTACGGGATTTTTTTCATGGTCCTTTAGATTTTATACGGAATAGAGAGCACTTTTAAAAATCAATATGGTCATGGACGGAAAGTGTTTTCATATGGTTTTTTTACTCCTAGGAGTAAAATGAGGCATTTTTCGTCCATGTGTTTGAGAAAAAGTATTTTTATTGTTTTTCGAAGTATTCTCCTTTATATTTTATGCACTTTTCCACGTGTCAAACCAATCGTTAAAGCACTTATTGAAGTCTGAAATAGGGGTTGACAAAATGGCCATTTTAAAAGCCTCCTCTGCTGCTTCCGGCGTCTGAAATCGCTGACCACGCAACTTATACTTAATTTTGGGGAAAGTGAAAAAGTCATTGGGGCTTAAGTCGGTATTGGGGCTGTATGGAGGATGGTACAGTAATTCGGCTTATCCCCGTCCAGATACTCAGTTTTTTTCCGAGCGGTGGGAGGGCTGGCATTGTCCTGGTGAATGATGATGCAGCGACTAGGGTTTTTTTCGCAGTTCAGCAACACGGCAAACAAATAGTTGTGTACCAATCGGCATTGACCGTTCTATGATCTTCGAGAGGACTAGTAGCCACGTGACCCGATTTGCCGTGCTGAGAGAACGAATTACTTTTGTCGGTTAGAGCTCGTCTTCGTAGACCCATACTCGAGATTGGTTTTTATTATCGGACATAAAAAAAAAAGTTAAAAAAAAAACAATAACCCGCCTTCAAAAAGCAAAAAGTGTTTTTTTGCTTTTTGAAGGCGGTTTTTTGTTTTTTTAAACTTCTTTTTATTTTATACTTTTTAGTGATCATAATTATGCTGTTATTATCCCACTTCTCAATTAATAGAAACAATATAACATTTCAATCTCGCCGCAAGCAACGCCGTGGGAAAGTCATAGTCATATATTTAAACCTAAATATGCTTCGTCATAGTCGCTCAACTATCTTAATCGAAATATCTTGTCGCCACCCTCAAAATATATACCGTTTAGGAGTTCCGGTGGCCATCTGTGGTCTTCATCATCAGTTCCACTTCACCAAATAGTGCTTTCTAACACCAAATACACGAGTTACAATGAAAAATACCAAAATCGCTATAGGTGTGCCTATAAATTTTGAAGAGTTCCGTCGATTCCTCATGGATTCCACCATCAGATCTTCATTTTGATAAGAATGGGACCAATCGGGAAGCACCAAAAGCTTTCTAATAAAAAAAGAATCATCAAAATCGGTTCACCCAGTCGAAAGTTCTGAGCTAACAAACATTAAAAAAAAATACAGACGAATTGAGAACCGCCTCCTTTTTTTAACCGACTTCAAAAAAAGGAGGAGGTTCTCAATTCGTCGGGATATTTTTTTTTTTTTGAAGTCGGTTAATAAGGAGGAGGTTCTCAATTCGTCGGGTTTTTTTTTATGTATGTTCCCCGATTACTCGAAGACCACTTGACCGATTTGAAAATTTTTTTCGTTGTTTGAATGGGTATACTTTCTAGTTGGTCCCATTGTCAACACGTCAGGATCTGATGATGGTATCTTGGAGAAATCAAGAGAACTCCTCAAATATTATAGGCACACCTATAGCGATTTTGGTATTTTTCACTGTAACTCGTGCATTTGCTTTTGAAAAGTACTATATGGTGAAGTGGAACTGATGATGAAGACCACAGATGGCCACCGGAACTCCTTAACGGTACCTATTTCAAGGGTGGCGATAAGATATTTCGATTAAGGTAGTTGAGCGACTATGCTGAAGCACATTTAGGTTCAAATATGACTATGACATTCCCGCGGCGTTGTCTGCGGCGAGCTTGAAATGTTCTATAGTTTCTCATTAATATTTAGAAGTGGAGCTACGTAACAGCATAAATAGGATCACTAAAAAGTATATTCTTTAAAATGGTAGGTAAATAGGTCAGTCCAACTGAAGTCTCCTTTTGGTTAAAATATTGTTGGACGCCGACTTCAGTTGGACTGACCTATTTACCTACCATTTTAAAGAAGTTATTTTTTGCTTTTTGAACGCGGGTTTTTGTTTTTTTAAACTTTTTTTTTATTTTATACTTTTTAGTGATCATAATTATGCTGTTATTCTCCCATTTCTCAAGAAACAATAGAACATTTCAATCTCGCCGCAAGCAACGCCGTGGGAAAGTCATAGTCATATATTTAAACCTAAATATGCTTCGTCATAGTCGCTCAACTATCTTAATCGAAATATCTTGTCGCCACCCTCGAAATATATACCGTTTAGGAGTTCCGGTGGCCATCTGTGGTCTTCATCATCAGTTCCACTTCACCAAATAGTGGTTTCCAAGACCAAATACACGAGTTACAATGAAAAATACCAAAATCGCTATAGGTGTGCCTATACATTTTGAAGAGTTCCGTCGATTCCTCATGGATTCCACCATCAGATCTTCATTTTGAAAAAAATGGGACCAATCTGGAAGCACCAGCTTTCAAATAAAAAAAGAATCTTCAAAATCGGTTCACCCAGTCGAAAGTTCTGAGGTAACAAACATTAAAAAAAAAATACAGACGAATTGAGAACCTCCTCCTTTTTTTGAAGTCGGTTAAAAAAGATAGGGTTGATAATTCAATGTATATTCAATGTAAATCTAAATTTTTTGTATGTATTCGGCTTGCGGTTACGGAAACAATGGAAGATAATAGTATTGTACACAATGGGCTTTGTGTAGAGGATAAGCTCAGCTCAAATAATAAAGACTATACCAAATTTCAAGGACATATTGGAATTAGATATTTATCAAGTCAATTAGGGGTACACGTTTTTAGTGAAAATGTCCATTTGACACTAGTTTTTAGTTTACTCAAAAGGGCTTTTTACATGAACGTAGATACAATATTTAATGACTTCGTTCAAAAACGAAAAAAATTTTTTTTGTTTGTATTGATTACCTATAGCTCTGTCGAATTAGTAAAAAGTACGAAGTATGAAATTAAATCTTTTACTCGTGCATTTTTGGAATCGTTAGAGGGCTTAACTAGATAGTTTCCCCCGGTATGCATCGTTTCAATTATGTACGGAAGGCCTTTAAATGGTAGGTATAAACTTAAAAGTGCCGTAATTTTGGAGTATGTTAAAAAGTATTTGTCGCAAGCTTAGCCACGTGTAAATACCCATTTGGTACATAACGTATCTTAATTAAAAAGGTGTGTGATGTACGAAACTTAAGTTATTTGTTTTCTTAGATTGCAGCTCGAGTATAATTCGGTCGGTTGGTGCAAACTTACATTAAGCTTTTTAAAGTATTATAAACGCCCAGTTTATTTTGCACCCCTGGGCAAATTAGGGAACTTGAATTTTTCATTATTTTATTGATTGTACTTTGGTGCAAATTATGGTAGACGTAAAAATTTAAACATTTATTCTAAAGAACATTGCACTTATTCTAAAGATACTACATTCGCACTTTATAAAAAAAAGGAAAAAATAACGGGAAGTTTGTTAAATATAATCGCAGCGAACGCCAGGCGACCGCGGTTTTAGTCGCTATAAGTTTTAATCGCATTTCACCTCGATCGTACATTTAACTATAGCGTTGCGTCTCAATCTTCTTTTTTTTTAGTCGATATTAGTTTTTGTCGCATTTCACCTCGAACGTATATTTAATTATCGCGTTGTATGTTGATCGTTTACTTTTTTAGTCGCTATAAGTTTTCTTCGCATTTCATCTCCATCGTACATTTAACTACCTATAGCGTTGCGTCTCAATCTTATTTCTTTTAGTGGATATTAGTTTTTGGTCGCATTTCGCCTCAATCGTTTGATAAATTTTCGCTTTGTATCCTTATCGTCTATAAGTATGAGACAGTATATCTTTAGTCGCAATGTACTTGTTTTGCTTTTTTTAATAGCATAACATCGTGACAGATAGGGAAAAAGAAAGCTTATTACTCATTAGATGAGTTTTTCAATGATATGAGTGGGGAGTGGAGTTAATTGAAAATTGTGAACACTGCTGCTGTTTGCCTGTGCTTTTCAGACTCTATTTTGATTGTGTATAATATACAGGGCGAGCAATCAAAATTACTTCTGCAATAAAGAGGACGAAAAATATATGAAAAGTTGAGATTTTTATTGAAAAAAAAAAATAAGACGGATTTGCCACGTTGCGTAACATTAACGATCTAATACAGGTCAAGAAATACAAATAAATCCAAGCAACCTTTTCACATCCTGCTTTGATAACCACAAGCTTTTCAAATATGCGCCAATAACATCTGTCGAAGAGGAAAAAAGCTTTTCCTTTTTGAAGTGAATATATTCTGCTAGAAGACGTAGCCTAACCGCAATTCATTTAAAACAACTTTTGACCTGTTACGGAGAGTTAGTTAACGAAAGGACAACGTCGATAAATTAATCAATTGACAATTGACTCATAGCTAATTTATATCATGAATGCCCGATGATTATAAAAAAATAATTCCAAACACCAATAGACTAGGTTGACGTGTTATAACACCGTTCCATTTACTCCCCAAACTACCCTACTGTGACGTCATTGCGAATAAAGACCAGCGGCTCTATTCAAGACGGTAAAAACAATATTGTATTTGATCTGTTATCGAATTGTCAACGTTTTGATAGCTCTTACTTTCTTGACAGTAATGGCGGATGACGTCATAACAATACCATAACAGGAAAACTACGATATCGTTGTTACCGCCTAGTATAGAGGCGCAGGGTCTATAAGGTCTGTTCATCCTTAGTTGTCTTATCATGTAAACAAACACACTGAAGACACTGTCACACTTTACTCTCGGATTACACAATAACCATCACTTAAAATGTTGTTGTATACTTAAAGAAACTCACGAAGTATAGAAATCAACCAAGTAACCACTGAAAAATATCATTTCTAATAAGATTATCTTCAATAATCGAAGGAACGAATGAATAACCTGAATTGTCTAGTATCTCCCATGACGTCACGTTGGTTTAAACGATAAGACAAGTAAGGATGAACAGACCTTACATTACTAACGTTAGTTTGCCACCAAACTGCCCGCTTGATAACGGGGTATATATACTTAGTTATGAATTAAGTTGTAATTTGTACAGTATAGCAAACATGTTTGGCGAGTGAGTGATACGTTTTGTATTTGACGTAAGCCGTTCATTACATTTACCTTCTTTCAGCTGTAGATGTAAAGGTGAACCAGAAGGTTTTTTACGATGAAACAAAAATATGTTGAGAAAATATTGGGAAAGCCCGTAAGCATAGTAATGGACTCGAAGTGAAGGAAATCCATCGGTTGAGATTTAATTGCGATATTGAATTGCAATTGTGATATGAATTGGTTACTTTCAAAGCGGAGGAGATAAAAATAGTATTATTTTACAGGGTTCATCAACAGTGCCTAGGCAAGCCGTACTGCAACTCTTTGAAATGTTCTTCAGTGGCGGTCCGAGGAATGTAGTTGAACCTGTAAGTTTATCCTTAACTTGAAAGGATTTGGAATTGTTTTTTTCCTTTATTGCTCATGATTTTAATTTATTTTAGTGGTAATTACTGGATCCCTGTTAGAGTATTGCAAAAAATAAATACTTATAAAATTTAAACTAAATATATTAGTGATTATTAAAGGATGTTAGTACATGCATTGCCAACTCAAATCCTACATGCTTCTTTAATAAATAGATAAAAGATACAGTCAAAACTAATAGTAGTTTGTTCAACAAGGGACTAAAGTAAACCGCCATGACACGAGATATTTATTATTAAGTTAGTGTCATTATGGCTTATTAGTCTCGAATTAAACACTATACTTCGATTGCGAGAAAATACAGTAGATTGTTTATCAAGGGACAAGAGACATTTAGCCACCCGAGCAAAGAGTTCGTTCGGGCAGGCATATTTTTCTTCTATACTAAACGACAAAGTACGTCCGATCGATACCTACAACGTATTGTAGGCATATAAAACATATGTATAATGCTGCCCGAACGCGCCTAAATAAATCTTATTTGTTCGTGTTGAAAATTCATTTTTCGAAGTTTCCTGCGAACGTATAGTGATACCTACGTTTGCACGCTCGAAAGATAGGGTTGTCAATACAATGAAAATATTAATATGAATACATTATTATAAGAAAAACAGTTATCTACTTATTTATTACACAAAAAACTACTTACTACTACACGTTATTATAACTAAGAGCCATTCCTGAAGTACAAGAATTATATTTCCGAAAGAATTTTGCAAATCGGCGCAGTACCTAGTTGTTAGTGGTTACATATTACATACATATGGGTCAAAAAATTAATCTCCTTTTTACGTTAGCTACCTACCTTACCTACCTACTTATATCTAAGAACTTACGTATTAATGAATTTGCTATCACTAAGGTTTAGGTATAACATTTTTTTAATAAAATAAGTAATAATTTTATACTTGTGTCCGTAATTTTTTTCTTGGTATCATATTTTTTTTCTTAAGAGCCTTACTAATATGTACCTACCTAATCACTATAACATGTTTATAATAAGTAAACTAGGTAGTTAATCAAATCGTTCTAACTTTTTGAATACTGTTTCGTGTTGATCACTTTAATATACTTATAAATATAAATACACTATAACTACTGACCTTTCCTCGTTCACAGGCAAAGATAAAAACGTTTCTTTTTTATTATCTTTAGTTCTCTTGTCATCCACTCACACAGCATTTTTTATAATATAAATTCACCAACACAACACAAGAAACAACAACAAATCTAACCCAACTTGACGTAATGAATAGAATGCACTACCTACTTGCCTACTTGCATCTCGCTTGACGTGTCTCGAACTCTCGACACTCAAAACCCGGTCGAGCGAGCTGGCCTCGCCGCGCGCGGGCATCCTTCATGTATTAGCATCGGCCACTATGTTCCGTGAGGCGGTGATTATCGCACGTACCTCGCGCAGAGAAATATCTGTTACGTAGTAACTCTTACTTAATCTGTGTTTCGGGTTTCATTGTGGCCAATGATATTACAGAGTATAGATATATTACGTTCCTAGTAAATCGCGTTTGGAAATGGTCGCAGTTGCGTATACTAGATAGCTATACAAACTACAATATGTTCACTTCTTTCACTAATGAACGATAGACAGATACAGAAAAAACTAGAGTAAGAGAGATAGCTATACGTAAGCAGTTGCGCTTCAAGTGCACCGGGAGGATAGAGATTATGATTTTTAATCGAACAGAACGGACACTGGTAAGGAGCAAAGTAGGTAGGTAACAAATAGAATTGATGTCCAATTTTATAAATATTCGTATACTTGAGTACATTATCCCCCTAATATTGTTTACTCTATTATGGCACACGCGTTCCCTATCGTTACGTTACTATAATGTTTATAATAGGTATCTAGACACGAGGCAGCGTGTCCAGCCATGTTCACGCAAAAGGAACTGGCGAGCGCAGCCGTGTGTTATTTACACGAAACATTTGGAGCCACTTTTGACGCCTCAATAACTCCAAGTCTATTTAACATAAAAACATGTAATTTGGTTTATGTATTTAAACCCTTTAGATCAACTAGAACCTTAAATTTCATAAATAAAGGTGAAAGGGTTATTGAGATATTAATGTCTAAAAATCGGCATTTTTACCACTGACTAAATGACTGATTAATCATCAAAAACCTTTAACCCACTTTCAGGTGACCTAAGAAGTGGGACTACATAAGCTTATTATGATAACTAAAAAGAGTAAAATGAAATAAATGTTTTAAAAAACAAAAAACCGCCTTCAAAAACATCTATTATAATGTAGATGCAGCTTTCAGGTTACAAAAGAGAGCTGTAAGGACAATAAATCGCATTCCTCAAAGAGCTTCTTTTAAAACGTTTTTCTTAGATTTACAGATATTGACTGTTCCTTGTCTTTATATACTTGTTCTGTTTACAGATCTGATTAAACATATAAATATGTACGAGAGTCGATGAGAGAGAGCGTAGATATTCAATAAGACGGAAAGACTTACCAAGCCAAATAGTCCCTAGGTTAAATATTATGAAGCTTGCGGGGTTCTATCAAGCTGTTCACCTTTTCAATAGACTACCAGTTGAGATGAAATCGATAAATAATAGAAATATTTTCAAAGCAAGACTTAAGAAATTTCTAATAAAGAAGTCATTATTCGTAAACATATACAATGTTTACAGTGGACTTTTCATTGCACAATACAAACAAATCTTGCCTGGAAATGACGCGCGAAAGGGACATACGTCCATGGGAACAACACTCAAACGCGAAAAAAAACGCTCAGGTCTAAGCCCGCAACTTTGAATGTTTGACGTTATGTGACTTGTAAATTGTCATTAAAAACGATAATTTTACGGGACATTGCAGTCGTTTAAACTGGAAAGGTAGATCCGTTGGTATTTATGGAATCCGGGGAATTAAAACGACTTTTCCAGCCGCACATCCGGTCAGCATTGTGCACTCTATTATGAACGTTTTTAAAGATGTAATTTGTGTGGATTAAGGTTCCGTAGTAAAATAATATGACACCCTTCTTTCAAAACCAATTTATGTGGGGCGATCCTGAAGGTTGCAAGGAATTAAAACATTCCGTTGGGAAATGGACAGCCTCTTCCAGGTCGAGCACAGTGTCTTCAGAGTAGTATGTTTGTGTCGGTGTATTGATCTTCGATAGAATTAAGCCATACCTACTTGACTATTAGTTGGTGATAAAATAGCTCTTTCCTTAACACAGGTACAGTCTTAGAATTAATATTATTAATTTCGGAATAAACATTGTCGACTAATTGTTTTACTAAAACGCAAAGGTTTTCGTTTGAAGATTAATGCTCGTATTATGTTGGGGCATCAGTCCATTTCCTATTTTGAGCAACAACTCTGCAAAGAGCCGGTTTTCATACGTGCAGACAACGAAACTCATATTTGTTTTGAGTTCTAATCTATGTTGCCCGTAATTTTGAATGTGCCATATCTTCTAAAGTATTAATTGAAATAATATATTGTACCGGACAATATTAATCTACATTAAATGCCCAAGGTAACCAACAGAAGGATATTATCTAGATAAGTTTAAATACTGAATCGGATAGAATAGCTTAAATAAAATTATAAATATAAAAATGGTTACTGTGAGTCAATCTTAGGAGATAGACATATTTTATGCGATCGCGGACTTTTCTCTAGGTTTTTTAAAGAACTACAATTCTTCAGTACATTATTTTGACACATCTCTTATGGTTTAGCCAGCGTAAGCTATGTAAGGGAGAAACGATTTTTGACTATTTGGCAGGAAAACATTGAGTTTTCTCAACTACTACTTATATTAGAGAAGAGATTAGAGAAGAGATTCATGGTTTCGGTTAAGTATAATTAAATGTAGATGCTTAAGTAATAGAATTCTCATCATCACATAAACTCTTGAAAGTGAAAAGAAAGAAGTGGTCTCTGCCTACCCATCTGTGAAACAGGCGTGATTTAAAGTAGGTACCTATGTATGCATGTATGTAAATACACTCTTTGATGCTCTGCTGAGGGATATAGGCGTGATGTTACACTCATTTACACAATATAATACATTAACCATGGGTCTATATTGTCTGCTATAATTATTTCAGTCATAATGTGCTTTAGGTCATAAAATCAAGTCAACGTATTTTTTAAAGAAATTGTTACTTTTTCAGGATTTTTATAAATCAAACCTAACCTAACCTAGCCTTGTCTACACGTTAGATATTTCAGAACTTCTGAAAAGTTTATAGTTTCAGCCATATAAAAAATTATGACTATCAATAATTATGTCAACAATGACATTATGACCAATAAAATTATGGGAAACAAAGGGCTTCCAGGAACCATAAGCCAAATTTTACGTGTCTATCTATTCTCTGTTGTACTTAAACCAATTAAAATCACTTAGAGGGCTGTTTCTTAAATTTCAATTTTGATAATAATTAAACTCATGATAACTTTTGAATGGGATGTCCGATTTGAATAATTCAAAAAGTAATTTACAGGTACTGGTATAGCCTTGAAAACGAAGTGATTTTTTTGGATAAGGATTAATACCTAGTGTAGCGCTCCATAAAAAAATAGGGATACGGAACACTACACGGGATGGTTGCGATAAAACCATCAGCACGTTAATTTGGACCTGTATAAGTAAAATAAAACCGAACGAATTTCAACAAGGTTATATAATTAGGGAACACACAATGATTAAACTAAAACAAATTACTTACAATGCAACTATAAAAACTAGATTACTAGGCTGACACAGAACTTAGCTTAGGTAACCAAAACGATTTAACATGAAACGGTCTGCGGATTGTCACGTTAATAAAGCCTTTCTAATTTAAAACACACTGCCTAATAAAGGGTAAAAGACCACCTTAGAACACGGTCAGGCCAAAACTTGTATTCAATTTATAGATAAATCTGAATCGAACTATAATAGAATGAATCGGTTAAAATACAAGAAGCGCTTCATGATTAAAACTGATGTGTTCGGAGTATTATGAAATATGGATAACAAATTGTGGTGTTGATCGGTAAAAAAGGTCCAGAAAACTAATAATATTTATGGCCAAAATCCGACCGAAAATAACCATAAATAGGTTAGGGGGGAGTTCGCGGACTCATTTTTAAATTTTGAAAATAATAAAAATCAACGAAATGGTGACTATCGTGTAAACTTCCGTCGTCGCTTGCCGCCGTACGAAGATGTAGCCGTAACGCTGCGTTTGTCGCAACTGACGCAGCGGGAAAAGCCTGCGGGCACTACCGCAGACGACGACCCGTTGCCAGCGAACTCGACGGCGAACCACACGCTGAACGGCGAAACCAGTCGTCCAAATCTTCCGTTGGGGCGAAGAGTCGCGAGATATGGGGTAAGCGGAGGTGCTGCAAAGGACACCTTTACTCACAAAATTGAACGAAAAGGACGGAAGAAAGGCTTCCTAAAGATGGGGGGCAGTGAAAGCTGAACGGCAACAAAAACCAACTCACCCGCTATCCGGACATACAGAAGACAACAGCACTATCTCAATCGGTCAACAATCGAGACCACGGCGTAGGAAAGGCTTCCGCGTAACATCACTACTGGACGCGGCACTCGAAGATGGCTTAAACTTACATGCTATAATAAAAACTAGCCGGTGTAGAGACTATCGAATTTTTGAAGTATCAAGGCAAGAGTACGAGATTGAATGACAGTACCATTACAAGGAACGGATTTAACAAAAACGAATTCAAAATTCAAAACTGTCAGTAGAAATTACAAACTCTAACCAGTCAATGAACAAGTCCGCAATACCAAAAAGGCTGAGAAACGAAAAAGGCGAAATAAATAAGCAATAATTAACGCGAACCAACGCGATTTGTAGCGGTAATGCTACACTAGGTACGAATAATGGGGCCTAGATAGTACCGGCGTTATCAATGCATATTTTAACATGAAAAAGTAGTTATTGTGACATTACTGTAATGGTTAGACATATAGTATCGCGGACTTTTTTATAGATATTAATGTCTTCTATAAAACTGTGGTACATCACTTTGTTCTATTGTCAATAGTTTCCGCAGCGTACGCGATATAAGGATTTATTTTGGTGTTTTTTTCACACCTTGGGTTACATTATCGAAGTTTTCATACGGATCCCTAACTTTTTTGAAAATATTCTATAGCCTATGTTCATCAGGGATAATGTAGGATTCTAATGGTGAAAGAATTTTCCAAATCGGTCCAGTAGTTTCGGAGCCTATTCAATTCAAACAAACAAACAAACATAAAATCAAATCTTTCCTCTTTATAATATTAGTGTAGATAAAATGTGTTGATATATCCTATCGCAATCATAAACCTATATATTTTTTTTTTCAACTGTGTTCTTTTTTTTCTGTACATTTAAAATTAATTGTTGATATTGTTTTTATTTGACTGTAATGTAATTTGAATGCAATTCAAACACAATATAATTATTGTTATTGAAATAATAGGTAATTAAAATGATAGAAGTCGGCGACTCACAATATTTTCAACGAAAAGCCAATTTCTACTGGACTGATATTACCTATCATTTTAATAAAAGTTTTTGAAGGAGGTTTTTTGTTTTTTAAACATTTATTTTATTTTACTGTTTTTAGTGATCATAATAAGCTTATGTAGTCCCACTTCTTAGTGATGTAGAAACTTTAGGAGATTCATCATCAATTTCGCCGCAAGCAACGCCGCGGGAAAATCATAGTCATTTTTAAACAATTAAATGTTCTTCGTTGTAGTCGCTCAACTATCTTAATCGAGATATCTTATCGCCACCCTTGAAATCGGAACCGTTGAGGAGTTCCGGTGGCCATCTGTGGTCTTCATCATCAGTTCCGCAGCAAATGATACTCTCTGAATGCAAATGCTGGACTTGTTACTAAAAATACTAAAATCGCTATATATTTGCCTACAATATTTGAGGAGTTCCCTCAATTCCTCACTGATCGCCCCCTCTGATCTTGGTTTCCTTATCACCCTTCCAATATCTCCTTTCCAACAAAAAAAGAATCTTCAAAATCGGTTCATAAGCGACGAAGTTATCCGCGAACACACAAAAAAATATACGGCCGAATTGAGAAACCTCCCCCTTTTAATATTATTAGGTATTTTATAGATTTATTATACAATAATTTATATGTACTTAGCGACAATTTTATTAATGAATGACACCGAAATGTTAATTAGAAAACACAAACACACATACAAACAGTAAACCAATGTCAACGATTGCCCCAATGTCCTCCGTAAACTGTGAACAAACTTTTTCGACTCATAAATAGGCGAAAATTAAAAAAAAAAGTCTTTTTTTTTATTGGCGAAAGTGTTTTTTTCCCATAACCATTATGGTTTTTATTCATTAATAATATTGTTGCTGAATACATATAAATAATGGTATAATCAATTTAAAATACCTAATAATATATTTAATTAACTTCAGAAGGAAGTCTCTCCTGTACGGAACAGGGTTATGTTTTCAAAATGACAGGCGTTTTTTCGATCCTTGGAAATGAGACATCCTTTCTTCCTTTTATAGTTACAGTATAATTTCGGCAGCCTCGAGAAACATAAGATGGCATTTTTTATGACTTATATTTGTTGCATTTCGGTACTATAACTTTACTGTTTTTGACGCGTGCGTGTCAGCGGCCACGGCGCGACTGAACGATAGTAATTACCTTCCTTTTCGAGGAACGCTTTTGCGCGCAGATGACGTATCTTAATATAAAATATCATTGCTTTACCCTATGTTGCCTCTTGATTCGCACGCATATAACCGATACCAACGTGTCGCATCTGATCTTTTAATCTATGTATCTATCCTTGTCATACACGCGATTTATTGAAATTGCTTTCTCTTTTCGTAACTGAGCACGCGTTGTCTTCACAAATATTTTAAAATTAACTTAAATACGAAGTAATAATCAAATATTTAGTAAACTTACGCGTGTTATGAGATTCCTTGAGCTTTATTAGTTTTCATGTGGTAGTTTGTGCACTTCCTAAACACACACGACGGCATTTTATCTATTTTGGCTCACGTCAGTTTCGTCGCCATGTTTGGCGTGAACTGTCAGCGAAAGAGTACAATTGGATCTTTTATGAAGGCCAACTTGTGCGCGGTAGTGGCATATCTACTTCTTGTTTATATGTAATATCATTGATTGTGGCATTTTAGTCGAGAGTTAAATTCGAAGCAAGAAAATAAATCTTAAAAAAATTAGCCCAGAACAATGTTAAATAATTAAAAAAAATACAATTTAGTTAAGAGAATACATATAGATTCTACTTTTATTATAAATAGTGCATGATGGTGTTTACCTTTAAGTAATTGTTGCATTAACATAACATCTAAGTAACTTAAGTAACCATAATGTTGCAATCAGATAAAATATTACCAACGACAATGGTTTTTCACTCACATTTATTTATCAACAATTATACGTTATTATTATGAAATAAGAAGTTTTTTTTGTTTAAAATTTGCGCAGAGGAGATAGTAGGCAACCTTTATTTTTTAAATTCCTTGGGGTATATTCTCTTAACTACTTAATGCGTAACTAATACGGGGAAATCATTGAATAAATTTTATTTAAAAAATAATTATTTGACATTGTCCTGAGCTAATTTTGCTCGGCAACCTATTTGCGATGTATCAACGTAAATGTTATCACAGTGATCGGATACTCGTATCACGGTGCAAAACGGCGGGATATATTGATATATTCTATATCGATTTTTTATTTGGATATGACAGGGCTCGTACTTTTCATGCCGTTGACGCAAAAATTACGTCATGCTACATAGAGTATGATTCCAAATGGTTTTATTGTAATTATTAACCATTAGTCGTCAATCATTTAATCATGTAAAAATGAGTTAAGTAATCTACGCGTAGAAAAATTAATACCTACTTCATAACTAAAACGTAGATGAAACTATTTGATTCAGAAGGACAATGGCAAAAATCATCGAGTAACATTATCATTAAAACAAAACTGTGTTTATGTTATTGTTACGCCAATGGGATAAGGCGTCTAATTTTCCACTAAGAGTGACAGAGATAGCATGGTTAGAAAGAGACAGGTATACTGAGAACCTTCCAGAAACGTGTGAAAGAGATAGCACGATAAGAAAGAGACAGCAATACTGAGAACCTTCGAGAAGTATGTGAAAGAGAAAACACGACTAGAAAGAGACAGCAATACTGAGAAACTTCGAGAAGTGTGTGAAAGAGATAACACGATTAGAAAGAGACGGCGATACTGAGAACCTTCCAGAAGCGTGTGAAAGAGATAACACGAAATGAGACAGCAATACGCGGAACATTCCAGACTTATCCAGACCCGTGAGTCAAGGACTTCGCGATTGTTAATAGAACAAGGTAGCAAGGCGTAGAATATTCCAGCAACGAATAGTCTCGATGGTCCTTGGCGGGGCGAAGTACATCGAACATTCCGGAAGGCATTCTGGAAATATCGGACACGGGAACTATAAAATGTGGACCGCGATTGGGGAGATTCAGTCTTTACTTGGAAAGCGAACAGTGCGAATAAGAGCGACCCGAGCGATCATGTTCGAAGTTTATTGTGCGAAAGGGTGACAGGCACCAGTAATGTACACTTCACTCTTAATTCAAATTGTATACGGACCAAAATTGATTGTTATTCATTTGTTGCAAAACAAATGCATAACCCTTATCTTCTGTAAAATAAGAATCAAGTGCTCATTATTGGTTCCTTGTCCATTACTTGTTCCATCACCTTAATTGTTTTGTAACGGTTTAAGTGAGTGCGTTATTAAAGTCTACTTTTGATTATCGGTGTATTCGTGCATTTCAATCAGTTACCTACCCCAAACGTACATACTTAACATTATAATAGTCCAAGATCCCAGTCACCCCAGACTTACACAATTTTAGGAAAGATGATTTTTTTAGGATCGTTAGTATAACATGAACTTAAAAAGGAATGGATACTCGCTAAAGAATCTGAAAGTGGGGCCGTTACACAGGTAACAGGTATCAAAGGTGGAAAAAAACCATGCTAATTTACGTCAAAGTAGGCTGGTTTTTACATATGTCATATATGATATTGTAATAAACAAACATATACAGTTGCCAGACACTTCCGGCGGGCCGTAACTTTTGAGTCATTTTAAAAGTCGTAATAAAATGGGGGTACTTACGTCATTTTAGGAAGGCTGAATTTGATATATTTATATAATTTTTTTCTACCAATTAATACATATCTAAACACCTGGCAAATGAAAGCAGGGCACCCTGTGTGTAAATTTTCGTCATTTTGAAGTCATTGGCATCAAAAGTACGACCCCTGGAAATGACTAAAATTCCGGGATCTGGTGTGAACAGAAAATGCTATTGTTATGGTATTTATAAATAGTCATTAGGATAGGATTTTAGACGTGAAAAGAAATCGATTGAAAATAGATAAAGAGAAAATAAATGTATGCTATTTCAATTTCATACAAAATGATTTAATACAATATTTATGTGGTTTTGTCAATTGGTTATGCGTAAAGAACGTGCGTGATATCTCTTGTTTATATTTACTTAAGCCTAACTGGCAGATCCGTTTTAAAAAGAGTGTAATTTAAAAAAAAACAGCTAATATATTTATACCAAACCCAGACGTTAAATTGTTAAGGAAAACTGATTTTATTTGATAAAATAAGAAACATTATACTCCTTCAACTACATAAGTCCCGGGATCCCGGGACACATACATATTAGCATGATGTTTGAGGTCATTCACCCCGTGTCGCGGCCGCTGCCGTTGGTAAATAATAATTTTGTTTTTTTTTTATTTTGCCTTGACCTGGAACTTAGAACTTCGCGGGCTAATTTGACAAACGGTAAGGTTAACATTTCCGAGCATGTGGGGGAAAATAACTATTAAACGATAGAGTTTATAATAACACATATTCTGTGAAAATTTCAACTGGTTACTTATTACGGTTAAAAAGATATAGCCCTGTAAACTTATTCAGTCGTAAAAGGGCGCGTACCGCTATGAAACGATGACGTCATCATCCGTGAGCGCTAGCCGTCGGGTTCATATTTGTAAAGGTCTACCTATGTTAAATAAAACATGTGCTATGGCATACAACTGTGTTATAATTTTCCACTTTATAGCTTTACAACTACGTTGATACATTCAACATAACCAAGCCTTCGCCAACAGAACCACGGTCATGGTTTTACTTCGCTTTGTCTCTTTTAATAGTCGCTACATGCTTTTATTCCCGTCATATTTTCCGTTAGCTCCTTTTTGTCAATCGTCGACAATTCTGTAACTTCTTCTGTTTTTAGAGCCTCCTCTAAACCAGGCAGGCTCAACTATTCAGCCAACGGGTCCATAGCATAATTTCGAAAATCATATTTCCTAAGTACGATATTCCTAAAGACTATACTTCGAATATCAAAATGTCTAACGTACGAAATTCCTAAAGATGCATTACCTAATACACTTTTGGTCGAATGATCTCATTTTCGAGAATCGATATTCCTTTGTACAAAATGCCTAATGACAATACTTAGTAACTCAATATTTCTAGTGCTCAAAATAGCTACATACAAAATGCCTGATGACAATACTTAGAAACTCAATATTTCTAGTGCTCAAAATAACTACATACAAAATGCCTAATGACAATACTTAGAAACTCAATATTTCTAGTGCTCAAAATAGCTACATACAAAATGCCTAATGTCAATACTTTGAAACACAATATTTCTGGTGCTCAAAATAGCTACGTACAAAAAGCCTAGTGAAAATTCTTCTCCTTTTTGTTTGACATTATCGGCTAATTAATTATGAATTTTGTGTACGCCTATTATTTGCTTGCATATCAGAATTTAATGTTTTTGGTATACCTTAGTGATCGTTATCAACGTGCTATATTGGTAGCAAAGTATGGTTGACAAAAAAAAACAAGTATTTTAAACATTCACCCCCTTACCAATAAACGTTGAGTAACGGTGATCCTTATCTGTCATTGTGACATTTGAATTTGAAAATTCGTTCGAAATCTTGCATTTTATACATTTTAAACTTAGGTCTACTGGATGTAGGAAAAATGTCGTTCGAAATTTTGCACTTTATACATTTTAAACTTAGGTCTACTGGACGTAGGAAAAATGTCGTTAGTATTTTCATGCACCAGCAGTATTGTACTTTGGACATTTTAAAAATAGGTTAATTAAACGTAGGCCATGCATCTTTAGGAATTTCGTACGTTAGACATTTTGATATTCGATGTTTTGTCTTTAGGAATTTCGTACTTAGGAAATTTGATTTTCGAAATTATGCTACGGGCCCCAGCCAACGCTATAAATAGTTTTTATAACAAAATAAATATAGCTTTTCCAATAAAACAATGACTTAAATCCAATTCTACTGTAACAATACGAAGTTTAAAATTCAATATCTCAGAAACTAACGTATCGAAATAATTTGTTTACTGGTATTTTTTATTTTAATGCAAAATACGGTAATCCAAAGATCTAAACTGGCTGACATTCTCTATTGATCGATAAACATTACGTAACTAATTATACCATTATTTTTTTAAATCTTATTTTCAACATGAGTTCGTCTAATCTTGGGCCAGGAATAATTATCGAGAAATATTCTTTAATGTATTGTGGAGGTGGTGGGGTGCTATTCAATTAAACCTTGAAATATACGTTCATACATTTATTTAAAATATTATGGTGGTTGTTTATTTATAATATTTCTATATCAAAAGCTTGAGAGGTTCTGACGTAACAGAGCATGACAACCATATGTTATTCTCCGAAACCATATTTTAAAATATCAGGCCATAGAGGTGACGTGAATGTCTTCAACCTTCACATCTCCCCCCCGCTTATCGAAAATGAAGAACCATTAAACAAAATTTATATCAAAACCTAGCTATTCCTGCCTACGTGGGAAATGCAACCATCCTTTACGACAGGATAGCAACGATTGCATCCAACAACGTTAATGAACATTGAAATACTCAAAAGCTGGAATCAATTGTTGCTTCAGCGTGCCAAAACTCACGGAAAATGCATGCCATGGCCTTTGTCACACCTAGCTACGGTAAAGCCAAATAATTTCGAAAGCAAGCCGTCAATATTTGTTTCAATAAAGACTACATACTTTTGAAAATATTCCTACGCATACCCCCAATGGTCACAAGGTTGGCAGATAATAACACTATGTTATCCCCCGAGTATACATATGTACCCGTGAGTGGGGTCCACCAAACCTGTGCCATAAAACCCCCCTTCTACAACACGTAATCGCGACCGGTGAAGAGGTGTCTTCCTCTTCCGCTCGCACAATGTAGCTCAGCCATCTGCGATGCCTGATGCTACGGCACCATTGTGATCATCTTTTTATAAACAGCTTGCCTCCGTTGTAGCGGTACATGAAAAATTCAAACCATTTGAGACAAGTTAATATGTCAGTTCTCTGCTTTCAGATATATTTAGTTTCCTCATTCATCATAACTAATCCATCTTAATTTTTCAACATTCCTATAGCCTAACTTCCTAACGACCGATGACCGCTATCAATAAAAAGCTTATAAGTGATCGATGGCATCGAACCATCGTTACCCGAGTTTGCTATGAACTCATAATGGGTCTACCTAAGCCATAATAATTGTTAACTAACCCCAAGCGAAACGTTTGCCGTAGTGAATGATGGAAGGCAATTCACCTTTCCCCAATTTCTATGAAGTCTTATTGGTTTACATTCTTATCACCCGTTTCTCACATTCATAATATATCGCGGTCATGTCATTCACATCCTTATACACACTCCATATAAATCCCATCTTTTCTACAATTCCAATATCCTAATTGTATCTTATTATCACAAATCGATCATAGTTATGATAAATAATTAGGAAAACTTAGTATTATTATTTCTATTATTTATTTACTTCGACATAAATTGCCGTGAACTGACGTCAAAATTCAAAATTTACAGCGAGTCTCATTTTTGAGGTGTGTTAAAAAAAAATTGTTCAAATATAAAATTAATATTATTTTTCCCATCGCAAAAATTTATTACTCAAAATGAAATGATGTATAAAAACATTACTCGAAATACCTCTCAATCTAACTCTATATAAATACGTGAATCGATAATACGAACCTCATAAACTCATAACAAACATTAAACACAATAAAAAACAACACTGTCCTGGTAGTCCATCGGCTCCATCCTACTCTTCTCTTCAGGATCAGCTTCACTACTTCTTCCTCTCGTCGCGGTCCACGTCAATACCACAATGCTTTAATTATACTTATTTCTTGAAACTTCTTCATGCTTGTACAATGAACGCGAGCGCCTGTGCTCTAAGTTTAATGTTATTCAAAGATGCATCTCACATCTCCTCTCTTCCGGTGCTGACCATGCAGCGATCATTTCCCTTGCTATTGTAACTTTATTTAACACGGGGGAACGAACAACGCGCGCACCTCCACCAAATGTGGAGGTGGTGGGGTGCTATTCAATTAAACCCTGAAATATACGTTCATACATTTATTTAAAATATAGTGGTTGTTTATTTATAATGTTTCTATATCAAAAGCTTGAGAGGTTCTGACGTACCAGAGCATGACAACCATATGTTATTCTCCGAAGTTCTTATTTTAAAATATCGGGCCATAGAGGTGACGTGAAGGTCTTCAACCTTCACAGTATTTAGTTAATTATTTAAACTACTTTAAACTACTATTCAATTACAAGTATCTAACCCCAACCAATACAATATACAAAGAAACTAAAATATTAAACATCTCACAAACATATATATACAACACATGCATTCTAATAAGAAAAATAATAAATAAAGACATTCACAGCCACATAACATTTACGAAAAGATCCCAAATTCAAAAACGACTCACTCGACAAGCTAATAATATTGTACTTCGTCCACCCAGAACATTATATGGGAAAAGGAATATAGTTTACGAAGGAGCGCAGCTGTATAATAAATTGCCGAATCAAGTAAAAGATTCAAAATCTATAATGGTATTTAAAAAAGCACTAAAACAACATATTTTAAATAAATAAGAATAACATAGTTATTCTAAATAAATATAAACCATTATTTCATTAAAATAAAAGGTAGTAAATTAAAATACTTAAACCAATCATCAATTCTCACAATTTTAATATACTACGGCTTCCCCTAAAAACATCGATATAATATTAATACCTATAAAATGAACTTAAATGTATATATTTAAGTTAATATTTATTATCTCGGCATTGAAAGTTAAACCGCTCGTATGTAACCGATAGTTAACTGTTGTAACAAAATATCATGGTTTAACTGGCCTGTAGAACTAGTAGCTAAATAATTATTCTATAGCACTCATTGTCTCCGACTACCCGTTTTTATTATACTTTATGTTAGTTATAGCATTTGGTCTACCGTTCTTGCATGCTACCCTCTTACCTAGATCTAAGTTAAATAACATTGTTTCTCAGTAAGTGATTTATGTAAATCTTATGAGAAATAAATATCTTAAACCATATTTCAAACAAAATAATAAAAATCCTGAAGGTGATTTTCTGAAAATTCAGAATTTATACGAATTAACACTTGCGTTGCGGTGACTGGGTCATCAAAACGAAGTGTACAGCGGGTCATTAACAGTATCTGTCAAAATGCGACAGCGGTATCGACTTCAAATGTGTTTTAAGATGCCCGGTGAAAAACGACGACGATAGTCGAAAAAAATAGGTGTGGAAATTTTGATATAAATGTCATCAGAAGGTGTATTTATAATTCTTACACAGTTGTACCTAGTCGGGTCATAAGTTCTGTTACTGAGATTTATTACAATTTAAAAAATAAATTAATGGGGTTTTTTTATAAACTTGTATATTAATCAAAATATTGATTTATGTAGAATAAAAATAAAAATAACGTATTCTAAACTATTGCAATTGTTTGATGTACGAGCTTGAAGTATTCCCATTTCGGACTAGAAAATCATAGTTCAATTTACGCACGACGATTATACTGATAATGGCCACAATTTTTGTAAGAGTTCTTGTAGACAGTTCAAATTTGCGTGAAATATTGATCAGACTTTTAGCTTTAAATTCTGATACAAATGTATTTCAAGCAACTTTTAAGAGCCGCTTGTACACCGGTCAATCTTGATGTCTCATTAAATCGACTTTACGATTTCACATGAATTCGCAGCAATACGAAAACACACCAAATCTCTTGCTTCATAAGTTGGAATTGAGTCTTCCGTTCCGTTCCGATGACTACACCCAGCCAGCAGTTCTGCTGCAAGGACGCGGAAACGCTGGCCAACATCTGAGAGGGAGGGACGAAGGGACTCAGCGAGTTGGCACAGGAGGGCGCACTGGCACCACACGAGCAGTCGGTCGGAAGTGTTTAGGAACCTTAACAGCATCCGACCAGGGAGCTGCCCGCGTCGAGACACTGCGACCACCCGCACCCCCTCGTGCTCCTCGCCGTCGTCTGCCGCTAGATGCGTGGTCAGCTGAGACCTGCCCGAGACACCGGGGAGCCGGGAGTTACAGGCAGGGAGTGTAGGGGCGTTTGCAGCGAGGGATAGGTGTGGGAAGGATTGAACAGACCCGAATACCAGCATCGTAGCCCGTATGAAGGATAAGATAGATATTATACTTGGTGAGTAATAAATATAAGGTAGGAGTTATGGCTGCGTCTTGAAAGTGTCTTCACTGGCGTGCTATGCCTCGTTTTCGTCCGGTTCGCTTTCCGTATCCGTTTCGGGACTCTTGTATATTTTCTCGGCATTTTTCTTCGTGAGGCTCCTATTCGAGGCTGTAGATATCCAATAGGCTCGGCTCTTGTCGGTATAATTATGAATGTCGTGTGACAGGCAGTCCTCCCAGGTAAATATGGGTCGTCCAATTTTCTTCCTTATCTCTCTCAGGTTCAGCGCGGCATGCAGTAGGTGTGGTTTTGGGCGTCTCAGTATATGGCTGTAGTATGATATTCTGCGTACTTTGATAGTTTTGGTAATGGTTTTTCCTTCCAGTATTTGATAAATTTTTTGCTTTGGGGGATTTCTGGCCGCTCCAATCATTTCCTTCAAGATGTGCCTTTCGTATTCCCTAAGACGGGATCTATTAGCTTTGGTAAGAGCCAAGACGTTTAGGCCGTATGTCATCGAAGGAGCAATTACCATTTTATATATAAGTCGGGCAATCTCCCATTCAAGCTTGTAGTCTTTAACAAAATTAATGAGGATTTTTGCATTTCTGGTAGCCTTTCCACATCTTGATTTAATTGAGGCTTTTCTGTCATGGGCACCTGTGATGTATGAGCCTAGGTATCGAATTTCCTCCACGCGTTTCAACAAGACACCTCCAATACTTATCGGTTGTTGTTCTTTCGGTGGAGGACCAAATGGGTCCCTTATCACGAGCTTGGTCTTAGTTTCGTTGATGACAAGTCCAATTGATTCAAGTAGCACTTTCATTTTTTGGACTATTCGGTCAAGGACCGAACAACAGTCTCCTACGATGACTACGTCATCTGCGAAAGATAGGATTAGTGTAAGTGTAATTTCCTTATCCTGGTCTAGCCTTACCGTGTCCTCTTCTTCCTCTAGGGTTCGCAAGACCTCATCCATTAACACCGTAAATAATCTGGGGGACAGGGCATCCTTGCTTGACCCCTTTGCACTTGTCGGTAATCTCAGAATTCTGGCCAAACCAGGTAATAAAAGTTCGTTCGCGCATACATGCTTGGATAATTCTGTTTGTTAGCGGTATATTGGTACGTGTGACTAGTACGTCTCTAAGCGCGTTGAGGTCGACGCTATCAAACGCCTTTTCAATGTCGAGAGCTACGACGTAAATCTTTTTTCCCGCTCTCCAGTTTACGTCTAGAGTTCTACGAAGAGTAAACAGATGATCCTCTGTAGACCTATTGTTAAGGAAAGCTGCTTGGTAGTTGCCAAGAGTTTCAATTTCATCATCCAGTTTAGCTAGCAGGAAGTTGGCGTATATTCTATAACCTACATTACAGATAGATATCCTTCTAAGATCATTTACTTGTTGTGGACGGGGTTTTTTGGGAATTGGAAACTGTTTTGTCACTAACCATTCCTCTGGTATCACGTTCTTCGACCATGCTTCTTGCATAATGCGAGAGACGTGTTGTATGAATTCAATTGGCGCTGCTTTGTACAGTTCCACCACAATTTGATCTGTACCTGGAACTGCCCCCGATTTCATTATATTTATTATTTTGGTAATAATGGAGGCGTCTGGGCCGCTGTCTTCCGGTACCGTATTAGAACTGTGTTCAATTGTTCTAATTAGTTCACCTTCGCTTTGCTTGAGTTCGGAGATCCAGTTGGACATTGGAATAAATCGACTCGTACTCGTTCTGTTCGCAGGTTCGTTTTTGAAGCTGCGTAAGTATTTGTACGTAATATGCATTCGTACAGCTCTGTTTGCGCTGCTCAGGTTGTTGAAAAAATGTTCGCATTCAGTGTTGAAGTCTTCTTCCTGGACTTTGCGCCAAATCTTGCGTGCGTGTTTCATGTTGTTGATATGCGAAGTACTTCCGGGATACTTATTTGTAAAAAATAATGATTTCTGGAGATTAGCTAGGGCAAGTCGGCCTGCTCGAGACCGTGGGACCGCTTTAGGTGGAAGCTTTCTTGCAGCTTCTATGAGAATCTCATTCAGGTCATTCCAAGTGGGATTCAAATCAGTGCTTTGTTCGTCCCGGTGGATGGTCTCCAGCCGGGGTGTGAGTAGGCGCCGAACTTCATTTCGAAATTCCTTTTCCACTTCCTTGCTTTGTAAAGACATGTAGTTGATAGTTTTATAATTGAACGATGCGGTAATCGTGGAGTTATTGGGGCGCACCTTACCATGTTTTTTCTTATGTTGGAAACTCGTATTTTGGATTGTGCCCCATACAATTTTGTGATCTGAGCTATAATAGATTTCGGGTATTCCCCGTTTAGGCTATGAAAAAAAAAATGGGTCTGTCTCGGCTTGTCAGGATGTGGTCAATTTGTGAGTGCCTGTTTCCCGAAGTCAAGGTTACTTTACAGGATGGGCGTCCCCACGAGCTACTTAATTTTAAGTTATGTTCTAACAAGAAACTAATAAGTAGGCTTCCGTTGATATTAGGTTCCTGGTGGAACAGATTCCTTTTAGAAACATGCGGCTCGCCCTTTTTCGCTTCTCGTAACCCTACGTGCGCATTGAAATCACCTAAGACAATGGGATATGCCTTTTTTGGGGTTTGACGAAGGAGCGTCCCAATGTGTGCTAGACAGGTAGATGCTCCGGCAGGCATGTGCACATTGATTATTAGAAATTCAGCAGGAATGTTGGAGCTGGCTAGCATTACCTTAAGATGAATCGCTACGATGTTAGTGTTCTTGCGGTATGTTCTAATCAGTTCATGCTCTATATGTTTGCTAATAAGAATGGCCACTCCTCTTTTCTCCTGTGGTTTTTTTCCTCCATTCAAGATCCAGTGGTAGTTATTTGATTTAAGCTCTCCGCTTGAAAGGTGAGTTTCTTGAAGTACGCTATGATTACGCGTCGGGCCGCTAGTTCCTGGTCTATACGGACCCTGTCTTTTGGTAAGGCACAACCTCTAACGTTCCACGTGGCTACCGTGACTAAATCGCACGGTTTTGGCATCGTAGGCTGTGGGAGGCACGGGGCCCTCAGTAATCGTTGCCCGGTTGTATCAACGAAGCGTACGCTCTCTACCGAACTATTCACCTCCGGGGTTGGCAGGCTCGCAATTGGTGGGGTTTGGCAGGGTGCTTGATATGTTATTTGTTCCATCTTTCCTTTGCTCTCAGTGACGTCATTGTCGCTACGGGAATTTCGAACAAAAGTATTCTCCGCCTCCGGGGATGTGAATTTAATGGAATCGTAATGGCTATCTTTGTAAAATAGGTGGATATTTTTCCGCTCATTCCCGAAATACCAGTATTTTAAAATACCAGATTCTCAATATATCGAAATCCCTAAACTAAACATTCAAATTACGGTATTGTTTATTATCTTCACCCAAAATTTCGAATCTGGTTATTTCAGAATCTGGTAAAAAGAGTAATTTTGTATTTAGGCAATAGGCTCTATATAGGCAATTTCCGTCCTTGGGAATAGGGATAATTTCCATGATTCTTTAGCGTAGCTTGCGTTCACTCTTGAAGTCAGGTAGCAGTTAGTCCTTTGTTTAATGCCGGCCTTTTCGTCGGTTGTCCTCCGGAATGTTGCGCAGCGTCGCTTGGGTACTTAATGATTGCCAGATGTGGCAACTAGCCGTACTACCTACGGACACTTGAAAGCAAATAATTTACCCTTTTTTTTTTTATAAGTTGACTTCGTATGGCCGGGAATTTTTAGGGCTTATTGCTGTTCATGACACAAAACCTGATATTTTTGCCCCTGCTTAAGTAAAGTAAGCGGGTACCTATGAAATATAAAATCAACAAAGTATCTCTCAGCGCACACTATAAGATAAAGGTTGTCAGGGACAACACGATTTGAGCCCAGAGGTCTAGACTAGAAGAACACTGGATGGATGTATGACTAAAGGTTAAAGACGATTTGTTTAGCTCCTACGCATGCACTTAGACGTTTATTATTCTACGATTAAGAGAGTAATGACAAATCCTATCGACTGACACTGAGTCTCAAAAGTACTCCTCGTATGTATTATGAAGGCCAGTACGGTGCAAATAATTAAATTACAAGAATCTACTCGCGGCGCCGTTTAGGCACTTATAATTAAAACGGTCTCACCGGGATGGTCGCTCGGTAGGCCCGTTTTAAGGCAGCTGCACCGCGCCTGTGATGATGATGTGAGGAGGACGTCTGCACTCTCCCTCAAGCTTGATGTGGTAGTGCAAGGATGGCCCACACACACACGCGTGCACGCTTGCTGCGAAGGGTTCAGGAAGACGCAGACACACACACATTTACTCACACTTTCACTCCCACCTTCACTCACACCTTCACTCACTCCTTTGCTCAAACTATACTCGTAGTGCTAGGCCGAACCTAGTTAACGCGTTATTAAGTGAAATGTACTCTTCATAAGTTGGAATTGAGTCTTGTTGAAAAATATAATTTTGGTCTCTAAACATACACAAAGATAGGAAGTTTTATAATATTAAACAAAAAAGGTCTTTGGTAAACAAAAATTAACTGTTAAGCGTTTGTAAAAAGTGAAATTTACAGAAAAGTCATGCGTAATTTCATCGTTGCCGGCTGTGAATGATAAAAAATCGTTCGGGAAAATATATTCGTTTTCTTTTAAAACTTAGCCAAGTAGTCGCGTAGCCAGAGAACAAATAGTCAAATACTTATGACAATAATAAAAGTTTTTTAATTTTTGCTGTGCGGATAGATAAAGTTAATAGTGAGCAATTTAAAAAAAACGGTCGTGGGTCGAGTCGGACTCGCGCACCGAGGGTTCCGTAATTAAGATAATATGCTTGGTAACCGCAAAAGAAAATACTCATTTTACTATGAACTTTATTTAATAAAATAAATTTTATTACAGGCAAAATAAAAATTTATTTTGCCTGTAATATATAAATAATTATCTATACGTTAGAATTTTTTTCAGATTTATTGATTATTAAACTTCGGAGATAAGGGGGGAAAGGGCATTTTGTACATTTTTTTTGCTATAAATTAAAAAAAAATCAAAGAGAATGAAAAAATAAAATAAACCACTTTCATTTTTCAACCCCCCATTCTTATCCACTTATCAATTATTTATAAAATTAATTTCATATTTTTAGTACTAAAACAGATACTCCAGCGGTTCAACAAAAATAGGTTTTGATAAAATTAGAGTTTGTTCTTTTTTGATATGTCGTTGTAGGTATGTTAAATAACAATAATCTAAAAAGTTAGAAAATTTTATTCGGGGGTTTCGGCCATATTGATATATTTTATTTTTTGCCAACAGCTCTGTAAATATAGAATTAGAGTTTTAAAAAACTGTGGCATATCGTATAACAGTTTAATTTCTTTACAATATTCTGATTTTAGAAGTCTGGAACACCTGCATTGTGGTAAACAAAAAAATGCTGATTATTTTGTTAATAACGAATTAGAGTAGCTGATATCGCACAATTATGATATAATCGATCAACTTAATATACTGGAAAAAAGTTAGAAATGTAGACCATCGGCGTGTCTAGATATTAACTTCTGGTGAAGCAGTAAAGCCAATATTGAATTAGAGTTTGTAGAGTTAATCATAAGCAGTCATGACAATGATCTCAGTTACCAAACAAAAGATTAGAAATATAAAATCACGGCGACACTAAATACTGATACGTAAGTACTCCGTGCGTTAAATACGTATAATTCAAACGCGCGGCGTGTGCGCGCCTCGCTGTGGGAGCGGTCAGCGGTGGCGGGGTTGCGCGGTGCCCTTGACTGCGGCGCCGCAACGATCCCATCACGTTACTCGAAAAAATTTGCAAAGCCGTTAAGTACTACAAACACAAAAAACTAACTCAAAAAACAACAAGTTTGAACAAATTTTCTATTAAAAAAGTTATTTGGTGCTGTCTTAAAAGATTTTTAGTAGACATTAACTCTTTAATCGCCTGTTCTTAAGAACCAATCCAGTTCGGTTCCGAAGCCGTATCTACAAACAAAATAGACCTCAAGACAAACTTAACTTTGCCGTTGGAAAACCGTTATTCCCATACATCGAAATAGGTCGCGGTCAGTTTACCAACACCACAAATCACAACAAATAAATAATTACGTGTATGGGAGGTAACCTAACCTTTTTTCAAGATTTTATTTTACCACTTTGTCTGCATGACTTATATGTATATTCGTGCCAAATAAAAGATTTCGGACGGACGGACGGACGGAGATGGGGAAACTATTAAGGGTTCGTAGTTGGACTACTAGCTATAGCCATCAATAAAATTTTGGAAGGCACTACTATGAATAATTTAACAATGCTCCTGACCGGTGCGGTCCGGTAACCCCTTCAAGGGGCTTTGAAAGGGCTTTGGTTCCCAAAGTAGTTCCTCGTCAAAACCCCTTCAAAATATTTAAGCGTTATTTTTAGGGGTAACCCGTTATGGTATAAAAACCCTTTCCATGGGCTTATAAAACCGCTTCCAAAACGGTAACCTGTTGAAGGGGTTATCCTTTCGATGTTTGAGCAATTTTGTATCTCTTTCCCAAAACGTAAAAGTCTATATTGCAGAGTGTTACTTTATGTTCGCCGTCTAGCGGTGCAATGTGCAATGCTAAAGCTACCTTGACTTTACTATTTGTTTCCGATCAGTGTAGTGTCAACATTTCTTAATTGAAAGTAATTACTTATCTTATTTAATCAGTGGTCTGGATTTTTAGATTTTGATTTTAGTGTTTTATTGCAATTGGTATCATATTCTTCAACTATGCTATAGCCAATTTACAACGTCCAGAGGGAAAAGCTACCCGTTTAATTCTACTAAAAAAAATTTTAATTTTTTTTTTCATTACTTTACCACTTAACTAAATGGGGCACGATTTCTTTTTTGTTAAGAAAGCCGTAAAAAATACCTAAAACATCATTACCCTGGTGGTGTATTGTATTGAGTTGTATCGTTAGAATCGAATGTAAGTTAGTGATTTGAAAAAATAATTGGTTCCTGTGTTTATCGCAGGTTTTTTTTTGATCTACAAAAAAGGTGTTCGGAGCTAAGTTATCATTTCCTTGGTGTCTCAATTAACAACATCTACACCCCTAATTAAACGGTTTCGGACCGGTCTGTGCGTTTCCCAAAACATCCTTTCTCAAAACACCCGTTCGTTCCAAAATAACAGTTTCTTTAAATGACCGTAAATCAAAAGACCTGTTTCTCATCACATTATTATGTAAAAACACCCGGTTCTCATAGCCTCCGTATGCGAAAAGATCTGTCTGTCATGACACCCGTATACCCAAAATACCCATTTCTTATCGCATCAGTATGTCAAAATACCCGGATCTCATAGTATCCTTATGCCAAAAGATTCGTCTCGTATACCTACCCATATGCCCAAAAGACCCGTTTCTTACGTAATCCGTAAAGAAATCCTCATTTATCTTTATTGCCGCTCAAAGACCTACGAAATTTATGACCATTCACAGCAAGAGGGACCACGCTAGGGGTAAGGCGGAGTTGTTGGCAGTTTCTAGTGTTTATATTGCATTCATTTATTTACGTCACACGTTCGTGTTTGAGTCACAGAAATGGGAACGGATGTTTTATGAAACGGATATCAAGACAAACTATCTTTTGGGAGAATCATATTTTGGGAACGGGTGTTTTTGGAAACGGATATCAAGACAAACGTATCTTTCGAGCGAAACGATTTTGGAAAACGGATTATTTAGGAAATGGTAGTGACGGGAACGTCATTTCGGGATACGTCTTTTGGGAAACGGATATTAAACCAAATGTATCTTATGGGAGAAGGACATTTTGGGAAACACTTAAGTATATCGGATTGTTAACAAAACGGTAGTGACGGGAACGGATGTTTTGGGAATAGATGTTTTGGGAAACGGACAGAACGGTCCGAAACCATTTAAACGACTATGGAAGCAATGCTCCCGCCACCGTTCCTAACGCTTGTCAGTAACGCTTTCAACGCCGTGGGGATTACGAGTATCATTGCTCTGTATTTTCATATTATCAACTAGTTTTTAGAGTGTTTGGTAATTCTTTAGCTCTGCATACCCCAGTCTGGGAATGAAAGCGTGAATTTGTTTATGTATTTTCATATTAAATTTATTTCCTGCGATTGGCATACAGTGTTTTGTTAAGGGGCTACCATGGGCAGATGACCTTCGATCTGCTCCTCTAAACTTTTAGTTGTTGTTAAAACCTATTTGCATTAACACTGCTGTTCTAAACTAGCTGCCATTTAAATTTTTCTTTTACAAGTCACTGATATCGAGATTTATGCTATCAAAGTTTGTCATTTTTACTCTAAAAAAGTAGTTTTTTTTGCATTTATTTCCATATTTTTCACTTTAGAAAAAAAACCTTCGTTGATTTATTAGATATATTAATGAAGAATATTTAGATGTAGTCTCCATATCAATTGACGCCAAGATGAAAAAGTTATATCCAATTTTGCGTTTTTATAGTCATGTTTTTAAAAAATTATAAACAAATAACCATGGATTATTTTGAAATTCTGTTCGTCAAAATCAAAGATGAATATTTGGATAATAATATATTTTTTTTCAAAAATTTACCTTCAGTTTTGACTAAGTTATAAGAACTTAAACTTCATCAAAAACGTCTGTTATTGGCATGGTAGCCCCTTAAAAAGAACTGCACTGACTGCTTTGACTGCATGTGATGATTTAATAGTTATTCCTACAAAAATATCAGTTCCGACATAACCGACAGGAAAAATACTTTTTTCATTCCCTGGTTCTCATTCCCTTGGCTTTTGAAGAGGGTCATGATAATGTTCTTACAAATAAAAACAGGTTTTCCTTTTATTCGCATTACAAATGGTTAATTAATTAATTTAAAACTTTATTCCATTCATAACATGTCTAAATATTTCTCTGTCAATTGGGATAGACTAAAAAAAATAACTTACGGTTTGTACAAAGAATAGGTAATTTAAAGAGACGTTTTTTATTAATTTTGTTTTAAATTTATTTACCAGACATTTTATGGATGACATGATTATTTTAAAGGGGTTTGGGTAAAAGTTGGTAAAAGTGTTGTCATTTCTAAAATTCATATATTTTCAAGGTGAGAGCCATTCGTAAAAGTGGTAAATTATGATAGAATTATTAAAAATAAACATATTTTATTATGTAATGTAATACTCTAAAGTGCATCGGAGCCGAGATATTTAAATATTCATACTTGGGCGTACTTTTGTACTAAAAACTGAATACTTAAATCTTTAAAATCTCCGCTCCGATATTATTTACCGCCATAAATTATATATATCTATGTGTATTTAGAGGTCCTCTAAATAACTATGTAAAAATCATGCGTGGCCGCTGAAAAAAATAATGACAATATTCTTCAAACAAATTTATCCAATGCCCTTTGGGTTGACATTTTCTAATAAAATACAACAAAAAATGATATCTAATGATGAAAAGTGATAGTAATAGTGTATTAATATATGTGTAAATGTGTATTCAAGCGGTTTTCACCTAGCCCGTAAGATACACCTAGGAGGGCTTAAAGCCGAAAACGAAAGTCAAACAAAGGTTAAAAAATACTTTTATCGAAATATCCGAAATAGATAAATATTTCAAAAACTTAATAATGCAGAACGGCTTTAAAACCCTATCCCTCGAAATGTTTTTCGAATTAGAGTAATTGTAAAAATATGAACAGTCCCAATTATTCACAATTAAGGACAGATTAAAAAAAACCTTTTTTGGTTTGATAGATTACGAATACTGTAATAAATGTAAAACGGGACTTAATCGCGTCGTAAGGTTTTATATCTACTAAGAAGTGGGATTACATAAGAGCTTATTATGATTACTAAAAAGTATAAGTAAAACAAAAAAATAATGTTTTAAAAAACAAAAAACCGAAACGCGAAAAACAACTTCTTTTAAAATGGCTGTTACGTAATAGGTCAATCCAACTGACGTCGGCGCTTACAATATTTTTAAACAAAAGCAGACTTCAGTTGGATTTACCTAAATTACCTGCCATTTTAAAAGAAGTTATGTTTTGCGTTTAAAAGACGGTTTCTGTTTTTTATATACTGTTTAGTGATGCTATTTTGAAGTACCACTTTTCAATTAATAAAAAACTATAGAACATTTCAAGTACGCGGCATGCAACGCCGCGGGAAAGTTATGGGCATATATTTAAACCTAAATGTGTTTCGTCATAGTCGCTATCTTAATCGATATATCATATAGCCACCATTGAAATAGGTACCATTAAGTTAAGGAGATCCGTTAGCCATCTTTGATCTTCATCATTAGATCCACTTCACCAAATAGACGACACATACCGAAATCGCTACCTAATAGGTGTGCCTATAATATTTGAGGAGTTCCTTGGCTTTCTACAAGATCCCATCGTCAGAGCCTTTCAAACAAAAAAGAATTGTTCAAATTGGTCAAGCGGTATTTGAATAATCGAGAAATAGACATTAAAAAAATCCTACGAATTGAGACCCTCTTCCTTTTTTTGAAGTCGGTTAATAATCGTCGGGCAAATTTCCGCTCGGCCCCGGGCGGGAAAAACCCACGCTAAGCCACTGTAACCTCATAAGGGTAACCCTTTCGTATAGGTTAGTCAAATGAATGGTTTATCAATTGAAAGGGGTAGGCAAGTTATTTGGGTTATCAAAATGAATTGATTAGTCTTTCAAGGGGTTTTTTCTGGGAAGAGGTTGTCGGGACCCTGGTTCCACCTTCCCGTATATTTTTTTATCTTTTCCGTGATTTATTTCTTTGCTCGCAGTTATTAACCGCTCAATTCCTCGTTTTTTTTACAGTTACTAAGTCACTACAAATAACCAGTCCACGTATCAAACATTTATCACTAATTTTAAAGATGGAATAGGTACGACAATACACTTAAAAACTTTTTACATTCACATTATGAAGGGACCTGCATCTAATAATATGCGCACGTAAATAAACAATTATTGCGAAATATTTGACGAACGCAGAGCGTGCGCGGCAGTGCGGGGGACGAGGTATCGCTCCCTCGGTCAGCTCCGACTCCCGCGCGCTGGGCGCCTGGCGCGGCGCGGTTATGAATTTCGCGCCTTTTTAAATACATTATACTGTTGTGCTACAAGCTACTCACAGAAATTTCTAAATTTCTGTAGAATGGCTGCATACCTTCTTTTACATTAGTAGACTTATCTTTACAGACTCTAATTCAATATTAGATGTTTTATGACGGCAAACGCATATATCTTTTAAAGCAGATATCTTATTGTTCTAAATTTTTGGCTTCGTCTATAACTTAAGAATTTAGACATGTTGTTGTGGATTTTTCACACTCTAATTCAATATTGGCATAATTATACACTAAATCTCGTTTGACAAACTTCCCAGCTAAAAAAAATTCTAACAACTTAATAGCATAAAGCGACAAACATATCATAAACGATGAAGCAAACACTTTGCACTCTAATTCAATATTCATTAATCAGCAATAAGAAAATATAAATACCTAATTTATATCTAAAGCTCGTTCTAACTTTTCGCTATATTTTACAAATATTCTTAGAAATATGTCCCATGCCATATAAGCAACATTTTTCCAACATTAGAATTTTAAAAACCTTTAGGGCAAAAATCCGGTAACCCGATCGGTCTAAGATGCGGGCAAGCAAGTTGTACAACTATATGCCAAAGGGCAATGCCAGATCTTGGCTTAAAACACTTAAAAAAAATCTGCGGATATGAAGGATGTTGATATAACCTGTTTTGTATGAGATATAAATTCGGTATTTTATTACTTACACATTTAGGGAACATATACGAAAAATAGAGCCATCTATTAAGATATTTTGCAGTTTTACGGCTGTGCTTTAGATTTTTAGTAATATTGCGTGTTACGTAATGTTCAAAGCTATAAAGTTTAAAATGTTAACTCAGAACTATTTAAGCTTCGAGTGTCCGGGACGATCGGATACGAACTTAGAATTTATCACTTCGGAGTAATCTCTCTGCTTTTAAATTAAACAGTTAAAGCAAAGTTCACAAAATAGTTCAAAAAGGTACACTTCATTTTTAAATGATTGTTATTAGAGTGCTCACAGTCCTCACACACTGATTTTGGTATTACTCCTGGCTGAACAGGTATATACCAACCCCACATTGCATCAGAGTAATTTCAATGACGAAAACTTATTATGGGTCATAATTATCTGAAACAATAATATGAAGAACAACAATTGGGAAAAAAATATTTGATGAAATCAAGTAGGCATGTTGGCTCCATGGAAGAATTGATGAAGGATAAAAATAGTTTGTTTTGAACGAAAATATTTTTGAATAATTTTTGTTAACAATAAAACAAGTTATAAAATATTCAAAATCCACAATTTTTCACGGATTAATTAAAAAAAAATCGAAAACCCAAGTATTTTTCGTAAAAAAGTCATTTTCAATCTAAATACTGAAGAATAAAACCCCGTGGTACAAAACTTATGTAAATAAAAAAGATGCACAAAGTATCTCTTTAGTTATTTTTACTATTGCAGAAAACGGAAATAATACGATAGAGTAAAAAAAAATTGCATACCAATTTTACTTATACCTACATATTTATGAAACAACTTTAATACAAAACACTCAGTCATCAGTTTTTTGAATTAAACTTCAATTTATTCGTTTCTAAAACATGTATGTTTTTCGTTCAAAACACGCCACTTTTTTTCCGTCGTACATTTTTCTATGGAACCGTTTCTAGTTAAGTGCAGTCACCAGCAATAATATATTATCACACATCGGGCGCAAAAATATCTGACACGTCTTTATTACTAGAGGTATAAGAGCGTGTCAGATATTTTTGCGCCCAATGTTGGATAATATATGATTGCTGGTGACTGTACATGACATTATCCAAAAAAATCCTGATCCTGATCCTGATCCTGATTTGACGGACTGACAGAAAGACGCACAAGTGATCCTATAAGGGTTCCGTCTTTTTATTTTTTGTACGAAACCCTAATAATAACTAAAAGATAAGTAATACAAATGTACGTATAACTTAAATTTAAATTAATTAAAAATAATACCTAAAATTTCGCGCCCACGAAGATGTTATCATGTTATGTTACCACCAACATACGTGAACCATTTATGTGAAAGTGAGAAAGAATGACTCGTTGTAGGTGTAAGAACTTCAATAAAACAATAGTCTTCAAGTCTTCGGATATTTATTTTATAGTATCTTCTCACATATTTTCACCATATAAAATATTATATCTTAGAGCCAGCTCTGTACCGTGGCACCGGTAGCAGGGGAGAGGAGTGTCAACGTGACACTTCATAAGGTTTTGACAGGTGCGTTTATAGAGTACGCTACATCTTCCCCTTTTTAACGAAAATAAGTTTACAATTTTCAATTACAAGTTTAAGTTTAAGTTTAAGTTTAAGTATTAGCAATACAAGTTGTGTTCCATCATACATTGGTTTTTCTCCTCCCCTTAAAACAAAGACATTAACTGCGTATTAAGCTAGTGTGACTTATGATAATATCCTTACAAACTATACTAATTGCCCGCACCCTAGAGCTGCGTATTCGACCGACCCTGCAACTGTTTGGCTGGTCTGGTGAAACATCAAGCAATCATGCCGGCCTTATATGATACGATGTCCTCGTATATTTAACATTATTTTTATCTATGAGATCATATGACCTCATGCCATTATAATTGGTTATGTTACCCTGTAACCATACATTTTTATTAACATCTTTCTTCCACCAAACATCTTGGCCCACAACAAATGGTTGCTTCTTTCTAGATGTTCTATTATAATTTATTACATTACTATTCCTAGTTTTATTAAATATATTTTCTACATTTGTAATAATCTTTGGTTGTAAATACTGTGTAGTAACTATTAACTTTGTTTTTAAATTTCTATTCATTAACAGTTCACTAGGAGTGACCGTGGTGCCAGAAGTGGGTGAAGCCCTATAGTTTAGTAGAGCTAATCTGTAATCACATTTATCTTCTAAGCATTTGTATAACATTTTTTTTGCAATCTGAACACCCCTTTCCGCCATGCCATTTGATTGTGCATACCTGGGACTTGTATTCGTGAACTTAAATCCCCACTCCTTTGCAAAGTCCCTACACTCCATCGAGTCAAATGGAACATGGTCTGATACTACCTCAGCTGGAATTCCAAAGTTTGAAAAAATTTCTATTAGTGCATTAATTATGGACTTGGAGCTTTTATTTGTTATCTTTTTGATGTCCAACCATTTGGAATAGTAATCGTAAATTATTAAATAATCCTTTGTTTTAAAATTCATAATATCAATAGCTATTTTATAAAACGGTAAGCAAGGTATGTTGTGCGACAATAGTGGCTCTTTGACATTATTATTTTGGAAAGTTTGACAAGGAAAGCAACGCTTAACATACTCTTCAATATGTGAGTCGATATGAGGCCAATAATATACATTTCTTGCCAGTTGCTTCATTTTTGTCACACCGATGTGTCCTTCATGTAAGGTTTTAATGAATGACTGTCTTAAACTTTTAGGAACAATGAGTCGATTATTGAAAAATATTAATTTGTTATCAATAGTCAGTTCACCTCTTAATTTATGGTAACTATGCAAACCATCTGGGATATTCTTATTATGAGTGGGCCAGCCATTCATTATGAAATTTCTTAATATTTGTAATTCATTATCATTGGAACTTTCATTTATTAATACTGTTTTTTGTTCCTCCGAGCATTCTAAATTGTTTGCTAAGCCCATGCAATGTATGAACTCATACATGTAAGACTCATCGGTGTCCTGTATTAATTGATAAGAGCGTGATAGTAAGTCCGCAATGTACATAAATTTACCTTGTAAATATTTAAATTCTATGTCATATCTTAATAGTTTTAGTTTCAATCTTTGTAACTTAGGCGACGGTACTTCATGAAGATGTTTCTTTAGTAAACTTTCTAGTGGTTTGTGATCATTAAGTATTGTCACTTTACGTCCATAAATGTAGTAATGAAACTTACGTGTAGACCAGGTTACACTTAAGAGTTCTTTTTCTATCTGTGAAAAGTTACGCTCGGCCGATGTTAAACTTCGTGAAGCGAAGCTAACTGGTTTACCATTTTGAAGTAAACAACAACCCAGGCCATCTTTGGATGCATCACACTGTATAGTAATGGGCAAATTATCATTAAAATTTTGAAGGACCGGAGCTGTACTGATTATATTTTTAATATTAGTGTATATATCATCATGAAATCCCGTCCACAGCCATTCGACATCTTTTTTCAATAACATTTGTAACGGTGCCGCAATATTAGCAAGGTGGTGAATAAATTTTCTTAAATAATTGACCATTCCTAGAAAAATTTGAAGTTCTTTTTTATTATTAGGACTTTTCATACTCACTATGGCACTGACTCTATCAGGATCAATTTGCATGCCTTGTTCTGAAAAAATGTGGCCAAAATACTTGACTTGCTTTAATTTATATTGAAATTTATCTTTATTGAAGCGAACATTGTGTTCTCTGGCTCTACTAAACACCTTGTCTAATATTGCATCATGTTCCTGATCGGTGTCAGCACATATTAAGAGATCATCGCAATAAACAATAACTCCGGGAATGTCACCAAAGGCAGTTTCGCTATATTTCTGGAATACCTCAGGGGCTACAGAGATCCCGAACGGACACCTTAGAAATTTGTAACAGCCAAACGGGCTATTAAACGTACATAAGTCACTTGATCTGTCTGCTAATTTAATATTATAAAACCCATCTGATAGATCCAACACAGAAAATATCTTCTTATTACTTAATTTTGACACAATCTCATCTAAGGTTGGTATTAGATGATGTTCTCTTATTAGTACTTGGTTCAAGTCCTTCGGGTCTAAACAAATTCTAAGTGAACCATCCTTTTTCTCAATTATAACTAAATTGCTAACAAAACTTTTAGGGTGGTCTACCTTGGCTATGACGTTATGTTTCACCAGACCTGCCAGTTTGTCCTCAAGGCGCGGTTTCAGGGAGTTTGGTACCCGCCGTGGAGGTCTCACCACAGGCTCAGCGTCAGGTCGAATACGCAGTTGCAGTGGCGTTTTGAACTCTCCCACACCCTGAAATAGTTCGATGTTTTTATTAATTAAACAGTTTTTATTATTATTATTAGTTTCCAGATCAGTTTTTAAAGTATTAATGGCAACATGATCCTCCTCAATTGTATCAATATTCTTATTATTTAATAACTTCAGTTTTACCAATGAGGCTAATCCTAAGATTGGTCTGACACTTTCGTTAACAATTAAAAACTCAGTCTTGACTTCATTATTTTTAACTGCATTTGAAAAAACTTTTAATGTGACTTTACCAACAGGGAACAATTTCCCACCCCCGAAGACTTTAATTATTACTCTTGTCTCAGATATTTTAAAATTATTATCATCATTGACAATTATCCCAAAGTCGCTGATACTAATCACATTTATTTGGGCTCCGGTGTCACATTTAAAACAAACTTTTTTATTTTCCACTCTGAGTGTCTCCGTCCAATCATTTTTACCCAAATCTATGGAGTAAACCTCATAGGTACTGTTATCCGCCAGTCATAAGTCATAAACATTGTTACAGGCCTCTTCACTATTATTATTATTATTAATGTTATCAACCCGTTTCTTATTGAAAGTGCAACCCACACTAAAATGATTCAGCCTGTTACAGTTCGAGCAAGTCTTCCCGTAAGCAGGACACTGCTGAGGACCATGCTCTGTATTACATTTTCTACAGTTGTAAAATAATCTATTATAGCGACCCTGCATATTAACATTTTGCGGCAAAGGCTTTTTGTAATTACTAAAATACTTAGCTTTATTGCCCTGCTGCTGCTGTGTTGCTCGGCTCGTCTGAACTGCGTGCACCTCCGGGTTGATCGTCTTCACAAATTCTCTGGACAGCTCCGCAGACCTGCAGATGTCGATGGCCTTCGCTAACGTGAGATCCTTAATTTCGAGTAGCTTTTGTTGGATCCGTTGCTCCCGAACACCAATAACAATCTTGTCCCGAAGCATCTTCTCTTTCTGGTCCCCGAAGTTGCAGTTCTCCGCCACTTTCCTTATTGCTGTGTAAAAAGAATCAAATGTTTCTCCCTCTTCTTGATTCCGCTTGTTAAGATTGTACCTGTTTATAATTTCATTTTGTTTCCGCTTGAAGTATTCGTCGAAAATTTCGATCACCTGCTCCAGCTTGTCCTTGCCTTCTACTTTAAGGACATTAAAATATAATTCTTGTGCTTCGTGACCCACGCAGTTAATAAGTATGGCGGCTTTTCTAGCTTCTGATATTCTTTCTAACCCCGCCGCCAGCACGAAGTTACTAAATGATAGCTTGAAACGTTGCCACTGCGGCCAGCAGTTATCAATATCTTCTAAATTGAGCCCCACGGGCATTTTATATTCGACGGCAGACATTTCGTTAAAATCTTCACTTGTTTTTTCTACTTTCATAATTAATATTAACAATCTTCAGCCAATTTGCTGTTAAGAATCCTTTTCTTTGTTCGACGGACATGTGCACTCTTAGCAATTTGTAGGTTACTTATCTAATCCAGTTTAATCTTCCTGAATTTGAATCCTACCGGCTGCGCCATGTAAGAACTTCAATAAAACAATAGTCTTCAAGTCTTCGGATATTTATTTTATAGTATCTTCTCACATATTTTCACCATATAAAATATTATATCTTAGAGCCAGCTCTGTACCGTGGCACCGGTAGCAGGGGAGAGGAGTGTCAACGTGACACTTCATAAGGTTTTGACAGGTGCGTTTATAGAGTACGCTACAGTAGGTATCTCTGTCTTAAAAAACCGGTTAATTTCGTTCAACAGAAACGAAATCTGCTAAAAAAACGGTTTTCCTTTAAAAACCGTTTAAATACCGGTAACCGAAACCAAGAACGCTATTCATTTCGGTTTGGGGTGTATTGTTAAAACCGGTTTAAAGAAAAATACCGGTATCCGATCCCTGCTTCAAAATGTACATTAATTGAGCTTTTAATTTTTATATGTATTGAAATAAAAAAAATAACATTAGTTAGTTTTATTTGACTCAACCTTAGTAACAGAACTCATGGCCGGACTAAGTAGGTACACAAAACGCTACCAACTATTAGAAAAATACTCAAGTTTTAGGAGTCGATAGGTTTTTCCTGGTAGTGTCACTTCTTTATTACGTCTCGTACATAAAATGGGATTTCGGTGGAAGAAGATTCAGAACAACGGGATGCGGCTAATTGAGAAAGACGACATTCGTTACAAAAAAAATATGTATATACAAAAATTAAAGGAATGTAAAGACCGAAAACGGCCCATTGTTTATACTGATGAGACATACGTGCATAGCACTCACACGACACCAAACGCATGGACCGACAACACCAACAGCGGCGTTAGAGTCCCTATATCAGAAGGGCAAAATAAACTGATATACGGTTCATGCATGTACAGAGGAAGGCTTCGTTTCTCTGCTGACATTCAAATCCAACCAGATTACCAAACTTAAAGTCCAGAAGCGTCTTTGTCGTGGATAATGCTCCTTATCACAACGTTCAGGTGGATCGAGGTCCAGTAGCAAATACAAATAAAAAAGGTTAGATAAACATAAAATACCCTACCCGAAATAAAAGCACTAAAATCGTTCTGAACAAAATAATCAAATACTGCAAGAGTATGATCATTCTGTGTTACGCCTTCCACTAACACCCGGAATTCAAACCAATTGAGATGTTTGGGGGGATAATAAAAGGTAAAGTAGGGACAAGGAACGTAACTTTTAATATGAACGACGTTCAAAAACTATCCATCGATGTAGTTCATGCCGTGAAAAAAGAAACGTTTGAAGATATTTGGAGAAAGTTCCGAGAAACCTAGTGTTCGTATGAAACTATGGAACACCAATTAGACGACCTTAGTGATGGTTTAATTATTAATGTAAGTGACAGCGAGGACGAAGCATCTTCAATATCTAGTTCAAGTGAAGGAGTGTCTGATTACCTGAATTTCGAATAGCTTTAATTTATAATAATAAGTCCCACTCTGGGTCATTCCCAGAGTGGGACTTATTGTATGTATGTATGTAAGATAAAATATATACATTAACCCCATTACTAATAAACGTTGAGTAACGGTGATATAGCGATACAATGTTTTGTCCTTATCTGTCAAATCCAAATGTCACAATGACTGATAAGGACAAAAAATTGTATAGCTATACCGCCTATACCACCGTTACTCAACGTTTATTAGTAAGGGGGTAAGAGTATACCGTATTGCGACTTTCATTACTGACTGAGGATTTAACGCTCTGGAGCAATTATTTTAATATTTAAAAAAAACTTTACACTGCATTTGGGGGCGGTTATGCGTCTGGATTGTCTAAAAACACGATTATCATAATCACTTATTATATCAACCTGTATTTAGTCATTTGGTAATGCACACATAGATATTATCATTCACTCATTCAATCCATTCGTAACAGCTCTTGTGAATCGACCTGTACGGAGTACTTGGCTGTTCAGAGTTAGTTAACCTAGTACAAATAAGGCTTTAAAAATAATAAACTAAGTTTATAATTAAATTTTATACAGTTTTCGCGGCCGCCTGTCATTGGTGTAAATAATAACTTGTTTTTAGAGTTCCGTAGTCAACAAGGAACCCTTATAGTTTTGCCATGCCCGCCTGTCTGCGGTTTAGCTCAGATACTCTTTGTACTAAATACAAAGGTGTAATTTGGCATATCTCTAGATTTAAGTTACGCCGATGAAGCAGTTAAATTAAATCAATAAAAAGTTTTATTGCGAGTACCATACATATAAAGCAAAGTTGTTTTTCTTATATTATGTTATGACATCGTATGATGATATCATTGGATTGCTCTTAAAAATAATTGCTTAGATGTTATTATCAATTTTTATATTTGGGTGACCGTTTAGGAAACATTGAACTCGAAGTGTGTCATTTTCGTTAGAGTTGCGTGTCCGCCCACCCTACAGCCAAAATTACATATACATGTAATAAAAATCAGAAAAATATCTTAAATGAAAGCACTTATAACGAATTTAAAAGGAAAACTATCACGACAAAGTAGATTGAATTAGTTCCTGAGATACAGGCGACTAAAGTGTTTATACCAACTAAATATCATTTAGGACAGCACCAAATAAGTAACTTTAAATAGAAAATTAGTTCATAAGTACTTGTTGTTTTTTGAGATAGTTGTTTTGTGTTTGTTGGAGTTCCATTCTTCCCCGATTCGGATTTTCGTTTGTCCGCATAATCCTCCCAAACTATTAGAGATATCAGAACCAAATTTAGCCCGTAATACGACATCTAGCCATAGATGGGCGAGAAAAAATAAAATTGAAAACTGGGCATACCACCGAGGAATAATCACCGAAAATCTATTCCCATAGACTTTCAATGGGAAAAATGGGAAAAGTGCCGAAACTTCGACTTTAAGCGGCGCTCTTCGCTCGTAACCTTTTTGAAGCTTCATCTTTAGCTTCTCTCCATTTACACTTGGCCGAGGACGGCAAGTGCACCTAGTAGTAACGGCTTCGGAATCCTACACTGAGCATGGTCCGATATGTTCTTGCCCAGTTTTTTTAATTTTACTTCGTTCTGGGAGAACTACGCGGGCCGTTTTAACAACAGTAAGGTTGTGGCGAGACAGCTGACGATGCTATGTAGCAACCTCAATGGTTTAGGACGCCCGCGCGTCGCTGTGAGGGGTGATTATTAGACCCCGTCATCAAGCGCTCAGTTTGGTGGCTGACGTCACAATAGGGTAGTTTGGGGAGTAAAGTATTTAAAACAACTTCTGATCTGTTACAGAGAGTCAGTTAACGAAAGAACAAAGTCGATAAATTAATCAATTTACAATTAACTTATAAGTAATTTATATCGTGAATGCCTGATTATAAAAAAAATACCGTTGAACACCAATAGACTAGGTTGTCGTGTTAATTAACACCAAACTACCCTATTGTGACGTCAGCCACCAAACTGAGCGCTTGATAACGGGGTCTAGTGATTATATCATGAACTACGCGTGGTGACCTACACATGGTGGTGCGTTGTGGTTAAATGACGAATATGAATATTAAATGAGTTAACATGATAAATTCATTTCAGGTGCCGTCTACATCTCGACTAGATGAAACACTTCTGTCTTTGACTTCTTTATCGAGGAGGAGAAATGTTGTCAATTATTCAAACCCGGCCCCAGCTCCAGATCTTATTTATCAACTGATTGAGTCATTGAGAAACAGTAAGTATATTGAAATACTTTATCGCTTTTCACTCCGGAACTGACAGATTTTCCGTTTTCGTGTCATACATATATCGTTATCGCCGGTGTAAAAACAATTTGACAGAACTATTGAGCTTTGTCAGAATTATATATATAACAAACTAGATGAAACCCCGGCTTCACTCGGGTAAAATGTAGACTCATTCCAATGTTCCAATTTTTTTTATAAAATGTATATGATAGTTCTGTAGTTATCGGTTTATGGTCTTAGGTAGGTACGTACAGTCCGTAAGCACTAAAAAAACATTCGGTTTGTACTTGTCCCTCAATCGCTATCATACTCTCTTACTGAGAGCGAGTGAGAGAGGAGTACAAACAGAATGTTAATCTAAGTGCTCACTGACTGGACTACTTTTGAAAATGAAAATAGAAAATCCTGTCCTTTAAACAAATTGGCCTGACTGACTAAAACAAACGCAGTATTTTTCGTGTCAGATTGCGATGTGACGCAGTTTGTAACAAAAAAAAAGCCTGTTTAAAGACTATCGTATGGAAAAATCGGACGTGAACTCCCAGTCTTAATATTATCACAAAGATAAGATAAGATAAAGATAAAGATATTTATTCAGTAAGTAGGCCGCACGGGCACTTTTACACGTCAAGAATCTACCAGCGCTTCCCAAGAGGAGACCACTGCTGAGAAGAAACGCCGCAAGAAACTCAGCAGTCAGTCATTTTTTAAACATATTACAATGGTTACTACTTAGTCTAGCATTATATAAAGCAATAAATATTAAATTACTTATTATACTTATAAAAATAACATGCGTAGTTCAGCAGGAAAACATGCCAAAAATCTTACGAGAGAGGCAGAGGGAGAAAAAAAAAACACCTATTTATGTTTATATAAGACGGTACAAGATGACCACATAAAAGTTTCGATATGTTTTCGTACATCAACGGTGTCCCCTAGACAAGATAAAGCTTTTACATTTGAATAAATTATTATTGACTAAGTTTCGGGTTTAGGCCATGCATTTTTGTCTGTTAGATAATCCTCGACCCTATAATACGCTTTAGACATTAAAGACTTTTTCAAGTAATTTTTAAGTGCCTGAAAGGGTAACTTTAGAACTACGCCAGGTAATTTACTATAGAAATGAATGCATTGACCAACAAATGATTTATATAGTTTACGGACGCGGAATTTTCGAATAGCGATTTTATTTTTATTTCTTGTATTTAAATTATGTATATCAGATATTTTGGTGAAAGAATCTAAATTCTTAATAATATAAATAATATTCTCATAAATAAATTGAGACGCTACAATTAAGATATTGATTTCTTTAAAAAGTTCTCTTAAAGTCACGGGAATTTAAATTGTAAATAGAACGAATGGCCCTTTTTTGTAACACAAATATAGTTTGTATGTCAGCTGCCTTACCCCAGACCAGAATACTGTAGGACATAACACTATGGAAATAACTATAATAAACTAAGCGAGCTGTCTCAATATTGGTAGGTTGTCTGATTTTTCCGCTTATTCCCGAAATACCAGTATTTTAAAATACCAGGTTCTCAATATACCGGAATCACAAAACGAAACTTTCAGATTATGGTTTTTTGGGAACCTGGTAAAAATAGTAGTTTGGTATTTCAAAATACTGGTATTTCGGGAATGAGCGGATTTTTCTAACGGCGTAAGCTGCCGAACTTAGTTTACCTGCCAGTTCAGCTATATGGGGACTCCATTGCATATTTTTATCTATTGTTATACCTAGGAAAACTGCCTTATCTACCATTTGCAAACACTCGTCATTTAGAAAAATACTAGAATCTACCGATTTAACATTAGGCAAAGTGAACCTAACACATTTAGTTTTCTTAGCATTTAGTAGCAAATTGTTGCTAGTAAACCAATTAAGTACTTTTTCTCAAAAATGCTATGTAATCTTGTCATAACATCATCAAATAGGAGGCAGTAGGTTAAAGTTCCTGGAGCACTCACAAAAGTGTCCAGTAAGTAGAGTGATTTTGAATTAGGAAACCAAAAAGTGTCCAGTAAGTAAGTATGGAAAATCCATAACATACCATATTATTTGAATTTGAATTTGAAAGTGTCCAGTAAGTAGAGTGATTTTGAATTAGGAAACCAAAAAGTGTCCAGTAAGTAAGTATGGAAAATCCATTACATACCATATTATTTGAATTTGAATTTGAATTTGAAAGTGTCCAGTAAGTAGAGTGATTTTGAATTAGGAAACCAAAAAGTGTCCAGTAAGTAAGTATGGAAAATCCATTACATACCATATTATTTGAATTTTCAACCTAATAACAACCATGGTACTTAGTAATAAAGTTACAAATCTTCAAAATTTGATCTCATGCCTACGACTATTCGTCTCATAACATGAACACGTCAATAAATGACATCTGCTACTTACAAATGAAAAAACGTATGTTAAATAAAATCTATTGTATAATCAATCTTATCCTGTAAAAATTAAAGTACTTTTCCCCGTTGTTGCCCTGTAAGTAAGTAAGTAAGTAAAAGATTTATTTATGCAAAAAATGTGGTACATCAGTTGGTAAATAATTACCTGCGAGTTACATCGTTTTTTTATCTATTCACTTTGCTTCTTCGAATTTGACTAGCAGAGGTATAGAGTCGCATTGAATTTAAAATTAATGTAAATAGGTATGTAAAAGTTGTGTTGTTTAGTTAAGATTACTAATGTTCAACTATAGCTAAGAATCATCCAGGTGACAAGTACTTATACAAAAAAAGTTAATCAAAATCGGTCAAGCCGTTCTGGAGAAGAACAACGCACACCAAAATTATACTATATAATTTTTTAAAGTAAAATTCCGTTAGATCATTCTCGAATACGAAAGGAACCTCGGCAAAAGCATGTCAGATCATGCGCAGTGTAGGGTTCCGTCGCCGTTACTACATACACAAATAACTATTTCGGAAAACAACAAGTGACATCACATTGTATTGTTTAGTAAAAAAATACTTATACGCTTGCTTTACATATTCCTGACCGTTTTTTATATTTATTCCATAATTGATTTTAGTCCGCGTGTAAGCTTCAGATGGTAAGTAAATGTACTAATGAGCGGAGATAGCAAATTAAACAAGGAACTTAATAATAAAATTCGTCCAGCGGTCACGAGGCAGGGACCGGACCCGCTTACCGTAACCCGGGGTTTTTAAAATTATAGCGCTGATTTTTATAAACCCGCACATTTCGGTAAGCGCTTAATCGGCTTACACATTAAACGGATAATCCATTCGATTGAGTTAATTTGGCTTACCGCTTACCGTTATAAAAACCTCCGAATGGGTTACCGCTTAAAATACCTTCAAGCAATTTTAGTTCTTAGACAAATAAAACTATGTACGACATACTATTGGACCTGTTATAGAAACCTAAACTCGAGCGGCGCGCGCGCTTCATAGGTGAGTGCAGGCGAGCCGCTCGTGGCGGCATTTGTCAAAGCTTTATGAATTGCCGCCGCCGCAGCGCGCCTTGCAAATACTTTAGGTCCTTGTGATCAATGTTTGGTGTGAACGACCTTTTGTTTGCCTATTTATTTGTTTATTGCACGCATATTACTCGTCACTTTCTTAGTGATATGCAAACGTTGCGCATCTCCGCACTAGTACGAGGGCAGAGTGAGAAGTCTGGTAAAAATCATATTAGGGGTATTTTTTTCACAAATTCCTTAATGTCAAGTTGTAATGCAGCCTTTTTGGAGGTAAATCGTATATTTTCAGCCAGTTCGCACGGCTAGTTTTTTTTGACAGCTATGAAAAACAAAACAATCACTTTGGTGTTTGCAAACATGGAGAAAAGTGAGTTTCGTGTTCTGATTAAACATTATTTTTTGCGAAAAAAAAAAACGATTACGGAAACAAAAAAAAAATTGACAAATTTTACGGGAACTCTGCTCCATCGATTACCTGGAGATAGCTGATATTGTAAGCATTTCAGACGAACGGGTTCGTAATATCCTTCACACTTGTTTGGATATGAAGAAGCTCTCCGCCCGTTGGGTGCCGCGATTGCTCACAGTGGATCAAAAACGCACTAGGGTGACCCTGTCAGAGGCATGTTTGGCAAAGTTTAGGTGTAATGAAAAGGACTTCTTGCGTCGTTTCACTCTGCCCTCGTATGTGAAAGTTAATTTGATGAGCTAAGATTTGGTGTGTCGTTTTGGTAATGAAAGACTGTAATTTAATTAATTAAGTATAGGTCCTTTTGTATCACAGCTAGTTAGTGCAAAATTGATATCTGGTGTGGTCTGCTACAACGAATCCGTTAACAGATTGAGAAAAATTAACCGCCACCTTGAACTTTTTAGTTATTCGACGGATTGCTTCCGAAATTGATATCTGAGGCCCGTTTCACGAAGCTACAAGTTACAAATTACAAGCGGAAGTCTCTTTCTAACTCCTTTTACGAGAAAGAGAGTTAAGCTTGTAATTTGTAACTTGTAGCTTCGTAAAACGGGCCTCTGGGGATCTGTGTGACCTCCGACATCGAATCCTTTATCAGAATAAAAAAAGTTGCCGTCATCTTGAACTTTTTATTTATTCCATTGATTGCTTCCAAAGTCGATATCTGGGGATATGTGTGGTTTCATACAACGAATTCGTTGACAAAATGAGAAAAAGTAGCCGCCATTTTGAACTTTTTAGTTATTCGACTGATTGCATCCAAAACTAATACTACTACTACTGGCTACTTTTTCTCAATCTGTCATAGGATTCCATGTTGGGGACCATAAATATTCCCAGATATCGATTTTGGAAGCAATCAGTCGAATAACCAAAAAGTTCAAGATGGCGGCTACTTTTTCTCATTCTTTCCACGGATTTGTTGTTGGAGATCAAACAGATCCCCAAGTATAGACTTTGAAAGTGATCAGTCTGATAACTAAAAAGTTCAAGATGGCTGCTACTTTTTCTCATTCTGTCAACAAATTCGTTGTTGGAGACCACACAGATTCCCAGATGTCGATTTTCGAAGCAATCAGTCGAATAATTAAAACGTTATAGATGGCGGCTATTGTTTTTATTCTGTTAACGGATTTGTTGTCGGAGACCACAGAGATCCCCAGATATCGATCTTGGAAGCAATCCGTAGAATAATTAAAAAGTTCTAGATGGCGGCGACTTTTTTTATTATGTGACCGGATTCGTTGTCGGAGATCACACAGATCCCCAGATATCGATTTCGGAAGCAATCCCTCGAATAACTAAAAGTTCAAGATCGCGGCTACTTTTTTTTCTGTTTACGGATTCGTTATCGGAGACCACCCACATAATAATAATACACCGAGCGAGAAAAATAACTAACATTAAATTATTCATAACAAATACTTACCATATTATCAATTAATATGAAGACGTCATAGGTACGCGCCACTAATATTACAACAACCCGACCTGTCCGTATCCTTTCCCAGTTTTATTGTCTATCTGTAGTCAATACACGTTAAAATAGCGGCGCGCGCGGGAAACGAGCGAAGGGGTTAACCCTAACCCGAACGGTAAGCGCTTAATGACAGAAATACGAAATCCAACATCATTCTGTAAGCGGTTACCAAAGGGTTACGCTTAGGGTATCCCGGCTTTATAGGGCTACCTAATCGTAAGTAAGGGTAAGCTGATAAAGAGGTTACCGAAACGACTGGCTTACCGTATGAACGGGTAAGCCGTTCGAAAGGCTTAAGTAAAGGAACGGGTTTTCCGGTCCCTGTCACGAGGTCGATAACGTCTATGCGCTTTGACAGTAATTTCACAACTGCCCGTAAATCGGGCGCAGGTAAAACGTAAAAACTAGTAGTATGTATAGCTATAATTATGCATCTATCTTCGTCCCTCGTACTCACTATGTATGCGGCTTTAATTATAATAAACACGGTAGGTAAGTACATCGAGTAAGTAGCTATATGAGGTAGGTACAAACATAGGTATAAGGTAAGTCGGTGTTTTTATGTTATTACTACCACTCTACTATTAGGTTAAGCTTTTTTTACAGGTACCGAAGGGAAAGCCAGCGTTTGACGTCTACAATCTACAATCTCTCCCCCCCAGTGCAGCATCGGCGGCACTCACACTGGCAAGCGCACAACGCGGATGGCCGGCCTCACCATTCGAATTCGTTGCCCCGAAGGGCTGACCCCGAATCATTTTCTTCTCGGGTCGTCATCAAACTTGCTGAAGATGGGTGTATTTGACGATTCCGAATTCTACTTAAAGCGACAATGGCGCATATCACAAAGACTTGCTGATAGGAGCCGATGGGTAAAAGAAGTTCTACCTTTGTTGATACCCCGTCAGAAATGGCATGAGGATAGCCGAGACCTGCAGGTTGGCGACCTGGTGCTTATTGCCGACCCAAACGCACCGCGCAATCACTGGACGCGCGGATTGATACAAGAAGTGTGCCCCGGCAAAGACGGGCGGGTCAGAACGGTCCACGTCAAGACGAAGTCAAGCGTGCTGGTGAGGCCGGCCGTCCGCGTTGTGCGCCTGCCAGTGTGAGTGCCGCGGATTCAGCACTGGGGGGGCAATTGTAGACGTCAAACGCTGGCTTTCCCTTCGGTACCTGTAAAAAAGCTTAACCTAATACAGTATGTAGCCCTCCTTAATGAAAGAAGGGAAAGGAACACTACACGGGGTGGTTACGATAAAACCACCAGCACGATAAATTTAGTCCTGTAAAAGAAAAATAAAACCGAACGAATTTTTAACAAGGCTATATTATTAGTCTTCAAGTAAAGAATAAAATAAGAGAATAAATTACATTGTTATAAAAAACTAGATTGGTAGGCTGACACTGAATTTAACTTATTACGAAACCGGAATGAAAATATAACAATATTTGCAGCATGTCACTCATTAAAAAGCTACCTAAATTAAAGTTCAGCACATGATAAATGAGGACATCCACCTTGGGACACGGTCGGCCTTACTAATACAAAATTTAATTGAGGTAAAACAGAACTACATAGTATTCTATCAGTAATATTTCAAGAAGCGCTTCATAAAAATCTACTGATAAAAACTTGTAACATGTTCAGAGTGAGATAAAATACAGGTTATAATTTGGGCGTTACTTGGTAAAAAGGGGGACTGGGCCGTGTTTAAATAAAGGCCGAAATCGTAATCAAAGGTAACCTACATTGGTTGGGGTGGAGTTTGCGGACTCCAGTTTCAGAGTTTTTTTTTTAAAGTGAAAAGTCCACGATAAATAAGACTATCTTGATAAAATCCGTAGCCGCCGATTCGCTGCCGTGCGTCGCCCCAGCCGCCTAGAGCTGCGATTGCCGCAACCAGAACGTAATCGACGTTGCGTGTAAAATATGCCGGTACCACAGCAGTCGATGAGACGTCGCCTAGCGAACCCGTTGGCGAGTCACGCGGTGAATTTCTAGATCACCCGTCCAGGTTTTCCGTGGAGTTGAGAGGTGATGGGAAGTATGGGGATAGCGGGGGTGCTGAAAAGAACACCTTTACTCACAAAGTGGAACAGACAAAATGAAAGATGGGGACCAGTAAAAGCAGAACAGCATCAAAAGCCAACTCACCCGTTATCCAGACAAACAATGAGGACAACAGCATTCCATCGATCTGTTTATATTCGGATCGAGACCAAAAATAATGCTGGCGCTTGTTGATAACTACCGGACACGGCACTTGAGTAAGCCTTTCTTGCTTATTTACTATGTAGAGATGATTCCATTGAATAAAAAAGACTCGTTAAAATTATTTAAAGATTCAAGGCAAGAGTTCGAGATATAATGTCAAAATTATCACAGGGTTCGGATTTAACAAAAACGAATTCAAAATTCAAAACTGGCAGTAGATATGTCTATCTCTAACCGGTCAATGAACAAGCCCATAATACAAAAAAGGCTAAGAAACGGAAAAGGCGGAATAATTTAGCGATAACTTACGCGAACCAACGCGATTTGTAGCGGTAATGCTACAAGTGGTAGTAATAACATAAAAACACCGACTTACCTTATTTCTATGTTTGTACCTACCTCATATAGCTACTTATCTACCGTGTTTATTATAATTAAAGCCGCATACATAGTGAGTACGAGGGACGAAGATAGATGCATAGTTATAGCTATGCATACTACTAGTTTTTACTTTTTACGTGCGCCCGATTTACGGGCAGTTGTGAAATTACTGTCAAAGCGCATAGATGTTATCGTCTTCGTGACCGCTTGACGAATTTTATTATTACGTTTCTTGTTTAATTTGCTATCTCCGCTCATTAGTACCTTTACTTTCCATCTGAATCTTACACGCGGACTAAAATCAATTATGGAATAAATATAAAAACGGTCTGGTATATGTAAAGCAAGGGTATAACCATTTTTTTTACTAAACAATACTGTGTGATGTCACTTGTTGTTCTGCGAAATAGTTATTTGTGTATGTAGTAACGGCGACGGAACCCTACACTGCGCATGATCTGACATGCTTTTGTCGAGGTTCTTTTCGTAACGGAATTTTACTTTAAAAAATTATATAGTATAATTCTGGTGTGCGTTGTTCTTCTCCAAAACGGCTTGACCGATTTTGATTAACTTTTTTTTGTATAAGTACTTGTCACCTGGATGATTCTTAGCTATAGTTGAACATTAGTAATCTTAACTAAACAACAAAACTTCTACGTACCTATTTACATTAATTTTAAATTCAATGCGACTCCATATGCTAGTCAAATTCGAAGAAGCAAAGTGAATAGATACAATAACGATGTAACTCGCAGGGCAACAACGGGGAAAAGTACTTTAATTTTTACACGATAAGATTGATTATACAAAGATTGGTTTTTTCGTTTGTAAGTAGCAGATGTCATTTATTGACGTGTTCATGTTATTTGACGAATAGTCGTTGGCATGAGATCAAATTTTGAAGATTTGTAACTTTATTACTAAGTACCATGGTTGTTATTAGGTTGTAACTGTTTTAAAACGTTTGTCTCGGTTCTTTAGTAAACAAATGCAACTGACGTATAGATTCACGCGGACAGAATTTAGCTTTGATTTTGTATGGGACTGGTTATCTAGTTGAATATTGTTGATCGAAGACTATAAAACAGAAGTTTTGGAAAAATGTTGCTCCGAATTTAAAAATGATGTTTGGGAACGACTACTATTGTTTCCAATAAGACGGAGCTTCATCCCACACGGCAAACTCAGTTCAAGCGCGCTGTCAGATTAAATTAACGGATTTCTTGACAAAAAATGATTGGTCCCTAAGTTTTCCGGATTTAAATATATACTAGATGAAACCCCGGCTTCGCTCGGGTAAAATGTAGACTCATTCCAATGTTCCAATTTTTTTTTAAAATGTACATGATACTTCTGTAGTTATCGGTTTATGGTCTTAGGTAGGTACTTCCAGTCCGTAAGCACTAAATAAACATTCGGTTTGTACTTGTCTCTCAATCGCTATCAGGCTATCATACTCTCTTATTTAGAGCGAGTGAGAGAGGAGTACAAACAGAATGGTATTCTAAGTGCTCACTGACTGGACTACTTTTGAAAACGAAAATAGAAAATCCTGTTCTTTAAATAAATTGGCCGGACTGAATAAAACAAACGCAGTATTTATCTTGTCAGTTTGTAAAAAAAAAACCAGTTTGAAGACTATCGTATGGAAAAATCGGACGTAATAATAATTATCACAAACGTGCCACAAACACGTTCACAGCTAACCTATGTATCGATATTCCACCAGTAGATATATACTCGTATCTCTGATATGTCTGTCTCACAATCAAAGCAATTAGACCTTAGAGGTCACAATGGAGAACGGAATACGAACCTGTGACACCGGTGACACAATCAATCAATCTTTTTAGTTTATGGTACGTGATGACGTGACAACTTTGCGTGACACCAACGCCACATTGATTTCATTGACATGTTTACTTCGCAACGCCATTTTTTATGTATAAAATAAATCATTTTTATATTGAAAATACTTGTTAATCTGAATTTTCTGCCTATGAGTTGTCGACTCGGATCGACTAATTTTTTACGCTCTTCAATTTGGTGTGCATTTCGTTCGAATCTACCGTAGACCGGTACGAAATTATTAATATGGATGTATGCTCTAAAAACTTAATGACAAAAAAATTAAGAATTTCGGCATTTAATAGTACATTATTGCCTAGGCATGGAAGTAGGCAATTGCGGGCCGAGTATTGGATTAAACGGACGAGCTTGCGAGTCCGTTTAAAAATACGAAGCCCGCAATTGCTGTTCCTGCCGAGGCAAATATAGTGCTTTTCTCAAAAATCGCAAGAAAAAAATTGTGTTAGAGTCAAATCTTCATCGCTTGAACTCATTTTTTGAATTGCATACAAACAGAAACTTCATGTAAAAAAACCATCACTCCTTACCGCCTTTTTGTTTATGACAAGGAGAAACGCAATTCTTGTTTTAAAAAAAACATAAGCTATTCCAGGCACAAATAAAAAAGTTATGTTTCGAGTAAAATTTGGATGTATAAGACTTGTGCCCTCATTTTATTATGGCCCTTTTCACTTTTTAAAAAGTTACAAGGTAGATAGTAATGGAATTTGTATGCAACATTGCGGGCTTGTGTAGCGAGCACGCAATGTTTTTTTTTTTTAAATTTGTGAACTGTCAGTAAACTATGTACTTCGCGTCTCAATATGTAGATAGAAATGTCAACATTTCCGGACATTTTTGAGAAAAAAAACTTATCTTACAAATTTGGGACGAAATGCCGATGGGGGCAGTGCGTGCCGCGTGCCACGGGTTCGAAAAACGTTTGAAGCTGGTGGTGAAGGTGAAGGTGGAGTTATCCCAAAACATTTGTTATGAATATTGTATATAACAATATTTTTCATGAAATATAAGTTTTATTGCATTTGTTATTAGTAGGTACTTTGTTTTAATGATAGTTTGACACTGTATGCGAACTTATTGGACATTGTGTATAAAACATGGAAATAAGTCTATAAACCTCCTTTAAAATAGTAATTAAGCTCAATAAGTTTTGTAGTCTATGATCCGGAGGTAATTTTTACATTCCTTTCCGGACCATAAATTTGAATATTTATAAGTTGAAAAAACTTAATTAAAAAATACTATTCTCATCTACATATTAAATAGTTTTTTGTCACTTTTTCTTCTACAGCCAAATAGACTGCAATAATGTTTTCCCATGGCTAATTTAATAGGTACGTTTAAAAAAATCAAATCGCGATGCGCGCGGTGAAACAAATGCACCGACCGACCAACATACCTCGGCGGGAAATATGGGGTTGCCCGCCTCAGACCTATCCGGGCTCGCTTTGCTCGGCCATCTATGTCTTCGGCCGGCAACCCCTTTTAACCCGGCCTCTGTAGTAATGTACTATAAATAATTCAAGGGGAATAATCAGTAAGTGTGTCAAAACACTACCATTACAAAATATTAATATAATTCATTATTCAATAACTGTGTTATTCTTGTATTAAACCATCCACGTCAAATGTTGAAATACTTGGCCGCGTTCAAGTAAACCTTATGAAAATATATTGTCAAATAAAATTCTTGTGTCAGAGAGCTTGTAACCAATTGCAGATTTTTGTCTTTCAAACGGTATAAAACCTTACTGAAATTACTGTCTACTCAAACGTTATATCAATATCTGACATAAATGATTTCAAACCTTAATTCAATTAATATTTAGTTGATTATCCAAACAACTCGATACATAAGATCTTTTTATTTCAAAAACTGGGCCTTTTGGAGCGGATTTAGCAGTTGTTTTTGTTTGAGGTTACCCTTCCATACTAATCATATTTCGATGCCATACCACAATACTTTCACTTTTTGAAAAAATTGCTCATCTTTGACTCGCTGTATCTCCGCAACCAATAGACATAATATGCTAAGGTTACGCTCAAAGTGTAGGAAATTTAGTTATCTTTCTTAAAGTTTGGTGCATAGATAACTTGAAAAACGCTTCCTTAGGGTAGTTTTTTCAAAGAAAGTGAAACAAGTGCAAAAAAAGATCCAATGTATGTTTATTTCTTTATTGTATTTTTATTTGAAACCATATCTAAAATGGTAAATTCACATTTTTGCCTTTTTTTAAGAAAATCATACTAACGTTATTCAGTACAACGTTTTTATTATTTAGCCAAAATCCGATATTTTACTTTTATTTTATTTTGGATGAAACTATGAAGACTAGAGGCACCATTTTGGTATTAAATTGAGGCTAATTCAATTCTCTACAAATTCTTTTGATATGACTTACCTAGGAGCATTATTACAGCCGGTATGTATCTTCGAAATAACCCTACCAACACATTTTCACTTTTAGACTATTTACAATTTTAGGACGATTTTCTTTAAAAAAAACGTGCAAAAATGTGAATTTACCATTTCAGATGTATAATTATGGCTTCAAATAAACATACACTAAAGAAATTAACATATTTCCACGTTGTTTGGATAACTGCGAAAATGTAAGGCACTTGTTTTTGTTTTTTCGAAATAATTATATAAAGTAAGCGTTTTTCTACTATCTTTGTTCATACTTTAATAAAGCGTACTAAATTGGTTACAATTTGAGGCTATTTTGAGTAATGTAAGACTATTTAGTTGCGGAGATACAGCTAGTCAAAGAATGACATTTTTTTTCTATAAAATTAAAATTTCGTGTTACGGTCATTTTCCAAGTTACGTAAAAAGTTGAGATAAAAATTAGTGTACAATTTGACTAGCTTCAATTTAATACCAAAGTAGTGCCTCTAGCTTTTATAGTTTTCTCAAAAATATTAAAACTATTAAAATATCTGATTTTGGTTAAATGATAAAAACATTGTTCTGAATAATGTATGAATGTATTTCAAAAAGTGAAAATTTGACATTTTAGATGTAACATATGGTTTCAAAACAAATAAACGTAAACATAAAAAACACAGCAAACATTATTTATACTATAAAATTATACTATTTACGCGGTCAAGCAAAAACAATTTAGACTTTCGTCCTCTTTGGAAGGACCAGGTCTCATCCAGTCTAGATCAGTGGGGAGGAGTGGTGGAAGAGGGATAATGTTTTCTGGAGTGGAGGCGGGCCGGCTCATGCTGTTGGGTCGTCCACATCCTCGTCCTCCTCGTCCAGGACGATTGGGATGGCGTTATTGCAATTTCACCCGTGGCAAAATGAACATAGGACAGAGCACCTGAGCCCAGCCTGTCTGCAAGTGCACGATCCTGAGCAACCTCTTTTTGCATTTGCAAGTCACCATTTTAAGCGGGGTCTGAGGAGCTCTGCTCAAATTGCCCATCTTCGACTTGCTGTATCTCCGCAACCAATGGACATTGTGAGCTCAAGTTACGCTCAAATTGTAGCAAATTTAGTTATCTTTATTAAAGTAGAACCAAAGATTCTTGAAAAACGCTTCTTTAGGGTAATTTTTTCAAAAAAACTGAAACATTTGCAAAAATTTTGCAGCTTTTCCAGCACCATGGGGGTAGCACAGGGTTTTCAAGGTTGCAAACTTGGGTATTAACTACACTCAAGGGACTGAATGACATATAAAAAAATCGTAGTTACATGCGCGTTTGCGATCTATGATGTTATAGTCGTTATAGACTGGGCTATGTGGCCTAGACACTTTGGTATTAAATTAAAGCTGATTGAATCCCCTACAAATTCTTTTGCTATGATTTTTACCTAGGAGTATTAGTTCAGCCGGGACGTGTCTTGGGAAATGACCCTACCACAACATATATACTTTTTGAAAAAAATCCTCATCTATGACACGCTGTATCTCCGCAACCAATCAACACAGTGTGCTCAAGTTACTCTCAAATGGTAGCAAATTTAGTTATTTTTAGTTAAGGTACGAACAAAGATACTTGAACAACGCTTCCTTTGGGTAGTTTTTTCGAAGAAACTAAAACAAGTGATAAAATTTCGCAGTTTTTCGAGCACCATTGCAAACTTGGGTGGTCGTGGTCGTGGTCGACTTGCTCATTGGAACATATACTTTTCTCGCCACTGCTCGGAAATGTGGCGAAAGATGGTCTGTTCGTGGTCCCCAAAACAATCAATAGTTGTACATTGAATGAGCAGGCCAACTATGATTTTAAAATGACCAAAAATCTTAACATTTTTGGTCTGTTCCGTTGAGCAAGTCGAGCAATCACATCGGTCCGCTGATCACTGATTCGACAAATCAAAACACGACTTGTGCTGCATATGAAATTAAATTGGCCAATGAGAAGTCGTTTTTTTTTTAAATAATATTCATCCCTTCACGGATAGGCAAAGGAATCAGATTCCATACAGCCATATGTGTCTGTTTTTAATTATCTGAAATATAGTTTTGGCACGGTGAGAGTTGTCAGTTTAAAAAACCCCTTTGAATGACTGGCCACTAAAAATGGTATCGTTATAAAAAAAGTAAATATTAGCGGAAGAGCGTAATTTTTTTAGTGTGATGTAAATTAATTATACGAATTGATTTTTATATCCTCGCAGTAGTCGTGAAAAGCACTGTGTTAAGCCTCGGCCGAAAGCTCAATAGATGGACTCGTACTTTCGATCTATTGCTTACTTTTTAACCTCTGCAACAATGTACTATATAATCATGTATTTGTATAATTTCCTCGCTTTGTTTGAGAAACGCATTATGTATGCCTCGGCGGAAACGAGGATTTCCTGACTATTATTCTTCTAACCACCTCGTCAGGCAATCCCTTACTTTCCGCGCCTAGGATACAATGCACTATTTCTCAAACATGCTATGAAATGGTGGCGTTATGTTAGAACTGTAAAGGAATTTCATACAAAATTGAATGCCTAGGCCGGGAAGTAATTTTTTTTAAATTGTAATATAAGACTGCACAGTCTTGAGATTGCCATCGTAAGATTGCAGTCTTGAGATTGTCATCTTAAGATTGCAGTCTTGAGATTGCCATCATAGGATTGCAGTCTTGTGATTGCCATCGTAAGATTGCACAGTCTTGGGATTGCCATCGTGAGATTGCAGTCTTGAGATTGTCATCGTGAGATTGCAGTCTTGAGATTGTCATCGTGAGATTGCAGTCTTGAGATTGCCATCGTAAGATTGCAGTCTTGAGATTGCCGTCGTAAGATTGCAGTCTTGAGATTGCCATCGTAAGGTTGCAGTTTTGAGATTGCCATCGTAGGATTTCACAGTCTTGAGAGTGCCATTGTAAGATTGCAGTCGTAAGATTGCAGTTTTGAGATTGCCATCGTAAGTTTGCAGTCTTGAGATTGCTATCGTAAGATTACAGTAATTAATGTACTTTTAATATTTACAGCGATGTATTTTTTTATTTCATTGCATATGTTTGAGAAAAGCACTATACACACCTCGCCGTGAAAAGGGGTTACCAGCCTCTTAACTATCTATATGAACTCGGCCGGCAACCCCCTACTTCCCGGCCTCTTTAGTAATGTAACTAAGCTATAACGGTTCATAGACAAGACAATAACGTGGTTATACTAGTACATTACTGCAAAGACCAGTAAGTGAGCCATCCTGGACGAGTTTGAGTTAAAAGACCTTTTATACATACGAGTCCAGGATGGCTCTTAATGGTCGAAGCAAGTATAGTGCTTTTCTCAAAAATTGAACAAGTAGAATGATTAAAAAATTTTTATAGTACATTACTGCAAAGACCAGTAAGTGAGCCATCCTTGACGAGTATGAGTTAAAAGGCCGAGCCGCCAGGCGAGGCCCTTTTATACATACGAGTCCAGGATGGCTCTTAATGGTCGAAGCATGTATAGTGCTTTTCTCAGAAATAGAACAAGTGGAATGATTTAAAAAAAGTTAAATAAATTAAAGTTGTAAATATTGATGACAACATGTGCACAACCCTCAGGGCGCTAGCCCGACTCGCACTTAGCCAGTTTTTTTTGAATTCAACTCGTCAGTCCGGTCCAGATGTACTAGGCGCACATAAAACAGAGATGGTGCAGCGACGTTCTCGTTAAGTAAATAAAGAGAAATCGCGGGATCGATGTCTGCTCTGAACGACAACTGCGTTTGGTTTATTCTTCTTCTTCTTCGTACGGTCATTCCTGCTTTTTCTATAAATTAAGGTTAGTGTTTTGAAGCCAGGTTACAGCCTCCGGTGTCATCCTGTTCAGTCCCTCTACTCCAGCAGGGATTTTTTCATTTGGGCACTCGTTTGTGAGGTGGTAGATGGTTTGTTCAGGGGCACCACAATCGCAGGCTGACGATTCGCGCAAGCCCCATTTGAGTAGGTGGTAGTTACATCGGCCTACTCCTGGGCGGATTCAGTTGATGGTAGACCAGATCTTCTGGGGTTGCAGCGTTCCTGGGAGGCCAGAGGTAGGATCGGTAAATCAGTTCTGATTGGGAGCATTCGGCTGACTCCCATTTCGCTCTCCATTCTCGAGCGACATCAAAGTTCTCGAGATTTTTGTCCGACCAGATAGGATTGCGTGATGGAAGGCGCGCCGGTGGCGGTTGATCGAGTGTTTTGGCGATTGGCATGGTATAGGGCGTTTTCATTTCCATGGCCTTTTTTAGCTCTTTCGCCGCGGCTTGTTGTCGGCGTATGTCCGGTGGTGCGATGTGTGCAAGCACTGGGAGCCATAGCAAGGGGGTGGGCTGTAGCATACCCGAAATGATGCGCATAGCTCTGTGTAGGTGAGCGTCGACCTTGCTGGTGTGGGCACTGTTATACCAGACTGGCGCGCAGTATTCGGCCGCCGAGTAGACCAAGGCGATGGTGGAAGTGCGCAGGACAGCAGCTCGGGCTCCCCAGGTGGATCCCGCTAAGCGGCTGACGAGATTTACTCTGGTTTTAACTTTCTGTCCTACGTTTTCCAGGTGGTTTCTGTACGTAGGCGACCGGTCCAGCGTTACGCCTACATACCTGGGGGTGAAATTGTGCTGCAGTTTTTTCCCGCAAAAGTGGTCGTTTAGTGTTGGCAAGAGCGTTGGGTAAGTGGAATGCCGCCACCTCTGTTTTGGACAGGTTAGGACAGAGTCTCCAGTCGGTATAATAGGTGTTAAGCACTTGAAGGTCGTCAGTAAGAGTGTGTTCCCCGTCGCTGAACTTTTTGGCTTGATATGCAAGGGCTCGATCATCGGCGTACATGAACTTTTCAGCGCAGAGGGCAGGCATATCTCTCGTATATACGTTAATTAATAACGGTGCAAGTACGGAGCCTTGTGGCAAGCCGTTCTTTATTTGGGTAATCCGGCTTTCCCTTGAGTTGAGGACGACCTTAATCAGCCTGGGCCCCAGCATGTTCTTAAGTAGGCGCAGCGTTTTCAGCGTCTACGAATGCAACGAATGTTTTTAGGCCTTTCTAGAAACCGGCCTCGATATAACTGGTAAGAGCGAGGACCTGGTCTGCGCAACACCTGTCCGGTCTGAAGCCCGCCTGTTCGGGTGGGATATGCGGGGTTATTGCAGGGTTGAAGCGTTTGTACAAGAGGCGTTCTAGCAGTTTGTAGGTTACGCTCAGTAGTGATATGGGTCTAAAGTTTGCTGCATCGTTAGCCTGCTTTCCCGGCTTCAGAATGGCAACTACTTTTGATGTTTTGAGGGTCTATTCCAACTAGTTACATTATTAGTTCCATTAATGGAACTAGTTGGACTTTTTTTCCTAGTAAGTTACATTCATCGAAGAGGGTTAATTTTATGGAACTAAATGGGCTGTACCTTAGCTATCACTTAGTACCATTGTTATAGCATGATGATGACTCAATTGGACATATGGCATTGTATTGTAAAACCGGTAAAACCTAGTTCAATAGGCTATGGAAGTAAAGGTACAGTCCATTTAATTGCATTAAATTAATCCCTGCGTTAGTAATGTAACTACTTGGAAAAATAAGTCGAGGCAGTTCCATTAAGGAAACCCTCTTCGTTGAATGTAACTACATGGAATAAAAAGTCCAACTAGTTCCATTAATGGAACTAGTCGGAATAGACCGTTTTGAAGACTGGAGGTAGGCTATTCGTTTCAAGGATGTTGTTGAAAAACTTAACCAGCCAACTGCGCCCGTTGTTGCCAAGGTGCAGGAGGAATTCAGGGTAGATGTCGTCGAAGCCCGCAGCCTTACCGTGTTTTACGCATAACAAGGCCAGGTTGAGCTCACAGAGTGAGAATTCCCGACTGAAGTCTTGGCTATTTTTCAGTTTGGAGACGTCTTCTCTGTACTTTCTACGTATGTCCCTTGTGAACGCCTTGTTTGATTTCGCACTTTCAGACACTTGTTTAAACCGTTTGGCTATGGCATTTGGGTGAACTTCCTCTTCCCTGGTTTCAGGCGGAGGGGCTCTTCCGAGCTTTCGCAGTAGCGCCCAGCTCTTCTTGCTATCGTGCGTAAAATCCATTCCCTCAACAGAGTCCATCCACTTTTTACGTCGGGCCTCATCGAGTGCGGTCACGAGTTTAGTAGCCGCCTCTTGGTTCTGGGTCGTTTGGTATTCTTTGAAGGCCTCTTCAGTCTCCACTGAGCATCCGGGGACATATTCCTTACGGCATCCTCTGGGTATATGCTTTTTTGCTGCTCCGATAAGAACCTTCGCAAAGCGTTCGTAGTTGTTTGAAATAGGCTTCAGCCATCTTACTGTTGCATCGGTTTGGGCAGCTTAAGAGCTCCAGTTTGCTTTTTGGAAATTCCATCGAGCCTTCGGCACTGACTTAATAAAGATAGGCCTAGAAATGAGAGGTATTTCTAGGCCTATCTTTATGAGTGCCGGACGATGCCGGCTATTTGGAAAGTTGGATAGTATCTTACGTGAAGCTGCGAGGGCACGGCCCTGCCGGTCAGATGAGACAATACTGAGGTCGGGATTAGTGTCACTTTGCCAACGGGCTGAACGGAAGTTGCCCCTGTCTTTAGGATCGAAAATAAGTGTGAGATTCTCCCTGTCGGCCCTTTCAGCTAGGATTTCCCCGTTCTGGTCGTTTTTGCGGTAGCCCCAGGAGCTGTGATGACAGTTGAAATCGCCGACATGTACAACGGGGTGAGTTTCGACTTTTAGTACATGCCTTGAAACGGAGGACTTCGGAGGCTTATAAATGGCGACAAAGGTTAAATTAGAAACTTTAAATTTAATGGTTTCGGTATTTTCTTTTGAAACACTGACATCAAGGACGTTAACGACTTTGAGGCCAGATCTGAAATAGACTGCTGAACCATAAATGTGTGATAGTGTAAAGGTTAGAAGGTTAAAACCGGGGATGGTACCCCGTCTGTCGAAATCTACCAAACTAGAGATGTGGTGCTCTTGCAATATAATTGAAAACATTTAAAAAAAAAAGTATTTTTGTTTTTTCGCGTTTATAATAGCTGGTTAAAAATTATACTACCCGTGTTTCACGGTTTTTCTTTATTTAATTTAAACTTCGTCGTTAATAATTTATTTAAGAAATAGTCATTAAAAAGACCGTATATACAAAGTTAGGAATACTGATGTCGTGATCTTAGCATGATATAAAATAAAAAAGTAACTTTAAACAGAAACAGAACTGACTGTCATGTCATGTCACTTGTCAACAATAACAACTGTAACTACATAAATTCGTCGACTTTGGGCAGATTGCGGCTATCCGCTTTTACAAATCCGTTAGGCACTTTCATTTTAATAGCGTATATCAAAACAATAGTATTACGAGTACGAGAATCGAAAGCGTGTCGTTAGAATCAAGTAATCCGTCAGACAGATAAAAAATTGACATGACAGTTGTATATTTTTTCAATTCCTATGGTAATAAATGGACTAAGGGGTGTATTCCTAACATTCACAATCCAACTTTTTTTACTGTTTTTATTAAATATAAAAAATACTACTGCATAAAAAAATCCAAAAATATATTGAATGTTATCAGCAGTGTAAAATCTACAAACGGTATTTTAATTTACTACCTTAGCACATATGAATTGTTGTCAATTATGTCGGTATGGTTATCATAGGCTAGTCTAGCCAGATAGTCACATTTGGACTGAGAAAGTCCTTCGACGTTTATTTGAAGCAAAAGGGCTGAAGGCCCGATACGCCTTGTCTGAGGGTTCTGAGAAGAACCTTTTTTGGCAGGCATGTTGAAAGGTATGTTGTTAGTTAGTTTATGATGCCCTGGTACTTTTGTGAGGGAATTTTTTAACGCGCAATTTTTATTTATTAACTTTATGTTCTAGTATCACGCCAACTGGAGCTGAATGTTCAACTTTTCATGTAGAAATATGAGTCTTTTAAATAAAAAGCAATTCAAATTGTTTTTTTTAAATAATGGTGCTCTTTGCAGAAATCCTACTGGAGTCAAAATAGTTTTCACTTTCATATATTTTGCCATGTGACCTTATCTTGCTTACCTCTGTAGTCTTTTTGAAGGCTGTGACAGGTCTGTACCGATAGTTCCAAATTCAAATAACATGATATGTTATGGAATTTGATACTTACTTACTGGACACTTTTTCATTCCGAATTCAAAACCTCTCTACTTACCGGAGACTTTTGATCATTGTCCGGTATTCTTAACTGTCTGGTGACTTTTTAATGATGTAATGGCGACTTTACGTATCATTTTTGAGAAAAGCTAGTTTCAACAGAGTCGACGGAGCTCCGCGACGGGTGTTTTGGCATCATTGTGGTGATATTTAATTATTTTAACTTAAGTCTCTTTCCATTTACTAATGAATACTTACCTAATTATGCTATAGGTTAGGTTTTTAGGCTAGACCTGTTACCAAAATTATAGATTGTGATAATTATAGATTATAAATATTTTAGAAAGTGAGATTTATATTTAATGTTTTTATACATTACCAACGTTCAATATTTTGAAATTCTAGAATACTTGCTTTATGAATGATGGTTCTATGAAGTTATATTTGCAAAGGAATAATTAAATATGGCGATTTAATGGGGCCGATTCCATTGAGTACGCGAGTCACCGTGTGACATTTTAACCAGAATAGTATTAGTTTTGGCCAGGTAGGTGACATAGTTTCATCAAAAGACCAGTTCATTTCAAACCAAGAGGCGTTTTAGACTGCTTGGATGCACTTCAAGAAGACTTACACCCGTATTTATAGTCAAGAAAAGTAATTACTTGAGTAATAGTAATGACTAAAGTAACGATTTTTTATATGACTTTTGACATTACTATTACTCAAGTAATTACTTTTCTTGACTATAAATACGGGTGTAAAAATTAGATGTCTCAGCGCTCGAAAGGATTGTAAAGTTTTTATAAAACATTGATACAACCTTCAGGTTATTTTTGGTGCACGTATCAAAAAGAGTCATTCGGGTTCGACACGCCTCTTCTATTTTGTATTACTATACTGATAACTGACTTTACTTGACTAAGCAAAATGGTCACAAACATGCAATCACGCAGAGCGTATAATAGCGTTTATCACAGGTCGTTAAATGCGCAAATTGACCAATTGACGTGTTCTCCACATACAGAACCCTGTGTACCTGTTTTCTTTCGGTTTGAGTCATCATGCCGCGTTTACGGGAATTTTCGCCGTTACAAATAGCCAATATGCACAAATATGTAATAACATGTACTAAACTTGAAAACGACGGCGTAATTAAAGTAGTGGCAAAGGCGAGCAATAGGGTGTATGCTTTTTTTTTTAATACGTTTAATAGATTATTTACTTCGTTTTACTATCATAAAAAAAACACTTATAAACTGCAAGCAGATTTGGGCGATTTAAAAAGTCACATTTTATCGCGCTTTCTGTGACGTCAAAGGTCATATCCAACAAGCAGAGACAAACCTATACAAAGTTAGCGGCTACAAACTCGTTGACAGTCACCACCTGCATTAAGCACAACTGCACAACGGAGGATCCGTAAAAAGTGACATTTAGGTAGACAGCTGAACTCTTCACTTTATTTAAATGTATGCTTTTGTTTTCGTAAGTTTTAAATTAACTTTTCCTATCAGTCGGAATAAATTGAAAACGTTTTTAGATCTAAAATTAAACGAGAAATAATAACAAGAAAAATAAACAGTGCCTATAGAAAAAAAAATGTTTTACCGATACATTAACTTAAAATTTCATCCCTTTCAATACGAGTATGTACAGTTTATGAAGTACCACCCTGTATGTCAACCATGAGCGTGATAATGTCGATGCAAGTTTTTATGTTTACATTGTTCACATGTTAAATTTTCATCCCTTTCAATAATGTACAGTTTATCGAGTACCACCCTGTTTGTCAACCATGAGCGTGATAATCTCGATGCAAGTTTTTAAGTTTACATTGTTCACATGTTAAATTTTCATCCCTTTCAATATGTACAGTTTATCGAGTACCACCCTGTTTGTCAACCATGAGCGTGATAATCTCGATGCAAGTTTTTAAGTTTACATTGTTCTTATGTTAAATTGTTGTAATTATGCACTTTTCGATAATCCGTGAATTAAATATCTTTCTCGGTTTTTTATTACGGCCTTCGTAAACCACTCTCTGTTATTCTATTTTCCCAGGTATTGAGAGGTCGGCGGATGTACGTACTACCGAAACACCCGATATGCGCATCGGCAACAATGGTGCGAACGGACTGAATAGTTCCACAAATGGCCAAAAGAACTCAATGTCGCGGTATGGTGTGGCGGGTTATTCTGGGCCAGGCGTGCAGAGCCATGATTATGGGGCACGAGCTCAACAACCACTGCCCAACTATTCAGTGCCAGGCCCCAGTGGGTACGCAGGCAGCGCGCCGGCGCCCGCGCCGCCGCCACCCGCCGCGTACCCGATGTACCACCCGGCCATCCCGCCCCCACCACGGCATTATTATGCCCAGGCCCCGGTCGCACAAAGTAAGTTTAAGTTTATGGTACTTAGAAGTTATGTACGCGGGGGTATGTAACTGATAGAAATGCACGGATACACGGAAAATCAAAAGTAGACAGAAACGTACAGACCACAAATCACAGAAACAAGGGAGATATGTTAAGGGGCCGTGGTTCGTGACTCCTCGGTATGGTCAAAATGGACATATGAGTACAAGGCGCGTCAAACGTTGCCTAAGTCGAGTGTATATCAAAGTTTCGACTACGTACTCTCGGAATATCATGCTATCGAATATTCGTTGGCTCGACTGTTACTGGATCGAAAATTTGCTGGGTCGAAAAACGTAGAAACAATAAATTATCAAATCGAAATTGAGGTTTCGATTGTCATCCCATAGAAAATCTCAGAAACGAATGTTCATTGGCTCGACTGTTACTGGATCGAATATTCGCTGGGTCGAAAAGCGTAGAAACAATAAATCGTCAGATCGAAATTGAGGTTTCGATTGTAATCCCATAGAAAATCTCAGACAAGAATGTTCATTGGCTCGACTGGTACTGGATCAAAAACAAGTCATAGGATTTTATTGCCCTCCAAGTATTTTTATACATTGATCAAGCCACGTAACATATATTTTTTTTATTAAAATTCAGCGAATTTTTTTTTCCATGATTTCCGTGCGGTGCCCTTTCAACTCGATACCTCCACGCGTTCCTGAGAAAAAGGGTCTTGACAGACAGAAAGACGGACAGACGGACAACAAAGTGATCCTATAAGGTTTCCGTTTTTTCCTTTTGAGATAAGGAACCCTAAAAAGACTCTACGAATGTCGATCCTACAGGTGATCGACCCAGTTTTGATGTGACCACTGAAAATTCGATACACCACTGATCGAAACCATATAATTTTAGATTACGTTTTGTCGATTGTACATATTTCGGCCACAAGTATTTCGATCCAGCGAATATTCATTACAATAACAGTCGAGCCAATGAATTTTCGATACACCACTGATCGAAAATATACAATTACTAGTATACAATTTTGATTACGTTTTGTCGATTGTACATGTTTCGGCCACAAGTATTTCGATCTACCGATTATTCATTACAAGAACAGTCGAGCCAACGAACATTCGATAGCATGATATTCCGAGAGTACTTAGTCGAAACTATGATATACACTCGATCGCTGTCAATACACGAGCTACGTTTAAATGATAAAATGACAGTTTGTAGCGTGAAAGTGTGCAAAAATCGAAGTCCTAACCTTAATTTTAAGTCAAGGGGCATAGCATACCACCGGTAAATTTAGTTTTTAAGCATTATTTCTATTTTTTTATGAAATATTTAAGTATCCGAAACCGACGTGCACGCATGACTTGATGTATGAATGTGGAAGAAGCGAAAGAGTTTTGTTAGGATCGTAGCAGGTGGAGAGAAGTGGTCTCTGCCTACCCCTCTGGGAAACAGGCGAGATTTAACCCTTCGTATGCCAGACGGGGTTTCATACTTGTTACCGTCGGCTGCCGCAAAATGTCGAAATTCAATAAAAACGTTGCTCTTGTGATTTTGGCACTGATCAGTGCCTTGGCATTCAACGGGGGTAGCGCTGATCAGCGCTAAGTCATACGAAGGGTTAATGTATGTATGTATTTAAGGTTTGTATGGATTTCTGAGTGTAAGGATGTGGACGTGATTTCTATCGACTATCGATAAATGGATTGTTCTACAGCGATCAATAGAATTAAATGTGTTAATAGTTCAAGTTATTTATCATCACTATCACACGCTTAAAACACAAGGAAAATAATTTAACTATTTTTCACGTTACCTATATAAAACTAAATTTCCGTAATAATATTACACTGTAGGAACATATTCTGAATACGTACGTAAATACTAACAAAAATCTCGATTTGTTTCAACTACTAACGTATTGCAGATTTATTCCATTGATTGGAATTTAGATAAAAATATAAATAATATAAAATAAATTGACCAACGACAAACTCAAAGGGCTCGGTAGAACACAGCGCTGATTGTCAGCCCGCGCCTACTCACTGGGATAATAACTAAGATATCATTGTTAAAAAAGGTTCTAGGCTAACTGAGAAAAGGTTGACTGGTAGAAAATACCCCAAAGTATTAAGTTTCTGTTTTAAGTTATTTGCACCATTTATAATATAAAGTTTACGTAAACAAATACGACAAACTGGTTCGTCTCAAACCGAGATCCCGTGACGTGATACTCAACCAAAACCATTTGCAGTTTAGACTTTTATGTACTAAATAATCAAGTAAAATCAACACATAATAGTGGATTGTACAAGGGCATAAAACAAATCATTGTATCCAAGACTTATGTATTTATTTAATATTACGTCGTATAAGACTTAATTAATTAAGTCGAGGATAAAATGGGTTTTAAGACCGAGTTATAAACTCTGCTTTACACGTCGATTACGAGGAAATAAAACAGTGATAATGTAAATTCAAGTTTCGCAAAAAAACAACAATGAATAGTCCAAAACAAAACAAAACATAGGACTGTATTTATTTTAAAAAAAAATCGGCGTCAGATTTTTGACTTAGGTCGAACGCAATACTGCCAAGCCATACGTTGATTTTGTAATGTTTTTGTTAATAATGCTGGTTTTTAATAGTTTTAAGTTTCTTTTTTGTTAGATGCAACATAGAAGGCAAATAAATTAAAGTAAATGTATTCAAATAACAAGTTTATTTAATGCAGACACCTCGTCTGTCTGGCTGTAGGGCTTAATTATCTTAGTCTAGATGACGACAACACTTTATGCACTAGTGCATAAAATGCGATTTTATGCAGCCCATACCCAGCTTAAAGAAGGACTTTACGAGCATAAGAAGCGAAAAAATCCAGCAAATTTACCACAGAAATGCAGCCATTTTTTGTTACGTTTTAATATAGTAGGTATGATTCCCAATTTTAAAACTTATGTATCTACTTTATCCAAACCGTAGCAAGAAGCTAATAAAATATTATTATATTTTAAAATTAACGTGTTACGTTTAAATGATGTAGTTGTATAAAGCTAGTAGTAAAAATAAAAATAATAGTACTTATAGCCTGTAAATTGAAAAGTACATTGCAAACTAGTATTATAGGGTTATCGATATATTTTGAAACATTCCTGGTGGCATCCCTAAGTGGACTGCAGGAAAGAGACCCACACCTCTTGAAAAAAGGATCACTAGATGTCGCTGAAAGAATAGTCCTTAATGTGCTGAACATAAGGACTACTGTCTTGGCGCCATCTAGCGCTGAGGAAATAAATTAATTACTCGACGCTAGATGGCAGCTAAATGACTAGTTTGCGCTACCTTACGTTCAGTAACTACGATGGAAAAAAACGATCTTTCAGCATTTTTCCACCTTGAAAACTTAACATAAAGCTTAGCTTTTTCCTACACGATCTTTTAACATTCACAGCCGGCATCGATGAAATTACGCATGACTTATCTGTAAATTTCACTTTTTGAAAACGCTTAAAACTTAGTCTTTGTTTACCAAAGAACTTTTTTTGTATAATATTTTTAAACTTCCTATCTTTGCGTATGTTTAGAGACCAAAATTATATTTCTCGACATGACTTAATTCCAACTTATGAACAAAGAGATTTGGTGTGTTTTCGTATTTCTTCAAAATTATGTGAAATCGTAAAGTGGATTTAATGAGACATCAAGATTGAACGGTGTACAAGCGGATCTTTGGTTGCTTGGAATACATTTTTATCAGAATTCAAAGCTTTAAGTCTGTTCAATATGTCACGCAAATTATAACTCTCTACAAGAACTCTTACAAACGTTGTGACGTTATCAGTATCATCATAAATAAAGTATAAGAAGATATGTCAACGCCATACATTAAAATAAAACCGCCTTAATTGGAATGGCCACCAGGCGGCGTTAGTGAACTGGTTATGTAACATCGGGGACTGCAATAGATGTCGCTTATATCAATACGAACTATCGAATACATTAGGGACATCTATACCTACAACACGTGATGTTCTAAAGAATCTGTTTTCGCAGTCAATAGATGTCACTTTCTTCACTGTAAAAATAGATTTACACAAAAGAAAAATAATAATATTTTATATATGTTTTGTTAGAGCACACGTGAGCAGACAATAAAATAATCAATTGTCGTACGTTTTCTTAGATCCTCCACCTTACCATTACTTGAATAAAGTAGATACCTATCGTCTCTAAGTTTCAGTGTTGCCAATTAAGTCTCTATCTCTCCATATACTTGTGATGTTTTAACGTTGCCCATTAACTTTATTACTTTTCAAGTTTATTTTCACTACACAACTATCATACAACACGTTAGCTTTATTTGTATTTTTAATTGAGACTATAAACTCATACTAAATCTATTTTTTCGCATGTTTACAAATGAACAAAGTTTGTGATTTTAACCTACAATTTAAAGAAATGATCTTGTAGCAACATTTCCACATTGCGCCTGCACTAAATCGTTTCGTTGCTCGCAGTTATCTTTTACCAATATACTCGTACAATATCAAAGACGAGTGCGAAATGATAAAGAAATTAATAATTTGGCTTATGCTCCATTAATTAATATTATTTTAAGAATGTGTAGCCAATTTATATTTATTTTATTTTAATGTAAAATATTTGTAGTGTTAACTACGCGCAGGGATTAATTTGTTAAATATAACATGTCAAAATGGAACGGTATATAAAAAGATGTTAAAAAAATTGGAAATTAGTATAAACAGTTAGCGACGTTGCCAGATCGAACCTCTGCGCTGCCAGCGAGCTACAGCTAGGTACCTATTACAGGATGGCTGACAACGTCGAGCGTCGTAAGCACTTCGATAAATTTAGGTACTTATTGGCACTTCGAATCATAAATTGATACATACAGTCGCCATCAGATATATTGTAGCGGGCGAGGTACTCAAATATTTCGGAGCAGCATTACTTTTCAATAAATTCGTTACACTAGTTATGGTCAATAACACCAGAACATGCAGTTTGTCATAAATATAAGAGCAGCGACCTTTCAATAAATTCGGAACATATAACGAGGTAAAAATATCAGAAAGCACAGAACGTCAAAGGTATCTACGCACTCAGGGTGATCATAAAGATCGGAACATTTATGGAAAATATACCTTAAGTCTGTATCACACAGTTTAAATTCGTTACTATAATTATTATGCTTGTCGAATCTACTCGTGACGTTTACACATCACGAGTAGATTCGAATTCCAAACAAAACATACATCGACATATTCACGTATTCATGAATTGCATTTAGATTAGATATTATCTGTACGTGTATCTAGTGCACATTAGTGAGTACTGTAGTAAGTTAACATTGTATATATACGCATGTGTAATTGTAATTAAATTAGATTGAAACTGACTGACAAAGTGGTTACTCTCTCACCCCCCATCAACATGGATACCTCCGGTTTTGGAGATACCTCAGTCAGAGTGGAAAAAATGTTTTAAAAATTGGTTTCAACGTATGCAAAAGTGCATCGATCATAAGGGAGAATATTTTGAAAAACAATAAAACCATATTTAGTCATATACGTTTGTTATTTTTTTCTATTCCGCTTACATAAGTAGCAGCCCTCGTAATACGAACGAAGCACAGAACAACAAACGAGCGGGAAACATGAAAATTACAAAATATGTGTCTATGGTTAAAATTTGTTTTTAAATTGACTTGCGCTTGCCAGGTTTTATATTTAAAAAAGTTTTTCTTAAGTTGGCAGTGATCCACTTATATCAGAATTTCAAACAAAAACAATGAATTATGTGGTGTTTTATATTGGTAAAAATGTATTTTGTTGTAAAGTTTGTGTTTATCGCTTAATACTTTAACCTAGGTTTAGTAAGCTGTGGCAGTTAGGCATGTCGTTTTGGCTCAAAAAACCACAAGTGCTGTTATAGGTAATGGACTTGATGGACTTTTCTACGGATTATTTTGGCAAAATGTGCGTACATATTATGTATGTTCTTATATCAGTGTTCTTGACTATATAAATAACAGATAAAAGTACAGGTGTAGGAAAAATATCTTAAGTATCTTAATACATTACTAGGTATACAACTTTCATTTAACTTTACTCTTTACTCTATAAGTATGATGTGAAGATACCTGAATAAGTATAATCTCTACATACAGAGACTGTAAAAATGCAATTAATATGTTAGAGAAGATTATGAACCGACGCTTAAATCGCGTAGCTGTCAAAAAAAACGATACTAATTTAGCTCGGGCCATAACGTTTCGCACCCCCTAAATTATCACAATTTTTGAATATCTTGTAGCGTTTATGAAAACATAGGTCTGTATAGGTAAAAAACTCTAGTAAAGCTCCTCTTACATGTAGTTGTGTAAAAAACTAATATGGAATTTACGTCAAATTTCAAATATACGAGGGGCGGCTGAAAAGTAATCTACCTAACAATGAAACAAAAGACTGTCGTGGCTAATTTTTTTTTATTTTTCTATATAGTCCCCTGCTAGTAAAATGCACTTATTAAATTTTTCAAATATTGAATTTAAACCATTAAAAAAAAAAACTTTCGGTTTGTCGTCAAAAAAGTCAGTAACCGCAGCCTTCATTTCGTCATCGGTCATAAACCTTCGTCCCCTGAGGTCTTTCTTGAGAAGTCTAAACAGAAAATAGTCACAGGGGGCTAAATCTGGACTATAAGGGGGGTGGTCAATGGTTTCGAAGCCATTGTCTTTAATTGCTAGCTTCGTTGTGCGGGCGGTATGCACTGGTGCGTTATCGTGCAAAATCAGAATACCTTTGTTTAGTTTACCTCGCCGTTTTTCTTTTATTGTCTCTCTTAGTTGGTATAGTAAGTTTGAGTAATAATCAGCATTCATTGTAGTTTTCTTCGGTAAATAATCTATGAGCAAAATCCCTTCTGTGTCCCAAAAGATTGTAGCCATAAGTTTACCTGCCGATGGACAGACCTTGAATTTCCGAGGCGGCTTCTCATCCTTAAATTTCCACTGTAACGACTCTTGCTTACTTTCCGGGTCCCATTGTCGAATCCAAGTCTCATCACATGTTACAATTCTAGAAATTATTTCTTCCTCTTTCCCTCGACTCATCTCCAAAAACTCTTCGCAACATTTGACACGCCTCTCCATGTCAAATGCAGTCAACATTCTGGGGACCCAACGTGCACTAACCTTGGACATATTCAAATGCTCATGAATTATTTCATTGACTCGCTCTTTACTGACGCCCACATCTCTAGCTATCTCCCACTGCTTCACTCGTCGGTCCTCTAATATAATTTTTTTCACCCTGGCTACATTTTCATCGGTGACGGCCGAAACTGGTCTTCCGCTACGAGGATCATCTTCCAGACTCTCACGACCTAACTTAAACTGCTTTGACCAAAACTTTATAACAAATTCGGAAGAACACAAACTGCCAAACACACGTAACATACGCTGTCTGATCTCCGAAGGCGTATTCCCTTCTTTAGTCAAAAACTTAATCACCGCACGCTGCTCGATTTTATCCATTTTCACTTTTTCTACCGACATGTTTGAAACAATTGTAGGAGACAAATAAACGTGATGCAATAAACAAATGAATGTAATACATTTTGAAAATAGAATAACAAACGAATATAAATCCATACCAGCCAGCATTATTTTTGTATATATTTCTGACCAAGGAGATTACTTATCAGCCGCCCCTCGTAGAATGTCAAACGGTCTATAGACATTGTGTTACAACTACATGCAAGAGGAGCTTTACTTAAGTTTTTTACCTATACGTTTCTGTGTTTTTTTCTAAACGTACAGACCTAGTTTTTCATAATATGTACAAGATATTCAATAATCGTAAAAATTGCACTAAGTTTAAGGAGAGAGAAACGTTATCGCATTTTGTATGGGATTTTAGCTTAACGATCGACTTAAATTCTGTAGAAGAATCATATGGCAAATTTTCGTTACCCAAAGGAAAAAATCAAGGGTTTGTACTCGTCTCTCACTCGCCGTCATACGCTCTTATTAAGAGCGAGTGAGAGAGAACTACAAACCCGAAGCACCTTCTAAGAGCTATCACACTGTACGTAGTTAATGACTCAATTAAAAATACCTTAATTTTTTCCTTTGGGTAACGAAAAATTAGCCATATGATTCTTTTACAGACCGTACAATATTTTTGAAATTCACCCTTAATCCACAAGTTCTCAAAAGTGATTCAGATAACTGAATCAATATGCGCAATAACAAAATCTTAGTAAATTGCAAACATCTCATAAACTAAAAATAAACTTGTCCCAATATATTATTATAATCAGACCTAGGAATATACGGGGCAAAATTAAATGACAGCTAGGGATTGCCTATATCGATAAACTCAAATATCGATGGTTTTCCCATATACTAGTGATCGCTCCAAGTTTTGTTTGTCAAAATAAATTTTTATTGAAAGTATATGCAAATGAAACAAAATAGCAACATATTTTTGGTTATTCTTTATTTTAAAAGGATTGTTTAACCTTCACTCATCATCATCCTCTTTTTTTACTCCTAACAAATTCTTATCGTGTTTTTTAACAAAAGTAAATGGGACAGTAATTCTGAAATAGACAAAAAGGAAAAAAATAAGATTATGATGAGTGAAGGTTAAAAAATCCTTTTAAAATCAAGAATAACCAGAATTATTCATTTGCATACTTTTAATAAAAAAATATTTTTACAAACATAACAATATTTTTACAAATATAATTAATCAATACCTATAGATTCCTGAGTATTATTGATATTGAGACTCGGAATGTTACCATAAATACGCTTTAAGATGCTCATTACCGACGATTTTTAACGACGATGTATATAAAATGACTAATCAAATGTTACAACTCCTTATTTTTTTCGTATCTGACAAAAGAAAGGACACATTTCCTAAATCTTACACATTTTCATTTCAGATACATCCAGTATGCAGTGCAATGGCACAGATAGAGCGTCGGCCCCCGCCGACCCTCAAGCGATGCAAGCGCCCTCATCCTCCGCACCGCGCCCGAACCAACCAAATGCGCCGATGTATAATTATGTGGGAAGGTACCCTCAACAGCCCTATTTCCCTCCTTACCAATAACTTACACGAGGTACGTCGTAGAAGCCAAATGAGCTACGCGATTCAGGCTGGCGGTTTAAGAAATGGTTTAATGTAAGTTACTACTGGCAACGAAAATGTGGACCAAAAACACTAATTGCATACACTTTTTGTTAATTTATCATTATTTAAAATTTGGGACTCTATCTTCGTGTAATTTTCTACCGACTGAGTTGATCAATATTTTTGCCATTTATTGCCATATTGGCATCCGTACATATTGGAAACTAGCTGTGCGCGCAACTTCGCCCCCGTAAAGGTCAGATAATAACATTTCACCAACAACACAAATGTAAAATTTGAGCAAGGATTGCTTCGCCGATAAAAGAAACTAATATTTAAGATAATTGTAAAACTAAAAATGTTCATACAAAATGCAATTGTTTTTCTCTTCCCTTAAACCTAGTCAGTTTTTTAAGATTTTAATATATTTTGTAGATATTATGAAATAGTAGAAAAACATTAAAAAAAAAGAAAACGTACAAACCTGCTTTCTCATAATAACTACTACATAATATTCAAAAATCGTGTATTTCAGACTTGATTTCGGGGTGAGAAATGTTACCGCCCGAAGTATGGAATTGGAATTGACAGTTACACGATTCAGGAGTCGCCTCGCAATCCTCTTGAATGGGTGTCAAGTTCTAATGAGATTTTTTTCTCTGTTCCGTTTAGGTAAACGAGGTTTTTTTATAATTACTGTGCGGAAATAAATTAAGCACATTCTGATCTCTAAAACATATTTTATTTTAGTTCCCTATAAAGTTCTCAAAGTATGTTTTGAATATTATAAGTTTAAATTTTAATATTACTACAGAAAATGACATTAAAGCATTTGGTCTTTTATGAAATGCTTTATAAAAGCAAAAAATAAATTACTTATTAGACAATGAACATTTAGTCGAATGAATTGTTGTGACAATCAACTTCGTAACTTAGTTGACTCCAATGATATTAACTGAGGAATAGATACGAAATAATAACATGTTGCGGCGAGCGAGGAAGCGAGCAAGCAATGCAGTCGGAGTAGAACCGAATCTGATAAAGGACACCGCACGGAAAGTAGGGAAAACAAATATCGGTGAAATTTGATAAAAAAAATATAGGTTTCGTGTGTTGGTCAATATATAAAAATACTTAGTGGGCAATCAAATCCTATTACTAGTATTTGAGAAAAAAACATTTAGTATAAATAATAAATAAAAAATATCATATGGATATTGGTCCCATAGAACAATGAATGAAAGAATAAAGGGCCGGTTTTGAACGAAACAAAAACATGTTTTAGGAACCATTTAATTAATCCGTCTTATATATACACTTAAATAGGTGTTTTTTTCCTTTCCTCCCTCTGTCTCTCTCGTAAGATTTTTGGCATGTTTTCCTGCTGAACTACGCAGGTCATTTTTATAAGCATAATATTAAATTTAAGATTTATTGCTTTATATTATGCTTCACTCATTAGTAACCATTGTAATATGTTTAAAAAATGACTGACTGCTGAGTTTCTTGCGGCGTTTCTTCTGCGCTGGTAGATTATTGACGTGTAAAAGTGCTCGTGCGGCCTACTTACTGAATAAATATCTTTTATCTTTTATCTAATCAACTTCATCAAAGAAACTGATATAAAAAAGGGTTTAGCTTTTTAGGCGGAAGCGTTTCATAAAAATAAGTAAAATTAGTTTGCATCTTATTTTATTTTTTTATATAATCATGATATTTCTGTTTTCTGCAATAGTAAAAATAACTAATAAGATACTTTTTGCATCTTTTTAATTATTATAAGTTTTGTATCACAGACCCCTATTCTTCAGTATTTAGATTAGAAAAGATGTTTAACGAAAATTACTTGGATTTTCGTGTTTTTTTTTTAATGAATCGGTGAAAAGTTGTGGATTTTGAATATTAAATAACTTTTTTTATTATCATAAATTATTCAAATCAAACATATTCTATGTGCTGATTAAAACATATTTTTCGTTCAAAACAGGCCACTTTTTTTCCTCCTTCATTTTATCTATGGAACACATGATTATTCACTAAAAAAAAAATTCATTAACTAGTCATAGGATTCTATTGCCCTCCAAGTACTCTTATACACCGTGCCCGGGACGTACCCGAAGGATTTTAACAGCGTGTTCCTGAGTTAATTTGGAGTTAGAAATGTTATATTAACATAGATAGGCCAAATCGGCTTTTTTAAATTTCAATTTTTTTCATACAAGTTAAATGAATATTATCGCTTCTCCAGTTTACTTTACTTTTAATTATCACTTGTTTACAGGAAATGGGTTAGCAGTCTTCAAATGAGTCCACCAGCAGACTAAGCTATTTGGGTACTACGTTTGGACATTGCTTGAACAACATCGTTACTGATTGTTTTCTGTGTAACGGAGTTTGGTTTTTCCCTTTTTTCCCTATCCTGTTAAAGCCAAAACAGCACTTATAATATGAAAGGAAACTCAGTTAAAACGCTAAAACGACTATAAGTAATTGATCGCCGATTTATCCCACGCGAAACAACGTTACCATGCGCCGCAATGAACAAGAGAAAGTTCTAACTCGTTTCTACCTATGTATCTTTGGCATCATTTCGCGCTTAGCGTCTTCGGGTGCCACTGAAGGAGAATCTAAGGACCTACGTACACTTTGATTCGAATAAAGCGACTCGACCATGCGCCGCAGTTAAATTCCGGCTAATGGAATGATTTCTGATTTTTTGCAAGTAAATGTGTCCTGTAACATATTAGTCTTCTGAGCTACAAGCCCAAGTTCGATGAAAACTAAGATTCGTGAATGGAACTTTATTAAAATCAAATACAAGCAATAATTACTAAATAACATTAGAAACGACATGACAGCTAGTATCATTTAACACCGTTCCACATTGGTAGGCTGAAACCGAATAAATAATGCAATCACCGATTAAAGTAAGTAATACGATTTTGCCTACAAAACGATTAGTATTGTGTCTCTCACTACAATGCCCCAACGAATAATTAAACTGTAGCTTAACTCATTACAGGTTCTAATTTTAATCATCCAGCTGTATCTCACGTTGGTAAAAATCTAGCGTATCGAATTTTCATGGTTAAAGGAAAGGAAAGGAGTTATGTCACTGCTAAGCAAAATGAGGCGTCTCTCCGTTTCTATTTCTGGTCATAATTGTCTTGGACTCTCTCTCCAGTCTTGAACAAATGTGTTCATCCTGGTTACATCCTCGGTAGCTTATTTGGTCTGTCGTGATCATGCCGCGATGCTGGATTCTATCTATTGTACGAGTATTGGACCTATTTGTAGGTACACACATGTCCGTAACTAAAGCTAATGTTGACTGAGGGTTAAAAGGGAAAGTTACTGATTTTTATGCTCGATAATTCTCGTCTTGTTTCGCAAGAAAATATTTGACAATGTCAACCGATATGTAAACAATGACAATGACATTTACTAGCATACCTTGTCATATTAATTCATTCTTATGAATGTCATATTAATAGGCAACATGTTTAGGCCACTTTAAAAGTTATGGATGAGTTTTGCGTGTGAGTTTCATTTGATTTGGGATATGTAACCAGATGACTTTACTTGCCTTAAAAGTGGCAACGTCGCAATTATAATGGTCGGTTGCACCAAAGCTTTTGTGACAAGTTCTTTTTTCACAAAAATGGATATATCTCGAAAACTAGACCGAATCGAGCCTACTTTATACGACATTTTTAACTCCAAATAAACTCAGGAACACGCTGTTAAAATCCTTCGGGTACGTCCCGGGCACGGTGTATATTGATCAAGACACGTAACATATATATTTTTTATCAAAATATACCGATTTTTTTTTTTCCATACTGTCCGTGCGTTGCGTGCGGCAGGAGCGAAGCTTCCGCATTAGCCTACGAGGTTTTTTTTCATCCCTAAAAAAACATATATTCTAATTTAACTTGTATCATCTGTATAACTGATAAAGATGCAAATTGTTTGACTTTGACTAAGCAATCGACTGAATAGAAATGGGAAATTGAAAACTGACGAAATACATCATTTGTCTTATTTTGTTTTGCGTAAAATATAGTATGCCAACTGAAACATTTAACTACATTAAAACAGGTAAAAGTATCAGTTGGTAAACGAGTCATTGCTTTAACGTTCACTTGTAGTCGCATCGTGGACATTAAAATTCATAAAAAAGTTTAAGAATTCTTAAAGTTTCAATTTTGCTGTGTGGATAGATCTTGGATGAAGTATACCCTGGATCTGACACGCAAATGACAATACCAAGATAGAGGGAGATAGTTTACGGAGTTCTCAATCAGAGAGACCGAGAAGGAGACCTTAATTTTTGTCTTTGTCATCGCCGCGCCTCTTTTATGTTTGCGACTTGGATGAGTAGCTAAACAAACGGCTGTCATTTCAAATTGAACGTATGTTTTAGAAGCAAATTTAAGACAGGAAATTGTGTTTTCAACGATTTGTTTGATTATAGTAAGGTAAGCTTGTGTTCTGTTTGTGTTTTATTTATAATATGGTGAATTGTTGTGTGATCGGCTGTAAAAGCCGCAGTGAGCTTAAATTGGAGAACGCAACTTATCATACTCTTCTCAAAGTGATTTTTGTGTTTTAAACGCGGGAAATACAGTAACTAATCTCTACTACGTGAATAATAATACAAGATCATTAAAACAACTCGAACATTCGCTTCAAAACAATTAGATTAATGCGGTATTAACCACCCAAATTACGTAAGTTGTTTAATGTCAATAAAGAACGGCTGGCTATGTCTGTGGTATATGTAATTTGGCCAGTTTATGAAATGATTTTGGGTTGCCAAACATATATTTTTTTACCTCATTTAACGGGAAAAAATATTTTATTTTTTCACACACACTATCAGTCACATCGAGAAGAATAGGGTAGATGCAACAGTAACCAAATGAGGTAAAAGAATATAGGTAATTCTGATAAATACCAATCTGAAACTTAACACCCTCATCAAAAATAAGAAGAGTTTCGTCGAGTAATCTTGTGAACACAGTTTAATAAAAAGTATATGTGTGATTTTATGATTACTTAAGATTTTCGCTCGATCTCGTATGGAGCTTTTCAACAAGGCCTCGCGAGGTAGCTTCACCGTCAATTTTCAAATCCTGTTATGTCAAAAAATAGCTGGTAGAGCAGTAATTTAAACGCAGTTTTGACAATTTATATCGATATTTTAAATCTAAAATATGCATATGACCTATATGGAACTTTCTAACATGGGGTAATTTTTTACCACTTTGGTAACCCCATGTATTTATGTAGAGTATATCTATCCCTTACGGTAGTACGCACATGTCAAGTCTAGGATATACTTAGTTTATGGGATAGATGCTCCTTGCATTTTGAGCTTTTTTTTTTAATCAGAAGTTTTACGGTGGTGCTTTAGGTATTTAGTACTATTGCGTGTTACGTAATGTATAGAATTAAATTTTAAAATGTTTATTGAATCCTAATTAGAACTATTTCAACGTCATGTTGTAAACTTTTTAGAGTGATAATATATTTGGAACTACGGAAATCACTAAATTACTCTTTATTCATACATTAAAGTAGTAAGAATGACAAATGAGTATTTTTTTGATTTTCGTAGTTCTACTTATATTACCATTAAAGAAAAAACATTTTGACGTTAAAACAGTTCTGAATTAAGTAACATTTTAAACTTTAATTATTTATACATTACGTAATATGCAATATTACTATACTCGAAAATCCAATTAAAGACCAAAATCTGACAGTTCCCATATTGATTATTTCGTTATTTTAACATTATAATATAAAAATATGAATGAGAACTCGTGTAATATTAGGGTAAGTTTATTTATAAAAATACCTACACTTAAACGAAAATTCAGTAATCACAGCGAATGTGCGTCTGTTGAGGTTCGGATTTAGGTCTTAAATTAGATTTTCGAGTATAAATACCTAAAGCACAGCCGTAAAAATTCTATTTTTTTTTAATTGTTCACAATGCACATATCTATCCACACAGCAGAAATGAAAACTTAGTATTCTCATAAGTATTTTTTCTCTGGCTATTTGGCAAATTAAATTATACGAAAAATTGTTTGGGAAGTGATCATTTTGTCAAAAGTTTTTTGATGAAACAAAGGTAAATCGATTTGTATGGCGATTTATGTTAAGCAGATCTAACTAATCGATGATATGAAAAAAAAATATGCGGGCTTGAGCGGGTTTTTGCGTTAAAATCATTCGTGAAGAGTTCATTTGCCAAATAATAATGTGGCAAATGAAATTATACGAAAAATTGTTTGAGAATTGATCATTTTGTCAAAAGTTTTTTGATGAAACAAAGGTAACCCGATTTGTATGGTGATTTAAGTATGTTAATGTTTTTTTAGGGTTACCTGTGTTTCATCAAAAAGCTTAGTAAACCCGGTCAAGCCCATACGTAGTTTTTTTTACCACAAAAACCAAGACAAATAGCACACATACCATTTATATAGTTTTCTAAACGACAACACCGTGGCTCAGGGCGACTTTGTCCACAGTCCTATTTCGTCACCTTCTTAACTCGTCCACAATGCCATGTCGTCAGCATGTAATTCCTAAATCGTCACCTTCCTAACTCGTCCACTTTCTGATATCGTCAATACCCCATTTTGTCTACGTTCCTATTTTGACCACAGTGCTAACTCGTCCACTTTCTTTTATCGACCTCAGTACTCCTTGGTCAGCAGTGCCAACTCGCCCGCATTCCTGTATCGACATCAGTGTCAACTCGTCCGCATATTTGTACTTGAGTCTGGTTGTTCAATATTTTTACTGTATAGTTGACGAGTTGGCACTGTGGTCTAAATAAGAATGTTGACGAGTTGACATTGTACTTATACTAATTAGGGATGTTGACGAATTGGCACTGTAGTCTAATTACGAATGTAAACGAGTTGGTACAGTGGCCCACGTAAGAAAGCGGACGAGATAGGGAAGTCACGATATAGGAATGCTGGCGAATCGAAACAGTAGACCATATCCGAATGAGAACGACTTAAGAAGGTGACGAAATGGAACTATGGCCGAAGTCATCCTGAGCCAACACCGTTACACCCGCGCGCCACTTGTAACTTAAGACAAGGCAACTATCCGGTGGCAAAAAAAAGATTGCTTATTCCAACTTTAAAAAAAAACACGTTTGTGTCGAATGGTAATAGTTATCTATCAGTCATCCCTTAAATCAAAGTATCCCCGATTTACTGTAGTGCATCGGTTACATATACTTGAATATAGTACTCAAACACATAACATACACGAATAACATTTTATAACTGTAAAACTTTCTTGATTTTTGTTAGTAGTTCTTGTTCTGCATTTTCTATACGCGGTGCGAAATGATGTTTTTTTGTTTATATACGTTTATTTTTTGTTTGTTTTATATAATACATTTGCAGAGATCGGAATAACTGATCAAATTAAGAGTCTTTTTTACTGTTATCCAAAACGTCTACAATGAGTGAATTTCGGTATATCTAATTAAGCACTTATTTGGAGGTCTGTATTTGAATATTAATGAAATTTACCAAGTACATTGAGTAAGGCTTAACAAGTGTGGGATTATTCCTTTTAATTTATCATTATGACTATTTAAAATTTTAGTCCCTTTTTTTGTATACATTTGGAATTAGAAAAGCCACTCAACACTTGTATTAACAGGGAAGCAAAGTAAAATTTCAATCAAATCGGATTATTCGATCTCTGTTCTGCTTTGTGTGTTTTTATTTTATGTGCTCTGCTTCTTCTTAAGTAGGTACTAAAAAAACCTTGTGGTTATTATTCCGGTAACCACGGCGGCGGCGGTTTCCGTATCCACAGTAATTAAAGTGCCGACCTGAAACGCTAGTAGTAATTTATGCGTTCTAGCATTTCGTTTGTTAAGTTGTAAAAAGCAATAACTGTGGTAAGTTGTTTAAAGTGCCTTTGAAAGTTCCTTTTTGTGTCGTGCAAAATATCCAATTTGACTATTGCTTTGTCTGCGATCATAAGGTCAGTGTAGGGGCATTAGGTAATAATCACGTCTAAAAAGTTCATATGATGCCAATAATGGGTAGCGTGCCAACATTAGGATTTTTTGTTTACCCTCCTTCCCCTTTTCGGATCCGGATTTGTCCTAATCGCATTTTTGCACACTTTTCATTACGTAACGATCTATGGGTAGGTAGGTTTATGTTATGTTAGTTGTAGTTGTAGTAGGCCTGAATGGCCAAACCACCCAGAAATAGGAGGATATGCGAAAAACGCGACAGTGAAAAAAAAACGTTTACGAAAACTTAACTCGGGATAAAATGCGAATGGAAATTCTTTTTTTTATTAATAATGATTTTAAGAAATAAATCGAGCCCTACGTCCTTTGACTTGAGAATCGATGCTATTTGAGCTTTTGACGCTTTTCACGTGTTCCTTAATAACTTGACAATTTATCAAATTGCATAACTAAACATGTTTCGGCGGTGTAGGTATCATTATCAAGTTTCACGCGCCAGAAATTAAATTGAATAATAAATAATCTTAACTTTATAAACCCTTCGTAATTTTCAAATAGTAAGTAAACCACATTTTTGAGATGTCATGTGTGACGGGTTTATATATTCGCGAAATGTCAAATCTCATATTGAAAGTAATCGTACTGATACTCAAAGTAGTTCATGCAACAAATAAATAATACGGTTGAAATATGTATTTAGTTATTTATTAAATTTGCAGGTCTACTGGCCAATTAATGATAAATTGATTTTTTAACGCCGTGTCCATGTATTTATAAATAAATAATCCGGTTATTATGGGGCGCGGGGCGCGTGTTGTTAAGTCACACCAGCATCAGCATTTGGACCAACAAATTCCTTCGGGGTCCTAATAAAGAGGGTTTCCCGTGTTGCATTTTTTACGCTAACTTCTGGGACTGCCTAGCTTCGGGATTGCGCCAACACAATAGAAATCAATGTAAGCCTTACTCCTAGAGGGCGGGTGGGCTTTCCATTGGACAATTTAGCAATAGTTTTAACCCTTTATAAGGCAGAGGCAGAATATATTTCCCACCATAATAAATGTAATTTCAACCTTAAGAATTGAAAGTTCGGTTCCATTTGCGAATACTATGACAGTTGTCAATAACCGGTAAAGGGTTAAGATGGTATGTTTGTGGTCAGAGGTCCGCACATGCGGGTATTAAACACATTCTTCCAACCCATAAAACTTCTGATTAAATTGTTAAACCTAGTTAGCGTGACATTAAACCAGGGTATTAATAGTACTCGGCTATCTATGTATCACTCTTACATACGCATAACAAAAATACTGACACATGCCAAAGAGAGTGACAGCGATAGACAGTCGAGTACTATATACCTCTACTTTGGTTTTAATGTATATGAGTATAAGTAAACTACTAAGCGCAAGACTATCAAATTACTGGGGCCTGTTTTATAAAGCTACAAATTACAATTTACAGGTTACAAGTTTCCATTTGATACAACCTCGACCAATGACGACCGGCTATTTGACCAGTGTTGCGAGTTTAGACCTGTAAAATTGTAACTTGTAGCTTTATAAAACGTGCGCCCGGTATTAATACCAGAGATGGGCATAATTTATTCGAATGACGAATAACGAATAAGAATAACCAAATTATTCGCGAATAACGAATGAAATTCTCGAATGATTATTCTTATTCGAATGAATTATTCGCCGAATAATTTATTTGCGAATAATTTATTCGTTGAATGAATTGCCACTAATAATTATTATGTACTTGCTCCATTTTTCTCTAATTCATTGATAAATTATTCGTTATTCGAATAGTAGTCGAATGTTTCATTCGTGGATTATTATTCGCGAATAAATCATTCGCAAATAAATTATTCGACGAATAAATCATTCGCGAATTAAAATATTGCGATATATTTTTTATTAGAATAATTATTCGAATAATGCCAACCTCTGCTTAATACGAAGGCTAAAAAAGTTACAATTAAACGAGCAACGCATTTCAAAACAAGCACTATGTTTCCGTAAAAATATTTTTATGGGAGAGGGACAAATATGTTTTATGAAATTCTTATAAAGCGGGCCATAGCTATAGTGTAAGTAGTGAAGTAGGTAATCACCAGTAAAACCAAGTACGGTCACGAGCGTTAATTTGGGACCCATTATAGAAAAAAAATCTTGAAGTCGTCATGTCATTAGAGATGTCAAGTCGTTTGTAACTTTTAGGAAACTCAACCTTATTGTTGTAGAATGTCAGATTGACTTTGGACCTAAGGTGGGTACCAAATTTAATCTCGTGACTGTACTTGAGTATTAATAAAAAGACTGAATTATTTCATAACTAGTTTTTAAGTCTTAATTAGTGATCCCTTTGTCTAATGTGAACATCTAAATATCTATGTTAACGCAAATATGTATTACGTGCTTACCTATGAGACTGCTGTCTTTGTACCTGAGTATTAATAAATAAACGACTAATAGGCCAAGGTAATTAGATCCAAGCGTTTTGCGGAATTAATTCCCAGCAAGCTGGAAATCGTTTGAATACCTTCACTTGGTCCTAAATGCGTGTAATCCGAGTTTTCCCAATCCCAGGAGGTGTGCAGAACTTTTGGGAGCCCAATAACCGCAAAAGGGTCTAGCAGGCTAAGCTAACAAGATTGGCCCCGACGAGGAATTTGGTTATAATTTTAGGTGGAGTAGTGGCATGACCTCACAACACTGTATGCTTAATATCAGCCTTCGGTTTTCTTTTGTGGGAGCCAATATTGTTAGTTTAGCCTGCTAGACCCTTTCGCGGTTATTGGGCTCCCAAAAGTTATGCACACTTCTTGGAATTGGGCACTCTGATTACACGCATTTAGAACCAAATGAAGGTAATAAAATGATTTCCAGCTTACTGTGAATTAATTCTTCGAAAAATTCTTATTAGCTTGGCCTATAGGTGCCTCGTAAGCTCTCTTATATTCGTATTGTTATTAAATAGTATTTAATGCCTACATCTATGTAAAACTCTTAACGATTATCTTAGTAAGAGATCCCGATCTATGGCTCCACCCCACTTTTATTTTCAAGACGAAACATATTTTTAAAAACAATATAGTACATTGTGTATTAAGGGTGGTAAAGACAGAATTACAAACGAGAGTCTGTTAGAAGCCCGAAGCCGAAGGCTGAGGGCTTTAATGACTCGAGCTTTGTATTTCCTTTACCACCCGTGTAACATACAATGTTTTTCATCACAATTGCGAGGAAATGAAATAAAATCAGACAAAAGATAATATTTTTAACTTACGATTCTCACTAATAATTTTAGCCGCGTTGGCGATGTCCGGCGGAGTCGCATTATCCATGTCTTCTGGTGACGACATGTTTTTATTGATATATAAATTTTAATATGTGCACAAAGACACCTTTTTAATTATTATTTTGGAATCACGAATCACAGTTTATAATCAGTATGACTTACCACAGATAATGTCAAACGTGGTCAGGAGTCCGATTCTAGTGACAGTCGAGATCAATAGTTTATACGCGAGATTTTTAGAAAATTGTATGCAACTGACATTTCATCTCAAATGAAACTTCATATCGAATAGCACAAGAATTGGGGTCATGGCGTATTATGATAGTTTGAGTCTACGTACAATATTAAGAAAAAAGCTATTACGCACGATAGGGAAGATTTTTATGATATTTATGATATTTACGGAAGATTTTTCTAGCATGTTAGGACACTATTTACGAGCAATTGTGATGAAAAATATTATAAACACCTCCCACGAGGGTTGTCATCAAAACTTAGCTAAGCCTAGTTTCAATTAAGAATTAAAATGTTTTTTTTTTAAAGTACACAGTGACTACTTAGTACCAATCGAAAATAAAAGACTGAAAGATGCCATCATACGGTGGTCGTCCTTTTTCGAATCCACATAACTTGATATTCATATACATAACTGTATAAACAGGTAAATTGCAGTAGTTTATTGCTTGTACCTTTTTTCGGAACCAACCTAGTAACAATACGTAAATAATTTTATTGCAAATTTAATGACATAGGATTGTAGTGTTCGTGTACTTAAAAAATCATTTTTTTTTTTTAAATATAGCATGTAGAAATTTTATTTTGCCTGGAAAACGAGTGAGTGGTTCATCAGAGCGTACTCTCATTTGAAAGGCTGGCAACGCACCTGTGACTCCTCTGGTGCTGCAGGTGTCCATGGGTGACGGTAATCGCTAACCATCAGGCGATCCGTCTGCTCGTTTGCCTCCTATATCAGAAAAAAAAAACACATAGATCGGGATCTTAGGGCCAAATTAATAAACTCATCTTGGCTGAGATGCCGGTCACAAGATACGTCAAAGTAAATGTCAAGTCACAGAAAACTGTCATTTTTGACGAATCTTGAGATGAGCAATACAGTCGAGATCAGTTTATTAAAACATGGTAAAACATACAAACAAATGAATGCATTTCTATTTTTCCATGTGTTATAAGTCTCATATCAGATATTGCTAACACATCAATACATTGAAAAAAAAAAAATTGTATTTGTTTCTATTAGTAACGATATTCTATTGTGTAGTAACAAAACCACGTTTCAACTTCGGGGCATATTTTGTAATGCCTAGTAATGAGTTACGTACTTTTTTTTTAAATTAATTTTCCTAAATTTTGTTTTATACAGATAATGTTTTCGTTATTTAAGTGGTAATTAAGGAAATCTACACTAAATTTGTTTAAATAACACTGTCAAAATTATATTTTTAAGAACAAACAAACAGTTTGCATTTATTTAATAGTTAATACTGTTAAGATGCTGTTTGCGCTTTGCGAATGTACCTCAATATTTTAAACGATTTTTGATAAATAAATATGCGAATATTGTCTTGTGTAGGTTTAAACATACATTAAAAGATTACAAGCATCTTTAAGTATTTGTTAATTGTTGCCCAAAATGTTCAAAACTTTATGCCTCTTTAAAGCCCAGGCTGACCGAAACACACCTTACTTAAGCTACATTTTAGTCTCTATGATATGAAGTCTTGTTCACAAGATCCGGTCCAGTGCTGTAATCAGTAAACCAACCGTCGCCGTAGGTGTAAAATTAATTCCATCATTGAGGCGTCTTATAACTTTCAACCTATATATGAGAAAGCAGCCAGCAACCTATATGGTGTGGTGCGGCTTTTGCGGCTAGCTTGTTCTACAGAATGTGCCCTTCAGGCACAATGGATGAATGCGCTCTGCCACTTCATTCTGCCTCAACAGACCGGCTTTTGACCGAGGAAACAGCGGTAGCCATTTATTGATAAAAAAAACTCCAGGGGTATTTATTATAGCTTCTATTACATTTCTTCGAGCGCTTTCACATTAAGGGGTCTAGCCGTGCTGGCAGGAAAGCTGCTGTAGCAGCAAAGGATGCCTTTACTTTAGTTTGGTGTAGCTCTAATCAGTACTTACGACTTCACGCGACAGCGAATGGTCTAAGCAGTTCTCTGCTTAGCTGGGTGACTGAACCGCCTAAAGGCTCTTTTATGGAAAATCGGAGAATTGCGCGTTGCGACGCTATTATGTTTGAATTTCCTGTGGGTCGCACCACAGATGAATATCCAATATACTACAGATATGACGGTCGATTTACTTTGGCGCTGCTAATCTACTTAGTCTGTGGAGGCTGGATGACAGTTGTAGGGCTTTCAATAGCGTCACATGCCGATATCGATAGGACCTAGTGATGCGCACAAGATAAATACATTTTGTTTGAGGTGACAAGTCTTTCACTTTATTAGTAGTATAAATAAAACTACTTAAAATATTTATATATTTTCTATTATTATTGTTGTTTTATCTGTGGTAATCAGTATTTAAATAAGTGTGCACAGATTGAGCTGAATCTCTATATAATCTCAAAAGTTTTCATTTGCGTACGCCAAATTATTATGTTTTAATCTTTTGTATTCTCTGTGTTGAATATTCTTATGGATGCCTCCAATTTCTTTGGTAATGTAAGGTTTTGTACATGCTTGACATTTATTTATTTTTGTCCATTTCTGACATATATAACCAGCTGTGTATGCCGATGTCTGCACTCTTACTTTTTTCTTTATTGCCTCTTGTAATGGTGTTTCTTAGTGTCGGACGAGGAAAGGTCGAAGACAGCGGTGCAGTTACATTTATATTACGTGGTGTATTTTCGTCACCACCCGAACTTTCAAAAAGATAATTCATATCAATTAACGTCGCGCCGTCATCTTCCTCAAAATCCGAGAATTTTGATTGCGGCCTTAATTATATTATCACCAGCGATTTGAAAGCATATGTAAAAGCGTTGACATCGGGACTTACATTTCGATAATTCATGGCTCTAATACGACCAAAGATATTTTCAAGAGGCTCCTGATTTAATAACCTAGGGTAGAAGTATTCTACCCCATTCTCTTTAAATGACATTTTAGACCATCCCTGAAAACTATTTAAGGTTGTATTCCGTGCACCCTTCTAAAGAAGGAACGAGCACATATCTTGGCTTGCCAGTCCGTACAGCCAGCTTGCTTTTGGTATTTCAGTAGTTCATATTTTTTTATAGCATTTCGCCAAAATTCTTGATGAGCAGAATTTGCTTTAACAGCACATCTTAATTTTCCCCTTGTTTGTTCGTCGACAAATAATACTATAGGTCTAACGCTTAACTGAGTCTGTTCAGACTAATCTTTGGTAGCAAATCCCGTGTGTGTTTTACTTGAAGGGACGTGTTCAATTAACACGTATAGACGACAGCAAGGCTGACGCCCGACTGAAGTTATTACGTCGTTTGACGTACCGTAAACACACACGGGATTTGCTACCAAAGATTAGTCTGAACAGACTCAGTTATGCGGTAGACCTATAGTTCACTTGTCACTGCCATGGTTTTTCACTTGGACTGCCGAGAGCTTCATCTGAAATTAGAATTTAGCTATAAATAATAAATTTATAATTTAGTCAGTTAAAAAAACAATACATCATAATATTTTTCTTAGAAATCAGTTTTACTGGTGAGAAACAACTTGATATTAAACTTTAAAATTAAAATAAAGGCATTAAAACCCGCTATTTTTTGTGACAGGGTTAAAAAACTGTGCAAAGGGTGGCGAGATCTCGGAGCCAACAGTAATCAAAGCAGTGGTATGTGCTGGATCTCCGCCTCCCAAAAAGGCTAATGCGGGTTTATCTGCCATTAAAGTCATGGCATCAGTATTCTGGGATGCAAAAGGAGTAAAAATGGTTGACTATTTCCAGAAAGGTGCTACCGTTAACTCGGATTATTGTTGTGATCTGTTACGTCGTTTACGCGAGGAATTGAAATCGAAATGACCTGGGATGTTGACCAAAAAGGTTGTTCCATCAGGATAATGCATTCACTAAAATCAATTGTGGAAAAAGTGTATCGAAAAAATATATGTTTGGGTTTGTTTTTATTGTTATGCCGCGAACTTATCAATCTACCTTCGTAATTACAGCACTCGTATTTTATGTAATATATAATTTGATGTATTTTTGCAGGCTTTAGAACTTTATCGTACTGAAATAAGTACTTTCATTTATCTGCACACTCTACCATGTACAATGTAATTTCAATTATTCATTCAAAAACTAAATATAGGTAATCGATTAAGTGAGTTGATAAATATCAAACTCCAATGTGTCCAATGTATCTCCAATGTCCTTGAAATTCGTATTCTAAATTTCAAGGACATTGGAGTTTAATATTTATTAACTCAAGTGTGTTAAGAATTTTATGTTAAAAGAAATTACGAAATGTATAAAAAAGTGTCTAGGGATTCATTCCGGACAGTTTAAATTTTTTTTATTTATTTTTATTTATTTCCACACTTACAACTATTTTTACAGGTACCTAAGACAATAGTGTAACTATTTTAAGCTTTAGGATCCAAATTACCTAAGGCTCTCGTAGCATATTACGAGTAGTGCCGTCTTTGTAAATTCATTCAGAGAACACGAAAAAATGTCTATTTTGTCCGCGATTAAATTGAGAGTATGCAGTGCGCGAGTGAGCGGCGCCGCGCCCAACAGGCGAGTGCGCGCGCGCGGCACGGCCAGCAGCCGCGGCTGCCGGCGCCGCCACACGTACCTGTCCGGGACACATAGGCTCATGTGACTCAAGAGCTGACTGTTAATAATGACTCCCCTAATCAGCTTAAATAACAGTGTTGCCAGATATAACTCCCTACGCACCCGCAGCTCGTTGTACCCCACCATCCCCAGCACAAATAAAGTCGGATACATTAGTGGGTAAAACGGATATACTCCATACTTCTTTAAGTATACGTACCGGATGAATTTATTCTGTATACGCTCCACCATAAGACTGTATTTAGCTTCATGCGGAGACCATATAACCGCGTTGCACTCTAATTTACTTCTGACCAAGGCATTGTACAATACGACAATCGCTTCAACATTTGTAAAACCTTGGGCACGCCGAAGTATAAATCCTAACGTCCTATAAGCTTTCTTGCAGATGTTGACGATGTGTTCCCGAAAACTCAGCTCTGAGGTGAAATTGATTCCTAAGTCCTTAACTTCGGTCACTCTTTTTAATTTCACGGTGTCAATTTCATAGTCATGCGGGATGAAATTATGCGCTCGGGTAAAACTAATGGTGACACATTTAGATGTATTAAAATATAATTTATTTGCTTCACTCCATGACACCACACTATCTATATCGCTCTGGAGTTTTTCACAGTCCGCTGTATTTCTAATAGGTGCGAAAGTGTTCCCAATCTACAAATCTGGCAACACATAGGATCCAAATAACTATCGCCCAATATCAGTACTTTTTGACATATCAATTTTTTTGAGAAAGTTATAGTTACCCGGTTGGAAGAATTCTTAAATTCAATTAATTTTCTTTTTGGAAAACACAAACGTATTAAACCCAAGTCAAACACACTGTCTGCAACAATAGACCTTAATAGTAGGGCTAGGAATATTCATTGACCTAAGAAGTACCTATAGGTATTAGTGAAGTGGCGTTAAGTCATACCTCTCAAATCGATATAAGGTGGTAAAAAATTAAGATTTCCAAAGTGAGCCAAAAGTCATCACTCATATGGTATTCCCCGGGGATCTATATTAGGTCCACTGCTGTTTCTTATCTACGTTAACAATATAAAAACTTGGGACTTAACGGGGATATAATACTCTATGCAGATGACACCAGCCTTTTTTATTATGGGAAATTCATAAACGATGCTGTAAATTTCTATCAACAATACCAACTAGATAACTAGTCCCATTGGTACATGTGTTGCATTTGTTTACTAACTAACCGAGACAAACGTTTTACAAGTATTAAGTTCAATCAACCTAATAACAACCTTGGTACTTAGTAATAGTTACAAATCTTCAAGATTTGATCTCATACCTACGACCATTCGTCTCATAACATGAACACGTCAATAAATGACATCTGTTACTTACAAACTTTGATTATTTACTCTCTGGATAGAGTGTGGCCCTGTTATCGCTACGACAATAACTTTAACAAAAAGCAAGCTTTCAAAACCCGACTGTTGCTAACCAACTTTAAATCGTTATAAATCCTTAATGTTCATTCAAAATGAAAAATGATGAAAGAAACCTAAAGATGATTTTTAAATCCCTTTTCAATGATACCTAGGGCATGCAGTACCGGGCCCGGTCCCGAGACTTCCATTTCCCGGTTCTAAGCAGGGACGGTACCGGGATTCCCGGTTCTCCCGGTTCTTTATTTTTTACCTCAAATCACCGCAATCATGGACATTTGAGATAAAAAACGATTGAAAAACATTAGGAAACTTTATGTTTTATAAATATGCAATAAAATCATGCACGTTTTCTTCAACAAAAACATATCTTGATTAAGTAAAATAATTACTAGAAAATTATTTGTTCTTCCTTTTTACAAATCTAGAGATCAATTATTGCAAATATGCTGCAAAATATGATGGATATTGATGCGATGTTGCCGCTTGTGCCGGCGTCGTCGCTCAGGTGTGAATTGGATATATGTGATACGCGCCACGATATTTGTTTGGTACGAGTATTTATGGAAAGAACCGGGAGAACCGGTATGTAATCTTCAGTACCGGTTCTTTAGGACCTGTGAAATTCCCGGGATTTCCCGGGTATTACAGAACCGGGATTTCCCGGGAGGATGACCTAATGATACCCCACTTGTCATACGTTTTTGTTTTTTATTTTATTTACACAATATGGCGTTTGGTTGCCGCCATATTGCATTTTGATTACTGTCATATCTTCAGTGACACTCACCAGATAAGGACAAATCGATTGACATAAGAATCATCAAAATCGGACAACGGGGTTTAGTTTTTATAGTGACACATAGGAATAAACATACATATATAGGCTATGAAACACATTTCCCTCCTCCTTCGGCAGTCGGGTAAATACAGGCCAGTTTTTGAATGCTTGTGTGCGTGACTGCTTTGTCTGACACTCGCAGAACGTCATTCTATTTATCTCTGTGGGCATACGTAGGGATCCTAGCTAAAGTCATATTCCCCATTTTACTGGGAAAACTGATCATGTTAAGGTTTAGTTGCTGTGAAGTGTTTGAAAAACTAAAAAAGATATCAATTCGAATTGGAATGGTTGACTTCCATTGGCATAAATGTTTAAAAAAACAAAAAACCGCCTTCAAAAATGCAAAAAATAACTTCTTTTAAAATGGTAGGTCAGTCCAACTGCATTCGGTTTTTGGTTTAAAATATTGTGGGACGCCGACTTCAGTTGGACTGACCTACCATTTTAAAAGAAGTTATTTTTTGCATTTTTGAAGGCGGTTTTTTGTTTTTTTAAACATTTATTTTATTTTATACTTTTTAGTGATCCTATTTATGCTGTTACGTAGCTCCACTTCTAAATATTAATGAGAAACTATAGAAAATTTCAAGCTCGCCCCGCAGACAACGCCGCGGGAATGTCATAGTCATATTTAAACCTAAATGTGCTTCTTCATAGTCGCTCAACTGCCTTTATCGAAATATCTTATCGCCACCCTTGAAATAGGTACCGTTAAGGAGTTCCGGTGGCCATCTGTGGTCTTCATCATCAGTTCCACTTCACCATATAGTACTTTTCAAAAGCAAATGCATGAGTTACAGTGAAAAATACCAAAATCGCTATAGGTGTGCCTATATAATATTCGAGGAGTTCTCTTGATTTCTCCATGATCCCATCATCAGATCCTGACGTGGTGACAATGGGACCAACTAAAAAGTATACCCATTCGAACAACGAAAAATTTTTTAAAATCTGTCCAGTGGTCTTCGAGTAATCGGGGAACATACATAAAAAAAAAACCCGACGAATTGAGAACCTCCTCCTTTTTTTGAAGTCGGTTAAAAATACACTCACCGGAAAACTTTGCGGAACAAAAGTAAAACATTTTGAAAAAGTTTTTTTTTTCCCGAGGAAAATGTTTTAAGTTATTTGTTTTGTATACAGAAATTGGACAAAACGTCATTAATGAAGTGTTTTAAGCAGGGATCGTATACCGGTATTATTTTCATAAAAAATACCGGTATTCAATTTAGGTATCTCGCTTATTATTGAATGTTTTTGCTTTTCAATGAATTTATATAATATAATTGTGTTATTACCTAAATTACAGTGGAAAATATCAAGGAAATAATGCAAATTAAGGAAGATATTTCAATTTTAATTAATGCCGGTATTGATACCTGGTTTTAAGAAATAAATATTGTTGTATTTGTGACACAAAAATATTGCGTTTAAAATTTAGACTTTTCATTATGTTCCGCTAAATATCCGTGAGTAAAGTGGTAAGATGAAAAGTTAATAGAGAAATACAATTTTGCACACAACTTAAACTTTATTCGTATTAACCACCGTATCTTTGAATTTCTTTCTTGAATATTTTTATCATTTTCCACCATGTTCGACTTACACTTTGTTTTCTATTATTAATTTTATGTACACATATTTACATAATGCATCCTTATGTAACTTTCATACTTCGACACTCACACCGCTAGGGAACCTTCGTATTTCAAAACTGGCAACACCAACAAAAATGCTAGGATGGAATCGTAATAATTAGACATTTTAAACTTATTGATTTTTGAAAAATATACTATGAATTCTGAATTTATTAACGGTGGTAGGTGCCTTTGCTGGTTGTTTTAATACGTCCTTTGTAATCTCGACTAACTTTAATAACGCAACTCGTCATTTTAGTTCCTTTTTAGCGAAATATACTCTAACACATTACACGTGCGTATCCCTTGTCAACACAATTGACACTAAGGAGCGGAAAGCTACTTATAGGTTAACAGTTATCAGATAACAATAAATGTTTTAAAAAACAAATACCGCCTTCAAAAACGCAAAAAATAACTTCTTTAAAATTGTAGGCACCTAATAGGTTAGTCCAACTGATGTCGGCTTTTTGTTGATAATGTTGTGGTCGCCGACTTCAGTTGGACTAACCTATTAGGTGCCTACAATTTTAAAGAAGTTATTTTTTGCGTTTTTGAGGGCGGTATTTGTTTTTTAAAACATTTATTTTATTTTATACTTTTTAGTGATCATAATACGCTGTTACGTAGTCCCACTTCTTAGTTGAAATGAAACTTTAACTTATATCAAGCGCGCCGCAAACAACGCCGCGGGAAAGTCATAGTCATATTACAACAAGTAAATATTATTCGTTGTAGGTAGTCGCTCAACTATCTTAATCGAGATATCTTATCGCCATCCTTGAAATCGGTACCATTGAGGAGTTCCGGTGGCCATCTGTGGTCTTCATCATCAGTTCCACTACACCAAATGATACTTTCTGAATGCAAATGCTGGACTTGTTACTAAAAATACTAAAATCGCTATATGTTTGCCTACAATATTTGAGGAGTTCCCTCAATTCCTCACTGATCCTCTCATCTGATACAGATTTGGTAACAATGAGACCACCCCGGAAGTATACTTTATCAAACCAAAAAAAATAATTGAAATCGGTCGACAATTGACGGAGTAATCGGTGAATATACATAAAAAAAAATACATACAGTGGAACGTATAGCCTCCTCCTCGGTTAAAAATCAACGCATTCATGTCATCGAAGTTCTATCATAAGAATAAACAATAACTACACGTAGAAGCGAATCTCCTTTACCCAGGCCCCAAATGCCGCGCTTTTAATACCTACTTCCCTCTTCACTCCGCTACGCCCTTCTGTCTTCCGCGCCCAAAGTCAGGTTTGTCACTTGTGAAATATTTTAATCGCTTTATGGATGTGTTATACAAGTTTAGTCACGACATGTTATTTATGTTTTCCTTCAACGTGGAAACATTGTTGCAAAATGAGTTTTTTACATTTACGTTAATTTAGGTAATAATATTTTTGATGATATTAAGATTATCTCAAGAACATTTAATGGCTTATGTGGCTATTAATCATCTATAAAACACTGAAACGAGTCTATAAATAAACAACCTTTAAAGCTCAATAAGTTTTAAGTATAGTCTGAGGCCCTACTTTGAAAATCGAAGTTCGAAGTTAAGTTAGCTTCATCCCTGTCTCTCGTCATTAGAGACGAATTTAAGAGAAAGGGATGGAGCTAACGTAACTTCGAACTTCGATTTTCAAAGTAGAGCCTCTGGGATCCGGAGTTACTTTTTACGTTCCTTTCCGGACCATTAATTTCAATTTTTATTAAGTTGAAAAAGCTTTATTACAAAATACTATTCTTATCTATTAATTCGTCTTTAATATTTCTGTGTTTTTACCTTCAACATCGAGGGGATGTTCTATTTAACAAATAAAACTCCTTCATTCAATCAATTACCTATTTCTAATTATTTTGCCGTAAATAGTAATAAACACTAAAATCAAAACAAATACGAAAACCAATTCAAGATACAATAACAATATCTTGGTTAATACATATATATTCCGTGTGTGACGCCCCTGACTGACTAGACACCTCAGGTGTCGCCAGGCGGTAGGTATTTAACGCGCCGAGCGCGCGTCCGGAGCCGGGAGTTTCGCTTCTACGTGTAGTTATTGTTTATTCTTATGGTTCTATCTAGAGATCTCATCTCTAGTCCCCATTATTTTTTAGTTGAAATTGGTTTTGTCATTACAAAATGAGAAAACCCAATTTCAATTAAATTAAAACGGTTGCATAACACAATCGAACCCAATGCTGAAGTAGTACATAAATGATAACACGATTTAATTGTACGAAGTTTTTGCAGCGATACAATCGCGATTCAGTCTCAGTGCAGTACCTATCGATACAGTCACAACTCGTCTAGGTTTAGTCGCGATACAGTGCTGCGGCTGTCGAATGCACATTTGTATCGCTGCAAAAAGTTGCAGTTGGTAAAAGGCCTTAAAATAGGAAAATTGACGATTTATATGGCAACCCTCAAAGCACGCTCACTCGTAAACGGACGGCCATTTTGTGTGCTTCACTGATGATTAGATTAGGTAACGTCCGTATTTTTTTTAGGTGCGGGGTGGCATTTTGATACGTGTTGACATAAATAATCAAAATCAGGACCTCACGCCGCAAGTGAGCCGTTATTAACCAAGAAGTATTTTTTGCGCTGACACGTTATCTAGTTGGTATTGATGATTAACAAACAAATTAATAAAGTTTTAAACCTTGTGTGACATGATTCATTTGGGTCTGGTGTTTAAAGTTCACTACTCTCCCACTCCCTCCCCCTGACGAATGTGTCACCGTTAACGGTTTTTAAACTTTCTTGGGACAACTATAACAGGGTAATTTTTTAATAGGTGCACAAATTTTAATTAATCCTATGCTATTTTTAATCAATAAAACATGTTGTGTTATTTTTACCCTAGCTTAAAAAACATTATAGATATCGCCAATTCAATGATTCCACTAACTTAGCGATATTCATAGACCTCTAATACAGGGGTGCGAGGAGAGGGGCGTGTTGCAAAAAGGTTTTTACTGTTTAGGTTTTTAAACAGTGATTTTCTATTATGACTTGGTGCCCACGCGGGAACATAAAAATTAGATAATTTGCAAAAAAACAATATTTTTTTGACTTATTTTAATCTTTATAAACGATACAAAATCAAATGTTAAAATTTGTGCACTGATAAAAAAATTACCCTGTAATAGATACGAAAACCGGGCAAGAGCATGTCTGACCATGCAGTAGTGACATGTAGGGTTCCGAAGCCGAAGCTAAAGTTACTACACAAACACCATCTCGAAAAACCAATACGCACCAATTCTCTATTTCGAGTTATTTGGTGCTGTCGTAGATGATTTTAGTAGGTATAAACATTTTAGTCGCCTGTATCTCACGATCCAATCAAGTCTACTTAGTCGTGATAGTTTTTCTTTAAAATTCGTTATATATGCTTTCATCTAAGATATTTTTCAGATTTTTAGTTTTGGCTGTAGCCAGCCCACAGCCTCTACACTTGACTTCAACAAAAATGAGCGTTTTAAAGTATAATATTTCCTAAACGGATCCCTTAATCAAAAAAATGTTTTCACAAACACGCAAAATGTTTGAATGACCTATCCAACGACACAACACATTATGGGGTAGACGAGAAAAAAAAACATCCCCACGCTACGTGTAGGGGGGAGGCACAATAAAAAATATTTTTTTAAAGATTTTATTTTATCAGTTTGTTGGCGTGACTAATATGTATATTTTTGCCTAGTTACAGCTTTCTAGTACTAAGAGTCTCTGAGCTGGGCTGCGGACAGACAGACGGACGGACGGACATGGCGAAACTATAAGGGTTCCTAGTTTGACTACGGACCCCTAAAAAAGTGTCGTGTACAAAAATGTTCCTTATTAAATTCTCAAAAGAAAAGGTTAAGTATATGTAATTTTTTTGTAGGCTCGACGATACTCAAGCTAAAGCTACAGTTCCGGCCACTAATATATCACCTTTGTACTTGCATCTCATACGATTACCTACAAGCATGACTTACCAAAATTGACAACCAATCAAGAGCTAGTTGAGCAATTGTACCTATGTACAAATTAGTATGAACGCGTCGGTAATGGTTTTTTAAATGCTTCCTCCGTGAAAACTACGATATGTACAAACATTTATTATATACCATTCTGAACCTTATTTAATCAGCTAACGAATTGAATAATAGCAAATTCTTGATTGGTTGTCAGTATTGGTAAGTCATATTTGTAGGTAATCGTCGCTAATCGTATGAGATGTAAGTACAAAGGTGATATATTAGTGGCCGGAACTGTAGCTTGAATACCGTTGAGCCTATAAAAAATGACATATAACCTTTTCTTTTTAGAATTTAATAAGGAACATTTTTGTCTTTGATACTTTTTTGGTATCTATTATAGTTGTCCCATGAAAGTTAAAAAACCGTTAACGGGGACACATTTCACGGTTGTGAAGCGTCAGGGGGAGGGGGTGTGAGAGTAGTGAACTTTAAACACCACACCCAAATGTATCATGTCACACAAGGTTTAAAACTTTATTAATTGGTTTGATTTTCCCATACATTGAATACATAGAATTACTAAGCTAGATCGAAGGCTGTAAAGGACGCACAAATGGACCTTGACCTTCATAATATGTGGTTACAATGTAATCTGCTGACCATTAATGTACAAAAAACGAATTATGATATACTATATGTTCAATAAAATAAAAATAAATCAGACTTCGAACCATCTCACTAATATTATAAACGGGCAGTAGCCCGCGACTTTGTCTGCGTGAACTTCAGAATTTGATCATACTATGGTAAATAATATAAGTTTGTCCTAACCGAACCGAGAACGAAATATAAAGCTTATAATTGCGCTGTATAGGAAAAGTCGCTTAACCACCCAGTGGTTTCGGACGGTTCTGTCCGTTTCACAAAATATTCTTTCCCACAACACCCGTTCAAAATTAACAGTTTATTTTAATGACTGTGGGCCAATAGACCAGTTTCTCACCGCATCAGTATGTCAAAACACCCGGTTCTCATAGCATCCGTATGCAGAGGCGTATTTACCCTAGGCCCAAGGGGGTCATGGCCCGGGGCGGCAGCCTTCTCTGCGCGCCTTGTTTCGTTTCGAATTTGAGTTTGTGTGAAAACTTACCTACCGTTGCTTAATAGTACATTAATGCCTAGGCATGGAAGTAGGCAATTGCGGGCCGAGTATTGTTTTAAACGGACGAGCTTGCGAGTCCGTTTAAAAATACGAAGCCCGCAATTGCTGTTCCTGCCGAGGCAAATATAGTGCTTTTCTCAAAAATCGCAAGTTTTTTTTGTGTTGGAGTAAAATCTTCATCGCTTGAACTCATTTTTTAAATTGCATACAAACAAACTTCATGTGAAAAAGCTATCACTCTTTACCGCCTTTTTGTTTATGACAAGGAGAATCGCAAGCTTTGTTTTTTAAAAAAACATAAGCTATTCCAAACACAGATAAAAAAGTTATGTTTCGAATAAAATTTGGATGTATAAGACTTGTGCCCTCATTTTATTATGGGCTTTTTCACTTTTTAAAAAGTTACAAGCTAGATAGTAATGGAATTTGTATGCAACATTGCGGGCTCGTATAGCGAGCACGCAATGTTTTTTTTTTTTAAATTTGAGAACTGTCAGTAAATTATGTCTTTCGCGTCTCAATATGTAGATAGGAATGTCAACATTTCCGGACATTTTTGAGAAAATTTAGTTTATGACTTGATTAATAACTTCGCGGTTTGTGGTGAAATTACTTATTTTACTATTACTGCTATTACCTACTGAAATGAATGCGAATAGAAAAAACTGAGAGATCACGCATATCGAAGAAAAATATTTTTTTGTTTGTAAGGGTGTACTTTCTAGTTGGTCCCATTGTCAACACGTCAGGCTCTGATGATGGGATCTTGGAGAAATCAAGGGAACTCCTCAAATATTATAGGCACACCTACAGCGATTTCGGTATTTTACATAATAAGTGGTGGTAAGTGGAACTAATGATGAAGACCACAAATGGCCACCGGAACTCCTAAACGGTACCTATTTCAAGGGTGGCGATAACATATCTCGATTAAGATAGTTAAGCAACTATTTTTTAAATATCAGGGACAACAAAAATCGTGTTAATTGAGAAGTGGGACTTTATAATAGCATAATTAGGATCACTAAAAGTATAAAGTAAGATAAATGTTTACAAAAACAAAAAATCCGCGTTCAAAAACGTCAATCACAAAAAAAAAAAATTCAGTAAATTGGCCACATGAGGGCTCTTTTTCAATAACCATATGCGGTAGTCCAACTGAAGGCGCTATGGACCTAGCAGAAGTCACGCATGACACGACGACATAGGCGGTAAGTAGGGTGATTTCGCCGGTTTGACTGAGCTGTTTAGAACAAAAGCTTAGAATAGTATAATGAAAACGGGCTAATCGCGCATGTTTGGTCTCGTTTGGGCCCTTAGCACCAAACCATTAGTTTCATAAACATAAATATATTATTTGACTAGTTAAGACTGAGTTTTTGCGTGGTTGTTAGGTTTTTTTGTGCATAAGGCTCAATAAGAACATAATGAATTGGAAAAAAATTAGTTATCATATATTATCTACGGGAACCTTAAAAAATTATAGTCGACTGATACCGAATGACGTAATCTGCAAAATATTTATTTGGAAGGCAGGTGTGATTTTGTATCAGTCTCGATTTTTAAGAACCGCGATTTTATATCTGTATTTGATGTAAAATAACCTTTAGTGGTTACTCGATTAGACATTTAATTTTCGTCCACCCAATTGTCATTGCTGCACGAATTAAAATATGTGGACAAAAACTAAAAACAGCCCAAATATTCGATTACTTTTCGTCTATTTGCTCTTAAGAGGACGAAAAGTAAAATTTACAGCTAAGCATGCTTTCTTACCACGTCTACAAAATGGTCAAAAACGAAAACACATGCCGGTCGAAAACCAAAATTTGCGGACGAAAACTAGCGAATTACTTTTTATAAAAAAACTGTGACAATTATAACATGTATTGGTTAAATTGTAAAAAATAATAATCTTTTGACATGTAATTAATAAAATAATACAGTGTTTGCTAATTGTTATAACAATTATAATGCTTAATCTAAATTTAAAATAAAGCATATTAGCACTAAAGTTGAAAATCTTTTTACATACATTTCATTATTTGAACATATTATTTTGGACCTCTAAAGCAAGCACCTCAGCTAACTGGACAAAAACCGGCGGAATTACCCTACCTAAGTAATTAAATTAGGTAGTTATTTATTTTATTAAGGTCTGGTAAACCGTATTAATTCGATTTTGGATACCTACATGAATATAAATATAATGACCGAGAATATTTTATTGTAAATACTTTATCGTCACTTTATGGGGGCGGCAATGCTAACTGGCCCGGGGCGCCAAATCTTTAAATACGCCTCTGTCCGTATGCCAAAAGATCCGTCTTTCGTGACACCCGTATGCCCAAAAGACCCGATTCTCGTCGCATCAGTATATCAAAACACCCGGGTCTCATAGCATCCGTATGCCCAATACCATTTCCGCCCCGTTTCTTACGACATCTGTAATGAAGTCCTGATTTATCTTTTTACCGTTCAAAGACTTACTTACTCAATATTTGTTGGATACACCAAGCATCATAATCTGAATTATTATGAAGGGCGAAATCCTTTATACTAAATAATGCATTGCTTTGCTTTATTACTTATTATTGATTATAATGAAAGTAATAATCTACTATGATTCTTCTATAGGAAAAGTGTCATGTGTGTTATCCAGATAATGAGATTATAATTGTACATTACTTTGACCCAAATCCTATGTCTCCGTAATCCGAGACCTGGCTAGCACTATGGAGTAACACCGCCCATGCCACGGATAGACACCCGCAGGCTCGTAACGCTCGCCTGCAGGCTTGCACCGCGCTCACTTACATATATCCGGAGATACAGGTCTGGAGTAACCCATTACTTCCCCGCTGAGGCATCATGCTTAAAGTAGTGCATAGTATACTTTGCTCTAAGCTGGCAGCCATAACCACCACACGGTTCATGCTTTCATCTGGCAACCACGAGAGGAAGCCTGATCAACCAGCGAGCTAATAGTTAGTTACCTTCGTAACTCAACATGGTCAGTACAATCTCAACAAGACTACTTTATATATTATATTCTTGGAAATCAAAATGATTAAAACCTTAAACACTTAGCTTGTGAGTCTGGACTCGCCTCTGATGTGACTTCAACACACCATCACATTTACTGACAAGCACTTATCACTGAATTTAGTTTAAACACATTATTCTCATCAAATTATACCTTTACTATAAGATCACAAACACAAGAAATGAACTTTACAAGACGCGCCATTGCGAAACAAATGACAATCAAACTATGACAGATAACGGAAATACCTACTTACTAAAGAGTCTTAGCGTTGGTTAATAAAATATATTCGTTTTTCCGGTACCCTAAAAAAGTTCCGATTGTTATGGTTTTTTAATATGTTGTGAAGGACAATATGGTCATGGTTACCAAAAATGTTCTTCTCTCCAGCTCCACGTCATTCTCCGCCATCTTGAAAAAACTGTCACTTTTATCCGTTTTTTGCCTATACTGTCGTCAACGTTCATTCTAGTGCTAATCATCGTTCTGCAATATTGTAAAATACAAAATTTGCTAAAAATTTGTATTCAAAGGTTATTTACACGACCCCTAGGGACGAAGATATGGAACCATCTATGCAGAGTAACCGTCGAAAATTGCTACCTTTGTCAATTTTTACTCCCATATTTACGTTTTAGTGCATATTAGTGGAAACTGTAGTTCGGCAATATTGTAGATCGCAAAATTTGCTAAAACATTTGCCCTCAAAGATTTTTTACACGCCCCCTAGGGACGAAGATATGCAACCATCTATGGAGATTTACCGTCGAAAATTGCTACCTTTGTCCAGTTTTCCTCCCATATTTACGTTTTAGTGCATATTAGTGGAAACTGTAGTTCGGCAATATTGTAGATCACAAAATTTGCTATAACTTTTGCATTGAAATATTTTTTCCACGACCTCTAGAAACAAAGATATGGAATCATCTAAAGAGTGGTCCGGAAAAAAAGTAGCAGCACATAATATGGATTATTTGTTTATTTTGTGGTAATTTTTAAGCAGTGCATTTGTTATAGTAATCTGTAGATACTATTCAATAAAATAAAAAATAACAATCGGTAAAACGAACGGGCGATCTAAAGTTTTCGCCTTTTATATTACATCTTACCTAAAACTTTTTGAACAGCGTCTTCTGAGAGAATTAATGAGGTGTTTGTCATAAACATAGTTTTTCCTTAAAGTTTGATGGGCTACTTAATACCTTATTAAATTGTCTTTTGATCAATAGTTAACTTTTTTGATTTGACTTCACTTTGAGGTAGTTACATGGAATTTCAACATTGGTGTATTTACCATTTTTATAGAAATTTGTCTCCCATAGAAAAACCTCTGTCAGAGGTTAGATTGGAGAGACTTCCTTACTACCCAAAGTAAAATCCAGTTTATTGGTATAACTTATCCGTAAGATGATATTCCTTAAAGCATGAAACAAGTTGTGAAAATGGAAATTCAATTGTGGCATGGTAGAAAACGGCAAGCGAAGATTGTCAAATTGTGTTGTCCAAAAAGTTATAAAGTACCTGCAATAACTGCAATAATTGTGAAAACTTAAAGAATCTCATACATTTCAATATGATTGTATTTTTATTTCATAGTATGATATCTACAGATTACTAAAAAAAAAAACTGATTCATAATTAGCAATAAATAAAAAATATATACCAGATAATACATTGCTACTTTTTTACTGAACCACTCCTTATGGAAAGCTACCGAGGAAAACTTCTACCTTTTCCAGTTTTCTTGCCATATTTAGTGCATTTTAGCGTATGAGGGCTGCCTTTTAAGTTCTGTCGTTTGCAAAACTCCCGTGATTATTAAAAAAAAAACTAGTATCATCTTAAAATATTTGAATTTAGAATTCAAAAACAAAAGAATGTCTCGAGATCGGCCGATTCGTTTTAGTACAGCGTCGGTTCAAAGTTGACAAGTCGGTTGTGAAAATGGAAATTTCAAAGGAAAATTTACTTGCGATAATATTTTACAACTTTAAAAGGGGTTTAACGCATCTTCAGTGCTTTGAAGAGCTGACTACGGTTTTTAAAAATGAAGCACCATGCATTCGGACTGTGGAACGTTGGTATTTGGAATTTCAACGTGGTTGCTCTAGTCTTAGTGATAGGCATCGTGAAGGCCGACCAAAAACAGCTGTAACCCAGGAAAACATTGATGCTGTACGGCAACTGATCGTCGAAAATCGCCATGCGACATACCGCGAGATAGAAGCTTCATTAAGCATTTCAGGGACCAGTGTTTAAAATATATTGCATGATCACTTAGGTGTAAAAAAATTGATCTCACCTGGATACCACATTTACTTAGTAAAGACCAAAAAACGGCTCGCGTTAGATGGTGCCGCAAAACTCTGCGGCAATTCAACCGAGGAGACTCTAAACACGTTTATGACATTATCAGTGGTGACGAATCTTGGATATATGCCTACGATCCGGATTGTAAACAGCAGTCGAATGTTTGGGTGTTTCAAGATGAGCCAAAACCGACCAAAGTAATACGCTCACGGAGCACTTCGAAAAAAATGGTCGCCACGTTGCGACCATCGTGCTCGAAGATCGTAAAACAGTTAATGCTGACTGGTATACAACTGTTTGTTTACCAGAAGTTATCGGCGAGTTCCGAAAAAATAACCCAAGACGTCGTATAGTACTGCACCACGATAATGCTAGCTCGCACACCGCCCGGCAGACAATTGCGTTTTTAAAAGAACAAAACGTCGAAAATTTGGATCACCCGCCGTACAGTCCAGACTTAAGCCCTAATGACTTCTTCACTTTTCCAAAAATCAAGCAACGACTTCGTGGTCAACGGTACCGGACGCCTGAAGAAGCGGTTGAGGCATACAAAACGGCCATTTTGGAGACCCCGACTTCGGAATGGAATAAGTGTTTCGAAAACTGGTTCGATCGACACATTTTCTTTAGTTTTTTCAAACGACAGAACTTAAAAGGCACCCCTCGTAAACTGTAGGTCTACAATCTTTCAGAAGACAAAATTATCTGCAAATTAAAAGTTTCCATAATCACTGGTATTGGTAATATGGAACGCTCAAGAATGCCTTAGCTAGTATACTCTGTAAATTTTGTGACATTCAAACCCTCGCTTCTTAGAAAATGGAGTTCTAATTCAAACATTGTCGAGAACGGTGGCACAACTTGGCATTGTCGATGGATTTCAAAGTGACATCTGCAAGAGCTTTATCCACCTGTAGGACTTGCTTATAGATCATACAATGCCCCGCCGAGTGAAACAGAGTTACAAGGTTACGTGATCGTGTCTGCTGATGTATAGATAAAGCTAGTCCAATTTGTTTTGGTGTTAGTTTCTTGCCGCCACTCACAGCATAAAATATATAGAAAGTTACCTACACTAGCTAAACCATTCTTTAGCGTTCCATATTACCAAAACCAGTGATCATGGAAACTTTTAATTTGCTGATAATTTTGTCTTCTGAAAGATTGTAGACCTACAGTTTGCGCTAAAATGCACTTAATATGGCAAGAAAACTGGAAAAGGTAGAAATTTTCGTCGGTAGCTTTCCATAGATGATTCCATATCTTTGTTTCTAGAGGTCGTGGAAAAAATATTTCAATGCAAAAGTTATAGCAAATTTTGTGATCTACAATATTGCCGAACTACAGTTTCCACTAATATGCACTAAAACGTAAATATGGGAGGAAAACTGGACAAAGGTAGCAATTTTCGACGGTAACTCTCCATAGATGGTTCCATATCTTCGTCCCTAGGGGGCGTGTAAAAAATCTTGAAGGCAAATGTTTTAGCAAACTTTGTGATCTACAATATTGCCGAACTACAGTTTCCACTAATATGCACTAAAGCGTAAATATTGGAGGAAAACTGGACAAAGGTAGCAATTTTCGACGGTAACTCTCAATAGATGGTTCCAGATCTTCGTCCCTAGGGGTCGTGTTAAAAAATCTTTGAAGACTTTAGCAAATTTTGTTTTTACAATGTTGCAGAACCGTGATTAGTACTAGAATGAACGTTAACGCCTATACTAATAGGCAAAAAACGGATAAAAGTGACAGTTTTTTCAAGATGTCGGCGAAAGACATGAAGCTGGAGAGACGAAAATTTTTGGTAACCATGACCTTATTGTCGGACCTTTTTTACGGTACCGGAAAAACGATTTACAAAATGTACGACGAAAAATTTTTTTGTATGGGCTGCACCTTTTCCGGTATAACATTCTTCCGGGTCAAATTTCGGAAGGGCGACAGGCAGATCCGTATTCTGCAGGATCTGAACCCTCGGATAACGTTATCACCCCAACTGTTACATGATTTGCCGCTTGCATTCTAATTCTTCAAAAATGGTCCTAGACTATTAGGTCTTTTTGGGAAACAGATATCAAGCCAAACGTATCTCTTAGGAGAAACACATTTTGGGAAACACTTATGTCGGGAAACGGATTATTAAGAAAACGCATAAGAATAAATAATAACTACTTAGAAGCGAAACTCCCGGCTCCCGACGCGCGCTCGGCTCGGTGCGTTAAATACCTACAGCCTAGTGACACCTAAGGTGTCTAGTCAGTTAGGGGCGTCACACAGCTATAATATACAGGGTTATTTGTAAAATAGTAATAACCTCTCAGTGCTTGTTTACGGAGACGCGGGGCGTCGCGCGTAGCGTTGGGCGGCGCGGTCTGCACTAAATTCAAACATATGGCGTTGCATAAAAGCGTTTACCGAGAAGCGGTTTTACGCGCGTTTGCTTCAAATACAGCGTTACTTGCGGTGGAGCCCGCGGATAGCATCGCCGCGTTGCACGCAGCGTCGCACGCGTCAATAACGGCGGTTCCCGCCACTGCGCCCGCAGAGGGGCCCGCGGCGTTACCTTCTGACAGTCTTGTGCTCCGCCGCGCGCTCCGCTACACGCTCGAGAGCCCGCCACGGATGTAGCGGACACCGCTACTCTCTACGCCCCGCATCTTTATAAACAACACCGTACATTGCCATATGTTTGTGTTCGCGCGTGTGATGACGCGGTCCGCTGCACGCGCCGCCTCTCTGTAAACGGAAAAAACGCCCGACGCGCCGCGCAACGCCAACCCGGACGCCACGCGCGACGCTCCGCGTCTCCGTAAACAAGCCCTCAGGGTTTACTTATTCACATGATAAGCAACAATTGATCGCTCTAAATGTTAGTAACTCTACGGTAACCAAAGAATACCGCTATACAAATAAACAAATGCAGTGCGAAACACAGTGGCGGGCGGGGAAAGGGGTAAGGAGACAAGACGACCTTGACCTAATTATCTGCGTAGTCGTTCGCTTTGAATCGCCGGCGTCGGTGCGCACCGTGTGTATCGATTTCCGACAATGCGGGTAGTTAGCTCACGATGGCGTATCAGTATTCGAATGTTGAGTATACACGGAAATGGTGCGAATGCTTGCTAGGTGTGATGACAACATATCGGAGGCCTGCCTGATGTAAGTACGTACACCGAGTTATAGGAAAATGTTAGCCGCCACACAGCGATTACGAGATCACGGGCAATTCCAGCCTAGATCCAATGTCGTGGTCGTCCACCGCGGCTTACAGTACGTGAACAGGAAAACATCTGGAGTTCTTTGACGCCAATCCAGCAGCGAGCACCAATGATGCAATGATATACGAGGGGTGGCTGAAAAGTTATCTACCTGACTATGAAAGAATAGTACATTATTGCCTAGGCATGGAAGTAGGCAATTGCGGGCCGAGTATTGGTTTAAACGGACGAGATTGCGAGTCCGTTTAAAAATACGAAGCCCGCAATTGCTGTTCCTGCCGAGGCAAATATAGTGCTTTTCTCCAAAATCGCAAGAAATAATTTGTGTTGGAGTAAAATCTTCATCGCTTGAACTCATTTTTTGAATTGCATACAAACAGAAACTTCATGTGAAAAAACCATCACTCTTTACCACCTTTTTGTTTATGACAAGGAGAAAGCAAGCTTTGTTTTTAAAAAAACATAAGCTATTCCAGACACAGATAAAAAAGTTATGTTTCGAATAAAATTTGGATGTATAAGACTTGTGCCCTCATTTTATTATGGCCTTTTTCACTTTTTAAAAAGTTACAAGCTAGATAGTAATGGAATTTGTATGCAACATTGCGGGCTTGTGTAGCGAGCACGCAATGTTTTTTTTTTTTTAATTTGAGAACTGTCAGTAAACTATGTACTTCGCGTCTCATTATGTAGATAGGAATGTCCACATTTCCGGACATTTTTGAGAAAAATAGTTTTTTTTATTTTTCTATGTAATCCCCTTCTACCGAAATGCACTTGTTACATTTGTCAAATAATGACATTAACCCGTAAAAAAATATATCTTTTGGTTTCTTGTCAAAATAGTTGTTAGTTGTTGTGTTGTGCGGCTATCATCTCATCATCGGTATAAAATCTAAACCCCTGAGATCTTTCTTCAGAAGACTGAATAGGAAATAGTCACAGGTGGCTTAATCTGGGCTGTAAGGGGGATGTCGATTACATCGAAGCCATTTCTGGTCATGGCTAGGCGTGTTGTGCTAGCCGTATGCACAGGTGCATTGTCGTGCAAAATCAAAATTTCGTTGCAGAGTTTGCCTCTCCGTTTTTCTTTTATAGCGTGCTTCAGCTGGCAAAGTAAATTTGCGTAATAATTGGCTTTCATTGTTGTTTTTTTGGCACATAATCAATTATCAATATCCCTTCTGAATCCCAAAAAATGTCGCTATGAGTTTAATAGCCGAAGGACGAACCTTGACCTTCCAAGAAGGCTTTTCGTCTTTGAATTTCCATTGTAGGGACTCCTGTTTACTTTCTGGGTCCCATTGTCTAATCCATGTCTCATCACACGTCACAATCCTGGAAATAATGTCTTCCTCTTTCCCGCGACTCATGTCTAAAAACTCCTGAAAACATCTCACGGGGACCCAGCGTGCACTAACCTCAGACATATTCAAATGATCGTGAATTATTTCATTTACCCGTTCCTTACTTATGCCCACATCTCTAGCTATCTCCCACTGTTTTACTCGTCGGTCTTCTAGAATAACTTTTTTCACTTTGGCCACGTTTTCTTCAATGACAGCAGAAATTGGTGGTCCGCTACGAGGATCATCTTTTAGGCCCTCACGAAGTCACGACCCGATTTAAATTGTTTACACCAGAACTTTTATAGTAAAATCAGAAGGGCACAAAACACCTAATACAGGTAACATACGCTGTTTGATCTGTGATGACTAATGGCGTATTAACTTTCTTAGAAGAAAATTTATGACTGCATTCTGCTCAATTGTAACAATGATATTTTATATTTAGATATGTTATGCTCATACTAAAAGCACATAAAATCCGTCGCCAATTACTGACAGTGGCTACGTTGCCAGATTTCTACAGACAAAGACGGCAATCCGTAGCGAACGCTATTGTTAGAAAGAGATAAATAGTTGTTTCAAATTGCGTACCCGAATGACGTGGCGTGCCCGCTCATGGCCGCGTGATGGCCGCCACAAAATATGGAGATGTAAATAAAAAATGTAAAAAATATTTACGGTAGCTACGAATGAAATGAGACATCCTTTCTTCCTTTTATAGTTACGGTATAATTTCGGCGAAAAGCACAAGACCGGTCTGTGTGGAGAGCCTTGGGGGAGGCCTATGTCCAGCAGTGGACGTCTTTCGGCTGACATGATGATGATGATGATGATGATAATGTTACGCCGATGGCATAAGGCGTCTCATCTTTTATCGTTAATTTTGGTGCTTTAGAAGCGTTTTCAGCAGGCTGAAATATCGTTTCAGTCCGTTTCAGAGGTAGCTCTATCACATACCAAATTATTAGATTTTCGACCAACTTGCCGTTGTTTTCAGGCGCCTGAAACATGTTTTCAGTCCGTTTCAGGCCACCCTCTATCAGATGACGCCATAACCTGAAAACCCATTTTCAGGCATTTTCAGGACCCCTTATGGGCCTTTGAAATACATTTCAGTATATGGCAATTTTCCACTAAGAGTGACAGAGATAGCATGATTGGAAAGAGACAGCTATACTAAGAACCTTCCAGAAACGTGTGAAAGAGATAGCATGATTAGAAAGAGACAGCTATACTGAGAACCTTCCAGAAACGTGTGAAAGAGATAGCATGATTAGAAAGAGACAGCTATACTGAGAACCTTCCAGAAGCGTGTGAAAGAGATAGCATGATTAGAAAGAGACAGCTATACTGAGAACCTTCCAGAAATGTGTGAAAGAGATAACACGAAATGAGACGGCAACACGCGGAACATTCCAGACTCATCCAGATCCGTGAATCAAGGTCATTGCGATCGTAAAAACAACAAGGTAGTAAGGCGTAAGAACATTCTAGCAACGAACAGTCTCGATCGACCTTGACGGGGCGAAGTACATCGAACATTCCGGAAGGCGTTCTAGAATAATCGGACTCGGGAACTATAAAACGGCGGACACCGGTTGCGACGAGTCAGTCTTTACTTGGAAAGCGAACAGTGCGAATAAGAGCGACCCGAGCGATCATCTGAGTATTCGAAGTTTATTGTGCGATAATTGTTTTGTAACGGTTTAAGTGAGTGCGTAATTAAAGTCTAGTTTTGATTATCGGTGTATTCGTGCATTTCTATCAGTTACCTACCCCCACGTACGTAACATTTGGTGTCAGAAGTGGGATAGAAAATGCCAGTAACTCCGCGAGATCAAGAGCAGGAGGGGGTCAAAACCCGGAGCCAAACTGCAGCCGATGACTCAGCAGCTACCCCTGGTACGTCTACCGCTACCGCACCGGCTACAGCAGCGTCAATTAAGCCGGAGTTTGACCTTAACGCGATTTTAATCCTCTTAAAGGAACAATCAAGAGCACAAGAGGAACAATCGAGAGCTATCCGTGATGAACTACGGGGTCAAAAGAAATCCCAAGAAGAACAATCGAGAATTCTCCTAGAGGTACGAGAGGCCACTTCAGAATGGAAGAAGGAAATAACTGAGGTTCAAGAAAAACTGGTTGACTTGGACATTAAGTTCGAGAACCGTCTTCAGGGAGTTAATGAAAAGGTTGAAAATCACCTCCATGACTTCAAGGAAAAAGTTGAGGACCACGAGAATCGCCTCCAGACCATAAGAAACGAAGTGAAAAAGCTAGAAATCAAAGTGGTCAACGGTACCTGTGGACCTGAAATATCCAACCCTGTAGCTGGAAGATTCAAAGTACCTCCATTTGATGGAACTTCATCATGGACGGCCTATAAATTGCAGTTTGAGTCGGTTTCCCAGGCGAATGGCTGGAACAAGGACCAGGCGAAGACGGCTCTAACTTTGGCACTTCGAGATGAAGCCCTCACCGTGCTGGAAGCCTTGGGAGAGAATAAGACATACGACCGCCTCCTTGAAGCTTTGGAGGCACGTTATGGTGACAGCCATCTCGAGCACGTCTTTAGAGCTCAGCTTAAGGATCGAGCCCAGGGACGTAATGAATCATTACAACAGTGGGCCCTGGAAATAGAAAAGTTGGTCAGGAAAGCGTACCAAAGTGCATCGGCTTCATTTGTGGACAGCATGCTAGTGCAGGCCTTCATCGATGGAATCCGTGATTTAGAAGTCAGAGCTGCTGTGCGACTAGGACATCATGGGAGCGTGAAGGATGCAGTTGCCCACGCCTTGGAGGTCGAAGATGTACGCCAGGACTCCAGGCCTTTTAGGGTGCGAGAAGTTTCGGCCAGGGAGCCAACTGCTCCTCGCCGTGAATTTGGGCCAAGGTGTTATTGGTGTGGAGAACGCGAGCACATACAATCTAGTTGCCCAAAACGAAATAGAACACAACGAGATACAACAGGCCCAACGGAGAGGCCAGCGGGCTCTGATGCATTAGAGCCGCATCAGGGAAACGAGTAGAAGCCAGGACTAAGGGACGAGTGCTGGCTGGTGGTCAAAATGTCCCAGTTATGATCTCACAGGCGAATGATGGGAACAGTCTGGTCGTCAAAGGAGAAATTGGTGGAATACCATGTCACCTTACTATAGACACCGGAGCTTCTCGGACTGTGATCAGTTCTCGGCTACTGAAACATTTAATCAGAGATCATCTAGTCCGACCCAAGCATCTTCAGCTGCAAACGGCTACCGGCCAGTACATTTCCGTCCTGGGGGAGAAAGGAGTGGCGGTGCAAATTGGGGAAAAGAACTACTGGCACAAAGTCATCGTTGCTAACATCATCGACGATTGCATTATTGGATTGGATTTTATGAGAAAACATGGCTGCAAAATCGACTTGAAAGGCGGAGTCCTGAAATTCGGAGTTGATGAAGTGCCTATGGAAGGTGGCGTAAGTGGACAAGTCTACTGCGCCAGAAGGACCATTCTTCAACCAAGATCGCAAGCCCTAGTTCCTGTAAAATTACCACACTATGCAGGACGAGGATCTCATCGCTGCGTATTAGTAGAAAAAAATGATGGTAGTCAACCGTGGATAACAGCTCGCACGGTTGTGACAACGTCATCTGCAGCGTTTATAAGGGTCCTAAACCTCAGCGACTCTAAACATGCCCTTAGTAAAGGAAGCCTTATCGGGACTTGCGAAGAAATTTCTTGGATACGAAGTTGCCAGGGATCGAATGGAAGCGGACAACCTGCAAGTAGAGGAGTGGACATTACAGGATTATTGGATGGTTGCCAAAACAATCCCACGAAGGAAGAACTCCTGAAGGCGCGTAATTTACTGCTGCGTTACAGCAATGTTTTCTCTGCGCACGACGGTGATATTGGAAGAACTGGAGTTGTACAACATGAGATCAACACTGGCGGAACCATGCCTATCCGACAACGTCCTCGGCGAGTTCCAGTAGCTCGCGAAAAGGAAGTGGAAGACATGATTGAAGAGATGAAGAAGAACAGAGTTATTGAGCCATCAACAAGTCCTTGGTGTTCACCGGTAGTTTTGGTAAAGAAGAAGGACGGCACTATGAGATTTTGTGTTGACTATCGCCGACTTAACGATGTAACCAAAAAGGATTGTTATCCACTGCCACGAATCGATGACACGTTAGACACTTTAAATGGAATGAAATGGTTTTCCACGTTGGATTTAAAAAGTGGCTACTGGCAAGTGGAAATCAAGGACCACGATAAGGAGAAAACCGCCTTCTCGACCGGAAAGGGACTGTGGCAGTTCAATGTTATGCCGTTTGGACTGTGTAATGCACCAGCAACCTTTGAGAGATTGATGGAACAAATACTTGCTGGTCTACTTGGAGATACTTGCCTGGTATATCTGGATGACATTATAATTGTTGGTAGAGACTTCGACGATCACCTTAGAAAATTGGAGCAAGTTTTGGCTAAGCTGCGAGATGCGAACCTGAAACTCAGCCCGAAAAAATGCTCACTTTTCAAGCGTAAGGTGAATTATTTAGGACACGTGGTGTCAACAGACGGTATCCAGACAGATCCTGACAAGATAAGTGCCGTTAAGGATTGGCCTATACCGAGGGACAAGACCGCAGTTCGTGCCTTTTTGGGACTTTGCTCATATTATCGACGTTTCGTGAAAAACTTTTCAGATATAGCGAAGCCGTTGCACCAGCTTACGGAAGAGAAACGAAGATTTGACTGGAATGATCAGTGTGCAGCAGCTTTTGCCGATCTCAAACAAAGGCTTTGTGAAACTCCGATATTGGGATACCCAGATCCTGAGAATGATTTTATAGTTGACACAGACGCAAGTAATACTGGTGTCGGAGGAGTTTTGTCACAAAAGAAAGGAGATCAGGAAGTTGTTATCGCCTACTTTAGCAAGTCACTATCGAAACCAGAGAGGAATTACTGCGTCACTCGGAGAGAATTGCTGGCGGTTGTCAAGACTTTGCAGCATTTCAGTAAATATCTGCTTGGGCGCAAATTTCGTATCAGAACTGACCATGCTGCTTTGAAATGGTTATTGGAGTTTAAAAATCCTGAGGGTCAAGTAGCACGATGGATTGAACAACTACAGGAATATGACTTTATTATTGAACATCGCAGTGGAAAATCACACGGCAACGCGGACGCGCTTTCCCGAAGACCTTGTCCGGATGACTGTAAACATTGTGTAAGGCAAGAGGGCAAAGATTGTGTGAGAATGTTGCGGACTGATACTGTAAGTGAAGAATGGAGTAATGAAGTCATGCAACAAGCGCAGCAAGAAGACCAGGACATTAAACCCATTTTCGATTGGATCAAAGCAGGCGTTCCCAAACCGAAATGGTGTGAAGTAGCCCCAATGAGTACTGTAACAAAAAGCTACTGGGCCCAATGGGAAAGTCTGATCATGCATAATGGCGTACTGTGCAGAAAATGGGAGACGGAAAATGGAAAGGATGCTCACCTACAGGTAGTTGTTCCAAGAAAAAGGGTAAGTGATGTGTTGAGATCCTTCCATGACGGAATATCCGGTGGGCACCTTGGAGTGAAGAGGACCTTAATGAAAGTTCGGCAACGCTTCTACTGGATTCACTGCCGTGAAGATGTGGAAGACTGGTGCAGGAAGTGTACAAACTGCTCATCAGTTAAGGGGCCGCAAACACGCAGTAGAGGTGCGCTCAAGTTGTACAACGTTGGAGCACCTTGGGAAAGGATTGCTTTGGACGTCGCAGGCCCGTTTCCAACATCCGAATCCGGGAACAAGTACATCCTCGTTGTAATGGATTACTTCACCAAATGGCCTGAAGCATTTGCGATTCCTAACCAAGAAGCAGTCACAGTCGCGGAGAAATTAGTGATGGAAGTGTGTTGTCGATTTGGGGTGCCTCTCGAAATTCACAGTGATCAAGGCAGGAACTTTGAGTCCCAGGTGTTCCAGGAGACTTGCCGAATTATGGGTATTCATAAGACCAGGACAACGCCATATCACCCACAATCGGACGGAATGGTCGAGAGATTCAACCAGACGCTGGAAAGACATTTGGCCAAGGTGGTTGAAAGTCACCAAAAGGATTGGGATAGGCATATTCCTCTCTTCCTGATGTCATACAGGTCGGCAACTCACGAAAGTACGGCTGTCACTCCAGCTTACGTGAACTTCGGAAGAGAACTTCGCTTACCTGCAGACCTTTTAACCGGACGTCCTCCAGATTCGCCGAAATCGATCACCGAGTATGCCAGTGATTTGCGAAACCGGATAGACGATGTTCACAGTCATGTTCGTGAACACGGACTTCAAGCCAGTGCGAAGATGAAAACACGTTATGACCTTAAATCTAACCAAGTAGGGTTCGAGGAAGGTTCATTGGTATGGCTGCATAACCCCATGCGAAGAAAAGGGAAATCCCCGAAACTATCACCGAATTGGGAAGGGCCATACAAAGTAGTCACAAAGATCAACGACGTTACGTATCGGATACAGCGGAGCCAGAGAAGTCCCTGCAAGGTTGTCCACGTTGACCGACTAGCGAGATACTACGGAACTAATAATGCTCGGGACGAGCATGTCTTAGGAGGGGGTAGTGTTACGCCGATGGCATAAGGCGTCTCATCTTTTATCGTTAATTTTGGTGCTTTAGAAGCGTTTTCAGCAGGCTGAAATATCGTTTCAGTCCGTTTCAGAGGTAGCTCTATCACATACCAAATTATTAGATTTTCGACCAACTTGCCGTTGTTTTCAGGCGCCTGAAACATGTTTTCAGTCCGTTTCAGGCCACCCTCTATCAGATGACGCCATAACCTGAAAACCCATTTTCAGGCATTTTCAGGACCCCTTATGGGCCTTTGAAATACATTTCAGTATATGGCAATTTTCCACTAAGAGTGACAGAGATAGCATGATTGGAAAGAGACAGCTATACTAAGAACCTTCCAGAAACGTGTGAAAGAGATAGCATGATTAGAAAGAGACAGCTATACTGAGAACCTTCCAGAAACGTGTGAAAGAGATAGCATGATTAGAAAGAGACAGCTATACTGAGAACCTTCCAGAAGCGTGTGAAAGAGATAGCATGATTAGAAAGAGACAGCTATACTGAGAACCTTCCAGAAATGTGTGAAAGAGATAACACGAAATGAGACGGCAACACGCGGAACATTCCAGACTCATCCAGATCCGTGAATCAAGGTCATTGCGATCGTAAAAACAACAAGGTAGTAAGGCGTAGAACATTCTAGCAACGAACAGTCTCGATCGACCTTGACGGGGCGAAGTACATCGAACATTCCGGAAGGCGTTCTAGAATAATCGGACTCGGGAACTATAAAACGGCGGACACCGGTTGCGACGAGTCAGTCTTTACTTGGAAAGCGAACAGTGCGAATAAGAGCGACCCGAGCGATCATCTGAGTATTCGAAGTTTATTGTGCGATAATTGTTTTGTAACGGTTTAAGTGAGTGCGTAATTAAAGTCTAGTTTTGATTATCGGTGTATTCGTGCATTTCTATCAGTTACCTACCCCCACGTACGTAACAATAATTTAGCAGCATATAAAAACACAAGACGGTATTTTTTATGACTTATATTTGTTGCATTTCGGTAATAAAACTTTACTGTTTTTGTCGCGTGCGTGTCAGCGGCCACGGCGCGACTGAAAGATAGCAAGGCAATTACCTTCCTTTTCGAGGAACGCTTTTGCGCGCAGATGACCTATCTTAATATAAAATATCATTGAATTTTAATCAAATTAGTTTTTTCAAGGGACATGTTCCAAGCAACGAAGTGAAAAAAACAAATGAAAAGCAACGAACAAATGAGCGCTTTCATAGTGGCCAGTATTTTTTTTAACTATACATAGGCTAGGTAGATAACTTTTCAGCCACCCCTCGTAGTATGGTTCTTACACTCTTTTTCATCTAAGATGAGTCCTGTGACAGCCGTATTTCGTAATTTCAATCTACTACTATGCCCCCATACGACGTACTTAAAAATAGGCGATTAATTATTTAAGTTCCAGACCGCGTCGCTAGGTGTGTACCAGTGTGTTTTTTATGTAAAGTTAAAGAAACAAGTATAATACGTGTTTATGAACTGTCACAGGACTCATCTTAGGTGAAAGAGTGTAGTTTATTTTGAATTAAGCCAGTCCTAAGCCTGGTAAAGTATGAAGGGATTGTAGATTCAGTGTACGGTCGAAGGCATAACGTTTACATTCTAGTACCTAGGCGATTTAATGTCTTGTTTGAACTGCCACACAAAATTGTCAGAGGAGTTAAAGCGCCAAAGTACTAAAATGTAAGCAATGATTTAGCTTGACAAGTGGGTAATGGAAACAAGTTACAATTATCAATAACAAGATATGTGGCCGTGGAATGAATGAACTAATGAAGCGAGCGCAAAGTACCCCATCTAAAAATTATGACTTAGGTACTACAAATAACAGATCTAAAAAGTGTCAGATAGTACAACAAAAACTTAAAAGTATTTTTTTGGGATATCTATTACGTTTTGTAAAAAGTCTTCGAACAAAAGTTGTTGTTTATGATGTTAATGATTTAACCCTGAGAGGTTATTATTAGTATTTTATAAATAACCCTGTATATTAATATGCCAACATATATATTATAGCAATGCATCTTATGACATGTGTTCCGTACTAGTTATATTAATGTATGTATGTATGTATGTATGTAAACTCTTTATTGCACATAAACAACACATGTTTGCATTAATATAGATATCGTACATAGACGAACTTATCCCATATATGATCTCTTCCAGTTAACCCTTGGATTAGAATAAGCAAGGACAATGCAGAAGGATAGACAAATTAATAAAATTACAGGAAATAACAAATAGTACATACAACAGTGAAACAAGGAGAAAATGAAATATCTTCTTTAATAAAATACATAAATAGATAATAGAATATACTAATATTCAGGGTGGAAAGTTCGAATGCCACATGGAAGGCAACTACCTTAAATATTGGAAATATCACATTCTGTGTAAAGGAGACTTTCCTTTATTTTTAAAAACTATAAACTCTGCATTTATGGATTTTTGGAAAATCGACTGTCTCTACCTCGAAGCGGTCGGTGAAATGCGGTAAAATAACATGCCGTATTTTATGATGCAGATCGAAAGGGTTACCGATATGTTTCATTTATCTCTAAATAACAAACATAATAAAAATAACGGAAGGCCATGAATACTAGCAATTACCATTTAACGTTGTTTTCATCCGTCACGGAAAATGTACCGCAGCTACCTTAAATATTGGAAATAGCAAATTTTTGACTTACTTTTATTTTAGAAAATAATAATACTGCCTTTATGGATTTTTGAAAAATATCCTGACTTAACCGGGAATCGAAAAGGGGAGTTATTCTCTCAAAAAACGGCGGTCGGACGGACGGACGAGCGAATCGAAGCGGCAAGTTTAAGTAGTCCCGTTCTAGCGAACAAAACGCATTTTAGCGCATACATTGTCAATTAGGCAGCCTTATACGTTCGAGAAGTCATGCTGCCAAATTGAATACACGCGATAAAATGTGTTTTGTTCACTCTGACGGGACTACTTAAACTCGCCGCTTGGACAATCACTCGCCCGTCCGTCCGTCCGTCGTTGTTGAGAGAATCACACCCCAGGTCAAATATGACAGAAATAACATGCCGTATTTTAAGATGAAAATCGAAAGGGTCTTTCATAGCTATAGTTTACAATACCATGAATTAAATAAAGACCTTGAAAATTAAGAATTACTTGTATTGCGAATTGTCATTACCTAACCATTTAACAATTGTTCGACTCCCGGTTAAGTAAGGCTATTTTTCAAAAATCCATAAATGCAAAATTTATTATTTTCTAAAATAAATGCGAGTCTAAAATTTGCTATTTCCAATATTTAAGGTAGCTGCGGTACATTTTCCGTGACGGATGAAAACAACGTTAAATAGTAATTGTTAGTATTCATGGTCTTCCGTTATTTTGAAAAGTATATTGAAAAGGAGTGACAGAATATGGCCATCCCTGCGACGGCGGATGGGCAACCACTTGAGTTGCACGCGGTACTGGGATATATGGTAAAATTTCCGCAAACCGAAAATATATCTTTACAGACGTTTTGCGGACGCTCAAGCTTGTCAAGCAGTTCCTCCCTGAGGTCAAGAAACGCTATGTCTCCATAATCAAGAGGAGGAAGTAATAAGGAACGAGCAAGAGTAAGCTTAGTGTTAAATGGTAGAAAATTTAGTAGCCGCCTCAAGGAATACAGGAAAGTGAAGAGCTTACGGCTAACATTATTAACATGGGCTGTCCAGGACAACGTCTGGTCTATCGTGACACCCAAGTTTTTAACAGTGGATGAGAAGGGGATCGGAGTCCCATCGTAGAGAACATTGGGCGTCACAACTCCAGATAGTTTAGTGACGTAATGAGGGCTACCAATGACAATGGCTTGTGACTTCGTAGCATTAACCATTAACCCAAACCTCTCCGCCCAGCAACGGATAGAGTCGAGATCACTATTCATTTGACTTATCAAGGCGGGAAAATCATTTAGAGCAGCCCAGGCGTAGATTTGCAAATCGTCCACGTAAGGAGATATGAGGAGCGAAGTGAGTTAGAAATACCGTTAATGAAAATGGAGAAAAGCAGGGGAGAAAGCACTCCACCCTGGGGGACACCAGGTGACAGATGACACCATTCAGAGTAGCAGTCATCAACCCTGGCACGCTGGCGCCTCCCAGCGAGGTAAGCGCGAAACCAAGAAAGAGCAGTTGTAGAAAGATGGAGGGTATTAAGAATCCCAAGAAGAATATCAAAATCCACAGTATTGAAAGCGCTACTGAAATCCAATAAAACAAGAACTGTGAGCTTCTTGTGCTCAATATTAAGATGAATGTCATCGGTGACCTTCACTAAAGCAGGGACATTGCTATGCACGGGGCCGAAACCGGATTGAAAAGGATTAAGGAGATTATGCCTGATGAGATGAGAAAGGAGACGACGATTAACATAATGCTCAATAACCTTCGACAAGACTGGAAGGATTGATATAGGACGGCAATTAGTGAAAGAAGCAGGGTTTGAGCACTTAGGAAGTGGAATAACGTGGGCATACTTCCACATGTAGGGAAAAGTGGCGGAGGAGAAGGAGAAATTGATGATGCTATATAGGATAGGGGCTATAAAGTCCGCCGCGAGCATAAGCATGTCTATGTCTAAGCCAAGACAGTCTTCACTGACAGCTTTCGTCTTAATAGTCTTAAGAATGGCAAGCATTTCTTGGTGAAATATCTACGAGTTCGAAAGGAGGAAAGTTGGGGTGTGGGGCATTGGCAAGAAGAGCTAGAGTAAGATCCTTATTGGAGGGGTTCAGAGCAACCGGAGAAGTACAGAAGAAGTTGTTTAATGCGTTTAAATCCATAAAGTCTGAGGGTGATTGTTGTGCCTTACCCACCCCAAGAGACTTTAGAATTTTCCACATCTTAGTGGGAGGACAATCTTCAATGGACTTGTGAATGTATTGCCGTCTAGCATCCCTACATGCTTTATTACACCGGTTACGAAGTTTTTTTTTAAAATTATTTAACAATTCAAATTACACTTTAAATACTATACATTTATATTCCCGCCAAACTGTTACGTTTGATGGCGAGACGCGCTCAGTTTTTATACTACTTAACCTATTAAACTTATCCTATAAACAAATAACAATTTCGTGGGCCACATTAAAGAAGGACATGTCTATGCATACACATACACATACATACACATACACACATATACACATATATACATATATGTATACATGCACACACATACATATACATACACATACATATACACACATACAAGCAGCATAATAATAATATGATATAAATCGAGAAAGCACATGCCTGCGCATATACACATACACAAACACACACTCAATCATGACAGTCGAGAAGATACTCCCCTACCCTACCCTAGATGATTTCCCTCCGAGGGGTTACGCCGCAATCTAACGCGCGCGCGGTCCCTCTTAGCCATGAGCGACTTTATATCCAGAGTTAGCCAAGGTGCACGAAGATGTTTAACTCTCGTCGGTTTCAGAGGTGCGTGCTTGTCGAAAATATAGTTGGTTCCAGATAAGATGACGAAAATGCGCTTAAAACCAACCATTACCAACATCTATTGTTCAATTGTTATCTTCAAGTAGGGTTGTAAAACAATTACGCAGGTGTGTCGGTACGGCCAAAGTATACTGTGAACAAACAATCTTGATAATTTCGATCTTGTTTGTCGGTATTTTACCGCACGACGTGCGTTTCTAAAATAATAATTAAATACTGTGTCAATTACTTTGTACAATTTTTGAATAGTATTAAAAAGACATTGTTACCTGAATGTTAACCGCACTGTACCTAATTGTATTTGGAAAACAATACACCTACTTAAATGTGACCGGTTCAGGTAAAACCCACTAATCCTAACGTCGGTTGTTTAAGGGAGGGGAGAAATTTCATTGTTAAACTAAAAACAATAGGAAGGGATGTGTATAGTGATAAGGTACATTCTAGGTTTAAGTGCAACATTTTATTAGTGTATAACTGGATTTTGCTCTGTTAGTACATGTGTTATATTTGCAATACTGATCTCTTTTTTACAAACTGGCTATACTTTAAGTACTGGACTTTGATTGCTTCTGATTGGATTTTGGTGTACTAAGTTTTCGACGACCCCGGCTACGTTTTACTGGACTTCGATTGCTTCTGATTGGATTTTGGTGCACTGTGTTTTTGATGACCCTGGCTACGTTTTACTTGACTGAACTGGCATGATGTTCCGACCTTGGGAAGATACACCAACAAATCCGAGTATTGTGACTTTGGGCAATGGTGCTAAAGAAGTTAGTGCTCCAGAAAATCAAGTAAATCAGTGCGATTTATTCGGTAGACATTTTAATACGGGAATGCAGCAGTTAGTTTTGAATGTGTACAAGAATATCACAAAAAAACTAGGACCACATGGAGCATTAAAATTAACTTCAGAATTAACGGAAGTGAGCTACACTAGAGCATATCGGATTGTTCATCATGGACTTCAAGAGACCCCGCACACTCGCAAAAAGGATGCGTTTAAAAAAATTGACAGTTTTACTAAAGAATGTGTAATACGTCACATCTATGACTGTTACAAAAACAATATAGTGCCAAGTTTATCACAATTGCTCGAGAAATTGGAAGAGGATGGCGTTGGATTCCCATACAAAAGAACAGCGTTATATAGATTTTTGAAAAAATGTGGATTTTGTTACACAGTATTGGATGCAAGACGCGTCGTTATGGAGTCACCGAGACTAGTGAAACTGCGAAATGAATACATAGAGAAAATTCGTTTATTGCGTTCTCAAAATAGAAATATAATAACATTAGATGAAACATGGTACGACACCCACGAGGTTTTGTGATAAATCTGGTAAATGCGTTCTAAATGCACCATCTTCTCGCGGTAAAAGAATTATAATCTTACACGCTATCAACGAGCAGGGATGAATAGCAGGAGCATTGTTATTGTCTGCAAAAAACATCAAAAACTGTAGTGCGGATTATCATGAAGATATGACTGCCAATTTATTTGAAGAATGGTTCAGATATCAGTTACTGCCAAATATTGCACCAAATAGTGTAATTGTTATGGATAACGCTTCCTATCATTCACGGCAATCGCAGAGTACCTTCACAGAGTATTTAAATTTCAATTGCATACAATTTTGACAAATCTCGCATGTTACTTGATATCGAACGATATAATAGTAGGGGCTGACTCTAGTTTGCCTCTGGTTTAATAAAAACTACGGTTGCGTGATATCTAACATGCGTGAGATAAGTTTTCATTTACCTCCATTTTTGACGTTCTGTTTGTTTTGTCGCAAAAATTAGTTTGTTTTGTTGTTTATAAATTACCTACCTATTTACCATTTACCGCTTTCGTGAAAAATTAGCAATTAAGATAGTGATCGAGATATTTCGGGGACGACACCTGATATGACAGAGCAACGAATGTAATACATGACTTGTTACCAGCAAAGTCATCGCCCAGTCTATAACGACATCATAGATCGCAAACGCGCATGTAACTACGATTTTTTAATATTTTGTTAGGTCCCTTGAGAGTAGTTAATACCCAAGTTTGAAACCCTGAAAACGCTGTGCTACCCCCATGGTGCTCGAAAAACGACGAAATTTTGTCACTTGTTTCAGTTTTTTCGAAAAAATTACCCTAAAGAAGCGTTTTTCCAGAATCTTTGGTTATTCTTTAATAAAGATACCTAAATTTGCTACAATTAGAACGTACCCTGAGCTCACTGTGTCCATTGGTTGCGGAGATACAGCAAGTCGAAGATGGACAATGTGCGCAGAGCCCGCTCCTCCGACCCTGCTTAAAATGGGGACTTGCCAATGCAAAAAGAGGTTGCTTAGGGTCGTGCACTTGCAGACAGGCTGGGCTCAGGTGCTCTATCCTATGTTCCTTTTGCCACGGGTGAAATTGCAACAACGCCATCCCTATCGTCCTGGACGAGGAAGATGAGGATATGGACGACCCAACACCATGTGCCGGCCCGCTTCCACTACAGAAAACATTATCGCTCTTCCCCAACTCCTCCCCACTGATCTAGACTGGATGAGACCTGGTCCTTCCAAAAGGACGAAAGTCTTAACTGTTTTTGCTTGACCGTGTAAATAGTATTATTTTATAGTTTAAATATATGTTTGCTGTGTTTTTTTAAGTTAACGTTTATTTGTTTTGAAACCATATGTTATTACATCTAAAATGTCAATTGGACACTTTTTGGTTTTCTTTAAGAAATACATTCATACATTTTTCAGAACAATGTTTTTATCATTTAACCAAAATCAGATATTTTAATAGTTATTATATTTTTGAGAAAACTATGAAAGCTAGAGGCACTACTTTGGTATTAAATTGAAGCTAGTTAAATTGTACACTAATTCTTATCTCAACTTTTATTGTAGGACTATTAGTTTAGCCAGTACGTAACTTGGAAAATGATCTTAACACGAAATTTTCCTTTTGTTGAAAATAAAGACAGTGTTTGACAAGCTGTATCTCCGCAACTAATAGCCTTACAGTGCTCAAATTAGGCTTAAATTGTAGCCAATTTAGTACGCTTTATTAAAGTATAGCACAAAGATACTCGAAAAACGCTTCCTTTATTTTTAACATATATCACGTGAGTAAAAAAAAGGTAGAAATGAAAAGAAGTTGGACATGACTTTTGTCTTTTGCCCATTTTTTTATTTTTTTGTTCTAAAGTGCATTATTTTTATTCCAAAAATAGACTTCACATCCTTAATTTATCCGAAAATGATATATTGGACGCCATAACAAGTACAGGGCCTCTATTTCTAGACTACAAACGATATCGTATTTGACCTGCTATGGAATGGTTTTATACTCATTCCGTCATTACTGTCAAGTAAATAGGAGTTGACAGGTCAAATACGATATGGTTTTTACCGCCTAGAGTACCGGCCCAATTTTTGAGAAATAATATGGCTTAAATTAAAGCACGGCAGCGTCAAACTCCGTTTCGAATTTTAAAGAGTAGGTATGCCTTGGAGACGGCTAAAAAGTACGTAGAGTTGTATGATTGGTACTACATGCCATAAACCGTGCATAAATTGTTAATTCACGGAGCTGATATCATCGCCAGCCATGCCATTGTACCTATTGGAAGTATCACGGAAGAAGCTTCAGAAGCCCGAAATAAAGATTTTAGGAGGTTCAGGGAACATAACTCCAGGAAGAAAAGCAGACAAGCATCCAACGAGGATATTCTCAAGATGCTAATTTTATCCTCTAATTACTGCAATGAGACCGACCCTGGATGCAAAGAAGAAACAGGCGTTTTTTATAGAAACGATAGACCTGGGGCCTATTGCATAATTAGACTAATAAAATTAGAAAATAATACAAGTTACTAGTTAAAAATTTACAAGCTGCGTTATTTTGTGTTGCATAATTATTTTGTGTTTTCACTAATTATATTAGAAAATTGTGTTGCATAAATTTCTAATAATATCGTGAAAGTTACAAGTAAATTCATCATTATTTACAAGTACTAATAAATTTTGTTGCATAATGTATTTTTACTAACTTGTAATAAGTGTACTAATATTATCAGCAAAACACAAAATTACAAGTAAACAAGTTGGCTGAGTGAGGTAAACCTTTGCCCATCTGTGGACTTTGCAATTAAAAAAGAAATATTGGCGGGAACAGTAAACGTCAACGTAAAACTTTATCTGAAATTTCTAACTTCGAAAATGGGTGGTAAGCGAGAAGAACAAAGAAAATTGAAAATGTGCATCTTAAGTAAAATTAAGGAGCAGAAAGATGTCTTGTTCGGTCCCTTTTCAACAAAGGTCACTAAAGATATTCGCAGTAACGCCTGGAGAAATATCGGTGCATATGCCCAAAGCTTGGGGATTATCAGAGAAAATAAGAATTGGGCGTATGTTCGTGATGTTTGGTGGGCAAATGTGAGAAAATTATCCGTGGTAAGTACCTACAACTTGTCTTCTAAGCGTGCAACTACCATTATTACTTATTATTCAACAATAGGTGTAGGTATGTAGGTGTATATTATACATATAAGTTTTGTTTAGCCTGTATGTTAATTTATAAACAATATACATTTTTTACAACAACTATATCTATATCATATCATATTTTTACTCGACTTCTAAAAGAGGAGTGTAATGTTTTATTGATTTAATGAGGTAGTTTTTTAAGGTTCTTAGTTCACTCGTAGAGGCTGGTCTGGTGGTACGATTTCGATGCAAATAGGGTCGTTAAATTCGGCAAAGCGTCGCAAGGGATACTTTGATTAAAAAAACTAACATATACAGGCTATATCATAAAAACTGTTATGCAATTGTCGTCTAGGTATATAAAAATAAGCAGCCGGGTTTTTAAAGTTGACTAATCTTTTGTTATAGGAGAAACGAGATAATGCTAAAAAAACAGGCTCTGGAGGAGGGCCCGACTGTAAAGAAAATGAAATTGATGTTCTCGTTTATGATATACTCGGAAAAGAGTCACCAGTTTTAGAAGGTCTAGGCGTGGATGAGCATCTGCAAATTGAATTGAACCTAGATTCTGAGCAAAAGATACAAGAAACCCTACAAGAGACAGTAGATAATACGTTCGAGACATTAATCAATTCCGAACTTAAACAAAATAATAACAACATTTTAAAAAGGGACTGGAAAGGAAGAGAAGGAATAAACGAAAACAAAGATTTATTACAAAAAAAAATGAAATTAACGTTAGATATTTTGGAGAAAGAAAACATATTAAAAGATCTACAAATAAAAAATGTTGAACGAGATAATTACCTAAAAGATTTAAAAATTTTGAATTTGGAATTACGGTATGGGCTCCCAAGATCCAAGTTTACAAGTAATTTGGAGCAATTTACACTAGCTGTGTTTATTCCAGAATCTACATCCGATAATCAAAATGATACGGATACCGCGTACACAGATCAGGAACAGTCACAATATTGACGTTTGTAATCATTAATTTGTGTACTTTAGCAATAAAAACAATGAATTTCATCGATTGTTCAAATTTCTTTATTAATAAAAGTTAAGAAAATAAATGTTTTTTCCTTAAAAAGTTAGTTAATAGTACATTGATGGATGACATATAGCTAGACATCAACAAATTAAAAGCCTGACTCACTAGAAAATCGTACAATTAGTTGTAAGTCAAATTTTTGAAACTTCATAATGATTGGATTTAATTTATGTATTTAAGAGCTAATTTAGGTATTTTCTTACGATGTCATGTTAGCCATGTAGTAAATCCAATCGTATGACGACGTAGTTAGCCTAGTCTATCATGACCCTGCCTGCAAAGCTAGTGGTCCCGGGTTCGATCCCCGGTAAGGTCAAATATTTGTTTGATGAGAATGATGAGCATGAATTTTTTATCTATATAAGTATGTTTGTCATTGTATAGTAGGGTGACGATACCAATGATGGACACTTTTATCTGACAGGCACCAGTAATGGACACTTCACTCTTAATTCAAATTTCATATGGTCCTAAATTGATTGTTGCAAAACAAATGAATAACCCTTATGTTCCGTAAAATAAGAATCAAGTGTCCATCATTGGTCCTCGTCCATTACTGGTTCCATCACCCTAGCTACCCATAGTATAAGCCATAATGATTATTTATATATTTAATAAGTTTCAAACAACTTGACCTACATCTTCATTTTAACAAGATTTAATACTAAGTATTTATGATGACATAGACTGTATTATTTCTTGTTGGCGTCGAAGTGCACTCAATGCAGGAGCCTCATCATTTACATTTCGATGATTTTCTTGTTCCACTGGTGGAGTGAATGATTCCAAATCTTCACCTTCCCGGGCAATGTTGCACAAAGTTGCACAGCAGACAACGATATTTGCTGCAAATTTTGGGTTGACTCTTAGATGATTCAGGCAGGGAAATTTTTCCTTTAATATTCCAAAGGAACACTCTATAATCTGCCTTGTTGCTTTGATATCAAGTTCTAAACACATACTCTCAAATTGTACCATGACAGTAATTGTGGCAAATACATGTATCTTGTTTAATCCTATACCATTTACAAATGTAGATACAGGTAGAAGGTGACATCCTAATTTTTTAGCTATAGATTCTTTAATGAGGCAACAATTGGCTCCTGTATCAATTAAAGAGTCAATTGTCACTCCATTAATACGAACTGGGGTGAGATTCAATTTCGCTTGTCTAAAAAATGTACTTCGTTTGTAGGAACCGTGACTAAAGACGAAGATGTTATTCGTTGCTTATGAAAGCACACCGACTCCGTGTGGCCGACTTTTTTACAGTAGGTACAAATTTTCACCTGTGATTTATATGGCTTAGGAGTCGGTGGGGTTTGATTAGCTACTTGCGGTTGCTGTGATTGGGAAGAAGAATTTTTAAAGCATTGCGATTGTACATGTCCAAATTGGTTACAAAGGTAACATTTCTTATCAGCATTAAACCTAACTCGTTTTGCCCCACTGGGTCCTGCACCACTGTTCGTATCCTTATCTTCTAAAGGTCGTTTATTGGATTTCGCATAAGTCGATACCAAAGTAATTAAAGCAGAAGTTGTGCTAACACCGCTATTCAAAGACGCCATCCTAACGCCAATATCCCTAATACCTCCACAAATCAATTCTATTAGTTGAGTCTCGGTGAAAGAGATTTTAGTGTTCCTTAATAATCTTAATTTTTCTCTGACGTATTCACTATACGATTCAGATGTATCAGATGTGTGTAATACGGCTTTAGTGAGTCTTTCGGACAGATTTTTCTTTTCAGGGTAAGCGTCAAGAATATCTGTGCGAAAATTTTCCCAAGACCTCCCCTCTAATGGTTCCCATGACTCCAACCAGGACAAAGCAGAGCCCTTAAGGGCCTTACCTGCTTTTGCTGCAGTTTTAATGCTACTCCATTTGAGGTCCTTGGCAAGAGCTTCTATGTTGTTACACCAGCTCGCTGCTCCGCAATCGTTCTTGTCAGGATCGAATACTGGTAGAGCAATGTCGTCGTCGTTTGAATGCGGCTTAGCAACAGCATCCCGGATTGCCGTCAGAAGGCTTGTAATAGCCTCTGCATCCATTCTGAAACATTTTTTTTTTTTTTTTTATAATTTTGTGAACCCAAGTGATCCCACTTCTGATGTTAGTTAGATAGTAAATATAACACACAAGTAATGATATTATAGCTCACAGCAAGGATTGAATAGATAGAAGCTGAAGGAATAAACAACAAATAATGTTAGTTTAAAGAATAAGGCAATGTTACTTTTTATTAAATATTTTATTTATTAATTAAGCAATAACTACCATATATGAATCGTAAGGCATATGTGAATGAAACTAAGCTTATATATCTGTATATGTATAATATATGTGTATATATATATATATATATATAGCAATAACTATACAACAGCAACAACTATAATCATAATACTAACATACTTAATTTAACCTTAAATTAAGCATAATAACAACAAATGAAATATTATGTACTTAGCTCAATCAGCGACCGTTTCGTATATAAAGGGCACTCTAGCTCAGGACTTGACCATAGGTCTGTCCACGGCGTAGTCTTAACTCCAACTGCCCATCTTGACAACCGACCTGCTTTTATAAAGCATCCCCACTATCCCGCTCCGTAGCTCAGCTCGACAAACAACACGTGGTGTTTACCAGTAAAGAACACCTGTTGTTTTTCGGTAAGAGAACACCTGATGCTTACTGGCAAAACAACACGTGGTGCCCACCTGGCAGAACATCACGTGGTGTTTGTGTAGCGAGTACATTTGTAGGTTTCGAGATCAACAATTACAAGAAATTATAATAACATTATTTAATATTTTTAATAATATAACACACACATCAAAAAAATCTTGGGATACTCAGTATCCCTAGATAAATTTGATGTTTTGACTCAGTAGTAATATCCCTATATTGAAATGTTCAAAAAACTGTCTAGGAATAAAATATATCGCTAGGCACTTTGATGTGTGTATTATGTAGCGAGAAAACCATGAAGAATAACTCAAAATACTTTTGGAAATTTGTCAAAAAAGCGTGGCTCAAATGATATACCTAATTCTATATTTTTACGACGAGACTTCTTCCGATGGACGCAAAATCACGCATTTATTTAATAAACATTTTCACTCACTTTTCAAGCCAAAAAATCAACAACATGTTCAACAATTCGCCACCGGTATTCCTGATCCAATTTTGAGCAAAAATCTTGCTACTGTTCGGGTATCACGTGACCTCCTTGAGAAATATCTCGCAACCCTTGGCCTGATGGTATTTATCCTGTATTTTTCAAGAATTGTTCGTCTCAATGGGCGTATTTTCACAAAGTTGGAAACACAGTCTTTTGTCGTCTCGATGTTTAAAAACGGTGACAAACATTATTTGTAATTATAGACCCATATCAAAATTATCTATGTATAATTCCTAAGCTTTTTGTAATTTGTAAATTACAAAAAGCTTAGGAATTATATTTTATTTTGTAAAAAATATCTACGACGGCATTATTTCTTACGTATGACCGTATTTAATACCGAAGCAACATGGATTTGTCTCAAACCGCTCAACTAAATCAAATCTATGTGAATTTGTGGATTTTGTGTCTATAGCTATGGATAATGGCTACCAGGTAGATGCAGTGTACACCGATTACTCCAAAGCATTCGAATTCGCGTATGTTCGTGATGTTTGGTGGGCAAATGTGAGAAAATTATCCGTGGTAAGTACCTACAACTTGTCTTCTAAGCGTGCAACTACCATTATTACTTATTATTCAACAATAGGTGTAGGTATGTAGGTGTATATTATACATATAAGTTTTGTTTAGCCTGTATGTTAATTTATAAACAATATACATTTTTTACAACAACTATATCTATATCATATCATATTTTTACTCGACTTCTAAAAGAGGAGTGTAATGTTTTATTGATTTAATGAGGTAGTTTTTTAAGGTTCTTAGTTCACTCGTAGAGGCTGGTCTGGTGGTACGATTTCGATGCAAATAGGGTCGTTAAATTCGGCAAAGCGTCGCAAGGGATACTTTGATTAAAAAAACTAACATATACAGGCTATATCATAAAAACTGTTATGCAATTGTCGTCTAGGTATATAAAAATAAGCAGCCGGGTTTTTAAAGTTGACTAATCTTTTGTTATAGGAGAAACGAGATAATGCTAAAAAAACAGGCTCTGGAGGAGGGCCCGACTGTAAAGAAAATGAAATTGATGTTCTCGTTTATGATATACTCGGAAAAGAGTCACCAGTTTTAGAAGGTCTAGGCGTGGATGAGCATCTGCAAATTGAATTGAACCTAGATTCTGAGCAAAAGATACAAGAAACCCTACAAGAGACAGTAGATAATACGTTCGAGACATTAATCAATTCCGAACTTAAACAAAATAATAACAACATTTTAAAAAGGGACTGGAAAGGAAGAGAAGGAATAAACGAAAACAAAGATTTATTACAAAAAAAAATGAAATTAACGTTAGATATTTTGGAGAAAGAAAACATATTAAAAGATCTACAAATAAAAAATGTTGAACGAGATAATTACCTAAAAGATTTAAAAATTTTGAATTTGGAATTACGGTATGGGCTCCCAAGATCCAAGTTTACAAGTAATTTGGAGCAATTTACACTAGCTGTGTTTATTCCAGAATCTACATCCGATAATCAAAATGATACGGATACCGCGTACACAGATCAGGAACAGTCACAATATTGACGTTTGTAATCATTAATTTGTGTACTTTAGCAATAAAAACAATGAATTTCATCGATTGTTCAAATTTCTTTATTAATAAAAGTTAAGAAAATAAATGTTTTTTCCTTAAAAAGTTAGTTAATAGTACATTGATGGATGACATATAGCTAGACATCAACAAATTAAAAGCCTGACTCACTAGAAAATCGTACAATTAGTTGTAAGTCAAATTTTTGAAACTTCATAATGATTGGATTTAATTTATGTATTTAAGAGCTAATTTAGGTATTTTCTTACGATGTCATGTTAGCCATGTAGTAAATCCAATCGTATGACGACGTAGTTAGCCTAGTCTATCATGACCCTGCCTGCAAAGCTAGTGGTCCCGGGTTCGATCCCCGGTAAGGTCAAATATTTGTTTGATGAGAATGATGAGCATGAATTTTTTATCTATATAAGTATGTTTGTCATTGTATAGTAGGGTGACGATACCAATGATGGACACTTTTATCTGACAGGCACCAGTAATGGACACTTCACTCTTAATTCAAATTTCATATGGTCCTAAATTGATTGTTGCAAAACAAATGAATAACCCTTATGTTCCGTAAAATAAGAATCAAGTGTCCATCATTGGTCCTCGTCCATTACTGGTTCCATCACCCTAGCTACCCATAGTATAAGCCATAATGATTATTTATATATTTAATAAGTTTCAAACAACTTGACCTACATCTTCATTTTAACAAGATTTAATACTAAGTATTTATGATGACATAGACTGTATTATTTCTTGTTGGCGTCGAAGTGCACTCAATGCAGGAGCCTCATCATTTACATTTCGATGATTTTCTTGTTCCACTGGTGGAGTGAATGATTCCAAATCTTCACCTTCCCGGGCAATGTTGCACAAAGTTGCACAGCAGACAACGATATTTGCTGCAAATTTTGGGTTGACTCTTAGATGATTCAGGCAGGGAAATTTTTCCTTTAATATTCCAAAGGAACACTCTATAATCTGCCTTGTTGCTTTGAGTCTTCGGTTGTAGCGTCTTTCACCCTCGCTATTTGGGTCGTTGTGTAACGGTGTCATTAGCCACGTTTTTAGAGGGTAACCCGAGTCTCCAAGTATAACGCCATTTGGAAATATGTTTTCTTGTTCCATTGCACTGTAGAGACTACTCCTTCTAAGAACTCGTGCATCGTGCACACTACCCGGCCAATTGGCACTTACATAAAAAAATTGATATTGTGGTCCACATACCATCATACAATTTATCGAATGGCCTCCTTTTCTGTCTACGAATGCTGGTTCGTTAGTAGTTGGTGCGTCTATTGGTATGAGTGTTCCATCAATTATACCAATTACATTCGGGAAATTATATAATTCATAGAACTCTTGCACTACGTCTCCCATTCGGTGTGGCCATATAATTATCGATGGAAATAACCTTCTATTAATAGCGTTAATAACGCGATGAACAGTTCGACAAACTGTAGACTTGTCAACGCCATGACCTGCACCAACAGAATAATATTGGCATCCAGTTCCAAGCCAATGAAGTGTAGTACATAATTGCTGTTTCGGAGAAAGAGCACCACCTTTTTTTTTCAACTTAATGTCGCTTGAAATTGCTTGCAGCACACGTTCGGCTTTAATAGGTTTCATTCGAAACATTTCGTAAAAGTGTGCACTATTTTCAAAAGTGAAGTTGATCCTGTCCTTATATACCTTTTGGTGTCGGGTTACTAGATATTGATCATCGTCATCGTCGGATAAATGCAAAATATTAAACATTTTTCGTTGATTAGGCTTTAACTAAATCACTTGTAATTCAAAATTACCGTGGTCCTAAGGTAAGTAGTAATAAATACAAGTTACAACTAATAATTGGAATTTTTAGACTCGTATTGCAACCAAAACTAATAAAATTTACATATAATATTAGTTATTAGGGCTAATACTTTTTGACTTGTATTTTATAACTTGTATTTTATTATGCAACAATAATTTACAAGTTACAACCAAAATCACTAATATTATTAGCTTGTACTTATTCACTTGTATATTTATCCCTCGTATTTTATTATGCAACATAAAAGTACAAGTTACAACCAAAATCACTAATAGTATTAGCTTGTACTTTATTATGCAATAGGCCCCTGCTTAAGTTAGAGGATCCCCAAATGGAGGTTTTGGGTGCGTGTGACGTAGAACCTGACTCCGAATTAGATTCAGAAGACAGTGATATAGAAGGATAAATTAAAAGTAAAAAAGTATTGCAAGGTTATGGTGTTCTTTTTATACTTTACTTATTTATTATTTGTTTTTCTTTATAGTTGTTATAGTTCTGTATATTTGTTTTTTTATGTAATAAAATTGATTTGTTCCCGTTTCGTCGTATTCCTGTTTCGTCGCATTCCCGATTTGTCGGATTCCTGTTTCGTCGTATTCCCGTTTCGTCGGAATTATTTATATAAAATCATTACAAATAATGGACCATTACTTATCCGCCTTCCCGAAGAGCAGTTATACATATACAATATATATAGTTCTACATATACATATAGGTACCGGGTGTCCCACGACTAAGAGACATGAAGGGAAAGTGATCTAAATATTGAAGAGCCAGTGTTTTACCTCAAGAAGACATCATTTTATTTCATAAAATAATAAGTACAGTCAGTGTTAAAAGTAAGTTATCACTTTGGAACCATATCGCTTTAGCGTGAGGTTCCAACTACCATATGAAGTTGTCAAACATCTGAAAGCGACAAAGTACAAAAATGATCATTGACTCTTGACGCTGGATTTACTGTATTCAGGGAGAATTTATTTTTTCGTATTTTGTATGAAAATACGCAAGGTCAAATCAGTTTTAGAGATTTAATTTTTGAAATACACGTTTATTCGTTTGATTTCCTCTTTCTATACACGGTGTTTTTTTTTTCACATTTGAGTCAGTTCGATTCCAAGGCGGCGATAGTCATTGTTCGTAAATCTTTGAATGCATTAAATTTGAATTTTTAAAAATAAATTAAAGTCTCCTTTCAGCAAAATGTCCTATCTACAATATTTAAGGTACTTTCCCTTCATGTCGCATAATCTTGGGACGCCAGTGAATGTTTAAATAGCCTTTTTTTAATAATATAATACCAATATAGCATGTGTGTAAAAAAATATCTTATATTAAAACGCTTTTATTGTAAAAAAAATCTTTCCATTTTTAAAACGTAAGTGGAGCCGTGGTAATTGCATAGTTTCATTCGATAATAAAAATCCGACGAATCAGGAATACGACCAATCAGGAATACGACGAAAAAGGAATACGACGAATCGGGAACAAATCATAAAATTAACTTATGTAAAAAAAACCACTGAAAATTTGATATACCCCCATCGTTTATCAAAAAGGCAAAACATACATATTTCTGTCTTTAATTTTACAGTAGAACGTCGTGGTTGAAAAAATTGAATTAAATTTTTTGTCGATTTAAAAAAAAAACCGCACCTACCACTGAAATGTGCACTACGTCAAAAAATCAGGAATAATTAGTAGTATAACCGGCTGTAAGGATATTTGTTTTTTTTTTTTACGTTTCCCGAGATACTTATTCAGTTTTTTCGTTCCAGCTCTATACATTCTTTTCGCCAAAAAATTATAACTCATAAGTTTTCCTGGCAAATCATGCCAAGATCATAATTTAGCATAATAATGGCAAGTGATAACCATTTCAAGCAAAAAAATATTAAAATGTTAACTTCCATTCCTATGTCTATGAAAGCCGATTTTCAGCCCAGTGTGCGCCCCTGACTGACTAGACACCTCGGGTGTCGCCAGGCGGTAGGTATTTAACGCGCCGAGCGCGCGTCCGGAGCCGGGAGTTTCGCTTCTACGTGTAGTTATTGTTTATTCTTATGCCATCGGCGTATAGCTCTTGCAATTTACGATGGCGAGTGGGCTTTACTTGTGGTAAACACTTATCTTAATACTTGTCAAAGTGTGCGTGAGAGCGAAAGTGGGTATGGTAAGCATACAAAAAATAAGAGAAAATTATATTCTTCTTGAAGAAAGTGAAACCTTTGGCGACCATTGCTCGTCCCTACAAACAATAAGTATAAAATAAACTATATAACAAACTATTATGTTCTTGCCGTGATATGCGAACTATTTAGTCATGCATGTAGTAGCGACCTTCTTGGTTGCATCTACTACGACATTGTTTGTAACTCTATCTTGTCGCGAAGATGACATTTGTAATGTCTCCTTATTTTCTTTCCTAAAATTACGTACAATTTTATGTTAATCTCTAGGTTTTATCATTATTTCAGAACGCTTATTATGGCCGTGTTTATCGCGTGACTAAACGTGGATAAAACGTCAGTCGCTCATGCACTTATATACTTGTCAGAAAGTGACGAATGTTTTACCCAAGTTTTTTCACGTGATAAACACGGATAGGCCCACAGTTCTAATGAAATTTACTATTTTTATTTTAGCGTACTTCAAAATAAAAATACGTTATATTATATCGCTATGAATAACTTTGCGTTTTTTCCGGAGATTAGACATGCTGACGGTACTTCGTGACAGTTACCGTCGTGGAAACAATCTGCACAAGTGAAGTGACTTGAGCGACGGTGCGCTCGCGCCTGATCGCTCTGTCAGACACGCCGTAATATGCATGTACACGTTCAACCACTAATAAAGCCCACTCGCCATCGGGAATTGAGCGGATGACTCGTGGTCACACCAGTTTGTCACCCCAGTGCTATTCGCTTTAGTCGGTTATTCGTCAGAAATAATTTTTATTCCGCAAAAGTAGGTAGGTTAGGTTCGTTAGGTATCTTAAGATGCCCGAAGGGCAAATCGCTCAGAAATAGGAGCCCTGCCATAGGCAGGGCTCCGTCGAAAGGCACTGGGGTGACCACGAGTCTGCACCCGGGAATTGCAAGAGCTATAACAATATATTTAGAATATGTAACCTAGGCACCAACACCACCGAAAGTTACAGAAACACGTAGATTTAAAGAAGTATCCGCGCTTTATTAATAGTAGTTTATGTGACTGTAACATAATAAAAGGCATTAAAATAGGAGTTTGTGTTTATAAAATGAGCCGACGCTATCACACGAGTGTTTTAACGCCTAAATATGTACAGTTAGATACACTGCTTTATCTACACACATATTATAAGCCCTCTGTGATGTGTTCAGGAACCGCATGTTACGACCAGCATTACGGCATTGATCAATGAGCATTGAATAGAAAGTCCACGTGCTTGTAGATTTAAATTTAGTGGACAACCCTTCGAAATACTTAAGCCTAAAGTACGTATTTTTCGGTTCTCCTATGGGAGCCCTAATCGTCATTTGTCTTAATGCATCGTTTGTCCGAATTTTATTTATCCTAACGCCATTTCCGCTTAAATTATAAAACTTTTTAGTATTGTTATAATACAACCCTAACCTAACCGAACCGCAGATATTGTCACGTTTATGTCTTTGAGCTCCTACTAGGGTTTACTAACCGACGTTAATAAAAATAAGGGACAAAGACTCGTGCATTAAAAAATATATAATTATTATAAAACTAAAAAGAAGGGTAGTAAGACTGTTCAGAAGAAACTAAGGGTCGTGGTGTTAAAATAAATTCACACAGTCCCGGTTCCGTCCCTACGGATTAGGTACTCTCGCCTGGGAACGGGACGTAGCTGGTGCTCGCGGGCGCTCGCAACTGTGGCCGACTGTACCCCTGCGGCGTCCCGGAGATGTCGTAGATGGTGGATGGCGTGAATGTCGGTGTAGGCTGTGGCTGCGGCGGTGCTCCACCCAATTCAACGGCCCTAACTTTGGACCCTGGAACGCGCCGTCCAAAACGTATTATAAAAGGGTCCAGGTATAATTTGTGAGCATCCCAGCAAGCGGCGGAAGGAAAAGAAAGTGCCTAATGTAGCAGTGATGCCGTGGATGTTCACAATCAGAAGCGGAGATTACAATTTGTACGGATGATGAAATCGCGAAAACGAAAAAATGAGGGTGGACTAAAATATCGAATAATGATCGTGCAAAATCAATGGTGAAATGGAAGAAAACAGAAGTACTAAGCACAGTTAACCTAATGTCTACACTAACTAATTACTACAGTTCGAAAAGCGTTATTAAATTGACCACTTTTCCAAATTGGGGTTCAACAACACTCGCGATAAACAATTACCTATTGTAATAGGTATAAACTACTGAGGAACGTTCAGTGACGATTACTATTTTATCCGGTTACGTTTAAACAATTAGGTAATGTCTTCACGTATCATAGACCGAATAAATATCTAAATGTGACGTGCGTTCAAGCTCGGTAGCAGATCGGCTCTGTCGCGAAGGCGATGCGCAAAAATGCATTCCTTAACTAGATCTTAGATAAGAAGAGCTTATTTAGCAAGAGCGCTAAAACTGCGCTTCGCGTGAGCGCTAAGATGACGCCGATGAATTCATGTTACATTTTAACGTTAGTACCTATGTAGTTTTAAGGTTGTAGATTTTTAAATATTTTATTATGGCATTAGTTTTAGGTATTTTATATATTTGTTTTTTTTTACTAATAACATTAATTTACGTTTATTTTGTTTTAACGTTAGTATGTAGTTTTATGGTTGTAAATTGTAACTATTTGATTATGGCATTAGTTTTAAGTATTGTATGTATTTGTTTTTTCCAATAACATTAATAATAGTCTTATACATGTAACAATAACGTTACATTAATTGGAAAACTTAAAAAGTTGCCTGACTCATCTGAAAACCAGTTTAGGGCAAATGAAAATTCGGACAAACGATGTGTTAGGACAAACGTTGTTAGGGATTGTGAGGGACACCCGTATTTTTCGCCATTCTCCATTCCATAAAATCTTGGTAACTTTTTTCGAACTGCTTCCTGGATAGCCTAGTCTATAACAACACAAAAAAAGCCAAACATCGCAAACCCGTATGTAACTACGATTTGCTTATATGTTTTTAGGTCCGTTGTGAGTATTTAACATCCAAGTTTGCAACCTCGAAAACCCTGTGCTACCCCCACGGTGCTCGAAAAACTTAGAATTTTTGGCACTTGTTTCAGTTTTTTCGAAAAAACTTCTCTATGGAAGTATTTTCCAAGCATCTTTGTGTATACTTTAATACAGATAACTACAATTGGAGCCTAATTTGTGCACATTATGTTTATTGGATGCGGAGAAACAGCAAGTCAAAGATGGGCAATTTTCTTCAAAAAGTGTAAATGTGCTGGTAGGGTTATTTCGAAGATACATACCGGCTGCAACAATGCTCTTAGGTAAAAGTCATGTCAAAAGAATTTGTAGAGAATTAAATTAGCCTCAATTTAATACTAAAATGGTGCCTCTAGGCCTCACAGATACATCCAAAATAAAAAAATTAGTAAAATATCGGATTTTGGCTAAATAATAAAAACATTGTACTGAATAACTTTGGGACGATTTTCTTTAAAAAAAAATTGCGAAAATGTGAATTTACCATTTTATATGTATAATTATGGCTTCGAATAAACGAACACTAAAGAAATGAACATACTTCCACGTTGTTTCGTTAACTGCGAAAATGTAAGGCACTTGTTTCAGTTTTTTCGAAATGATTATATAAAGGAACCGTTTTTCGAGTATCTTTGTGCTATACTTTAATAAAGCGTACTAAACTGGCTACAATTTAAGCCTAATTTGAGCACTGTAAGGCTATTACTTGCGGAGATACAGCTTGTCAAACACTGACTTTTTTTTCAACGAAATGAAAATTTCGTGTTAAGATCATTTTCCAAGTTACGTACTGGCTAAACTAATAGTCCTAGAATAAAAGTTGAGATAAGCATTAGTTTACAATTTAACTAGCTTCAATTTAATACCAAAGTAGTGCCTCTAGCTTTCATAGTTTTCTCAAAAATATAACTATTAAAATATCTAATTTTGGTTAAATGACAAAACATTGTTAAAAATGTAACTAATAGCATTACAGTGCTCAAGTTAGGCTTAAATTGTAGCCGATTTAGTACGCTTTATTAAAGTATAGCACATAGATACTCGAAAAACGCTTCCTTTATATAATCATTTCGAAAAAACTGAAACAAGTGCCTTACATTTTTGCAGTTAACGAAACAACGTGGAAGTATGTTCATTTCTTTAGTGTTTGTTTATTCGAAGCCATAATTATACATATAAAATGGTAAATTCACATTTTCGCACATTTTTTTTAAAGAAAATCGTCCCAAAGTTATTCAGTACAATCTTTTTATTATTTAGCCAAAATCCGATATTTTACTATTTTTTTATTTTGGATGAATCTGTGAGGCCTAGAGGCACCATTTTGGTATTAAATTGAGGCTAATTTAATTCTCTACAAATTCTTTTGACATGACTTTTACCTAAGAGAATAGCCGGCAGCCGGTATGTATCTTCGAAATAACCCTACCAACACATTTACACTTTTTGAAGAAAATTGCCCATCTTTGACTTGCTGTTTCTCCGCATCCAATAAACATAATGTGCTCAAATTAGGCTCCAATTGTAGTTATCTGTATTAAAGTATACACAAAGATACTTGGAAAATACTTCCATAGAGAAGTTTTTTCGAAAAAACTGAAACAAGTGCCAAAAATTCTAAGTTTTTCGAGCACCGTGGGGGTAGCACAGGGTTTTCGAGGTTGCAAACTTGGATGTTAAATACTCACAACGGACCTAAAAACATATAAGCAAATCGTAGTTACGTACGGGTTTGCGATATTTGGCTTTTTTTGTGTTGTTATAGACTAGGCTATCCAGGAAGCAGTTCGAAAAAAGTTACCATGATTTTATGGAATGGAGAATGGCGAAAAATACGGGTGTCCCTCACAATCCCTAACAACGTTTGTCCGAATTTTCATTTGCCCTAAACTGGTTTTCAGATAAGTCAGGCAACTTTTTAAGTTTTCCAATTATATCTGCGGTTCGGTTAGGTTAGGGTTGTATTATAACAATACTAAAAAGTTTTATAATTTAAGCGGAAATGGCGTTAGGATAAATGAATATTCGGACAAACGATGCATTAAGACAAATGACGATTAGGGCTTTCATAGGAGAACCGAAAAATACGTACTTTAGGCTTAAGTATTTCGAAGGGTTGTCCACTAAATTTAAATCTACAAGCACGTGGACTTTCTATTCAATGCTCATTGATCAATGCCGTAATGCTGGTCGTAACATGCGGTTCCTGAACACATCACAGAGGGCTTATAATATGTGTGTAGATAAAGCAGTGTATCTAACTGTACATATTTAGGCGTTAAAACACTCGTGTGATAGCGTCGGCTCGTTTTATAAACACAAACTCCTATTTTAATGCCTTTTATTATGTTACAGTCACATAGTCTACTATTAATAAAGCGCGGATACTTCTTTAAATCTACATGTTTCTGTAACTTTCGGTGGTGTTGGTGCCTAGGTTACATATTCTAAATATATTGTTATAGCTCTTGCAATTCACGATGGCGAGTGGGCTTTATTAGTGGTTGAACGTGTACATGCATATTACGGCGTGTCTGACAGAGCGATCAGGCGCGAGCGCACCGTCGCTCAAGTCACTTGTGCAGATTGTTTCCACGACGGTAACTGTCACGAAGTACCGTCAGCATGTCTAATCTCCGGAAAAAACGCAAAGTTATTCATAGCGATATAATATAATGTATTTTTATTTTGAAGTACGCTAAAATAAAAATAGTAAATTTAATTAGAACTGTGGGCCTATCCGTGTTTATCACGTGAAAAAACTTGGGTAAAACATTCGTCACTTTCTGACAAGTATATAAGTGCAAGAGAGACTGACGTTTTATCCACGTTTAGTCACGTGATAAACACGGCCATAATAAGCGTTCTGAAATAATGACAAAACCTAGAGATTAACATAAAATTGTACGTAATTTTAGGAAAGAAAATAAGGAGACATTACAAATGTCATCTTCGCGACAAGATAGAGTTACAAACAATGTCGAAGTAGATGCAACCAAGAAGGTCGCTACTACATGCATGACTAAATAGTTCGCATATCACGGCAAGAACATAATAGTTTGTTATATAGTTTATTTTATACTTATTGTTTGTAGGGACGAGCGATAGGAATAAACAATAACTACACGTAGAAGCGAAACTCCCGGCTCCGGATGCGCGCTCGGCGCGATAAATACCTACCGCCTGGCGACACCCGAGGTGTCTAGTCAGTCAGGGGCGCACACTGGGCTGAAAATCGGCTTTCATAGACATAGGAATGGAAGTTAACATTTTAATATTTTTTTGCTTGAAATTGTTATCACTTGCCATTATTATGCTAAATTATGATCTTGGCATGATTTGCCAGGAAAACTTATGAGTTATAATTTTTTGGCGAAAAAAATGTATGGAGCTGGAACGAAAAAACTGAATAAGTATCTCGGGAAACGTAAAAAAAAACAAATATCCTTACAGCCGGTTATACTACTAATTATTCCTGATTTTTTGACGTACTGCACATTTCAGTGGTATGTGCGGTTTTTTTTTGTAAATCGACAGAAATTTTAATTCAATTTTTTCAACCACGACGTTCTACTTTAAAATTAAAGACAGAAATATGTATGTTTTGCCTTTTCGATAAACGATGGGGCATTGAATATCAAATTTTCAGTGTTTTTTTTTACATAAGTTAATTTTATTACATAAAAAAACAAATATACAGAACTATAACAACTATAAAGAAAAACAAATAATAAATAAGTAAAGTATAAAAAGAACACCATAACCTTGCAATATTTTTTTACTTTTAATTTATCCTTCTATATCACTGTCTTCTGAATCTAATTCGGAGTCAGGTTCTACGTCACACGCACCCAAAACCTCCATTTGGGGTTCCTCTAACTTAAGCAGGTCTATCGTTTCTATAAAAAACGCCTGTTTCTTCTTTGCATCCAGGGTCGGTCTCATTGCAGTAATTAGAGGATAAAATTAGCATCTTGAGAATATCCTCGTTGGATGCTTGTCTGCTTTTCTTCCTGGAGTTATGTTCCCTGAACCTCCTAAAATCTTTATTTCGGGCCTCTGAAGCTTCTTCCGAGATGGTTCCAATAGGTACAATGGCATGGCTGGCGATGATATCAGCTCCGTGAATTAACAATTTATGCACGGTTGATGGCATGTAGTACCAATCATACAACTCTACGTACTTTTTAGCCGTCTCCAAGGCATACCTACTCTTTAAAATTCGAAACAGCAATATGTTCCCCGGATGTTATTGCTTGCAGTATTACGGCAAATCTGCGTACGAGCTCTTCATTCAATCCAGTTATTGCTGCAGTTTTTTCTGGATTCTCGAAAAATCTTCTTGCTGTATTCCCATCGTTTGTGGGCCCCGAACCTTGCTTCACAATGTCAATCAACAGGTTAAGCTCTTCTTTAAATCGTTCTTGAATTGTCTTCTTTGTCTCGTTCATTATTATTTTATGTTCATCTCCCTTTAAAGCTACAACTATGTAGTTTTCAAAAATATATAGTTTATCATATGTATCTGTTAACACATGGGGGAGAAAAAATAATATTAAGCGTAGTAGCTGGTTTCATAGTGCGATCCGTTGTATGGGAACCTTGCACTTTTTGACTACCTTTGCGCTGAAACTTGGCACCAGTCGATCCTTAGGTGGTCTAGAATGAATTCAGATCGGGAGCCATCCAGAGCTACCGTGCATTTGTTGGGGGAAGGGGGGGGGGGGGCGGAGTTTGACGCTGCCGTGCTTTAATTTAAGCCATATTATTTCTCAAAAACTGGGGATAGAACTAATTCGCGTAAACGTAAACATAACATATTATAAGTAGGCATCCTTGGCAGTTCAAATATTGTAATTATTGTACGTTTTATAATTTTCTAATAAATATTTCATCCCAAACATACTTACATAGAAATATTGTTTATTTCTACTTATTTTTAATTCGCGAAAATAACAAATAGAGGTAAGTAAGTGCAATAAAACTTTACTAACACTCCATTCTGCACCCTTACCATGAGTTACAATTACCGTACTCGCTACCGATTCTAATGCTCTGTCCCTCGCAGACCTCGCAGTATTCTTATAGAGTGCGAGGGACAGAACATGCGATACGCTAGCGAGTACGGTAATTGTAACTCATTGTAAGGGTACTGGATAGAGACGTTTCTAGTGTATCCTTTCACATGCCAACTTTACCTAAACTTCGTTTAATGGTATACCATTAAACGTTATATTTAGTTATATTATACCTATAGGTAAGAGAAGTGCTTTTGAAGCTTGGGAAGCGTTTCCTGACCTAACTATAGGTTTCGAGTCAGGGACCGAAGGGCGCATTGAGTCGTAATATAATAATAGGTCAGATTTTCTGCCTTTTTAAACATATATAATAGGATCTCAAAGCTTAAACCAGAATATTGCATATCATGATTATTATTTTAGATCAGCTTCGCGTACCTACGTCAGTGGAAGAGATCCCATAAAGGGATAAGTTTGCCTTAGTACAAACCTTTTGTGTTTCTGTCTATGTTTGTTATTTTCCCGTTCGTAATGTATTTAGATACATACGTATATACCTAGCGCGTGCCCGCATTCAAAGCACGTCGCTCCTGACACGCGTTTGGTGTGCCGGAGCCTCGAATCAAGAGTAGCCACGAGTTGTAAGAGAGATATTCACGAGTCAGAGTGCATCTCACTTGTACTTATGCGCTTGAATAATGCTCTCATGCTCTCGCGCTTCCTCGCACAGCGGAACTTTTAACGACTCTGGCAGGATGTTTGGCCCGTCAGATTTGTCTGGCTCTTTGGAAAATAGTTTAAAATATTATACTTAACAATATATGTTAAATTCAGCCTTCCTAAAATTACGTAAGTTCCCCCCTTTTTTACGACTTTTAAAGTGTCTGTCAAAAATTATGGCCCACAGGAAGTGTCTGGCAACTGTATATGTTTGTTTATAACAATATCATATATAACATATGTAAAAACCAGCCTTCCTACTTTGACGTAAGTTAGCATGATTTTGTTCCACCTTTGGTACCTACCTGGTTACCTGCAAAACGGCCCCGCTTTCAGCTTAGCGAGTATCCATTCCTTTTTAAGTTTATGTTATACTACCGATCCTAAAAAGTTCATCTTTCCTAAAATTACGTAAGTCTGGGGTGACTGGGCTCTCACCCTATTAAAGTTACGCATCAGTGCCGATTTCCGTACTGGTTTATTTCAGCAAACAAACGAAAACTTAGAAACTAAGTTTAATTATTGTACAGGTAACATTATATTATTGTCTACACTAATATTATAAAGAGGAAAGATTTGATTTTTTGTTTGTTTGTTTGTTTGAATCGAATAGGCTCCGAAACTACTGGAACGATTTGGAAAATTCTTTCACCGTTAGAATCCTACATTATCCCTGATGAACATAGGCTATGTTTTATTTTTCTGCGCGGACGGAGTCGCGGGCAACAGCTAGTCATTAATAAAAATCTCTTCTAAAACGTAAAACGTTTTTGAAGCAAACAATACCACAAAAAAAGAAACCTTCCTTTCTCTAAAGAAAGAAACTCCAAAAATATAGGTTTTGTATCTATTTGTGATATACCAACATGACAGTTTTTAGTTTGAGTTAAAATAATTGATTATTTACGTAAATAAAAGTGACATTCCTTGCAAACTTTTTGGCGGGCAAAATTGGCAACCGGGAGGAGTCACATATGCGGCTTAATTTGCCCACCGTTATAATACTTTATTCAAGCTACTTACAGCATAAAATGCACAAGAGAAATGTTCTAAAAGCTCTTTTCTTTACCATGTAATCACAAAAACTTACTTTTGTCTTCGCCATCAAGCAGGAGAACAGAACTACAGAATATAAATTGGCTCGCACCAAAACACACGTCCACTTTTACAAGCGCTGACAAGAAACTGACTGAAGTTAGATACAAAAGCAAATAACAGTTTTGCCATATTAATAACCTACTTTATGCTAAAACGAACTAAATGGACTGAATTCAACTAGTTTTATTTTTATTTTCGATTGCACTTATATTCGGCCCAGTGGGCAAAATATGCCTCATGGGCAAACTTACACGGTTTCACTGTATAAGCTTTGTTTTAAACAACCACGGATAAAAAATATATAAACGTCTATCGGACGGTAACCATCGCAGCAGAGCGTGATAAAATTACGTCCGGTACAAAAAACAACAATCAACACGCAGTGCGTAGGTACGTGCTTCATAGAGTAAGAGCATGCAGCTTGTAGCGATCAAAACTGAGACCGCCACATGGCTGCTGAAATCTACGCTTATCACAGATCCTAAGCGATGAGGCGAAGTTGGTGCGGGCTGCTCGGTTCTGTTGCCGATAGCTCGGAGGCCGACGGCGAACCTCTGCCTACTGCTGGACTGGACTATCAATTGTTATCAATTAAATTATTAAATTTATTAATAAATATGTAAATTCGAAACGTGCTTTCCAAAGAGAATAGCTAAAACAAATATACGTAAATATCCTTGGATCGATGAAGAAGTAATAAATCTAAAGCTCCTTCGTCGCGACATCTCTAATCTAAAAGGTAATTTCCCTTTGGAAAACCGAATTTCAGACATGTTATGTAGCATCGCGTCTAAATACAATCTAATGTTAAAACGCAAGCGAACTTACTATTACAGCGCGTTAATTAAAAGCGCCCCTAGTAAGTGCAAGCGTATGTGGGAAGTTATTAACAAAGAATTAGGACGTAATAGTCGCGAGAAAGCGGACTATACAGATGTCATTAAGGACGGTGATGGGTCGGCATTTGTCTCTAAAAAACACGCAGTCGACTCACTTAATGCGGAATTTATAACTGCCGCTACAGTGTGCGGGGCGCCGGCGCCGGACACCCAGCGTTCGATGTCCGCTATAGTAACGAATATTCCTGAGTGTAATTGCTCCTTAAGACTTAAAGCATTTTCATCTCACGAAGTGGAATCAATACTGCGTACCCACATTGCCCCAAAAAACAGTACTGACATCTACGAAATGTCAGCCAGTCTCCTCCAACATGTAGGTCCAGCACTGTCCTTTGTGTTGTCAGAGCTGTATAACTACTGCCTACGACAGGGAGTGATACCTGATTGTCTCAAAAAAGTTAAAGTTACCCTTTATACAAAGGTAAAGGTCCTAGGGCATCCTTGAAGTCCTATCGCCCGATATCGTTAGTACCGGCAATGAGTAAAGTCCTGGAGGTCGGCTTAAACATTAGACTGCTATCCTTCTGGTTCCCTCATCAAACCATTTCTGACAGACAGTACGCATACCGCCAGAGCCGTTCAACAACAGACCTAGTACGTGAAGTGGTATGGGATGTTCTGAATGCGCGAGAGGCCAGGCTGCAGGTAGCGGTCGTGTGCTGCGACCTCAAGCGCGCTTTTGACACCGCCAACCATCGACTCATCATGCAAAAACTGAGCCACTACGGTGTCCGAGGCCCGGCACTGGCACTGCTGATGTCTTTCATGTCCGATCGATGTCAAGTTGTTGTAGGTGATGGTGGTCGAATCAAGTCTGACGAAATGAAGAACCTACTAGGGGTACCGCAAGGCTCCTGCCTTTCAAACACTCTCTTTAGTATCCTCCTAAACGATCTCCCACAAGTCATAAAAGGATGCAACATTTTTATGTACGCGGATGACGTGACGGCCGTTGTGACCGGGTCTACCTCGCCGCAGCTGGAAATAAACGTCAACAATACACTTCAACATCTCTGCCATTGGTTCCAAACGAACGGCCTGGCCCTCAATAAAGAAAAAACATCTGTCATGACGTTTAACCTAAATGGTCACGCATGCCAGCCTATGAGCGTGTATGCCGGTAACGATGCAGTCAATCAGGTGAGGGAATTAAAACGACTGGGCTTCTCCATCGATAGTAGTCTGAGATGGGACGTGCACATTGACCAGCTGTGCGCGAGGCTGGGCAGCGCATGCTACGCGTTAAGGCGCCTCGCCAGTACCGCGACCAGGGAAGTCGTCAGGAATTGCTATTTTGCGACTGTACTCGCGCTCATCTTTTATGGTACCGAGCTCTGGGCAGGCGCCGCGGAGTGGCACCGAGTGTTCGTGCTACAAAAACGTGCGGTGAGAGCAATAGCATGCGTCCCTGACGACGTCTCTGCCCGTCGGTACTTTACACAGTTCAACATACTCACACTACCATGTGTATTTATTCAGCAAGTAGCTATCTTCACTCATTCAAACATTGAGAAGTTTGCCGTTAAACAGGCAAATACAAAACACCATCTGCGCAGCAAAAATGACGCGGGCTGCCTCGCGTCCGTGCCCCACAGGTTGGCGAAGAGTGTACGGTCTGTCTATGTGCTCGGCCCACGAATATATAATAACCTACCTGACAGTATCAGGGATGCACCTTCCTCTCATAACTTTAAGATAAGACTCAAAAAATGGCTATTGAAGTCGCAATTTTATGACTTAAATGATTTTTTATTGTCTTAAACACAAATAATTTAATGTACCTAATTAATATTATTTACCTTTTTTAATGTCTGATACCTATTGGTATTATCATTTTATTTTTTTATTTTCTTTATATAATACGTGTTCTTGACTTATAACAAATGTTATTAATAAAATTTTCATTTTCATTTTTTCATTTTCATTTTCATTTTCATTAATTTTCTGCACGTCGAATGTTTTTTATCTATAAAGATGCTAACGCTTCGCGATTTCCTTTGGCTCTGAGGAGTTCCCAAACGCCTTTCCACACTATAATTTTGCAGAATATGCGTTTTTTTTTTCTTTAATAAGTAAATAGCATTTACCGGAATATCTACTATGAAATTCAAGGTACACACTAATTAAAGAATAAAAAGGTTCAGATGTAGTGCATAATTAGTTTCCATCGTGTTTTATCGGAAAAGTTCGTATTTATCGTGCTCTCTCAATTAGCTTCAGTACCCATCATACCACCGTCGCATTCAGCAGACAATATATATATAGAGAGAGGCTATTAAACAATTCAAATATTCGCTGTAGTTTAAGTTATATTTACGGTTTACGTATATAACGTTTGTATTATCATGCCGAAACCTTAAAATAGAAGAAAATGCTTGGGTCCTCCAGTCCAGGAAATTACAATTAACATATACCTGTATTATTTACCAGAAAATAGCAAATTCGAAAATAGCAATGATTCTTAATATTTTGTCAAATTTCAACAACGAATTCCAGATTCAACGGGCATTTCTCAGCCAACCATAAGAAAACTAATAAACAAGGAAGACGATAACAAGAAAAATAAAGTTTAAATCCAAATAATGTTAAGTTAGGTAGATCACGCAAAATTTTCTGTCTAGATCTTGATGCTAAGTTGATGACTTTGATTACGCAGTAATAGGCCAACCTAATAAGAATTTTTCGAAGAATTAATTCCCAGCAACCTGGAAATCGTTTTATTGCCTTCATTTGGTCCTTAATGCGTGTAATCCGAGTTTGCCCAATCCCAGGAGGTGTGCATAACTTTTGGGAGCCCAATAACCGCGAAAGGGTCTAGCAGGCTAAGCTAACAAGATTGGCCCCCACGAGGGATTTGGTTGTACTTTTAGGTGGAGTAGTGGAAGGACCTAACAACACTGTATGCTTAATATCAGCCTACGATTTTCTTTTATTTCTGATTTATTCACGAAAATTTAAAAAAATCAAGGTATTTTTTAAATTTTTATTTTACCTAAACCAAGCATGCGAGTGAAACAAAAAAAAATCAAAATTCAGGAGGATAGAATAGGGTTAATAATGCATATTTTTACGGACCTTATTATTTTTCGCTTCATTTCTTTTGCCACTTCTCGCGGGGGCACAACTACCAAAAAAATTACGTGACAAGCCACAATTGTCAGTTGCGTATACATTTAAAAACATTTTCAAATATCATGGTGCGTCTTGTCAAAAAAATTAAGCGTAAAATAAACTAGTTTTTTTTTTCGTGTAAGAAACATGAAAGGACATAAGGGCAGCATTATCCACTACTATAATAGTAGTGGATATTGTGGATAATGATGCTTATCACAATAAATATGTGGAACGTCCACCCAACTTTAATACAGCAAAGCCGCTAATCCATCATTAACCAAGATACAACTGTATGAAATTATTTGTCGTCATAAACAAGACTGTGTAGAATATTCAATAGACAAGATTTAACATCAACTGGACATACAGTGTTAAGGTTACCGCCATACCATCCCGACTTCAACCCAATTGAAAACATATGGTCCCAGGTAAAAGGTTACGTATCGAAAAGAAACGTAGACATGAATATGACTAGAAATTTAATGAAGAAAAAAATTATATGATTGGCCCGGATGAATGGAAGAAAGTTTGTGATCATACCATCAAATGTCAAAATGAATATCGTTCACAAGAACACTCGATGGATTATCATATTGATAGTATTGTCATTCACGTCAATGAAAGTACTGACGATGACACTTCTGAGTGTAACTCTGATTGTGAAATGGAAAATATTGAAAATATTGATTATTATTCAATAGGTAATATTCATATTTTAATAAGTAGGTAACGTTTTAAGTGCGTAGCGTCCTGAGGTTTATTATTGTAAATATACGTTAATATGCAAAATAACGTATAGGTAATATGCATTTTATGTTAACGTCCGGAGAGTGTTTCGTTTACGAATAACAATAAAAGTACTACTTACCTATGAGTGTATTTCTAAGTTTCTTAGGGTGGTTATTGGTTATAACATCTGTATATTGTACAGTGCCATATGCTGTCATTTTTAATTTTGACATTTGACACTAGGAATAAAGAAAGCTATTTTACCGAAGTTCTGTCACAGTTTGTAGATAAAAGGAAAATGCGCGCTTAGCGTAAAAAAAATGTTTTAGGCCATCTGTTGTCCGTGTGAACTTTCTCGTCCCAGGGCTGCGTTTATCGCGTGACAGTTTCGATAAGGCATCCCTCACCTTCTGACACGTAAATAAGTAAGAGAGTGAAGGATGTTTTATCGACATTTGACACGCGATATATAGGTAGAAGCAGCCATACTAGGCACGCTAGAAGTTTTAAAATAGCAGTAAAACTGATTCCGTGCAGAAAATCTCGTTATATATAAGGTTTCTTGCGATTGTTATTATTAAGGTGGCAACTGACCTGTAACATTCCGGCTTAGTGTATCACCTACGGTTATTATCTTATCGCATCCATTATTGAAGGGCCGCGATTGATACATATACACCGAAATGTTACAAGTCAGTCACCACCTTTATCTTCCGGCCATGCGACTTGCTTTTTTCTTAAATCTTTATTTGTTTTAATCTGTATAGGCACTGGCTATTTGGTTATTGCATAACAAAAACTATTTTATTTAGGCGATCAAGTTTGACATCACAAAATGCTCAAATGCTGTTACGGCACGGCATCGTTCAGGGACCGGCGCCGCGATGCGAGGGGCGCCGGGCGACGCGTTAATCGACGCGACTATTAAACTTTCACTTTATAGCAAGACACGCTCAAACTCAAACGTATGCTTCTGTATGACCTCGTTGACGTAAATGCGAATGGCCGGCGGTGCCCGCGGCGGATTTGACACCGCCCGCGCCATTCCCGGCCACGCCGCAGGCAACTCGGTGAGTGACGCTGTGGCGCTCGCGACGAGGAACACTGTACGCTGTACATCAAGCAAAAAGCGCAAACTACGCTTCTCCATAAACGCTCTTATAAGGAATTATCGCGCGATGCGCGGACAAATCAAATCGCGCCGATCGACGCCTCGCGCTGCGTGCTACCGGTCCCCGATCGAGGCCTAGCATCTTGGTATCTGAAACTTAGACATTTCCTAATCACTAATGAAATTGTTACATATTTGGCAACATTTTATTTGTTAAAGTTGTTTGCCTAAATAAATCTACTATAAAAAAGTCTACTAATAGAATTTGAGTCATTATGACAGGGTTCCATAGTGGCATAACAATTTAAGTCCTTGACTGTATTTGGATTTTTCTGCAAACTTCACTTTCGAGGCTGTTAGTGAATAAATTCACAAAACATTTTACACTGTAAGTTATTCTCGAAACTGTGCTAATTAATGATGAATATCCTGTACAAAGTTTATTGTATTTTGTTTACAGGAAAATTTAAAATACAAAATTAACTATCACAAGAGAGAAATTAACTAAAAACGTATGATTGGATCTAAATTAAAGTGTGTTGATTCCCTACAACTATGCCAAAATGATGATTAGATTTAATTAGCGATGTTAGGTGGTAACAAAGGGTGTTAGTAAAATTTAAGGAAAACTTAAATATCTTTGAAATAGTAGAAAACATACACGGGGGTAAAATGGATAGGTTTTGACGTCCTCTTTCGACCTACTTCGTTTATCCACTCCTCTTGTTACACCCTGTGTAAGTAGCAATTATAATTTTATATTATAAATAGTATATTTTAAAATGCTGTTACACTTTATATTATCTGTTTTACCTTATTATTTTTTAAATCATAGGAAATAATTGTTAAATAATTTTCTGAACAATTATTTTTATGAATGTATATTTACAAATTATCTACTTTATATTATAAAAGTTCCACCTCAGTCCGACAAATGTTCACTGAAATATATCGGAGCAGAGAAGGTAGTCAAAATTATATAGGGTACGGGCACCAAAAGATGAACGATTAAGCGACTACACCAACTTTAGACAGTTTATTCTGAGTGAAATTAACTCAAACGTATGCTTCTGTATGACCTCGTTGACGTAAATGCGAATGGCCGGCGGTGCCCGCGGCGGATTTGACACCGCCTGCGCCATTCCCGGCCACGCCGCAGGCAACTCGGTGAGTGACGCTGTGGCGCTCGCGACGAGGAACACTGTACGCTGTACATCAAGCAAAAAGCGCAAACTACGCTTCTCCATAAACGCTCTTATAAGGAATTATCGCGCGATGCGCGGACAAATCAAATCGCGCCGATCGACGCCTCGCGCTGCGTGCTACCGGTCCCCGATCGAGGCCTAGCATCTTGGTATCTGAAACTTAGACATTTCCTAATCACTATTGAAATTGTTACATATTTGGCAACATTTTATTTGTTAAAGTTGTTTGCCTAAATAACACTACTATAAAAAAGTCTACTAATAGCAATTGCTGCTGTCGTATATAAAGGGTTAAGAATCGCTTGTACCTACAGTTACATATTTTTGAGCATACGTAAGCTTGCGTTTCTATTCAACTGTACAATCGTCATTAAATATATCGGGCTTGACCCTCGTTTACGCAAAAATATCTAAACTGAATTATATTTTTAAGTTTTCATATTTTATCGTGTAGGGTAGGGGCACCAAAAGATGAACGACACCCAAAAGGTGAACACTCGATCGAAATAATCACATAATTAAATCGTGACAAATGTTACATAGTTCGGAATTTATTTTTCTTAAACAGCAACTCTTTGCTTACACCTCCATTAAATCTTAACATAGTATTATATTCTTTTTGGCCGTGATCGGTCGTCGTTCTTGAGCTTCCCGCCGAAAACGTCGATAGTATGGGAAAATACATAAGGATAGTGCTCTTCAAATTTAAGCTTTTAATTACGTATAAAATTCAATAATTGACAGTCTTAGACGAATTTGCTTGGTATGTATTCTTGATTAATTACTCTTTTATTGGAGTTATACGATATTTCTTTTTTTTTGTTAGTTAACGAGAATAAGCCGTTCAAGTAATGGTTTCAAAAATGTATACCTAAGTCAATTCTTGAACGGTGTTCAGGTACTAGTCAAGTCGTACTTTTTTTAAAGCTTCTTAATAAATCGTACTGAAATGACAGATGGAAAGTTTAGAACTTAAAATGGTCGTTAAATGCTCTTGTATTTTTAAACCAAAAGATGAACATAGCTTTTTGATGTCTAAGCCAATGATTTTGGAATTTCAATTACTATGAAAACTATCACTGTTCAATAAAAAATGTGTGCCTAATACTTGAACGAATTAGATTTACTAGTTCATGTTTTGGATTCTATTCCAATATGTGAACACTTAATTGATTTGGTTCGTTAATTTCACAAATTGTGTGTCCTAAAGTTGAACTGAGTAAATTCAGTCGTTCAACTTTTAGGCATAGTTTTATAATATGAACACTACTAGTATTTATGGAAATGTTTTCTAATATTATAAATGTGAAAGTAACTCTTTTTGTCGGTTTATCTGTTTGTCAAAAGATAAGTAAGTAGTTTTGCTAATGATTATTGATAAAAATACTAATTCGATGTTTTTATGACACATATAAGCATAAAAAAATAGGAACCTCGTGTAATATTAAATAAATGTAAACAATAAAATAAAAATAAATCGTTAACTTGCATTTTATTTCTAAAAGTGCGTTAGAATTACAATGATATAGGTTTTTTATTATGTTAGTTCAACTTTTGGGCCCAAACCGTTCAGAATTAGGGCACGCTGTTCATCTTTTGGGCAAATCGGCGCATTTTTGGTTTCAACGATTTTTAGAAAAATACGGTCATATAATAACAGGCTTTATAACAGGCCATATAATGTACCATATAAAAAAATAAAATAGGGTGAAATTGGTTAATTTCACTCAGAATAAACTGTCTAAAGTTGGTGTAGTCGCTTAATCGTTCATCTTTTGGTGCCCGTACCCTATATAATTTTGACTACCTTCTCTGCTCCGATATATTTCAGTGAACATTTGTCGGACTGAGGTGGAACTTTTATGATATAAAGTAGATAATTTGTAAATATACATTCATAAAAATAATTGTTCAGAAAATTATGTAACAATTATTTCCTATGATTTAAAAAATAATAAGGTAAAACAGATAATATAAAGTGTAACAGCATTTTAAAATATACTATTTATAATATAAAATTATAATTGCTACTTACACAGGGTGTAACAAGAGGAGTGGATAAACGAAGTAGGTCGAAAGAGGACGTCAAAACCTATCCATTTTACCCCCGTGTATGTTTTCTACTATTTCAAAGATATTTAAGTTTTCCTTAAATTTTACTAACACCCTTTGTTACCACCTAACATCGCTAATTAAATCTAATCATCATTTTGGCATAGTTGTAGGGAATCAACACACTTTAAATTTAGATCCAATCATACGTTTTTAGTTAATTTCTCTCTTGTGATAGTTAATTTTGTATTTTAAATTTTCCTGTAAACAAAATACAATAAACTTTGTACAGGATATTCATCATTAATTAGCACAGTTTCGAGAATAACTTACAGTGTAAAATGTTTTGTGAATTTATTCACTAACAGCCTCGAAAGTGAAGTTTGCAGAAAAATCCAAATACAGTCAAGGACTTAAATTGTTATGCCACTATGGAACCCTGTCATAATGACAGCGTCAAACCACATGCCAGAAATTACGCTTAAATGAATGATTAACGTTATGTGACAGGGTTCCACAGTGGCATAACAATTAAAGTCCTTGACTGTACAAATTGGTAATATTTCTAAAAATTGGTATTTTTTGATCACAACTTAATTTGATACTCAAGACCTACACTATCTATTCTATTCCTTCCTGTTCCGCTTCCTACAAAACAAGACCCATTGTTGTGGATCTGGGGGCACTATTAGTCCCCCGCCAAGACGAGCCAACCGAACCGCAAGGGCACTACCTACCTTTTCTCGAAGCGCTTCATCGGTTTTTTTGAAGCCTCATAACCTAAACAATAATAAATAAAAACTCGGGTTATGATGTTAATAGTATTCAATTGTTTAGATTAAATTAGCGAAGGTAGGTGGTACGGTCAGCGTCATAAATATATTATGTATATACGTTAACTAGGTTTCAGAAATATATATATGCACCTTTATTCCCTCGTAGCAGAGTCGTGTTTACATATTTTTGAAAGTTTTACTGTGTGTATATATTTGATGCTGAATGTTCCTACCATAGAGTGTTACTGAAATGTAACAGAAAGCAGCAGCAAACAGCCTCTATTCAATACGGTAAAACCCAAATCGTTATTGATCTGTTATCGTATTGTGAACGTTTTGATAGCACTTATTTACTTGACAGTAATGGCGGCCGAGTTGGCGGCACAACTGACTAGCTAACTACGCCTTGTCCGGCCCGAATCCTATTGTCGCCGAAATCCTATCATGACCCGCAGCCTTGCCGAGTTTCATACTAGCCAAAGCTTTCACAATTTCAGGCACTATCACTTACCTTCATTTCTTGAGGTACTTGAACTTGATCTCAAGTCACCACTCTTTCAAATAGACTCTAAATATTCCTTCAATCTCTTTAATACGCATTCTTTTTCTTTAATAAATACTTTTATACTTCTGATTTTGCACAGCTCAGAGTTACACTGTTGTCCACAACGTTACACAATTCCTAATCCTTTTACACAAGTTCACCCCAACCATACTTCTCAACGCTCTCATTTCTACTAGGTACATTAATTCTAATGTCATGTTTTTTCTGCCATACTCAACTTTCACTGCTAAACATTAGTGTCGGAATTAGCACCCTCCTGTGAACAGCCTAGCGAGCCTTCTTCGAAATTTTCTGACTGTTCACAAAGGTACGCAGTGCTCCAATGACCGTGTTTCCAGCATTCATTCTTCCTTCAATGTCCCTTTCACATTTCCCATCTCTTGAAAACATCGATCCCAAATATACAAACTCATACACTTGTTGCAACCTTTCATTTTCAATCCTGATATCACACTCCGATCTATCCTCCTCTCTTTCAAAGACCATTATCTCCCCCCCGTTTCCTTCTAAAGCCTCACGCATAATAGTTACCATCTCCTGCAACTCCTCAGCCGACGATGCAAGCATTACTTGATCATCAGCATAGAGAAGGCCCTTGACGGGTAACATTCATTCTCAGTCCAAAAATCTTTTCTTTCAAATCCTTCAAGCATTTGTCCATGAACAAGTTAAAATAGCCATGGTAACGCTACACATTCCTGTCTATAACCTTTGTATAGGTCCCATTGATCCTGAAACATGCACTGGAATTCTCATTGCTCACTCCTTGCATGGACAAAGCTGACCACAATTCATTCCTCTCCACTCTGTCATAGGGCTTTTCCAAATCCACGAAAGTGCAATAGATTTTGTGACTTTAAGCCAAACACGGTACAAGTACTTTATTTCCAAGAATTAAACATATTTATTTAGCAATTACAGTGTATAAAACACCACCACCCTAGGCATTGCCTGTCCTGTGGCGATATAATACGGTAAAAAAACGGAAACTGCAGCTTGGACGCTGCACTAGGTCCTCACACCACGAAATCAACTGCAGTTTCATCTCAGTCCGACGAGTCTGTAGAAGATTTTACTATATTAACTAATAAACGTAGTATCATTCTGAGTAGTTTTCTGACGACATTTAACTTATTATTTAATTTCAGCTATTGAACATTGGACAACTGGCGAGAAAGGTGCAAAAGACAATTAAGAATACTGAACTGTGCTAAGGACGTAGTGCTCCACTACAAGCTATAGTAACAGCTGCTCTACCTACACGGCATGAGGTGTTAAGTCATTGTGACTATGGCGGGCTGAACGGTCATTGCGCGTATTAGAGAATAGCATCATTAGAGTACCTATTAAAAGGGCTTGTGTTTGAGGGCCCATTTTTTTATCAGTAGGTAGTTAACTGAACTAATACGAAAATCGAATTCAGTTAACTACCGATCAAACAACTCGCCCTAAATCGAAATTGAAGAAATGTAAATACGTAGTGCTTGATATTAACTTTAGTTTTTAGATTTTTAACTGTAGGTATACCGCGTCGTGTGATACAATCAAATATCGCGCTGGTTTAGAATTTAGATCATTTATGTGGACCGCATCCGTTTTCTGGACATGCCAGTTGTTTTCTGCCTTTGTGTTAGCTTTCACGTATCAATGGGCAATATTTCGCGGCTCGCCTCTGTAATACAAGCCCTTAATGTAGTTTAATGAAAAAGAATCTGTAATAAATAATGAACGGCGGCGGTTGTAAACGATTCAGCAGGTTCACAGGGCTGTATCTTTTTAACCATAACAGGTAGATACAGTTGTTTTATCTCGCGAATGTTGGTAAACCATGCATGTCGTAATGTATATAGACACAAGCTTTTGTGTGCGTAACTACTGGTAGCGCTAGCAAGCTCATAGTGAAGGAAATAATGTAAGTTACGAATTAGATTTTATTAGAACCAATTCTGTCTTAAATTATGCGGTTTCGGTCCCGTTGGCCTTACTTGCATTTAGCCTTGGCGAGCAAAACGTCTCAGTAGTACACTGACCAAGTATGCAAAATGACTTGTTTATCTAATGCCATGGTTACAAAATTGACCTAGTTTCAGTAAGACTTAGTTAGCAAAACGTCTAGGTCGTGAAATGCACAAGTAGGCAGAATGACTCAATTGTGTAAGGTCTTGATTGTTTTGTCTTGATAAGTAAAGATTATCCAGTACATTTACCTATTAAAACATTATGACATTAAGTCGTTTTACAGCCAAGTCATTCCGTCTATAATATGCCTTATAGCAATGAGGGCGTTTTACAGACCAACGCATTTGGCTACCCGGACGAAATACAACTAAGGTGATCTGCTCGCCAAGGCTAAATGCAAGTAAGGCCAACGGGACCGAACCCAATTATGCCAATCTCGGAAATTATTTTTGTATGATATAAGGGCGATTTCACTAAAAAGTGTACCCAATTAAGGAACATTGACTTTGTCAGTTTTGTGACGAAAATTAGCTATACATTGACGGCCGCAATGTATGGCTAACTTTCGTCACAAAACTGACAAAGTTAAAGTTCCTTAATTTCAGTCCTTAATTGGGGTACACGTTTTAGTGGAAATGCCTATAAGTAAACATCGGTATCAACGTTCAACTTTCATGGCACCCGCTAAGAGTAGAAATACATTCGAATATTTAATGTATAATAACTTTTATTTCCTGTGTTATTTTTTAATTTTATTATGCTGCAGCTAACTGCACCTATATTTATGCTGTACTTATACTCACAGTTTATATTCTAAATAATATCATAGAACCTTAATACTCATTTTGCATTCAAAAAATAAAATATACCAAATAGGTAACAAATATCAATTTAATTGTCACACCAAATAAATATTAATCAGTGTGGAAAGCCAATTGTAGTCATTTAAAATGGATATATTATAACAGACGTCAAAGGTTGACAGCAAAATCCATGAAACCAATTTTAGTAATTTATTCAAAACCTTAATTCATTTTTAGCGACTTTGTTTTTGTTTATAAAAAATAAAGGTTCAAAATACTAGATGTATTTGTTTGTATTTATTTTTCTGCAAACCGTACTCCGCCATGAAAATTGAACGTTGATACCGATGTTTACCCATAAGTAGCAATCTTGTATTTTGTGTGCTCTGAATGACATTTGGGCCACGGGTAAAACCATATCGTCTTGGACCTGTTCTGTTATTGTTTTTATTTCGGTCGCCATTACTGTCAAGGAAATAAGAGCGATCAAAACCTTGACAATAAGATCGGGTCATTGTCAACGTTTCGATAGCTCCTTAGACGAACCCTATACCTCGATTTTTTAGCATGAGAAAGACCTTTCAAGAAACAAATGTAAGGTTTTTTATTACGAATGTTTTACGGTAGTATGACTAATAACTGGAAAATTATTAAAAACATACGTCGGAGCATATTGCATCACTATAGAAAATTGAATAATGTGTGGTTTGCTTTTATATATAAAGATTATTCAATAAATAATGCGTTAACATTTTTTTTGGGCTAATTTTAATTTATCACAAAATTATTGCTTGATAAAAAACCCAAAGAAGCAGATGTCACAAACCAACGAAACGTTTTAAGCTTAAGCTTATAATGCGACTAAATTATAGCCTGACCAGAAAAATAATAAACCTCTAATGGGGTCGCCACTAACACTTTTTTTATCTGTGTTTCGTGAATTGCAATAGAAATGTCAGTTCATATAATTTCTGCATTATTCTGGCCAGGCTATTAAGAGATCGTGTCCCGTAACAGGGTCCATATGGACTATTTTTTACTCATAAAGTGTTTTAAGTCATAAACATCGGAATTACTAATGTATTTTTTTCAGTAACTGATACTTTTTCAGGATTTTTATAAATCCAACCTCACTAACGTAGCCTTATCTATCTAACGTTTCTTATTTAACGTTTACGGTTTACGGTTCCAGCTATAATAAAAAATATGAACCAAGGGTCTTACTCTTTGATGCCAATGACGTCAATTTGCATACAGGTGATTAAAAATGGAATATATATTGGAAGGTTGAAATTTCGTTCAAGTTTTGCATAAACCTATAGGGAGTTTATGTAATAGGTGACCAAAACTGAATGTAATGTCAAATAGATCTCTACATTTATTTATATTTTATTTTAAGTACACTGACTTGAGGCCGATTGATTGTCTCAATTTGTTTTTTAGTGATGAGTGGTGATCCGTATTTTGATTGCGATTAAGCTGTATTTAACTATACATAATCATTTTGCCACTTTTCGTTTTTTTTTTTACCTGTTAATACATACCTAAACATCTGCCAAATGAAGGCAAATCACTCTGTGTGTAAAATTCACAATTATGACGTCATCGGTATCAAAAGTACGGCCCTTAGGGGTCATGGTTATGAATAACAATTTTATGAAACTTAATGGTTATGAACAAAAATGTAATATGAAAAATGCCCGCCCTCCGTAACAACAAAGGGTATTGCCGTGTTACGAAGGCAGTTTCGCCTTTGGCGAGAAAATGATTTTCCTTCTACTCGGATAATTTGCCTTTATTTACTTTGTAATTTCACCAAATATTAGGCCCAAAATGGCCGTAGTTTTTTTTAATTAAAAAAATAGGAAAATCGTTTTTTTTTTAAACTAGTGGACCGATTTTCTTGAAATTATATATATTATGTAAATAGTTAAGGATGTTTTTAAAAAAAAAAAAACTTTTTAATTTTACATTTAAGTGAAAAAAAATCGATTTTATAATTTTCAAAAATTTTTTTTTTACTTGCGATGTGGCGACACCTGCAAATATTAGATATTTTGTGAATCATTTAATACTGTACCACATATATTTTTTCCAAAAAATATCTCGCGGATCCAAAGGTTAAAAATACTAATTTGTAACATAACGCGTCGTGAAAATACACGGTGCTGTCATTCATTATAAATTGCAATATTGTTACGCCGATGGCATAATTATTTTTGGTGCTTTACGAGGGCTGCCTTTTAAGTTCTGTCGTTTGCAAAACTCCCGTGATTATTAAAAAAAAAACTAGTATCATCTTAACATATTTGAATTTAGAATTCAAAAACAAAAGAATGTCTCGAGATCGACCGATTCGTTTTAGAACAGCGTCGGTTCAAAGTTGACAAGTCGGTTGTGAAAATGGAAATTTCGAAGGAAAATTTACGTGCGATAATATTTTACAACTTTAAAAGGGGTTTAACGCGTCTTCAGTGCTTTGAAGAGCTGACTACGGTTTTTAAAAATGAAGCATCATGCATCCGGACTGTGGAACGTTGGTATTTGGAATTTCAACGTGGTTGCTCTAGTCTTAGTGATAGGCATCGTGAAGGCCGACCAAAAACAGCTGTAACCCAGGAAAACATTGATGCTGTACGGCAACTGATCGTCGAAGATCGCCATGCGACATACCGCGAGATAGAAGCTTCATTAAGCATTTCAGGGACCAGTGTTCAAAATATATTGCATGATCACTTGGGTGTAAAAAAATTGATCTCACGCTGGATACCACATTTACTTAGTGAAGACCAAAAAACGGCTCGAGTTAGATGGTGCCGCAAAACTCTGCGGCAATTCAACCGAGGAGACTCTAAACACGTTTTTGACATTATCAATGGTGACGAATCTTGGATATATGCCTACGATCCGGATTCTAAACAGCAGTCGACTGTTTGGGTGTTTCAAGATGAGCCAAAACCGACCAAAGTAATACGCTCACGGAGCACTTCGAAAAAAATGGTCGCCACGTTTGTAGCGAAAAGTGGCCACGTTGCGACCATCGTGCTCGAAGATCGTAAAACACTTAATGCTGACTGGTATACCACTGTTTGTTTACCAGAAGTTATCGGCGAGTTCCGAAAAAATAACCCAAGACGTCGTATAGTACTGCACCACGATAATGCTAGCTCGCACACCGCCCGGCAGACAATTGCGTTTTTAAAAGAACAAAACGTCGAAAATTTGGATCACCCGCCGTACAGTCCAGACTTAAGCCCTAATGACTTCTTCACTTTTCCAAAAATCAAGCAACGACTTCGTGGTCAACGGTACCGGACGCCTGAAGAAGCGGTTGAGGCATACAAAACGGCCATTTTGGAGACCCCGACTTCGGAATGGAATAAGTGCTTCGAAAACTGGTTCGATCGAATGAAAAAGTGTATACATATCACGGTGATTACTTTGAAAAACAATGAATACCATTTAAAACTTAAATTGTCTTTAGTTTTTTCAAACGACAGAACTTAAAAGGCACCCCTCGTAAAAGCGTTTTCAGCAGGCTGAAATATCGTTTCAGTCCGTTGCAGAGGTAGCTCTATCACATACCAGATTATCAAAATTTCGACCAATATGCCGTTGTTTTCAGGCGGCTGAAACATGTATTTATTAGTATTAATGTGAATGCTGTTATATTTCAGCAATTTTATTTCTAGAAATTATTACACCATCATAATATTTACATACGTAATGCAAAGTTTTAATCGGATATCAGAAAGTGGTTGAAAAATGGCCACAAACTTTGAACCGGGGAGACAATGTTTCTTTTATACTTTATCATGAAAATGTTACATTGCGCAAATAAATATATAGATTTAAAAACAGCTAAAGTAAAACTTTAAAAGACCATTCGATTGCGGATCCCTGAAATGTTATTTTTAGATGGGAAATTGAGTTATTATTAAAGGAAGCTGGTAAATTCCGTATATTAACGTACTATTTTTGTTTATACGAGTGCTTACAGAATATATAGTTTTTTTTTTTGGTGTATCTCTATGTTGTTGAGGTTCATGAGGTTTTGTTGAAATACCTGTGCAGTCAACAGCATAAATAAGTGATCATTTATCCTATCCTATCCTATCCTATACCTTGTCGCTTTCAATCGTTTCACAATTTTGTATGACATTTCATACGACTATTTATCATTACCTGTACCTAATGCTGAAAGTACGCGTGAGATTCATTGTCACTGACATTATTTATTAGTACATAAACTACCTTAATGACGGCTAATTTGTAACATCTCGTACATATCTTTTCCTACACTACATACGTAGGTTCCAACATATGTAGTGTAGGAAAAGATATGTACGAGATGTTACAAATTAGTATTTTTTAAGCTTTGGATCCGCGTGATATTTTTTGGAAAAAATATTAAATTACAGTATTAAATGGTTCACAAAATATCTTATATTGGAAGGTGTCGCCACAATGCAAGTAAAAAAAAAATTTTGTTTGACACCTTAACGTCTATAATCCTGTGAACACGTGAGCCTGCTTTCGTAAGAAACAACCTAGATGGCGTTGTTAACTGAGGCAGTTCGATTATTGTTTGCTACAACTATTTGACGTTTAAGTATTAGAAACGATAATTTCGCAGTTCACCAGAAGGGCCGCTGGCTTAGTTAGTTGATACCCTGCCTAAAGCCAACACAGGGTCAGACCGTGGGTCTGGAGATCGATTCCGTCTGTTATATTTTTTAAACTAATGTTGTTTCACGAAATAAATGAATGTATTCTTTTTTTAATCATTATCGTATTCAAAAAATGATACTTTTGTTATTCAAAATAAAAAAATGTTTATTTCTTATAAGTATAATATTTATTTCTTAAAAATTTCAATTTAGTAAATTGTAAACTTGGATTGTTTATAATATTACACTTGTAACAATAAAACGACTACCTATTACCTACCATACTGAGGTAATAGCTTAAGTATTCGTTTCCGAAATTGTAAAGAGATTGAAGCGTAATGATAACCACAATAAAATAGATTATTAACAAATATATTGTTAAACTAGAGACCGGGTTACCTTAACAGTCAAACGCATTATGTTTAACTATCTTATACAGTTTTGACCACTTATATTATATTATATAATAATAATAACTGAAAAGTCGTGCATAAATTAATGGTGTGATTTGTTTGACCTTATATTTAAAATAAGATAATTATTTATTGTCACAAAATAGTATAAACACGAAAAAAAGGCGAAAACAATGTTTAATTTTGCATTCATTACTTACGTTAACCCGATCTCCAGTTATCCACTCGCATCAATTATATACTAAACTTCAACACCTAGTGTAACTCTTACAGAGATTGGAACCACGAATACTACCCCAAATGTTTGAACACTGATCTTCTAAGGCTTTCGGAGTTCGCTCATTCTGGAGATTATGTTGGACAATAATACCCCATACATTTTATGCTTAATTATATGCTTTTTTATGAGTTTGGCAGCATGCCTACGATGATGCAGACCCTCACTGTAGAACACGACGAATAGTATCCAGACTTGTATTAAATAATCCAGCGTAGTGAGTTGTTGGTTTAAATCCATTCCTCATAATCCCTCACCGTGGCTTGACACGGGGTTAGCTGTTGCTGTGCTTATGAGTTGTGGTCTACAGACCCGTTCTTTGCCGGGGTATCAAAGATCCCTCCTCTTCAAAGCGCCGTACCCATAAAACAACAGTTTTCATCTGTAAAAAAATAGAATTTGTAATAACAATTAAAGATATAAGTAAAATAAAATAAATAAATACAAAAAGAAATTATTTGTTATAAAAAGATGAGTAAAAAAATACTACTTACGTTCACAGCGGTTTCTCTAGCAATATCTGACAAATTTCTGCCTTCACTGTGCAAACCAATCATTTGCTTTATTTTGACAAGGTCAATATTGCAACGAGAAGTCATATTTTCAACAAAAGTAAAATCTTAACATGAGGCAATCGATTAAGCAGCTAACGAACGAACGAGCGTAAGTCTTTGTAATAATCAGTCTAGTATTTATAAATCCTTATTAGTCTACCCTCTAGTAGTGATCTTACTAAACGTGTTTCTGTTTCTTGTAAAAATATGCAAATCTTAATTTATAAACTACTAATGAATTTCGTCTTGTCAGTTAATGGCTCAATGGTCCAACGGCACAAATGGCCGCCTCGATTCACGGTCCCGAGTGAGTCCCGGGTTCGATTCCACGTCGTGGATGAAAAGTGTTTTTGATAAATTGAACCTCTTAATTTGGAATTGACAAATACTCAAAACTACTTCAATCATACTAAAATATAAAACTTACAAAAAAGAAACAATGTTTGGTTGTAGTACGCGGATAAAAATATTTTTATTATTTTTAGAAATTACCTGCAACAACGCCATCTAGTAAGATCTTGTTGAACCACTACGAGCAGATACATGGCGTCAGTTTGCCTCAGAGCATTATCTTTCCGAGTTGTCCATGCACTTATGAAGCCCACTGTACCTCCACTACACGTAATGTGGGGATGTATTTTCGTTTCTCGTCTACCCCATAGTGGGGTGTCGTTGGACAGGTCTTTCTTTAATATTGCGGGTTTGTGAAAACAATTTTTCGATTAAGGGATCCGTTTATGAAATATTAAGCTTTAAATGCTATTTTTTGTTAAGAGTCAAGTGTCCTCTCCCCCATACAGCCAAAACTACAGATACAAAAAATCTGAAAAAGACCTATGTCGATGTATGGGGATAACAGTTTTCCAGCGGCAAAGTTTTGTGGCGAGACCTAATTTGTTTTTTGTGTTTTGTAACGGCTTCGGCACCCTACACTGAGCATGGTCCGACATGCTCTTGCCCGGTTTAAATCTTATAATATAGTAAATTAATTAAAAATATATTTATGGTCTCTAACAAGGAATCGGTTGATTGAATGAGAAAACGTAGCCGCCATCTTGAACTTTTTAGCTATATGATGCTATAGTAATCAGCTCATATGATGCTATATAAGCTGATTACTTTCAAAATCTACATATACTTGGGGATCTTTTCTGTCTCCAACAACAAATCCGTGGACAGAATGAGAAAAAGTAGCCGCTATCTTGAACTTTTTAGTTATTCGACTGATTGCTTCCAAAATCAATATCCGGAGATATTTCAAAGTTTCAAAGTTTATCTATTTATTAACCAAATAGAATAATACTTTTATAGTAGTTTATGTGACTGTACATAATGAAGGGCATTAAAAACGAGTGTGGGTTTATGAAACGAGCCGAAGGTGAGTTTCATAATAACATGACACAAGTGTTTTAATGCCTAATTATGTACAGTTACATACACTAATTTATCTACCCACATATAATAAGCCTTCATGATGCATTCAGGAGCCGCATATTAACCGGTAATGGCGATAATGAAAAGATTGAATTGTTTTCTGGCAGCTGTCATAGTTTTTTTTTTGACAAACTAGGGTTGGCTCCAACTGTCATATCGTTCGAATATCTTACGTACATTTCTCAAATTTGTATGCAAATTGACAATTTATCTCGAACTTAACGTCATCTCGACTGATATTAGAATAGAGGTCAAATCAAATTTCTTTGCTTTTCAGAGATGTGATTTGAATGAAATAATATTATCGAAATCGATGTAATTTGTTCTAACAAAACAGTGTATTTTTATGGTGGTCATAATGTACGGTTCTTAAACGCATCATGGAGGGTTTATGATATTTGGATAGATAAAATCTTTTAATATAGTAAATTAAGCAAATGTGTTAACGAAAAGTTTTCGGGCAAGAATATTTTATGGTCTATAACAAGGAATCGGTTGACAGAATGAGAAAAAGTTCCATTCTGTCAAAGGATTCACTGGCGGAGACCACACAGTTCCAGATCACAGATATCGATTTTGCAAGCAATCAGTCAAATAACTAACAAAATTTTTACCACACAGATAGCTAGATATCAATTTTCGAAGCACTGTTCGAATAATTGTAACGTTGCACGTACATGTTTTAAATTATACAACTAGACTTAAGTTATTACTTCCAAATTAACTCAATATTTACAACAAATTATTATATTTTATTTTTACACCCAACGAAATCTTATTATTTATACACTAATTCAATTATTAATTCTAATCAACTTATTCTTTTTATTATTTAACTTTCATTAAATCTATTTTATATTAATAAAATGTGATATTAAATACTAAAAAAAGTAAACATAATAATTATATATATGCGCTTAGCTTTAAAACGTTTAGCACTTTACTACGCGGTTGCCTTGGCGAGAACCGGCTCGTCATGGAAGTTTCTAGTGGCCGGTGCCTGCGCCGCCGCCCGCCAGTCCGCTCAGAATTGTCTTATACGCCGGACCTGGGGCCCTACTTTGAAATTCGAAGTTCGAAGTTACGTTAGCTTCATCCCTTTCTCTCGATTTAGTCTCGAATGACGAGTGACAGGGATGGAGCTAACGTAACTTCAAACTTCGATTTTCAAAGTAGGGCCTCTGTGCAGCGCGTTCACCCAGAGTGACGTCATACGCGCTCGTACGACTTAGAATACTAAAGTTATTAGATTATTTATTTAATACGGTGTTAGCGGACACCCCTATTGCGCTTGCGACTTCCGTCGGAGGCGACAATAATTACATAATATAAAGTTATGGATCACGCACCCAATATTGGTAAGTGCAAAGTGTTGAACGTTATTATTTAAATTCTTATTAGATAGCTTTGCTTCTGCTAACTGCCTATTCACTCATTCATTATTGGTTATTGCCATTTCATAATATTATTTTAAATTTGCCAATCACGTATAAGCGCATCTTAAAATTTAATTCCTTTGTTCTTCTAACGAGTACGCCTATATGTACATACCCTACTCGTAATTTTTATCAGTACTTGGTCATTATTTAGGCTACTAGCACATAATGCTTCCTGTAACTCCGTTCTGCTTGTGAATACAAACACGCTAACGCTATGATGGCTTTCCTCTTCGGTGCCGTGTCCAGGATATTCGTAAGAGCTATATCTCACCAGGACACCATGGCGGCGCAACCAGTCGCCGCCACCAACAAAATGTATACAGCTCTATGGAGGGTATCTCACCTGGCGTCCACTTGGCTGCGCAACGGATTTGGCGGCGCAACCAGCATAGACGCGTGCATGCAACATTACTGGCAGCGCCTCCACGTTGGTTGCCCCACCACTAATTAGTATGGCGCTGTATGCTATTTCACTCACTCGGCTGCCAGTCGCGCCACCAGCGACGCTCCCTCCTCCGCGCACTCCGCATTCGCTCGTGTACTCTGTTGTTATGAAGGCGTTTTGCAACGTAATTAATTTTTCATCACACTTGCTCGTAAATAGTGGTCTAATATGCTAGAAAAATCGACCGTAAATCCAAAATAATGCCCGCGGGCCTTTTTTTTACCATTACGCCCTATCGTGCGTAATAGTTTTTTTTAAAAATATAATACGTGGACTCAAACTATCATAATACGCCAGGACCCCAATTCTTGTGCCATTCGATATGAAGTTTCATTCGAGATGAATTGTCAGTTGCATACAATTTTCTAAAAAATCTCGCATTTGAAATATTGATCTCGACTGTCACTAGAATCGGACTCCTGAACACGTTTGGTATTATCTGTGGTAAGTCATAGACAATGATGTAGACTGTAGTCTGCGGCTAATTTATAAATACTGATTATAAACTATGTGATTGCAAAATAATAATTAAAAGGGTGACTTTGTGCACATATTAAAATCAATAAAAAACATGTCGTCATCAGAAGAAATGGATAATGCCCGGTCTGCCGGACATCGCCAACGCGGCTAAAATTAGTGACAATCGTAAGTTAAAAATATGATCTTTTGGCTGATTCTATTTCATTTCCTCGCAATTGTGATGAAGAACATTGTATGTTAGACGGGTGGTAAAGGAAATACAAAGCTCGAGTCATTAAATTACAGACTCTCGTTTGTAATTCTGTCTTTACCACCCTTAATACACAATGTACCTACTATTAAATTTCGATGGCACTGGATTTTCTTAAGGGCTGCTTGCTTTGCCAGTTCGTCTGCTCTCTCGTTTCCTGGCGTTCCAACGTGAGCTCGCAGCCAATAGAACCTGAGATCGGTCCCCGTTGCTCTTGTTTGGATTGTGGCGTTTTTCATCTCTTGGACCAAGGGGTGTGTCGTGTCCGGTGATTTGAGGAGCTCCAGTGAAAATCTTGAGTCACTGAGGATGCTGACGCTCTGCGCCTTGTGTTTCCCTGCGATCTGCACTGCCCTGAGTAGAGCGTACAGTTCGGTTTGAAACACGGTGTTATAGGGCGCTAGCTTAAAGGTTGAGTGGTGGATTTCTCTTCCATTCTCCCACCATGTGAGTGCTGCTCCCGTCTGGCCCTCAATTTTACTCCCATCAGTGTAAATTTGAGGGCCTTCGAGGTCGTATCTATCGACTACGTCTTGGTTGAATTCCTCCAAGCAGACGTAGTCGATGGACACAACCCTTGACGGGTGCGCTCTCTTCAGGGCGTCAGTTTTTTCCTCAATTTCTCTTCCTGGTGGAATGTGGTCCTCACTGTAGCCGTTTTTGACCTCGTAGAGGCTTGCCACTTCGTGAATACGCAAATCCAGTGGAAGGGTTCCCGACAGGATCAGCGCCGATGTCAGAGAGACCGTTCTGTACGCTTTGCAAATCTTCTGGGCGAAACCACGCTGTATTGAGTCTAGCTTGTTTCGCACCATCAACTTGTTGGCAGACTTGTGCCAAGCGCTTGCTGCGTACAGGACGATCGGCTCTATCACCGCCACGTAGATGGTTTTCACTATCTCGCTATTGAGACCCCATGACACCCTGGCCGCACGTGACAGCTGTCTGTAGATATCCGTTGCCTTTCGGCACGTTTTTTCTACATGTGCGTTGAAGGTCAGCTTACGGTCTATGGTGAGTCCCAACAGTTTGATTTCGTCGACAAGCTCCACCACGGTCCCAGCCATTGAGATTCGGATGGGATCCAATTTCAGCTTCCTCGTTATAACCATGGCTCCCGTTTTGTGAGCGGCGAAGTTAAGCTTATTTTGGGTACCCCATTCGACCACTTTTTGGAGAGTCCGTTCGGCTTTGGCTTTCACTGCACCTGAGTCGTTGCCAGAGAACACCAGAGTGACGTCGTCAGCGAAGGCCTGACAATGGGCGTCCGTGTCGTTGAGCATCTGTAGGAGATCGTCTAGAATTACATTCCAGAAGATTGGACCTGCAATAGAGCCTTGGACACATCCCTTTGTGGTGGGCTTTTCGCTGGTTTCGCCCGCGTAGTGTACCCTTATCATGCGGTCGTCCAGGTAGGAGCGGACCATGTGATAAAGATTTCTCGGACAGCCTTTCTTGGCCAGTTGGGCTCTGAGCTTCGGCCACCAGGCGTTGTCGAAAGCTCCCTCTATGTCCAGCGAGACGAGTAGCACGATACGTTTCTTCGTTTCTACTTCGGTTCTTATGTGTCTCATCAGATCATAGAGGCGTCTTCCGTTGACTTCTGGGGCATGAACCCGTACTGACGTTTGTTCAGGGCCGGGAGGATATGCCACTTGATCCTGTTTACTAGCATTTTTTCCAGGATCTTCCCTAGTACCGACAATAGACCAATCGGTCGGTATGACTTGGGGTGGGTATAGTCCTCCTTGCCGGGTTTCCGTAGGATGCAGACATGTGCTGACTTCCAGGCTTTGGGGAAGTAGGCTAGCCTAAGGCAGGAATTCGCTAAGCACAAAAATACTTCTCCATTGCACTGAATAGCTGCTGCGCATATGTCTGCAGTGAGTCCGTCCGACCCAGGTGCCTTTTCCGGGTTCATACTTCTGACTACCGTATCCATTTCCACTTGTGTGAAAAGTGGATCATCGCCAGTAAGGTGTGACTCCACTGCTGGGTTGTCTCCCTCCGTATCATCCCTGGTGCTCCTGTGATGGTCGGACTCACCGTCCTGGCGGTCATCCGGGTAAAAGCATTCAGCCAGTCTTTGAGCCGACTGTTTTGGTGTTAAGGTGAGCCCCCGTTCGTCTCTGAGCAACGTGTCTTCCTGACGTCTAGCCGTGTTCCTGATTACTCGGTAGATTTTGTCCCACATAGACTCCCTATCCTGCGCGGTACAAAAATCCTTCCAGCTAGCTGTATGAGCCTCTGTCGCTTTCATGGCATGGTCGAGTACGTACTGCCTTCGGTTTGGGGCTGCGTTCCTTATTCGCCTTTTCCTTCTTAACACCTCTTTTTTCAGTCGGTCCAAATCTTTGGACCACCACGGCGGCTTTGCGTTTGTCTTGGGAGCTCCCGGTTTCAGAATACATTCTTCACATGCTTTCGACACCGCACCGATGTAGGCGTTGGTCGCCTGCTCCAGTGCTTCTGTGTCTCCAATGTTATTTAAAGAATGCATCGTCAAGTCTCTTTCCACAAGCTCCACTGACGGTCTTAAACTTGGTCCAGTCAGCTTCGGGGCCGCTTCACTACCCACTGCAAATTTTATGGTGTTATGATCGGACGTGACAACAATCCTGTCGACTTCCCAGTCTTGGATCCTGTACAGAATGTTACCAACATTAGCTGCACGCTGTCACACCAACGATGCTAGTGTATAGCTTGCCTCCCGGGTATGTCTCGAATGTCGGAGTGTATCCAACATTCAAAACATTCAGATCTACCTCATTGAGGAAGCTATGGTAAGCTGCCCCCCTGTGGTTCTCCGATCTGCTTCCCCACCAGAAGCTCCAAGCATTCACATCACCTCCCACGGTGTAGCTGTCTGTACCCAATTTAAGCATGATCTCCTTTGTTTTGGCAATGTATCCCTCTAAGTCTTGGTCTGGCTCGAAATAAACCGAGATTACTCCAACTGATACGTTACCAAACTTCAGAAGTGCCGCCGTGATGTTCTCCGTGACCAGGTGTGGGTCGTGTTGCACCTGGACTCGATCACCTAACACTACTATTGCTGACTTCACTGGTTTCGCGCGATTCTGTGTACACTGAATCACCTTGAAACCTTGTTGCGGCGTCATCTCTCCCTTTCCGACCACATACGGTTCCTGTAGCAGTGCTACTTCGCAGTTTCCGTTCTGCATGGCCTGGTGGAGTTCAGCTGTTATCAGCTTTGACCGTTGCAGATTGACTTGCAGGAACTTTGTCTTGTGGGGGGCGGTGGGGGGGAGGTTTGCGTGTTGTTCGCCGGTACAACTGTGTCAACAACAGTATGCCACTCTCGACCGTGCTATGGTGTCCCATTGTTGACGTTCTTTGCAGTCGGGGTTAAACGCCTCATGCCGTACCTCCGTCGGTTCCTTGCCTGCCCTGGTGCAGTTGATATACTTTGGTGTCTCAGAATTTCCCGGACATTTGCCGGGTCCGTGGCAGGTCAGGCAGAAACGACAGTTGGTGCTCGCCTCCTTGCACAATGTCCTTGTATGTCCGTAGGCCAGACATTTAGAACACTGTACAAGGGGCGACTGGTCTTCCACTTTTTGCCTTTGGATGCCGATGTAGACTTTTCCAGTCTCCACAAACCTCTTCCAGACAGCCGGTGGAAGCTCAAACACCAGGTGACAGCAGTGCGGGTTTCGAGCTTTCCTGCGGTACCGGAGTTTTATCTGATCGGGGTCCACGTTTAGGCCTCCCAGTAGGTGGTGGTTTTGAGATAACAGCATCTGCGGTAGGTCCTCGTCATTAAGGTAGCTGACGACGTCCCTGACGCAGATTAGGGGGTTTCTCAGGTAGGTTGAGTTTCCCTTCCGTTATCCTTCAGAGCAGCTCGAGGTCTCTCTCGCTGGCACAGCTAACCACCACCTTTTGGTTCTTGGCCTTTCGTACCCGCTCGATCCTCAACCCGGTAGACTTCACGTCACAGACTTCGTTGAACTCCCTTAGGACACCATCGCTGGTCTTTGTCGGGTCCTTGGACGATAAGATCGCGGTGTGGTTGGGGGTGCCGGCCTGCTTCGGGAGCGCTGCCTTCTGGACGTATGTGCTTGGGCCGTGGGCTATCGTTGTCCGCTGTTGCGTGACCTCCTTACTCACTTCACTAACAGACTGTTTAAGTTCGGCTAGTGCCATCTCCGTATTCAAGGTTGAGGCCGGGGCTGAGTCACGTTCCTTTTCGGTCTTTATTTCCTCCGTTAAGGTTCTGACGAGCGAGCTCATTGCCTTCATCCTGTCCTTGATGTCGGATAAGTCTTCCGATGGTTGTGTTGCTGTGTCGGGATCTCGCCGGCTCTTAAGTTCCTCAGTGGAGTGTGTGAGGAGGTCAATCCACTGCGTGAGCGTGCAGATGGCCTCCTTCAGCTCTAGGTCTTTTGGTGACTGACCTTGTGTCTCCATTACCTTTCGCAGTCTCGTAGCCCAGCCAATCCCTCACAGACTCTGTCTGCTGCAGAGTTCTGGTGGCCAGGTCTTTTAACGCTCCCAATTCGGCCACCACCTCTTGCCTCACCACCGCCATTTCCTTGGCGTGCTGCCTCTCCATCCGGACCACTTCTCTAGCGCTTCTGGACCTTTCGCGCTCGAGGTTGAACTTATGCCTAGAGCGGGAGTCGGATAGCGACAACGTATTGTAATACTTACCAGGAGGGACCGACCACAACTATGTATTATGTAAGACTATAAGGTACCTAATAAAGAATTATTTTTTTTACCAAGAAAAAAAAAAACAAAATATTTAATCAGTAAATTGGCCACATACGGGCTCTTTTACACGTCGGTAATATACAGTGTCATACAAGCTGTCTCATAAAAGGTCTGCATGCAGTCAAGAGCGGTAGCTTTGCATTCCCGCTTCATCTTGCCCGCAGACTCCAGAGCGTCCTTGCCTTCTAGCAGCTTCGCATTAGCATAGTATAAATAGAAAAGTAGCTCGACTCCGGCCCTTTAGGAGATTCTGATACCTATTGCCGCTCGGGCGTCAGGGTCGTCCAAACTTGTTTTTCAATTTTAGTCACCTACTTGGCCATACTGTGATTTATAATCATGTTAATTTTCATAAATTACACAAACCTAAAGTAAGTATAAATATTGTTAGGTACCTAAGTACCAAATTTAAATTATTCTACTTACATACTTTTTATCTGTTGACACTAAATAATAATTATGTTTATAGGAATGTGACGTGATATGTAAATTCCTTTTCGACCTTTTGATAATGCCGCTTTCGCGCAAGGCGGCTTCCTTTTACAACTTAGGTACCTATTATTGGCGGCGCGCGCCGCCGCCGCGTGGCTTCCTTAGTGCATTAGCCGCTCGCTTTGGTTCTAGGCTTGTGCTTTGGGTACTAGGCAACGATAAGCATACTTATGTAGTGAAAAATACATACTTAATATGACTACATAGGTACATATAAAACGCCCAAGACTCAGAAACAAAAAATACCTACTCGCACTAATCACACGCGGTGGATGCGAAAAGCACAAGATCGGTCTGAGTGGAGAGCCTTGGGGGAGGCCTATGTCCAGCAGTGGACGTCTTTCGGCTGACATGATGATGATGATGATGATGACTAATCACACGAATATTTGCTCTGACCGGGAATCGAACCCAGGACCGCTAGCTTCGTAAGCAAGGTTGTAACATCCCAAAAGTGGAATGTCATTTTTTTTGTTAATTGGTGTCAAAACGGTGAAGGTGGCCGCCTGGCACGCTAGGAGTTCTATTTAGGCGCCTACCGTTGACTACTTACAGACTAGTATTCGACAAGGACTGTCGATACGATACCGGATCATTTTGTTCATTCCTTCTTGTGTTTGGAAGCTTACCTTGCTGGTTCCTGGCTGAGTTTCGTGGCGGCTGTTTAATGAGCTAACAAGCTTCACGCCGTATACTCGTGGGAACCGAGGTAATTCTAATAACTTGTAAATTACTCTCTCATCTGGGATCATCAGCCGTCGACACTGAGCCCGTTCGATTCACTCTTAGACGCTCACTTTATCTCACGCATTTCCACACGGAGCGCGTGTGTTCTAGACTTAGTTCCGGTGTCCACATTCTAAACTCATATTTAATCAACATATCTAGGTAATTCCTCTTTATTTTCAATGCAAAGACGAACCGAAGTCTTTGTGACGGCAAATGTTGTTATTGTATGAAACGTCAACTTGACGTTTGGCAAAAGGCTAAGGGCGGTCGCTACGTCGGCGTTATGAGCTTGGTCGATTACCGATTTCCACCTTAAAATCTAATTTACTCGTTACAGATGGTTTATTTATTTATTCTCAGCTAATAGAAAGTCTTTCTTTAATGGGAGAGTTCGGAAGTGGTAGGAGTTAACTCTTCGATTTGAAGCGATAGTGTTGCAAGGCCGGAAATTGCATTGGAATGCGGCAGAGGAACATCACTACGGCGTCCTTTGGTGAGCGGAGTGTTTCATTGAGAGAGGCTTCGTGTCTTTTGCTGTGACTTCAAGTAAATAGCCGAGAATGCAGTGGCCAAGCACATAATATCAGTGGAAATTACGCCTAGGCGTTTCCTTTACTCTCGCCGTAGGCTTTAATGGTGAGTACGTTATACCAATCGCGTATACTGTTCACGCGACCGCGTCGACGCCGGCTTTTAAGTAAAGACTGATGTCGGTTTGTTTCAGGTCAGGATGCCTCTTTCGCATCAGGAATAACTATTGTGCTTATGTCTAAAGCTTTAACGAGCACTGTCACGCATCTTTAAGGTAAATTTTCATGTTGAAAGTGTTGCGTCATAATTGTGTTACGTATTCACCTCGTTCTGTTTCTGTAATGCGTCCGCTTTGTTTCAGATGTTTAATACGGTGTTATAGCTACACCAACTCCGCGGTCTCTGAGTATAAAAGCCAATTACGTCTAATTTCATGCCCGAAAAGGTAAACTTTATTCATTAAAAGTGAAGAGTTGTCAAGTGAGGCGTCTGAGTTTGTTTCTTTTCTGAGGTGTTATACTTATGGTACATTTCAGGGCTTCAAGGTTACCCTGGAAATCTCAAGATGGAAGTTATCGTCCTGCGTTCTACATGCACGTGGGTGACGCGTCGTGTCCGAGCATGAGGGAGTGGCTGAGCAGCATGCGCTCAACTCCCATGGTTTCCTGATGCTACACCTTCCTGGATGACGCGTGACGTTGACCTATTTTCCTTATTTTCTTTTTAACTTTTTTTAAATGAACCTCTTATGCTACTTTAGCCATCCTTAGACCGCGTAGGTAACAAGCGCCTCTTTTGTCTTATTAGGAGATGAGTTTATTACGGGTTTACTGATGCTAATCTCGTAGGTAACCCGGACCTCTCTTTACTTACCCATTGGTAACTATTTTAGTAACCACAACCGCTGTGAGCCTAAAGGCGTGGTTAATTAACATTTAAGTACCAAGCAGGGGGGACGCCCTCTGTTCTGACTATGCTTAGTCTTAATTATATAAAAACCTAATTTTATTGTACTTGTGGAGAAGCGGATATTAAACAACACTCAATAAGAAAAGTTTATCTTTTTTTAACAACACCACCATCGATCCTGTTTGTGGCCGGTCGTTCTTCCTAAGGCGCCCAAACTCTAGCGATTGGCCCTCGAGCCAAGCGACACACGACCCAAGTCTCATGCCGCGGGCGAAAATAAAGTGTTACAAGGTCACTACTTACTTAGTCACTACCAACTACCTAGGCCATCCACGTCGTCACATGTTACCTACCCATGTCACGTCACACTCAATAACTTAAATTACCTACTTAATACCTATTTATTTCACCTAGGGATACTATAGGCAGGCCGGTACGAAATTCCTTTTATTAAATCTGGGTATAGTTGTACCTACCTAAGCTAGGTTTAGACATCCGTATACAGAACAATATTTAAGCGTTTTCGGCAGCGACATTGTCGCTCGATAGGTAAGTACGCGCGCTAAAACAAAACGTAACCGAACGCAATGAGACGCCGCGGCCCCGACTAAGTTCCCTCGAAATCCCCCAAAGATCTCGTTTCGTATTGGTTCGCCCCGCCACAGGCCCCGCCCACAGCCGCAAGCCGCGCGATGTACTTTTGTTTGAAGACGACCTACTGTTCTCTATACTGTGGCATTAGCCAGCTTTGTCGCCATGTCCATCTCCACTCCCGGGCCCTACCACTTCGCGGCACGAGGATGCTGACCCTACCCACTGATGACCCCGGGGACATCGAGGCATTGGAATAGCATTCTGAGTTCACTTCGTCTAGGTCTCGCCCGGATGTGCTATCCCCGACGTAGGACTCAAGTCTTTCCATGTCCGCGATGTCATTGGGGTCCGGAGTGGGGGTGGCTGGCGCTGGATCTTTGGCCACTGCTGCCGCTGTTTCCTTTTGCAGGACTTTCTCCCTTAGCGATTTGACCGAAGAGGGGCCTTTTTTCGCTGCGGGAGGTGCCTGAGTCCTGGTCGTGGATTCGTCGGTCTTTGCTGCCTTTTTTGTGGGGGGGGTGGGCTTGGGGGGCATTTTTATTAGGGCTGTAAAGTTGGGGGATTAGTTTAAGGGGAGAAGGGGTTGGATAGTGGGCTGGTTTGAGGGGCGAAGTGGTGTTTGGGGACTTTGAGCCAAAATGTTGGAGGGGGATTTTTCTGGAGGAGCGAATTTAAAGGGCTTGACCGGCTGGTTCTTTTAAGCCCAAACACGGGGTCCTACTCCTTCCTGGTTATGGGCCGCGGGGGTGAGGTATGTGAATCCGGGGGAGGGGGGAATTGTTCCCCGTGAAACCGCGGGGGGGGGGGGGGTGGAATTTGACGGAGCCATAAAAATGGGAGAAGTGGTTTGTTGGTGCCAATTATTATTATTATTATTTTCCCCGGCCCGTCGCAGCCGCCGAAGTCGATACCAGCGCTGTCAGCTATCTGAAGCGTCATCCACTAGAAACGAGGTCGACTGCTGGTCGGCGGCTCGTGTCGCCGCGTCGGATGGTGCAATAAATTGACCTAGTTGCGTCGGCCGCGCTACTGTCCAGCTAGCTAGAGCCCTCTGCGCCGTCTACAACTGCAGCACTGGGCAGCGAGGGGTCTACAACTGTCAAATCGCGCGGCGTCTGGTGTTAGTTATAAATTAATGGAATTTTGTGAATTTTGGGACGTGTTGCTAAGGGAGGTTGGGGTAGAGAAATTTACAAGGGATTAGTTATCAAGATCTAAACAAACTAAGAGTCTAAATAAAATTACAAAAAAAAATTAAGCTATATGGCCCTGTGGAGTCTCTCTGGTTGCTCCTGGATAGCTGGTACTTTGCTCCAGATGTTGATTGGAGCTCTGCGAGTCTTCACAGGGGTTGAGGGAAGGAGTGGGGTGGTTTGATGGACGTAAAACATGCGTCGAAGTGCCCCGGTACAAAATGTATCGCTATTCCGATGGTCGGAAATATGGCGATAATCCGGCGAGTCACCTAGCGGGATGGGGTGTGTATTGACTTACTGAGCAATCCTTGGGCAAACCTCGGAGCTGGAAAGATCAGGTCCTCGTAGATCTATTTCCCGCAGTTCCGTCAACACACACTATACACGGGCAAAAAATGGTCGAACACCGTGAACCAATTTTGAATTTTCACCCGCGTGTAGCCCATAGTGCGCCGAATCACCTGGCACTCCAACGATGTTTTACGCGATTGAAATATTTTTCCGATTTTTTTAAAAGTGCGGAGCGACTTGGAAGCGTGGCGCTCGCACAGGCGGACAGTTTGCGACTCTGTGGTTCCCTTGAAGCGGCTGTTGATGGTTACATAGTCAATCTGATTTCGCATGATATGCTCAGAGCTATGCGGCGGTGATGTCCATGTATAGAGCCGACGGGGTGGAAGTTGAAACAATGTATTTGTTACTACCAGATCTCTTTCCTGACAAAATTGCACAAATGTGTCACCTCTATCATTTCTCACGCCCAATCCGAATTTCCCAACCACCCCCGGGACGTCTTTCTGCCTAACTTTCGCCTTTATATCTCCCATTACTATATTTATCTCATGAAACTTTGTAACATCAAGCAGTTGTTCTGCCTCTTTGTAGAAGTTAGCCACATCCTGATCTGATTATAATTAGTCACATTAGCCAAAAACTTGACGGGAAATTAAAATGCGCTGGTATATTTCTGGATTTGGCTAAGGCCTTCGACACTGTTTAGTTTCCCTTGAAGATGGAGTGCCTGGGAATAAGGGGAATTCCATTATCGCTTTTTGAAGATGACCGTGGTCAAACTGTCAGGATAGGGGATTTCAATAGTTCAGAGGAGCCTTTACATTTTGGGGTGTTTTTAATCTATATCGATGATCTCTGTCGAAAACAGCTGCGTAATGCTCAAATAGTTACTTTTGCCGACGACACTGTTTTAGTTTTTGATGGTCCTTCATGGGACGATGTCAAACATACTGCCGAACAGGGTCTCACAGAGGTAATTGATTGGTTAAACTCTAATAAACTCACACTAAATCTTTCAAAAACTAAATTGATCACCTTCAGCATAACTGGTTACACTCAGCCCCTAAACAATTTCAATATTTAAGCTCACATCTGCAATAATGCAACCATTTCCTGTAACTGCTATTCACTCGAGCCTACCAAACACGTAAATTTTTTGGGTATTCTTATCGACTAAAACCTGTCTTGGACTAAGTACAGTCAAGGACTTTTCGTGTTATGCCACGATGGAACCCTGTCGCATAACTTTCATCATTCATTTAAGCGTAATTTCTGACATGTGGTTTGACGCTGTCATTATGACAGGGTTCCATAGTGGCATGACAATTAAAGTCCTTGACTGTATATTGATGCACTGACATCCCGAACAAGGAAATTAACTTACATTTTTAAAAATATTGGACACCTCGGTGATCCCAAATTAATTAAAAGTATTTACTATAGTCTGTGTCAATCAATTATCTGTTATGGTATTAGGGCATGGGGAGGTACAAAAAAGACTTGTTTAATTGGTTTGGAGAGAGCAAAAAGAGCACTTTTTTAAAAAAACATGCTGTATAGATTACACCTATGCAACATCTAAGCTGTACCCCGAATTTGATGTTTTTTCAGTGCGAAAATTATTTATCAAAAACTTAATAGAACATCAACATCGAAAACCTAAGGCCTGATGCGTATCGGATTCGCCAAATTCAAAACGCTGGCACCTAGCTCTAAAGGTTTTCTCTAGTTTTATTTTTTTAGCATTGGGATAACTATTGTCACAAAATTATGTAATGATTGTCTTTTATTGCCTAATTTGGGGATAAAACCAAAAAAACATGAATCAACTTGAACGCCGTGAGCAGATTGTCGCCAAATGGATGGAAAATAAACAGCGTCCGAACCAATTCATCGCAAAAGAATTAAAAATCACAAGAAGAACCGTTGATACGGTCCTGAAACGATACCTTGAGACCTTGTCTACCGCTCAGAAGCCTCGAACCGTAGAACATGGTGGTGCTCGCAATCCTGGGCTGACAGACAGATGGTATCTAAAATACTAGATACAAAATACGTATCTTTCAAATATTTTTTAAAGATAAAATACTTTTGTAAGAAAATAACATTTTAATTGAATATAAGATTATTTTTATATGAATTATTTACGAATAAAGTGTCCAAATGTGACAATACATAATATTATATTTTTAAGGTTTTACTTGAGACTTAAGTAAAAGCAGTTCTTCAAACATTTTATCACTATTTTTTCTTAGATGAGGCCTCATAATCATACCCCCAAAAGAGAAGAGTCGCTCCACATGGGCAGAACTTGCAAACAAGTGCAAGGAGTAAGGATATAGGTATAGCTGAAGAAGTGTTATATTTGAAAAATATTTTTTTTGTTGTAGGATGATGTCATTTGACATTTGTAGAAAGAAAGAGTCGCCATCTATCAATTTGGTCATAGAATAAATTTGCGTTCCGTTTTATCTATGTTGACATTTAAAATTAATATCACCATAAAATCTTGTAACATTCTGTGAATAAATGCATAGATAACTATTAGTACTATTACGAAAATTATTTTAACAAGCATAGTATTTACAAAATACTAAAATACGAACAAAAGCTATTTAAATAAATATCAGGGGCACAGTATAGAGAACAGTAGGTCGTCTTCAAACAAAGGAACATCGCGCGGCTTGCGGCTGTGGGCGGGGCCTGTGGCGGGGCGAACCAATACGAAACGAGATCTTTGGGGGATTTCGAGGGAACTTTGTCGGGGCCGCGGCGTCATTGCGTTCGGTTACGTTTGGTTTTAGCGCGCGTACTTAGCTATCGAGCGACAATGTCGCTGCCGAAAACGTTTAAATATTGTTCTGTATACGGATGTCTAAACCTAGCTTAGGTAGGTACAACTATATCCAGATTTAATAAAAGGTATTTCGTACCGGCCTGCCTATAGTATACCTAGGTGAAATAAATAGGTATTAAGTAGGTAATTTAAGTTATTGAGTGTGACGTGACATGGGTAGGTAACATGTGACGACGTGGATGGCCTAGGTAGTTGGTAGTGACTAAGTAAGTAGTGACCTTGCTTACAAAGCTAGCGGTCCGGGGTTCGATTCCCGGTCAGGGCAAATATTCGTGTGATGAGTGCGGGTAGGTATTTTTTGTTTCTGAGTCTTGGGCGTTTTATATGTACCTATGTAGTCATATTAAGTATGTATTTTTCACTACATAAGTATGCTTATCGTTGCCTAGTACCCAAAGCACAAGCCTAGACCCAAAGCGAGCGGCCAATGCTCTAAGGAAGCCGTGCGGCGACGGCGCGTGCCGCCAATAATAGGTACCTAAGTAGTAAAAGGTAGCCGCCTTGCGCGAAAGCGGTATTATCAAAAGGTTGAAAAGGAATTTACATATCACGTCACATACCTATAAAAAGTATGTAAATAAAATAATTTAAATTTGGTACTTAGGTACCTAACAATATTTATACTTACTTTAGGTTTGTGTAATTTATGAAAATTAACATGATTATAAATCATAGTATGGCCAAGTAGGTGACTAAAATTGAAAAACAAGTTTGGACAACCCTGCCGCCCGAGCGGCAATAGGTATCAGAATCTCCTAAAGGGCCTGAGTCGAGCTACTTTTTTATTTATACTATGTCAGGGGGGACAATGCCACACCAATTGACCTAGTCCCAAATAATATATACTTAAATACATAGAAAACATCCAAGACTCAGGAACAAATATTCGCGCTCATCACACAAATATCTGTCCTTACCGGGATTTGAACCCAGGACCGCTAGCTTCGCAGGCAGGGTTACTACCAACTAGGCCAGTGTGTCGTCTTAACTAAATACAAGATACAAAATGAATTTTAAAAAAAGTATTTTAGATTACAAGATGTAAATACGTATTATGTATCTTGTATTTCAGATACTTGTATCTTAGATAAGTCACATCTCTGGTAACTACTATAAGCCAAGTGGTTAAATTGACCAAAATATATTATTTCATATTAAAAAAAAACAGTATAAAACTATAATCCCTACACTATTATTATAATTATACTTTTTCTCCCATTCTGGCCGCGATTTTTGTCCAATGCCCTCCATCAACCGTTCGACAGTGTCATTAGCCTCTTTCCTGCTCGCTTTCTCAGGAAGTTTTGTTGGTTACTGGCAGCCTTACCTGTCTTATGCAAGATTCCTTTGACCAGAGCCCAATATCTTTCGATAGGGCGGCACTGTGGAATATTTTAGCTTTAGGCATGACTGGACATCATTTTGTTTGAGAAAGTTTTGGGTATCCGTCGCATAGTAGGCTGTAGCTAGATCAGGCCAAAATAAGGCCGAAGTATTGTGTATTCGAATGAATGGTATTAGACGTTTCTTTAAACCTTCATCGATCTAAATATTCTTATTGATTGTGCCAGTTGTAACATATGCACTGCTACGATCACCGCATGGGCAAATTGTCTGCCAAACCAGATACTTGGAGCCAACATCATTTTCTCCATTCCTATAGTGGTTTCCGAATCTGGAAGAATTTCTCCATCAGCTATAGTATAAAACTGATCGCCTGGAAGGGTTGAAAAGTCCGTCTTCACATAGGTTTTGTCATCCAAAATCAAATGAAAATTACCTGTACCCAGAAAGTCGTACATCTATCGAGACCTAGTTTTTATGGTGAGTCTTTGTTTTTCTGATGTTTTCGGCACTTCCCGCTTCATTTTTGTCTTCATAGCAGCCCGTTCCTGAACACGTCTCACCATTGACTGAGTTGTAGTTTTTTTTTAGCTATTTCCCGTTCGGACATGCTTCGGTGTTTGCAAATCGTCTTAATGATTTTCCTGTCAGCCCAGGATTGCGAGCACCACCATGTTCTACGGTTCGAGGCTTCTAGGCGGTAGACAAGGTCTCAAGGTATCGTTTCAGGACCGTATCAACGGTTCTTCTTGTGATTTTTAATTCTTTTGCGATGAATTGGTTCGGACGCTGTTTATTTTCCATCCATTTGGCGACAATCTGCTCACGGCGTTCAAGTTGATTCATGTTTTTTTGGTTTTATCCCCAAATTAGGCAATACAAGACAATCATTACATAATTTTGTGACAATAGTTATCCCAATGCTAAAAAAATAAAACTAGAGAAAACCTTTAGAGCTAGGTGCCAGCGTTTTGAATTTGGCGAATCCGATACGCATCAGGCCTTAGGTTTTCGATGTTGATGTTCTATTAAGTTTTTCATAAATAATTTTCGCACTGACAGAACATCAAATTCGGCGTACAACTTAGATGTTGCATAGGTGTAATCTCTAAAGCATGTTTTTTTTAAAACTGCTCTTTGGGCTCTCTCCAAACCAATTAAACAAGTCTTTTTTGTACCTCCCCATGCCCTAATACCATAACAGATAATTGATTGACACAGACTATAGTAAATACTTTTAATTAATTTGGGATCACCGAGGTGTCGAATATTTTTTAAAATGTAAATTAATTTCCTTGTTCGGGATGTCAGTGCATCAATGTACAGTCAAGGACTTTAATTGTCATGCCACTATGGAATCCTGTCATAATTACAGCGTCAAACCACATGTCAGAAATTACGCTTAAATGAATGATGAACGTTATGCGACAGGGTTCCATCGTGACATAACACGAAAAGTCCTTAACTGTACTTAGTCCAAGACAGGTTTTAGTCGATAAGAATACCCAGGCTCGAGTGAATAGCAGTTACAGGAGATGGTTGCATTATTACAGATGTGAGCTTAAATATTGAAATTGTTTAGGGGCTGAGTCTAACCAGTTATGCTGAAGGTGATCAATTTAGTTTTTGAAGTTTTTTGAAGTTGAGTTTATTAGAGTTTAACCAATCAATTACCTCTGTGAGACCCTGTTCGGCAGTATGTTTGACATCGTCCCATGAAGGACCATCAAATCTAAAACAGTGTCGTCGGCAAAAGTAACTATTTGAGCATTACGCAGCTGTTTTCGACAGAGATCATCGATATAGATTAAAAACAGCGTCGGACCAAGCATACTACCCTGTGGACCCCAAAATGTAAAGGCTCCTCTGAACTATTGAAATCCCCTATCCTGACAGTTTGACTACGGTCATCTTCAAAAAGCGATAATGGGATTCCCCTTATTCCCAGGCACTCCATCTTCAAGGGAAATAAACAGTGTCGAAGGCCTTAGCCAAATCCAGAAATATACCAGCGCATTTTAATTTCCCGTCAAGTTTTTGGCTAATGTGACTAATTATAATCAGATCAGGATGTGGCTAACTTCTACAAAGAGGCAGAACAACTGCTTGATGTTACAAAGTTTCATGAGATAAATATAGTAATGGGAGATATAAAGGCGAAAGTTAGGCAGAAAGACGTCCCGGGGGTGGTTGGGAAATTCGGATTGGGCGTGAGAAATGATAGAGGTGACACATTTGTGCAATTTTGTCAGGAAAGAGATCTGGTAGTAACAAATACATTGTTTCAACTTCCACCCCGTCGGCTCTTTATATGGACATCACCGCGGCATAGCTCTGAGCATATCATGCGAAATCAGATTGACCATACGTAACCATCAACAGCCGCTTCAAAAACTGCATTAAGAGTGTTAAAACCTATCCAGGGGCTGATGTAACATCGGATCACAATCCCGTTGTTGCTAGCCTCTCATGTACTCTTAAGAAAATTAAGAAAAAATCACAGAACAAAAGGGTGGATATAAGAAAAGTCAAATGCCCGAATATCCGGCCTGAGGTGCATGGGAGGGTTAATAGATGGGCAATAGAAGCAAAAAAGGAACCATCAGATTCTGTGGAAGAGACCTGGTGTAAATTGAGAACTTGCATAGAATCGTTAAAGAGAGACCTTTTGAAACCAGAAAAGTGGGTGCCTAAACATGATTGGATGACCGATAAAATTCATGATCTCATAGAAGAAAGGCGGACATATAAACAAACAAATATCAACAAATACCACGAAATTGACAGGCAAATAAGAAAAGAGGTAATGTTTTTTCGCACCCTCTGGTACACAACTAAGTGCGAATATGTCGAAAAACTTCAAGGAAAATACGATGCGTTCCATCTGCATAAAGTGATCAAGAGTATGATCGGTCGCAGAGCAAAACCACCATACCATCTAGTGGACGAAAATAATATTCCAATTATTGCTAGGCAGAAAGAAATCAATATCTGGGAAAAGTATGTTACCTCAATGTTCGAGGATGTTTCAAGAAGTGTCCAAGCTTCGTCGCGCGAAGTATTGTAGGGTTTGCCAATATTGGACAGTGAAATTCGGAGGGCATTGCGTGGAGTCAAAACCGGTAAAGCCACTGGACCAGATAACATTCACATAGAAGTTTTAAATTACTGGAAGAAGATCCCCTGGACGCCATGGTTCATTTTATGAACTTGATCTACGATAATGGCCAATTACCAGAAGACTGGCTTACTTCCACCTTTATTACCATCCCAAAGAAAAGTAACGCTAAGAAATGCAAAGAGTGTCGGACTATTAGCTTAATGAGCCAAGTATTGAAACTATTTCTTAGTGTTATTCACAAACGTGCCGAAGGCAAATGCGACGAGCAACCAGCGGACAGCCAATTTGGGTTCCGATCTGGAGTGGGCACTAGAGAGGCCCTTCTTGCTGTGCAGGTCCTGGTCCAAAAGTGTAGAGATATGCAACAGGATGTCTTTATGTGTTTTGTCGACTATGATAAGGCGTTCGATAGAGTGAAACATGATCGACTACTTGCACTTCTAGGAGACATTGGATTAGGTGATAAGGACATCCGGATAATCAGGAACCTGTACTGGGATCAGCGTGCCACGATCTGTGTGGGTAGCGAAGTCTGGAATAGTGCCAATTGAAAGAGGAGTTCGACGAGGCTGTATATTGTCTCCTATCCTGTTCAATTTGTATTCAGAGGCAGTGATGACCGAAGCTCTGGAAAATCTCAACTGTGGGGACAAAATTAACGGACGATTTATTAATAATTTGAGATTCGCACCTTCAGAACAATAGTGACCTAATTGAGAAATTTTAAATTTCGAGTTAGGTCTCTATGATAATAAATTTATGACTCGAAGTTTGAAAGCACAAATTTTGAATTAGGTCATTATTGTTCTAAAGGTGCGATATGCTGACGACACGGTGTTGATAGCGGCGTCAAGGTCTGAATTGCAGATGATTGTGGATAGGGTAAACGAGTGCAGTAAGAGAGCTGGGCTAAGAATGAACATCAGCAAGACAAAATTTATGATTGTGTCACGGGAGCCCACCCAGGAACCAAACCAAATAATAGCAGTGTCAGGACAAAGGTTAGAAAGAGTCACTAAATACAAGTACCTGGGAACCTGGTTGACTGAAAATTGGGAATGCGATATAGATAACGAATAGAAGTCGCCAGAAGTATTTTTAACACCATGAAGAAGGTACTGACCAGCCGCAGTCTGAACATTAAGATGCGAACTCGTCTCCTCCGATGCTATGTTTGGCCAATTCTTCTATACGGATGTGAGTCCTGACTATAAAAGAAGACCTCAGGAAACGTATAGAGGCATTCGAAATGAGGTGCTATAGATGGATGCTAAAGATCAGTTGGACACAGAAGGTAACGAATCAAGAAGTCCTACTACGTGTCAACATGAAGCGATGTCTTTGGGATAACATCCGCCAAAGAAAGGTTGCATATTTTGGCCATGTACTACGGCCTGACAGATACAACCTCTTACAATGTTGGGAAAGGTCGCTGGCAAGACATGTAGGCCGCCGGAAAAATCATGGCTCATCTCCGGGAGTGGACTGGTGTCACGAGTGCTGCCCATCTGATTCGCCTCGAGAGAGACAGAGAAAATTTTTCGGAGCTGACTGCCAACCTTCGCTAGTCGGAGAGGCACATCAATTATAAGGTCAATTGCTTCTGCTGTGGACCTTTTCTGCCCGAAACCATACTGATTTGTAGATAATAGTTGATATTTTTCAAGATAGGCCAGTAACCGTTTATTCAGTAACTTTTCGAGAATTTTAGACATAGATGGTAGTAGCGATATTGGCCTGTAGTTGCCAACATTATCTCTGTCACCTGCTTTAAAGATTGGGATCACTATTGATTTTTTGAGTGCTCTAGGGAAAACGCCTGAGGATAGTGCAAGATTGCAGATGTAAATTGATGGATTTTTTTAGGAATATAGAAGAGATTCTGACCCTGCCGGTGGACGAAGATTTTTTTGAGGGCCAGTGTAGTGTTCATTACTTCCGTTTCGTCAGTAGGTAGTAGTGCTAACGAGTTGACTGGACTAGATCGACTTGGGCACAGGCAAGGTTCAGTCCTGTTAGAATTTGTGCCTTTATCTGAGTTGGACACTATTTTCTTTGCAAGAGATGCTCCAATATTAATTAAAGATTAAAGATTTTGCAATTTAATGTTTTCTTCGCGTGGTTTATGTAGATAACAAATGTCTTTAATAGTTTGCCTAGTTTTTTTGATATTGTTTTTATGTTGACATATTATATCTCTTTCGTATTTTCGCTTTAACTTTTGTAGAATTTGATTGCAAGTATTGCGGTACCTTCGGTATGAGATATTGATGGTTGTATTGTCGGGATATTTTTTGGCTTTATGTGTAAGCTATCGCGTAACCTCATGCAACGGCATAGTCCAGGAGTAATCCATGGCTTACGGAACCGTTTACGATTTGGAATATCGTAGGTTGTAGTGTGTTTGTCCAGTACGCGCGATAAAATAGATAGAAAAATGTTTGTTGCGGTATTTGCACAAGAGGTGTGCAAAATATCGCACCAGTCCATTTGGGATAGTTCCTTAATAACGTTGTGATGTTCTGTTTTGGTTGCTGTGTTGGTACGGTTTTTTTCTTAGCTATATAATTTGAAACAGACGTGATAACACAGCTGTGGTCTGTAATAGAGGTGTCGCATACTAGGGTACAACTATTTAGTCTCGTCTTTATAAAACGATGATCAAGACAATTTCATTGTCAATGCGAGTTGGCAGCGAATGACCAGGAATGAGGCCGTTCATGGCCATTATGTTAAGATAATCGGAGCTCCTAGGGTCTATATTGTCGGTGTCGGTGTTAATGTTTATATTGATATCCCCTGTCACAATTATATTTTTAATTATTTTATGCATGGATAATAGATTATTCAGGCGGCTTGTAAATGCCTAAGATTGCAAACTCCATCCCAATTTGGATTAACAGGTAATTTGCGTCATCTAAGCTTGGCTCGGACACTTGCGGGTTAAGATAACTTTTGACAAAAGCTACGACGCCACTATTCTGATTAAGATGAGTTTTTGAGGCGTAACAAACATACCTAGTCTGGAATGATAGGTAGGACGTTTGAGTCCGATAACCAACATTCGGTTAATATAATAACGTCACAAGTTAAATCAAGCCTAGCGAGTAATACTAGAAAGTTATCAAAGTTGCAGTCTATACTTCTGATATTTTGGGTCAGCACTGTTAGAATTCGATTCTTTTGCGTCTCTTTTAATAATGATTTGCATTGGCTCAGGTCGCTTACCGAGAACGATTTCCCAACCGCAGTATTCTCATTGTTTGAGCTGCTTCTACTGGGGCTTCGAGTGACTTCAATAAACTCCAAAATACTTTTATCTTGTTTAATTACTCAAAATTAATAATAGGTTTGATACAGCGTAGTGGTACGTGCTCGCTTGACTGCATTCAAAATGGATGTGTCGTAGTAGTGGGGAGCAGACCTCTCCAAGCACGGTGTCGTCACGGTGCCGCAGCGTGTTCCGCCGTGTCTCGCTAGAACATACTCCCGCGCCTTGAAAGCCTCATCTTTCAACAACATGGAGGCTCGATATCTTCCACGTTATCCAGCAGGGGGCAAATGCAGGAGATGACTCGTCGCACGACGCCCTTGCTGGTTCTCACGTCGACGACTCGGCACAGCCCGTCGGTTCCCGTATGCAGTTCGACGATGCGCCCGAGTGGCCAGGTGAGCGGCGGACTCTGGCTTTGCTTGATAAGGACAAGCTGCCCTGGCTGTAGATTCTGTTGTCGCACCTTCCACTTAGTGCGTTGTTGGAGCTCTGCTACATATTCCTGGCTCCACCTGGCCCAGAAGTGTTGGCGTGCTTGCTCAATCTTAGCGTATCTGTGCAGCTGATTTGGGTTAGCTTCCTTAAGGTCTGGTGCTGGCAGCAAGGTCTGCCGATGAGGAAGTGCCCTGGGGACAAGGGGGTCAGGTCGTGAGGATCGGAGGATAAAAGGAACAAAGGGCGCGAGTTGAGAATAGCCTCAACCTGCGCAAATACAGTCGCGAGTTCCTCAAAAGTAAAATGCATGTTTCCCGCTATGCGTTTAATGTGGTATTTTGAGGACTTAACCGCTGCTTTAAACAAACCACCGAAGTTGGGAGAATAAGCAGGTGAGAATCTGAATTGAATACCCTCGTTTGCAAAAACTTCCGACACAGAGCTACAAGTAACTGTGAGAAACTGCCCTAATTCTTCACTGGCTCCTAAAAAAAATCTGCCATTATCCGAAAAGATTTCGCGGGGCTTTTCCCTCCTAAATATAAACTGCCTAAGTGCTAAAATGAAACATTGCGTGCTTAAATCACTTGATATTTCAAGGTGAACAGCTTTAGTTTTTAAGCAAACAATCAGACACAAAAATGATTTAATTAGGTGAGCTCCGCGGCCCTTTTTACTGAGAATGTAGAAAGGCCCTGCGTAGTCGATACCGACTACTTCGAATGCGAAGCCTGGCGTCACCCGCTGAGCCGGCAGGTTCCCCATGATCTGGGTGGCGATTACTGCTCTCAAGCGTTAACAGGTTACACATTTCTCGCTAACTGTCTCCCGCCTATAACCCCATATTGTTCTTGTACGCTTGAGTGCAACAATTGCGGTCCGCTATGTAGTCCTTGCAATGAAAAATTGCCGAAATGAAGAATCCCCACCCCTCGGAGCTGAGCCCTAGGGGGGGGGGGGGGGGGGGGGCACAAAGAAGGTCCTGTTTTTTTGTTTTTTGTTTACATCTTGAAAACGATGCGTGATAGGAAATGGTGTTGTATGGCATTATTAAAGCGGATAAAATTCTCTACAACTTTGATTCTATACATTTTTCACCTATTTTCAATCGTTGTCTAGATATGAGCTCCAAAAAGCGGTCGATTTTCAAAAATGTATTTTTGACCTCACCTATTTTTTCTTACATTTCTCTCCAACTTGCATATCTGTAGAAAACAGACCCCTACATAGCTTGTACGAGGAAGGCAGCTGTCAGAGAGTGGTGGCGCCGAGTTGTGAAGCTTTCCACCAGCGCCTGATATGATGACCACGTCCACTCTGTCAAGAGTGAAAACGACGAAGAAGAAGACTTAGCATGTAGCGAATTTAATTCTCTTTAAGAATATATACAAATATATTAATGTATCATCTACCGTTGAAAAGTTATACAACATTTAAAAAAATCCGCACATATAAATATTTCGCATCAATATAGTGCAAAGCTCATAACTTTCGCTATTATCAGATGCAACCGTGAGGACTTTTAGTATGTTTATCTCCTAACTAGTTCAAACAAAGTTCCGAAGTCAAAATTTCTGCTTTCAACTTTTCCATCCACACCCCCTGTTCGAGCACTCGTTTACCACAGTAATGTTTTAGCAGTATGTGAAAATGTTCAAAAATCAACATAGTTTAGATTATTTATGCACGGGCGAATCGTTGCGCAACAACTTTAATTCTCAAGGAAAGGATTCTAACTGAGCTAAAATTATGATTTTTGTTTCGGCTGCCTGTAATTCGAATACACTTAGCGGACCCTGGTATTTCTTTTTTGGGTGTTTGGAATTATTTGCAAACCGTAATATATATGCGACTGTCCTTCTCAGTCGATTATAACTGGAATAATTTTCGATTTTTATAACCCTTGAATCGTTGTTTAATGTGGCTGCCATTGCCTTGACCAATGGCTTGACTTCGGGAATATCAGAAACGGAATTAACCTGTATCTGCCGAAGGCCAGTCTGATTCATTACTTTGTAAAAAAGAAGGTCCCTTCCAGCACATTTCAGCTGACTTTAATTGGTCGGGTAGCAACCCGCGAGATGCGAGATCAGCTGCGTTCTGTGCAGAAGGCACATACCTGTAAGCTCACCGGCCGTCAATTCGACTATTTCCGACACTCGATGCGCTACAAATAGCTTTAATTTCATGCTATTCTGTTTGTAAATATTTAACCAGGCTAACACTATTTTAGAATCGATCCAAAAAAATATTCTATGAATTTTACATCTTAATGCCTTCTTAATTTTGTCGTACAATCGACTGGCTAACAATAATCCGCATAGTTCGAGGCGAGGTATAGTAGTCGGCTTGAGCGGGGCGACCTTGGCCTTCGCAGCGATCAGCTGTACTGCTGCTCCAGACTCCGTTAGTATGCGGACGTAGACACACGCCGAGAATGCATTTAGGGACGAGTCGGAGAAACAATGAATTTCTATTTTATCTGCATGTGGATAAAACACATAACGATTGATTTCAAACGCACATAAAGTGTCCCAACCTTGCACGATATTATACCACGTTACCTTTATATCATTAGGTACGTCATCGTCTATTTAATTTCGTGCATAACATAACAGTTCGGTTTCATTTACATTTCATTTAGTTCGGCTGCATACGAAGAAAGCGAGTTTTTAAAGGCCGAAAATAATCCTAAAGCCTTCCCACGTAAGTCATAAATTTTATCGCTGGTAGGAAGCGTCAAGTACAATTTCCAGTGGAACTTCTTAGGCAGGTAAATGACAACAAAACACCTGTTAATAGTAGAAACCGGTATTTTGTCTACATTAGCTATGAATTGGATTCAACTGGTCCCAATACTGTACTTCCCAGCAACCATCTAACTCAATAGGAATCCCCTCTGTAAATGAAAAAGAAGTTGAAACACTAATTATGTCCCTTAGGAATGACTGTGCTACAGGATGGGATAACATACCAACCAACGTAATAAAGCAATGCCAGAATGCTCTGGTACCACCAATCACGCATGTTTGTAATTTAGCGATAGTTACGGAAAAAATTCCAAAAGCTATGAAGACGGCATTGATTACACCAGTGTTCAAGAGCGGGGATAGAGATCGTGTCATTAATATTTATAGACCTATTTCCGTTCTCACTGCCTTTTCAAAAATCCTAGAAAGAGAACTCAATTATTAGGTATTTAATAAGTTACTTGGATAAATACAATATAATCTTCGATCATCAGTAGGTACCTACGGTTTTAGACGCGGTTTATCCACAGAAGATGCAGTAACAAACCTTAGTGAATGTGTCATCAACATTCTTGATAAAAATGAGAAGTGTTAAGGTATCTTTTTAGATTCATCCAAAGCATTTGACACGGTCTCTATCCCTATCCTTATTGACAAAATGGAAAGCATTGGCATTCGTGGAGTAGCTCTGAGTATCTTTAGACACTATTTATCAGACCGTTCAAAGTCAGTTAGGATGGATTCAATTGTGACCGACAAGGAATCAATAACATACGGCGTGCCTCGGGAGAGTACTCTTGGACCTACATTATTTATATATATATATATAAATGAATTGTGTAATTTACGAAAAAGACTGGATGGAAGACTGGACGCAAAAAGTAACTAATGCCGAAAATTGTCTAAATATTGTAATTAAATGGCTTGCTTGTAACTTGTATTCAGAAAACTACTTTTATCCGTTTTTCTCTACCAAACTCCCCAAAACCACCAACTTGTTCTGACTCTATTGTAGCTCACAATTGTTTCAATTCAACTGCATATACCTAATTGATTTAAGTACATTAAAACGAGTTTCGAGTGTCAAGTATCTTGGAGTTCTTGTCGACGAACGCCTGACCTGGAGACCCCAAATAGACGCGCTAGTAACCGGAGTCAGTAGACTTATTTATATTTTTAAGAACTTGCGACACTCAGCAACTTCAGCAATCATGCAAACTGTGCATAATGCTCTATATCAGTCTATTCTATCATACTGTATACCTGTATGGGAAGGTAATTTATAAATATTTACTACTAGGACTTATAAATATTTACTTATATACTTTAAGCATCGTGACTTCTCCACTGCTGCACTCTATAGTAGTTCTACTACTATCAGTGTGGAGGTTGTACAAACATCGAACTATACTGCGACGACACTCTACCTACACTACCCTCGAATACAAGTAGTACTCCCTCACGGTCACGTCGCGGGGTTGAAGTTTGTCCTCGTGTTATGTGCAGGACAATGTTTGTAGAACGCCAATATAGTGCCATGAGTTGTAAACTATATAATAAAATAAACAATAGTATCACAATCTGTAATCTTAATAAAAACAAACTAAAAATTCAATTGAATTTGTGGTTACAAAAGGTGAACTATGCAGCGACTGAAAATCTTGTGACAGTTAAACCCAATTATGACCAAGCTTATTCATAAGGTAGTGTCATAATCATAAGAATAAATAATAACTACACGAGAAGCGAAACTCCCAGCTCCCGACGCGCGCTCGGCGCGTTAGATACCTACCGCCTGGCGACACCTGAGGTGTCTAGTTAGTCAGGGGCGTCACACACGGAATATATATTAACCAAGATATTGATTTTATGTTTTGAATTGGTTTCCGTATTTGTGTTGATTTTAGTGTTTTAAAAAGTGAACGTCTATTTACGGCAAAATAATTAGAAATCATTAATTGAATGAAGGAGCTTTATTTGTTAATTAGTTCATCCCTTCTACTCGACGTTATCCTGTGAGAAAATCCCGTAGTTTTACTCGAATTTTCCAACTTTCCCGGTATCTTTTCGTTAACTTGAAATAAATACAAAAAAATAATATTTACAGGTTTCTTCCAAAAGTGACCCGACCCCAATCAACAAAAAAGTGACCAGTGGTCCAAGAAGGGTTTTTTTAAAGAAAAATAAACAGAAACCTTAATAACGAATTAATAGATAAGAATAGTATTTTGTAATAAAGCTTTTTCAACTTATTTTTTTTTTAATTAATAATCCGGTAAGGAACGTAAAAACTAACTCAGGATCCCAGACTCCAACAAAAACCTTTCAAATCTTGTGTGAGAGAAGAAAAAGACGAAGAACTGAAACTGTACGGATTGACATCAGTACAGACGAGCTTGTGTTTGCCACGCAAATGAAACTCCGAGAGACTGGAAATCACAATTTACTGCTTTAGGGTCTACCATGCCCATAACAGAAGTTTTTGATGAAGTTTAAGTTCTTATAACTCAGTCAAAACGGAATGTAAATTTATGAAAAAATATATTATAACTATTCACCTTTGATTCTGTCGAACAGAATTTCAAAATTATCCATGGTTATTTTTTTATAATTTTTTAAAGACATGACTATAAAAACACAAAATTGGATATAACTTTTTCATCTTGGCGTCAATTGATATGGAAACTACATTTAAATATTCTTCATTAATATATCTAATAAATCATCGAACGTTTTTTTTCTAAAGTGAAAAATATGGAAATAAAGGCCAAAAAACTACTTTTTTGGAGTAAAAATGTCAAACTTTGATAGCATAAATCTCGATATCAGTGACTTGTTAAAGAAAAACTGAGACGGCAGCTAGTTTAGAATAGCAGTGTTAATGCAAATAGGTTTTAACAACAACTGAAAGTTTAGAGCTTCAGATCGAAGGTCATCTGCCCATGGTAGCCCCTTTAGTGCTGCACTGGAGATGTTAATGCCAAGTAAATTTGGAAATGACAACAATTATTCGGAGGAGAACGATTCTTCTGATTCTTCTGATTAAGAAGAGTCTCGATTTGTCTATTTCAAATTCATTTTTTAAGGAATATATATATTTTTTAATCATTTTTATTTTTTATTTCATTTTATCACTTGCCTTTACCTATTCGTATTTCTGGGAACAAAATATCCCAATAATAAAGAAATGCCATATATGTATAACATTAGTTGGGGCTATTTAAAAACATAAGACTATAAAATAATTTTGTCCGAATATTAGGGTCAAATACCCGTATGTGCGGCAGGCGGGCGGCCGCACCTGAGACAGCGCTGATGACTGAGCACTGTAGGTTAATTTTAATGTTTATGCACTCCTAGTAATTTGACTTCGTAATTTTTGTTTTAATTCTTTTAATGAATTGTTATTATGTTTGAGAAAAGCACTATACATACCTCGGCGGGAAATATGGGGTTGCCCGCCTCAGACCTATCCGGGCTCGCTTTGCTCAGCCGTCTATATGTCTTCGGCCGGCAACCCCTTTTGTCCCGGCCTCTGTAGTAATGTACTATTATTTTGACATGTATTATTAATGTAACAGGCTATTATTTTGCATAACAATAACACGGGATTGTTGAGACACTAGCTTATCATCCTAACTTGGTTGTGTTACACGAATGCCGCCGTTTTTCGTTATTGAAACGGGACCATAGCATTCGAGTAAAACTACGGGATTTTCTCACAGGATAACGTCGAGTAGAAGGGATGAACTAATTAACAAATAAAGCTCCTTCATTCAATTAATGATTTCTAATTATTTTGCCGTAAATAGACGTTCACTTTTTAAAACACTGTCTTAGTTCAACCATAAACACTAAAATCAACACAAATACGGAAACCAATTCAAAACATAAAATCAATATCTTGGCTAATATATATTCCGTGTGTGACGCCCCTGACTAACTAGACACCTCAGGTGTCGCCAGGCGGTAGGTATCTAACGCGCCGAGCGCGCGTCGGGAGCTGGGATTTTCGCTTCTCGTGTAGTTATTATTTATTCTTATGATTATGACACTACCTTATGAATAAGCTTGGTCATAATTGGGTTTAACTGTCACAAGATTTTCAGTCGCTGCATAGTTCACCTTTTGTAACCACAAATTCAATTTAATTTTTAGTTTGTTTTTATTAAGATTACAGATTGTGATACTATTGTTTATTTTATTATATAGTTTACAACTCATGGCACTATATTGGCGTTCTACAAACATTGTCCTGCACATAACACGAGGACAAACTTCAACCCCGCGACGTGACCGTGAGGGAGTACTACTTGTATTCGAGGTTAGTGTAGTTAGTTATATAATTTATCGTGTAAAGCAAGATATTTAGGACACGCCAAGTCACGTGACTTGTCACCCCTCCTGTACCGCTCCCATACCTCAGGAATAGACTCAGTTATGCGTTTGAGATGTTGATTTTGATCACTTACTTTTGACGTTGACTTTACTAAACTAAACTATTAGTTTTTCTCAACGAGACTCAATTCCAGCTTACGAAGCAATAGCTGGTTTGATAGTGCAATCCGTTGTATGGGAACCTTGCACTTTGTGACTATGCGCTGAAACTTGGCACAGTTGATTCTTAGCTGGTCTTGAGTAGATTCAGACCGGGAGCCATCGAGAGCCATGGCCCATTTAGTAGGGGGAGGAGCACTTTGTGACTATGCGCTGAAACTTGGCACAGTTGATTCTTAGCTGGTCTTGAGTAGATTCAGACCGGGAGCCATCGAGAGCCATGGCCCATTTAGTAGGGGGAGGAGGGGGGGGAAGTTTGACGCTGCCGCGCTTTAATTGAAGCCATATTATTTCTCAAAAACTGGGCCCGTATTCTAGGCGGTAAAAACCATATCGTATTTGACCTGTTATCTATTGTCAACGTTTTGATAGCTCCTATTTACCTACTTGACAGTAATGACCGAATGAGTAACTAACTAACTAACTAACTTTAATTGAAGCAATATTTCTCTAAAACTATACATATTAGGGCATGCGATATATCATTTTCATATAAATTAAGGACGAGGAATCAATTTTTTGAACAAAAAAAAATGCACTTCCTAACAAAAAAAAGAAAAAGTAGAAAAAACTAAAATACAAAATTTGTTATTTTTTTATAATTACCTATTGCGCATAAAAATAATAACAGAAATCTAAGAATAAAAATGTAGTCGTAAAGCTACACTTATGTAGTTTTCAAAAATATATAGTTTATCATATATATCTGTTAACACATTGGAGACAAAAAATAATATTAAGCGTGGTAGCTGGTTTGATAGTGCGATCCGTTATATGAGAACCTTGCACTTTTTGACTATGCGCTGAAATTTGGTACCGGTTGATCCTTAGGTGGTCTCAAGTGAATTGAGACCGGGGGCCTTCGAGAGCTACCGTGCATTTAGCGGGGGGAGGCGGGGGGTGAGTTTGACGCTGCCGCGCTTTAATTGAAGCCATATTATTTCTCAAAAACTGGGCCGGTATTCTAGGCGGTAAAAACCATATCGTATTTGACCTGTTATCTATTGTCAACGTTTTGATAGCTCCTATTTACCTACTTGACAGTAATGACCGAATGAGTATAAAACAATTCCATAGCAGGTCAAATACGATATCGTCTTTAACGTCTAGAATAGAGGCCCTGTACTTGTTGTGGCGTCCAATATATCATTTTCGGATAAATTAAGGATGGAAATTCTATTTATGGAATAAAAATAATTCACTTTAGAACAAAAAAAATAAAAAATGGCCAAAGGACAAAAGTCATGTACAACTTTCTTTCTATTCTACCGTTTTTTTAACTCACGTGATAAATGGTAAAAAATCCACTACCACATAAGTTATCTATTGTTCAAAAAAGTACAGTTTAGTTTTACGTCTAAGATGGGCATAGAACTAATTCGCGTAAACGTAAACATAACATATTATAAGTAGGTAAGCATCCTTGGCAGTTCAAATATTGTAATTATTGTATGTTTTATAATTTTCTAATAAATATTTCATCCCAAACATACTAACATAGAAATCGCTAGCGAGTAAGGTAATTGTAACTCATGGTAAAGGTGCTGAATAGAGACGTTTCTAATGTACATATTATCCTTTCACATGCCAACTTTACCTAAACTTCGTTCAATGGTATAGGTAAGAGAATTTTGAAGCTTGGGAAGCCTTTCCTGACCTAACTATAAGTTTCGAGACAGAGATCGAGGGCCGCATTGAGGCGGGAATGGCTTCCATCGAAAAATACGTCGTAACATTATATAATAGGTCAGATTTTCTGCCTGTTTAAACAGATATAATATGATCTCAAAGCTTATACCAGAATATTGCATTTCATTACTATTTCAGATCAGTTTCGCGTACTTCAGTAAATGAGTGACGTAACTAAGCCTAAGTCTCTTAGTAAGTCAGTCAGTTATTAAGGATAAGACCAGAGACTCCTAAGACTTGTCCAACTACAGTCCAATCCCAGTCGCCTCTGTAATCGCTAAGGTACTGGACTGTTTGTTTGACCGGTAAATGGACAAAGCACTTGACAAGTAACGATGCACAATTTGGTCTTAGGCCCATTTTTTCCACGGAAACTGCTTTTCTTTGCAGATAGTGCAGTAGGGCACCGACTAAAGCTGTTTTATATCAGCATTTTTTAGAGGCATGTATCAATGGGTGCATGTTGGGGGCCTGTTAGCAGTGTTAGCACTAGCTCAAAATCTGCTCTATCGGTCTACTTGGGGTTAGACGAAGGTCGAAAACAACTGGAAGCCTACATGGACGGACTTGCCTGTTGCTGCAGAAGCATGTCTAGAAATTGTTAGGTGCAAATGCAAAAAACAGTGCCGTGGCTGGTGCAAAAAAAAAAGGCAGCTTAAATGTTCAGACCTCTGTCTGTGCATTGGATCTTGTAATATATACAATGAATTTGCATTGCGTTACCTTTCATGTTTTTAAAACAGTACTTAAAACCTACTTTCACGGATGATCATGCATAGAGATCACCCTGACCCACGCTTAATATTATTTTTTGTCTCCCATGTGGTAACAGATAAACTATATATTTTTGAAAACTACATAAGTGTAGCTTTACGACTACATTTTTGTTCTTAGATTTCTGTTATTATTTTTAAGCACAATAGGTTATTAATATACAAAAATTACAAATTATGTATTTTAGACTTTTCTACTTTATTCATTTTGTTTGTGAGAAAGTGCATTTTTTTGTTAAAAAAATAGATTCCTCGTCCTTAATTTATTTGAAAATGATATATTGCATGCCCTAATATGTATAGTTTTAGAGTAATATTGCTTCAATTAAAGCGCGGCAGCGTCAAACTTCCCCCCCCCTCCCCCATGCGCCATGGCTCTCGATGGCTCCCGGTCTGAATCTACTCAAGACCAACTATGAATCAACTGTTCTAAGTTTCAGCGCGTAGTCACAAAGTGCAAGGTGTCGTGCAGTAATACCCTAGCTACAAGAGATTTAGGGCCGGTTTTATAAAGGCCCGTAAGTAAAAATGTCAGGTCAAATTTTAGTAACATCATACAAGTTTTGACATTCCTGACCGAAATTTGATCTAACGGATCTTTATAAAACCCAGCCTTAGTGTGTTTTCGTATTGCTGCAAATTTATGTGAAATCCTATAGTCGATTTAATGAGAATAATGAGACATCAAGATTGACCGGTGTGCAAGCGGATCTTTAGTTGCTTGGAATTAGGGCATGCAATATCGCAAGGTTTTCAATCCCGGTATTGAGTTTCGATATTGAAATCCCAATACCGGAATACCGGTATTAATTCCGGGATTGGGTTTTTTATTATTTCAGGTTATAAAATGCCCCACGCATGCTGATTTTGAATAGGTAAATAAAAAAAAACAACATTTGCCATTTGTGTTTTTAATTACAAATAAAAAATAGGCTTTTAATCAAAGTTTCAATCACTCCTTGTTTTCTTATATGATACGAGTTGTCTTAGCCGGACAATACAGAGAGAAAGAGAGTTAGATACAGGAAGGTTCTCAGGTACAACAACTAATTTACTACCTGCTCGAGGTCTCAAATGGCAAGTACCTATGGCAACGCAAAAGCTTATTTTAAATAAAACAAAGATACATTTTTGTCTTGAATCAATCCCGGAATTACGATATTGAAACGCTCAATCCCGAAATTGAAATATCGGAAAAAATCGTCCGAGATCCCGGAATTACGAGATTCCGGAATACCGGGATGCATGCCCTACTTGGAATACATTTGTATCAGAAATTAAAGCTAAAAGTCTGTTCAATATGTCACGCTTTGAACTATCTACAAGAATTCTTACAAAAGTTGTGGCCGTTATCAGTATCATAGTCGTGCGTGATTTGAACTATGATTTTCTGGTCCCAAAAGGGACAAGCTCGTACATCAGATAATTGCAATAGTTTAGAATACATTATTTTTATTTATATTGTATATAAATCAAAGTTTTGATCAATGTACAGGGTTAGGAAGAACTCCTTAAATTTATTTTTTTGCTTGTGATGAATCTCAGTAACAGAGTTTATGAACTGACTACCTAGTCCTAGCCCTAGTAGAGACGAGTTTATTAACAAATTGTAGCAATATTAGAGTTTTATAAAAATATCTTTCATCCTTAAACTGTCGAGAACGGGTTCTTCCGGGTTTAAAATGACACTAGGTCGTAACTACTTAAAGCTGGGCATTCACGACCGCTCCAACAAGCCGAATAGAGCAGCGCCGCGTCAAAATCGAGCCGTGAATGTCAAATGTGTGTGCGTGCGCGCGTGCGTGTGTGTGCGCGTGCGTGTGTTTGTGTGTGTGTGTGTGTGTGTGTGTTTATTTTAATTTATAAGGGTAATAATAACTGCTCAGTCTCCTCATAATTTAGGTCTTTAATCAAAGCGATATATTTTTTTTTGCATTCTTAGGTTGGTTTAGGGTACAATTGAAGTTATTTGATAAGTTTGTTGTATATTACAGAACATTGTTTCTTAATTGACGTCTGGCAAATACAGATTTTGTTGAAAAAAATTAGTGCAACGTTGTGATTCCTTCTTCTTCTTAGCAACGTTGGGTTGTTATAATAAAATAATAAACCGATACATAATAATATTGATAATGTAAATGAAGTGTTAAAGTGCGGTCCGTTGGATTTCCAAATGGACGGAAAGCCAGCGCGACGCGACAACGCGCAATCCGAATAGAACTATCGTGAATGTCGAATTCAACGTTAGAACACGCCACGCCTCCGCGCCAAGCCAAATAGCGTCGTCTTGAATGCGTTCTCTGGCTGCCATTTCCTAATCAGTCTGCTCCGCGCGTGAGGTCGCACCGCTGAGGCGTCGCGTGGCGCACCCGTGAATATGGTCATTATATTACGCCCAATCAGTTGTGTACATTCTATCTGTCGCCGAGACAAACGGCGCGTCTGTGAATGCCCAACTTTAACAATAGGATAACCTTAACGGAGGAAATAAAGACCGAAAAGGAACGTGACTCAGTCCCGGCCTCAACCTTGAATACGGTGATGGCACTAGCCGAACATAAACAGTCGGTCAGTGAAGTGAGTAAGGAGGTCTCGCAACAGCGGACATCGATAGCCCACGGCCCAAGCACATAGGCCCAGAAGGCAGCGCTCCCGAAGCAGGCCGGCAGCCCCAACCACACCGCGATCTTATCGTCCAAGGACCCGACAAAGGCCAGCGATGGTGTCCTAAGGGAGTTCAACGAAGTCTGTGACGTGAAGTCTACCGGGTTGAGGATCGAGCGGGTATGAAAGGCCAAGAACCAAAATGTGGTGATTAGCTGTGCCAGCGAGAGAGACCTCGAGCTGCTCAGAAGGATAACAGAAGGGAAACTCAACGCGGAATACCCGCAAATGAGAAACCCCCTTATCTGCGTCAGGGACGTCGTCAACTACCTTAAGGACGAGGACCTACCGCAGATGCTGTTATCTCAAAACCACCACCTACTGGGAGGCCTAAACGTGGACCCCGATCAGATAAAACTCCGGTACCGCAGGGAATCTCGAAACCCGCACTGTTGTCACTTGGTGTTTGAGCTTCCACCGGCTGTCTGGAAGAGGTTTGTGGAGAGTGGAATAGTCTACATCGGCATCCAAAGGCAAAGAGTGGAAGACCAGTCGCCCCTTGTACAGTGTTCTAAATGTCTGGCCTACGGACATACAAGGACATTTTGCAAGGAGGCGAGCACCAACTGTCGTTTCTGCCTGACCTGCCACGGACCCGGCAAATGTCCGGGAAATCCTGAGACACCAAAGTGCATCAACTGCACCAGGGCAGGCAAGGAACCGACGGAGGTACGGCATGAGGCGTTTAGCCCCGACTGCAAAGAACTTCAGATAAGGGACACCATAGCACGGTCGAGAGTGGCATACTGTTGTTGACACAGTTGTACCGGCGAACAACACGCAAACCTCCCCCCCACCGCCCCCCACAACACAAAGTTCCTGCAAGTCAATCTGCAACGGTCAAAGCTGGTAACAGCTGAACTCCACCAGGTCATGCAGAACGGAAACTGCGAAGTAGCACTGCTACAGGAACCGTATATGGGTGGAAAGGGAGAGATGACGTCGCAACAAGGTTTCAAGGTGATTAGGTACACAGAATCGCGCGAAACCAGTGAAGTCAGCAATAGTAGTGTTAGGTGATCGAGTCCAGGTGCAACACGACCCACAGCTGGTCACGGAGAACATCACGGCGGCACTTCTGAAGTTTGGTAACGTATCAGTTGGAGTAATCTCGGTTTATTTCGAGCCAGACCAAGACTTAGAGGGATACATTGCCAAAACAAAGATCATGCTTAAATTGGGTACAGACAGCTACACCGTGGGAGGTGATGTGAATGCTTGGAGCTACTGGTGGGGAAGCAGATCGGAGAACCACAGAGCTTACCATAGCTTCCTCGATGAGGTAGATCTAAATGTTTTGAATGTTGGATACACTCCGACATTCGAGACATACCGGGGAGGCAAGCTATACACTAGCATCGTTGATGCATATCGTTGATCAAGTGGCATATCCTCCCGGCCCTGAACAAACGTCAGTACGGGTTCATGCTCCAGAAGTCGACGGAAGACGCCCTCTATGATCTGATGAGACACATAAGAACCGAAGTAGAAACGAAGAAACGTATCGGCTACTCGTCTCGCTAGACATAGGGAGCTTTCGACAACGCCTGGTGGCCGAACCTCGGAGCCCAACTGGCCAAGAAAGGCTGTCCGAGAAATCTTTATCACATGGTCCGCTCCTACCTGGACGACCGCATAATAAGGGTACACTACGCGGGCGAAACTAGCGAAAAGCCCACCACAAAGGGATGTGTCCAAGGCTCTATAGGAGGTCCAATCTTCTGAAATGTAATTCTAGACGATCTCCTACAGATGCTCAACGACACGGATGCCCATTGTCAGGCCTTCGCTGACGACGTCACTCTGGTGTTCTCTGGCAACGACTCAGGTGCAGTGAAAGCCAAAGCCGAACGGACTCTCCAAAAAGTGGTCGAATGGGGTACCCAAAATAAGCTTAACTTCGCCGCTCACAAAACGGGAGCCATGGTTATAACGAGGATGCTGAAATGGGATCCCATCCGAATCTCAATGGCTGGGACCGTCGTGGAGCTTGTCGACGAAATCAAACTGTTGGGACTCACCATAGACCGTAAGCTGACCTTCAACGCACACGTAGAAAAAACGTGCCGAAAGGCAACGGATATCTACAGACAGCTGTCACGTGCGGCGAGGGTGTCATGGGGTCTCAATAGCGAGATAGTGAAAACCATCTACGTGGCGGTGATAGAGCCGATCGTCCTGTACGCAGCAAGCGCTTGGCACAAGTCTGCCAACAAGTTGATGGTGCGAAACAAGCTAGACTCAATACAGCGTGGTTTCGCCCAGAAGATTTGCAAAGCGTACAGTACGGTCTCTGTGACATCGGCGCTGATCCTGTCGGGAACCCTCCCACTGGATTTGCGTATTCACGAAGCGACAAGCCTCTACGAGGTCAAAAAGGGCTACAGTAAGAACCACAATCCACCAGGAAGAGAAATTGAGGAAAACACTGATGCCCTGAAGAGACCGCACCCGTCAAGGGTTGTGTCTATCGACTACGTCTACTTGGAGGAATTCAACCAAGACGAGGTCGATAGATACTACCTCGAAGGCCCTCAAATTTACACCGATGGGAGTAAAAGTGAGGGCCAGACGGGAGCGGCACTCACATGGTGGGAGAATGGAAGAGAAATCCGCCACTCAACCTTTAAGCTAGCGGCCTATAACACCGTGTTTCAAACCGAACTGTACGCTCTACTCAGGGCAGTGCGGATCGCAGGGAAACACAAAGCGCAGAGCGTCAGCATCCTCAGTGACTCAAGATCTTCGCTGGAGCTCCTCAAATCACCGGACACGACACACCCCTTGGTCCAAGAGATGAAAAACGCCACAATCCAAACAAGAGCAACGGGGACCGATCTCAGGTTTTATTGGCTGCGATCTCACGTTGGAACGCCAGGAAGAGCCAGAGAGAGCAGACGAACTGGCAAAGCAAGCAGCCCTTAAGAAAAAGACCGCCCCCCAATATGACATGGTGCCGGTGTCCTACGCCAAGAGGTCGATAAGACAAAATACGGTCGAACAGTGGCAGGTTCGCAATGGGGCATCCGGGACAAGTGCGACAACCAAGAAGTTTTTTACAACTGTGAGAGATGCGAACAGCATACTAAAGAAACTCAAACTCACAAACTTCTTAGTTCAAGCGTTTACTGGTCACGGAGGCTTCGCCGCCTATCTCCACCGTTTTAAGATCAAAGATTCACCTTCGTGTGTCTGCAACCCGACCCTTGATGAGGACATCTGGCACATTGTCTGCGAGTGCCCGCGTTTCGGCATGGAAAGGCTCGACCTTGAGCAAAAGACCGGAGTCAAAGTTTCTCCGGATAGCTCAAGCTGAAAAGCCCTGCTGGGAACAGAAGCCAATCGCGAAAGCACGAAGGGTTTAATAGAAAAAGTACGCGTAGCGTGTTTAAGGAACAAATAGTTCGGTACCCGGACTAAACTGGGAAATGCTACGCTGAAATCTGACACCACGCAAACCCTTCGGCCGCAGGACCCGGGCAGGATGCCACGCCGAAACCACCCCCGGACCTCCCCCAACCTTCCCCCCAAACCTTTCTTACTTGTACCCCCCACTTCAACCCCCCCCCCCCCCGCCCCCTCGCCGTACCCAGTTTCCCCAACCCAAACATTGTTCTCCCACATACAAACCACCCCAACACACCCGTAATCTTGTAGGATGATGCAATAAACAGTATAAAATCTTCCAACCCACTTAACCCCATCTCTAATAACCTCTGTAAAAAAAAACTCTTTCTTTGTTGTAATGACCTCTATATGTTAAACCCAGAGCTAGCTTTAACCTTCAGTGTTTAACATACACTTAGTACCGATTTCACCATACGATGTTAAATTTAATCAAGGTTAATCGACTGTTAGTTCATACATTTTGACAGCTGTTAACGCTCTAATCGTCTGTTAAGTGGCTAACATCGTTTGGTGAAATTGGTACTTAAGGTTAGAGTTGGCTATATTATAAGCAACCTCCTGACGCACGCACCTCCCGACTACCTAACGGGTGTCGGTAGGACGGGGGATGGGGAATCCTGCGGCCTCCTAAACGGGGGAATGATTTTCTCTCCCGGCCCTTTAGCACAGGCTGGGGTAAGGCTCCGCGCGCGATTCACTGGTCCCTCGTCAAATTGACACCTGCCCCCCCATTTAATTAGAGCAGATGTATAGGCTAAGTTGCAATGGAAGAGGTCTCAAATGAAAAGGAGATACTATTTTTTTCGAGACACGCGAAAAAAATAGTATCTCCAGGCAAAAGAGAAAGCCTCAAAAAGGGTAGCCCCACCCATAAAGATGGTATCCACAGCCACACAAGTGGTCCAAAAAGATCTCCGACCCAACCCTTCCATTGTCGGGCAAAAGAAAGGAAGCCCGTAGTCTGTAAGCATGCATGCGTCAGGATTCCCACTCCGCGACTCACATGGCTATAAGTCTCCCCCCCATCCCAACCCCCATTCCTATCCCCCCTTTTTGGAAAAACCCCGCGGGTATGTAAACGGAGGAAGGACTTTCTCCTCCGGCCTTTCAGCACTGGCTGGGGTAGTATCCGCGGGAGTCTAAATTCTAGTTGGTAATAGGGGCCCTCCATTCCCAGGTCTCCGGAAAGGATTTTCACCTCTGCCCTTTTTTCTTAAAGTAATTAAAGCGAAAAGCAAACAAAAGCAAGTGAAACAGGCGATTACCAAAAAAAAAACCGGATTACCGGAGTTAAATAATGATGCAAAAAAGGCTAAGTTGGATTGTGAATTGGTGCAGGACCCACACACATGCAAAACCAAGCGATATTAAATATTCCCATACTAAAATGTCATGGCCGATATTATGCAATATATCTTTGAAAAATGTGAATTGCTTGTAGCAACTACTTCGAATGAATAGGAAATTAAATTTTATGTCATCTTTACTATGGTAAGTTTACATAACAAAACAAATAGGTAAATGATCTTTTTAGTTTTCCAAAAAATTAAGAACGCCGGCGGGCTTGGGTGGATGAAGTTCGTCGCAAATTGCGTAGCTAAAATTGGATGCCTAGCAAACCTTGCAGGATTTGCACCATCCATTTTGATGAATCGGATTATGTCATCTCAAAAACTGAAAGATATTTATTAAAAGTCGCAGCAGCAGTCCCAAATTGTACACAGTACGTGGTCAACATTTATTTACAATAATATTAATAATAATTTTAATGACACCGAGTATCAGACGTCGAGTGGTTTATCACACATCTATTAGGTACTCGTACCTGAACCTCTTACCTTATGATCGATATGCATATGCATGCTTATAGTCTGTTCCAATTGAAATTGTCAAAGATGTAAACTTTGTACTGTTTGACACATAACCTCAAGTATTCATCAAGCGTGTTTTTATTTAAAATAACGTATAATTTAATAGTCATTTAATGTTAAACTTAATATAAAAGTAATAATAATAATAATAATAATATCTTTATTCAGACAACAAGATCCACATTTTATTAGTATTTTCTTATGACTAAGTTAGTATATCGCACGTTTAATCAAACAAAGGATTAACTCAAAACAAAAGTCAGTTTTAGAAAAAACTCTATTATCAAAAGTTAGGGTTAAAACTCGAATGTATTTCTATTTAGAGATATTTCTTTGTTTGATTAAACGTGCGATATATATTTAGCTAGCGACAATGTATTCTTAATTAAATGTTGCATCATTGAGCACTCATTTCTAGCGGCTATCGTCCTCAGGAGACTGTTCGGGCTGCCACGTATTCTGGTCAGTAGCGAAGCCATCTTTTTTCGCAAAACAGCCATAAAGCTGTCCACTCGGGCTTCGGCAAACATGGCGGAGGCACTGCAGTAATTATAGAGTGTTTAAATAATTGCAAACACCTCACTAGAACTTAAAAAGTACGTGATTATCGAGTAATAATAGTAAATTGGTCCGTTTGGCTTTGTTTACATCTTTGTCAATTTTAATTGATACAGACTTTAGGTATAATCTTATTTTGCAAAAACTTAATTAAAACAACAACTTATTATATATATTGTCACGTATCTTTATGCCTATAAGAATAAAGATGTGTTGCGATATATTTGGCACTTTGGATGCTAAAGACTATTTGATGCTGACTGTAAAGATCTTTTATAACTTTATAATAGTGTAACATAAGAATGTTAAATGATTCAAGGCCCTTGAATCATATGATTATTTCCCTTGAATCAAGGGGAATAATCAGTAGGTTTGTCAAACATTACTATAAAAAAATATTAATATAATTCATTTTTCAATTACTGTGTTATTTTTGTATCAATCCATCCACGTCAAATGTTGAAATACTTGGTCGCGTTCAAGTACCTAAACCTTATGAAACAAATAATTGTCAAATGAAGTCCTTGTGTCAGAGAGCTTGTAACCAATTGCAGATTTTTGTCCTAAAACCTTAATAAAATTACTGTCTACTCGAACGTTATATCAATATCTGACATAAATGACTTCACCTTAACTCAATTAAATTTTAATTGATTATCGAAACCACTCGATACATAAGATCTTTTCATTTCAAAAAGTGGTCGTTTTGGAGCGGATTTAAATTGTCAGTCGTTTTTGTTGATTATCAAACTAGCTTTCCGCCCGCGACTTCGTCTGCGGAGAGAACTTATGTTAAAAGTAGACATAGTTTATATCACCTTCAAAGAGTTTTTTATGAAAAAAGTCCAGAACGTGAATTTTAAGTAAGCGGCCCACAAACACCTTTCATTTTATGACTCTTAAACAACAAAATTGCCATACAAAATAAATTCACTGCCCCTCTTTCACCATTACATTTTTTTAATCGACCCTAGATTAAATAGATTGATAATTTAGTCATCTCTTCTATTTACTAAATTTCTATACAAACAATTAACCCAGTTAGCAGATTTTCGAAAAACACCAAATCTGGATATTTTCTTTATGTTACAGTCGCAATACCCGTTTTCATATCTTGTAGGTATAGTCGTTTGAAAGTAACTTTATTTCCACACAAACTTTGTAAAGTTCAGTCAGTATCAGTAGTATAAGATCCCAAGTTTTCTACTGTAGTTTTTTTTAAATATTGATGATGGGTTTTTTCTTGACTATTTGTTTCATTAAGGGGCAAGTGTTTTAAAAACACTGAAGCTTGCACTTTTTTAGATGTTTACATTCATGTACCTGGAAAAAAAAACTACTCAAATACAAACTTTCACCCCGGTTTTCACACTGTTAATACTTAATCCCTGTATTTTAAAACCTTTTTTTTTATTTAATTAATAATGATGTTGATACCGAGTTTCATATATCTAAGTTGTTCAGTCATAATTATTATTTATAGGTAAACAGTAACCTTAATACCAATCATGTCCACATTTCTCACATAAAAAATGACCAAATTCTCACACAAACTTCTACCCCCATTTTACCCCCTTTTCCGAAATTGTCGTTTTTTTTCATTTATGTCGTAAACTACGACGTTCACTATTCTCATTTTAAAAATGTCCAGACTCTCTGTAATTTTACCACCTTTGGGCTAATTTTTCAAAACCGCCCTACGCCTTTTTAGGGTTCCGTAGCAAAAATGGCAAAAACTCTCTTATAGTTTCGTCATGTCCGTCCGTCCGTCCGTATGTCACACGTATTTTACTCGAAAACTACAGAGGTACATTGATGAAATTTGGAGTAGCAATAGCCGCTACTTAGTTTGGTAGTGAGAAAACAAAAATAAATATTTCTAGGTTGGGCACTCCTTACAACATGTGAAAGTAGATGAAAAAAAAATCGCCGTTAATCACCGTGGGCAACGTATTTCGACAGTTCGATAAAAAAAAACTCTTCTACCGCCAAATTAGCACCGCCATTTACAGGGATAGTTTTTCCATAATCTCCGAAAGCAATTTAGTAGCCCCCTATAGTTTAAACCTATTTACACGTTTCTTACTTAAAAAATAACCATACTGGCTTATTTACTAAATTCGTTAGACGCTAAAATCGCAACCAGTTTTATTTTCTATTAATAAACAGTAGCCTAACACTAATTTTTACATTTCTTACTTCAAAAATGACCAAAGTCCGAAACTTCTACCCCCCATTTTACCAACTTTGGGGTAGTTTTTCCTAAATCGCCGAAAGTAACATTTCTTTCTCCCTTTCACGTTTCTCCCTTCAAAAATCTGATACAAACTTCTACCGCCAATTTACCCCTAAGTTTTTCCAAAATCGCTTAAAGCCAGAAAAAATATTTTCATGGTCAAATTTACTTGAAACTTGGTAGAAATGCTCTTCAATGAAAATAATGAGACACGTATTTAAAAAAAAAGGTAAGAATTAAATAGAGCCTAGGTTAAAAATCTACGTATTTCGCACAAATAAAACGTGATTAAAATAAGTTAAAGACTAAATTCTATTCAGATTAAATTCAAGCATAGGGTGGGCATTTATAAAAAAAATGATTCCATAGATTTCAGCTCCAGAAGTTGAATCGTTACCGTGAGTTCAGCAAATAAAATAAAATAAAATAATAATATTAAAACTATAAAGAATCCCCTTTCCCTTGATTCCGTAAATTTCAAAGAGTTATAAATCAGTGAGCAAAGTGTCTGCCAAATGTTTTTTCGTATCCAGGGAGTCATAATGAATCGAATGGGCGCAATGAGAACTGTGTGCAAAATGACTTGGTAGAGCTTTTTTTAACATTTTTACAACTCTGTCCCATGATAATGCAGAGCCCTGAATGTCTGCCTCTTCGATTTTCTTCGTTTCCAAGATGATTGTGACCATGAACCCCAGAGGCATTCTTGTGCAAATGATTTAATACCCCCTAGCCCAGTCTATAACGACATCATAGATCGCAAACGCGCATGTAACTACGATTTTTATATATGTTGTTAGGTCCCTTGAGAGTAGTTTATACCCAAGTTTGCAACCTTGAAAACCCTGTGCTACCCCCATGGTGCTCGAAAAGCTGCGAAATTTTGGCACTTGTTTCAGTTTTTTCGAAAAAATTACCCTAAGGAAGCGTTTTTCAAGAATATTTGGTACTACTTTAATAAAGATAACTAAATTTGCTACAATTTGAGCATAACCTAAGCTCACTATGTCCATTGGTTGCAAAGATACAGCAAGTCGAAGATGGGCAATGTGCGCAGAAGCGGGCTCAGACCCTGCTATAAATGGTGACTTGCAAATGCAAAAAGACGTTGCTTAGGGTCGGGCACTTGCAGAAAAGCTGGGCTAAGGTGCTCTATCCTATGTTCCTTTTGCCACGGGTGAAATTGCAACAACGCCATCCCTATCTTCCTGGACGAGGAGGACGAGGATGTGGACGACCAGAAAACATTATCCCTCTTCCCCCACTCCTCCCCACTGATCTAGGCTGGATGAGACCTGGTCCTTCCAAAAGGACGAAAGTCTGAACTGTTTTTGGTTTACCGTGTAAATAGTATTATTTTATAGTTTAAATATATGTTTGCTGTGTTTTTTTTATGTTTACGTTTATTTGTTTTATTTGAACCTATGTTACATCTAAAATGCCAAATTTACACTTTAATTTTGTTTTTTTTTACGAAATACATTCATACATTATTCAGAACAATGTTTTTATCATTTAACCTAAATCAGGTATTTTAATAGTATTTATATTTTTGACAAAACTATGCAAGCTAGAGGCACTACTTTGATATTAAATTGAAGCTAGTCAAATTTTACACTAATTCTTATCTCAACTTTTATTCTAGAACAATTAGTTTAGCCAGTACTTACCTTGGAAAATGACCATAACACGAAATGTTCATTTTGTTGAAAAAAAATTACAATCTTTGACTAGCTGTATCTCTGCAAATAATAGTCTTACAGTACTCAAATTAGGCTTAAATTGTAGCTAATTTAGTACGCTTTATTAAAGTATCAACAAAGATACTCAAAAAACGCATTCTTTATATAATTATTTCGAAATAACTGAAACAAGTCCCTTAAATTTTCGCAGTTAACGAAACAACGTGGAAGTATGTTCATTTCTTTATTGTATGTTTATTTGAAGTCATAATTATACATCTAAAGTGGTAAATTCACATTTTTGCACATTTTTTTAAATAAAATCGTCCCTAAATTATTCAGTACAATGTTTTTATTATTTAGCCAAAACCCGATAAGTATTTTACTATTATTTATTTTGGATGAAACTATGAGGCATAGAGCCATTTAATACCATTTTGGTATTAAATTGAGGCTGATTCAATTTTCTATTTTCACTTTTTGAAGAAAATTGCCCATCTTTGACTTGCTGTTTCTCCGCAACCAATAAACATAATGTGCTCAAATTACGCTCAAATTGGAGCAAATTTAGTTATCTTTATTAAAGTACAGAAGAGAAGTTTTTTCGAAAAAACTGAAACAAGTGCCAAAAATTCGCAGTTTTTCGAGTACCATGGGGATAGCACAGGGTTTTTGGGGTTGCAAACTTGGATGTTAAATACTCACAACGAACCTAAAAACATATAAGTAAATCGTAGTTACATGCGGGTTTGCGATGTTTGCCTTTTTTTGTGTTGTTATAGACTGGGCTACCCCTTTTTTAAGCAACTTCAATCCACTGTAACGCGAAAACACAGCGTCATAGGACCTTAATGGATTGGACCAAATCAATTCGTACTGATCTAAACGGCAATCCACCTCGATTTGAAACTCGTGCAAATCATATACCGAAATGTTTGCCAGCTCCCAACTAGTTTACTAGCTTAAACTTGATAGACTTCTAGAACCGGGCTTTCTTGTATTCGTTTTTCTGAGGAGTAGTTTGTGTAAAATGACCCTCCATGATGATGCTCCACGACCATCGCATTCAACCAGAGGGGATGTGTATCGAAGAAATACAAACAGTTACGTGACGCATTTTTTCTCGATTTGCAATAATTATTGTTAAAAAAATCCCACGTCCTTGAAAGTCGTAATTATTTAAAGATGAGTTGTTAAACAAAAGACCTCACTTTTGTACTTTTTTAAGGAATTTAATATTTTAAACAGAGGTTCAAACTTTGTCCAGATATCACTCCGCATACGTTAGAAATTAAGAATGTAACGCAAGGTACTGCTCTATCAAGGGAACGATTATGCTGTAATATGTATAAATAAGGTTAAGATTTCATATTGACAGCCGTCACGTGAAATTGGAAAAAAAGTGTCTCGATTTTATGAGTTGTAGCGGCAAAGTATGTTCAAAATGAGCTTTGCCGACTGAGTTAGAAATGCACAGGCGCAAACATTTTACCGTGTTCGAAAAATATTTAATTAGAATCGTATCAGTTTTATATATTTTTTAGAAAATTTTGCCTGTGGCCGACTAAAGCACTATTTCCACCAAACGGCCCGCAGCGTATTGGATCGGAAAGAATTTTATGGTCTTTAAACAATACAGAATCATATATGCACTGTTTTTAAGTCTACATTACCAAGCTGCGCACAATAGCTCGACGTCGACGGTCGAACGTCACCGAAAGTATGCTGCGACACGCGATCGGCCCCGTTCACTTGTTGTCGTGTGTGATCGGAACCATTCGGCCGTGACCGGGAGAGCCCACTCATTCTCGAAAGTGCACTCAAACACGTGGTAGGAACGAAACTATTTGACTGGGTGCGGATATGTTGGCAAGCAACCATACGGTGCCGATCGTGTGCGTCGACATCCTGTCGACCGCGAACGGCTGTTACCGCCCGATCGTATGCGTCGACATGCTGCCGGACGCGATCGGCTGTGCGATCCTTAAAATTCACACATTTCCATGATTCGAAGAAATAATAGGTGGCTTTTAGTGTTTTCATTCCACGAAAATGCGCCCCACCACTTAATTTTAAGTTACACGATTGCATAGTTGTGGATTGAAAACAAAATACTTTCTAATTTCCCAACCCCTCAACCTTCCTGTTCCCAGTAGTAACCACAGACACAGGTATCCTAAAATATTTGAATATCTTAAGTTTTGGTATTCTAGCTATTAAGAGGGCTGAAAAGGATGATAAAAACCTGAAGAAATTTGACAGTTTGACGCTCACCCCGGCATCAGCAGCAGACAAATGGTGTGGCGGCGGTGTCGACGGCAGCGGTCACTCGTTCTTCATATCGGCGAGGCGCGCGACGAGCGGGAAGCGCACGATGCGCAGTTGGCTGGCGTAGTCGCACACGATGGCGTCCTTCAGCGGCAGCAGCTGCCGCACGAACACGCACCCGTCGCTCTGCCCTGCGTCACGCACCCGCAATATATATCAGAGCCCCTGCCACTACTACTAAATTGCCGGTAGATTGTGTGTTGCCCTTGTCCGTTTTTACTTTACTAAAAAAACAAACCACAATCGACCCACAGTTGGAAACATTTCAATATTCTTTTAGATGTATAGTTCTTGCATTATAGCTTGGTGCAGCTGACACATGGCTGACAGCGGTTATCATTACGTAACTAGTAACGAACAGTATTCAATCTGGATTTGATAATATCGAGTAAAGATTGATTTAATTTTTCGAACAGATAAAAGACGTAATTTCCTGCACCATTAATAAGAAATTAGCAAAAATAAAATATTATCAGGTTAGATAACAAATAGTCTTAGGCCAGTTTTTACCACATTAGCTCGTACCTAATACTGTCATTACATGCAGTGGGCCATCGTGTACAAAGTGGGCGGTTATGCCATAACAATATCCACGGGATTTCTGATCTTATTACGCCGTATCATGCATACGCAACAAAAACTACAAACAACAACATCCCTGCTAACTGCCCTACGCAACAGTCCCGTGCGAGAGCGCTCTGCGTGCGGACGTGCGCCCGAGCTTAATAGTGTTTCTGTTTACCGTACATTTATCGAGTAAAAATGACACAGTGTAAAATGCAAGTTGTTTTTATCAACCACAAAAGATGAGACTGTGAGGTGTAAAGGACAGTGTGAAGGTGTCTTTCACAAAAAGTGCGCACAAAATATGAAAACACTTATGAAAAATGATATTTGTGACGCTTGCATCAAGAAGGAAGGCAGCCCGAAGACACAATGCGCATCAAAAATTTTGATTGATATTAACAAAGCATCAGCAGAGACATTGTTGGATGAGGTCAACAAAAAACTGGAGATAATCTATCAGCTGCAGGAGAAAATCGAGAACCTAACCGAAAATTTTGACTTTTATGCGGAGCAATATCAGGTGATGTCTAAGTTCAAAAAAAGTGCAGAAAATAAGATTGCGGCTTTAGAAAGCAAAAACGTAAGCCTGTAAAAAATCAACGAATCATTAGAAGAACTACTAACACACCTAGAGTTGAAGGAAGTTGAGACTGAAATTGAAATAGTCGGTTTAGAGCAAACAAAAAATGAGAATGCGATCATTGTTATCAGCAAAATTGCCGAGAAATTAAACCTGGGTCGAGAAAACATTGAAACCGCGCGGAGGGTAGGGCGAGAAAAGCAAGGCGAGACGCGCCCGCGGCCCGTCGTGGTCAAGCTGTGCTCTAGAAGCGCCCGCGCCGAATGGCTGAAGAATAAAAAGTCGCGTCTGTTCAATACGGACATTTTTGCAAATGATAATTCTAGTCGTATCTACATTAATGAAAACCTCACCAGGCAATTAAGACGTTTGTTCTGGAACACAAAGACTGCCCTAAAAGAGAGATACAGGATCTAAGAATACTAGTTAAGAAAACAGACACCTCTAAGATATATAATATTAAATCGGATACCGATATTGCAAAGCATTTGTGTATGGAGGAAGAGGTTGGCCCGAGTCAGAAGTAGGTAGCCGTATTATATGATGGCGTGTGAACACACTACGCGTTTTTTTTTATCTTTCGTAACATGTTCAGCGACCTAATTCAGGAATTAAGAGACAATATTCAGTTTACTAAATTTAATAACGTTAAAGAATGGAGCAACTACATAAATAACACTTCCAGAGAGTTACAAGTGATACACCTAAACATTAGATCGTTACGTAAAAACTTCAATGAGTTACTATGCCTACTCAATGAAACAGACCACTGCATAGACATTATTATTCTCAGTGAAATTAATATATGGCAAGAAGAACTACCTTTGTATTGCATTAAGGGATATGACATGCATTCTATGACCAGGGAAAAGCGCAGAGGTGGTGGACTACTTATGTACGTCAAAAACGGCCTTAATATTAATCAAATAAACAGTCGAGGATACGCCACAGAGATACTACATATCATAATTAAGAACCCGAAAAATGCTATACATGTAATTGGGGTTTACCGACCGCCAAATACGAAGAAACTTCGTTTTATTGAGGAAATTGACGCCTTGATAAAAAATATACCGGAAAAAAAACAGATAATATTAGCAGGAGATACCAATATTAATACCATGATGCAGAACAATACAACTGAGGCATACAAAAGCACCCTGTGTGGGCACGGCCTACAGTGCATGATCACCGAGTGCACCCGGGAGGAGGTAGCGGACGGCCGGCTCGTGACGTCGTGCATCGACCATGTGTGGATGCGCGCGCCCGCGCAGCGCCTAGCTGCACACATGCTCACCTGCAAACTGTCCGACCATTACCTGATCGGAGCAAACCTAGCGTCTGCAGTCAAAAGTTATAGTAAAGTAGAACAAGGAAAAAGGGTATGTGTACTCAATAATAATTTAATTAAGGAACAGTTAGACAAAGTGAACTGGAATGAGTTCAAGGATATTACTTGCCCCTTACTGTTGTATACAAAATTATTTAACACATTTAATAACATTTATGAGCAAGCGAAAACTTCTATATGCCGTAAAAATAAACGAAAAACAGAACCGTGGATGAATCGCACCGTTATAAAGATGATTAAAAGAAGTGATGAACTTTTTAGGATATGGAAATTTAATCCAAAAAGTGTAACAAATAGATTAAACTATACTAATTTTAGAAACCTAACAAATAAATATGTTTATGTATCCAAGCAAAAGCATAAACAAGATGAAATAAAGTCATGTGAAAGTAATGTAAGAAAAATATGGTCCACCATAAACACTTGGCTTGGAGCTACCAAGTCCACTGTGGACGATGTTATCCTGAAGCATATAGGAACAACGGCCTCTGTAAAAAACATATGCACGAATTTTGCCAAAACATTTACGGAGGAAATATCCAAAATTAAACATATTTGTGATATAGAATTCTTAGACCGTCAAAGTTATGTTAAACAATGTAATGTCAGTTTTCGGTATCAAAAAGTAAACAAACTCCAAATTGAAAAAATCATTGACAAAATGAGCGGTAGAAAGGCACCAGGATCTGACGGTATAAGAATACAAGAACTTAAGTACATTAAAAAAGAAATCAGTTCAGTTTTGGCGGACTTCGTGAATATGTGCGTGCAAACGGGGAAATACCCAGATGAGTTAAAAAAGTCTTTCATACGGCCGATATACAAACAAGGAAGCCATCTGGACTACTCGAATTATAGACCAATAGAAATTTTATCGGTTATTAATAAAATTGTAGAAAAAAATATTGTAAGCCAAATATGCAACTTCCTAGAGAAAAAAATGTGATATCGGGTATACAGCATGGTTTCAGACGAGCTAGAAGTACATCTACTGCGTTGGCTCAATTTGCTGACGAAGTATACGATAACTTGAATAATAAAAAGTATGTAGGGGTCCTATTTATAGATTTAAAAAAAGCATTTGACACATTGGACCACGAACAACTATTGCAAGCGATGAGCGAATGTGGTGTTTGTGGTCCAATGTTGGAATGGTTCCGTAGCTACTTGTCGGGACGTACCCTGCGCGTCACCGTCGACGGAGTCGGCGGAGACGAGGCGGAGGTGCGGTCCGGTGTCCCGACCGGGTCGGTCTACGGCCCGGTCGGATACATTATGCACGTAAACAGTGTAGCGAACGTTGTTCGGAACTGCTCCTCCTATATGTACGCTGATGATACGTGCCTATTGTATTCGGATGCAGACATTAAGAATATAGAAATGTTTATACAAGAAGATTTTGAAAATATACTTAAATGGTCTCATGATAATGGAATTCTATTAAACCTAGAAAAAACTAAATTTATGCTGATACATTCACCTTATTTAAAAAAATGCCACGAACCTATCACAGTAATTGGACACACATTTGATTGTTTGCATACTAATAAACTCGCATGTAGATGTAAAGGTATAGAAAACGTGGACAGGTATAAATATTTAGGCCTAAATATAGATAAAAATATAAATTGGAAAATTCATATAGACATGTTATGTAACAAACTGAGATCTATACTCTACAAAATTATAAGTTTAAGAAATATAGTGAATAAGAAATTACTGTGTATGATATATCATGCATTGGCAGACGCATTAATTGGATATGGTATCATAGCTTACGGTCGTACTTTCAAAACCTACTTAGATAAGATATTGCAGCTGCAAACTAGATTGTTAAAAAACATTGTTGATAAAAAGACCAAAGAAAACTGTAGGGGTAACTATATGACCCTATATAAAGAATTGAAGATTCTGCCAGTGCATGAAAAAGTCAAGTATCTAATAGCAACAGAGCAATTTAAAAGAAGTGAATTTAAAACTGTCAGATCTCACACTGTTGGGCTGCGAGCCACGCCGCGCCGGCGGTACGCGGAGCCCGCGGCCAGCAACTATTACGGCAAGAGGACCCGCAGTTACATAACTCCTCGAATATTCAACGAAATTTTTCCGGAACATGAATGTAGCAGTAAAAACATTTTTAAAACTAGGCTAAAAAAGTTATTATTAGATGCTTTGAAATAAGAATATTTAATGTAACACTCTAATATTGTCAACAGAAATAACAACGAGTTACTAACCTTAGAAATAATTTTATTATAAATAGTTTAAGTACAGTCTATTATGGGGTTGATACATGTGGCCTATTATGGGTACCACATGTCTGACTAAACAAAACCAACTAGGTATAAGTCATATAAGTGTCAACCAATCATAGGCAGTTGTTAGGTGCATGCAGAATGTAAAAGTGAGTGCAATAATTGCCAATAAACTTACGTTTGGCAAACTGTTAAATTAAAAATGTACCACACTGTTTTTGGAATAAATAAATAAAATAAAAAATAAACGTGTGTTATGAGACCCCAACTGCGTTAAGAGACCCCAAAATTTGATATATCCTCGTTTAAGGCCGCCAACGAACGGCCACTTTGATTAGAAATACAAGAATAGAACTCCCGAGTGCCAATTTTGTCTAGTTTAAGAGAAAATATTATTCAAAATACCGTTAATTTTTGCCCAATTTCCGCTAAGAGTGGACGTGCCGATCGCGTGCTGCTATTATTTCTAAAAGTGCTTACGAATCAAAACACCGTCGCCGCGACGGTTTAATTGTGCTAGTTCAGTCATTGCGACATCCGATCACAATAACAATTGTTGAGGCGAAGCTACTTAACTAACTATACAATCATGGCAAGTACAAAACCGGATAAGATCTCTTTGAAAACTGAAACAAAGCACTTGTTGTTCAGATATTATCAAGAAGAAAAATAAGAGAGAGAAAAACTACAATTCTTGGTTAAGGATATGCAAAGCCAAATTGAAATTCTTCAAGAACAGTTAAAAGTTCTGACAGCGGAGAAACCTGCCGCCAACATCTTGAAAAAAGAAAAAAGGTCCCTATTCAAAGTACATATAGCACGGATGAAGAAGAAGAACTCGTTAAAGAAAGAAATGGGATGGATAAGAGAAATGTCGAGGAAAAAAAATGGAAATTGAATAAATCACCCTCGCCAGTCGCAGGCAAGCACTGCATTTGCATAGTAAGCACAATGACTTGCCGTGCTAAGCTAATAGCAAATCTTTATGATAAATTTAACTACATTATTCACTACACCCACTTAAAAGAATGTTTAAAAAATGGTCTAGTTTTAAATAAAATTCACCATAAATATTCTTAGTTTTAGGCAAGAAAACTATTTAAAAAAATACATTGACTTAAATACAACCCTTCGTCAACCAGCTAAAACTGAATATGAAAAGAACCATTTTAAATTATCCAATAATGCAATTTTTGGAAAGACTGCAAAATAATTGTAACGAAATCAATGTAAAATTGGTAACTAAATGGAAAGACAGTGAAAATGTAACAAATAAACATCTTAAGGCTGAAAAATTGATCACCATCCAAACCTAACTTTAAAAGTGTAACTATATTTTCAGAAAACTTTGTGCCAATTTAGTTAAACCATGATAAAATTGTTTTAGACAGACTAATTTATATCGGTTTCACGGTTTTAGAGCTTGCCATACAACACCTATTTCAGTTTCATTACGACATATCAAAAATAAATTCAAATACGGTGCAAACCTGTGCTACACAGATACTGACAGCCTGTTGTACTTGATTTATACAGAAGATTTTTATCAAGATATGTATCGTGATATTTCTAAATTTGATACTAGCAACTTTGCAATCAATAATCCGTATAACATACCTACCCAAAGTGATTGAGAAAATACCCGGCATATTCAAAGACGAGATGAAAAGGTGATGTAATAACAGAATTTGTAGGTTTGAGTGCTAAATTATATTGCATCAAAAGTGAGAACAGTGACATTAAAAAAGCAAAAGGCATCTCAAAATACATTTCCAAGCGTTTAACACTAAACGACTACAATGAGGCATGCATGGCTGATAAACAACTTCGATTTAAGATGAACATGGAACATGATAAGGTCAATAAACATTTTTATACTCTCAACAGGTAGATAAACAGGTATTGAACAGAAGTGATGATAAGAGAGAAGTTTTGAGAGATCAAATACATACATGGGGTCATTGTAAGACGATATTTTAAATGATTAAGTTTTGTTCATAAATAAAGTGTAAAAGTCGTCTTTGGTTATTATGAATTATGGTAATGGTAATAATACACAATAAAATAATATTACACAAAACAATAATACATAATACAATTTACCCCTGAATAATACTATCGGTAATGACAAAATGCAGATTGTTATTTTCATTTTTATATTTGTTATTAATGAGTTATTAATTACATTAACATCGAATTTATTAGATGATTGAATAGTGAAAATTTTAGTATTTGTAATAATATAGGTATTTCTTATTTGTTTTATATAGCAAGAACATGTATAATTAATAATACGAATACTTTTAATAAACTGTTGAAGTGAATTGATCTGTTTTTACTTTCTAGCTATAGATATCCCAATTCAATTGCACCGCATTCAAACTGCATTTCTATAGAAAAGGAAGGATTAAATCTTATTTTAAGGACCGTATCGAAAAGAAAGTAGACAACTACAAAATGTTTTTTATTTTCTCTGTGAAAACTGATAATGAAACAAAAAGAAACTGAAAAATAAGGTCTTTATAAGAAGCTGTTTTGAATGAATTCGTCGTATTATATCTATTTTGCCTGCAACCTAACTTTCTTTTTAATGTGTCTCATTTATTTATGGACGACCACTTTTGATACATTTTTAGATGCCCTGTTCCATTTTTTTAAAGTCGTTAACTGATGCGGCAGCTTTGACGTTTTTTTAGAGGTATCGATTCATGATAGCCCGATATCGCTCAAATGGGCGAACTTCTAGGCAATTAAGAGTATTCATATCCTTATCCACTACTTCTACCTTATAGGCTTTATACCATTCCTTCGTTGTTTTAGAGTAATGACAAGAAGCCAAATCCGGCCAAAATAAAGCGCTAATCCTGTGTTTCTTTATGAGTGGTAGTAATATTTTTTGTAGGCAATCGTCACGGTGTACCGCAGGCGGTCAAAGTCCCTGTAGTGCAGAAGGATTGCGATCGCATACCGCTTTGACAAATCGCTTGCCACACTAATACTTTTTTACCGAATTTCTCGATGTTGAAGGCCTTATCTTATCGAGTAACCTCCTTATTAGCCGGCACCGTAATAAATTGATGTCCTGGTAAGGCTTTAAAGTCCAATTTGCATAGGTCTCGTCATCCATTATAATGCCCTGATTTTTCTTTTTCAATATACGGTCGTATGATTTCCTTGTCCGTTTTCTGACAATTATTGTTTGATTTTCATCTCGTTTTGGTTATTTTTGTGTTTTATAAGTTTTTAGGTTGCATATTAGTTTGATTCTTTGTACCATAGCCGAAGAAGTTTTGGCTCTTTTTGCCGCATCTCTTATTGAAAGGAGCGGATTTTGTCTAAACATTCTTACAACTTTCTTTCTAGTGTCAAGTCCAGTGTCCCTGGTTTTCTTCCAGATTTAGGCAAATCTTCGAGAGTACAGAAGTCACCAAATTTCTTTACTATCTTTTGTACGCCCGCGGGACTCAACTCTTACTTTTTAGCCAGTTTTCTTATTGTCGTACCGTTACCGTTTATTTCGCACCAATCGTCCAAATATTTTTTTCGAATGTGTTAGTTAATTTGCCCCATTTTGACGGTTTGACAAAAATAGCAATTATTTTTGGTTGCAATTTAAAGAAAAGGATGTAGTTCGGTATTTAAAATAAATACTTGGAATATTCAATTAAGTTCGTCAAGCAAAACTCAAACTTTAGAAGTGAAAACTATAGATATAGAAAATCGCTCACAAAAAGTAACACATAGCACACTGTTACCAAACACAATTCGATGCATAATATGTGGACCTTCCAACTGTGGTAAAACGAATGTTATGTTGAATTTATTGTTACATGAAAATGGTTTGAAGTTTAAGCATATATATATCTGTATTCAAAGACAGCCTTTCAGCCAAAGTATATTTTCTTAAGACAAATCATACAGAAAATTCCAGAAGCTGAATTCTTTTTATATAGGTAATGAAAATAAAGAAGTTCTTCACCCTAATGATACTTTGATCAATTCAATTATAATTTTCGATGACGTTGTGTGTGAAAATCAGGTGAACATTCGAAATTACTTTGCTATGGGAAGACACAGACGGATAGACTGTTCTTATTTATTTCAAACATACTCAAAGATACCAAAACAGCTTATTAGAGATAACGCTAATCTTTTAATTATCTACAAACAAGATGATACAAATTTAAAACATATATACAGATGTAGAGTGGATAAAATTTAAACAGCTTTGTTCCTCTGTTAGGGGGGAGATCAGTTCAACTTCGTGCTGATTAATAACGATCGTACTATTTATTGCTACTCGTATATGAAATGTCAATATCAAATTAGAACAGATGATAAAATATAATTTACTAGCTTTCCGCCCGCGACTTCGTCTGCGGAGAGTCAGAATTCGTGTTAAAAGTACCTACAAACATAGTTTTATATCACCTTCAAAGAGTTTTTTTATGAAAAAAGTCCAGAACGTGAATTTTAAGTAAGCGGTCCACAAACACCTTTCATTTTATGAGTTTATGACTCTAAAACAACAAAATTGCCATACAAAATAAATTCACTGCCCCTCTTCCACTATTACGTTTTTTTTTAATCGACCCTAGATTAAATAGATTGATAATTTAGTTATCTCATCTATTTACTAAATTTCTATACAAACAATTAACCCACTTAGCAGAAGATTTTCGAAAAACACCTAAGCTGGATATTTTTTTATGCAACACTATTCAGTCGCAATACCCGTTTTCATATCTCGTAGGTATACAGGGTGGAAAAAACGAACGCCACATGGACGGCAACTACCTTAAATATTGGAAATAGCAAATTCTACGCAAAGGAGACTTACTTTTATTTTTGAAAACGTTTATTACTTCATTTATGGAGTTTTGAACATTTGCCGGTCTTAACCGGGAATCGAACTGGTCGAATATGACAAAATAATAAAAAAGGATTTTTTCATGGTCTTTATTTATTAAAAGTGTATGTGTTATAGACATAAACGATCACTCTCCTTGACCCTTTCGATCTGTATCATAAAACACGACTTTATTGGTCAACCAGTTCGATTCCCGGTTAAAGAAGACGACTTTTTCAAAATTCCAATAATGCATATTTTTGTTTAAAAAAAATAAAAGTAAGTCTCCTTTGCTTGAATGAAAGTAACTTTATTTCCATAAGAACTTTACATTCAGTATCAGTAGTCTAAGATCCCAAGTTTTTCCCTACAGATTTTTTTATTGATGATGGGTTTGTTCTTGACTATTTGTTTCTTTAAGGGGCAAGTGTTTAAAAAACACTGAAGCTTGCACTTTTTTAGATGCCAACATTCATGTATCTGGAAAAAAAAACAACTTAAATTCAAACTTTTACCCCGCTTTTCACACTGTTAAGGGCTTATTTTAAAACCTGTTTTTATATTTAATTAATAATGGTGTTGATACCGAGTTTCATGTATCTAACTCCCCCAGTCATAATTATTATTTATAGGTAAAAAGTAACCTTAATACCAATAATGTCCACATTTCTCTCATCAAAAATGACCAAATTCCCACACAAACTTCTACCCCCATTTTACCCCCTTTTCCGAAATTGCCGTATTTTTAATCATTTATGTCGTAAACTATTCTCATTTTAAACATGGCTTAACCATCAATTTTACCACCTTTGGTAACAAAAATGGCAAAACCTCTTATAGTTTCATCATGTCCGTCCGTCCTTCCGTAGGTCACACGCATTTTACTCAAAATCTACAGAGGTACATTGATGAAATTTGGAGTAGGAATAGGTGTCTTGTAGAAGCCGCTACTTAGTTTGGTAGTGAAATAACAAATATAAATATTTCTAAGTTGGGCACTCCCTACAACATGTGACAGTAGATGAAAAAAAAATCGCCATAAATCATCGTGAAGAACATATTTCGATAGTTCATTTAAAACACAACTTCAACTTCTACCGCCCATTTACCACCGCTATTTACAGGGATAGTTTTTCCAAAATCTCCGAAAGCAATTTAGTAGCCCTGACACAAATTCACACGTTTCTCACTTGAAAAAATATCCGAGCTCGCTTATTTACCTACTAACTTCGATAGACGCTAAAATCGCAAGCAGTTGTATTTTCTATTAATAAACAGTAGCCTAAATACTCATTTTCACAATTCTCACTTCAAAAATGGCCAAAATCCGAAACTTCTACCCGCCCCCCCCTTTTACCACCTTTTGGGTAGTTTTTCCTAAATCGCCGAAAAATTACATTATTTTTATAAAAACAGTAGTCTCACCACATTTCTCCCTTTACAAATGTCCAAAATCCCGTACAAACTTCTACCGCCAATTTGCCCCTATGGTTTTCCAAAATCGCTAAAAGCAATACACAAAATTTTCCACGTTTCTCACTTCAAAAATATATACCATACAATTTTCTACCCCCCATTTTACCACCTCAGATGTAGTTTTTTCTGAATCGCCGAAAGAAATATTTTTTATATGTATATTGCCTTTTGTGTTACGTAGGTAGATTATATTTGCCTTGAAGAGCATTTCTTTCATGTTGCAACTGTTGCAAGTAAAATTAACCATAAAAAAATCCCCACACAAACTTTGCAAATCCTTTCCATCCCCCAGGTGTTGTATTTGCTGAAATACGTCTCTCATTATTTGCATTGCAGAGCATTTTATCCAAATTTCAAGTAAAATTGACCATAAAAAAATCATAACATAAACTTTGCAACCCCTTTCCATCCCCCAAGTGGTTGAATTTTAGTAATCGAATACATGTCTCATTATTTTTATTGTAGAGCATTTCTAACCATTTTCAAGTAAATTCGATCATAAAAATATTTTTTCTATACAGACTTTGCAACCCCCTTTCATCCCTATAGGGGTTGAATTTTAGTTATCGCTGAAATACGTGTCTCATTATTTTTATTGAAGAGCATTGTTACTAAGTTTCAAGTAAATTTGACTATGAAAATACTTTTTCCCATACAAACTTTGCAACCCCCTTTCATCCCTTTAGGGGTTGAATTTCGAAAAATCCCTTCTTAGTGGATCTCTGCGTCACAAAAAGAAAGTACTGTCCAATTTTCATATTTCTAGCATTAGTAGTTTTGGCTGGGCGATGATGAGTCACCCGGGACACTGCCTTTTATATATATTGATTTCGTCGCAAGCACTACTTAATGACAGGAGAAAACAAGACGGCACTAAGACTATACTTAATATAAGACTATACTTAATGACAGGAGAAAACAAGACGGTCGTGCGGACATCTCTCCGTCCACCACCACCGCCTCCATGAGTCTACCGTATCCTGCACACCCTAAATATGCTACGGCAGCGGCACGGATGAACGAATTTGATGATTGGCCTTGTAGTAAGAAGAGTTAGCGGAAACCGATTTCTACTATATGGGGGTGCGGTGACCAAACAAAATGTTATTATTGTAATGGGGAGGCTAAAGGATTGGGAGGAGGGTGACGATCCATGGGAACAGCACGCACGCTGGTTTGAACGATGTGCGTACTGTGTGTGGTATTTAGTTAAAATCATCGACTTTTGAATAGATCGGTAGACTCTAATCAACCTCTTAGGGCTGAGTTCAATAACCAATTTAACAGGCGGTTAAGTCTTAATCAGCTGTTAGCCAATACATTTGACAATCGTTAAACCGTTAACCGTCCGTTTAATTGTTGGTGAAAACTGCACTTAAAGAGAAGAAAAGTAGAATTCATGAAAAGAAGAATTAATAGATTAATAGATAATTGATGAAAACTTGTTACATTCAGAATATGAAAACTTAAATCTATTCAGTATTCAGAGCATGAAAACTTGATCAATTAGGATACATATAGGGAAGATGTGCATAGTCATCACCATTTTCAGTTGAAGTCTATACCCTGGCTTCACTTGGCTAAATTATTTATTGTAGGTATTAGATTAGACAGATAGGCAATGTAGAATAAATATTTGTAAATATAAAGCCCTGTCACACATCATAGTGCAAGTGCAAAGTCCTGGCAGATCGCTAGTATTATCATAAGAATTGTAAACACAGATGGAATCATCTTACTCCCGGCGCCTATCACACCATATTACTTTCCTTAATACTGCCGACGATCATTTAAATAGTTAGTAAAACTGTATGGTTTTGGACTCTAACCACACTATTTAATTTTATATAAATTGTGTGATTTTATTTAAAAATAATCACTAATAAATATTTTTCATCGTGTTCAGTTCAATTGTTGAATACAGGAGTTAAATTGAGAACTAATCGAAAAAGCCTGTTCATGTAAAAATGTCGGTAAGTTCAATAAACAGCTTTCAATTACTGTTTAATATTATTGAATCTATATGTTACTAAATAATCTTATTTTCAGGATACTGGAGAATTATTCAACTTTGTGCCTGCAGCAAAGATCATTGAAGTTCGAAGCACATCTTGGAATAGTTCAAATCAACGGCTCTTGAATAGGTCGGGAGAGCCTGATCAACATCTTAAAGAGAAGACAAAGTAGAATTAATAGATTAATTGATGAAACGTAGAATTAATAGATTAATAGATGAATTGATGAAAACTTGATCTATTTAGTATTCACTGGTAAGATTTGGGGGACTTGGACACCGCGGTCCGTATCCAGGTCCGCCAATTTTACCCTACTAATACTTTGTGCCCCCCCCCTTTATCTTTTAAACCGTACCTATGTCTAAAATTAATTATAGTACGCCTAGTACGCCTTTAATAAGTCTTGAAAATGGCGGAAAAATAAACTGGATATGTCAACGCTGTCAACGTCATTCTGACATAGCTGCTTTTGACATGCGAAACACAAAACAGACTAACAAAACAGAATGTATAAAACCTGTCCCATGTTGTCACACTGAGTGGTAGAAGCCAAAGGAGAAATAAAATAATTAATTAAACAATTTGGTCAAATAATTACTAATATAGAATAATATTTAATGTTACTAACAATTTATGGAACTCTATAATACTGAAATAAATATATTAATTCAAAAATGTTTGCGTTATTACTTATATTAGGATTACCTCGTTTATGTAGTAAGGACAGTTTTTCTAATAGCAATCGGCAATCTTCGTTTTTCTATGACACACGAGTGACAAATATATACTGTCAGTTGCGAGTGCAAGCGTGATAGCGATAGCCAGCTGAAAGCTATTAAGAAGCTGGGAATACTGTACTGATTTTTTTACTACTACTAACGAAATTCTTTTTTTTATTTCAAAACCTGATTGATTGATGCAAATAAAAAAGCAATTTCTTTTAATTTTCATATATATTTTCTGAAAAAATAGCAAACCGTTACTAATATTAATTTTTTAGCTGTGCACTTACCGGCTTTGAATAGTACCACTTCATGTCTTCCCGTGGAAGGCTTGTAGCATTAATAGCCCAACTAGCAAAATAACCTTATAACATCAAGCTTATATGGCCAAAACCCTTGTAATTGTCTTATAAAAGCATAAGTTGTTTCAATGTCTTTAGATATAATAGCTCATTATAAGAGATTTTGGGTAATACAGCTTTTATTCTTATGATTTAGGTTGAATAAATGCTAATATGGCCGAGTAATAACTTGTATATAATCTGTGGCCCAGTACCTAATATGACCACAAAAAGAATTCCCCTTATAAGAGTTGTTTATAAGAGATTTTGGCTAACACAGCCTCTATTCTTATAATTTAGGTCGGATAAAGGCTAATATGGCCGAGTAATATGAGACCACAATAAGAATTCCCCTTGTAAGAGTTGTTTGTAACAGATTTTAGCTATCACAGCCTCTATTCTTATAATTTAGGTTGTATAGAGGCTAATATGACCGCTAAACTTTAATGATAATTTTTGATACTTCGGCTTATGGAAATATTTCTTTTAAAATAAAATAAAAACGACCGCGCTCGAGAAACTCAAGGTAACGTTTCTTTTTTGCAAATTTGTGACCCTCCCACCCCCATGCGTTACGCTTAAATCGTCAGATTATTGAAATATATACTTTTTTGCATGTAATTAACCTACCTTATCTGACGCGCTCGAGTATTTCAAGCTATCGATTTTTTTTTACCATTCTGATCGGCTATCTTGGACGCACGTTCCAAGATAAAGTGCTCATGTATGCTGGAGGTACTCAACAGGGTACAAGGATGCCCCCTTATGTTAATCTGCCGCGCTCGAGTAAATCCCGAAATCCCCTCTTGGGCTCCCCTACTACAACTAACACCCAAAAAAATTAGGTATTTGTGACATACGGTATAGATGTGATGTGATGTGAATATGTTTTCTATGATGTCAACATTCGTCTAAATAATATAAGGTATACTAAATATGTTATGCCAAAGACGTTTAGGACACTAAAATCAGCACCCTAAAATTGCAAAATCAAAGCTAAGTTAAAATAGGAGATTGGTTGTCCAAATATTGTCTTCATTATAGATTCGAACTCTCGATATTAAGCATTAAAACAATGGTTTCTAACAATAACGTGAAACCGTTAGTTTCAATCACCACAGCGTTTAACGTTAATCTATGATCGCGTGCCTTTTTGGCTTGATCGCTCCAGTTATGGGAGGGATATACTTGTCTTATTCTTTATGTCGCATTATCATGGCCTCGGATTTATTACAACAACAATTTGGAACCATTTATTTTGCCTCTTTATAACATTTTGAACATTGAATTTTTAAAAATCCTTGAATCAAGTTTTATGTAATAAACGGAGAATAAAACTTTGATATTTTAATCACCCAAATTAATGGACGGCCCTCAAATAGGGTTTTAAAGAAATACCTAGATTTTTTAAAATCTTGAATGTGATTTATGGACAATGTTAAAACTAAAGCGTCCCACAGACTAACAGGTCAACGGCCACTTTTAGCTTGACAGTTCATGGTATTAGAACAAAAACTGTCTGGCGGCCGTGAAAATAGTAAATGGGCAACTAAACAGTAAAAGAGAGAGAGAAAGGTGACACCGTTAGTTTCTATTGCAACGTCGCTTGTGACGTTAATCTATGATAGCGTGCTTTGTTATCTTGATCGCTCCAGTTATGGGAGGGTTGTCCTTATCTATGATGTCAAATAACATGGCGTCACATTTGTGTTACAACAACAAAGTTGAATAATTTATTTTGCCTCTTAATAACGTTTTGTACATTGAAATTTTAAAAATTATTGTATGATAGTTTGTATGTAATAAATGGAGAATAAAACTTTGATATATTTGTAATCACGTAAATTAATCGACGGCCCCCGAATAGGGTTTTAAAGAAATACCTAAATTTGGACTAATTTGAAAATTTCTTAGTTGTTTTAACTTTAATCGAGAAATCCATAAATAGGTATCGTTTTATTTGTTACGAAGAGTAAATATACAAAGTTTCAAGTGACCAGTTCAATCCGGTAACTTTTTCCATACTAACTTTGACCCCTCATATCATATCTTTTTTTTAATTATATATGAACCTGGTCACCGTTTATTGAACTTTTAGTGAAAACCACATTAAAATTGGGTCAGTGGTTTTGAATTCATGCGAGGAGAAACATAATTAAACAGACAAACAGACACCAAGTCTAAAAATTGTAGAAACGTGTTCTGCTGCTCATTCTGAGGGCCCCTATAGTATTTTTAATTTTTTATCTCGAATGTACAGATTAACTCCCTTCTACAACTTTATTATATAGATGGATCAAAGTTTAATAATGTTACTTAAAGATTAAACTTTATAATAATGTCCGTAATAACTAACTGTATATAAACTGTATATAATATCATATCCGTGTATAAGTAGCTGTATAGAACTGTATAAGTACATATAATTATAAATTGTAAGAAAAAATTAGTCTATCTTCAAAAATATTTCGTTATTTCGAAGAAAAAAAACCTTAATTTGAAAAACAAAAATAACAACAACAATTTTTTTATAACGAATATAGAATTACCTACCTATTCTGTTATTTTATTTATTTAAGCGGGAAATTGGAACAGTTATCCAGATGTGCGACTTTTTGAATCTTAAACGTGCTGCAATGATGTGCTTCAAAATGCATTGGAACTGCATTTTTTGTTTTATCATTGACCTTTCATGGGTAGATTAAACTGTGTGAATTTTACACAGTTAAATATGTTATTTGTATCGTGTTGTAAGTTATTTAAACGTTTACATTAGCTATCAAGTTAATTTATATCATTCTTTGGCTAAGGGCCGAGTTCACCAACAATTAATCGGACGGTTAAGTCTTAATCACCTGTTAATCAATACAATTGACACCCGTTAAACCGCTAATCATCCGTTTAATTGTTGGTGAACTCGGCCCTTAGTGCGGTGTTCACCAACAGTTAAACGGACGATTAGAGCTTTGACGGATAACAAAATGCAGAATGGTCATATCAGTTAAATTAGTTGGCGAACAAAGATGTTAATTTCAAGCATCCTGTATCTGAAATTGCGTCATCGGCCTATCATCGGCACCATAAGTACGCTCCCTGGGTATAGAATATATTTCTCACATAAGAATGATGTAGAAATAAAGAGAGATATAGTTTTCTTAGAAAAAGAGCAAAATTCTGAGAATGAACACAATGTAATTGTTAACTATACAGAAGAATATGAGGATACAAAAAATGATGAGCCCCATAATGAATCGGAAACTATGTCGGCAAACCTCCATGAAACTACAGGGAATCCGAACATGTCTGAGGAGTCTGGAAGTGAATATAACCCATCCAGCAATGAAGGTGACAACTCTTTAGAATCAATTAATATGTCGGAGCTATCTAAAAGGGAACGCAGCAAGCGTGTGAGGAAACAAACTGTCTTCTATAATTGTCAGAATGTTCATACTGAAGAAAGCGAACCTGTCACCTACAAAGAGGCCATGATGAGAAAGGACAGCAGCAAGTGGACGGAGGCTATTGACAGAGAGATGCAGACATTAAAAGAAAATAACACTTGGGAAATTGGGAAATATGTGATGTACCGAAAAAGAAAAAGTGGTGAAGTAGTAAGTGGGTGTTTAAAATTAAAAGGCGTAATAAGGATATATCACAATATAAATTTTAGTGGCTAGAGGTTTCGAACAGGATGATAATTTAGATTTGAATGCCTGCTATGCTCCAGTTGCAATATTGTCTACTCTTAGACTTTTTGTAGTGATTGCAACTAGGCTTAGTTTACCTATTGTCAAAATGGATGTAACAGGGGCATTCTTATACGGAGAGATAAATGAACACTAATATTGTGAAGTTAAATAAATCACTTTATGGGCTCAACAGTTCACTAAAATGTTGGCACACAAAATTTAGCTCCGTTATGCTTAAAGAAGGTTTTGTTAAATCAAAATGTGACTCCTGTCTCTATACAAAGTGCAATGATAATAATCAAATATATGTCCTATTATATGTCGATGACATTTTGATCTTTGGAACAAATGATGCAGCTGAAAACTCGTTGTTAAGCCAAATGTGGTGTAGGGAACTTAGAAAAGTTGTAATACTTTATTTATATATAATAGTAGTTTATGCAACTGATACATAATGAGAGGCCTAATTATGTACAGTTGCATACACTACTTTATCTACACACATATCATAAGTGGTTAAGATGGGTTCAGAAGCCGACGACTTGACGACAAAAATGGCTGCAAAACAAACTTGTGCAGCAAAAAATCATAGACAAGCGAATGAGGTCTATTCTCATGTCACTCGAGATCAAATGTCGTGCGGTTTATATTAAAAAAACATACTGAATTGACGTTACGTATCGATAACTGTTTTAATATCTATGAATACTAGAATAGAGACCCTCTTGAGTTTTGACAGCTGTTCCAAATTTAAACTCATAACGTTACAAAAAATGATACTGTAAAAATAATTGATATGGAACCTCGTTGGTGATATTAACTTTTTGGATTAACTTGTATCGTAATGGTAAAAAAAATACTTTATAACATTATTTTGTTAGATAAATAATGTTATAAAGTATTCTTTTTTTTAATTTCGGTATTGTGTTTATAAATTATGCCAATATGAATTCGTTTTGAAGTTTATAATTCGAAATTTACGATATGAGAGTAGATAAAGTTAATTAATTAGTTAGTTTTTGTGTAATTACATTGAGAGGGGGTGTTGAAATGCAATGCAATTACTTGTTATTTTGTGGTAGCAACATCTGTCTCTACTATCTCTGGTGTGAGAGTTTAAAATTAGTACCTACGTTCCATGCTTTGAAGTTTGATGTTCCTTGAAATAAAACAAAACATTTTGCTTGCTAAAAACTGTGTTCTTATTGAATATTATTACTTCCGCAAGACCGATTTCTTCCATGTTTCGAAGGCTGGTTTACTCGAATGCAAAAGTGAATACAAGCAGCAGGAGAATACTTCGAAAATTGTAAATAAATAATAAAGATATATTTTTACTTAATTTTTTTGAGTAGGTACTTATGTAGTAATTTTCGGAACAGCCCTCTTACATGCAAAAAGCTTGTAAAAAAAATGGGTCCGAATCGGTCCATTTCTATGAGAGTCACGATGACATTATACCGGCACACAGATACATACGTTAAACTTATATATAACACCCTTCTTTTTGCGTCAGGGATTAAAATAGTACGGCAAAATGATAATTATTCAGATTCAACTTACACAATTATAACATTCATAAATATATTCATTCAGACCTACCTAATAGTACTCGTCTTATAACATCTCCAGTACTGAGGTCGTAGGCGGCGAGTCCGCTCCGGTCGCCCATAAGCAGCAGCGTATGAGTAAGGGGTAGCATTCGGCTCATATAGTTGAGACCCTGAAAATATATGTCAAATTATGCGAACGGTTACTAACGAAATACGTTTCTAGTCTAAACCCTAATACATTGTGAAATTTCAATGAACGGCTAAATTTAAGGGACTGACTATTGGTCATACTAATCAACTTTTAATATAGGACCAACATCCAAATCGCGAAAACAAAATCAGCTGTTCCATACATTTCGGCTGTTTAGCTCTCGAAGTTTGTATGGAAAAGCTGATGTTTTTTCGCGATTAGTATGTTGGTCCCATAATAAAAGTTGACCAGTATGACCAACACAGTTAGTCCCTAAAATTTGGCGGGTCATTAAGCTACTGCTTTGCGAAAATGCTCTTAGAACCTTTACTATCTTTTTAAAGGATGCCAACCTACTTTAACAACTTTTTGATAAAATGTACCTACCCTCAAAGAGGAAATCATCAGACACGAGTAATTTGATTGCCGATCGATGCCATTCCTCTCAAGGATTACAATATTCTTTGTGACCAACTAAGAGTACTAGAATACCTATATATATTTTTTTCTCAAACATGCTAGGAAATGATGGTTTTCCGATTGAAACACAAGGACGGAAAATGCCTCATTTAACTCCTAGGAGTAAAAAAACCAGATGAAAACACTTTCTGTCCATATTGTTTTTCAAAAGTGCTCTCTATTTCGTATAAAATAGAAAGGACCATGAAAAAAATCCCGTACACCCAACTTGTGGGTGGCGCAGTGTGGAGCTGCGGCAGGGCTCTGCGGTGCTGGCGGCGCGGCGGCGCGGCGGGCGGCGGCTCGTTGTGCGTGAAACTATCTTAACTAGGTAATACTCATATTTTGCAAACAAACATTCTCTCCGAATTTGTCAAAGGTTTTTAAAAAGTGCCCTCCCCAGAATGGTCTGGTGCCCAGCCCAGGATGATCATTGATCACTTGTAAATAGGAAGCCGAATGAAATCTAGCCCAATGTATCTCAACAAGGCAGGGGACAGGCCCCCCTGGAAAATATCTCTAGATACGCCGATGAATGTGGTTGTTATGCCACTGCTTAGCAAAATTAGGCGTTTCTCCGTTTCTATTTCTAGTAAGGTGTTGATACTCAGCATAAATATTGTTCACTATAAGAGGTACTCACAAAAAAAACCCGAGCCCATTTGATATAAGGGCCGACTTACTATGCAAACCCGACTATGGCCTTTCGGGAATCATTTCCCCCTCCACATCTCATTAAATATTGATCCCAGCAGAAAAGTGTAGTGAATCTTTTTTGTAGAGAATTTTATGTTGATTAATTATGTAATGGAACATTTTTTGCTATGGGTCACCGTTTATGAGTTATTAACAAAAAACTAAAAAAGGGACCTTTACACCCCCCTCCACCCTTTAGCTCCACCCCCACCCATCAGTACTTTCAGTATGTGGTTTAAAACACCATTCCTTACAATTATGCCAAAATTCACTTATACACGACTTTTTTCCCCTAAGGGCAGTTTTTGGTCTTCGTTGCTTAGGCTATTAATAGGCAACAAGATAAGGCCACGTTGCAGACGAATATAAACCATAACTTTATAAGTTATGGATGAGTTTTGCGTGCGAGTTTCATTTGAGTTAGTTCCTTGGGATATGTAACCAGATCCTGGCAAAAAAGTCGAGCCAGTGGTGACAGCTGCAACTAGAATTTTTGTTCCATGGCAACCATAATGTGCTGTCAAGTACTAGTACTTATTGCGTCACCCACGAGTTGATTTTTGAGATAATTATTTAATAATTATATTTAAAGCATTGTGTTCCGTCTAATAACTACAAAAACATAAGTAGGCCAATTCGAAGTGGCGCGAAAGCAATAATTTTTAAAGTTTTCTTGCGTTGTTTGGCAGAAAGTGAGGCTGGAGAGACTTTGTCTGAACTTGACGATGTTTATCGACGTAGTATTATTTATTCGTATGAAACATGTTTTGTGTATAGAATATTACGCATTATTACAGTTCTTATGATCAATTGTATCATTTTACCGTAAAAGATATAAATTTCAAATGTTATTTCTAAAACGCATTTTCGAGGTTATATTCATAATTTTACGTGATTCTTAATACGAGGACTGAATTTGATTGATCCTTTTAGTATTTTTTTACAAGTGGCTTATGCCTTCATATTATTTATTTTAGGTGTAAGCGTAGAGACTGTACGAAGAATTGAAAAAGAAGGCGAAAATAATCGTGGAGTATTTTCTACGCCAGGAAAGCACCGAAAATGTCGTCAAAGGGAAGATTTGAACAATTTTGACTTATGTGCCATTAAACAAAAGGTTCATTTCTTCTACACGGTGATGAAAAAGGCAAGTATAATTGTTATTTGTTTTATATCTTGATTTTAGTTTGAAATAATAAGTTGAATACAAGAGTCATGTTATTTATTATGACATACTTTATGATTTACATGGTACGGCATCTTTGATTATAGATATAATTATTATTTTCATAATTCTATATTATGCTGATTTTACTTGTTTAAATACTTTAAACTGAGTTTAGTTGTTCGTATAATTCTCCCTATTAAAAGCAATTCTTACATTTATTACCATATGCAATCCTAAAAAAACTCATTTATTTTAGGTCGTCCTACTCTTCGAAGTCTGCTGCTTACAGTAAGGGAAGATTTAAGTTTTGACGGAAGCAGAGGACACCTCCGAAAGGTTCTAAAAGGACTTGGTTTTTCCTATAAAAACTGCCAGTCTGAAAGATCTGCATTAATGGAGATGACTCATATTTCTGCAAAACGGGAGAAATGCATCAAAATTTTTTTGGAGAACAAAAGTTTGCCACAGGAGTTGCAAAAAGATATAATTTATTTGGATGAGAGCTATGTGCACTCTTCATACAAACTGAAAAAGAGTTGGCAGTCAGTAGATATTGACGGAGTCAAGGAAAATGGAAGAGATACATTATTGTTCACGCTGGCAGTGAGAAAGGATTTGTGCCAAATGCTTTACTTATTTTCAGTGGAACAAACCAAAAGGAAGACTACCACTCTGAAACGCATAAAAGAAAATTTTACGAAAAGTGTCAAAGAAAAATTGATACCTAATCTGACAATGGCGTCTATTATTGTTATGGATAATGCGCCCTACCATTCTGTTATTTTAAATAAAGCTCCTACAAGTGCAGCAACAGTTAAGTGTGATGAATGAAAGAGTGTATGTACCTCGCGTGCCGAAAAGAAGGGCCGAGAGCCCCATTGCTCGCCGCGATGCTCAGTCCGCTCTCGACCGGTAACCGCGTGTGACGTTCGAATAAAAAAACAAAATGGCCTCTTGCTCGATAATCAACTGTACAAACACCACCAAAAAAGTAGGAGCTGTAAAACAGGATATTTCCTTTCATCGGTAAGTACTCTTTGCCCTAAAATATCTGTTATTATTAATAAAACAATTTATTTTGTTGCTCAGTATTAATTTCATATAAACAGTAGCGGGCGACTCTGTCTCTAATGCTACTTTTCCATTGCTGCTTTAATTTGACGCGCCAGACTTGGCATGCATTGAAAACCAGCAACGAACATAAACCAATCCTATATCCAAACTGTCGAGCACTTGTCGACGCGTTCAAGGTTGAATTCTCATTTTTCTGTCAAAAGTAAGATGTAGTGTTGTACCCTGCGATTTTCAATGCCGACTTCTTATTCGATTAAAATCGACTTTGAAAACCGAAAAAATGATAATTATTTTTACAAGCTTTTATTTAACTTGCAATGTAGGTATGTATGTCTGTATGTAAGTATGTATGTATGTATGTACGGGTCAAACCTTGCAAAATAAATTTGACCCACTTCCCGTTAACGGAATGGGCTGAAATTTGGACCACACATGTAAACTAGATGACAATGCAATATTATGGTATCTTAGAGGTGATCTGATGATGGAGTCGGAAGGTGGCGATAGGATCTCCCCTATTCTTAACGTAGACCCACCGTGTTAGAACTCAATAGTTTGTTATTGATAAGCAGATAAAGATTTTGCAAAAAAAACGTACAGTGGGCAACAAAAGCTTGTTTAGACCTACTATTATGTAGCCGTGTGATGAGTGATGAAGTAGTAGGTAGTCAAAATTAAATATTATTGCAAAAAGGATAATAATTATAGATTTATATCGATAATTTAAAAATATAGTTACTATATTGCAATTTTGTTTCAGTTTTCCGAAAGATCCTCTTATAAAAAATAGATGGATAGAAGCAACGGGTCGCAAAAACTGGCTTCCTACAAAACACAGCCGAATTTGTTCTATACATTTTCACAAAGAAACATTTACTGGCCCATCAACATCAAAGTACCGGCGAATAATCAGTACAGCTCATCCGATTATAGATGTTCCGTTGCGTTGCTATTCCGTTGCGATCGATGACACGATTGGAAACGATTCTGTTTTAGTTGTGCACATCACTGAAAGACTCGCGTGACGTCAAAGTACCTACGCAAAATGTTACACGCTCGGTTCTCATATAAATCGACGGAGTTTGAGTCTGCTAGAGGAATCACCCACGTCTATTAACTTACTGAGTGCTTTTAAATCCTTTAATTTAGTAAATTTGTTCTATGAGCCCAATACCTGCTCGAGGTGAGTACAGATGTTCGTCCTTCCAACGGCCACGAGTGAAGAGTACGCTATGGTGGCCTCAGAGGTGTTCTTGCTTCCGAGGCGCCTCGTAAGTGACAATGGAGTCCAATACATAAGTGAGGTGATGCAGCAGATGCGTCACGTCATGCGGATCACGCAGTCGTTCACTTCTTACTATCACACGGAGGCTAACCCGGTGGAACGCAAGAACCGAGACCTCAAACGACAGTTGGCTATCCTAGTTGATAAGGATCTCACCACATGGGATATCCACTTACCTGCGATCCGGTTTGCGATGAACTCGGCAGCCACGTCAAGCACAGGCTATTCGCCAGCTTATTTGAATTTTGCACGTGAGATGCGAGCCCCAGCTGACGCATCGTCTGAAATGACGATCATTGTAGAAAACGATACTTTCATAGGTGACATCACAACTCACCTGAAGAAGATGTCATCGGTGCTCGTTGAAGCGCGTGACGTCCACGATAGTACTCAACCCGCGTGTACTCGATACGCCAACGAGCATCGTCGTCCGGCACCAGATTATCAGGTAGGTGATTAGGTGTTACTAAAAACTCAAGGGCAAAATGACACAAGCAGAGGTCAAACACCGAAATTTATACGATACCGCTTTGGGCCATATAGGGTCCAGGCTGTCGTTGGCCCCACAACGTACACCCTTGAGCGGCTAAGCGACGCTATAATACTCGGCAAGTATCACGCCTCAGTGCTGATACCCTTCGTTGGACGCATCCAAGCACCCGTACAGGAAAAGCGTAAAGGTGCTTTTCCACCGGCGGCGCGAGACGAGATGAGGCAGGACGAGAATTGAAATTTGTATTGAAAAATCGCGCACGCTCAACGCGCGCGAGCGGTGGAAAAGGGTGTTTTAATACAAATAAAAATTCTCGCGCCACCTCGTCTCGTCTCGCGCCGCCGGTGGAAAAGCACCTTAAGACAGGAAGGCCTCGTAAGAACTAACCCGACCGCGGGGACGTTCGTTTAGAGGGGGAAACTGTGGCGCGAGCTCTATACGGGCGCAGCCGCAGGGTTAGGCGAAGTTAAATCACGCGCCGCCGTTTTGGGGAGACGCTCCCTTCCCTCGCGTTTCGTGGTAGTCGCGGCACGGACGCTTTGACGCGCCCATCGCATGTATTAATTCTCCCCCGGCTCTCGCTCGCTCGGTTGGCCTATTGATGTACCTAAACCTAAACAGATTGTTGTTTTGCCTTTTGTTTTGTTTAAACGTGTGTACTTTTACGCAAATAGACGTTTTGTCGTGTAAACTTAGTGTTACTGACGCCCTTACCCACAAGCTAGCCTAAACTAGCTAAAAACACATTTTTGAAAATCTATTGTTTTTCGGAGCTCATATCTAGACAACCATTGAAAATAGGTAAAAAATGTATAGAATCAAAGTTGTAGAGAATTTTAAAAATAAAATCGCCCTAGGGCTCACCTCTGAGGGGTGGGGAATTTTAGTATGTTTATCTCCTACCTAGTCCAAACAAAGTTCCAAAGTCAAACTTTCTGCTATCGGCCATTCCATCCACAATCTTTCATTGCCTGGACTATTAATTTTGGTCTAGGTGACTTTACCTCATATGTTCATAAGTTTTGAGACAAACTTTTACTTAATAAAATATAGAAAATAATACTGGCACCTATTTTATTATTTTTTCAATTTTGAATTTGGAATGTTAGTGTGCTATTTGTATGTTTTTGAAATTCATTCCTTTTATTTTTCTCGTGATGGAGGGAACGAAAAATTTGCGTGCGGCTGTCATTTCACTACATATGGTGGGGAAAAAACCAATGGAGATTTTCCGTGACATAAAATGTTTTGGGGTAAGCCGCAACTTCGTATATTACACCATTCAATGGTACGAGGAGACTGATTCTTTGAAAGATCGCCATAGGAGTGGTCGCCCGCCGGTCTGTAAGGACGGCTGCGAACATCAAAATAATAATGGAGCGACTTCGCCGAAATCCATGTAGCACCCAGAAAAAACTCGCTCTGCAGACTAAAATTTCGCGTATTGCAGTCAACAGAATATTGAAATACGATCTCAAAGTAAAGGCTTACAGCCGTGGAAAAGTTCATTTTCTAAATGATCGCCTTCGTAAATTACGTCGCGAACGTTGTCCGATGCTGCTTAAGAGACACGATGCGAAAAAGATACTCTTCACCGTCGAAAAAAATCTTTACGGTCGAAGAAAAGTTTAACCGACAAAATAATAAAGTTTATGCCAAAAGCAGCAAAGATGTTCCTGCTATAGCACGAAATGTCTCGCGTGCCCATCATCCGGCGAGTGTGATGGTATGGTGGGGGGTTTCGTACGAAGGTGTCACTCCGCTCAATTTTTGCCAACCAGGTGTCAAGGTTAAAGCAAAAAATTATCAAAGTGACATTTTAGATACTGTAGTGAAACCCTTATCTAATACTTTATTTCACAACAAAGAATGGATTTCCCAGCAAGACTCAGCACCCGCCCACCACAGCTATGAACTATAAAAATATATCTCTCTCTTTTATTTACACCGGAGCGATTATCTTTTGTTCGTTTCTTGGGCAGGGAATCGCCGATAGTTCATCGCTTACTCGCCGGCGGTGGAACCAGTCCCTGAATTGGAGCTCAGGGCCTGCCAAAAGTCCCACCCAAACTTAGATTCTTTAAAGTGAGCCCTCATCAAAGCAGTTAAGGATATCCCACTGGAGAAGATTCGTGCCGCGATCGATGACTGGCCGGAGCGTCTATAAGCTTGTATTAAAAATAGAGGTGGGCATTTTGAATAGTAATTGCTTATGGTTGTTGGTTAATGTCTAATTATCATTATCTGTAAGTTTTATAAATATAGCTTTATTCTTTAAATTTTTATGTAACATTTATTTCGTCTCAAAACTTATAAACGCACGAGGTACCTGCACCCGAAAGACTTTTTAAGAACTAATGCATTTGACATAGGTAATTGAAGTTACATAATTATTTATTTAATGATTTCTTTATCTGCCCTTGTGCGCAACTGACGAGTTTTTCTTAAAAACCATATGACACTGTAACTGTAGCCTTAACCTTCAGTGAATAAGTGGATGGACATATGGACATATGGATGGATGGACGGACAAACTGCTTTGCTTCATTACGGAACTCCAAAAAAACACCTAAATATTAATAGATTTAGAAAATGTGAGCGTACTATATGAATGGAGTTGAGCATGTGCCCCTGGAAGCGGTCCCAGACGCAGAGGCGCTCGTCGGCGCCGGCCGACACCACGTAGGACGCCGTGTACGCTAGCGCTGTCACCGCGCCGTCGTGCGCCTGCATGCTGTACAAGCACGCCCCTGCGACAAAGAAACCACGCCAGAGTCGCCATCATGCGTTGTAGGATTACGAGGCCCAGGCCAAGCCATCACATCATACATTATGTATATTCTATTTTCAATTCACGAATACGCCATCACTTAATTTGAGCTTGCACCATTAAAATAAATAAAATAAATATACAGGGTGACACATTGAACGTAATACAAAGTAAGCAATTCCGGCTCAGTTTACGACAGAGAACAAAATGCACTAATTGAGTTATTAAAATACGTCGTATTTAACTTTTGCTAGTTTGCTAAGATAATAAAGAAATTAAAATCTCAGAGCCTGGTCACCCATACCAGGACGTCACGCTAACCTGACGTAGCTGTTCGTCAAGCTTTCTTATCAGTTATCATGCGTCTGTAATCATTCTTACATCAAAACGAATGATAAGGGGCATTATTAGTAAATACACTAGATATATGTGTTTAGAATAATTTATTATCAAAAAGGAAAACCGTTACGTTCAGACGTACTTTAACAAATGTCCACCTCCTTCCTGAACAATTAGCTCTGCACGTCGTCGAAGATTTCTTTTCATTCTACCGAGTACAAACTTATTGGATGTTACTACCTCAAATGCCTGGATTATTTATTATTTCTCCGCGACAGTGTACGACTCTCGTTTGTATACTGTTGAAAGTGAAACGGGTGCAATCTTTCGGCATTTAACAGTCTCCAAATACAAATTTGGGTTATACCAAATCGTGACGCGGCATCTCTAGTGCTGGCTTGAGTACCGAATAAAATACCTAAGTACTCGTGTTTTAAACGCCTCTTAGTACCTTGGAGGTCGGCCTCTACCTTGGGCATGAGCTGGGACCGTGAACTGTCCATAGTCTCTCAAATTCTGTACACTTGAGTTGATAAATTGACGTGTGGGAATGGACTCTCCGGGTATCGCTGGTGAAACAATGCTTGTGTCGTACTATGTGATGTAAAATAAAGTTCTACCATCACTAACAGTAGAGTACCTATTAGTAAACGGACCTTAGAGCATATATTACCTGGAGCCGCCATTCAGTACATTACCCCTCTGTCGAAAAACCTGCACAATGTGCAAAAAGTTATACAAAACCTATTTCAAAATCAATTTATGGTCATTCACAAAATCGCCGCTAGCCAGGGAACACTCATTGGAAAAATGCCTGCATGTGCTGTAAGTTCGTGTAAAAAAACGATCAACGACTTCAAGCTTCGAAAAAGATCGTACAACATTTCATTTGGAAGTAATTTTATAATTTTATATACGTAAAATAATATTTTTATAGAAATATTTTCATCGCACGTCAAATTTAACGATTATATGCAATCGATTCCAATTGTTACTTGGATTAGTCCGTACTCCTCACGAGACTCGGTTTTAATGCTTTGTGAGAAATGACTTAACAGTTTTTGAAATAAAGTCGATAATACTAATAAGCTAAATAATTGTTTTCATCAAAATGATGACGTCGGTGCACTCCCCCCGAGACTCGGTTATAGTGATGAGGCTAGTCTCGATTAAATAAATAATTATCGACAATAAGGAAGATTTAATAAGGACCTGGAAATTACCTACTGAATACAATTTATTCTAAGTGTATATTTTACAGTTTTCCAAAAGACCCGGAATTGAAAAAAATATGGACCGCCTCATGCAGCAGACAAGCAAATTGGGTGCCTACGCGTACTAGTTCCATATGTTCGAAACATTTTGATGCAAGTCAGTATCGAACGCTACCAAGCAAGAGGCGAAAGTTAATAGATTTTGCTGTACCTACTTTATGTTTATATGAAAAAGTAGGTATATTTAGTATTTTAGTAAGTATTTCACGTTTCACTCTTAAATATTTACTTATACAAATAAAGACCAATGACCATAGTATTTTAAAACTTTCATAACTTTGTCAAATATGATCTAATACAAATACAGTCAATAAGGTTTCTTCTCATAAAACAATAATAAGAAACATTGGACTATAATCTCCATGAGTGGTCAAGAGGGCAAACTTTGTGAAAAATATATAATTTTAAATTTCTTAGAGGATGTGTACACTATTTTTCCTTCGCTATAACGATAGTGCTAATTTATCTGATTTGTCCTATTGTTGACTGGTAGAAGATGCTTTATAATATTAGGTCCTCCCCTTATACGAAATGTCTTCTTAGTGCAATAAAGTTTAAATAAATAAATTGTGGTGAATATCAGGTTCAGTTACGTATCACAGAACTCGAATGTGTTTCCCCGTTATTGATAATGATAAAGTAATTGGTAGACAAACTTTAGGTAGTGGTTCACGCATTTTTACTAATTGATTTAGTATTTACTATACATGTAAGTACGGCTAGGAGATCTGCCTTCGGAGACAGGGCAACTTGTGTGTTATACCCAAAAAGTTGTATTCGCCACATATATAATAAGTTAATTCATTTTAAGAATCAATAGAAAAATATACAAATACTTGGACAATTATTCTTAGGAAATTATTCTTTAAAATATAACTTCTGTGTAGTGTAACAAATCTATAGGTATAGTAGATTTGTTACACTACACAGTACCTATTATGCCGTGTCCCTTTGATTTCCTATAATCCAGCTTGACTGATTATTAAGGGTCCAAAGCAAAAAAAAACTTAGAGAAGCGGGAAAACGCCTTATGCGGAAGTATTCACACTCATTGAGATAACTCAAAAAAAACCCGTTAAGAAATTTTCGGCAAAAAGCGAATAAGTAGGTGAACGCGAAGAGAAGAACAAGGAATTAACAATTTGAGGTACCTATATGAACATGCTTTATATCGGGTTCTACTGTAAATAATAGCAATACTCGCTACTTTATATATGTATTTAGTTAAGTAATTGAAATGTATAAAATTGTTAACAAAGATAAATAAAAAAGGACCCAACTTTTGCGTTATTTTTATTAACTATTTCACTAACCAATAGTATCCTATTACGATCTCGTAATAGTTTATAGGTACTAAAATTGTATGCTTGTGCAAATGTCAGTAAAAATATCGATATTAGCTATCGACCTAATCCTCGCACCGTAGATTATGCCGCTTACATTCGCATTTACGTATTCTTAAACTGCGTTTATACAAAGTCTTTACATGTGTCATATGTTTGTGTGCATTAAAATGTATATGTGTTAGATTTTTGACAAAATATTCGTGTGTAATGACACAGATAGTTTATGCATTTGTAAGTAATCTTTTGCATGTGTTATTTCTTCATCCCCCGCAAATCTCGGCAGACATGATTGTACTCGAATATGACCTATAAGGCGGCTCCAGGTAATATATTCTCTAAGGTCAAAATGCATATTATTCATAAATTATCGGTCTAGAGAAGAAAAAAGGGGAGTCGGGAGGAGAGAGTAACAACAAGACTAGATTCGAACTTTTTTCTCTTAACGATCTATGGGGTAACCACGATGAGTCAAAAAATATATTTAAACAATGATATCAATTAATTAAGAGACTAACAACGCGAGACCTAACTGAGGGGTTTAGTACCAGGGACATGAGTTTAAAAAACGTGAGTTGTATTGCGTTCAATGTGTCGCCCTTTACATTAAGGGGGAATCTCACACCGATTGACCTAGTCCCAAACTATGTAAGCTCAGGCTTGTACGGTGCTAGAGAACGATATATAAATACTTATATAGAGAAATAAACACGTAACCCCTCGGACGTCGGTGGCAAAGATGTCATTTCCGCACGCTCCATACTAAATGCACAGTGTATATATATTATAGCTAAAGCAGTAAACAAGTTAGGCCTACTTTTCGAGACCAATACCTACTCTATAATTGAGCGTAAGGGTTGTCCTTGAAATATTTGTAAAATTGAAAAAAGTTTTTGTTTATTGTATCTCAGCTAGTTAGTGCAAAATCGATATCTGGTGTGGTCTGCGACAACGAATCCGTTAACGGATTAAGAAAAAATAGCCGCCATCTTGAAATTTTCTGTTATTCGACGGATTGCTTCCGAAATTGATATCTGGGGATGTGTAAAGTTTTAAACAACGAATCCGTTGACAGAATGAGAAAAAGTAGCCGCCATTTTCAACTTTTTAGTTAGGTAGTCAACTGATTGCTTCCAAAATTGATAAATGGGGGTATTAATGGTCTCCAACAATGAATCCGTTGACAGAATGAGAAAAGTAGCCGCCATTTTGAACTTTTTAGTTAGTCGACTGATTGCTTCCAAAATTGATGTCTATCTATCTATCTATCTATATATATATAAAATTAAAACCTGACTCACTGACTTAGATATCAACGCAAAATTTGAAATTTGGTACAGGGGTTCCTTTCATGATGTAAGTGAGCACTAACAAAGGATTTATAGAAATGCAACCCCTAAGTTTATATGGAAATTATCTCATTTTCGGACTTAGAGAAGTATGTATATAAGTGAAATGGACAATATTCCCCCCTAAAGGGGTAAAGCTTGTATGGAAATTTTCTCATTTCTGGACTTAGCAGTATGAAAATTGGTATATAGTGTCCTGATTACAAATAAATATGATCTGGGTAGTCAAAGATAAAGAAAGAAGAAGTAGCTTTCTACTTATTAGGGGGGACTTTCTATGGGATTTCCTTATTTCTGGACTTAAAAATATGACTGGCGACTTCAATGGGGGAGGGGGTTTTTCATACAAAATGTACAACTAAAATGTGGAAATTAAATTGATATTTAAAATGATGTGTGAAATAAATTTGCTAATAAGTATGCAGTACCTAACTTAAAGATTACTTATCAGGTAGTGCATGATAAAATCAAAAATATTAAGGGAGCGTAATTTTTGTGTGATTATCCGTTCTTATTTATCTTTTACCTAATTTACAAAATATTATGTACTTACAGTGCAATCTTCTATCTATCTATATATAAAAAATGCTAAACTGATTGTTGATATATCAACGCACAGCCCAACCCGCTGGACCTAGAAACTTGAAATTTTGCACATAGATACCTTATACAGTGAAGAGATCCAGGCCATTGCCAGGTTGAAGCATGCCAAATACTCGGGGTTGGGATCGGCGTATGAGTTTGTGCCAGTCGCGGTGGAAACGGCGGGGCCCTGGTGCTCTGAAAGTCTTGAGCTCTTTAAGGAATTGGGTCGTCACTTGAAAGACAGAGGTGCGACCCTCGTTCTGTGTGTTATTTGGTTGAGCAGGTGTCCATTGCCATTAAACGGGGTAATGCTGCTGGAATTATGGGGACTTTTGAGCCTGGTACTTTGCGGGGGAGCGTATTTTAAGGCGACGTGTTTTTTTTTATGTTTGTGTTTTGCTTATAAATGTGAATTAGTGTCTAGTTTTTAAGATCATTATTGAATTTTTATTTGGATTACACGAATAAATAAAAAGAGATTCACTAAGGAAGGATTTTTGGTTATTCCACCCCTAAGGGGGTACAAAAGGGGATGGACGTTTGTATGAAACTCCGTCGATTTTGAAGTCGACGTAAGTATAGGGGGTGAAAGATTGTATGGAATTATGGTACATTTTTATAGTTGGAAACGTGGTAATTGGTTTTTAAACTAATGTCTATAAGCAAATAAAAAATACAACTTTCAGTGATTTTGGAAACACTGCCCCCAAGGCGATAAATGGGGGGTATAACTTTGTATAGGAGATTAGTTATTTTTGAAGTAAGCAACCACCATGGGTGTCATTTTCTTAGATTACGGTGACGCAGATTTCGAAAATGATAACAAATTTAAAATCAAAACGGCGACATTGATATTTTTTTTAAAGTCGTCATTGGTGTCATTTTCTGAGATTTTGGGGACGCAGATTTCGAAAATGATGTCAATTATAGGTAGAAATTCAAGATGGCGGCTATGATGTTTTTTAATTTTTGTAGGGTATCATTTTCTTAGTTTTTGGGGACGGAGATTTTGAAAATGACATCAAATTCTGTAAAATAATTACTAATATAGAATAAGATTGATAAGTATTTATTTGACAAAATTGTACATGCAGATTTTTAACATTTTTCCGCCAATTTCATGACTAATTCACGGCGTATTATTTATACGGCTGTTATTTATTTAATACTACAGGACGCTTGCGACTTTGTAGGCGTAGAATTATTTTTCCGCTGCTCCCCCTATTTCTTCCCTTTGGGGGTCAATTTCCGGAAAATCCTTTCATAGTGCACCCCTAGGGCACCCAAGGGATACTCCCTCCAAATTTCAAGTCCCTAGGTCCAGCGGGTTGGGCTGTGCGTTGATATATAAGTCAGTCAGTCAGGGTTGCCTTTTATATATATAGATGTGACAGTAATTCTGTCTGTCGTCGGTCTGTTTGTTACGCTTTTACGGATAATCCGCTAAACCGAATTAGATTAAATTTATACTTTGTATCTCGAAAATCATGGTAGTTTTTATGAGAATTTGTTCATTTATGTTTAAGAGTTCGGCCATTTACCTAGTCGATCCTTAAGTTCTGTCACAAAGTTTTAGTCAAATAAAACTAAATTCTGTTTATTTTTTAATTTCGAAATATTTAAAAAATAAAAGCTTAATTAATGTACATTTTTAAGAACTAATAATCATTCCACATAGTCGCCGCAATTTCCGATAAGATCTTCTAACATTCACGGCAGGCACCCATTAAAATACGCACGAGTTTTCTGAACATTTCACTTTTTGAAAACGCTTTAGCGGTTAGTTTTTGTTAACTAAGAAACTTTTTTGTTTATACTGTGAAGCCTCACATCTGTGGGTATGTTTACAGACCAGCATTATTTTCTTAACGACACTCAAAAACCAGCTTATAAAGCTCAAAGTTTGGTCTGTTTTCGTATTGCTGCAAATTGATGTGAAATCGTAGGGTCGATTTAATGAGACATGAAGATTGACCAGAATATAAACGGATCTTTAGTTGCTTGGCTATACATTTGTATCAGAATTTAAAGATAAAAGACTGGTTAATATGTCACGCAAATTTCGACTCAATACGAGAAATCTTACAAAAGTTGTAGCCGTCATCAGTATCGTGGTCGTGCGTGTTTTGACCCATGATTTCCTGCCCCGAATGGAATGCTCAAAAGCTCGTTCATCAAATGATTGCAATAGTAAAGAATACAAATTACGCTTCTTTTATTCTATATAAAATAAGGTTTTGATTGATGTACTTACTACAGTTTATGAAACTTTTATTTATTTTTAAATTTTTGAAATAATCGGTGGACAAATGAAAAAAATATGTCTCACGTAGAAGGCGATATTGTGGAGTATCTTAAGTTCATGCTTAAATTTGGTGTCCCGGTACTCCGGTACTCCATGAATATCGTAAGGGCAATAATTATGTCTGGAATTGCTAAAGGAGAAAATGATTTAATTCCCCGCATTCCTATAAGTTATTCCGAAAGATTTACCATTTACTCGTAACTTTAAAAGAGTGCAATTCCCTTTAAAAACAGCTTTTGCCATGAACATAAACAAAGCGCAAGGACAAACATTAGAAGTAGCCGGTGTACATTTAGAAGCAAACTGTTTTTCCCATAGGCAACTGTATGTAGCATGCTCAAGAGTATCCAGCCCACAAAATGTTCATGTTTTAGTGAAAGACGGCAAAACAAAAAATATGGTATATTAAAATTTATTAACTTAGATGACGTTATCCAATTCAACTTCTTTTAAAATTTCAAGCTGAATATAACATGTGATTTAAAGGTCATGCTGGCCAGGGAGAAAGTCAAACTATAAAATTACTTACAACTATTTATTTACTTAACTGCGGTAAACGAGTTCTACGCGGGCAAATGCTACTCTGGGGATATTAATGGTCTCCAACAAGGAATCCGTTAACAGAATGAGAAAAAGTAGCCCTGAAATTGTTTTTTTTGTTGTTCCACTGATTGTTTCCAAAATCCATATCTAGCGATCTGTGTGGTCTCCAACAACGAATCCGTTAACAGAATATAAAATGTAGCCGCCATCTTAAATTTATTAATTATTCGAAAATTGATATCTAGCGATCTGTGTGGTCTCTAACAACGAATTCGTTGACAGATGAGAAAAAGTTCAGAGGACTAAAGCTCCATATTATTCTCTAGGGATTAAAGTATTTTTTTAATTTACTTTGGAAACCCCTAAACAGCCAATTACGGTGTTTGTGAATGGAGGATTATCACCATTTTCAGTGATTGTGTATAGACAATTTTTATGACGTGGAAATAACCTCAAAATGACAACTGCGCAAAAATATAAAAAAAACGATTTAATTTCGTGAAACACGGGGGATCAGGGGGGAGAAATGGTCAATTTTCGTCTTCTTTCATGAATAAAATCAAAACTATTTATTTTACAATAATAACAAAAATATATATCAGATCCTCATAACAAGCCCTTTCATTTGATATATGACACAGAAGGTTTGCAATTTTTTTCCTAATTTGTCCCCCAAAAATGACCCTTTCGAGGGAAAAATTAGGACACCGAAAATACGGAGCCTAAAACTTTCATGCGTATTGAGCAGGCAAATTTTTCAAAACTCAGAGTTTTCACAAGAGCTAATAAGTAGTAGTAATAAAAAAAAAACAAATTATACTTACCTATGACGGTGCAAGACAATCACATAAAAAGTTTAGATACATTCCCCTACAGAAACCGTGTCCCCTAGACAATATACGATGTTTACACATATTTTTTATATTTTTTATATAGTTATTTAGGTGTTTAATTTAAGCATTTGTATCTGTTAGATAGTCCTCGATCTTATAGTAAGATTTAGACATCAACGACTTTTTCAAGTAAGTTTTAAGTACTGGAAATAGTAACTTTAAAACTACGTCAGGTAATTTATTACAGAAATTTATAAACCTTACGGATACGAATTTTTTTAATAGCAATTTAATTTTTATTTTTTTTATTCATATTATGTATATCACAATTCTTAATAAACAAGTTTTGATTTTTAATGACATGAATAATATTCTCATTAATAAATTGTGACGCTACTTTCAACATACTAATTTCTTTAAATAGTAATATTAAGGAATCACGGGAGTTTAGGTTATATATAGAACGAATGGCTCTTTTTGGTAACACGAATATAGTCTGTATGTCAGCAGCTTTTCCCCAAACCAGAATACCGTACGACATAACACTATGAAAATAACTATAATAAACTAAGCGAGCTGTCTCAACATTGGTAAGTTGCCTGATTTTCCTAACAGCATAAGCTGCCGAACTTAATTTACCTGCTAGTACTGCTATATGGGGACTCCATTGCAAGTTTTTGTCTATAGTTATCCCTAAGAAAAGCGCCTTATCTACCATTTCAAAACACTCATCATTTAGACATATACTAAATTCTACCGGTCTAACATCAGGCAAAGCGTTTTGTTAGCATTTAGTAGCAAATTGTTACTAGTAAACCAATTAAGTATTTTTACCTAGCGTGGCGTTTATCCTATTGTAATCGACGGATTTTCGGTCTACCTTGAGATCCCCAGATATCGATTTCGGTTGCAAGTCGTCGAATAACTAAAAAGTTCATGATGGCGGCTAATTTTTTCTCATCTGTTAACGGATTCGTTTTCGGAGAGCACACAGATCCCAGATCGATAAATATTGCAAGCAATCAGTCGAATAACTACAGAAAGAAGAAATAATATAAAATGCAAAGGACTGAAATGAAAAGGAATTGGTCTCGACACGACACCCGTGTCTTACAGCACTTCCATATCCGCGTAGAGGTCTCGTAGAGGCGTGCGTCTGCGTAAGTGCGTCATTTCAGACATTTGTTCTGTAGAATTTAGACTATTTGAAAATAAATACTATAAAGGAGTAATTGAAGATGTCGATGTCATTTATTTCGAGGGTGTTGAATGCAACAATGAGAAGATTGAGAGTACAGAATTTACCAAGATTAGCTCTGTGATTTAAAGTTGCGAAAATGTTTGTAATTGGATATCTCGGAACAGCACGCGGTACTTGTAACTTGTAACCCAATATGAGAAAGAGCATCCGGGGCTAATAGGGTTCCATTAATTAGCTTGTGGAGAGTTAATAGGTCTGTAATATTGCGACGCTGTCCCAGTGTGCTTAATTTAAAATAAGACAGCCGCGTATGATAGGATTCTCTGTAAGGACAGTTACAATCCCTGTAAGCCAGGAAGCGAGTAAAACTACGTTGCACATGCTCTAGCCTGCTGACATGTACTTTATAGTGGGGGTTCCAAGCTACTGCTGCGTACTCCAGGTGACTCCTACCAGGGAGTAGAGTGATATTATTGCATGAATATTTCTAAATTTATTACATGCCCGTTTTACAAAGCCGGACATTTTCCAACTCTTCGCTATTATAGTATTGATGTGTTGTATAAAATTGAGTCTGCTATCCAAAATAACACCCAAATCTCGGATTAAGATGTGAGGGTATAGTATTTTTATTACGGCTAAATTTAATATGAAAATATTTGCTAGAATTAAGGGTCATCATGTTATCCTTACACCATGTCTGGACTGAGTCTAGGTCATTTTGTAAGAGCTTTGTGTCGGTGACCCTCGAGGGTACATAGAAAAAATCCAAAACTCAGAAATAAATACTCGTGACCATCACAAAAATATTTGCCCATACCGGTTATCGAACCCGAGACCGCTAGTTTCGTAGGCAGAGTCACAGCCAATTAGGCCAACACGTTTCATCGGCGGCGTATTGCGTCAAAGTTCTTAAAAATAACTAGTGCGCTCGTATTTATAAATTTATAACATTAAAATATACTTAACACCAGGGTTGGGCCGTATTTGAATTACTTGTAATTAAAATACAAATACGTATTTGATATTTGTATTTTAATTACTTGCTTAAAATTTAATTTGTAATTCGTATTTTAAATACCTGACGCCGAGCTATTTTGTTGCTAGTATTTTAAATACTTGTCTTCAAAATAAATTTTAACATAAATACATTAAACCTTCATTTAGCACTCTTATTAATGGGTGCGTTCTGAAGAAAATAGCGTTCGATAGCTTTCGTAAGCAAAATGGCGACCGCTAAATATGTCGATCTTTAGAGCTGGCAACACTGCACCTGTAACGTCAAATTGTCAATGTCAAGTATCAGATCAATTGGTCGTTTCCATCCTTTAACGGGTTTTTTTTTCAAAGAATAAACAAAGCTTCTTTTACTCTGCTTTTTAGCCCATGCTGGGCAGGATTACTTTTTGTTCTTAATAGTAGTTTGTAGTTTGTATTTTGTATTTCAAATGAAAATAGCTAAAATACTATCTCGCAAATATTTAAAGATAAAGATAAAGAGACATTTATTCGCAACAATACAAAATTACATTACATAGATACAAAACGAGCAAGACACAGAGAAATTGTTGAGAAACGGTCCCAACTCAGCATTCGCTAGCCGTGAAGCCAGCACTGGTCTTCCGTTGGAACCGCTTGGTGAAGAGACGGAAAGTGACACACTTAACACAAAACAATGTTAAAAGAAAAACAACATGGATTAAACAATAATCATTCGTTCGAGATTATCTCGAACAACCATAAAATTTGCAACCAGTTATAGTTGGCAACATCAAGGAAACAAAATACAAAAACTATAGTCTATGGGAGGTTAAGTCACATATCTTATAATCTCTGGGTTAAGTCAATGTAAACAAAGCAATAGGTTACCTGTTACGTAACAATACTAACAATATGAACAAAAATGGTAGCTTTGGAAGAAATAAAATAAGGGTTTAGCTCGTTTCAAATTTAGAAAAATTATAGTACTGTGTAAAATACAAACAAACAGTCTACAAACGTTGACAATCGGACGGCAAGAAAAGAAATACAAAACACAAAAACTGGGTCGGAGAAGGACACACAATCGGTGTACAAGGCACGTTATTCGGATAGGAAAGAAGCCAAATAGGGAAGTGGACACCAGTGCAAATAGACCGAAAAGATATACATAAAATATAGGTATAATATATAAACGAAAAATATTTATTCTACTCCTGTCATATTGCACTCGTGTCATGCGCAAGCTTTCCTTGGCTAACCTGATGATTAAAGAGGGAGGGAATTCAGTTTTTTTTTAACTTAAATATATTTTGCAGATTCCTGATAGGTGGTAGAATATTATTCCAGCATTTGGTAGCCGAATAGCGGAAACTACCTCGAAAAACAGCTGAGGCGTGGCGAGAAGTAGTTAGCTGCACTGCACATTGCCGACGCAACCCACCGCTACGGAATGCCAGGTTTTCGTTCAAATAGAGTGGAGCTTGGTTCTTGATAACTCCAAATAGCAGAGAAGCGAGGTGCAACTTACGTCGGTGCTGCATTTTCAGCATAGAGTGTTTGATTATATATGGAGTCACGTGGGCCCTCAACGGAATGTCGAAGCAGAAACGAGCACAGGCATTTTGTACCCTTTGGATGAGTCTCTTAGTTTTTGCCAGTAGACGTGGTCCAAAAACTACATCCATGTAACTTAACTTTGATAAGATGAGAGACTCAACCAGCTGTATGCGTAGACTTTCACTTAAGAATGACCTAGCCCTATATAACACTTTTAACATGTAGAAACAGCTCCTTACCACGTTTGATACATGCTTGTCGTATATGAGCTCACTGTCCATAATAAGACCGAGGTTACGCGCTTCATATACCCTCTCAATAGGTTTGCTAGATAGCTCGAATTTTACAGTAGGGTTAAAAGAGGTAAGCTGTTGTTTATTAATTAATACCAGATATTTTGTTTTTGTTGGATTTAGCAGTAAACTATTGTTTGAGGCCCAAGTTGATATTCTCAAAAGATCTTCATTTAGCTTACAGACTGCATTGTCAACCTCTGATGTTTTACAGGATATGTAAACCTGTATATCATCGGCATAAATATGAAACTTACAATTAAGGATATGCGATTTGATGTCTGCTAAGTATAAAATAAATAGGATAGGTCCAAGAATGGAACCCTGGGGAACACCTTGAGCGACCGCCATTCTATTAGAAACAAGTGTGAATCCGTCTTTTTTTGTGACCTTCACATATTGATAGCGATTGTTGAGATAACTATCAAACCATCGCACAGCCTTGCTGTCAAAACGATAATAGCTTAACTTAGATAAAAGCAAGTTAATATTAATGGAGTCAAATACTCTGGAGTAATCCAACAAAACCAAAAGTATACACATTCCTTGATCCTTTGAGCAGAGGATATTGTCTGTTATGTCCAGTAATTCTGTCACAGTGCTTCTCTTCTTCCTAAAACCAGAATGTCTTTTAGGTACAATTGCATTTTTTTCCAGGTATTCAGTCAACTGAATGCAGACAGCAGCTTTTTCCAGGACTTTGGAAAGGCATGGAAGTATGCTTATGGGCCTAATATCTTTTAGCTCGACAGGATTATCTGTTTTAGGTAAGGGATGCACAATTGCCAGCTTCCATATATCAGGTACTACCGATGATTCAATGGAGGCATTAATTAAGTTAGTTATTGTGTCTAATGTATAAGAGAATGTCAACGTAAGTAAATTCAGATTAATTCCATCACACACCCTACAGCATTTGACTTTAGGGTCTTAAAGATTTTACCGACCATATTCAAACTGACTTGGTCAATATGGAATACTGAGCTACTGAATCTATCAAACTCGAAATATGTTAATTGTGAAATTGATATCTCATTTGTATTAGGTAAATTTAAAAAGTGATTATTTAAAGCATACAGATCATAGAAACACATAGGTAAGTAAATTTGTTCCTTAGGTAATAAATTCGATTTAAGATTTTTCTAAAGTAGTTTAGGGTTATGTATTTTGTTATTAATATTATATTTATAGTAGGCTATTTCTTCCCAGTAAAGTGCTTGGTTGACCGCTGCTTTTAAGGATTTATAGAAATCTCTTGTACTGTCTGATCCAGTTCTATGATATTCAGCTAAAGCCCTATCCCGCAACTGCATCATCTGTCTAACACTGGCTGTTATCCAGGGGTTAGAGCGGTCTTTAATTATAGTAAGTCTCTCAGGAGCATGCTGGTCAAACAAGGAGAATATGCGCAGATCCAGCTCATTAACTATATCATTTACATTGTTTAAATTAGATATCAAGCCCCACTGAGCAGTCTGTAAATCTTTGTCAAAATTACTAGGATTCATATTTTTTATTGGCCTGTATGTCACAGAGTAGGGCTTAAATTTCAAGCGCTTTATGCTATACTCGCATACAACAAGACAATCACCATGCAGTGACCCCGCATGATCCACAGTAACAGAAGTTGCCTGCAAGTCGGTACACACTACATCCAGCAGTGTCTGGCTGTTCTCAGTGAATGGAGTAGGCGCTGTAACGATTTGAGATAGACTGAAACTAGAAATGTATTTATTGAACTTAGTGACTTTAGCTTCATTTGTAGAAAGTAAAGGGGTTTGGGTAAAAGTGTTGTCATTTGTAGAATTCATACATTTTCAAGGTGAGCGGCCATTAGTAAAAGTGGTAAATTATGATAGAATTATTAAAAATAAACATATTTTGTTATGTAATGTAATACTCTTAAGTGAATCGGAGCCGAGATATTTAAATATTCATACTTGGGCGTACTTTTGTACTAAAAACTGAATACTTAAATTTTTAAAATCTCCGCTCCCATATTATTTAACACCATAAATTATATATATCTATGTGTATTTAGAGGTCCTCTAGATAACTAAATAGGTAAAAATCATCCATGGCCGCTGAAAAAAAAAATTACAATATTCTTCAAACAAATTTACCCAATGCCCTTTATATTGAAGTCGCCTAATAATATTAAGTTGTCATACTTATGTAATGAACTAACAGAATCACTCAGAGCATCAAACATAAATCGATATTTAAAATACGAAATATATTTAAAATACGAAACACTTGCGACATGGTATTTTGTAATTTGTATTTCAATAGAACAAAGCATATATAACACAAATGCAAAAAGTATTCTTATTACAACTCGCCTCCACCATATAGAAGCAGAAAGACTATCTTAAATCATGGTCTAATAAAAAAATGTCTTCTCTTCTGAAAAGGGACACTTTCTACGTTATCAAACAGTGGTCACTAAGATAGTAAACGATAAAAAATCTTCTCTTTTTCATCATCACATGGCAAATTTAGATACCTACTTATTTTAATTTTGTATAATATGTTAATGCATTTATAAATTAAAATTACGAGCAGGCATTTTTTATCGAATAAAAAGTTTAAATTACAATGAGGAATTACAACTTTACCGGCCGGCTATAAATTTGTCATTGTTTTTTTTTTTGATTGCGTATATTTTTTAAATTTTCAGGTAATAATAAATAATTATACATTAAGCAATAACTACAAGCAATTATTACTCAAAATGACAGTCTCTATTCTTTTTACGAGCTCCTTAACTCTTTTTTTGGCAAAAATGGAGCGGAGTGACACCTTCATACGAAACGCTCCACCATACCATCATACTCGCTGGATGTGGGAACGCGATACATTTCACGCTGGAGCTGGATCATCTTTGCTGCTTTTGGCATTAACTTTATGGTTTTGTCGGTTGAACTATTCTACGAACGTGAAGATTTTCGGTGAATAGAATAGTATTTTTTTCGCATCGTGTCTCTTAAGCAGCGTCGGACAACATTAGCGTCGTAATTTATGATGGCGATCATTAAGAAAGTGACCTTTCCAACGATGGCAAGCCTTTACATTGAGATTGTATTTCAGTATTTTATTTACCGCAACACGCGAAATTTTAGTCCGCAGAACGATTTTTTTCTCGGTGCGACATGAGTTTCGGCGAAGTCGCTTTCTGATTATTTTGATGTTCGCAATCGTCCTTACAGACCGCGGGCGACCACTCCTTTGGCGATCTTTCAGAAAATAAGTCTCCGTGTAACGTATTATGGTGAAATATATAAAGTTGCGGCTAATCCCAAAACATTTTAAGACACGGAAAATCTCCATTGGTTTTTTTCCCGCCATATGTAGCGAAATTACAGTCGCACGTAATCCCTTTGCTCCAGCCATCACAAAAAAAATGAAATAAATAATAAAAACATAAAAATAGAACACAAATATTTCAAATTCAAAATTGAAAAAGGAATTAGACAGTTTATTCCATTATTATGTTTTATTTTTTAAAGTAAAAGTTTGTCTCAAAACTTATGAAGGCACGAGGTAATTTTGTACTTGGCGATCGCCGCTTACAGGTGAGCGAGTACATATTATCCAGCACGAAGGGTTCTACGATTGTTGACGATCTATAAAAAACGAGAATGAGAGCGAATTTCAAAGCTGTATTCGAATATGATGTAGCGTAACCCTTGAGATTTTTGAGTCGATTGGTGACTGCTGACGAATCTTAGGCCCATCCATTATACACCAGAGTCGAAGCAACAGTCCAAACAATGAATGACTACTAGTGAATGTGCCCCAAATAAGACGAAGAACATTTTTTAATTTTCTGGAATGGCGAACGAACTGTCATTAGGAATATTTGAGAAAGGGAAAGATTATCACGGGTAGTTATTACGAAGGATTAAGAGGATTATTATCATTTTAACGCCGTATTGTTGAAAAAACCGGCCAATTAAGTGCCGCAAGAAGTCCTCTTTCATCAATACAATACCTCAGCGCACGCCTCAACAATTGCAATGGCTAAAGTCGACGAGTTGGACTTAGAGCTAAATCCACATGCTCTATACATATAATCACACTTACTAAACATGGCTCAGAGTGATTATCTTATTTATCCAAACTTGAAAATGTCGCCGTGAGAAGAAAAACAACAAAAAAGACTGCAATACAACGCACGCGTCAATAGCTTTTTTGCAGACGCCAGCTACAATATATTTTTCATCACACTTGCTCGTATATAGTATCCTAACATGCTAGAAAAATCGACCGTAAATCCAAAATAATACCCACGGGCCTTTTTTTTTACCATTACGCCCTATCGTGCGTAATAGCTTTTTTTTAAAATATATAATACGTGGACTCAACTATCATAATACGTCAGGACCCCAATTCTTGTGCCATTCGATATGATGTTTCATTCGAGATGAAATGTCGTTGCATACAATTTTCTAAAAATCTCGCATATATACTATTGATCTCGACTGTGACTAGAATCGGACTCCTGAACACGTTTGACATTATCTGTGGTAAGTCATAGACAATGATGTAGTCTGCCGATAATTTATAAATACTGAATATAAACTGTGCGATTCCAAAAAAAATATTAAAAGGGTGTTTTTGTTCACATATTACAATTTATATTTTATATATAAATAAAAAAATATGTCGTCATCAGAAGATATGGAAAATGCGACTCCGCCGGACATCGCCGCTAAAGTTATTAGTGAGAATCTATTGCCGGCGAAGTCGAGAGAGAGGTATATGGCTGCCTACGACCAACTAATTCAGTGGAAGATTGATAAACAAGAGGGTTCATTTTCGGAAAATGTCTTATTGGCTTATTTTGGAGAACTGGCCGAATAATATAAGCCATCCTCACTATGGGCCATCCATTCCATGTTGAAAAGTACACATAAAACTAAAAATTGCATCAATAATGATAACAATAAAAAGTTAACGGCATTTATGAAAAAACAATCACATGGGTATATATGTAAAAAATCGAAAGTACTGACTGGTGAGAATGTAGAGAAATTCAAAAATGAAGCACCTGATGATAAATAAAAAATTTAAAAAAAATTAAAAAAATTTTTTAGTTCAAGGTTCAATTTTTTACGGTCGTTTGTAGTTCAAGGCAATTATCAAAAGATAGTGAAAAAGTATCAAAATCTACCCAGTAATAAAAGAAATGATAATCGCTTTTTTCAACAATTTAGAAATGGCAAATGTACTGCTCAAGTTATTGGAAAAAATACATTCGGTAGCATGCCTAAAGAAATAGCTACATATTTAAATTTACCCGATGCTAACTTTTACACTGGTCACTCGTTTCGACGAACTTCAGCTACGTTGCTAGCAGACTCAGGGGCTGATATATTAACTTTGAAAAGACATGGTGGATGGAAATCCAATACAGTAGCGGAAGGATATATTGAAGCCTCGCTTCATAATAAAAAACAGATAGATACTCAAATTAGAAACTCTATCTTGGAGTCATGCATTTTTTTTATTTTGAAGCTTCAGACCACTACACTTACGAATATGACAGAGCCTGTGCCCGTGCATCAACATTATATGCAAACATGGAGTTAGAGCTAGACCCGTGTACATCAACAACATTTGCTAATTTGGAACAAAATCAATCTACCTCACCAACGTTCACTGATATGGAACAAGAACAATTGACTTCGGATACCGCTAAACGTGCCATGCTTTCTACTGAAAATGAACAATTAAAGTCAAATATTACCAATAATCTATCGCAAACTATAACACTACCTGACAATAATAACAACGCTTAATTTAAACAATTGTACAGTGACTATTAATTTTAATAAATAAGTTAAAAATATGATATTTTGTTTGATATTATTTTTTTCCTCGCAATTGTGATGAAAAATATTGTATGTTACACGGGTGGTAAAGGAATTACAAAGCTCGAGTCATTAAAGCCCGCAGCCTTCGGCTTCGGGTTTCTAACAGACTCTCGTTTGTAATTCTGTTTTTACCACCCTTAATACACAATGTACTATACTGACCCCCTTACTAATTTAAACGTTGTGTAACGGTGGTGTAGCTATACAATGTTTTGTCTTTATTTGTCATAGTGACATTTGAATTTGACAGATAAGGACAAAACATTGTATAGCTATACCACCGTTACTCAACGTTTATTAGTAAGGGGGCTAATGTATAACCCGGTTCAGCTAATATTTAATGCAGGAACCAAACGGACATTTTCCTAGTATAATGGATGGAACATTGCGAGATTGTGTTCAATTTTCCCTCTATTGCTACCTGAATACATGGACGCCGCATGGCGTGACATTGAGGAGATACCGAATGACGCCGCTATAGTTAATGGCATTTAAGCGTTACTTTGTACCGACCTGGCTGAGCAAAGATTATAATATGATTAGCTGTGCGAATGACAAAAATAGAACAACTAACGCATTGGAAGGATACCACAGAAGATTGAATGCGAATATGTCGAAAAAACCTGGTTTTTTTAAGTTTTGCATTATTTTAACACAGGAAGCAAAACATTTTGACTCGAAAATACTAAGAAGCTTCTTTCATCCATTTAAAAAAAATAGAAAAACTAAAGATACGGCATTTGACAAAAAATATATGAAATTCTTACGAGAATTAACCAGGAATGATATAACAACAAAACATTAAAAAAAAAAAATTGTACTGACAAGACTATTATTTTAGTTATTTATAATAGTTACTTGATGGTTACTAAGTGAAATACAGATAGGTATTTTTATTTAATTTTATATTACGTATTGTGTTTTTCTTATATAAGAAATAATAACCCTTAACATTAAAAAATAAAAGATATTTAGTATACATCTTTTTTTTAACAAATAACCAAGTAATAATAATATTTATTTTCAGATAATAAAATCCATAAGTTATGTTATTAGTGACATTGGTCGGCTTTAATCCACGCAATCCAATCCAATATTAACTCTGAGATTGTGGATAAATAACTTTAACTATATCATCATGTATATGTTTCTTTTTAAAAGCATCTACTATTTTTAAGCAATGTCGATATACTGTAGTCCTCATACATGTCGGTACATGTTTTAACTCCTCCATAATGAGCAGCCCGAAATATCCATTGGTCGGCTTTAATCCACGCAATCCAATCCAATATTAACTCTGAGATTGTGGATAAATAACTTTAACTATATCATCATGTATATGTTTCTTTTTAAAAGCATCTACTATTTTTAAGCAATGTCGATATACTGTAGTCCTCATACGTGTCGGTACATGTTTTAACTCCTCCATAATGAGCAGCCCGAAATATCCATTTCTCTTGTCATCTCCACCATCGATAGAAGAGCAGTCAAGGCAGTTCGTAGGTGTTGACATGTTGCCAGAAGGTGATAAGGGTGGGTTAGCCTTGCTTTTTTTAACTGGCGATGAATAAATGCTCTGAGAATCTTTATCACTATCTGGACTATCTTTTCGTTTATTCATATTTATCTGCTTCAAAAAAATACGTGACGTTACCATAAAACGTAAAGGCGTGTCCCCTGAGCCAAAAAACTAACAAAACATGTTAGCAAAACATGTTACAAAACATGTTTAGGTACAACTGCACGTCCATTGCGACTTTGGAGTGAACAATGTATTGTTTTGTTTGTAATAACATTTCATTTTTCTTTTGATAGGTATCATCCCAGTACTTGTTTGTTCACTGTCTGTTTATAGGATTGTGGAATATTTTATTTATATATTCAAAGGTATAGCCCAGTCTAAAAGGCTAACATCGCAAACCCGGATGTAACTATGATAAATGAAATAGGTAATTAATGCCCTTTGACAGTTCTTCACCCAAACTCAAAGAGAATGTAACTATACCTACTCAAAACTTTCAAAAGTCAAAACATGACCCTCTCCCCCCGCAGACGAACGCGGGGAATGTTTTCCATCTGTGACGGAAAACGTGTTTCTGTGTTTTTAAACAAAAAACATTTTGGCCACGCCCCTTTTCTGTTCGAAAAACATGTTAGATGTTTAAAAATATCGAAAACACGGCGCAGAGGACGCGGCTTTACATAAGTTGTTATTAAGCTTAGATCACACTGGCAAACAATCGCAAAAAAACATGTTATAAAAAAATAAGTTTTTATTGACTAAATACAAATAAAGTATTTTCACGTAATCAACATTTTTTTAATTACTTAAATGATAATTTTTTAACTTTTTAAATGAAATAGTAATCAATATTAGTATGGATATGCATAGTGGGGATTTAATTCTCTCGTGCTGATCCCTGTACCTAATATACGTACCTACAATTTCAAATTTTAATAACTTACTGTATTTATCGTTGGAAATCTAGTAAAAACTCATTTACCACATGTTTATGTATGACACGTTATGTTAAAATGTAACGTATTCGTAACGAAATTGTAACTTTAGAAGATATTTAGGAAAACTTTGTCCGCGTCACCTTTGTCCGTCATTTAATCAAAAATTGACGAGGTTGGTTTTTCTCTGTGCGTTGCCCTACTAGAATATGAGTTGCCAGTGCACAAAAACTAATTTCTACCACAGTCGGCTTTAAATCTAGCTTTTTAAAGCGTCACGAAAGTATTCGTAACGAAAACGTGGAATTGTGGCCCAATAAAAGAATGCAAGATAAAACCAGTAATACCCTAAATTTATTTATACTACAACTCTACAATATTTAAAAAAAAAGATCATGAAAAAGTGAAACAAAATAAAAATCTCCATTGGTTAAACAAAGGTTTCTACACGATCAGTTTGTTTTTGGTGTTTTTTGGAACTCTAGTGTTTAGAGATTAGGCTATTTTATATTAATGTTTATGTGACAATATGAGTTTTTGACATTGGGTTGTACTGAGGAGGTATAAGGGTAATTTGTGCTTAGGTGCTAATGTACCGGAAGCGATATTTTTTTTTGGTCGATAATATTTTGCTACATCACTTTCGTATAGATGCCCCGAAGTATCCCACGCATGCTTATTTCAAGTACAGTCACGGAATTTAATTCCTATACCACTTTGGACTATGTCAAAGTGACGTAATCAATCAAAACGTAAGAGACTTCTTATGATTTTATTTACATTTAATTAAATTCTGTGACTGTACTTCCGGAAACTACTTCTTGAATTCAGGGGCAAAAAAGAAAACATTGTGAAAAGCAGACATTGTAGGAAACGGGCTTTAGAACACACATCGTAGGAATAGAACATCACGAGGAACGGACATTATAGGAAGCAGGTCAATTTTTGAAACGGACATAATAGGAAACGATCATTCTAGGACAGTGGCATGATAGGAAACCATTTGCTGACATTATAGGAAAGAGTCATTTCTTGGAAGAAGACCAGTGTGAGAAGCAGACATGTTAAGAAACGGACCGAACGAGCCTGAGCCTTCAGAAGATATGCTTTGGTAAGTGCCCAAAAAATTTCAATAGGCCTGGCTTCTGAGCAGTTCGGAAGATTCATATCGTTAGATTCGACTCTGTTGTCTTTATACCACGCTAACGTGGTCTTCGAGTAGTGCACGGATGCCAAATCCGTGAAAATTTTACTGAGTATGTTTTTCTATTGCTGCTACAACAACAAATAATACAAATATCACACAACTAAAAATTCAATAGGGCCAGTTTTACAAGAATGACACGGTCATTCGTGTCCGAGTCCCACTCGCGCTTGATCAGTTTTTACTAATGTTATACGTCGCACCTTAATCTGATAGATAAACATTTACCTCGACGTTTCGACTGTTATACAAACCCCGGATTAATCCTCGTTTTTTTTTCATATGAAATGTGAAACGAAAATAAAAATAGTGTATATAATCTAAGTGACACTCCTTTAATTATTTTTTCTCAAAAATGTCCGGAAATGTTGACATTCCTACCTACATATTGAGACGCGAAGTACATAGATTACTGACAGTTCTCAAATTAAAAAAAAAAACATTGCGTGCTCGCTACACAAGCCCGCAATGTTGTATACAAATTCCATTACTATCTACCTTGTAACATTTTAAAAAGTGAAAAGGGCTATAATAAAATGAGGGCACAAGTCTTATACATCCAAATTTTACTCGAAACATAACTTTTTTATTTGTGCCTGGAATAGCTTATGTTTTTTTTAAAACAAGAATTGCGTTTCTCCTAGTCATAAACAAAAAGGCGGTAAGGAGTGATGGTTTTTTTACATGAAGTTTCTGTTTGTATGCAATTCAAAAAATGAGTTAAAGCTATGAAGATTTGACTCCAACACAATTTTTTTCTTGCGATTTTTGAGAAAAGCACTATATTTGCCTCGGCAGGAACAGCAATTGCGGGCTTCGTATTTTTAAACGGACTCGCAAGCTCGTCCGTTTAACCCAATACTCGGCCCGCAATTGCCTACTTCCATGCCTAGGCAATAATGTACTATTCTTTGATATGTGATATCGATGACAATAAAATTAATTTGTTTTGTAAATACAGGGTGGCCGCTTTTTACAACATTTCAATTTCCTTGACTTTTCCCGGTATTCCAGGCAGTTCTTCAAGTTTTTCCCTGACCAAAATAAGAGTATATAGCGTCTAAAAAAGAAGCGTTTCCTTCATAAGAGGGTCAATCAACTTTTTTACCCGCAATTTTTAACCATTGTTTTAAATTGTACTAATATTTTCATAATTCACATTATAATTTTAACCTATTGTTTAAAATGTGTAGAATAAAAACCGGTTAAGTGCGAGTCGAACTCGCGCACCGAGGGTTCCGTACCTATTTAATATAATATGCATGGAAAACGCAACAGAAAATACTCATTTTAACTAGCCTAAATTATAATACAGATTTTTAAGGTATTTTGATAATTTTTCCAAAACTAAGATTTGACAACTTCATTTCATTTTTCGCGTAAAATATAAATAATTATTTTTAAATCAGGAATTTTTCAGATTTTTTGGTCAATAAACTTTGGAGAAAAAGGAGGTTATTTTTTGTACATTTTTGGCTATAAACCAAAAAGCACATCACGAAAATTTATAAAAAAAAGTTTTGAAATTTGCAGATTGAGCTCTTTCATAAAACAACCCGTTTGTAATCAAATCACAATAATTTTTTAACCCCCCAATCTAGACCCCTTACAAATATTTAGAAAAAATATTTCATATGGTTTATACTAAAAACAGATGCGGGCAAGCAAGTTGTATAATTATGCCAAATTTCAAGTTGATAGCTTCTACAGTTTCGGAGAAAAACTGCTGTGACATACAGAGAGACAGGCAGACAAACAAACAGACAGCAGACAAACAGACAGACACCGAAGTTCTTAAGGGTTCCTTTTTACCATTTTGGTACGGAACCCCAAAAATGTGGTACTTAACTCAGTTGACAATTCAGTAGGTATATATAGGTATCATAAAAATCCAATTAGAGATCCGATCATGTCAATTAGAGAGATACTGGGAAGTATTGTCCTACTTTTTTTGGCAGTTAGTCGGGTGTGATTTGGTCACAAGATACCTAACACTCTTACTCGCTTCGCTTGTCGTTGTACCTATCAGAGATTCTGGGATTGTCTTACTTTTTTGGCAATAAATCGGAATCTGTTGTGATCGCAAGATACCTACTTACCTAAATAAAATAATACCGCTACAATTGGTCACATGAAAAAAAATCTTAAACTAAAGATGCTTGTATTAAGAATGATTTATCATATTCTACACGATATATAAATAAGAAACGAGTGTTATATTGACATCATTTTCACACCAACGAGAATTTTCTAAGTCCCTGAATCTTAGTAATTTGGACTAACTCTACATTACAAAAGAAGCTTAGTGTAACAAATTCTACACGACGCATTAATAAAAAACATAATATGTTATATTAGACTTCATGTTGATGATTTTTCTTAAGTCCAGCCCCCCTATGCTACACCCCAACAATTTTTTTTCCTGACCTTTATTAAAATTACCTGACTTTTCCCTGACCCGCGAAATTCCCTGACTTTTCCCGGTTTTCCCGGTTTTCCAGAAAGTGGCCACCATGTAAATAACAAAATTTATTGTCATACAAATTTAAAATGTATCGCGGCGGTTTAGTAATTTAATATTTAAAAAAATACAACTTGTCTCACCTTTAAGAGCAAATTTTGTTTACAAGAACATAGTTAAACTCTATTTTATGATGTAAAAAGAGTTTTATAGCTGTCTTTTAGATAATACTCCAGTACATTTATATCTGTCCCCGTCTTTCATAATTTCGTAACTCAGGGTAAGTAACGACGTTTAAGCGTAGACCGAAACGCAAAGAAGCAATAACTGCTATCAAGATTAATTGGTAACACTATAACACGGGTTTTCAAAATCAGCAGTGGAATACTAATTATTGCCAACTACTTAGAAATACTAGAGTAATCAAAATTTTAGGTTTTGTATTCTCAGGTTTTTTTCTTTCCGTAGCATTCGACACTAATTTCAAAATACACCAATACTCAATACGACCCAATATTTTAAAAAAAATATCTCATAACGAATGAAACCCAAATTAACTTACTACCAAAACGAACCGTTCTCGATTTCCACTTTTCTCAATATGAGCCAATTACAAATGGATTGAAGCTCATAAAAACTGATACACAGGAATCTCCATTCCCAAAATACCCTATGTTTTAAATTGCAGATCACCCGATTCCCGCAACGATTGATTCACAAAACGGCCTGTTCCCAAAATACACTAAATTCTCGATTGTCATACCAAAGCCTTTTTAATAGAATAAAACCTCGCGTAAACAACTGCCACTACAAATGCTATCTTAACATTGGCCACTTAAAGTGTTAATACGGACATAAAACGAATCGATGTCATTATTTATTGTTTCTTGACCTTCGCAATTGCTCATAGCAGTTCTAGCAGTGAAATAATTTTTATAAAGAACCAGAAAGGACGCCCCGCTCTCATTTATGAAGGGCACAGGTACAATTTTAGTCATGATAACAAAAATTCTAATAACTGGAAATGTGCGAATCGCACTACAGGTTGCTTTGCATCCGCGACTTTGGACAAGAATAAAGACACGGTACTGAAGGCAAGTGACCATGTCTGCAAGAGCCAATACAATGAGAACATACGCAATATTGCCATAGATTCCTGTAAAAGAGAAATATGCAAGAAGATGACACCGGTAAAAAAAAATTTCGAAGAAAAAGTGACAGAGTTGCGTGAAGCCGACCCCAGCATTAGTATGTGCTCCTTTGATGAAGTAAGAAGTTCTTTGTACAGCGCCAGGCAGAAGTTTCTGGAGCAAAATAACACTGAGTTTACTCGGTTAGAAAATGTCAAAATACCTGATTTATTGGCACACGAATTTCTGGTACTGGAGACACGGAGAAAATTTTGATTTTTTCGAAAAATATTTACAACGAATATGTGAAAAAAACAGCGGAAAAACCAATGCAATACTTCGGTGATGGGACATTTAAAAGGGTGCCGAAACCCTTTTATCAATTGTACATGCTGACATAGCCGCTAGCAGCACTACAAACAATGTTGTACCTATACTGTTCGCGTTGCTTCCGAATAAAAGAGAAACCACTTATTCTAGATTTTTCACGTTGCCACTACAAATGCTATCTTAACATTGGCCACTTAAAGTGTTAATACGGACATAAAACGAATCGATGTCATTATTTATTGTTTCTTGACCTTCGCAATGACTCATAGCAGTTCTAGCAGTGAAATAATTTTTATAAAGAACCAGAAAGGACGCCCCGCTCTCATTTATGAAGGGCACAGGTACAATTTTAGTCATGATAACAAAAATTCTAATAACTGGAAATGTGCGAATCGCACTACAGGTTGCTTTGCATCCGCGACTTTGGACAAGAATAAAGACACGGTACTGAAGGCAAGTGACCATGTCTGCAAGAGCCAATACAATGAGAACATACGCAATATTGCCTTAGATTCCTGTAAAAGAGAAATATGCAAGAAGATGACACCGGTAAAAAAAAATTTCGAAGAAAAAGTGACAGAGTTGCGTGAAGCCGACCCCAGCATTAGTATGTGCTCCTTTGATGAAGTAAGAAGTTCTTTGTACAGCGCCAGGCAGAAGTTTCTGGAGCAAAATAACACTGAGTTTACTCGGTTAGAAAATGTCAAAATACCTGATTTATTGGCACACGAATTTCTGGTACTGGAGACACGGAGAAAATTTTGATTTTTTCGAAAAATATTTACAACGAATATGTGAAAAAAACAGCGGAAAAACCAATGCAATACTTCGGTGATGGGACATTTAAAAGGGTGCCGAAACCCTTTTATCAATTGTACATGCTGACATAGCCGCTAGCAGCACTACAACCAATGTTGTACCTATACTGTTCGCGTTGCTTCCGAATAAAAGAGAAACCACTTATTCTAGATTTTTCACGTTGCTGCGAGATAAAATGGGAGTAATTATGCATAAGTTTAAATGCGATTACGAATGAGCGCAAATCAATGCGTGTGAATCAGTGTACCCAAACTGTGAGTTGACAGGATGCTATTATCATTTTAATCGCGCAGTTTGGAAGAAAGCAGCATTTATGAAAATGTGTGATACCGGCGAGGGCCGTAAATTTACTGAAAGGTGTGCTGTTATACCGCTGTTGCCTAAGTCGGAGATATACGATTATTGGGTGACACTGCTTAGTGAAGTTCCATTAACCAATGAATTCATTCTGTTCAAAACGTACATGGAAAAAATTTGGTTGACCTTGGACCCCATAAATTGAGTTGCACTCAAGAAAAACACCGCACCAATAATTCGGTCGAGGGCTGGCATCGACGGCTTAATATTCGTATGCCACATAGGCCAACCTTAGTGCGTTTCCTGTATAAACTTAGGCGAGAGGCAAAGTTCCAAGACACACGCATAAAGAATCCATTGTTCAGTGGAGCGATTAGGCAACGATGCGACATGGTTTTTGATCGTAAGTATCAAGAGCAATTATCGGAGTTAAATCTGGGATTAATATGCGCAACAACTTTTTTAGAAAATGTGATCGAAATCAGAAAACGCACGAAATAAATGATTAAGATTACAAAAAAGAAGAATGGTTTAAGTTTATGAAGAAATGTTTTTTATTTATTTGTCCATTAAATGTTGTTTTAGCTGTTTTATTACTGCTCTTGGTTATTTTATTTTCTACTCCCTTCGCTACATGAAAGCTTTGATTAAGAAGAAACTTTTACATCATATTTCATATTTAATTATCTATGTAATATGTAATTACAGCTCAAACCCTTCCATATGACACCCCACTTGACCTAGTAACTAGACTTTGAAATTTTTCTAAGATTAAATATCTAGTTCCTGAGATATTTAGCGATGTCACAGACAGATGGCTGTATGGCCAGTCACACTATAAAGGTTCCTTTTTTACTTTTTTAATACGGAACCCTAAAAAGCAACGGGTCCGGTTAATGCACAACCACAATAATATACGAGCCAATATAATAATCCGCGTCCAATGTACTGCGTTATCACTCCGAGCAAACTTGGTTCGGGGCAATAATTAGAAGCCACTTTTGATGGGGCCGATAATACACGACCCAGGAATTCGCGTCCAAAAGAGTGGACACGAATTATTGTCCTGTACATTAGACCCTTCGACTAGATCGGGTTGTGCATAATTGGCTCCCGAAAGCAACATACCCCCGTATACGGGTAGGGCATTTCACGTTCGTCCGATCGGTTGACCGATCAATCGGTTAAATAGGATTTTTAATATGGCAAACGAGAAAAAAACGTCTCACTGCTGGACCGACTGGCCGGTCGACCGATCGGACGAACGGGAAACACCCTACCCTCCCTTAAGGTATGATAATCGAGAATTTAGAGTATTTTGGGAACAGGCCGTTTTGTGAATCAATCGTTGCGGAAATCGGGTGATCTGCAATTTAACATTTAGGGTATTTTGGGAATGGAGCTTTCTGTGTATCAGTTTTTATGAGTTTCAATCCATTTGAAATTGGCTCATATTGAGAAAAGTGGAAATCGAGAACGGTTCATTTTGGTAGTAAGTTAATTCGGGTTTCATTCGTTATGAGAATAGTTTTTATAAACATTGGGTCGTATTGAGTATTGGTGTATTTTGAGATTAGTTTCGAATGCTCCGGAAAGGTTCCCAGCTCCCAGTTTCGTAACATTTCGTTACATAACGAAACTGAGTTACTCTAAGGCGTAGTTCACGATGAAGAAAATATGATATTATAAGTACCTTAGAATAATAACACATAGAAACCTAGTCCGCGCACCAAACCCTTCAGACTTAAACTACACCATAATGGTGTACTCGGCGATCGCCGCCTGTCAGTCGCAATCACGTCACAAAGCGTCAACGTCAACAGCTCCCGGATTTTTATTTATAATGACGATTTGCATTGTTAATGGGTGCCACAACACTTCAGACAAAAAAAACAAACACTAAAATAACATTCCACGTGGAAGTACTATGTTTTAACTTGTTGTTTTACGTAAAACATTCACTTAAATATTATATTATTTACTAACGACATAACATGAAAATGTTGCCAGTATAACGAATTTTTTTCCGCTAAAAAGTCATAGTGAGTACTTGCACTATTATCTATTCTGTGATATGAGTTCAATTCTATACATTATAATTACTTGTTTTTCTCATTCAAGATTTCCTTCTAATCCGATTATTGCCGCACGTTGGACTGAAATTTTAATAATGTATATGTTTAGGAAAAAAGCTAATTTATTTACGATACTTTAAGTTGAATGCTACCGAAAAGAAATCGTAGCAATGTATTTTGTATCATTTTCGTATCCAGCTTTAGCCGATAATAGCCGAGAAAAGACGAATCGTTGACTTATTCCAACCAAAAAGTTATTACAACCACGCCGCGTTACCATTGCGTGAGCTCGGCGGTACTGCGTCGATTGAAAATCGCGGCGTGTGATTCCACTCCGCCAAAAGACCGCCGGCCGAAAAACGCCACTGTACACAACACAGGCTTTAAGATGCGTGCTGTCTCCGTATCATTGTACCTTAGAATATTTAAACTACCTATTTAAGACATGATACTTTATGCGAATTAGAAAAAGACAAAACATTTTCTTATTACATAAGTGTTTATAAACGTTTGTATAACTAAGTAACTGCAAAGAAATGATAGAATTTAACAAACATTATTATATGAAAAAAACCATCAAGTTTAGGGGGAAATGTAATCCGCTAGCAACATTATTTGTTTACTTGTGTGCGTGTTGTCGTGTGTCAGTGCGTTGATTACGCCCACATGAATCCATTTTGTGCGTCACTTTTGACGGGTTGGCTAGTAGGAAACTATCATTCATGTGTTATTATTCTAAGATAAGTCCCATTATGGTACTTAGTTTTTTTATTTTTAATCATCTTCGAAAAAGGAGGAGGTGCATGCTCGATTGCATGTACTTATCTTTATTTTATTTTATGGATGTTTACCGATTTCTCCGCTAATTTTATTTAATTTATTGTGAAATACAATTATATAAATTCACAGGTATGACACCTATGTCGAACGCGTAATAATTAGTATTCCACTGCGCATTTAACGAATGACCAATGATAACTAACAAAACAATTAGCAAATTAAACTCACTGGAGACTTCAAAAGCACGTTATTAACTTCAAATTTCCGATAAACCTGAAGAATATGTTCCATTTGATGATGAAGATGTGGTTTATTTTAAGTAAAATAAAGTAACTATTTTATATTGAAAATATCTAATAAGTAACGTTACAAAGATACGATTAGTAGGTAGGTACATATTTGTTTCTTTGTTCAGTTTTGTTATTTTAAAAGAAACAAAGAAATTTTGCCAAATTTAAAATATTTTGTTAATTTCATATGTTGATTATTATGTAAAAGTATTAAAAAACATAGTGCCATTCCATTTTTGTTTTTTTGGTAATGCTACAAAAAACATAAGCATAACCAATAAAAAATAAATGATGTAAGTTAATTTTAATTACGTATTTTCATTTAATAGTTGTATCTATAGTTAACTTATAAAAAAAACCCTTTTGTTTAAGGACCGTATCGTAAAGAAAGTACACAACTTTAGGCATCTCTAAAAACTATCACGTACATAAAATAAACATAAACTTATTTTTTTAATGCCGAACTACATCCTTTTCTTTAAATTGCCACCAAAAATAATTGCTATTTTTGTCAAACCGTCAACATAGGGCAAATTAACTGACAAATTCGAAAAAAATATTTGGACGATTGGTGCAAAATATACGGTATGACGATAAGAAAACTGGCTAAAAAGTAAGAGTTGAGTCCCGCGGGCGTACAAAAGATAAAAAAGAAATTTGGTGACTTCTGTACTCTCGAAGATTTGCCTAAATCTGGAACAAAACCAGGGACAATCGACTTGGCACTAGAGAGAAAGTTGTAAGAATGTTTAAACAAAATCCGTCCCATTCAATAAGAGATGCGGCAAAAAGAGCCAAAACTTCTTCGCCTATGGTGCAAAGAATTAAACTAAGATGCAACCTAAAAACCGATAAAAAACAAAAACAACCAAAACGAGATAAAAATCAAACAATAACTGTCAGAAAACGGACAAGGAAATCATACTCGTACGACCGTATAGGGCATTATAATGGATGACGAGACCTATGCACATTGGACTTTAAAGCCTTACCAAGACCTCAATTTATTACGGTGCCGGCTTAAGGAGGTTACGCGATTAGATAAGGCCATTAACATCGAGAAATTTGGCAAAAAAACATTAGAGTGGCAAGCGATTTGTCAAAGCGGTATGCGATCGCAATCCTTCTGCACTACAGGGACTTTGACCGCCTGCGGTGCATCGTGACAAGTGCTTACAGAAAATATTACTACCACTCATAAAGAAGCACAGAATTAGCACTTTATTTTGGCCGGATTTGGCTTCTTGTCATTACTCTAAAACAACGAAGGCATGGTATAAGGTAGAAGTAGTGGATAAGGATATGAATCCTCTTAATTTCCCAGAAGTTCGCCCATTTGAGCGATATTGGGCTATCATGAATCGATATCTCTAAAAAAAAATGGAACAGGGCATCTAAAAATGTATCAAATGTGGTCGTCCATAAATAAATGAGACACATTAAAAAGAAAATTAGGTTGCAGGCAAAATAGATATAATACAACGAATTCATTCAAAACAGCTTTTTATAAAGACCTTATTTTTCAGTTTCTTTTTGTTTCATTATTAGTTTGCACAGAGAAAAAAAATGTTGCTTTAGCAATTGTTTGCAAATCTTATCAATCAAAATCAAAAATGCTGGAAGAACATGGGCACTCACTTCTAGTCCCAGTAATTCGGTTGATTAGACCGGGGCGACCGGGGCCGGACTGATGCCTAACTTTTCTTCCCTTTAGTTCGGTTATTTATTAAAAAATTATTAAAAAATGATATCATTTTGATGTTGTCTAATTTCTTTTCGATACGGTCCTTATGTACCCAAAGAAAAAAAAACATATATTCATGTAATTAAAATAAAATGTCATGGTCGGAATCGGCCGCAATTTGAAACAAAGAAATTAATTTTAATTTTATTTTGGGTCTAAATACCGTAATTTATTTTGAATTTTCAGGAATAAAATTTTTGTTTCAGTATAGCTGGGATTTGACGGGGCTCCTTCGCTTCTCACTATTAGCAATTTTTCTTGGCAACGTCGGGGCCTCCTTGCTGTGGGTCTCTGCCTGCCGTGCCGCGGGGCCTGCGCGGGCCTACGCGGGTCGCTAGCCTGCGCCCGGCGTATATTTTGACTTTTTGTGTCAACGGAGTTTTTGTATTATATTTTATAATTGATTTTAGTGAAGCTTGGTGTGAATCGTGTCCGGGAGTGGATATGCCTGTCAAGAGGCATATCCAGAGAGCATGGGATACACCTCGCCTCATATCAATTCATGCATCTTTCATAGAAAATAATCCGGACGATTCAGATCGCGCCTTCCCCTCGCTGTCTCAGCAGGCCAATCAGGTCACTGGCTCCACGCTCTTCTTTCCCGCAATATAGCCACAGTATTGGACCCAAGCAGCTTGCGCATAGCAATAAGCTTGCGGCTTGGGGCTAGACTCTGTGAACCTGATACTTGCGCGTGCGGGAAGGAAGTGAGTGAGCTGGGACGACATGGCCTTTCATGCTTCAGAAGTGCCGGCCGTTTGTACCGTCACGGCACAATTAATTATATGATTCGTCATTCGCTTGTCACTGCCTCTGTACCAGCTGTCCTGGAACCAGCAGGTTTGCATAGAGACGACGGCAAGCGACCAGATTGAGCTACATTGGTGCCGTAGAAACTAGGTAGGGCACTGGTGTGGGACGCGACGTGTGTTGAGACAATCGCCCTTTCCCACATCCAGCCAGCCAGTGTCATAGGGACCACGCCGCGAGCGGACCTGCTAGAGGGGGTGTTCTTTTTATAGTGGTGATTATTATTTATCTATAATATTTGAGTAGCTTAGTTTAATTTAAATTTAAATACGTTTAGTTCTAATATTTAATTGTTTTAATGTTGAATTCTGTAAATATTATGTTCTTACAATAATAAAATACTTTCATGTAATAAGTGTGATCTCACCCTAACATTGTCAGTTTCGTTACATTTTCTCAGTTTAGTAACAATTTCGTTACGGTACATCTACTCTGCATTTCACTCACGTGTGATCACACCCTAACATTGGCAGTTTCGTTACAATTTCTCAGTTTGGTTACTATAGCAGTTTAGTAACAATTTCGTTACATTACATCTATTTTGCATTTCACCCATGAGAATATGCCTACTAGACCGGTCCGCACCGACCAACATTTTAATACTAATTACCTTCCGGGCCCGATACGTTCATAGTACGGTCATGGTATGGTACGGTGCAGTGGGCAGAAACCTTTAAGGCTAAGTTCAGATGAACTCGCGGTTACCAAGTTTAGAGGCCTTCTAATAATTGAGCGCGGTGAGAACGAAAGTCAATCAATTCAAAATTTTAGTAAATTGAGTTGAATACGTAAACTGACTTAAAAAAGCCTGTTCTTTTGTTTACTCAATAAAAAAACTGACGAATTTGGGCTGGAAAGGGACAAACGTAGACCTTCTCGCCATGGCAATAATGACGAATTTATTATTGCGTCAGAGTGTGTCCACGTAATTAAAAAAATTTCATGACCTAAATCTTAGTGCGTGTCGTTACAACACGTGTAATAAGGTAATCTCTATGAATGGATTTATATGTTAAAGTGACCGATGTCCTTTTTGCGTCATTATATCATTTAAATTAATGCAGTTCGGACTTAATAGACTAGGAGGTCACAACAAAATTGGTAACGATCTCGGAAATGGATTATGCTAAGCAAACAGGATATAGGGCAACTCCCTGACTCCAAATATATCGGTCTGCCTGCGCACAATGGTCGCTTTATCTATATATGGCGGCTGAAAAACGTGTTATAGGTCCCAAAAAAAAACGATGAGGGAAATGGCTGAATGTTGTACATAAAGTAAGTACTAGTTGTATTTATGTCAAATATGCAAAAACTGACCGAAATTTCGGTCGCGTTCGTGACCAATTCCCGTAGAAAAATAATTTTGTGAACAAAAATACGATAATGGAAATGGCTGAATGTTGTATATCAAGCAAGTACTAGTTGTACCATTGCCAATTAAGTAAAAACTGACCAACGTTTCGGTTGCGTTATGCCGATATACACGTTCAAAGATAATTTTGTGACCCTAAAAACTATAATTGAAATAGCTGCATGTTGTATACAGTGAGTTACCGGTATGCGGGCATTTATTAAAACTGCCAATAATATGTTGCTTTAGCAATTGTTTGCAAATCTTATCAATCAAAATCAAAAATGCTGGAAGAACATGGGCACTCACTTCTAGTCCCAGTAATTCGGTTGATTAGACCGGGGCGACCGGGGCCGGACTGATGCCTAACTTTTCTTCCCTTTAGTTCGGTTATGACGTCAAACCGAACTACTGATAAATAAAACGACCCAAAAGTACGGTTAAGGTGAAGACAATCTTAGAGGGACAAAAAAAGTTGATTAACCTACTAACTTATTTGCTTGTTTATTACAGTCTGTTTTCCCATAATTCCATGTATCTATGTTCTGGAATATTGAGGAGAAGCTTCCGAAGGTATTTTGTATTACGTCTTAGAGGTCACCCTGTTACCTATTCAGTACAGTTAGCGTGTGTGCGTGCATGTGTCAGGTAAACGGATTATTTAGGAATCAGTTACGACGAGAATGGTATATTGTAGTAAACGTGACACAAAACGTACTTTTAAAGGAGATTAGATTCTCTCTATTCTCTATTCAAAATTGCAATTCTATTCAAAAAATGGGCCCACTAAAATCACCCATGTGATCGTGCTGGACATGGCGTCCAATAACATCACCTGGGTGATCTTACTGGACATGATAGTCCACTAGAATCACACAAACAAAAAACTTTGAACTGGGGTATTCTACTGGATATAAATCTGTCCGCTAAAATCACCCAGGTGATCGTGCTGGACATGGCGTCCAATAGGATCACCTGGGTGATCTCACTGGACATGATAGTCCAATAGAATCACTCAAATAGAAATCTTTGATCTCTGGGAGATCCTACTGGATATACAGATATCTTCTATAATCACCCAGGTGACTGTGCTGGACATGGCGTCCAATAGGATCACCTGGGTGATCTAACTGGACATGATAGTCCAATATAATCACTCAAACAAAAAAAAATGATCTCTGGGGGATCTTACTGGATATACATTATGTCCACTAAAATCACCCAGGGGATCGTGCTGGACATGGCGTCCAATAGGATCACCTGGATGAACTCACTGGACATGATAGTCCAATATAATCACTCAAACAAAAATCTTTGATCTCTGGGGGATCCTACTGGATATACAGATGTCTTCTATAATCACCCAGGTGACTGTGCTGGACATGGCGTCCAATAGGATCACCTGGGTGATCGAATTGGACATGATAGTCCAATATAATCACTCAAACAAAAAAAAAAGACCTCTGGGGGATCCTACTGGATATATATTATGTCCACTAATATCACCCAGGGGATCGTGCTGGACATGGCGTCCAATAGGATCACCTGGGTGATCTGATAAGACATATTCGTCCAATATAATCCTGTCCCTGTCTTGCTGCCCCGCTTTGTCGCGACGCACTCGCACTTTTGCAAAGTAACGACAGCCCCCCGTTTTTCATTTATGAAAGTGACTGCGTCGATACAAGCACGCGGTTGAATCGATACAAACACCTACGAGTATCAATGTTTAATTACCTAATTATTCTAGTTAACAAGGTTTTAATGTTACATGTACCATTTGGATCACAAATATTTCTTTGTCTTCAAATTTAGCAGCTATTTAGATTCAACGTTAGACAAGAGCACTGCTATATTATTCCTCAGGGTGTTAAAAAGCACTTCAAATCCCTCTGGGAGGGGTGTGGTAAGATTTGGACAGTTATTTTGCTTTTATAATGCAAGCTTTTAAATTACAGTGGAAATATTTACCGGTATGGAGATCCCAGACGCAAAGCAGGCCGTCCTGTGAGCCGCTGCCGGCGATGGTAGGTGTGGCGTGATCCACGAAGCAGCTGGAGATGGGCCCGCAGTGCCCGTGCAGCGTGAACAGCGGGCTCAACTCGGCGCTCGAAAACACCTGCGCCCAACACGCGTGTATAACTTTTTTTAAATTCAATCTCGAACTAACTTTCACCTATCATTTTAAATATCTGATCTAAACTTAAACTAACTATGGTCACGATTTTTGCCTTGTCCACTCATATAAACAAACCAATGCTCTACTATTACTCCGTAACAAACTATTCATTCATCATCATTCATCATTGTTTTTGATTAAAACACTATAAAATATTGTCTTTTTGAAGTTAAGTTATAATACGATATTATGTGAAAATTGGTAGCATGGTATGGTAGAAATGTTGTTGTCTTTAACCATTAATTTGGCAAAAATAAAAAAAGTCGGGAATTTTAACCTTTTTTGATTTTAAATCAGAAAAAGAATAAAAACACAATCCAAACGAAAAAAAGTTGACATTATGGTATGTACAGTATTCTAGACTGTGCCAAATTAAGGGTAAATGTAGTGACGTGTCGATCAATTTGATTGATTTACTCGTATTAGTGTGAAAAAGACAAAAGAAACGTTTTATTAAAAACCAACAATGATTTTAATAATACCTACTAAAATAGATTTTCACGAGAGGAAGGCACCGAGCCGGGGCTTTAAATCCCAAATCTAAATTGGATGCTACATTAGTCATGTCCGTTTCTTTCGATCACGTAATGAATGGGAAATAAAAGAGATAATGCTTCCGGAGTCAGGATCGTAGCAGGTGGAAAGAAGTGGTCTCTGCCTACCCTTCTGGGAAACAGGCGTGATTTAATGTATGTATGCTTCCGGAGTTCCTTCTTTCGTGTTCCGTGGGCTTCATACATTTCGGACGGCAGGCTGCCTGCTTACAATACCGATACTCGCCACACACAAAATAACAACTTTGCAGTAGCCTAGCATACGAGTAACAGATATCTATTGCTTTCGTTCCAATAAGAGGTCATTAATATTACTTTATGTGTAATTATTAATTTTCTAGTTATAATCTAAACCCATACTAGATAATATTATATTTTTTTGGAAATAACTCTTGCTATCTGTCTGTTACGCTTTCACAGTTAAACCGCTGGACGGATTTCGATGAAACTTGGTATGAAGATAGCTTGAACCCAGATGAAGTACATAGGGTACTTTTCACCCGCGACAAATGACTTCTACGGGCAGGGGGAGCCGGGGGCAACAGCCAGTACTTACATAAGGAATATTATTACATAAAAGTAGCTTTTTTTGAAAGTCAAAGTCAAAATATTTATTGCATATCACATTACACAAACAACAGATGGAACAAAATACAGAGGTATACATGTGACGCCCTGTAAGGGCACTGCAAAATGCGAGAGGACGACTATACATATTATACAGTATGTAAATGAACGAAAGGCAAACCTTAAAACCGGTGGATGTTAAAAACGGGTATAATACAATGAACCACTTTTTGTTTTAATCCAATCACTTTTTTTGTTTATAATTTTACTAAATGTAATAACTTAACCTCTTTCTCATCAGTCGGTTAACGAGCGTAATAACATCCTGTGATGCAAGTTTGACATCAGTTATCAGTTATCGCTTCATAACTAAAGTAAAAAAAACTATGTATTTACAAATAGGTACTTAATCTAATTCTGCATATCAGGCTATTACAGTTTCAACTATGACCACATTGACCACATTACCGTATTGAGTTTACATTAGAATACACTCTAAACCGCACTGCACAATGAATTTTAAGCAATCCAATCAAATTTTTGTAGTGGCAACCGGTTACTACGATTGAGCGACCATTACCTAACTGTCAATGACTTTATTCTGGCTGTTGCAGCAGCTGCAAAGCTGTTGCTCGGCGTAGAAACTGATTGACCAGTAGAACAAATTGATCTAAAATGTGTAAATAAAGAACAAAGACTAATAAACACCGTCTCTGACATTTTTGCTTTGTCATGATTGTCTCAAACCATAGAACGATAGAACTTTTTTTTCATAAAAAAATGGTTATGCTACCAATAAATTCTATTTTCTTTCAATTTGATATTTGACATCCTTCATTTTCATCATATAAAATTAAATCGTAATTGCAATAATAATGCCTTTAAATTTTATTGCGGTTGAGATAATGTATATATATATATATATATCGTTAAACTTTACTGGTGACTTATGGTTAATAATAATGTATGAATATAAAGTAATGCTGAAGGATATGTTAGGTCACTTTAACAGAAATAAACTACTTAACAATAACCAGTTTGGCTTTACCAGAGGTCGATCAACAATTGATGCGGCATCTGTACTCATTAAACATATATATATAACAGTTGGGAGAAATCTTGCGATGCAGTAGGAATATTTTGAGATCTTTCTAAAGCTTTTGATTGCGTGGATCATACGACCCTTATTTTAAAATTAGAACATTATGGATTGTCCAATAAAGCTTTAAACCTTATGTCTTCTTATCTAAGTGATAGAACTCAAACAGTTGTTGTAAACAAAACGCAATCTGTTGGAGCTACAGTGAAAATAGGTGTGCCTCAAGGCTCTATTTTAGGTCCTTTTTTATTTTTGGTTCACATAAATGACTTGCCACCAACAGTAGATAAAGTATGTGATATTGTACTTTTTGCTGATGATACTTCACTAATTTTCAAGGTAGATAGAAAATCCGTAGACTACAGTAGGATTAACACCACACTAGTTAAAGTACTTAATTGGTTTACTAGCAACAATTTGCTACTAAATGCTAAGAAAACGAAATGTGTTAGGTTCGCTTTGCCTAATGTTAAACCGGTACATTCTAGTATTTTTCTAAATGACGAGTGTTTGCAAATGGTAGATAAGGCAATTTTCTTAGGCATAACATTAGATAAATATTTGCAATGGAGTCCCCATATAGCTGTACTGGCAGGTAAACTAAGTTCGGCAGCTTACGTCGTTAGGAAAATTAGACAACTAACCAATGTTGAAACAGCTCGCTTAGTCTATTATAGTTATTTCCATAGTGTCATGTCGTACGGTATTCTGGTTTGGGGTAAGGCAGCTGACATACAAACTATATTTGTGTTACAAAAAAGGGCCATTCGTTCTATTTACAACTTAAACTCCCGTGACTCTTTAAGAGAACTTTTTAAAGAAATTAATATCTTGACTGTAGCGTCTCAATTTCTTTATGAGAATATTATTTACGTTATTAGAAATTTAGATTCTTTCACCAAAAATTCTGATATACATAATTTAAATACCAGAAATAAAAATAAAATCGCTATCCGAAAATTCCGCGTCCGTAAAGTATATAAATCATTTGTTGGTCAATGCATTCATTTCTATAATAAATTACCTGACGAAGTTTTAAAGGGTAACTTTAAAACTTCGTCAGGTAATTTATTATAGAAATGAATTCCAGCACTTAAAAATTACTTGAAAAGGTCGTTAATGTCTAAAGCGTATTATAGGATCGAGGACTATCTAACAGACAAAAATGCATGGCCTAAATCCGAAACTTAGTCAATAATAATTTATTCAAATGCAAAATCTTTATCTTGCCTAGGGGACACCGTTGATGTAGGAAAACATATCGAAACTTTTATGTGGTCGTCTCGCACCATCTTATATACACATAAGTATGTGTTTTTTTTTTCTCTATCTCTCCCGTAAGATTCTTAATTGGCATGTTTTCCTGCTGAACTACGCATGTTATTTGATACTATATTTAATTTAATATTTATAGCTTTATATAATGCTAGACTAAGTAGTACCATTGTAATAAGAAATATGTTTAAAAAATGACTGACTGCTGAGTTTCTTGCGGCGTTTCTTCTCGGCAGTGGTCTTCTCTTGGGAAGCGCTGGTAGATTCTTGACGTGTAAAAGCGCCCGTGCGGCCTACTTACTGAATAAATTTCTTTTATCTTTTTTATCTTTATCTAATATTAAAATTAGGCAACCAAATTTACAGACCTTACACCTAAAATATTTTTAAATCCTCGAAAAAACCTGGTAACTCAGGGGAAAACGCACATTTTCCATACAAAAACTAGGGACAACACTGTCCCCAGCGTTACCAACTATATTATTACTTAAAACTGTACTATTTTAAATCAAATAATTTTAATATCGCGGGCTTCATTCTAAAGGGGCGTATACGCAAAACCCTTACTTTTCAGGAGAGACAAAAACATTTGTATATTTACCGATTGAGCTATAAATTTGCATGTGACCTTTAAATACTTCCTGATTTACGGTGAGTAAATGATTTTACGTTGATTATTTTAGAAACCTGTAATTATGTCTTTACGCCTTTTTGGCTCGGCGATAATATGCAAACAGTAACTAAAAAAATCTTAAAAAAGTCTTTGGATTTGCAGGCGTATAATATGAAACCTTCCCTAATCACTAATGTTGTTAAATGTTGTAGCGTAAATGTAGGGGAATATACTTGACAATGTTTCTTATAGATGCCAGAATACAAGACAACTTTGACTTTATTTGTTTTATGTGCGCCTTCCACTTTAGGCCATCATCCAATATCAATCCAAGGTACTTCTCTTGTGATGAATGATTAATTGGGATCTTATTTACAGTTAATGGATTAAAGGTAGGATATATCTTGTTCTTAGATTTAAATATAATGTACGATGTTTTTGCTGCGTTGATTGTAAGCAGGTTGGATTGGAACCAATTTTGTAAAGTTTCCAAATCTTCCTGGACCAACTTAGCAATATCAGTTATTGATTTCCCATAATAGAAAATACACGTGTCGTCCGCGTATAGTGATATTTCACCATGCAAATTGAGGGTGCTTATGTCATTGATATAGACAAGAAATAAAAGCGGCCCCAATATGGATCCCTGCGGAACGCCGCATTTTATGGTTTGTGTTGTACTGTGATATTTCCCAATTTTAACTACTTGGTACCGATTGGAAAGGTATGACGTAAGTATTTTATGTGCATTTCCCACTATTCCGATGCTACTAAGTTTACTCAGAAGGATTGAGTGACTTACTGTATCAAAAGCCTTTTTAGGTCAATAAATACAGGATCGGATTTTGGTAATTAAATCAATGGTTGCAGATAAAGTGTTTGACTTTGTGCGAAAGCCGTATTGGCGTTCAAAAAGGTACCCTATTTTATTTAGATAATGGTCAAGGCGGTTGTAAAGAACCTTTTCAGACACTTTGGAAATTACCGGTAAAACCGATATAGGTCGGTAATTACCAGGATCTGTTTTCGGGCCGGATTTATAAATCGGGCTTACTTTCGCAATTTTTAGTTCTTCTGGAAAGATGCCCGTTTCTAAGCATTTATTAATACATTGTTTATACATTTTATGCATTTCGTACTGATGCCATCGAGACCTACACTCGAGTCACTATCTAAAGCGATTATCACTTTGTAAATTTCCTCTTCTGAACACGGATTTAAGTTTGATAACTGGGCAGAGGTTGAGGGCGAGTTGTTGAAGGTACAAGTAGATGTATATCATTCTTGTCTTTTAAAGGTATTTTATGTGCCAAATCAAGGCCTATATTAACAAAGAAGTCATTAAATATTTCACATACAGCTGCGCCATCGGTAATAGTGACAGAGTTTTTTATAAGTTTAGGGGGATAACGTTCGGGTCTAATTTTATTACAAGATAGTTCATTTAATAAAGCCCATGTTTTTTTGGATTACTCTTACATTTAGAATTTTTTTCAGAGTAGTACATATGTTTTGAGTTAGCTATTAACTATGTAGTCTTATTTCTTTGTTTTGTAAAATTTTCTTTGATATATGTATTATTTGGGGTTCCTTTCAGTATTTGCCAAAGCTGATTTCTATAGTTGATGTTGTTTACGATGCCCTTATTAATCCAGTCACCCCGGGGTAAATTAAGTATTTTAGTTTTTTATATAGTACTTTTAACTATGCAAGTTTTAATTGAGGATTCCAATTCATCGTAATTATTATTATTTGAACGGAAGTTATCTTTAGCCAAGTCGTACAGTGTCTCATAGTCAATCGCTTCATATTTAACGCGGTGTTTTTTGTCAATTTTCAATTTTGCAACACTAACAAATATTTGTGCGTGATCAGAGAGCGCGGAGTCTAAAAGGGATAGGTTGAATTTATTGTTTTTTAGATTGGTAAGAACATGGTCGAGTATGCTATTGGTTGTTGTAGATTTTCAAGTTGAATAATTTTCGTCAATTTTATTTAGGATAGAAAATCCACATTCCTCCAGCATTTCACTGTATTTTTCGGTATTTCTATTTGGTGATAACAAATTCAAGTTGAAGTCTCCAAGCACTATTGCTCTCCTTTTTCCTTGCAAGCTCAATTCAAAATCTTTCAAAAACGTGTTGTTATCTCCGTATATCTCCGGGTTTATATATAACACCGATATCCAAATTAAGCTTGTCAATGTTAATCCATAAGGAATTATTGCCGTTTGTATATGCTTCTTCCGAGATATTATGTTTTAGATCGTCGTGAACAAAAATGGAAACTCCTCCACCTCTAGCATCAGTTCTAAAGTTTGAGTAGTGATAATAATTAGTGATTTGTATATTTGATTTTTCTTCTGCTGATTTTATCCACGTCTCAGTTAGTATTATTAAATGTATCTTGCTTGGTGTGGAATGGATAACACATTTGAGTTCGTCAAGTTTTCCCAGCTTGACAATACTCCGTATATTGGTGTAAAATATATTAAGTGACGTTGCGTTCATCCTTAGGGTTTCGTATGAGTGTGGAAGTTCATGTGTAATCTGGATATGGTCTTGAGATTTAGGTTGATCATTGTGACTATTTATGGTTTGGAGTTTTTTGAAGGGACAGTTGTAACTATTGTAGGAATGCCATTTACGTATTTTATAGTTACATCCTTTTCACCATTCTCTCGTCTGTTCCAAACGCAATAACTTCAGGTGGTTCTGCTGGGTGGGTGTAAGATCTGTATAGATTTTAATATCTTTATTTTCGATTTTGTTCCTATTCTGCATCAATTGCTTTGGTATCTGTGAGCAATCAAAGTAGACCTTTACAGGTCGAATTTTCGTTGGATTGAATTTTCCGAGGCGCATGATCTTCTGGGGGCGGGTACGTTGCCCATGATTGATCGAGTTACACTGAGTACTTCGCTCTTATAGTGTTCTTGTTTTTCCTCGGCATTTCCCTCTGCTAATTCTGTTATACCGTAAATTATTATATTTTTTCCTCTATTTGTGCGTTCACTAATCTCCCTAATTTTATTAATGCTTCATCGTCGCAGTAGCGCACATTTTGGATTTCACTAGAAGTTCCACTTTTGAGAATATTGACGTCATTTATATATATATATATTCTAGTACTGCCTCGTTCGAGTCCGTAAAAGTCCTGCCACGCATTTTTTTATATATTGGGGACTAAGAAATAGTCGCACGGGGCCATGTCTGGACTGTAGGGCGTATACGACACCAGCTGAACACCTTTACTGGTCATAAACTGACACTGACACCAATCTACTCGCCGGGCTTTTTGTTCTTCAGTCAGATAATATGGTATCCAACGCGAAGCAATCATCCTGACGCCGAGATGATCATGTAAAATGCTCGCAGCTGCGTGTGATCCTATGCCAAGTTCATGTTCTATTTCCCGATGTATAATATTTCTGTGTTCTTTAATCAACTACTGGGTTTTGATCACGTTTTCTGGCGTTACAGCACACGACCGCCGGCCTGGTCTCGGCTCATCTTTGAGGTACTCCCGACCCCGCTTAAACTTACGGTACCAATATGAGATTGTCGCTAACGATGGAGCGGACTCGCGGAATGAGTTTTTAAAATTTTACGAGATTCCTTAAAGGTTACGTTCCTTTTGCAGTCGTAGAATATCACACCACGAAACGATTCTTTGCGATAGCTCAATTGCAAGAAACAAAACTGTACTGACATAGTAAGCAAAAAAAATTAAAAAAAATTGTAACAGTCCAGTATGGAATTTTATTTTACAAAGAGGTTTATAGCTTAATTACCCTTAATTTGCTAAAAACTTTCGTAGCAGCCTATGTACATCCTTTTTCTCTCGATAGTAACGAACATTGCATGTTTTTCAACTAATTGCACCTCTTTTTGGGGGGGCAAATATATTAAGGGATGTATAAAGCTCGATTTTTAACCTATACAAAGTAGGTAATCAGAAATGTTTTTATCAGTTCTTAGAATTATTTCCATAGTGCAAATTCATCTTTGAATATACTATATATATATATATATATATATATATATATATATATATATATATATATATATATATATATATATATATATATATATAGGATTAAATGGTGATGGGAATAATGTTACCTATAATAATTAATTAAAAAGGTTGAATATGTCTATATTTATCATCATCAGGACCATACTAATTGTGATTAAAGGTGATTCAGTGTACACAGAATCGCGCGAAACCAGTGAAGTCAGCAATACTAGTGCTAGGTGATCGAGTCCAGGTGCAACACGACCCACAGCTGGTCACGGAGAACATCACGGCGGCACTTCTGAAGTTTGGTAACGTATCAGTTGGAGTAATCTCGGTTTATTTCGAGCCAGACCAAGACTTAGAAGGATACATTGCCAAAACAAAGGAGATCATGCTTAAATTGGGTACAGACAGCTACATCGTGGGAGGTGATGTGAATGCCTAGAGCTACTGGTGGGGAAGCAGATCGGAGAACCACAGGGGGCAGCTTACCATAGCTTCCTCAATGAGGTAGATCTGAATGTTCTGAATGTTGGATACACTCCGACATACTAGAAATACCGGGGAGGCAAGCTATACACTAGCATAGTTGATGTGACAGCGTGCAGTACCAACATTCTGTCCAGGATCCAAGACTGGGAAGTAAACAGGAATGTTATCACGTCTGATCATAACGCCATAAAATGTGCAGTGTGTAGTGAAGCGCCCCCGAAGCCAGTACCAAGACCAACAACCAGGATTTACAACACAAAGAAATCTGACTGGACAAAGTTTAAGACCGTTCTGTCATTAGAGCTTCTGGAAAGAGACTTGACGGTGCATTCTTTAAATAACATTGGAGACACAAGCATTGGAGCAGGCGACCAACGCCTACATCGGTGCGGTGTCGAAAGCATGTGAAGAATGCATCCCGAAACCGGGAGCCCCCAAGACAAACGCAAAGCCGCCGTGGTGGTCCAAAGATTTGGACCGACTGAAAAAAGAGGTGTTAAGAAGGAAAAGACGAATAAGGAACGCAGCCCAAAACCGAAGGCAGTACGTACTCGACCAAAACCTCAAGGTAAAGGAAGAGTATGCCATGAAAGCGACAGAGGCTCAGACGGCTAGCTGGAAGAATTTTTGTACCGCGCAGTATCCTGCGCCACGTCCAGTTTTCCAGGGAGTCTATGTGGGACAAAATCTACCGAGTAATCAGGAAAACGGCTAAAATTCAGGAAGACACGTTGCTCAGAGACGAACGGGGGCTTACTTTAACACCAAAACAGTCGGCTCAAAGACTGACTGAATGCTTTTACCCGGATGAGTCCAACCATCACAGGAGCACCAGGGATGATACGGAGGGAGACAACCCAGCAGTGGAGTCACACCTCACTGGCGATGATCCACTTTTCATAAAAGTGGAAATGGATACGGTAGTCAGAAGTATGAACCCGAAAAGGCACCTGGGTCGGACGGACTCACTGCAGACATATGCGCAGCAGCTATTCAGTGCAATGGAGAAGTATTTTTGTGCTTAGCGAATTCCTGCCTTAGTCTAGCCTACTTCCCCAAAGCCTGGAAGTCAGCGCATGTCTGCATCCTACGAAAAGCCGGTAAGGAGGACTATACCCACCCCAAGTCATACCGACCGATTGGTCTATTGTCGGTATTAGGGAAAAACCTGGAAAAAATTCTAGTAAACAGGATCAAGTGGCATATCCTCTCGGCCCTTCGGGTTCATGCCCTAGAAGTCGACGGAAGAAGCCCTCTATGACCTGATGAGACACATAAGAACCGAAGTAGAAACGAAGAAACGCATCGTGCTACTCGTCTCGCTAGACATAGAGGGAGCTTTCGACAACGCCTGGTGGCCGAAGCTCAGAGCCCAACTGGCCGAGAAAGGCTGCCCGAGAAATCTTTATCACATGGTCCGCTCCTACCTGGATGACCGCATGATAAGGGTACACTACGCGGGCAAAACCAGCGAAAAGCCCACCACAAAGGGATGTGTCCAAGGCTCTATAGGAGGTCCAATCTTCTGGAATGTAATTCTAGACGATCTCCTGCAGACGCTCAACGACACGGACGCCCATTGTCAGGCCTTCGCTGACGACGTCGCTCTGGTGTTCTCTGGCAACGACTCAGGTGCAGTGAAAGCAGAAGCCGAACGGACTCTCCAAAAAGTGGTCGAATGGTGTACCCAAAATAAGCTAAACTTCGCCGCTCACAAAACGGGAGCCATGGTTATAACGAGGAAGCTGAAATGGGAATCCCATCCGAATCTCAATGGCTGGGACTGTGGTGGAGCTTGTCGACGAAATCAAACTGTTGGGACTCACCATAGACCGTAAGCTGACCTTCAACGCACAAGTAGAAAAAACGTGCCGAAAGGTAACGGATATCTACAGACAGCTGTCACGTGCGGCGAGGGTTTCATGAGGTCTCAATAGCGAGATAGTGAAAACCATCTACGTGGCGGTGATAGAGCCGATCGTCCTGTACGCAGCAAGCGCTTGGCACAATTATGCCAACAAGTTGATGGTGCGAAACCAGCCAGACTCAATACAGCGTGGTTTCGCACAGAAGATTTGCAAAGCGTACAGGACGGTCTCTCTGACATCGGCGCTGATCCTGTCGGGAACCCTCCCACTGAATTTGCGCATTCACGAAGCGGCAAGCCTCTACGAAGTCAAAAAGGGCTACAGTGAGGACCACATTCCACCAGGAAGAGAAATTGTGGAAAACACTGACGCCCTGAAGAGACCACACTCGTCAAGGGTTGTGTCCATCGACTACGTCTGCTTGGAGGAATTCATCTAAGCCGTGGTCGATAGATAAGACCTCGAAGGCCCTCAAATTTACACCGATGGGAGTAAAATTGAGGGCCAGACAGGAGCGGCACTCACATGGTGGGAGAATGGAAGAGAAATCCGCCACTCAACCTTTAAGCTAGCGCCCTATAACAAGTGTTTCAAACCGAACTGTACGCTCTACTCAGGGCAGTGCAGATCGTAGGGAAAAACAAGGCGCAGAGCGTCAGCATCCTCAGTGACTCAAGATCAGTGGCACAAGTCTCTCTTGTAGATGTTTCATTGTTAAATAGATTGGAAATTCCTTTTAGTATCCATTTGCGTCCCACTGTTATTTCTGCTGATAGTTCACCTATTGAGATACTTGGTGGTGTTGATCTGCCTTTTTTTTTTTTAGAGGCGGTTGAGTTCAACATCCAGGTTTGGTCAGTAAAAATTTACCTACTCTAGTGATTTTAGGTATTCAGTTCTGGGACCAATACTGTCTAACAGCTTTAATTACAGATGCCTTTCGAGGCGATTTTACTGACAATCTTTTCGTTCCTTCTGTCGGTAGTAACATCATATAGATATAGACCTTGGGGCTCGCTTCTAATGAGACACGCTACTTCTACGTTCATCCTCGTTGGACATTGTTACCTGAACAGGAGGCTAAGTTGCAATCAGTCATTGAACAATTCGGCGACATCTCTTCAGATCAGAAAGGTTTAGGTTGTACGTTCTGGCTGTCCCATAAGATTGTTACTGAAGGAACACCAATAAGGCAGAGGTATTACCCTCTTTCTCCTGTTAAATTAAAGATCCTTAACGAGGAAATTGACAAAATATTGGAGATGGGTGTTATACGACCGTCTAGGTCACCTTGGGCGAGTCCCGTTGTTATGGTTACCAAGAAATATGGTTCTGTCCGGTTCTGCGTTGATAGTCGTAAACTAAATAGTGTTGCGATTCATGATTCGTATCCCCTACCTCGCAGGATATCCTTAACAATCTTCGTGGAGCAAAGTTCATTACAACCCTTGATTTTCGGAGTGCCTTTTGGCAGATATCTTTAGCTGATAATGCTAGTTGGCAGAAAACGGCTTTTATCGTCCCGCAACGCGGTCTATTTGAATTTACCCGTATGCCGTTTGGACTTACCAATGCCGCTTCGGAGATGTAACATCTTACCGATCTTATCGTTAATTTCGAGTATACGTCAGATTCTGATAACTTTGTCTTCGGGTATGTCGATGACCTGATCCTCGTTTCTAAGGATTTTGAGAGTCACCTTCTTCTTATACTTAAGGTTCATGATCGTCTCAAGGAAGCCGGGTTGACAGTCAGCTTGAAAAAGTGCGAATTCTGTAAGCCTGAGCTGAAGTACCTCGGTTATATCGTAAACGAACGCGGTTTACAGACTGGTCCAAAAAAACTCGAAGCTATTAACGAATTTCCGGTACCGTCGACAGCCGGTACCGGCAGGCATGGCTTCATATTACCGCCGATTTGTGGATAATTTTTCGGCTATCATTGCACCATTAACCGTTCTGATCAGTAAAAGGAAAGGAAAAGATCCCATCGACTGGAAATCGCTGCTAACGCGGCTTTCCTTAAGCTGAAGTCGGCTCTGATGGAGTCATGTCATGTCATGTCCTGATTTCTCGCGACCTTGCATACTTCAATGTGACGCGAGTTCTACAGCCCTGGCTTCTGTGCTTATCCAGGAGATCGATGGTGTAGAGCATCCTATCGCATATTATTTGCGGCTCTTTTCGAAACCCGAGAGAAATTATAGCACCACTCAGCGCGAACTACTTGCCGTTCTTGATTCGATTAAAAATTTTCGTGGTTACCTTGACGGGGTTTATTTCACTATAATTACGGACCATATCGCTTTAAAATGGCTAATGACGCTGGATAATCCAAGTGGGAGATTAGCACGATGGGCAACTACCATATCCCAATTTAATTTTAAGATTGTTCATAGGCGTGGTGTGCTCAATGTAGTTCCCGATGCACTCTCTAGAGCGCAGGTCGGCGTTATTTCCTTTAGCCGTGGTAGTAGTCCGACCGCTGATCCTTGGTATGAACGTATTTATGGTGGGGTTCAAGAGTCTCCTCAGATTTTTCCCGCGTACTGTATACGTAACGGTATGCTCCTTCGCACGATGGCATTTGACAATCCATTACGTGATAACGCTCGGCGCATAGTTCTTCCAGCTGAAAAGACTAGGGAAGCCATACTCGAGATCCACAATAACCTTCCAAACGTGCACCCAGGGGTTATGAAAACTTATAGTAAACTCAGGGAGATTTATTATTGGCCGTCGATGTATCGTACGGTTGCAACTGTAATCTCCGAATGTCAAATGTGTAAGGCGTATAAAATTGCTAATTGTCTTAGGTTATATCCCAGGTCAGTTAACGCACCGCTCGATTTGCTTTCTATTGATCTCATTGGTCCTTTACCCCCAGCTTATTATGGTTTCCGTTACATTCTAACTATGGTCGATGTTTTTACTAAATTCGTTTGACTAGTCCCCCTCAAATCGGTTAATGAACTGAACATTTCTAAAGCCCTGGAATCGGAGGTTTTCCTACGCTGTGGTACACCTCAAAATATCCATTGTGATAACGCAACTGTTTTCCATAGTACAGAATTTTCGAGATTTCTGACAACCTATCGTATTTCCGGTCCGATTTTTACTCCATATTATTCACCCCAGGCTAACGTTGTGGAGAGATATAATCAGAGTGTAATACCTACTCTGAGTATCCTTTTAGCCGATGACGACTGTAACTGGGCTAAGATGCTGCCTAAGGTTGCGTTATACCTTAATTCGTGTATGAATCTTGCAACCTCGTACACCCGCAATTTCCTCATGTATGGCTGTGAAGTACTTTCGTCGCATGAGCGTAACAACATTCAGACTGTGGACCCAGGAGTGGAACACAGTCGGAGTGAACGCGCTGCATCGTTGGAGACACTTCAAGAGGTCTATGCTAAGGTACGAGTATCGGACGCTATGTCTGACTTTTCAACGTAACTCGGCTAGATATAACCGTAATCGAGTTCCTGTTCATTATAGGGTCGGGGATATCATTTGGAGGCGTAATTTTGCGCGTTCCGGCCAGGACGAATTCCTCGGTGGCAAGTTTGGTCTTCGATTTATAAAATGTACAGTCATCCGTATTATTTCCTCACAAGTGCTAGAATTGTCAGATGTAAATTCATCCCACACTGGGATTTACCACGTAAAGGACATTTTAAAGAATTATGGTTTTTTGTTACAGTCCTCTCCTTTTTCTCGTTTTTCCTTCACTTTTTTCTAAATTCTAAAAGTCCTGTCTTTGTACGATTTTCCTCTTTGATTATTTGTTTTGCCCCATACTTTTCTGCCTTCCGTCATAACAATCTCCGTTAAGAAGGTCTGTAACTTTTTTTTAATTCCCAAAACGTTGGAACTGTTTGGAGCTGCTTTCTTTGTTCGTAATCGTGTTCGAGCAGTATTTCCGTGAAATAGTCGGCCATCAGGTTCAGCTCTGCGCGGTGCGAACCCTTCTTAGACTGCAACACAGCAGGCTGAGTACGTACCACAGTTATTTGCTTGGGGAGTACCCCGTTCCAACTTGACGGGAACCACGACTACTGGCTCCGCTGGTCGCTGTAGTATGACAACGTTTGTGGGATGTTATTTGCCCTATTTTACTACGCGGAGGCCTATTCTTTGGGGATTCTATCTCTGATTATTCAATTTCCTCTGCGGTGATTCGCAGTCTTTCTTCACGGAGGACCGCACGCGCCTCCGTGGAGGTTCTCTTGGTGATTCCCAGTCTTTCTCCACGGAGGACCGCACGCGCCTCCGTGGAGGTTTTCATGTTGATTTCCAGTCTTTCTCCACGGAGGATCGCACGCGCCTCCGTGGAGGTTCTCATGTTGATTTCCAGTGATTCTCCACGGAGGACCGCTCGCGCCTTCGTGGAGGTTCTTGTGGTGATTCCCGGTCTTTCTCCGCGGAGGCATCGCGCCCCTCCGCAGAGACACTTTTGGGGTATTTATCCTTCCGTCTCACTTTTCTTTGATGAACTGTACCTAACTTCATTCAAAGTTCGATGTTGGATATCAACTTTCACTTTGTCTATTTTAGGCATTTGTTTCTTATCGTCTTATCACGAGATACGCTCCCGCGTACTTCGTTTGTTATAGCGCAGAAAACAGGTCTTGATATTTGTTGCCATTCTCTAACGAATTTTCAGTTCAGAGTGGTTTTTGGTCGGGCTTTATTACTGGGTTAACGGTTAGGTAGTTTACGTGAACTGCTTAATCTGTGATTTTGGTATTATTGCGGTTTGTTCGTCAGTAAACTTCGTGCACTAGTATGCCTTAGTTTAGGAGTTAGTTGCCTGGAATATTCGATTGGAGTTCCTATCCTGATCGTGTTACTTTTTCCGTAATATTGTGTTCCCGGTATATCTATTCGTTTTTCCTTTGTTATTTTTTCGATTGGACGTTCTGATAGGCTTCTCTGTGTACACTGTTGTTGTAAATTGTGTAATTCCTAGTATTAGTGTTAGGATAGTTTAATTCAATTTCCACCATTGATACTTATTAGGGTTATTGGTTGGTAACTGATGTAGGTTATTCTCTTGTCTTTGCTTAGGTTAGTGTAATTGTCAAAAAACACTCCTTCTGCAAGTTGTTCGGCTAGTTGTTTTAGGGTAGGTGACATCGGTTAGTCAGTTTGTATCATAGTTTGTTATAGTCTAGTATCAAGATTATTTAGGGTTAACTATACTAGGTGTGCTACTTTTGATGTACAGGATGGTGTTTTTTTCGGTCGGAAGTTTTGTTGTATTATTACAGGCTAACATAATTATGGTCGAATTTAATTAATTTTATTGTTTAACCTCGACATTACAGGGTGTTATTTTGTTCGATGTCTTTGATGTTAGTGTAATAGTTGTATAGGTTTAGGGTTAGTGTTTAATATTAGGGTTGTCACTTCAAAATGATTTTAGGGTTGCCACTTCGGGTTTATTTTAAGGTCGTCACTTTTGGAAAATTTTAAGTTGTCTTCTTGGAGATTTTAGGGTGGTTACATACAGGGTGATGATGAGTGGGGACGCCGCCGAGGCAAGCGGGCGGTCGAGTGGCTCTCCATTCATTCCGCCCTTACATACAGGATGTTTAGGGTTGCTAATTTTATGTCTTTTTTTATTTTTTTGTTCTAGTGGGGGAATAATTATAGCGTTATCCGCCTTTTTTATTGGGATCTTAACCTCTTATGTAGATCGGACTTACCAATTGTCCGGTTGGTTTCTTTTCAAATTCTACTGAATTTATCTCAAGACCAGATGACAACGCTCTCAGTAAAACGTCAAATTGCTTGATCAGTGTAACATCTAATCCTGTGATTTGAGCACTCAATTCAGGATTCCCAAAAAAACGGCAAGCAGTATTGCCATCATTAGTTGAACCAAATCCTGGCTTTGGTTTATCCACAATTAAACCCATTTCTTTTTTGAACTTTAATTTAATGGCTTCTGATCGCTGTTTTACACTTGCTTTATGGGTAAGGACCAAAAAGTTGGGCACTCCAACTCACTCAATTAAATTTTCTATGAAACTTTTCCGTTGTGACACAAAAATTAGCCATACAATTGTAGGGATACTTTTCATAGCATAACGGAACTTGTTTCGATTTCGTTGTTTGTATGGTTAACTGCGCTTAACTGTGGTCCAACTTTTCGGTCCTCACCCTTATCGTCTTCACTTCTAGCCTGCCATTTCTTAATATCCAGCTTGTAACTAATGTGTAAAAAACACTCAAAGCAACGAATCCACGCATGAAGTGTGGACAAACCAAAGCCAAAATTTTCTTCGTTTGTATCAAAATCAGCTGCTTCCTCATTCATCATTTTAGGGGTGGCACCGCAAATGAAACATTTCTGTGCTGAACGAGTGTCAGTCAAAGCGTTACACACTTTTCCGTCTGTCATAGTCAAGAATAACTCATGCGTAACTGAAATTTGAGAATCACCGAGGCTACATATTGATGGCACTAAATTACTAATTTCTTCTAAAACTTTGTTAGTCTCCTCTGTTGTAAGTTCAGTAGTTTCTTTAGCAAAAATGAATTTAATTGGACGACAAAACATAGTCGATGATGGTCGAGGATTTCGCCAAATAATATTATTACCATCATCGACTAATCTTAGCGGCACAAATGAAAAAACGAATAGGTATTCGTCAGTATCCTCACTGTTCTCAAATTTCTGCTTGTAACCACTATGCCCAGAACTTCCGTCACAACCCCATTTGCTTATAAGCCTAAATGATGAATTAGGAAGCAAACTATTTATCACTTCTCGCTGTGCTTGAATTAATCTATCAACGGTTTTGTCTAATAAACCCTGTAAATTAATTTCAACCCTAGTCTCTCTGAATGTGTTCCTCTGGAGGATAGCACGCAATTTTTGATTTACGCAAACAATGGTACGATGGATATTCATGATGCCCTGCCTTCATAGACCATTTCCTGGTCTGCTTGTACGTATGCGTTGTTGACTTCGAGTCAATATAATACGCTAAAGCCTCGTCACTACTTAACTGCCTAGGATTCACTATAGAACTGTTATCGTGAGAACCCGAGGATGTATCCGATTTTTGTGGACTTTCACTAATGTCTCTAATCACTTTCGCCGTATTTCTATGTCCAGCCGAACGCGAAGCAACTTCGGCAGCAGTTAAAAGTTCACTAACACTCCGCGATTGAACCAGGTCTTCAACTCGACGTTTCTTCGTTGTAAATGAGGAATTCTCAAAGTCTTTTCTGGGTCTTCCTGCAGGATTAATATTTTCAGAAGACGTTGATGGCTGCGGTTGAATTGTAGATACACGAAATTGCAAATCTTCGCTATCCAGCCAGCTTTTAAATTTCGTTAGAAAACATTCCTTTGACTTTCTTGCAGCATTCCACGTAGTTGCAACTTTTGTAGAAAAAGAGGCCAAATGATTTTTAATTCTCGTCTCAGTGACCTTGGTAATATCACGTAATTCAAATTTGGTTGACACGTAGCTATAAAGGTGACTATTTCTTTCATTTTTCCCTTTTTTCAACCATTCTTTAAATAGTTCCATCTTTGGTAAGGAGTACAGGTGTTCCGAAAAAAAAAAATGTTCTACTCATTTCTGCTAAATAAAAAGCACAGAAAAGTAAATAGGAGGAATGAAACTATATAATATCAAAAATCCAGGGGTGTGTAAAGCGGTGTAAGGTATTTCCCATTCTATCAAAGTTAAAAAACTTAGAATAAATACTCAGTATTTCGACATATTTTTAAAACCATTTTTTGTATTATCGTAACGGTTATTGAGACTTGTTTAAATAAAAATCATAAAGGACTTACCTTCATACATAAGATCCATCACTGACACTTTAAAAAAATTACAGTATAATCACAAGAGATGTTGTTAAACCGGTCACAGAAATGCAAGTGATAAAATAATGTTATTGCACTTACGAGGGGTGCCTTTTAAGTTCTGTCGTTTGAAAAAACTAAAGACAATTTAAGTGTTAAATGGTATTTATTGTTTTTCAAAGTAATCGCCGTGATATGTAATACAATTTTTCATTCGATCGAACCAGTTTTCGAAACACTTATTCCATTCCGAAGTCGGGGTCTCCAAAATGGCCGTTTTGTATGCCTCAACCGCTTCTTCAGGCGTCCGGTACCGTTGACCGCGAAGTCGTTGCTTGATTTTTGGAAAAGTGAAGAAGTCATTAGGGCTTAAGTCTGGACTGTACGGCGGGTGATCCAAATTTTCGACGTTTTGTTCTTTTAAAAACGCAATTGTGTGCCGGGCGGTGTGCGAGCTAGCATTATCGTGGTGCAGTACTATACGACGTCTTGGGTTATTTTTTCGGAACTCGCCGATAACTTCTGGTAAACAAACAGTGGTATACCAGTCAGCATTAACTGTTTTACGATCTTTGAGCACGATGGTCGCAACGTGGCCACTTTTCGCTACAAACGTGGCGACCATTTTTTTCGAAGTGCTCCGTGAGCGTATTACTTTGGTCGGTTTTGGCTCATCTTGAAACACCCAAACAGTCGACTGCTGTTTAGAATCCGGATCGTAGGCATATATCCTAGATTCGTCACCACTGATAATGTCATAAACGTGTTTAGAGTCTCCTCGGTTGAATTGCCGCAGAGTTTTGCGGCACCATCTAACGCGAGCTGTTTTTTGGTCTTCACTAAGTAAATGTGGTATCCAGCGTGAGATCAATTTTTTTACACCTAAGTTATCATGCAATATATTTTGAACACTGGTCCCTGAAATGCTTAATGAAGCTTCTATCTCGCGGTATGTCGCATGGCGATCTTCGACGATCAGTTGCCGTACAGCATCAATGTTTTCCTGGGTTACAGCTGTTTTTGGTCGGCCTTCACGATGCCTATCACTAAGACTAGAGCAACCACGTTGAAATTCCAAATACCAACGTTCCACAGTCCGGATGCATGGTGCTTCATTTTTAAAAACCGTAGTCAGCTCTTCAAAGCACTGAAGACGCGTTAAACCCCTTTTAAAGTTGTAAAATATTATCGCACGTAAATTTTCCTTCGAAATTTCCATTTTCGACGACGACGAACGACGAACGACGCTGTACTAAAACGAATCGGCCGATCTCGAGACATTCTTTTGTTTTTGAATTTTTAATTCAAATATTTTAAGATGATACTAGTTTTTTTTTAATAATCACGGGAGTTTTGCAAACGACAGAACTTAAAAGGCAGCCCTCGTACCTCATTAGCTGACTTTAGCACCTCATTACTAATTACATTAGACAATTAGACATAAACCATTAGTTAATATGGGGGTTTAAGGATGTTATTTATCATATCTGATTACTCATGAGTAGTAATCTGCTAATGACTTTTGTCCACCTAGCTTGTTCTAGACGAAACACTGTCCGTGGGTCGGGAGATCGATACTGTCTATTATATTTTTTAAACTAATGTTGTTTCACGAAATAAATGAATGTATTCTTTTTTTAATCATTATCGTTTTCAAAAAATTATACTTTTGTTATTCAAAATAAAAAATCTTTATTTCTTATAAGTATAATATTTATTTCTTAAAAATTTCAATTTAGTAAATTGTAAACTTGGATTGTATATAATATTACATTTGTAACAATAAAACGATTATCTATTACCTACCATATTGAGGTAATAGCTAAAGTATTCGCTTTCGCTTAACCACAATTAAATAGTAAATATTAACAAAAATATATTGTTAAACTAGAGACCGGGTTACCTTAACAGTCAAAAGCATTATATTTAACTATGTAATACAGTTTTGACCACTTATATTATATTATATGATAATAATAACTGAAAATAGTGTATAAATTAATGGTGTGATTTGCTTGACCTTATATTATAATAAGATAATTGTTTATTGTCACAAAATAGTATAAACACGAAAAAAAGGCGAAAAAATGTTTAATTTTGCATTAGTTACTTACGTTAACCCGATCTCCAGTTATCCACTCGCATCAATTATATACTAAACTTCAACACCTAGTGAAACTCTTACAGAGATTGGAACCACGAATACTACCCCAAATGTTTGAACACTGATCTTCTAAGGCTTTCGGAGTTCGCTCATTCTGGTGATTATGTTGGACAATAATACCCCATACATTTTATGCTTAATTATATGCTTTTTTATGTGTTTGGCAGCATGCCTACGATGATGCAGACCCTCACTGTAGAACCCGCCGAATAGTATCCAGACTTGTATTAAATAATCCAGCGTAGTGAGTTGTTGGTTTAAATCCATTCATCATAATCCCTCACGGTGGCTTGACACGGGGTGTGCTGTTGCTGTGCTTATGAGTTGTGGTCTACAGACCCGTTCTTTGCCGGGGTAGCAAAGATCCCTCCTCTTCAAAGCGCCGTACCCACAAAACAACAGTTTTCATCTGTAAAAAAAAATAGAATTTGTAATAACAATTAAATATATAAGTAAAATAAAATAAATAAACACAAAAAGAAATTATTTTTTATAAAAAGATGAGTAAAAAAAATACTACTTACGTTCACACCAGTTTCTCTAGCAATATCTGACTAATTTCTGCCTTCACTGTGCAAACCAATCATTTGCTTTATTTTGACCAGGCCAATATTGCAACGAGAAGTCATATTTTCAACAAAAGTAAAATCTTAACATAAGGCAATCGATTAAGCAGCTAACGAACGAACGAGCGTAAGTCTTTGTCTAGTATTTATAAATCTTTATTAGTCTACCCTCTAGTAGTGATCTTACTAAACGTGTTTCTGTTTCTTGTAAAAAATGGAAATCTTAATTTATAAACTACTAATGAAGTTCGTCTTATTAGTTAATGGCTCGATGGTCCAACGGCACAAATGGCCGCCTCGATTCACGGTCCCGAGTGAGTCCCGGGTTCAATTCCACTTCGTGGATGAAAAGTTGATAAATTGAACCACTTAATTTGGAATTGACTAATACTCAACACTACTTCAATCATCTATTATACTAAAATATAAAACTTACAAAAAAAGAAATAATGTTTGGTTGTAGTACGCGGATAAAAATATTTTTATTATTTTTAGAGATTACCTGCAACAACGCCATCTAGTAAGATCTTGTTGAACCACTACGAGCAGATAGATGGCGTCAGTTTGCCTCAGAGCATTATCTTTCCGAGTTGTCCATGCACTTATGAAGCCCACTGTACCATCTAATTTGTACTGTATTTCTAATTTTAAAAACAGAAAATAAACTCTGTTGACAAGGTTCATGTTTGCTTTAAAACTCTCTCTCTCCCTCTCTCTCTCTCTCTCCATTTTTTTTTTATCTCCATCTTTCTATTGGTTTAGATTAAAACAGATGGCGCCCTCTGCTATCCAATTTTTTTGAGACTGCACTAATTATTGTGCAACATATTATGGTAAGTTGTTTTCGCACCGAGCAAGCTCAAGAATCCAAGACCCTTAATTAACTCAAACAGCCAAGGCCCATCACCAAGTGAGGACAGAACCTCTGTCAAGTCACAGCACACATCAGTAATCACATACAATATAAAACTGTGTTACATAAGTTTCATATAATTAGCAAAGGTGTGGGATACTGTGGGATAAATGTGAATGTACTGTTTAGTAGGTACCTACTACTTACGTTACTTAGTATTTTTACGTAAGTTCTCAAGTTCTGCAAGCGAAACAAATTAGAAAAAAAAGCAGAAGCACTTGCTCGAATATGTAATTATGAGTTTCATTCATATTGTGTTTATTTAACTCCTCCTTTGCAAATTGAAAAATCGAACACGGATGGCTTCCCGGCTGCGGGCCGTTGTCTTTTACTCATACCATGCCTAATAATGTCGCCTGAGTTATACATACATAGTATGTACGAAACCGTATATTTACATTTATTCCACAGTGTTCCACATTTGCTAATTATACGAAACTTACATATTATGTAGATAAGTTGTTGGTTCATATTTAGAAAAAAAAATGTTTTTGTACGACGAGCCTAAATTGTTATACAGGGTGTATTATTTTTTATTTTTTTCGAAAACAAGTAGAGGGCTGGTATTTTTTATAATAGTTTCTATTAGTTACAGCAATATTTATGCAAAATTGGGTATTTGTCCGATTCATACTTTTTGAGAATAAAAATAAAATCGTTCTAGGGTTAAATGGATGCCGTGAGGTTCCAGGAGCCAGTAGAGGCTAAAAAATTGGTATGAAGTATTTTCTCATCACGCGGCATCATCTGATAATAGTTCCAACCTCAAAGCTATGTGAAGGGCTATCCTGCTACACCCTTTTCTAATTGTTGTTCAAAACCGCATCAAAATCTATTGCGTAGTTTATAACAAACAGCAGCCAAACGGACTTATAGAAATAGCGACTATATTTATGTCATTATTTTGAGATTTTGATTTTTCGGTAACATGTCACTTAGGAGTTGTTAAAAATCGGAATTATAATAATATTTGGTACTTTGAAAGTAGGAATAACATAATTCAAGGATGTTCTATTACCTACTACAAGATGTTCCTCTAGTATTTGTTATTATACCTATGAAATATAATTTTATGCTCGACGAGAAATTATTTATAACTAAGTTTAACGATTCCTAACTTTGGAGACCTTTGGCTGACGTAGTACAAGTCGCTTTACGGAAGAGAATACGAGGCGACAACCATGTACTGAATAAGAGGAAATTTCCCGCTGTAGACTCAATTCACCTGGTTTAATTCACCAGGATGAATTAAGTATACTATTTAATAGGGGTAAGTAATACGAGATATAACAACTTACGAGTATTACGTTCACTGGATATAATGAACGAAAGATATAATTTCAAAATATCTATTTCCATAAAGTATAACGTTATTAATATATAATAACAATTACTATAACTATTAAAACGTATAACGTTCATGACACCTAAGATTTAAAACATAATGCACGTATAATATAAACGCCTATAGAATGATACTAATACTGGCAGCAGTTTTCTGGATTTTCAGGGCAGAAAAATAAAAACCTCAAAGGCCATGGCGGGAGCAGAGCTGCCACCGTGGCCTTCTAACCTAACCTAACCGAGTCGGTTCTTCCTTGATTCGTCTTTCTCGTGGCATTTTCTGGGTAGTTAAAACAAATTACAAGCAAGACCTTTCTGGTACAGTCGAGTTCATAGATATGTGTAGACTTTATTACCTTGTCTATTTATTTAATGTCATGTTTAAACTGCCATAAGTATAGGATCGTCACAGCGATTAAAGTGACAAGGTACTAAAGTTTACTCATATTAATGAACTCGACTCTACCCGCTCCTTTCAGTACCTAGTTACCTACCTATTGAGTATATCATACGATATTAGATCTTATAATCCTTATACTAAAAGATAATACATATTATGATCGCTATATGTCATGTATGTTATTCGAACTGAAATTAGATAATGTGAGTGTTATAGAAAAAAATATTATATAAAATGAATATTATGTTAATTAACCGTTATTCCTTATAAAAATATTCATTTTGTTATTATAGGTAACGTTTACTATATCTTTTAAACGTTATTAACATGAAATTATAGATTTTGTAGTTATATCTCGTGAGACGCACCCATTTAATAGACCTAATTGACCAGTATCTTTTATGAAATACAATGTTTTATTTTCAGTATAGGTGAATAAAGTTTACTAAAAGTGCAAGCGGAAGTCTCTTTTCAATGCATATTGTTCAAAAGAGATTCCCGATTGTAACACAAGTTACAGTGCGCCGCACAGTTCTACGTAATCGCCTGCAATTTAAGTTGCGCTACAGACCTCCTTATTACCGTTGCGCTCCTGGTACTTTATTTATCATGGCTCAGTACAAACTTAGTTTTTTTAAATATTCTTACTATATGTGTAAAGGTTTCTGCTACTGAACAGGTCTATAGACATAGTTCTTTTTTCAAATTACTTTTCTTCCCTAGGGTGGACATGTATCACTTTCAACCCGCTTCTAAGATAAACAATGGCTTACTTTCAGAGTATGAGAGATGAACGTTTAATTACCAAGTTAACAACTAAATATGTGCAAACTAAGCATAAGTGACCGTCACAAACCTGTGGATTGGTGTCACGCGCATGCAATTTTGTAACACAGTTGTCACCCTGTGTGATTTTCCATCTCGTTACCTTGAGCACGTGATCTTGTCCGCCCGTGAGGATGCGGCCGCCTTCAGAATGCATTTCAGTGATGGGCTGCTGATGCGGCCGACATTGGGCTATGCGACTACAAACCACTTCTGAAAAACAAAATTCAAGCTTAGAATACAGCAGTTAAGATACGGATAGTACGTTTTTGAAGTTTAAAAACCATATCTCGATCCGCAGCGTACATAGTACATAGCCATACGATAGGATTTAATCAAATATGAAGTAGGCTTTCTTGGCGTTGTCTAGATCCAGGCTGTTGCACAGTCTACCTAAGGTGAAGCGACGGTCGCGCACCACTTCAATATGAGGAGTCCACATCAAGCCCGAGTCTGTTATCATATAGTATATTTATATACCCGGGGTATATTTGGTCTGATCAACTCGGGGGACCGGCAGTTCATTACAATGAATGTCCAAGTTATGCTCCGTTTTACCTTTTAGACTGAAGTAGACTATCTGCTTGACGTCTCTGAGTGCGGCAGTTAATTAGTCTAATCAACGTGAACATGTCATTCACTGCGAACCATTATGCTATTTGGCTGGCAAGCTTTATTTTCAGTTTATCGTAGCATTTGTCCGCCACAATGACACAACCATCGTCCGCAAACATTACAAACTTGGAATCTTCAGATGCTGTGGTGAACTCGTTTATCATAACCAGAAAAAGGCAATTTCCCATTGTTGACCCTTGAGGAGCAGCGCAATCCCCCAAACCCAGCAGCTCAGTCATGACGTCAGAAGTGCGATAGAAAACGTGCGATAGAAGAGGACGCAGCATTGCAGCTGCGTATAGTTCGTTAATCGGATGAAAGAGAGTGCGCATGTGTGCTATTTTTCCGTGAAAATAAAAAGGATAGACTCGTATATGATGAGCACTATTTTGGAGCAAGTGGCAATAGATTTATTTTTTTGAAATGTAAATTAACGATATCTTGCAAAGTACCTATGAAAAGTACAAAAAAAAACATTATTTTAGAAAATTAATTAGGTAGGTATCTACAAAAATGATTCTATGGAAAAAGCTCCTAAAATAAAAATTTTAAAAGTTACATCGATTTAAAAAAAAAGATGGAGTTTTTTAAAATTCAATATTAAAATTCTGTACCTAACTACTTATTTTAATTTTAATTTTAGTAGAATTATCATTAGTTCCTTTTTTTAGAAAATTAAATTTCGTATTTAAAAATATTGTATAAAATTATTTAATATCTCGATTAGTTTTATTAAAAAAATGTATTTATTTAGAAGAACTTATTTATGTGTACCTATAACTAAATATTTAGGACTATTAAAAATATATACAATAAAATATACCTAAAATTAACTTAAAACTACACTAATCTAATAAACCGCTGCCAGTGGGCATCATTCCCAAAATACTGGCAGCATTGCCACGTTGAATGGCAATTCTTAATCTTTGTGCCAAATAAAGGCCAGCATTTTGGTCACGAGATGTGTCGACCGGGCGCTCGGAAAGATCTTTAAAAAATTTATGAGCTCCTGGTCCCCACGGTTCTAAAGTTTCGACCCCAAAAGGCTCAAATACGTAGCTTCTATCGAGCTCACTGTACTTGCGCCTTTTCAGGGTCTCCGCTGATTCTGCCGCGGATCCAGCCTTAATTCTCGATCCGGGAAGGTGTGACGGTGCAAGGGTGTCCACGCAAGTAGCATCGTCACGCATGAGACCATTTGGTTCCAAAATGGCCGCACAGTTGGCGCTGGTAAAAGCCCGGCGGATAATGCCATTAAGGCTGGAGTGACGGGAGAATCTGCCAGCGCTTCTCGCGCAGGACAAGCCGTGGTGACCAAGCCGGTCGACGCTAGCTCCACACTGGCATCGGTGAGGAGCATAACATTGCGCACCCAAGCGGAGTGAAGTTGCAATTCTGAAAGTAAATGAATCTAAAAGAGTTCCAGTGTTCGACGATGGGAGCGCCTGTAGCCATAAACCCGATTCCCATACTCCAATCGCTAAGAGACGGGCACGATCTGCGTAGCTGTTGCACGTTTCTAAGAGTTGATTCCGTACTTGCTCGCAGATCGGTCCGTCCCACAACCTCTGAGAAGAAAGAGTTTTGGGGAGCTCGGTATTCGGGCAAACTACAAGCCATGCATCTCTGGCCTGTTCAAAATGAGGGATGTTAATATTGGAAATGGAGGCCGAAAGAATTTTCAGAATTAAATTTTGAGTGCTATGTACTGAGGACAGAAACGCTGGCAGAGCGACACCAGAGACGTACCTGATGCCTAAACCACCGAATCGCACTGGAAGTGAGGCCTGTAACCACTCTCGCTCATCTAAATTTATGTTTAAAATCGAAGCCTAAGTGTTTTTTATTATGTTGTCAATTCTCTGTAATAGCTCTGTATGCTTCCAAAGTTGACAGCAACGAGTATAATACGTAAATTTCAGGACGAAAAGACAAAATCGAATAATTGTAAAAGCCATGTGTGTATTATTTTTTGATAAACGGTCCGAACATTGAAAGAAATTTTGAATTTTTTCTTCAAAAAAAGAGGTTAAAGATTCATCGAGGATAGGAGAGCCCAGCAAACGAAGTGAAGATTTGTCTACCATTTTTAAATTTGGGGCAAGACGATTGAACTTTTGTAATATGAAGTCTTTTGCAAGAATTCCGTCCGAAATAAAAAGTTCACATTTAGAAAAATTTAGGTCGAGACCGATTGCATTAAACTCTTCTATTAAAAAAGCGAGATCATTGAACACTGTATTTACATCCCCGCCAAGAGTCCCAACCTCCAAGTACCATACATTGAACTTCGATTGAAGACGTTGGATGATGGGGTGGATTGCGAGACTAAACACAGCAGGTCCAAGAGGATCCCCTTGTTGACAACCTACTGCCGAAGAAATTTCGTTGCTACAATACGTTAATTTTGATGGGGAGACATAACATTGCCAAAGGAAACCGTATAAATTTGGATTTTTTTCTTTAATTTGCGTTAAAAGGGCTCCTCTATCCACTGAATTGAAGGCATTCTTCACATCCACCTTCAGCAGCACCTCACCACAATTTTGATTTAGATAGGTCCGGATTGAATGGACGGCGGCTTCACAGCCACCTCGCGAACCAAACCCTAGCTGTACTGGCTGAAATAGACCCGTTAACATGGGCGCTGCTTTTTACAGCAAATTTTAGCTGCGAGGCGACGATAGGTGATTCCAACCGCAATTGGTCTGATACCGCCGTCCTTTTTTTCAAGGGCACAAAGGTTGGCACCGTAAAGTATCTCGGTGATCTCTGCATTTACTGTTTTATTTGTATTTTAAATATAAATTTTTAAAATATTTTGCACCAACTTCCGGACCTTGATATTTATATTTATACAGAGTGTTCGGCACATGGATCGTCAATTTTTTTTGGGATATTTTTCGGGTTATTTGTTATCTTTTCGCCCTTGGACCTTGGGTCATAAGGGTCACGGTTTTGGATAACTCTTTTCCTAACTCGTGGATAGGCAGAAGCGGCCCGATACTTTGGCCCGCACGGTCTACAGACCTAACGCCCTTAGACTTTTATGTCTGGGGACGGGCAAAAGAGCTAGTTTATGTTACGGAGGTGCCTACGCGAGAGGTATTAATTGAAAGAATAAACGCAGCTTTTATGACAAAGAAAGCCGATATGCGGCTAGCTACCGTAACTGTTCAAGTAAGAAAGAGAAGTCAGGCGTGCATTAGGAACAGGGGAGAACAGTTCGAATAAAATTTGTAAACTTAAACGTTAAGTATGAAATAAAGTTTGATTTGTGCAACCATCTTTTCAAAATAAAACGATCATCAAAATAAAGTTGTACTGCTCGGTAATTCATAACAATTTCTACCCTATTGAGGGAATATCCCCGTAATTTGACTCAGATTTATTTTTTATTAATGCGTAGCACATCGTTAGAAAGTTCATTAGAAAGAGAAGTTTAAAAAAAATGAACCTCGAAATTGTATTTAGTTTTTTAATAATTGAATTTCGAAGTTGGATTTGTTTTACACAAACAGTAATTTTGTGAAATAAAAAACCTCGTACGTACCTTCGAGACTATCAATTAGAATAAAGACTATTATTATTTGAACAAGCATGTATTAACAAGTATTACATACAAAATATTTCTTTTTACATACATTAGTAAAAAAGTTCCGAAAGTTTAAAGGCGGAATTTCGGAAAAATAGAGATTTAAAAAAAAAACATGTCTCCAAATCCGTGACCCTTATGACCCAAGGTCAAAGGGCGAAAATATAACAAATAACCCCAACAATATCCCAAAAAAAATTGACGGTCCATGTGCCGAACACCCTGTATATACAAAGTATAATGAAACAGACCACACGGTGACGGGATTTACTCCAAAATGTTTACTAGAAGGAAAATCATTTGATATTTTACCAAATGAATTAAAGCACGAAAGAACATACAGTGAATTAAAACAAGACCAAAAATCGCTTTAGTAAACTCTTTAAAGGTGTTACTTTATAATAATAAGTAATTCAAAACGGTTCGAAAGAAACAGAAAAGAGTTTGAGATAAAAGTAGGAGATTTAGTTTATGTGGAAAACGGAAACGGTCTAAACAGGAAAAAGATACACGAATTAAAAATTGGTCAATATAAAGTATTAGAGAAAATATTAAACTCAATATATAGGATAAACACAGGTTATAAGAAATTAGAATCAAACCTTTTTCACATCACAATACTTGTCCATTTACAAGAAGTTATGTAAAGTTATAAATTAAATATTAAATTAGACACAGATCTGGGGGGGGATGTAAATAAAGTCTGTTTTACTTCATTTAAACCTCTATGTATAGGTTTGTAATTATCTATGGCAGTCTAAGACAAGTGACTGCTGACAGTGTTGACAGGTCAAAGGTTTTTACCATATGGTAGGAGATCCGAATAGGAGACGATTTGTACCGGGCTGTTTATTCGATAAAAAGTATTTTATATCAAATTTAATATGGTAAGTAATATATGGTGAATAGGTTGACTGAAAAATTTCAGTCCAGTATATTATTAATTAAACATTTAAGAAGGTTTTTTTTTTGAAAATTGCGCCCGCTTGTTTATTACATAAATTACATACCAATCGAAAGTATGAAGCCTATAGAATATGCAATCGTTAAGTTGACTATTGTTTTCCCGTCATAACTATTGGGTAGGCAGGTATAAACAGGAAGTCAGTACTAATAATTTGCACCGGTCTGTTTATTGAATAAAATTTATACCAAAATGAAGATCATTTCATTGCGAACACGGTGATATAGGGTTGACTGCGAAAAATCAGTCTCGATTCCAGTTGTCGAGTTTTAAAAATCGAAACATTGCTCCGAATGAATACGCGCGACTGAAAGGTCCCAGCGAAAAATCCAGTGCGATAGAAGAAGACGCTGCATTGCAGCTGCGTGTAGCTCAGATAGTGATAGACTCGTAAATGATGCGCATTATTGCAAGTGGCAATAGATTTTACTTTTTTGAAATTTAAAGTAGGTATCGTTATCTTGCAAAGCATGAAAAATTCAAAAAAATAGTATAGGGTTCATTCTTGAGAATTGGATTGTTCATCTCATTCCCCTGGCGTTTTTTATTTTAATAAATTTTAACCTAGTTACAATAAAATATGAAATTTTAATAATTTGGTCGCCGGCTTAAGGTAAGCGTCCACATGTCAGTATCGTACTCATCGGACGCATCGCATCAAACGGATCGTAGTATTCTTTATATAGAAAGTGACACAAGTGCGTCCACTGATCCGCACCGCACGGATCGAACGAATCTGCTCATCGGCAATGCCGACGGCGATGCTTCGAGAGGCAACTTTTGCGATGCGTGCCGATGACGTCATACGACGAAAATCCGATAACTATCTCCAACACTCGTGCAATCAAAATTCTTCCTTGTATATTTTACTTTTTAAATGTCATAGACTAAAAAGTTAAGCCTTTTCAAACAGCATTTACAACGTATTTAAAAGTGTGTCAAATAGTTTGACTTTTTTTTAATAGAAATTGCGTTCATAAACAAAATAAAATGCGGAAATAACATAAACGCGTAATAAATGTTATAGTTTAAACTATATTTTATTCAAATTGAATTTATTACGTTTAAAAAATTTGTGATTTTATTTAATGCTTTATTTCAGTGTCATACTAAATCGTACGTTTCTGTTCTTTTCTTCAAGGAAATGTTGGGACTCTGTTTAATATTATTAACAATTTTGTTTTTCCTCATATTGTTGGAGAAAAGCACTATACAAGCCTCGACCGGGAAGGGCGGTTGCTGGACTCGTATATAGCGCGGCTAACTCTACTCTACTCGTCCTGCAACGGCCTATTTCCCGGTCTGTGCAGTAATGTACTATTTATCGAATAAACAGCCCGGTACAAGTCGTCTCCTATTCGGATCTTAGACCAATAGATATATAAAAAAAATAAAAAAATAAACATAGATCTCGTGTAGCCAACTGTCAAGCGTACCACCTTTTTCTTCTGAGTACAACACAGCTTGTAGCCAGATGCTCATCGGTCAATGCTGGACATGTGAACCCTACTAAATTAAAGACGGATAGATAGAATGAGCTTGTGACTTAATGTAGTCGGATTACTGTTGTTGTTCGCCGTCTGTTCGCCCGTCGACCGAAGTTTTTAAAATATTAGTCAAATAAAACGCAACTTTCAGGAGATCACAGTTACATAGTTCTTGTGCAATGTCATTGGACCTCCAAGTATAAGCATTTACCGGTGGGTGGCATTTTTAACCAAATCTGTTGATTTTCGGCCATAATGCGGCCGCTTTGCAAGTACAGGGTGTCTGGCGGCAGATTTATGTTTTTAAAGTTAAATAAAAAAAACAATTTTACATATCGTTTTAAAATATGTCTTAAAATGCAGAAAATTAATGCGGATTTAACTTTTTAAAGATAATGTCGTCCAAATGTCGTCCATCGAGCTGCAAAAACTGCACGAAACGGATCCTAGTGTTTTGCGCCTCACGGTTTAGTAGGCTTGGTTCGATCGCACCGATTTCCCGCCGAATATTTTCTTTTAAATCTTCAATCGTTTGCGGATTGTTGCCATAAATTTTCACTTGAGGAAGCCCGATAAAAAGAAATCCATAGGGCTTAAATCAAGTGATCTCGGAGACCACTTGATGTTCCCATAGGACTGATAACTTTTTTGTGGAAAGCTTCACGAACCAAACACATGGAAGTTCTGGCCGTATGTGTGGTCGCACCATCTTGTTGGAACCATGTGTATGACAAGAACGACGGATGAGCTCGCAGTTTTGGTAAAAAGAAGTCCGTGATCATTCGTCCAAAATTCTCACTGTTCACATGTACTGCCTGGCTTCGATAATTTCAAAGAAAAATGGCCCAATAAAAAAAAAGATAAAAGAAATTTATTCAGTCAGTACGCCGCACGGGCACTTTTACACGTCAAGAATCTACCAGCGCTTCCCAAGAGAAGACCACTGCTGAGAAGAAACGCCGCAAGAAACTAAGCAGTCAGTAATTTTTTAAACATATTTCTTATTACAATGGTACTACTTAGTCTAGCATTACATAAAGCTATAAATATTGAATTAAATATAGTATCAAATAACATGCGTAGTTCAGCAGGAAAACATGCCAAAAATGTTACGGGAGAGATAGAGAGAAAAAAAAACACATACTTATGTGTATATAAGATGGTGCGAGACGACCACATAAAAGTTTCGATATGTTTTCCTACATCAACGGTGTCCCCTAGACAAGAAGATTTTCCATTTGAATAAATTATTATTGACTAAGTTTCGGGTTTAGGCCATGCATTTTTGTCTGTTAGATAGTCCTCGATCCTATAATACGCTTTAGACATTAACGACCTTTTCAAGTAAATTTTAAGTGCTGGAAAGGGTAACTTTAAAACTTCGTCAGGTAATTTATTATAGAAATGAATGCAGTGACCAACAAATGATTTATATACTTTACGGACGCGGAATTTTCGAATAGCGATTTTAATTTTATTTCTGGTATTTAAATTATGTATATCAGAATTTTTGGTGATATAATCTAAATTCCTAATAACGTAAATAATATTCTCATAAATAAATTGAGGCGCTACAGTCATGATATTAATTTCTTTAAAAAGTTCTCTTAAAGAGTCGAGAGAGAGTGGGAGTTTAAGTTGTAAATGGAACGAATGGCCTTTTTTTGTAACACAAATATAGTTTGTATGTCAGCTGCCTTACCCCAAACCAGAATACCGTACGACATGACACTATGGAACTAACTATAATAGACTAAGCGAGCTGTCTCAACATTGGTTAGTTGTCTAATTTTCCTAACGGCGTAAGCTGCCGAACTTAGTACAGCTATATGGGGACTCTATTGTAAATTTTTATCTAATGTTATGCCTAAGAAAATTGCCTTATCTACCATTTGCAAACAGTCGTCATTTAGAAAAATACTAGAATGTCCGGTACATTTTAACATTAGGCAAAGCGAACCTAACACATTTCGTTTTCTTAGCATTTAGTAGCAAATTGTTGCTAGTAAACCAATTAAGTACTTAACTAGTGTGGCGTTTACCCTACTGTAGTCTACGGATTTTCTATCTACCTTGAAAATTAGTGAAGTATCATCAGCAAAAAGTACAATATCACAAATTTTATCTACTGGTGGTGGCAAGTCATTTATGTAAACCAAAAATAAAAAAGGACCTAAAATAGAGCCTTGAGGCACACCTATTTTCACTGTAGCTCCAACAGATTGCGTTTTGTTTACAACAACTGTTTGAGTTCTATCACTTAGATAAGAAGACATAAGGCTTAAAGCTTTATTGGACAATCCATAATGTTCTAATTTTAAAATAAGGGTCGTACGTATGATCCACGCAATCAGTTGCTGCTATTTGCCGTGATCAATTAAAACTTTCAGATGTTACTTCGGCAAATTTCTCTGTCTGTCACAGACTGGGTGCTGCTGTTGTGGGCCGGTCTCGAGCCATACTTGTGAGATGTTTAAATCCAGCACTGAAACACACAATCTGGCTGAAGAAGACTTCACTCAAAGGTTCCCGCGTGGTAGTGTCAGAGTTTTTGACTCGTCAGTGGCAGGCCATATTTCTTGACGCCCGCAAGCACTTCAGCATGCGTAGTGTGTGGACTCTTGACGGCACTATTCACGTCAGGCTGCCCTCCGGCAAGACTCAGCGGGTTTCAACGGCGGAGCAACTTAAGAAACTCATTGCTGACTACCCTACTGTGGCTTCAGCTGTGACCGAGCGGAGCGCTGGAACTACCGTGGCACCGACCGTCAAGTTTACAGCCCTTGGTGGCAGTGGGTCGAACACCGCAGACGGCAGTGCAGCTGGTGGACGCCGCAAGAGAAACGATCAAGACGGTCGCTCTGGACGCCGCTAAAATACCATCTTAGTATGTGCACTTAGCTATGAAGTTGTTTAGTAGACTGACCACGGTATTTTCACTTTAACTTTTTATTTTTTACGTTTTCGTTAGTGCTACCGCAGTTATTCAAGCTAATTTTCTTTTTGTTAACGTACCGCAAATTTAGTTAATTTTGTTTTGGTGACTTTGGGCTTTGGTTAGCAGCACAACTGTCAAAAGTCAAAATTCATGCGTCAATATGACATTGACATTTACTGTTCGTTTAGAAATAATAATTTGTATGCTATCAAGTCGTTTGAAATTCATAGAACAAACGTTCTGTTTATTTTTTATAGTTGGATTACATTAAAATTAGTATCATCTTTATTGCTGTTGAGAACGGTATAGCTGTGTTCTTAAATTGATATTCTTCAATAATTTTACTGATTGTCGACCGGCAGGCTATGTTAGCTGGTTGTACTCGTAGATATTTTTACCTTTAAAAAAAAAAATAGTATTGCATTTACTTATTAGTATAGTATAAATATATATTTTATATTATTGATGTGTGATGATGACTTAAACGACACTTTTGTTTCAGCTTGTGATTTTTCTTCCTCGTTTCACTCACTGGATGTCACCGAGGAGTCGTATTCTCTTGGCTCGTCTTTAGATCGCGTATTCCAGAATACCCCTCAATTTTTAAACGTATGCCATTTAAATGCCCAAAGTTTGCCAAGTCACTACACTGACCTCCTTGACACGTTTACTTCATGCAACGTGCATGCCATTCTTATTTCGGAAACTTGGTTTAAACCTGATATTTCCTCCAAGTCCTATGAACTCCCTGGTTTTGTCCTGCTGCGTAACGACCGCACTGGCAAAGGCGGCGGAGGAGTTGCGATTTATCTTCAATCCAACATCCCATATAAAGTTATAACTTCTTCTCCGTCCCTCTACACTGGTTTGATGGAACACCTGGTGATTGAGGCCAAGGTCCATGGTATTAAGGTGATTTTAGGAGTTATATACTGTCCACCTTCCATTGATTACTTCTCTGCCTACGAATTACTCATATCCGCTGTTGGCTCGGAATGCACGCATCACATAATCATGGGCGACCTTAACACTGACCGACTAAGGGATAACTCAAGGTCATGTAAACTTAAGTCAATCAGCGAGGCTCACGACTTTGCCATTCTACTACTAAATGCCACACACCATAACACTGGCTCTCAAGACTCTTGGCTGGATGTTATACTTACGTCATGTAAGGATAGTGTAGCCAACTATGGGCAGTTTCTGGCCCCTGGTTTCTCGCGGCATGACTTAATTTATATAACCTACAAATTGATTGTCCCCAAGGAACAGCCCGTAGTGGTGGACGTCGATAAATTAGGGGAAGACGCGTCCGCGATTGACTGGGCGCCCACGCTTGTAGCGTCGACAGAAGATGAGAAAGTTTCTCTGTTTAATGCTGCCATACTCAAACTGTTCGATGCGCATGCGCCGATACGTTCAGTCCGACTTAAGCGTCCTCCGGCCACATGGATTACTGTAGGCGTTCGCATGGCCATGTCGAAGCGGGACAAAGCTTTCCGGGTGTTCAAGCGAGATCGGTGCGACGAAAACTGGTGTCATTTTAAAACTGCCAGGAACCGCTGCAATCCGATGGTAAGAGCAGCAAAGCGCCGCTATATCCATGAGAATGTTCTGACCACTTCCCTTTCGGACACTTGGAAGTTGGCGAGTAAATCCAAAATTGAATTTGATTCATCTCTTTTCTCCTTAAATGATCTGAATAATCATTTCTCTCGAGCTTCCACTTTAGACCCTATTACAAAAATTGAAACTATTTCATTTATAGCTTCTCTCCATACTTCTAATTCTTCTCAAGTTTCTGAGGTTGCTGACGAGGAGATTCGCAAGATAATATCCTCAATCAAATCCAAGACCGTTGGCCATGACGACGTAAGTCGAGTCATATTGAATCTCATCCTCAAATACATCCTTCCTATTATTGCCCATATTATCAATTCCTCTCTCTTTTCTGGCGTTTTTCCTTCGTCCTGGCAAAAAGCTTATGTCATCCCGCTTCCCAAAATATCAAACCCTTGTTCTCTTAGCAATTTCCGACCGATCTCTTTACTCCCATTTCTCTCCAAAATCCTCGAAGCTGTTGCTCATAATCAGATTTCCAAACACATTCATTCCAATCATCTCCTCTGTCCTGTCATTTCCACATTTTCCGGCGTCCTTGACGAGCGACTAGGTCCGGGTCGGGAGGTTTTTTAGCCGAACCAGTTGCGCAAAACCTCTCTATCCAGGAACGAATAAAATTAACACTTGGTCGATCACTGAAGCGGCAAATTTTATAGTGCGAACAAAACCGGCAACGCGAAATAATACAGGAATCGTCGCCCTTAAAAAACGCTTCGACAGCGAACGCGCGATGCTCTCCTGACCACTGCGACATCGTGAGTAAAAAATCCGCACAATCGGTGATTCTAATGACGCCCCCCACCCCCCCGCACCATTTATTACTTATTGTAAAATCGAGTTCTAAAATGTAAATCTGCCGCCAGACGGGTGAATAATTGAGCATTTATTATTTTGTTAGAAAAGGTTGTCTTTGTAATAAATGTCGTGCTATTGCAACTCAACTAGTCTTATTCTCTAGTTTAGATAGACTATACTAAAACTCGTCCTATATGAGGCACGGCTCACAGAAGCATAGTTTCGGAGATTTTTTGTTTTTGTATGTCGACCATAATGACGCCAATGTACGGTTAATGATATTTGTTGAGATTATAATGTTGCTTTGATTTCGATCATGACGTTTTGCAATTCTTCCTATGAGCATTGCTATAAAAACTCAAAAATTTATATTATCAATGTTTTTATTTGCATTTTCAGTATTCTGGCGTTTCTTAAAAAGACTGTACCCAGTTAAATAGGTACTAAAATTAAGAAACTAACTAACCGGAAATTTTTCAATGTAGTCAGTGAGGTTTGGCCATGTTGCGGAATTTCATTAAAACTAATTATAACTGGTAGATAGTAGAGTTTTTTAATTTTTGTCTTAAAAAATATTAGTTTATATTACCACATTATATATATATGTACTTAAATATGTAAATGTGTAAATGTGTTATGTATGTATATATACTTTATATATGTAAGTACATATAAATGTAAATATATATATATATATATACATATATATTCATTATTATTATATATATGTATTGATTTTCGGTTTGTGCAAAATGTGGTTACAGATTGAACAACACGTTTTTAGAGTTGTTATATATATATATATATGACCCCTCACAACAAGTCCTTTTGTATGATATGTCACACGATATATTTTGCATTTTTATTTATTTTTGTATTTGTCCCCAAATGTGACCTCTATATTCAAAAATACATGTGTATCAGATTGGCTGTGACTGACGGACGGACAGACAGACTGAAAGACAGACAGAGAGACATACGAGTGATCCTAAAAAGGTTCTGTATTTTCCTTTTGAGGTACGAATCCTTAAAAATAGTCTGTTTGGCTGAGCCCTGCACGTTTTCCACGATCTATCTCAAAAACGGTTAAGCATGATTACATCTTTTTTCGAAAAGACTTAAAAAATATATGTCCTGCAATTTTGGTATAGACGCCAATGTCATCAAAAGCTTTGGAAGCGAGACTTTGCTTAAAACCGAATCTTATGACCTTTGACCTTGAATATATTAAGAGGTGTCCACGACTTTTGAGACAACTTTAGAATGCCAAAATATAGGTTTAAATACAAGTTTACAGCTTATTATCTGCTATGCCAAGGTCAAACCCTAAAGATACTGGAGTACTGGACTAATATCTACATTATTATAAGGCTATAAGCCAACATTCTTAAATCGTCTGTCCAGAATGCCCTATTCGAAGAAATTCATAATAGTGATTGTGCATTTTCGAAAAAAAATAGAGTGCCCGCACGACAATCCTCACAAAATAGTGGTCTGCTCAACCTTCTTTTGATTTTTGAATTCGGTTAAAAAATCTTTATTATTTACAAGAATCAATATTATTGAAAAAAATCATTATTATTTACTAAGTCGCCATTATTGTCGACGAGCTTCATTATGAAAACCATAGTTGATTACAATAATGATGTCAACAACAATGACTATTAGGAAAAAACATGTCAAAACTCGCTCAAATACTTGCCAAATGAGACTTACCTCAAATTTAAGTAAATCGTACGAAATTTGTCACAAAATGACACACATTTAATAATTTTAATAAGTACTTTCGAAATAATGTTGAAATACATGAATGACGCTATTCGTGACACGATGGAGAGCCTGGACACAATTACTTCCATTACTACGCAACGCGAAGATATAGCTTGTAGGCAATTCACGGACGGATGGACGGATTTCAACAATAAACTACCATAGATCCTCTTACCTTGTGAACGCTCAGGGAGTACCACAAGGTAGCGTACTGGGGCCACTACTATTTCTATTATATATTAATGATTTGCCCGATATAATGACTCATAAATGTACTCTTTTCGCAGACGACTTATCAATTTTAGTGACATGTAATGATATAAATAGTTATAACGATGACATAAATAATACAATTAAATTAGTTATAGGATGATGGGTCAAAGAGCGGATGTTTTATTCGACAAATGCCCTCTTTAACATGAAGTCAACGTAATGTACTTATATAATAATTATTATGTGGCCTAAAATGTTGGTATCTGTGGGCGTAACCTAACAATACATATTATAGTTTTAAGATTATTTTGCATGCTAGTATATAGCTAAATATGTCTTTGCATCGAAATTGTTTCAAACTTTACCAGCTTTTGTACCATATTTATGCAAATAAAGGAACTTTGACTTTGACTTTGATGAAGAGCTGTGTGCAGCTGGTAGACAAGGCATCCTTCTCACTCTTACACACATTTCTTAGACATGGCATTGGACGTAAGCAACGTGGCGTCATTATTGTAAATATTCGTATCATTTTTTTAACTCATAAATTTCAGCTATTTTGTAATTGTAATATTACCATTTTCATTACCCCTTTGAAGCTTACTTATTTGTGTATGATCTGGACTGTACCTTGATTTTTTAATGTTATTGTTTAATTGAATACTTTCTAAAATCTAAACGTAGGTCGTGTTGCGACACGAGGAATTATAGCGTTCAGCACAATATAAGGCGTTTTTTTTTTAAACAACGGAATGTCAATTTTATGTCACTGCTCCACTCGCAACAGTTAATAAGAAATCTAAAGGCATCAAATACTGAAGTGATTTCGTCTTTATATAAACATACATGACGCGGACACCTTTTTTCATACTGCTGATTATTCACCCGGACACCCTGTATAACTAGAAACATTATCATGGTATCTTGTAATGAATATACAAAGGAACCATGTGCAGCAGATGTGCATTTGTTACGAATTTTTAGATTTTCTTTCGGACGTAAACAATAGTGCTTCCAAAATCAAAATAGATAAGTAAACTATCGATATTTTGATTGAGTGAATGAGTAAATATGTGTATGGGTATGTGTTTAAATATCAAACATAACATTTAAAGTTAAAAGAGCTATACCGAACTGTTAAAAGGCCGATGTTTCAAATGTCGAATGTCTTTGTTGGGTATGTATTTATTCGAAAATCGAACATTAAAAGTAGTTTACGTGACGGTTGCGTAATGCTAATTACGCAGAGTTTCGTACAATACTTTATCTACACATATATCATAAGTACTCTAAGATGGGTTCAGAAGCCGAAAGGCAAATGACCAGCATTACCTACCGTACCTGTGGTTGTAGGTGACAGCGATGACAGCTGTAACGTAATTTTGAAATTACGTTATCGAATATTGTAAGGTAATGAGATTCAAATTTGGAACATCTTCAAACTTAACAGCTGTCATCGCCTACGGGGCAAATGCTGGTCATTGCCTACGGGTTTTGAACGCATAATTGATAGTCTAAGCTCCTATTGCATTAAACCTTATCTCACACGGTGGCAGATCCGACATATACTACAGCAATAGATAATACTTAGGAACACTGGATTATAGTGGGTTGCGGTCGCATAGCCTGGAAAAACATTATTTTTTGTTCATCCTCATACCGCTATTTTAACTGAAAATTACATTATGAGGTGGCAGAACGAAACGTTTACCAAAATCTACGCATTGCGCTTCGTATTTGTTATTTGTTGTGGTCATTTCTCATTTGTATCTTAAAAGATGGGAAAGGTAATGTTGCCGTTTAGGTTCAAGGCTCACTAAAGGCTAAACCCAACAAATAGTTAAGATCTACGTACAGTCATGCTGCATTTTATAAAAATATTATGAAGAAATAATGTGAAATCATTCATCCCTCAGTATCTTCCTTTATGCATTGAAATATGCGAAAATTCATGCAGATGTTTTGATTCATGGTAACTGTGGTCTATTCTCACTAGTCTGGCTGTTTTGTTTTCAAATATTGTAACAATTATTTAGTTAAGTGTAATATAAGGTTAAAATTTATATACTTCTTGGCTGTTTCTGCTTTAGAGAACAGGAAAATGTATTAAGTCTCTTAGATTAAAGGAGTGTTTACCAAAACGATGACCTTATATTACGTCTCACTTATTTTAATATCAAAATGGTAGAGAGAGAAAAACACTCCTATTGTATTTTTTATTTCATTTTCAAAAAAACATTTATTGCCACCTACATAAACACATTACAGGTACATTACATTACATTACAGTTCAAGACATTCAGAAAAATAAACTAAATTATACCATACAGGCATTTTACAATCCACCTATCTCACAATCATAATCCAAGCATTAAAAATAAAAACAATACAAAACAAAAAATACACTCTATAGAGACGGAACATTGAGGGCTTGTTTACGGAGACGCGGAGCGTCGCGCGTGGCGTGCGGCTTGGCGTTGCGCGGCGCGTCGGGCGTTTTTTCCGTTTACAGAGAGGCGGCACGTGCAGCGGACCGCGTCATCTCACGCGCAAACACAAACATATGGCAATGTACGGTGTTGTTTATAAAGGGGGCGTCATGCGGGGCGTGATGCGGGGCGTAGAGAGTAGCGGTGTCCGCTACATCTGCGGCGGACTCTCGAGCGTGTAGCGGAGCGCGCGGCGGAGCACAAGACTGTCAGAAGGTTCCACCGCGGGCCCCGCTGCGGGCGCAGTGGCGGGAACCGCGTTTATTGACGCGTGCGACGCTGCGTGCAACGCGGCGATGCCGTCCTCGGGCTCCGCCGCAAGTAACGCTGTATTTTAAGCAAACGCGCGTAAAACCGCTTCTCCGTAAAAGCTTTTATACAACGCCATATGTTTGAATTTAGTGCAGACCGCGCCGCCTAACGCTACGCGCGACGCCCCGCGTCTCCGTAAACAAGCACTTAGGTGGCAAAAGGCTCAGGCTCAGCGTGTGCCACGATTTATAAAATCGCAGCGCTAAGTTATCCCATCGGGATAACCATTCATTCCCATTTTGGATATGCAAATAATATCACTAACATGCAACGGAGTGGGATCCCTTTATTTATTTTTTTATTTTTTATTTATTTATTTAGGTTAACAAACAGTAACACAATTTAGGCTTATGATTAAGTCGTATACAATGCAAACAAGTTATGTTATTGTGCCACCAACACCGTTAACCACAGATTACTAAAGAAAACAAAAGTTATTAGAAGTCGTACTTCTAATTATGATATGGTGGGATATCGTAATTTCTTAAATTTAAACTAAAACTAGTACAGTCAAAGGCACCAACATCCATACATCCATCGCGTCAAATGTATGTATTCACGAACCTTATTATAAGCGGCATAAAGATGCGTAGATATTTATGACCTCGACCTTACATACATCACCCGATGAGTTCCCAAAATAGACTTAAAACTAGATGTGACATTGCTTCAGTATTTTCATAACTTCTTTTTTAAATTTTCCTTTGCGTGTAGACATTATATCAACTGGCATAAAGTATTTATTGTATGTGTCTACAAGTCGATAAAGTGGTGACCGTTTAACAGCATTCGTGCGACAGGTGGTAACTGCAAAAACGCGACATTGCTTACGACAGTGCGTCCTATGTGGGACCCTATAACATAGTTTATTAGTGAGGGCAGTACAGTCGTATCCATTTTGACAAAGGTCATATAGCAACATTGTATCCAGATACATACGTCTAGACTTAAGAGTGATTAAATCATATTTACGTAATAATTTATTATATGGCAATTTACTACGGTTACATTTGTAATTTATAAAGCGTAAAAATTTTGACTGAACTATTTCAACTGCTTTAATGTACTTATTATAAAAAGGATTCCATACGGGTACAGCGTACTCCAATTGAGAGCGAATAAGTGACTTATAAATATAAATAAAAGTTGAGGGTCGGGTGAACTCAGCACACGAGCGCACGGTGAATCCATACATCTTAAAAGCTTTGCTCACGACATTATCTATATGTGTATTTAGATGCAATTTAGTATCAAGGACGATTCCAAGGTCTTTTATAGAGTTAACAGTATCTAAGGAGACTCCACATAACTTATAATCATAATGCTTAACGTTTTGCTTTTTTGTAAAACTCATCAATTTGCACTTGTTTATATTTAAGTTTAATCTATTTTTGACACAGTAATTGGAAAATCTATCTAAGTCTTTTTGAAATTTGAAGCAGTCATCAATATTTTCTATCGTATGAAATATTTTTAAGTCATCTGCGTACAAAAGAAAATTACAAAAGTTAAAACAAGAGCAAATGTCATTAATAAACATTATGAATAAAAGAGGACCTAGGATTGATCCCTGAGGGACTCCTGAGCTGACAGAAACAAAGTCGGACTCGTGACCATTGATGACAACTTTCTGAGTACGATTGGTGACATAAGAATTAAACCATCGCCACAAATTTCCCCTTATACCATTAAAGGCAAGTTTTTCTAACAATATTTTGTGGTCTACCCTGTCAAAGGCCTTCTGGAAGTCGGTATATATACTATCGGTCTGTTTACAAGCATCCAAACTTTCAAAAAGATAAGTAGTATAAATTAATAAATTGGTCGTCGTGGAGCGTCTTTGAACGAAGCCATGCTGTTGTTTAGTAATAATGTTATGGAGCGATGGGTAAATTTTATTGTGGACAAGTTTTTCAAAAACCTTCGCCAGAGTGGGTAAAATAGAAATAGGGCGGTAGTTTTCAACGTTATTTTTGGGACCGCCTTTGTGAACGGGAACTATGCGTGCGGCTTTCCAGATTTTGGGGAAAACGCCTTCGCGTAAACATTGATTAAAGACGTAATGAAGCGGCCGAGACAGCGAGGTACTTGTTGATTTTAGGAATATTGGGGGAACATTATCGAGACCGCAGCCTTTATAAATATCAAGAGCACGGAGTTCTTTACTTACGTCATTTTCAGTTAAATATACATTACTAATAATTAAATCAGATTCATGATTAGTATCGGGGATGCTGTTTACATTTAAATTAATGTCTAAGGTTGATGGTTCAAATACCGAGTGAAAAAAGTTTGAAAATAAATTACAAATTTCAACAGGCTCGTTAACCGTTTTGTCCCTGGCAAACATACTATTAGGGATACACGCCTTGTTTTTACGACTATTTATGTAATACCAGAAGTTCTTTATGTTATTACAGATACTATTTTCTACTGCTTTTATGTAGCTGCTGTAACATTTGTGCGACTCCATTTTAAATCTTTCCCTTAATATACAAAAAACGTGATAATCTGAGATATTTTGGTATTTTTTCCATTTGATCCAACTTCTATTTTTATCTTTAAAAATATGTATTAGTGCCGGTGAGAACCAGACCGGGAATGCCGAGCATCTTAAAATATTTGTAGGTGTATATTTTTTTATAATGTCGAAAATGATTTCATACAGTGCGGATACTGCATCCTCGGCATTTTTTTGGTGGAATACCGTATCCCAGTCAATGTTTATCAAATCGGTGTTTATCTGTGTATAATCGGCCTTATAAAAGTTATATTATTTTTGGGGACTTATGTTTAAGGATTTCAAGTGGTTATTTACAGGCACAAAAACATGGAAAGGCGGATGATAGTCGTCTTGAGAAACTAATGGTGTGGTGACTAAAGCCGGTTTACAATTATTAATTTTGGTGATAAACAAATCTAATATACGGTCGTGTGCATTTCTAAACCTATTTACCTGTAAACAATTGAATAGCGACATAAAATTAATGACACATTTATTGGATAAACAATAATCACTACGAATAATGGGCTCTAAATATGTGTGACCTTCGTGCCATTCTAGGGTCGGAAGGTTAAAGTCACCTACAATAACGAATTCATTAATGTCGGGTGATTGCATAATGTAAGTCAAGTAGTTAAAATACGAATCGTATACTTCCGGAGTTAAATTAGGTGGTATATAAGCAGCAGCTAAAACAAAACAGTAGTTGCGCGAACGCAGCTCGATTAATAGCCAGTCGACGATAGCAGCGGGCGCGGCGGGCGCGCCGGCGGCGGCGCGGCGCGGGGCCGCGGCCAGCTCGCGCCTCGCCGCCACTAGCACGCCGCCGCCGTCCCGCCGCCCGCAGCCCGCTCGGTCCCGGTCACATCTAAACACTCGGTATCTCGAATCTATAAACTCATTATCATCAACGCCACAGTGCAACCACGTTTCCGTCAAAATAATAATATCGTAATTACCACACATAATATTCATATAAAGACCCTGCAATTTGGTTCTGAGCCCCCGACAGTTTTGGTAATAAACAGACAGTATACTCTTATCCATTAAAAAAGATATTATTTACCATGAGAAGATTAATATAAAGAATAATTATATATTTATGTAACAGCTGTACGCGCATGGAACTTAAAAGTATCAGTAAATTAACAAATATTGCCATTTCCTTACTCACAATGCAATCAAAACTAAAACTAGAACTACCCCGTGCTGTCGTTTTAATAAAATTAGGAAAACGGTTACCCGGTCTCGTTATGCATTTTACAAGTTGGTTACTAACAAAAATGTAGACGTTGCATACATATAAAGAAATCATAGTCAATAAAGACCTGAGTATGTTTAAATTACGTTTGTTAATCGCAATTACACCACTAACCTTTACATTTATAAATGATAGTAAGCTATATGAATTTAGCACCAATCTCGTCAGGCGAACGAATTGCAAAAATAGCCGAAGTGTCCATCTTGCGGGCCAGTATGGTTCCGTGTTTAACCCATACGTATTTGAAGCCGGTGTTTTTTGCCGCTTCGCGACACTGTCGAAACAACTGCTTGTTTTTTAAAGTCAAATGTTCATTAATATAGATAGTACGTGGTGAACCACTTATTGAAAGCGCAGCTGAGTCCAGTCCTTTTTTGGCGCGGTAAGCAGCAATTACATTATCCCGTAGAACAGTGGTACTAAGTTTTACGATAATGTTTTTTGGGTGCGAGCTCCCCTGGTTGGCGTGGGGCACACGATGGATCGACACTATATCAGATGGGCGAATAGGGTGATTAATTGCAGAGCAAATTTGTTCAAATATATATGAGACGTTTTCACCGCGCTTCTCAGGGACATTGGAAATCTCCAGGTTACATTGCCTAGCCTGCTGTTCCATGGTCGCGATTTTGTACTCCAGCGATTGTACGACCTGGGGCAAGGCAGATACTTTTTTTTCGTTATCCTCGAATGTTTTTAATCTAATGTCGAAAGAATCTTGCCGGTCGGCCGAGTAGGTAAGAGCTTTGTCCATGTCAACGAGTCTCATGTTGGTATCCGAGAGCGTTTTGTTTATACGATCATTCTCATCGCTAAGTTTTTTTATGTTAATGTTCATATCCGCTAGGGAAGTAGAAATTTTAGTCAACTCAGTCGATAACGCCGAGGTAACCGCCGCCGATACACAGCCTTGGACGTGAGTTAATAATATTCTCCTCCCATTTCTCAAATTTTTTTTCGAAAATGGCAAACGAAACGTGTAGGTCCGGTAGTTTACGCCTTCGTGTAGTTACGTTGATGTCATCTTCTATGGACATAGGTATGTATGGGTTTGAAGAGAATCTGTTTGGCGGTGTGCGTTCTGTGCTCATTTTTTCCTTATGAGAATAATAACAAAACGGAGCGAGATGAAAAATAAGCTGCTGTCTTTTATCCTGGAGGAGGTGCGGTGAGGATACCCCGCCAACGCGGCACTCACAAGCGACGCGAGAGGGGGACAGGTGCACTTCACTCGCGAATACGACTCGTACACAAAACCTCAAGTACACGAGATTTATTTACTAATAATCATTAGCTCTAAGCACTATATTGGGATCCACTATTTTTTTAATTATTGCGATAAAATTTGTGACACCACCAGTGGCGTGCCTAGGGTTTCAGGATAGGGCAAGCCGAGATATATGATTTTGTAGTTTTTAAAGTTATTTTGGATAAATGTCTCAATTCGCTTTTTACCAAAATTACTAAAATCGTTCGTGTCTTTTTGGAAATAAAATTCATATGTCTTTTAATCGTGCCAGCTAAGTTATTTGATTTTTCATAATCAGATAGGTACCTATATTCCAAACTTTGTGTCGTTCGATAATAATATACCTACAACAGCAGCAATAAGTATTGTGTTTTTTACACTGATCTAGGTATTAAACATTAAACCGTCTTTTACTTATGCGAGAAATGAGAAATAGGTACTGAAAATCGGATATTTTATCAGCAAAGTTTAAAGAGTTTACCTTTTACTCGCCAAGCAAAATTTGTGCACACTTTAAATAATCACAATCACAAGATTCACAAGGGAATACTTCCTCCATTGCCAATCCAATTGAACAACACAACAAACAAAATACTTAGTGACCGCAGTTGACTCAAACAAAACAATTCACAACAAACAAAACAAGTAAAATTACTGAAGTAAGCAAGCAAATAAATAGAAGTGAAGTCGGCCGTCAACGCGGCTCAACACGCGCATGCGCGAATTTCGCATTTTACTCGACTCGCGTACAACTTCAGACGCATGCAGGGCTTAAAATCTCGTACTATTTGCTATATGAACCTATAAATAGTTATATCTCATTATAAGGCAGTTCTAATGCGTAAGAAAGAGATATACCGGTTAAGATAGAAGCCCGCCTGCAAGCCACCGCGTGCGAGCGGGATGACTAGCCGTGACTCAAGCGAGTTCGGGTCGTCGAAGCGCGCAGCAGTGCTGCCCGCCGTGCGGCGGCGGAGCGCGATCAAATTCGGTACTACACTGCTGTTGCATTATTTGAAAAATTTTATGAGAGCGCGAATTGAAATAGTTCGTGATCGTGACCTTTGATTTTTGATCGTTGTTATATTTGTAAGGCAAGCCCGGCTTTTGGGCTTGTATGGCAGTACCGCCACTGGACACCACCACTCACAACACAGTCGTACGATGGAATGATTTCATACCACAAAATATTATATTGGTTATTATTAGGGTTACGAATTTTGTTGGCATATCGTGGATCCAGAATCCATGGAGTCGCTATTTCCTAATTATTATAATACATGACACTTTGATTTTGACCTTCAGTATGGTCATATTTCAAAATGAACTAAATACATTTTTAGTTCGGTGATGCCATAACTACTAATTTTTGCTTGTTTGTAATGCTTTCGCAGCAGAGATATCCTCCATACCAAAACTCGCTTAAATTGGTTAAGCGGTTTAATGAATAAATGAATTTTGAAATATTAAAATACTGAAGGTCAAATTCAAAGTGATATGTATTATAATATATAGGAAATAGCGACTCCATCGATTCTAGAACCACGATATGCTACTAAAAGTCCTAACCCTAGTTATTATTTATATAAAACCAATCCGCATTCAAACGACAATATTTGAACAAAAAAACTATGTGTATCTATCTGTCTTATACGAGAAAGGCGAGCTCGCCTGAAATGAAAAGTACGGTATTGCCCACATCATGCGAATATCCCCCAAAACAAAATAGTAAATTCTTTGATAATAGGAATCGTCCTCACTTACAAGAATGATAGTAATAAATTAGCAATAAGTTAAGCGCCCACATGAGTAAACGTTATCATTAAGGTTTCTGACATTAATTACAATACCTAATTTTATTTATTTTATGCATGTACGAAAAAATTGAATTCCCCTGAAACCTCGGGGAAATAGAACGATGTTTTACTTGCAACACTGTTTTTTTTTTCGTGTTAAATACATTAATTTTAACACATAAACAATACATAACCCTGTAAAAACTAATTCCTTGTGCCTTAGTGTATATTTCAGACTTTGACAATGTAGTGTGCGATGCCACACTCACACTCTCACCAATATGTTCCGCTTATACGAGTATATTCCATGTACATGTAACATTTGAGACACAATAAACCTGACATCCAACGACTAATGTAGTGTCATTTAATCCCAACATTACATGGCGATCCTGCCAGTGCTGCCTCCGTGCGGAACTGGCGGCGCGCTGCGCCAGCCAGCACTAATGTGACTGATTAGGTTTTTTTTTATTATTGCGAAATTCATAAAGACAATTTTTGTTACTGTGCTGAATAGTTCATAGTGTGGACCTTATTTACTCGTAAATACATGCCTATTTTAGTTAAAAAGTGAAAGCAAAAATTTACGACGGTCGACATTAAACATTGGCCGAGGAAGTGAGATAAATTATAAAATTGGTCGCTGCCGGGGAGCCGGAAGTGGATAAAGTGTTGTTTTTTGGTCGGAGCCGGGAGTTGTTGGAGGCGTGATGATGGAGCAGGATCTTTCTTTAGTGAAGTGAAGTGAATTGGTTAGGTTAAAGTCATAAAAACAAGGACAACAATATAATTATTAAAATATAAATCTAAGAATTTAATACACTTTTAACAAGTTCAGTTATGTTGATGTTAAACTTATAATCGATAGGGTATTTATGCTTTAATTCTGGTAGGGATTTAAGATTAAGATGTGTAATTAATTCGTAATTAAATGCCACTTGTTGCAGAGTATATTTTTTATATATACAATCCGTTTTACAGATAATGTCAAGATTAGAATACAATGATATAGACAGAGACGTTTACACGGACATGATAATAGCAGTTGCTTTGACGAGTTAAAAATAATAAAGAAAGGTGGAATAAAAGTATGTTAGGTAGGTATGTATAGCAGGATTATGAGTTTACGTTGGGATAAAGATCGACAGATATTTTATTGGATTAATGTGGGTTTGCTGGTTTAGAAATAGATGGGATATGGAGTTACTAGGCATTATTTTTTAAAGTAATGGCTGTTTGATAAATATATTTGAGAGGACAGTAGGCTGATGAAAAGGTTTTTTTTTTATAAAGAGAAGGCATTGGTAAAGTTAGTTTTGTGCTTTATGCAGAGTGTTTGAAAAGCTAAAGTGAATAAGTATTTCAACGAGCGATTAGATTGATCACCTAAGAGTTATTGGAATTCTTATAATCTGAATCTGAATGTTTTTTTAAAGAGATGGCAAGAAATAAATATTTATTGAAGACAGGTACTATTCGTTTTCAACAGTTGCCCGAGATGCGCTGTTGAGCGAATTGATATGAATATTAATTAGCTAGGTGCACCAGGATACAAGGCAGGCACGGAATCCTTGTCATCTGATTATGATTCGGTCGAGTTACCAATTGTAAAGATACTTGGACACATGGTATAGTTATTATGAAAGGATGTGTTAAAAGAACTGCCTGTATGTGTATGTAATAAATAGTTATAACGTTGTGTGCGCGCACTTAAAATAAATATCCTTGTATCCTGAAATATGAATAAAATACAAAAAGTAAGGTCGGCCGACCAGTTAAAAAAAAGTGTAGCCTAAGTTGCACACTATATAAAGAAGTTAAAAGTATGATAGGATAGGTACTGACGTCATTAAATGAAGTAACTAAATGAGTAAAATGAATAATTGAATGACTTGCGCAAGCCACGGATACGACAAAAGTATTGAGTACAGAAAAATAGGTATTTAGAAAGAGAAAACGGACAGTTTTAATTATAATTATTATTCAAGATGATAATTAAGATATGTTTTATTTGTTTATTTTATATTCCGTATTTGGTTTCATTAACGTAATCGATTGTTTTGATAATTTTACTTTTGTATGAACATTTATATAACTTTCTTTTATTAAATGCTTGTTTTGAGTAGGTAAAGTTTTATAACATTTAGGCACCTTATTTGTAATTTCTAAAAGGTTTAATTTTGTGTTAATCGTGTTATTTTAGATATTAGGTAAAGTGTATTGCTTTATAACGTGTTCACTGAAAAAAAAAAAAGTGTTAACCTAATTTTGCATTCATAAAAAAAAACCAAGCAGGTACGTTGATTTGTATTATAGAAAAGTGATTATTTTTGTTAATTACCTATTGTAATATTTTAGTAAATATCATATTTCACGATATTTGAAATTTTTAAATAAAATTTGCTTATACTTTTTAAAATTCTTGATTTAGTAAAATAAAACACATGTTTTTTTTTACTCATTAAAAGGGGGGAGGTGTAGTGTGCGATTCCATGTATATGTAACATTTGAGACAATAAACCTGACATCCAACGACTAATGTAGTGTCATTTAAACTCTCTTTCAAACTCTTTCATCGCGAATTTCCCCAATTTTCGCAACTTGTTTTATGGTTAACGTCTGTCTGATACCTAACTAGACATAATATGACCAATAAGGGCTTGTAGGCTCTTGTGATGTGACACGGATTTGGCATGGTTACTGCGCCTCTAGTTAACATATCTCAATGCACGAGACAACAAAGCAAACGAAAATTTTTGGAAAACTGATTGATGCGCTTTGCTTGTTACTACCTACCCTACCCGTAAAGCTATTCTTTGTACGCGCAGTGGCCTTGAACGGGGCTGTGGACGATGTGAGAGTGACACGGCATGTCATGCATATGCATTCGCTCCTTTGTACCAAGCGACGTGAAGCGACACTATGAGCCTTATTTTCCTCACACACCGCCATATTTAAAATAATTTATTTTAAGACCTTCAATAGGTAAAAAACTTAAATAAAGCTCCCCTTGCATGTAGTTGTCTACAAATCTTATATCGAATTTACGTCAAATTTCAAATATAGAATGTCGAACGGTCTATACAGATGTGTTACTCTACATTCAAAAGGAGCTTTCCTTAAGTTTTCTACCTATACTTACTTAGTACTTAGTTTAGTTCTTATAAAACAAAATATGCATGCGCTATATAATGTCTTCCTTCAAAAGATAACAAAAAATCTACTATATTTTTCATAAAACCTTGATCCAAAACGGTAACATTACTTTTCCCATATTTTAAAATACCAGTGACAAATTACCACAACTGGCTCATTTACCCTATTATTTTAACACATATGAAGCGCAATACTTTCGATGCGTAGATTTTAACTAAATATCACTGTTTGTAATAAAATATTCCTTGAATATTGCATATATACATGGACTTCTCGTCGTTCCAAGATAATAAACCTTGATTGATTGAGGTGGCTGACCAGAAAAACTGGCAAGCTGATGGCATGCAACCCTATATATATATATATATATATATTAATGAATGGCTCGCCAAGGGCTATCGATCTGCGTCGGTTTCGTCGAGCCACCAGATGAGGTAATTGACCCCATATTTTGGCCTCATGAATCATGGCTGACCTTGAAACCTGCCAGGGATGGGGCTGGAAACCTATGCGGGTCGTGATCACCAAAGGTTTAGGAGCTTAGACTAAGAGAACGTATGATATGAGTGTAGATAAAATATTTAAAGTTTGTTGTTTTAAACGTTCAGTTCTTTCTCGGTAGTTATGTAAGCAACTTTTTAATGCACATTGCGGCATTGTGACGCGTGTTGACATTGGTTGTGTGTCGAACGAACTAATCAAAATAGCGCCTCACACCGCTGATTTACCGTTATTTACCGAGAAGTTTTTTTTACTTTCTTGAAAGTATCGGCTAAACTAATCAATAATCGAGATGCTAAGTTCTGTGTTTTTTTTTGTTAAAAACTAGTATTTTCGGCCCTTTCAATTCAGGATGGCGGCTAACGCTGTGACCCCTCGAGGTCGAAAACATTTTACTAGCCTATACTTAAGCAATACAAATTAAAACATTTTCTACACCACCTTTTGTAGGGTAAAGCCTCTTTTTTGCCCCACTGATTGGATTATTATGTGACTCACCATCTCCGTCGCTCAGGTCGGACTCGTAGGAAAAGCTGTGCCGGGCGCGCTCGCAGGTGTCTTCGCTCGCGCCGCGAAGCGACCCCGCCGACCCGGTGCGCTTGTGAGCTGCCATTGTAACACTGCTATTTATTTATTTTCCTTAGATCTCTTTTGTTTCAATCTTGGTATGGTCATGCATGTGACGATAAACTCATGCCACTTGTGATCAACATGCTTAATTACACAATAAATAAAATCATGTAACGTGAAATGGACGTACCTAATAATAATTAAATGCAAAATTGATAGGTAAACACTTAGAGCGGCCACATACATACGGAATGGAATTCCGTTTCGGAATATCGATTCGGAATCTGAATGCAGCTAATCCATACAAATCAATGACCCTACCACACACGTACAGTAGTTTTCAGTTCGGTTTTTTTTTCGATTCAGAATTCCGAATGATGGCCTGTGCGTTCGGAATTCCGAACGGAAAAAAACCGTTCCGAAAGCAAGTCTTACATACATTTTGTATGGGTCGCATCACACAATCGTAAATTCCGTTCTGACGCCGATCAGTCTGCGCCAGACGACTTTATTTTTTATGCAATAAGGTCCATTTTGACTAGCCTAAATTTTAATACAGACTTTTAAAAAAATCATATTTTTTTCAAAACTATAATTTTCGGCTAAATGAACCATAAGGTCTCACCATAACGGTTCCTTTTTTACCATTCTGGTACGGAACCCTTAAAATATAATCAACATAAATAATAATAATAGTACATAACTGCAAAGAGCAGTAAGTGAGCCATCCTGGACGAGTGTGAGTTAAGAGGCCGAGCCGCGAGGCGAGGCCTTTTATACATACGAGTGCAGGATGGCTCTTAATGGTCGAAGCATGTATAGTGCTTTTCTCAAAAATAGAACAAATATAATGATTAAAAAAAAGTTGCAAAAATTAAACTTGTAAAATATTCATGACCACATGCGCACAACCCTCAGGGTGCTAGTCCGACTCGCGTTTAGACGTTTTTAACTGACTTCAAAAAAAGGAGGAGGTTCTCAATTCGTCTGTTTTTTTTTTTAATGTTTGTTACCTCAGAACTTTCCACTGGGTGAACCGATTTTGAAGATTATTTTTTTATTTGAAAGCTGGTGCTTCCAGATTGGTCCCATTTTTTTCAAAATGAAGATCTGATGGTGGAATCCATGAGGAATCGACGGAACTCTTCAAAATTTATAGGAACACCTATAGCGATTTTGGTATTTTTCATTGTAACTCGTGTATTTGGTCTAGGTGAAGTGGAACTGATGATGAAGACCACAGATGGCCACCGGAACTCCTAAACGGTATATATTTCGAGGGTGGCGACAAGATAGTTGAGCGACTATGACGAAGCATATTTAGGTTTAAATATATGACTATGACTTTCCCACGGCGTTGCTTGCGGCGAGATTGAAATGTTCTATTGTTTCTTGAGAAATGGGAGAAAAATGGTAGAATAACAGCATAATTATGATCACTAAAAAGTATAAAATAAAAAAAAAGTTTAAAAAACAAAAATCCGCCTTCAAAAAGCAAAAAATAACTTCTTTAAAATGGTAGGTAAATAGGTCAGTCCAACTGAAGTCGGCGTCCAACAATATTTTAACGAAAAGCAGACTTCAGTTGGACTGACCTATTTACCTACCATTTTAAAGAAGTTATTTTTTGCTTTTTGAAGGCGGGTTTTTGTTTTTTTAAACTTTTATTTTATTTTAATTAATTTAAACGATTCACAAAATGTGAAACTCGTCAGAACGATCGCCATGTACTAGGCGCGCATAAAACAGAGATGGTGCAAGTGACGTTCTCGTAAATAAAGAGAAATCGCGCGATGGCTGCTCTGAACGAGAACTGCTTTTGGTTTATGATGCCTTGGTACTTTTGTGGGGAAATTGTTTTACGAGGGCTGCCTTTTAAGTTCTGTCGTTTGCAAAACTCCCGTGATTATTAAAAAAAAAACTACTATCATCTTAAAATATTTGAATTTAGAATTCAAAAACAAAAGAATGTCTCGAGATCGGCCGATTCGTTTTAGTGCAGCGTCGGTTCAAAGTTGACAAGTTGGTTGTGAAAATGGAAATTTCGAAGGAAAATTTACGTGCGATAATATTTTACAACTTTAAAAGGGGTTTAACGCGTCTTCAGTGCTTTGAAGAGCTGACTACGGTTGTTAAAAATGAAGCACCATGCATCCGGACTGTGGAACGTTGGTATTTGGAATTTCAACGTAGTTGCTCTAGTCTTTGTGATAGGCATCGTGAAGGCCGACCAAAAACAGCTGTAACCCAGGAAAACATTGATGCTGTACGGCAACTGATCGTCGAAGATCGCCATGCGACATACCGCGAGATAGAAGCTTCATTAAGCATTTCAGGGACCAGTGTTTAAAATATATTGCATGATCACTTAGGTGTAAAAAAATTGATCTCACGCGGGATACCACATTTACTTAGTGAAGACCAAAAAACGGCTCGCGTTAGATGGTGCAGCAAAACTCTGCGGCAATTCAACCGAGGAGACTCTAAACACGTTTATGACATTATCAGTGGTGACGAATCTTGGATATATGCCTACGATCCGGATTTTAAACAGCAGTCGACTGTTTGGGTGTTTCAAGATGAGCCAAAACCGACCAAAGTAATACGCTCACGGAGCACTTCGAAAAAAATGGTCGCCACGTTTGTAGCGAAAAGTGGCCACGTTGCGACCATCGTGCTCGAAGATCGTAAAACAGTTAATGCTGACTGGTATACCACTGTTTGTTTACCAGAAGTTATCGGCGAGTTCCGAAAAAATAACCCAAGACGTCGTATAGTACTGCACCACGATAATGCTAGCTCGCACACCGCCCGGCAGACAATTGCGTTTTTAAAAGAACAAAACGTCGAAAATTTGGATCACCCGCCGTACAGTCCAAACTTAAGCCCTAATGACTTCTTCACTTTTCCAAAAATCAAGCAACGACTTCGTGGTCAACGGTACCGGACGCCTGAAGAAGCGCTTGAGGCATACAAAACGGCCATTTTGGAGACCCCGACTTCGGAATGGAATAAGTGTTTCGAAAACTGGTTCGATCGAATGAAAAAGTGTATTACATATCACGGTGATTACTTTGAAAAACCATAAATACCATTTAACACTTAAATTCGTCTCGTACGCGTACTTTTTTATTTATTAACTTTATGTTCTAGTATCAAACTGCCAACTAGAGCTGAATGTTCAGCTTTTCATGTAGTTAAATATGAGTATTTTAAATAAACAGCAATTCAAATTGTTTCATTTAAATAATGGTGCTCTTTGCAGAAATCTTAATGGAGTCAAAATTGTTTTCAGTTTCATATATTTTTTGTGCCATGTGACCTTTTCTTGTCTCTTCTAGTGTAGTGTAGTCTTTTTGGAGGCTGTCACAGGTCTGTACCGATAGTTCCAAATTTAAATAACATGATATCAAATCAAATCATCAAATGAAATCAATTTTATTTCAGACAATGTACGTACAGTCCATACTTACACTAACAACAACACAAACATAACATAAACTAAACTAAAATTGAAGTTATACATCGCAATGAGAATGTCAATTAATAAAATAAAATAAATAAAATATACAATTTGCTTAAATCAGTGTCATCCAGTAAAAATACACTTCGTGTTTAAATGTATCATACGGCAGTGATTTAAATACAAACTATCAAACCTGTCAGCAATCATACCCAAGACGCTGTTGGCGCTGATCCGGACCCTGCGCGCCAGAGACGTACATCGCTTGCGCATCGTGGCGTAGAAGCAGTCTACCCGCGCATCCGCGAACATCCCTGACGGACAGGGCAGCCCCATCAGCACCCTGAACGCGTTGTTGAATTGAACTCGAAGCTCATTAAATTGCCTTCGCGTGAAATCTGCCCATAGGCCACTCGTGTATAAAGGCGTGCAGTAGGCTCTGAACAGAGTTACCTTTACCGCAGCGGAGCACTTCGCAAACCTACGGGCGATCATATTTGCTCTCACTGACAATGCTCGTCGCTCCCGTTCAATATCTGTATCATCCTTAAGGTCAGACGTCACCAGATGCCCTAGATATTTAAATTGTGTCACTACTTCCAGCTCTACACCGTTCAGTTTAATAAGTGGCACATCCGGTGCGGCCCTCTTTCTGACTTTAAATACCATGCACTGGCTCTTGCTGACATTGTACATTAACCCATGGCTAAGAGCGTAATTTTCACATATATCAGTTACTCCAACCGATACACAGACGCACTCAGCAGCAACATGCCGTCTGCATAACTGATGTTGTTGACGCCAATTTCGTCAATATGGCAGCCAACATGGGTGCTACTGAGCTCGGCTATTAACGCATTAATGTATAGATTGAAGAGCTTTGGCGAGGTCAACCCCCCTTGCCTCACCCCGCATTTCAGCCTGTACGAGGGGCACATCGAAATGATCGGGAATTAAAAAAACTACAAGTACTTTATACTTAAATTATATTTCATTGTTATTCGAAGTATTCTTCCTTGCAATTAATGTACTTTTGCATTCTTTCGAACCAGTTATTAAAGGAGTAACTCGACTCTGAAGTGGACGTTTCCAAAATGACCGATTTATACGCTTGTGCCGCTTCTGGGTCTTGAAATCGTTGACCACGTAACAAATCCTTAATTTATAGGAATGTAAAAAAATCGTTAGAGCTCAAGTCAGGACTATATGGAGGCCGAGACATTAACTCTACGTTTTCCTGGTTCAAAAACTTTTTTGTTTTCGAGCGGTATGGAAGCTCACATTGTCGTGGTGTAAGAGGATGCGGCGTGTACCATTACCTCTACAGAGTTCAGTCATCGTTTCTGGCAAACAAACCGAAGTTTACCAATCGGCGGTAATCGTTCTATGTTCCTGTAAAGGAATTGTGGCCACATGTCCTTTTTTGGAATCAAACGGAGCGATCATTTTCTTCGGTACGCTACGGGAACACACCACTTTCGTTGGCTTCACCTCGCTTTCGAGGACCCAAACTGCCGACTGATATTTTCTTTCAGGTTTATAAGAATAAATCCATAATTCGTCACCTAAGACGATGTTATAGACAGGTTTTTTCCCTCCATCGAAGCGTTTCAGAGTAGACCGACACCTCTCAACACGAGCCGCCTTTTGCTCTTCAGACAAATTGTGGGGTACCCAGCGGGAAATTAACTTTCCGACGCCCAACTCATTATGCAAAATATTTTAAATTGCAGTCATTCCAATCCCTATGAAAGCGTGAATCTGTTCGTATGTCACATGTCGCTCATCTTGTAGAATTTTTTGCGCAGCCGTCACGTTTTCAGGCGTTACTGCTGTTTTTGGTCGACTACTAGAATGTACGGTGCTGAGAGAGCCACGACGTCGTCGAAACTCCCAATACCAGCGATAAATAGTCGTTTGGCTTGGTGCTTTCACATTATATATGGAAACAAGCTCACCGAGATATTCATCTTGAGATAACCCTCGACGAAAGTTGTGAAAATTATGGCACGGAAATTTTCACGCCTGAGCTTCATTTTGCCTATCGTCTTTTCAAATTGAAACTGGCATTACGAAAAAAAACGAGCTTTTTTTAAAATTGTATAAATGTCATTATGGTGGCCAGTACTCACGTAACAAAAAAGGTTTTATGCTAAGTCAATCCCAAGTACTCAATTCCCGATCATTTCGGTGTGGCCCTCGTATGAATTAGAAAAAGCTCCCGCCCACTTTACCATATTAAGCTGATTCTGGTATTAAAATCTGAGAATGCAGTTGATTTCATACGGCATGTTGATATCTTTAAGTTTTTGCCAAAGAATATCGTAAGAAATGGTATCAAATGCCTTTGACAAATCCAGGTAACATGCATATACCGGAGTGTGACGTTCGGTATAGTACCTGACAGTCTGCTTTAACGCCAAGATTGCACTCTCCGTCGATAGGCCTGGTTTGAACCCAAATTGATTATCGTGGAGTTCGATACATTGATCGATCTGGGCGTTTAACAAACTGTCAAACACTTTACCAACAATCGTGGCCAAAGAAATTGGTCTGTAATTGTGTCTATCACTAATATCAGCTGTGCCACAAGTGCAGGATACATGTTATTTGGGATTTCATTTTGACTCTGGTTTGAAGTGGGGTAAACATATTGATGTGTTGTCGGGTAAGTTGGCGCGGGCAGCTTTTGCTCTGTCTCGGCTCGCCCCTATACTATCGCCGGAGAATCTCCGCATGGCTTACTATGCGTATGTATATTCCATTCTATCATACGGAATTGATTTCTGTGGTGTTGCTGCTGATAGGGACAGAGTGTTTGTATTGCAGAAGAGGGCCGTGAGAATTTTAGCTAAAATCCCTCCTTTTTCTACAACCAAGGAGCACTTTATAAGGCTTAAAATACTCACGGTTCCAAGTCTGTACATCCTCGAGGTAGCCAAGTACATGTGGACGCATAAAAATGAGTTCAGGGCACGCCGCCCCGATCAGAGGCGAACTTGTAGGGACATAAACCCTGTGTTGGTCCGTTTGGCGCGCACTTCAAATGCGTTGCGGGCGGTAGGTGTTCGTATTTATAATAAATTGAGCCTGGACATTAAGAATGCACCTTCTTATGATTTGTATGTCAGTAGGTTAAAAGTGTTTCTAACTGAAAAAGTGTTTTATAGTGTTAAGGACTTTTATGGGTGATTGATAATTTTATTTTTGATTAAGTGTTTTTTAATGTGATCTTTTTATTTTTATTTTATTAATGTATTTATTTTTTGTTATAATAATGACTTGTGTTTTTTGACATTAAATGATTTGACTTTGACTTTGACTTATCACCTGTTTTATTCTTTGTAATTGGTATCACAACAGTCTTCATCATTTCTGCTGGTATATACGAGTGATTGACACAAAAAGTATACAGCAACGCGAGTACTCGGGGCAAATGAGGCCCGCCATGTCTGAGGTGCTCAACGCTAAGTCCGTCGTGACCCGGAGATTTACCTCTCGACATAGATTTAATGACCTTGGCAACCTCTTTAGCTGTAAACCTAGTACAACACTCCGTGTCACGCTGGCCCGCATCGAACACCCCAACCCGCTGTGCTGGCCCCAGTGGTGATTCCACAGTAAAGCTACGCTTAAACATTTCCGCTATACATTTCGGATCACTGAGTCCCTCACTGGGAGTCCTGGCTTACATTTTAGCTTATTGGTGCTTTTCCAGAAGTTCCTAAAATCTTGCCTGGAATGGTGATTCGCAATTATGTCAAACTTAATTTGCTCTTCGTGTCTTTGACACCATTTCAGACGAGACCCCGTACCATAGCCAAAGTTTAAATTTACTGCGAGCCGTTTCATGAACCTCCCTTACATGTTTAATCCAACCTATTATCTGCTTGTTCTTATTAGCACGCTTGCGTGATTTACCTAATGAGGCAACCTGAGATAAAACACATATTATATCACTGTATAACTTATCAATAACAACTCTGTGACTCACTTCATTACACATCCGATAAAAACACATACGCAATTCGTCAGGAAAATCGATTAGTTTTAACCTATTTTGGCATTCTATACCATACCTATCGATTTGTTCAGGCTCACGATTACCCCTTATCACTTGGTTATTCGAGGACGTGAGACCATTATTACATATTTTTGGTTTAATCAAAAGTAGATTACACTCTATAACCAACGGGAAATGATCCGACCACGAAACTCCGTACTTCACATACACACTCGCAACCAAACTCACGGCCGACCTAGTGGTGAGACAGTGATCGAGCCAACTAGTCGACGCATGCGCTTCGCTCACGAATGTGTAGGTGTGAGAATCTACTCCTAACCATTCAACATCCGCACAGACCCAGTCCTGGTCTGTCCAAAAATACTTTAGCTCGTCATAAAAAAGTTCTCCAGGATTAGCATTGAGATCGCCAAGTATGAAAACGGATTCGATATCCTGATTGTTCACAGTAGCACTCACCACATTGAGGCAATCCGAGAAGTCCGTCAGGTTGGCCAGCTTGTTTGTAGGCATGTAGACACTATACACTAGGAGCGACCTTTGACCTGTAACTATTTTTATGGCACATACCCGAGGATTACCGCAACCTCGCCGTACGGTCGACCACGCACCATATCTCTCGATGTATCAACTGCCGACGTTCCTATGCAGCCAAAGTCCTCGTCAATGTTGCTAAGATACGCAATCTCCTCTGGCATTAGCCATGTTTCCTGTAACGCAATGATGTCCATTGTTTTGCATAATGGGAACATAAGGGGTGTTAAACTGTCTACAGTGCGTTTTACGTTCTTACAATTAAAACTGACAAGTTTGCATAGGAAACTATTTTCCATTAGGTTTTTTAGTGGTGCCATCCTTGTCCGTTTTGATGCCTTCTATGACTCGCTGCTTAAAATGCATAAAACGTCTAAAAATAATGCCTTTTGGCCACAATGAGTCCTCCAAAAACATAGGCAGTTTGTTTTTAGCCACCCAAAATTTATATGCATTATGGTCTATTTCCAATCTCATTGCGATTTTCTCCGGTCTAATATGTATCTGTGTTCTATGGCGTACGTAGTCTATTATGTCTTGCATCGACGTCTCTTTGTGGACCTTTGTGATAAAAACAGGAACTTTGGGGTCCGGAGCTTTAAATTTTGCTTTCTCTTCCTTTGCGCATCCTGTTTTACTGAGATAACGATAAGACAATCTAGGTTTTTTTCTTTCAAACAGTTATCCACTCTTTATCCGTGTCCTGTATTCTATTGTTTACTTGCATTAATGATGCCTCATTGCAAGTTTCCTTGTTTACCACGCACAAATCCACTGCGTTCATAATAGGTGTTGTTATCGCCATCAGCTGACTGTCACCCGCTCCACTACCAAAACCGGTTTCATGTTCACTTGTCGCGGCCGCCACAGACGACGTCACAGCCCGTGCGATGGTTGCATTTGATTCACCCGAACATTGTGGGTACTCACAAAATGACCGGTCAGTCTTTAGCCTAGGTGACGATGACGATGCGTTAATTAAATTGCTGCTTTCATTACCCACGGTCATGTCGAGATGCGAGAGCCCAATGGGGCCATTGTCGTGATATCCACCGCGCTTTGTATTAACATTAATACTCCGAAAGCAATTTGGAACCGATATGTCCTGAGGAGGTGTTGGAATCGATCTCAAAATATCCACTTTTACATTCTCTAGTTGATCGGTTGTAACATACGTAGATTTAATTTCCTTTATTTCAGTCCGAACTAGCACTAACTCCTTAAGCAATTTCGTAACGTCTAAGTGGTCGAAGGTTACAGGGGGCAGTTTCTCTAAATCCTTTGCCACAAATACCGGTCTGAGCTCCGCACTAGTTCCTCTAAAAAGGGCTAATATGTCTTCTATATCACGAGTTTCTTTTCCGGCTCCTTTGCGCGTAGTTTTCCGCTTAACCGTTGGTAAAGATTCAAATAACAGTGACTTAGATCTGGCGATTTCTTCTCCTTTAAAAGCCGACAATAATATCGGGATCAAACTATCGTCATCGATGACCGATATCTTGTTCTGCACAAAGGCTAGCAACTCGTCTATCACAATATTGCACGTATTGCACTTCACAACAGACGTCATTTTTGAGCGAGATAGCTCACACCCGCGGCCGTTAACACGCACACCCGTCACGTCTGGATGCGCGCGCGCGACTGTTATGGAATGTTGCGATATGTTATGGAATTTCATACTTACTTAGTAGACACTTTTTCATTCCGAATTCAAAACCTCTCTACTTACCGGAGAATTTTGATCATTGTCTGGTATTCTTAACTTTCTGGTGACTTTTTAATGATGTAATGGCGACTTTACGTATCATTTTTGAGAAAACACATTTAATAATATTAAAAGATTCTTTCGGGATAGTATCGTAATTTGGCTCTTTTTACATAAACATAAAAATCTATAAAATCTATTGAAGATTTGCATTCGGAACGGTTTTGACTATGACTAGCTACTCTCAACTGAGGCTTGTAATTCCGAACGAAAATAAACGTACGTGTGTGATGTGTATACGGAATTCCGAATGCAGCTAATCCATACAAATCAATGATCCTACAACACACGTACAGTAGTTTTCCGTTCGGTTTTTTTACCGATTCGGAATTCCGAATGATGGCTTTTGCGTTCAGAATTCGGAACGGAAAAAAACCGTTCCGAATGCAAATCTTCAATAGATTTTATAGATTTTTATGTTTATGTAAAAAGAGCCAAATAACGATACAATCCCGAAAGAATCTTTAAATATTATTAAATGTGTTTATTATTATTTATTTACGTTAATTAAATTTTTAGGGTTCCGTACCAGAATGGTAAAAAAGGTTCATTTAGCCAAAAATGATAGATTTGGAAAAATTATCAAAAAAAAAACTGTATAAAAATTTAGGCTAGGCAAAATGGACCTTATTGCATAGATAATAAAGTCGTCCGGCGCAGTCTGAGCGGCGTTCCGAACGGAATTTACGATTGTGTGAAGCGACCCATACAAAATCTATGGAAGACTTTTTATTTATTTATTTATTTATTCATGGCTCAGAAAACAAGTTACAATCAGAAATAATGCAAATATCATGATAAAAATATATGAATCTAGACTATAACTCTAAACTATATGTGCACAAAATGATTAAAGTGTATGTAAATGTTTGATGGTTAGTGGTACTAGTTAGGTATATTATACAAGGTTAGTCAGATTTATTTTATTTGTTAGTTTTACAGAGAGGAATTATATTATATTAATTATTATTATATTCTAGTGAATTAAGTACAAAATATATTGTGAAATGGTTTTTAAAGGAGGGCAATTTACTGTTGAAAATATCCAAAGAAGAATTCTCGGTCACGGTATCATTATACAATCGGCACATTCGGAATATAGGGTTGTATTAGGCGTGGCATTTAGTTAGTGCGCGCTTTGAATTTAGTTCTAAAACTTATAAGGGAAAGAAGCAACGGGTAATCAATATAGGAGTGTATGATTTTGAAGAGACAGGCTAATTAATTGGATTTACGACGTGAGGCTAATGATGGTAGATTAATTTTTTTAAGTCTACCTGCGTACGATCGCACCTCTCTGCCCAAATGAAGTCTCCAGCAAAGAATGTTTAAGAACTTTCTCTGCAATCGTTCAATACTGTCACTATGCACTGCATAGTACGGAGACCAGATAACCGAGCCGTATTCAACGATGCTTCTCACTAGTGAAAAATAAAGATATGTGAAGGTTCGCTGGTTCTTGAAGCTCTTGGTGGAACGACAGATTAAACCGAGCATTTGGGAACTCTTTGAGATAATATGATCGTAGTGAGAGTGGAATGTTAAGCGTTCGTCAAAGTATATTCCAAGATCTTTGACAACTGACTTGCGCTGTAGGGTACAATTACCTAGTGAGTATGAAAATAAATGTTTATTCTTTATGCTAGCAAAAGAAATTACCATACATTTGTCAACATTTGTCATTCTAGTACACCACTCAGCACTTCTAGATAAATTAGACTGTAAGTTGAGGCAGTCATTAACGTCCTTAATTATGGTGTATATTTTTAGATCATCTACATATAAAAGATAGGGGCAAGATAGTTCATATACCAGCGGGCCTAGTACGGCTGCGTCTATATCGCGCGTCAAATGTGGATAAAGCATCCGTTACTCTCGTACTTATTTACGCGTCAGAAGGTGACGGATGCCTTATCCAAACTTTGTCACGCGATAAACACGGCCATATTAGGGCCCCTGGTCGTTAATAAAAATTACAAAAAGATGAGGCCCCAAATGGGACCCGTGTGGTACCCCGGATGTAATTGTTAAAGGTTTCGATAGATGCCCCTTTATGCCCACAAGCAGAATCCTATTTTTTAAGTAAGATTTTACCCATCTGAGCAAATTTCCGTGAATGGTCGTAGTCTTCTAGTTTTTAGCAGAGAATAGAGTGATTGACTTTGTCGAAGACTTTAGATAAGTCCGTATATATCGCGTCCATCTGCGCCCTTTTAGCATAAGCAGCACATAAGTAGTTTTTAAATTCTAATAAGTTGCTTACTGTGGATCTATTTGAAACGAAGCCATGTTGCAAGAGGGACAAAAATACGGAAAAGTGGGAATATAATGTGCTATAGATAGTTGACTCAAATATTTTAGCAAAGGCAGACAAAATACTGATAGGTCTGTAATTTTCACAACGGTTCCTATCGCCTGATTTATAAATAGGAATTACGTGACCTATTTCCAAAGATTAGGAAAAACGCCTGATTGAATTGATTTGTTGAATATAATACAGAGCGTTCGTCGCAACAGTGTCTAATGAAAGATGGAGGGATACCATCAGGGCCAGGTGTACCACTTGCATTCGGAACGGTTTTTTTCCGTTCGGAATTCCGAACGCACAGGCCATCATTCGGAATTCCGAATCGAATGCAAGTCTTCCATAGATTTTGTATTTTGATTTGACGACCCGCTGGCCTAGTTGGTAGTGACCCTGCCTACTAAGCTAGCGGTCCTGGGTTCAAATCCCGGTAAGGGCAGATATTTTGTGTGATGAGCACGAATATTTGTTTCCGAGTCATGGATGTTTTCTATGTATTTAAGTATATATTTCTCTATATAAGTATTTATATCGTTGTCTAGTACCCATAGTACAAGCCTAGAGCTTAGTTTGGGACTAGGTCAATGGTGGTCAAATGGTGTGTAATTGTCCCCTGATATTTATTTATTTATTTATTTTATTTGTATGGGTCGCATCAAACATTCGTAAATTCGTACGGAACGCACTCAATTTGCGTCGTCCGATCTTACATGTATATTTCGAATCTAAGTCATAAAAATATAATCAACACAAATAATAATAAAGACATATTTGTTCGATATTTTATCGTAATTTGGCTCTTTTTACATAAAATTGGAATACCAAGTTTCGTTCGGAATACCAAGCCTTAATTAATCTCATCTTGCTCCTCAAGTCCATAAGACATCATTAAAATCCTTCTTGTCCGTGCACTTGGTGAAAATACTTTTTGCAACTCACGAATCAATGAACTGTTATACCACAAATCATAATACGCAAGTCCATAGCCGAAAACGAAAAACGTAAAAGGATTCAATGGATCCGATAAAGGGTTGATAGTCTGATAAAAAGACACAGACACAACATTCCCTTACCTAATGGTCCAAAAAAAACGGTTTGGCGGTGGTCTTTAGAATAACAATTTAAATGAAAAGAAAATGTAAAGAATTGTTATCGTATCATACCGTCTAGGTAATGTGTTGCAATAACATGTTGCAGGTAATGTTACGGATTTTTTGTATTAAAACTTGCACTGGAATAAAACCGTAACAGGTTTTGCCATCAAAACTAGTATTTTGATTAATTTCAAAACTACAGTAGCTCACGTTACACAGTAAATTTTATCAATTGTGTTAAGTAACAGGTCATTACCAAATTTTCAGTTTTTTTATAAAGAAAAAAGTCTTTTTTTTAATAACTTTGCAAACAACTGAAACAAAATCTGGAAAAAATTGAGGTGATGTATTCACGAAGATCACTAAAATGCATTAACATTAAAAAGCAGGTAATAGAACTTTGCGGCTTTATTCTGCTGGGGCGGCGTTACTTACTTAGATAAAAATAATGACGTGCAAATTCTTTACCTACTCTTTTTTTCTCCTCTTCTTTTCCGCTTCAATACATTTAGGAATTTTGGAATAATTATGTTTCGGCAGGTTTATGTAGTTTTATTTCAGCACGGTCCTTAAAACAGTCTCCTTTTCCGTTATCCCTTGCAATGTTTGATTCTATAAACTTTAATAATCCGCTTTCTTTAACGATCACTGTATTAACGCCCAGTATCCTGTATGAGACCACATATAACACATTTCTTGTTTTTAACCTCCATTTTAGTCGTTCACAGCTTCATAACTTACTTTGGAAATAGAATTCATGCACGCAATTGTCGCAACTTGCACCGAATGTAAGCAAACAACACTCGCGCGTTTGGCTGGTCGGCCGGCCGATAGGTGTGCCCCGCCGCCCGCGACCGCGCTCTTCCCCGCTTACGCCCTTTACTTCGCGTGCTAGTTTTTCCCAAATACCTAAAGATTTCTTGGATAAAAATGACACAAATTATGAACAGTGTTTTGTTAACCCATAATAATCATAACAACGTAAACTCTAATAACTTGCATTTTCTTTTGCATCTTTAACAGGGTGTTAGTAAAAAAATATTAAAAATCTATAAATGCCGTGGATGAATTCGGCACAAAATATTTTGAACAAGAGATATCAGTAATCTGAAATGCGTAACACATATTTAATCTATTGTAATATTATTTTAGAGCTAGTCGGGCGAAGTGATAGGTACTGGTTAAAAATCATGATGCCAGTGGACAGAGATGACACAAAATGCCTATGTACTTTGGTTACTACTTCGTTATTATCATGAAAGTAAAATTTTCATCTAGAATATTTTTTTCGTCCAATGCTTATCGAAAAGACAAATATCTTAAGTCTACCTAAGCAAGCACCTAGGATGACACAAATTAATGTATTAGGTTCGGAAAATGATCCGGAAACAGTATGCCAAAAACAAAAAACTTTAGTATTTTTGAAAACTCAAAAGTCAGCGCCGCCGGACTAAAAATTTGCCAAGTTAAGCCGCGGCCGACAAAGAGCAGTTGAAGCTACTAAAGATCAGCTACGCCTACAGGATAGGCGTTTTCAATTTTTTTATCAGGCAGGGTTTCTTGCAGTGGGCTCCCGGAATATTAGTTGAATTAACAGTTTACGATATAAGAAAATTTATTAGCCCTTTAGGCTACACTATAATAATTTAAGCTGTATTATTTATATATTTAAACAGAATGTAGAAACGCAATCTAAACAGAAATAAAATTCACAAAATGGCGGCCCTACTGTTGACAACTTCTGTACTGACGGCTTTCCTGTAGCACTGCTCTCGCCATCTCCTCGGATAATTTGTCTAATATTAGGCCTGTGCATATCTTTACTGTCTGTCGACTGGCGTATTCTGTTGTTTTGAATGTCTGCACTTTCTGTGCACGCTGTGGTAGGAAGTTCTACTGTAATTTCAGGCGTGATGATGACCTTTGCTGGGATGGTTTCCTTTGCCCTGGTGACGCTTTTAACGTTTGAGAGCATCGGCACATTAGTTTTCTCAGCAGTAGTGCGTTTATTACGTTTGCGTTTGGGAACTGACTGTATCGTCAGCGTCGTCGGTATTGAAGCGCTTGGACTCTGGTGCCCGCTAATGGAGGTCGCGGCTGCATGAGCATCATTGGGGCCCTCTGGTTGAGTTGGAATCGGCGAACCTAGGGGCGTAAATTTGCATTGGGAGCACTTAGAACACACGAGATTGCTGCGTTGGTAAGACATATTTTCCATCCAGGTCCGAAGAGTAGAACAGAGTTCGCCTATTTGTTGTTTAAGTGGGAGCAGCTCGTTGTTCTGCGGAAGATTATTCTCTTCTGGTTTTATGGTCTCACCTTGACAGTTAAATTGGTCGCGGAGAAGAATGTTTGATTCCTGCATGGCCGCCACCTCGGTGCGCATAGATGAAACTGATTTTTCGAGCTCAATGCATTTGCTTTTCCAAGTTTGTATAACAAGTTTGTATGACAAAGTCATTTCCCGCCAAAACAACATGGCCGCCACAGCCTGTCAAAATCGGGCCGTTCATATTGGATAACCCTTTATAATCAATCATTTTAAATTATATCCAAAATTATTTTACGCGAATTAAATCAAAAGTGACAATTTATTACTCAAATGTTTCTTAATTTTAAGTTACGAAAAAGTTCCCCGTCGTTGGATATAATATTCGCAAAACATGATATTCTCAAAAATATCATATTCGCAAAACATCATATTCGCAACACATCACATTATCAAAACATCATTATAAGTATAGTAGGATTTATTTAAAATGTCGGAATCCATTTGAGAGCAAATGATCAGTGCAAAATGGAACGAAATAAATATCAAAATTATTCATTTGAATAGCGACTTTGTTTTCTAAGCTTGAAGGTACAAATTGAAATGACGGAACAAGAAACTATACTGTATCTCACTGTTGCTAACGCAACATACTACCTGGGTACCGTTCTCAATTTCAAAAAGTATTGTAGCTAATGTGCTGTCATTTCAATTTGTACCTTCGAACTTAGGAAACAAAGTCGCTATTCAAATGATTTTTTTTGTTATTTAGTTCGTTCCATTTTGCACTGATCATATGCGGTTGGAGTTTACAATAGAAACAATACCATTGTTTGAAAGATTACCTCTCAAGTGGATTCCGACATTTTAAATAAATCCTACTATATATAAGACATGTATTAGACAGTGTCGACGGAGCTCTGCTGCCGTGGAGCTCCTATTTCTGGGTGGTTTCGCCCTCCTACTGTAAATCTAACGTAACCTAAACCTACCTACGATTCTATAACCAAACCCAACTATGTATCGCAAAACATGATATTTATATCATGTTTTGCGAATATCGTGTTTTGCAAGTATGATGTTATACGTATATGATATTTTACTAGTATAATGTTATGCGAATATTATGTTTTACTAATATGATGTTTTGCGTGCGTCACAACACAAGTATCAAAGAGGAGGCATATATTCAGACAAATCATATATATCTCGTCAAATGTGACCAATATAATTAAATAGCCTATGATAAAATTAATTGCACTTTACGTTTTATTTTTAGACTTTGACTTTGACTTCGAAAATTATATCTTAACAAATGCCGACTCCGTGGATTCGAAAACCACGGTATGCTACCAAAAGTCCCAAGCCTAATCATAACTTCGTGGGATTCTTTAGGTTTCCGTCCCAAAAAGGAAGAAACTAATTTAAACGTTTCTTAAATAACAAATAGTTATTTAAGAAATAGCGGAAAATGTACCTATCATTCCAGTCTAATTTAGTCGTCTCGTTGGCCTTACTACTCGAAATATACCTATATGCACTGGTTTCGGTCGTGCGACGCAAACTGAGCGCGTTCCGTACGGAATTTACGAATGTGTGATGCGACCCGTACTAAATCTATGGAAGACTTGTATTCGGAACGGTTTTTTCTCATGCTGAATTCCGAACGCACAGGCTATCATGCGGAATCCCGAATCGGAAAAAAAAACGAACGGAAAACTACTGTGCGTGGGTATGGTATTTCAAATTATAAAACATATTCAGCAAAAGAAACAACCGGTTATCTATTTAATACGGTTCTACAGATACAGCTCTTTAAAGGTCGCGGACGGAAAACGTAAGTTTAGTGATAGGGTACGGAACACTAAAAAGTAAGTGTAGGAATATAGTGTTTTTAATCCACCAAGACGCGCCCCATCACTCAAATGAACAATTAACGGTTGCCTCAATGTACAGTTACAACACGGGATTGTTGAGCCACTTGCCACTCTACGTGAACGTATATTGGCCGAGTAATGTAAATCGGGTTTAGTCGGTAAAAGATAAAAAAAAGATAATAGTACATTATTGCCTAGGCATGGAAGTAGGCAATTGCGGGCGGAGTATTGGATTAAACGGACGAGCTTGCGAGTCCGTTTAAAAATACGAAGCCCGCAATTGCTGTTCCTGCCGAGGCAAATATAGTGCTTTTCTCAAAAATCGCAAGAAACAATTTGTGTTGGAATCAAATCTTCATCGCTTGAACTCATTTTTTGAATTGCATACAAACAGAAACTTCATGTGAAAAAACCATCACTCCTTACCGCCTTTTTGTTTATGACAAGGAGAAACGCAATTCTTGTTTAAAAAAAAAACATAAGCTATTCCAGGCACAAATAAAAAAGTTATGTTTCGAGTAAAATTTGGATGTATAAAACTTGTGTCCTCATTTTATTACGGCCATTTTCACTTTTTAAAAAGTTACAAGATAGATAGTAATGGAATTTGTATGCAACATTGCGGGCTTGTTTAGCGAGCACGCAATGTTTTTTTTTTTAATTTGAGTACTGTCAGTAAACTATGTACTTCGCGTCTCAATATGTAGATAGGAATGTCAACATTTCCGGACATTTTTGAGAAAAAGATATTTATTCAGTAAGTAGGCCGCGCGGGCCGCACGGGCGGTTATACTCGTATATACAGACAAGGAAAGACACTTCGTATAATAGTAGAAAATAATAAGGAATGATTCAGTAAAAAAGTAGCAATGAATTATCTGGTATACTTTTTTATTTTTTCTAATTATGAATCAGTTTTTTTGTAGTAATCTGTTGATATCATACTATCAAATAAAATACAATAATATTGAAATATATGAGATTCTTTGAGATTTCTAAATATTTATTGGATGTAAGACAATTTGAACTCGCCGTTTTTTAAAATGCCACAATTGAATTTCCATTTTCATAACTTGTTTTATGCTTTTAGGAATATCATCTTACGAATAAGTTATACCAATAAACTGGATTGGGTAATAAGGAAGTCTCTCCAATCTAACCTTTGACAAAGGTATGGGAGACAAAGGTCAATGCCAGATCTTAACTTAAAACACTTAAAAAAAAAAACTCGTGGGTACGAAGGATATTGATATGAACTGTTTTGTATGAGATTTAAATTCAGTATTTTATTTTTTACACATTTCGGGAACTTATACGATAAATAGACCCATCTATTAAGGTACTTTGTACGATTATTTCTAAATACTTTTTTTAGAGAAGTTCTTAAGAAAAATTAACACCACAGAATGGTTTTAAATATTTTCTACATCAAATAAAACCAATTCTATAATTATCCGTCACAATTTTTTCTTAGGCCGAAGCTTTGGCATTGTACTTTCTGTAAAAATGGGAAAAATACACAAATGTTGAAATTCCATGTAACTACCTCAAAGTAAAGTCAAGTCAAAAAAGTTAACTATTGATCAAAAGAAAATTTAATAAGGTATTAAGTATCCCATCAAACTTAAAGAATAAACTATGTTTTATGACAAACACCTCATAAATTCTCTCAGAAGACGCTGTCCAAAAAGTTCGAGGTGAGATGTAATATAAAAGGCGAAAACTTGTTAATTTCTACGATTGTTATTTTTTATTTCATTAGTAGTACACACATCAAAAAAGTCTTGGGATACTCAGTATCCCTAGATAAATTTGATGTTTTGACTCAGTAGTAATATGCCTACATTGAAATGTTCAAAACTGTCTAGGGATAAAAGATATCCCTAGGCACTTTTGATGTGTGTATCTACAGATTACTATAACAAATGCACTGCTAAAAACTTAACACAAAATAATAAAAATCCCATATTATGCGCTGCTACTTTTTTCCGGACGTCTCCTTATTTATATCTTTGTCATCGTTTGACTGGCGTGAAGTGCCATTTCTGAGAGCCACAAGCTACAACTACCAACCTGACAGGAGAGTGACAACCAAACCTACTACCAAAGTCAACCAATTGCAGGTCTAGCAACCGTAACCTAGCGATAATTGTTTAACGTGGCGGTTATAGTAACGTTAACGTACGCGCACGGACATCGGAAGATTTCGGAGCCCACGCTTTTATCCGAACGCTGTTTGAGTCTATAGTCATTGTTTTAACGTAATGGTGGTTGATGGTTACTATGGTCACGTTTCAATAACGAAAAACGGCGGCATTTTTGTAACACAAACATGTTAAGAAGATAAGCTTGTGTCTCAACAATCCCGTGTTGTGACAATACGTAAAATGAAGAAGGGCGAATTAGTGAATTGAAAAGACAATAAAAGGAAGGGTAACTATGAAGCCTCGTCTTACTTCGGCGGTGCGCAGTGCTGAAGCGCCAGTCGACGTGCGCGCCGGAAGAGGCGTTGTACGCGTCGAGGCGCAGCAGTGCGAGGTGCCCGGTCAGCGAGGCGGCCGCCACGCGCCGCGCACCAGCCAGCGCACGCACATGCGTCGCGCCCGCGCCGCTCCGCGCGACGAACCCCCACCATACGCACTGAAAGTAACAACTTTAGTACATTGTTGTAGACGCCGTAAATTAGGCAAAAGGTGGACAAGTGATGTAAGGAGCCGAAACAAAGTGAAACGGAGATGAAATTTACCCTTTGCACCAAGGCAGACAGGGATTTTTTTGTTTTATTTTAACTAAAACAATAAACGTAAAGTTAATAAGTCGGACGGTGAAATTCCAAAAGAGGGCAAAATACGTGTTTTAAAAATTTACAGAATAAAACATTTTAAAACCAATTTTGCTCATAGAAATTTAGGTAAGTACTTAAACTACTATGAAAGCTTAAAGAAAAAATACGCTTTTACCCCTCAGTCAGAATATGCGAGTGTCTTAAATGATTAATAGGTTGACGGCACCAATTTTGGACACTTTTAGCTGAACGCACCAATAATGGACATTTAACTCTAAATTCAAAGATCATAAGGTTATAAATTGACCGTCTCTAAATAAATGAATAAACCTTATCGAATCTCCACAGACACATTCGATCGCGATACAACTCTAGTTGTGTTACTAGAAACAGTTTAACGTTTAGTTAACATGACCTAGTCACTTAAATTTTCTGAGACCCTCACAGAAATTATCAAAGGTGATATAGGTAAAATAATTATTTGTGCTTGTCTGTTTTCCCATAAGTTAACAAATAAATGTATTAAAAATATTGATTATCTGAACTCAATATTATATAAAATGGCATTATATCATTCTAAAATGTTGTATTTTATACAAATAAATTTGTAAACAAATTCGATTTGACGCGTAACTATTGTCATTTACCAAGTAAGTACTTAGATGAGTATGCTAAGTTCCCCCGTTCGGATCTTCTCACACGCCTCCTCGCGAGCGTAGCGACCAAGGGGGTGTGGGGGGAGCTCGGCAGTGCATTGGCACTTTGAGCTGGTTGCGGGGTCGCGACCCATAACTATGGGCCGGGCTTTATACCAATCTTGGTTTTTGATGTGCCAATCTGCGGCTTTTAATTGCCTTTCTGCGGCTTTTACCGAGGTTCTTCGGCCTATCTGCGGCATTGCGAAGATGGAGTCGAGGCTGTCGTGTCATGGACAGAGGGTTCTGGGATCAACTCTCTTGGGAGAGGGCGAGTCTTGAGGTCCGGTGGGCGAGTGTGCAGCGGCGCTTTGCCGCGAAGATGGTCATGCGGACCTCTGTCGGCACGGTCAAACACCCCGCGCGCGGGGTGGGCGATGAAATCGCGTAGGCTTTGCCAGCGAAGTGTGCTAAGTTGTTAGCATATAATATTTAGAATATGTTGCTTCACAGTAGTCAATTTGGGTTTACCAAGGGACGGTCTACTACAGATGCCAGTTCAACCTTAATTAAACATGTATTTGATGCCTGGGAAGAATCGCTAGGTGTAATTGGAGTTTTTTGTGATTTATCCAAGGCGTTTGACTGTGTTGATCACGTTACGTTAGTGCGGAAGCTAGACTATTATGGTATCAAAAACGGTGCCCTTGATCTTATTAAATCTTACCTTGCTCACCGAACTCAGCGGGTGGACATAAACATAACGCAATCCCCTGGATCAGCTGTTGCTATGGGAGTGCCTCAAGGCTCAATTCTGGGCTCATTCTTGTTTTTAATTTATATTAACGATCTCCCTTATGTTGCGCGCCACAAATACGAAATAGTTCTGTTTGCCGATGACACTTCACTTTTATTTAAAGTAGATAGGAAACAGGATTGAAGCATTGAAATTTCAATGACATTAATGATACGTTGTCTACAACTGTTGATTGGTTTACAGCCAACAACTTACTTTTAAATGCCAAGAAAACCAAGTGCATGAAATTTTCTCCGTCAAATGTGAAAGGAGTGAATGGGGCTAGAATGAGACTAAAGGATGAAAGGATGAATGGAATTTGAAGATAAAATAGTATTTTTAGGTATTACTTTGGACTCGGAAATTGCAATGGAATGCGCATATATCCACCCTTGCGGGTAAACTTAGTTATGCAGCGTATGCAGTAAAGCGAATCCAACAACTTACAGACGTCGAGACGGCGAGACTGCTGTATTATAGTTATTTTGATAGTGTTATGAGTTATGGGATTTTGTTATGGGGAAAAGCGGCTTACATTCAGGCTGTCTTTGTACTACAAAAGCGGGCTATAAGTTTTATTTATCAGCTGGATTCACGGGTCTCACTCAGAGATAAATTTAAAGAAATTAATATTCTTACTGTCGCGTCGCCATATATCTTTGAAAATATCATGTATGCACGCAAACACATACATGACTTCAGGCATAACCATAAAGTTGAACTTGTGACGTTCACAAGTTCAACTCGCGAAATAAAGATAAATTCGTAGTCCCAGGTCACCGTCATCTTAAAGTAAGCATATCGTTCGTGGGGAACTGTATACCGCCGTATGCCGTTAAATAAATTTAAGTCTCGCATTAAGTGCTGCTTGCTGGGTAAGGCATATTATACTGTTAATGACTTCCTTAATGATAAAGACGTTTTAGCTTACTGAAATTAGGGTTTTTTTTGTCTTTTTTTTGTATAGTAATAATAGTAGCCCTGGGCAGCGCTTATTGCAAAATGCCTTTAAGCCAATAATGCAAGTACACTTTTTCAATTTAAAAATACCTATTGTAATTTTTATTGATTCTTGTGTGCACAAGATACTTTAGAAATGAGAACACATTATGATGTTTCTCGCCGGACAGATACTTTTTTATTGTTATCTTTGTCCGGCAGCATGAGCATGTCATACTCACTTAAAGGTCTTTGCTTACGGCGGTGTCGTTGATCTGGTCGCCACCTTCCCAAACACATGGTTGAGGGAGGCGATGGCTGAGATATGCGTCATACTCGTGAACGGGTGCTGTCTGTGGGGTCCGGTCTGTTCACGCTTGCAAGGACCTGTTTTCCAATTTAGATATTTTTATTTATCGTCCCTGACGTAGAGACCTCGTCACGTTGTTCCACTAGTCATTATTTTTAATTGTTTTTTATTGACCTTACTGTTTTTTTAATCTAATGATTATATTTGTGTTAGTTTTAAAATAATTATTTGTTACTTTATTACCTTGTAATGTAACTTACTTTTAAGTAACTATTGTATTTAATAATTGAAAAAATGGCCTTCTGCTGGAGTTTCTTGCGGCGCTTCTTCTCCGCAATTATGGTCTTGTATCTAGAGCCCTGATGTGGCCAATTTACTAGAAATATTATGAATTTTGAATTTTTGGAATTTGAATTCTGTACCATAAGAATCAAGTGTCCATTATTGGTCCTTGTTCATTATTGGGTCCATGAACATATGTGAGTGTTTTAAATTATTATGTTCTCATTTATATAACAAATTCTATAAAATATATTCAGTCCATTAAAAAATAAATAAAACTAATAATTTAATTAAATTAATAAAAAAATTAAATACACATTCTAAAATAAGGGGACCCCCTACCTATTACGGTTCAAAAGACACTGCTCTTTAAAGTTACGAAAGACAGACAGACGGGCAGCGTAGCCTTAGTAACAGAGTTCCGTTGGGCGCCCTTCGGAACCCTAAAGAGTGTCAGTCTGGTTGTCTAAGGGAACGTACGAACAATGGAAGATTTTTGTGAAGGTTTCATCTTTACCTAAAGACTTCTATGCATAATACTAGACCGCCAATAAATAATAAAAAAATTGTCAACGGTGCCGCTACGCGCATAACGGCTGAAGTGACAGCTGAAGCGGTGACATAGCCGGTGCTCTCGCTCGCTCTAACATATTGTAACGAGGTGAATGTAAACATGTATTACACCTCGTTGAATATAGTACATTACTGCAGAAACCGGGAAAGAGGCCGTTGCGAGTATATTTAAGTTAGCGCGGCCGAGACTGTTTAAACAACAGTAAGCTTAACATTTTCGAGCAAGTCTGATTCGAAAAATAGTACATTACTGCAGAGACCGGGAAAAATTATGTTGCAGGACGAGTATGAGTTAGAGTAGTCGAGACGCAGTGGAGGCAGCGCTATATACGAGTCAAGCAACCGCCCTTCCCGGCCGAGGTTCGTACTGTACTTTTCTCCCACAATGCGAGAAAATATAACACATTTGTTAATAATATTAATCACAGTCACAAAATTGCCTTGAAAAAATATTACATTCAAATTACTCATTATTCTATTGACATTCGAAACAGCAATAATACACCGTGCTCGGGACGTACCCGAAGGATTTTAACCATCAATTCTAGACCCTATTTGGAGTATGTAATGTGGTATAACATGTAGTCCAATATCGCATAATTTCCGAGATTTTTATTATTTAAAAAACGATTCCATAATTGGCTATTTTATTCTCAATTCGAAATTTGACTTATTTTTAATTTTACGTTCGCCTGAGTTCGGTTGATGACGAGCTCTTGATCCATTACCATGTGTGAAATCTTATAATAGTGATAAAATAATTTATAAAAGTATAATTTTAATAGTGAAGCACAATATCAAAGGAAAGGCCGTAAACTATGTTCAAACCGCGGAGAGATAATGCTTCGGGTTAAAATTTGACATTTTCCCTTACAAAATGTTGTTAAATTTTAATGCGAAGTAAGCCTATCTGAGCCCAGTCTATAACAACACAAAAAAGGCAAACATCGCAAACCCGCATGAAACTACGATTTGTTTATATGTTGAGTATTTAACATCCAAGTTTGCAACCCCAAAAATCCTGTGCTACCCCCATGGTGCTCGAAAAACTGCGAATTTTTGGCACTTCTTTCAGTTTTTTCAAAAAAACTTCTCTAAGGAAGTATTTTCCAAGTATCTTTGTTTATACTTTAATAAAGATAACTAAATTTTCTACAATAAGAGCGTAATTTGAGCACATTATGTTCATTGGTTACGGAGAAACAGCAAGTCAAAGACGGGCAATTTTCTTGAAAATCTGAAAATGTGTTGGTAGGGTTATTTTGAAGATACATACCTGCTGAAATAATGCTCCTAGGTAAAAGTCATGCCATTTTTTTTTGTAGAGAATTGAATTAGCCTCAATTTAATACCAAAGTAGTGCCTCTAGCTTTCATAGTTTTCTCAAAAATGTAAAAACTATTAAAATATCTGATTTTGGTTAAATGATAAAAACAATGTTCTAAATAATGTATGAATGTATTTCTTAAAGAAAACCAAAAATTGAAATTTGGACATTTTAGATGTAACATATGGTTTCAAAACAAATAAACGTAAACAAAATGATAAAAACATTATTCTAAATAATGTATGAATGTATTTCTTAAAGAAAACCAAAAAGTGTAAATTCGTCATTTTAGATGTAACATATGGTTTCAAAACAAATAAACGTAAACATAACAAAACACAGCAAACATATATTTAATCTCTGAAATAATACTATTTACACGGTAAAGCAAAAACAGTTAAGACTTTCGTCCTTTTGGAAGGACCAGGTCTCATCCAGTCTAGATCAGTGGGGAGGAGTGGGGGAAGAGGGATAATGTTTTCTGGAGTGGAGGCGGGCCGGCTCATGGTGTTGGGTCGTCCACATCCTCGTCCTCCTCATCCAGGGCGATAGGGATGGCGTTGTTGCAATTGCACCCGTGGCAAAAGGAACATAGGATAGAGCACCTGAGCCCAGCCTGTCTGCAAGTGCACTACCCTAAGCAACCTCTTTTTGCATTTGCAAGTCACCATTTTAAGCAGGGTCTGAGGAGCGGCTCTGCGCACATTGCCCATCTTCGACTTGCTATATCTCCGCAACCAATTGACATAGTGAGCTCAGGTTACGCTCAAAGTGTAGCAAATTTAGTTACTTTATTAAAGTAGAACTAAAGATTCTTGAAGAACGCTTCCTTAGCGTAATTTTTTCGAAAAAACTGAAACAAGTGCCAAAATTTCGTAGCTTTTCGAGCACAATGGAGGTAGCACAGGGTTTTCAAGGTTGCACACTTGGGTATAAACTACTCTCAAGGGACCTAACAAAATATAAAAAAAATCGTAGTTACATACGCGTTTGCGTTCTATGATGTCGTTATAGACTGGGCTATCTGTCCGCGGTTTGAATATAGGGTTCGGCCATAAGTAGACTATCTTTAGAGCTAATTATGTACCGTTGCATACATAAGCTAACTTAACCTAACCTCGGCACTCGTACCTTAAGAAGCTTTATAACCAGAGGTCGGAATAGGTAGTGCTTATTAACCTAAACTTGACTCATGTTCATTCATGCGCGAGTGAGATGAGAATACGTTATTGAATGAAGATGCAACAAGTTTAGGTTAATAAGCACTACCTATTCCGACCTCTGTTTATAACATAACTATTGTGCAACCGTCACATAATAAAGGCTCTTGAAAAGCGTGTATGCATAAGTGTCACAAGAGCTAATTATTTGTACAACAATGGAGAATACAAAAAGTAAACAGCTGCAAACTTTCTCATATATCTCTTTCTCTTTTCTTTTCTTATAATGACAGGCACGAATACCGTAAGAGATAATTATGTGCCGTTGCATACATAACATTTTCTAGACGCTTAAAAAGGAAATTACAATGTTTGTCGCAATTAGTTTAGTTCTTTCTGGCAGTTTCTAAATTGACAACGACCTCAGAAATAAACTATGGCATCATACATCATACTGCCTAGTTGATTTATATTATTTATCGTTTCTTTGTGATTGTTTAATATAAGTTAAGCTTATTAATTTATTTATTTTCGGGATTTTGACACATTTATTTGTTTCTAATACTTCGAAAAATTAAGCGTAAGAATTGGAATGTCAATTTTATTCACCAAAAGCCAGTTCTGGTGCCCCGCCATTTTGCAAAACAGCCGGACCAATTAATTTTGAATCTCTTTTCTTAAATATTACATACATACATACATTAAATCACGCCTGTTTCCCAGAGGGGTAGGCAGAGACCACTTCTTTCCACCTGCTACGATCCTGACAAATCTCTTTCGCTTCTTCCACATTCATACATCGAGTCATGCATGCACGTCGGTTTCGAGTACTTAAGATACGGCCCTTTTCCAGTATTTCTCCGATTTGATTCGAAAAAGTACGCCTAGGTTAAATATTGTTTTCTTAAATATTGTTTCTTTTAAAGCTCCTATTATGGCAATTAAATAAATATTTTTCGTATTTTTACACATTTCGATACCTTAGTCACAGTATATAAATAAAGCAGTATAGAAACTAGGCCTACTTTTCAAGATAAATACCTAATCTCCAATTGAGCGTAGGTAAGGGTTGTCCACTAACATTTTGAAAATTTTTAAAAAGTGTTTTTTATTGTATCTGAACTTAGATAGTGCAAAATCGATACGTGTGGTCTGCGACAACGAATCCGTTAAAAGGTTGATAAAAAGTAGCCGCCACTTGAACTTTTAAGTTTTTCGACGGATTGCTTCCGAAATCGATATCTGGTGATCGGTGTGGTCTCCGACAACAAATGCGTTGATAGATTGAGAAAAAGTAGCCGCCATCTTGAACTTTTTAGTTATTCGACTGATTGCTTTCAAAATCAATATCTGGGGATCTGTTTGGTCTCCGACAAGGAATCCATTGACAGAATGGGAAAAAGTAGCCGCCATCTTTAACTTTCCAGTTTTAGGGCCGAATTCATTCAAAGTCGATATTTGGGGATCTGTGTGACTGTGTGGTATCCTATAACTCTTGAAATCGACTCACCTGTCAAGGGATTTGCTGTCGGAGACCACACAAATCCCGTGATATCCTACATTCATTATTGTAATGAAGTAGATACGACACGCCAAGTGCCATCGCTGTGGCGGGGAATTTGATAGATCTTACGTCAACAAACTTTGACTTTTGAGAGCCAGGTCTACCAACCTGACATGACAACAGAATGACTTCACCCAAAGCCAACCAATTACAACTACTATTGGTCATACTACGCCCAATCAGCTATTGCTGGCCTTTATTTGGCACAAAGATTAAGCATTGCCATTCAACGTGGCAATGCTGCCAGCATTTTGGGAACGATGCCCACTGGCAGCGGTTTATTAGATTAGTGGTTTTAAGTTAATTTTATTGTATATATATTTTAGTCCTAAATATTTAGTTATAGGTACACATCAATAACTTAGTTAATGTTTTATGTTCTTCCCAATAAATTGTGTTATTAATTATAATTGGGTTTCCATTCATTTAATAAGTATATATTCAATAAAAGTAGGTACTGTTATTATTTAGTTACAAAAAACGATCTATGGAAATATTTTAATAAAGTGGCGCAGGCCATAACAGTTACTAATTCACTCCCTATTAATTTTGAAGTTGGCTTACTATGGTTTTGAGGGTAGCTTTTTAAATCTATTAAAAACATTTTTAAAAGATAGAACCCAGTAGTTTCTGTTGATGGGGGTGTGGCGAAATCGGATGAGAGAAGGCTGGGTGACTGTGCTGTCCCCCTGGGGTCAGCCGTTGGGAATTTTCTTTTTCTCGTAATGGTCAACGACCTTATCGGTTTGTTTCCTCACGGTGATTTTGTTATGTTCGCTGACGATGGGTGTGCAGTGGTTTCCGGCAATGATTTATGTGACCTACAAACCAACGTAAAATTAACACTAAAAACTTTGAATGACTGTTTTGACGTTAATGGTTTTAAAATGAACTTAAAAAAGACCTTAATTTTTGCATTTTTGGTTAAAAGGGCAATACGTACTTGACCCCACTTAACATCGTTATAAGTAGATGTTCTATCTGGCAGACTAGCGCAGGCATCTCTCGCTCTGTCCCGACTCGCCTGCTCATTGTTCCCTGACAACCTTAGAATGGCGTACTATGCGTATGTTAATTCCGTCCTTGCATACGGCATTGATTTTTGGGGCTTAGCAGCTGAAAGGGATATGGTGTTCGTATTACAAAAGAGAGCTGTTAGGATTTTCGCTTGGATTCCACCCTTTACACCTGCAAAGTTCTATTTTATTAAACTTGGAATACTTACTATTCCCAGTCTCTTTATTCTAGAAGTTGCTAAATATATGTTCAAGCATAAGGAGGAATTTCATATTCGTCGGCCGGAACAGAGACGCACTTATCGCGAAATAAGACCGATACTCGTCCGCTTGGCGCGTACTTCCAACACATTGCGGGTGGTAGGTGTCCGTATCAATAACAGCCTACCACCGGAAATACAAAGTGCGCCTTGCTATGAGGTTTATGTAAAAAAAATAAAAGACACTCATTTAAAAGAGGCTTTTTATAGTGTTAAGGAATTTTATAATAAATAATTTATAATTAATGGAAAATAATATAAGTGTAAGTATAGATAATAAATATAAATTGGTAATAATATGATATAAGTATAGGTGATTTAGTAATTTGAATAAATAGTGTGTTTTTTGTTAGGATTAGGAATTAGTTTTTGATAATTTATTGTACCTACTGATTTTACTTTTTAATGTATTTTGACGTGTGCTTTTTACGCAATAAACATTTGATTGATTGATTGAATTAAATTAGTTTGAAGTAAATTGAATAATAGATTGTACAAAAATTCAATGAATAAAGTTCATTTTGTGAAAAAGAGGACGCGATTAACTGCACAAAATTGTGTGAAACTCTTGGAGCATGCTAATATTGCAGTTGTATGATTAATTATAATTGTGTTTTCATTCATTTAATAAGTATTTATTCAATAAAAGTAGGTACTGTTAGTATTTCCGCCTGTCAATAAAACTGTCAGACTTGTAGATTTCTGCCTGTCAATAAAAAAGCGCGTGAAAAATGGATACAGTTCGTCCAAATAGAAAATATGGAGGAATTATAATTAATGTAGAAAATGTCACAGTGTTCGTCTTTTGTTTATTAAGTGAATTATTTTAAGCAATAAAGATTAAATAAATAAATAAATGTATATTACAGTTGTGAAAGAACGGAAAACTAGTTCTACGCTGATAAAGATATCGATATCTTTATCTTTAGTATTAATACCTCAATATCGAATTGGTTACAACACTCCCATCAATTAGCGTCACATGAGCGTCACCTACTGTCCAATAGCTGAAATAAGTGTCCTTATCACTTTCATGCATATTGTGCTACTAAACGCTACATGGCATTCCTGATGCTTATGATCAAAGTTTTTCTATGACAACGTTCCCCATGGCCACTCTATTACCTATAATATAAAATCTCTTTGCCTGTCCCTGATGAACATAGGCTATGTTTTATTTTTCTGCGCGGACCGAGTCACGGGCAACAGCTAGTTAATAACACAGTGTTTTTTTTTTGTGATTTAAGAATAAAAGTTTTAACTCAATGTTTTGTTTTTGTACGGCCCTGTAATATATTCCTAAATTAAGTAAAAAAAAAAGAGATTTTAAAGTATTTTCTGGGTAAGTATGGTTATGGTTATATTACGGTAACGTAAATAGGCAATAAAAAAAACATATTTTCAATCGTTTTATTTTTTTATGAGAAGTATAAGGCTGCGGCTCCACTGAGGCGGAGACGAGCGGAGCGGAGCGGAGTTGTGCCAATATTAACCAATAAAATTCGCATGCGGTCACGTCGAGTGCGCCTCGCGCACTTTAGTTTAGATTATATTGGTTAATATTGGCACAGCTCCGCTCCACTCCGCTCATCTCCGCCTCAGTGGAGCCGCAGCCTAAATGTGGTCGGACTGCCAAAACTGCCAGGCTAAGGTGAGGCCGACCAAGACATACGTGAACAGCTTTAATTAAGATACTAAAATCTGCTTTTTTGATTCAATTTTTCGATGAGGTAAAATGTAGCGGTCACATGGTACCACAAATTCGGTCGGAAACCGGAACCTGCCAACACAGGATTTGGCCGACCAGTTTTATTTAACAGTCCGCGATGTCCTCTATCCTACCATACCAGTTCCGTTCAATTTTTCGACGACGTTTTTTTTTGATGAATTTTGGCACCACTTTTTTACAATTTGCGCAAAATTTGCCAAGTTAAGCCGCGGCCGACCCATAGCAGTAGAAGCTACTTAAGGTCAGCTACGCCTAAAGGGTAGGCATTTTCTACTTTTAACAGGTAGGGTTTCATACACTGGGCTCCCGGACTAAATCAAGTTAGTATAATCTGTGGCGCCACGGTGATTGTACGTCTGTGACTTTTCACTTGACGTTTGACACACCTTTTTGATTTCGATGAGATAACGTGTACTTTGGATTGAATTTATTTGTTTTCCCGTGAATCGATGTGCATCCGGGTAAATATCGCGGTTTGGAGTGTTGCGCATAGCGCACCGAGAGTCCTGACAAATACTTGTCGAGAGTGTTCCGTGATTTGGGCGCAGCGGAAGCGTGGCTGTCCTGTCGGCGAGTTTTCGGTTCTACACATACATTTCCACAATACACACAGATATACACCTGGACCCAGAGTCCAGGGTCCTCGGAAACCGCCTGGCCCGTTACCAGGTACCAGGTAAAAGGGACTGCTGCAGCGGATCGTCTGGACATTCCTGGACACGCGTAAGTGCAAAACCAACCTATAACTAGAACGGCAAGGAAAGCCTTCCATTAAGCCCCCGTGTTATGGCCTCGTTCTTTGTGGACTGCTCTCGAGGTAGTATAGCGAGGTTATAACGTTCGACCCGGTCGCGAACACCTATATGCATTATTTAGTGTACTCTCCAAGGGCCCAGCCACTGACATTTGCAGAGGGATAGGGCTTGTAGTTCGGATCAGATCGGAAACATTTTTGGTAGCAGAGCGTGGTTTAGTCCACTAAACGCCTCTAGGGCTGTCTTTTTGTTTGGCGACTCCGGCTATTTACAGATATTTTGTCTTTTTGCTATATATTGTGTAATAAATTGTAAATTCTTATAATATAGCCCTCTTGCCTGATCATTCGGAAGGCATTTCCTACTGTGTTTTGTGTTAGAAGAATAACTGCACACAGATTAATGGTTGATTTGTTGTTTTTTCAAAGCGCTACCCGTTGACGGAATTCTAGTCTCATTTGTCGAAATTTTGCCTATTTCCTAGTTTCAAATAACCAAAATAACACATTAGTACATTGTTGCAGAGGATAGAAAGTACGCGATTTTTGGACGAGTCATATAGAGGGCCGAAACGTAGTTCAGGCCCTCTAGTGTACGAGTCCATAAATTGCACTTTCTACCGAGGCAGACATAGTGCTTTTCACAACAACTGAGAGGAAATAAAATAAAAATTAATATTCAAAACTCAAATTTTAATTCATGTTAATGTGATATCACCGCCAATTTTACCATGGATAACTTTTTTTTAAATATGGACCCCTATTCTCGTGGCACTCGACATTAATAAACTATCATGCGAGATGATGTCAACTCCGTATAAAATTGTATTTGTTTCGCCATATCTCCCATGTAATTTCATCTCTAGTGTTTCGAGATTAGGGGCCAAGTTTGAATTACATTTAAAAAAAGCAGTGACATAGTTTTTAGTCTGTGTATCTTTTAGCAAAAATACACCTAATATTTTACGACACAAAATGGTGTGTTCTGATTGGTTGATATCAATTTTTCATTTTAAGGAGCTAAGACACAAAAATTGATTGATTGATTTTCATTGGTTCTTAAAGTTGGACAACAATGTTCTCGACCAATCAGCAAACACGCCGACAAAAACATTCTTGGTCTTTCCTTATAAGTGACGTTTTGTGACCCCAAACAAGACCATCTATGGCCATATTTCCAAGCAGTGTTGTGAAAAATTGATTTGTAGTGATATAATATCACCCATTTCTAATTAATTTAATAGTTAATTGGGGAATTTTGGCTTGGCTTAAAAAGCACATGGTGACATGTTTGTAGGTTATTTGATTTCTTGGAAAATTGTATTGATATCTCAGAACAAATAACTTGGATTCTATTTGTTTGGTAAACTAAATAAGTGAATTATAATTCTTGTTGTTTAGTGTGAATTATATATTTGTTAAGATTAATTAGGTATTGGGTTGTGACCCAGTTAATTTTGTCTTGCTGTACATTGTTAGTCCAATAATAATACATTGGTATTTTGAAATTAATTGTTTTAACTTATTTGTTTTTGAAATTTGAGTGGATTAGGGTTCACTTAGAGAACAGATAATATTATAAAGGGTTCCTTAGCGAACCATATAATTTGGTACTTGAAAATAATTTGTTTTGACTAAAATTATTTGGATTAATTGTTGTTTTTGTGTATTAGCCCATAAGGTTTGGGGTATTTTTGGATATCCCTAAGGAACTGAACGTTGCCAGAAGGGTTCTGTATTGAATAAATAATTTAAGTTATAGCTTGAAAATAAGTTATATTTTTGTCTTAAAATAAATTAATTCTTACTATAACAATTACTTGAATTAGGGGTCTGCAAGTAACATTTTGCAGGGTTCCTTTATTAGAAAATAATTAAATTTATATTTTTGTGGTTGGCATTGTGGGACAATATAAGTTAAGTTAAAGGTTAAGTGAGTTTGTGTGTTAGTTTGAGAGTGTCTTGTTTGTTGTTGTTGACGCGATATGGCACGGCTGTCCTCCGCGGTTCAGCTAATCGGTAGACCCGACCGGGTCGACGCCTTGGTGGCGCGATCAGCTGAGTTACCGGCCCGGGGTGAAGTAGTTCAGTCTAATTATATGGAGCGATTGGCTTCAGGCGAGAAGGTAGATGATTCGGTGGAGGCAGACATCACGCAGTTCTATGAATGGTCGGATGAGCTGGTTCAGGCGGCTAGCAAGGTGCAGCGAACGACCGCGGCTGGAACGCCGCCCGCCCCAGTTTGGTCGCCGCACCGGGTACTACGCCTCGAGCTGGGTACGTCCGGGTCGCTGCCCTGAGGTTCCAGTGGACCAGTACCTGGTGCGGTCCAATTGGGAGGTGCCTGCTGCTCAGGACGGCGCCTATGAGGGTCGTCGGCAACCCGATGAGGGTTGCCCCCCATAGGTAGTTGCCGCCCTCTCGTCCACTACAGCGGCCCATCCTGAGACAGTGCTTTTGCCAACTGTCTGTGTCAGGGTTTGGGGCCCGAAAGCTATGACTTTGTTCGTTCGTGCTATTTTAAAGTTAAAAAAAAGATAAAATATGTTTATTCAGTAAGTAGGCCGCACTGGCACTTTTACACGTGAAAAATCTACCAGCGCCTTGCAAGAGACCACTACTGAGAAGAAACTTGACAGTCAGCCGTTTTTTAAATATTACTTATATAATTATAAAACTTAACCTAGAATTATATAAAACAATGAATTTAGCATTAAAATATATGTATCATGCGTAGTTGAGCAGGAAAATGTGTCAAAACTCAGTATGTAAATATCCGGCGCTTATACAAAGTTGTAGAATTTTGTATGGACGCGTCAGCACTTAGTTTTTAAATCCTTATAAAATATAAGGTCCGTTTTTAATATTAGTTCACTGTAAATCAGTTTAAACCTTAGTTCATTATGTAAAGTAAAATGTATCTAGCAATAAAATTGGTCGAGAACTTTTTGATTAGTGGTCAAAATTGAAAAGTCATATTTGTAGGCAATTGTATGGGGAAAAAACGAGTGTCCCTAATTATGTGGCGACCACTGTATTTTATTATAGAAATGAATGCATTGACCAATAAATGATTTATATACCTTACGGACACGAATTTTTTTAATAGCAATTTTATTTTTATTTCTTGTATTCAAATGATGTATATGACAATTCTTAACAAAAGAGTCTTGATTTTTAATGACATAAATAATATTCTCATAAATAAATTGTCAAAATACTAATTTCTTTAAATAGTAATCTTAAGGAATCTCGGGAGTTTAGGTTATATATAGAACGAATGGCTCTTTTTTGTAACACGAATATAGTCTGTATGTCAGCAGCTTTTCCCCAAACCAGAATACCGTACGACATAACACTATGAAAATAACTATAATAAACTAAGCGAGCTGTCTCAACATAAGTAAGTTGCCTGATTTTCCTAACAGCATAAGCTGCCGAACTTAATTTACCTGCTACAGGTCTAACGCATAACTGAGTCTGTTCCTTAGGTATGGGAGCGGCACGGAAGGGGTGACAAGTCACGTGACTGGGCGTGTCCTATCTCGCTATACACGATAAATTATAATGAAGTTATCTCTTACGATATGCTTATGATATTTAAGAGCGTGTACCTAACTCAAATTGATGAATATTTTGGCGTGTGACAATAAAAATAAAAAAGCGGACAACTGCGAGTCGGACTCGTCCACCGAGGGTTCCGCACAAATTTGTAGGTTCATATTATAAATAGTTCCGGAATCGAGTCTGGCAGCTTTTTCTGAGCTTATTGATTAATAAAGAAATAGAAAATAAATAAATAACACGTGGTTATATAATATATATTTTTTAATATTTACAACTGAAATTCTAAATTAAATTAATCTGAATCCATATCGCTGTCTGTACCCGCATCAGTGTATGTATGGCTCGAATCACTTTCATTATCTGATTCCCCATCTCGTAAATTTATAATAAGTTGATCCATGATCTCGTCACTAACATGGTCATTTTTATAATACTCTTCCTCCACTTTCTTTACGTGACTGACACATTTTTGCCATTTCTCACACGTATTGACGACAGCAAGGCTGACGCCCGACTGAAGTTATGCGTCGTTTGACGTTCCGTAAACACACCCCTCCCGTGCCGCTCCCATACCTAAGGAACAGACTCAGTTATGCATTAGACCTATAGTACTGCTATATGGGGACTCCATTGCAAGTTTTTGTCTATAGTTATCCCTAAGAAAAGCGCCTTGTCCATCATTTCCAAACACTCATCATTTAGAAATATACTAGATTGTACCGGTGTAACATTAGGCAAAACTTATTTAGTTTTCTTAGGATTAAGTAGCAAATTGTTAATAGTAAACCAATTAAGTACTTTAAACAGCGTGGCGTTTATCCTACTGTAATAGACGGATTTTCGGTCCGCCTTGAAAATTAATGAAGTATCATCAGCAAATAGCACAATATCACACAGGTTATCTACCGTGGGTGGTAAGTCATTTATATAGACCAGAAATAAGAAAGGACCTAATATAGACCTTATATAGTGCCCTGAGGCAAACCTAATTTAACAGTTGCTCCAATGGACTGTGCTTGGTTTACAACAACCGTTTTGTGTTCTATCACTAAGATATGAAGACATAAGATTTAGATAATAATTTGACAGACCATAATGTTCTAATTTTAATAGAAGAGTCGCATGATCTACGCAATCAAAAGCTTTGGAAAGGTCACAAAAAATTCGACGCTGCCGCGCTTTAATTGAAACATTTCCCTAAAACTATACATATTATGGCATGCGATATATCATTTTCAGATAAATCAAGGACGAGGAATATACTTTTCGAACAAAAAAAATGCACTTCTTAACAAAAAAAGGCGATTCTAAACTTCGATAAAAAGCGATTGTAATGCTCTGTCCCTCGCAGACCTCGCAGTAATCTTTTATAGTGTAAGGGACAGAACATTCGACTCGCTAGCGAGTACGGTAATTGTAACTCATTGTAAGGGTACTGGATAGAGACGTTTCTGGTGTATCCTTTCATATGCCAACTTTAACTAAACTTCGTTCAATTGTATAGGTAAGAGAAGTGCTTTTGAAGCTTGGGAAGCCTTTCCTGACCATACTGTAGGTTTCGAGTCAGCGATCGACGGGTGCATTAAGGATTTGAGGAGGCAATAGCTTCCATCGAAAAATACGTCGTAACATTATATAATAGGTCAGATTTTCTGCCTTTTTAAACAGATATAATAGGATCTCAAAGCTTAAACCAGTATATTGCATATCATTATTATTATTTCAGATCAGCTTCGTACTTCAGTAAATGAGTGCCGTAACTAAGCCTAAGTCTCTTAGTAAGTCAGATAGTTATTCAGGATAATACCAGAGACTCCTAAGACTTGTCCAACTACAGACCAATCCAACCTGCCTCTGTAATCGCTAAGGTACGGCACTGTTTGTTTGACCGGTAAATGGAAAAGCATTGGACAAGTAACGATGCACAATTTGGTCTTAGGACGATTTTTTCCACAGAAAGTGCTTTTCTTTGCAGAAAGTGCAGTAGGGCACCGACTAAAGCTGCTTTAAATCAGCATTTTTTAAGAGGCATATATGAATAGGTGCATTTTTGGGGCCAGTTAGCTGTGTTAGCACCAGCTCAAAATCTGCTCTATCTGTCTACTTGGGGTTGGACGAAGGTCAAAAGCAACTGGGAGCCTACATGGACGGACTTGCCTGTTGCTGCAGAAGCATGTCTAGAAATTGTCAGGTGCAAATGCAAAAAACAGTGCCGTGGCCGGTGCAATTGTAAAAAAAGGCAGCTTAAATGTTCAGACCTGTGTCTGTGCAGTGGATCTGGAATATATAAAATGAATTTGCATTGCGTTACCTTTCATCTGTTCAAACTGTACTTAAACCCTACTTTCACGGATGATCATGCATTGAGATCACCCTGACCCACGCTTAATATTATTTTTGCTCTCCCATGTGTTAACAGATATATATGATAAACTATATATTTCTAAAAACTACATAGGTGTAGCTTTACGACTACATTTTATTCTGGGATTTCTGTTATTATTTTTATCCACAATAGTTAATTATAAAAAAATACAAATTATGTATTTTCTACTTTAATCATTTTTTTGTTAGGAAGTGAACTTTTTTTGTTCAAAAATAGATTCCTCGTTTTTAATTTATCTGAAAATGAAATATTGCATGCCCTAATAAGTTAATATGTATAGTTTTAGGGAAATGTTGCTTCAATTGGCTTATCCCATAATTTTGTAATGTATAGTGATTCAAAAACCATTTCGAGTAAAAGGGTTGTAGAACCATTCCCTGTTATCAGATTATTTTACAAAATTAGTATTAAATAGTTATTTCTAATTTATCATTTGACATTATTTGACCTGTAATGTAGTGACGTCACGATATTCATTGGTAAGTTGTGTCTAATCTGTGATCAACCATAGTATTGCATATAATAATGAGTCCGAAATGCAGTAATATATAAATAATGTATATCGAATTTTGTCTTATTTATTTCTGTTTTATTTTAACGCTTATTAAAATTAAGAGAATTTTTAACTGTATATAAACATGACAATGAAAGATCTTTAAAAAATGGAATGATTAAAATACAAGTCAGTTTTGGAACCTCCGCCCGTAGACTAGTCTGTGGGTGAAATTGTCAAACTCAACAAACGGCCGAGGGAAATTGACATTGACATTTTACGTCATCTGACAGAAACGCGTACTCTCAAACGAATTCAATAGTTTTAAAGCATGTCTCAAACAAACCAACTTGTAGTGACGTCATAAAGCCGTTATCTTTAAAAATTAAAATAAATGATTATATTGATATAAATGCAAAAACCGTCAAATTAGTGTCTTCAATTAGTCTATTTTATCGAAAAATTAAATAAAAACTAGGGGTATTTTTTTTTGGGATAACCCAATTGAAGCGCGGCAGCGTTGAACTCCAGCTACAGCGATTCTAGTATTTTTTTTAGTAACAAGTCCAGCATTTGAATTTTGAAAGTATCATTTGGTGAAGTGGAACTGATGATGAAGACCACAAATGGCTACCGGAACTCCGGAACGGTACCTATTTAAAGGGTGGCGATAAGATATCTCGATTAAGATAGTTGAGCAATTGTAACAAAGAGCATTTAATTGTTTAAATATGACTATGACTATGCCGCGGCGTTGCTTGCGGCGAGCTTAAAATGTCTTAAAATTTCATATCAACTGAGAACTGGAACTACAAAACAGCTTAAGTATTATGATCACTAAAAAGTAAAAAATAAAATAAATGTTTTAAAAAACAAAAAACCGTCTTCAAAAACGATAAAAATAACTTCTTTTAAAATGGTAGGTACCTATAGGTCAGTCCAATAGAAGTCGGCGACTCACAATATTTTACCCAAAAGCCGATTTCAATAGGACTGACCTATAGGTTAGGTACCTACCATTTTAAAAGAAGTTATTTTTAGCGTTTTAGAAGACGGTTTTTTGTTTTTTAGAACATTTATTTTATTGGTTTCACTTTCCTCGGACCCGTTTTGAGGTGTTCGGTCTCACAGTTTGAAAATGAAATTGTTGCAGTAGGGCCTCACTCTCCGACGCCGTACAACGTTTCTGGGAGGTCGATGAGCCCCCCAAGGCTCTCAGAGTCGATCCAGCAGAACAGGAATGCGAATTGTCCTACCAGAATAATACTGGTCGCCTCGCTGATGGTCGGTTTATTACTCGGTTGCCTTTTAGGGCTGCACGCCCCCCTCTCGGTCACCCTTATGCCCTAGTGGAAAAAAGGTTGTTGTCCATGGAGCGCCGAATGAAGAGGGATTCGGATTTGCGTGGTAAGTATATTAAATTTATGTGCGAGTATGAGACTTTGGGACATACGCACCTTCAGAACAATAGTGACCTAATTGAGAAATTTTAAATTTCGAGTTAGGTCTCTATGATAATAAATTTATGAGTCGAAGTTTGAAAGCACAAATTTTGAATTAGGTCACTATTGTTCTAAAGGTGCGTTATGTCCCCCTCGGCAATTGATTGGCGTTCGCTCGAGCACTACTTTTTGCCCCACCATGCGGTTTAGAAGACTCCTGGGGGCAATATTAGGGTAGTTTTTGACGGTTAGGCCCTACGTCAAATGGGGTTTCCTTGAACCAGTGTTTACACTCCGGTCCCAAACTGCACCGGGACATCTCGAATACCCTCACCAACTTCCGCCGTCATCAAATTGTTTTCGTGGCTGACATCCGAATGATGTTCCTCCAGTCGGTGGTTGACCGAGACGACCGGCGTTATCAGTTAATCTTGTGGCGTGAGCGACCTTGTGATCCTTGTGTACGAGTTGAACACTACCACAACGGACTTAAATCCAGTCCATATATTGCAATCCGGACTTTGTTGGAGTTGGCTCATCGTGAGCGATTGAGCTATCCCCGTGCGGCAGCCATCTTGGAAGATTCAGTGTATGTCGACGACGTGTGTACTGGGGCTTCTACCGTCGAGGAGGTTTTGATTCTACGGGATGAGTTGATTGCGATCCTGAAGTCAGGTGGGTACGAGTTGCTTAAGTGGTTGTCAAATTGCCCTGACTTGTTGAGTGACCTCCCAGTGGATCATCAGCAGGATCCTCTCCTGTTCAAAGATGCGGACAACCCTAACTTCATCGCGGTCCTTGGCATACAGTACCAGCCCGTCCAGGATGTTCTCACATATCGGGTTAAGTTGGACTCCCCTAAGACCTGGACGAAGCGTTCGGTCTTATCGACTGTTGCTCGGACCTTCGATCGTAATGGATGGATCACACCTGTAATTTTTCTGGCTAAGTGTTTTTTGCAGAAGCTGTGGATTGCGGAAGTAACGTGGGACGAACCTCTTCAGGGAGAATTTTTAAGAGAATGGTGTTCGTTGGTGTTAGTTAATAGATAGAGGGTAGGGTTGTGACGTCGGCATATCACCGTGTGGTGCTACCCGCGTAAACCAGTCTGGATTATAGCTCTGATAACGACAGCCGTGTATTACTTTCTCCGACCTTTCCCTCCTGAAATAACAGTGGCGATGAACGGAGACGGATTTTACGCGTGTGATAAGTGCTTTCGGCAGTTTAGGCAAAATGGCGAAATTGTCTATTGGATTGCTAACTGCTTTTAATCACGAAACGCAGGAGTGGACCCTAAATATAAATATAAATATAAAGGAATTTATATATTTATATTAAAGGGTGTTTAGAACAATGGTTCTTAGCGAACGAGATAGATGGGGAAACGGACAAGTCGGGAGCAAAACGCAGAGCTATTTTGTTAAGTAGTTTAGCGGAGACTAATTACAGACTCGCGACGTCATTAGCACTTCCAAAGGAAATCAGGACGTTATCTTATAGCGAAGTGACGTTACTACTCGATTGATATTTTAAAGTAAAAACATGTGGTTTTGCAGAACGTCACAATTTTTTTAGTGCTACACAAATGCCGGCCGAATCGCTTTCGGTGTGGGCAGCGCGCGTTCGTGGTCTTTCTATGTACTGTGGTTTTACATCAGGAAGCTTGGAACAGTCTCTAAGGGACCGTTTTGTTCTGGGCATGGCCGGCGGGACAGAGCGGGAGCGTTTGTTCAGGGAACCCATGGAAGGGCTCCCTGAGCCAGGTACATGAATCTACACACAAATTTAAAAAAGTGCTAGCTTCAGTGTTTTTTTTAACACTTGCCCCACAAAGAAATAAATAGACAAGAACAAACCCATCATTAATAAAAAAAACTAAAGGGAAAAACTTGGGATCTTAGACTACTGATACTGACTGTAAAGTTTGAATGGAAATAAAGTTACTTGCAAACTTATTTACCTACAAGGTATGAGAATAGATATTGCGAATACGATAACATAAAGAAAATAACCAGATTAGGTGTTTTTCCGAAATCTTCTGCTAAGTGGGTTAATTGTTTGTATATAAATTTAGAACATAGATGAGATGACTAAATTATGAATCTATTTAATCTAGAGTCGATTAAAAAAAAACTGAATTGAAATAGGGGCAGTGAATTTATATTGTATGGCAATTTTGTTGTTTTAGAGTCATAAAATGAAAGGTGTTTGTGGACCGCTAACTTCAAATTCACGTCCTGGACTTTTTTCATAAAATAAACTCTTTGAAGGTGATATAAACTATGTCCGTACTTTTAACAGAAGTTCTGACTCGCCGCAGACGAAGTCGCGGGCGGAAAGCTAGTCAAAGTATAAAACCATTTAACGATTTGGTGTTTTTCCTATTTAAGATAGCTGCCGTTCATTTGGCGTTGGTCTTTTCCACGCTGTATAGTAATTTTCATAAATAAGTACAATTAAGACAGGATTAAAAGTAAATAGTAGAGGCCAGTAATGGGTTTTCATCCTTCCTGTTGGACACCAAGTCTTTGATTTTTGCAAACAAAACGTATAATTCTGAGCATTATATCATTACTCACCATTAACTTTCCCGAGCTGGCTTCCCAAAATTCCAACCTTCCATCAGCGCATCCTAGTATGATAAGGTCGTTACAAAAGTCCATGCACCAAATCGGCGACTCGCTGACTGCGCGCCCCCGCCAGCCGGCGCCCGGCGGCGGGTCGGCGCCCGCGCGCGCCGAGGCCGTCGTGGTCCCGGTGCTCAACGGTTTTCCCTTGTGTCTATTACGTAACCCACTCGCAGAAGTCTCGTCACTGGCTTTAATCACAACGTTGTCTTCTTCGTCCTTTACAATATTGTCAGTTATTGTTTTACTTATACTTAAATTATTTATGTCCACTTTTTCTTTAGCATCGTAATTATAAACATCGGTGTGTTGATCACTGCAATACAGTTCTCTGTAACAAATAATGTCTACAATAATCTTATATAATAAATAATGCGCTGTAACCTAACAGATTTTCAAAGTATTTTGTTATTTCTCAAAAACTTTAAATAATGGACACTTTATTTTATTTTTTCCATAAAATATAAGTAATTATCTATACGTTAAGATTTTTAATATTTTTTGATTAATAAACTTCGGAGATAAGGAGCGATAACGGTCATTTTTTGTAAATTTTTGGCTATAAATAAAAAAGTACATTTTTTTACCATTTAGGTACGGAACCTTAAAAATTAAGAACTCTTCGTGCTCGCGTATCTTAGTCGATTGGAAAAACTTTAGTTCGTAGCAGTCTTGCGGGTATATTTTTGGCCTGTTTTATTTTGGGAATCAGACCATCTTCGACATTTCCTAGCAGTATCGTTAACCCTTAATTTAGCGAAAATAAAAAAGTTCGGGAATTCAAACCCATTTTAATTTTGAATCAGCAAAAAAATAAAAACACAATCCAAACAAAAAAAAGTGATCATTATGCTATGCTCGCTGTGACGAACATTGTCAAATTAAAGGTTAAAACTTATCTATTTGGTATGGGTCATCTAGCCCCTTGTGATTTATTTGTTTATAATTGCTAAACGGATCATCCGAGAAAGGTAGTTTTGCGTAACCTTCGGTGTATACCTTTACTACTATAAACCTTTAGGCTGCGGCTCCACTGAGGCGGAGATGAGCAGAGTGGAGCGGAGCTGTGCCAATATTAACCAATTAAAATTAATAAAATCTTAACTAACGCGCGCAAGGCGCGCTCGACGTGACCGCATGCGCCTTCTGTTGGTTAATATTGGCACAGCTCCGTTCATCTCCGCCTCAGTGCAGCCGCAGCCTTGTATTGGTACAGTTCGCTCCGCTCGTCTCCGCCTCAGTGGAGCCGCAGCCTTTATTATAAAAGCGGTTTTATTTTTACTTGTTAACTACCTATGTTGCTTCTTACCAATGTCCGTTCTGTTTGATTAAAATCATAATCTATATCCTCACAGTGACATTCGAAGCTCGACAGGTGACGAATCCTGGATCTATGCGTATTATCCCGAAACTAACCAACAATCAACAATGTGGGTGTTTCAAAATGAGCCGAACTCTACGAATGTATCTCGTGCAAAAAGCACTTTGAAGTAAATGGTGGCCTGCTTTGTTGGTATTAATGGTCATGTGGCTACAGTGCCACTAGAGAGTAAAACGGTTAAGTCGGAGTGGTGCACGACCATTTGTTGGCCGGAAGTATTTGAAGAAATACGTAAAAACAATAAATGTCAAATGAAAAAAAAATGTAATGTCGAATGAATGTTTTTACTTTTCTTTTCTTTCTTTCTAAAAATAACTAGCGACAGAGTATTCTTCATCATGACAATGTCACTTGTCATACATAAACACCCTGAAAAAGTAACAGTTACTGAAAAAAATACGTTATGAGTTGCGATGATTATGACTTACAATACGTTATGAGTAAAAATAATTATATGAGCCAATATGGGCCGACATTTGAGACCGAGTGTGCAAGATACCGTGAGTTCTTAGCTACGACGGGCTGTTGTTGCTGTTGTTGGGGAAGATGTGGATTTAGTAGTTCTTCTAATGGCTCTATCACCACCAGAGAAACAAATAAGTAAATAAATATTAGAAATATTTTGAAGCCAGGAAGAGGAAAAGTGCAAACTATAGTAAATTGTTGCCATAGCGCGGAAAGTAAGGGATTTCCTGACGAGGTGGTTAGGAGGCCGAGCAACAGCGAGGCCTGCTAAAATACGAGTCAGGAAATCCCAAAAACAAATACACGAAATTTCCATACTCCTACTAACTACGTAACAGAACGTACTAAAATTAATTAAAGGGTGGATTGTGGCAACACTGACAGCTGATAGACGTCAAATTTTTATCTCCGTATTTTATTAAAGGATTTTTTTATAAAAAATACATTAATTGACCAGATTAGCATTGTAGATTGTAGATAACAGTTTTCCGTGGAATTATAACAACGAAACTTACTACTTAACAGTAAAACAGGCCGCTTGCGACTGCGCCTGTCAACCGTCAACGGACGTTTTCAAATTCGTCAAGAATCCTGGGGAGTATTTCTTTTATTTATTTCTTATTTACGCTGGTTTCGTATTTTTTTAGCACTGTGTTCATGTTCATACTTCACATTGCTCACTGTTGAAGCCGTGAGCGACGTCAACACACAAAACATTGGCACGTGAGAACTCTCTTTGCTTGACGAATAGTGGAAGCATAAGTTGAGACATCACATTCGCCACAGACATTGCCGTACACGATACACTGTTATATCTTTCAGTGCGTTTGTGGAGTTACTGTGAGACAATGAGCGCGTTGAACATGAAATCTCGCAAGGCCACTGCACGTCAGCAAGAAATTCAACTCAAGGCCACCTTGAAACAGCTGCAGGAAGCTAGGACCTTGAATGACCAGTTAATGGGGGAGAGGGATGACAGTGAGGAGGAACTGAAGAAATTGATGGGCAAGAACACGGTGTTGAGAAGCGGCCTGGTGGAGTATGATTACAAGTTATCAGATGCTCAAGATAAGTTAGAGCAGTTGCAGTCTGTGATTGATACATTCAACCAGTGCGCTTCCACCCATGAAGTGGCATTAAAGCGCATCACAAACCTGGAGGAAGAACTTGGCGCAACAAATGAAGAATTAAATTATCTAAGGAAAGAACGTCATTGTTATGATAGTTTAACAACACAGAACCTATACCAAGAGCTCGTAGGTAATAACGATAAGGATAGTAAGAAATTAATATTTTTTAACAGCAATAATAAATTGAAGAAATATGTTAAAATTAATAATTATATTAGGCGTACACAGGAATTAATCAAGAGCCAAAAATGTATAAAAAACTATTCTACAGTGAAATTAGAATTATCAATAATGAAAGTTAGGGTGCGGCATTGCAATGAAAAGTTGGATTCCAATAGGATAACATATTTAAATATCCAGAAACTGGATGCTGAGATAAATAAGTTAAAGGACCAGCTTGAAGTTACTTCTTTAAAGTATTTAACCGCTCAGAAGGAAGTCAAGGAGCATATCCTGGCTTTCACTCAATTGGTGGAAGAAAGTAGATTGAATGAAGAGCGCTTTAACTCTGTAATGAACAGTGGTTATGGTAATTGTGATAGATTAGGAACTTCACCAACTGCTGTGATTCAGCCAGATATGGCTTTTGATACTTCTAAGGAGTCCCCTAGACAACTTATAAGTAGGTATAAAACTATTGTTTATTCCGACCAGCTTGGACCTGGACTAGGTTTATTGTTAAATAACAAATTAAAACAAAATGTTACTAATTACTGTTACCATAATGCAACTCTTATGCAATTAAGTGATTTACTTTTAAAAGGAAGTTTTGACAGGACCACCACTTTAGTAATTTTGGTAGGAAATAGTCTTAGTGTGGACAAGTCCGGCGTAGATAAATTAATATCAACACTAAACACTATTGAAGGTAGGGGCATAGGTAAAATTATACTATGTGCGCTACCATACTCACAAAGTAGGCCATTTAGTCATAATAATAGAATAGCACACTTTAATTCTTTAATATATAATGCTATAAGCTGTAATAATAAATATCATTTCTTTGACTTAAACAAATTTATAAAGCGACTTGATCTAACATCGGGAAAAATTCATTTGCCCAGGAAATATATTTTGACCTTGGTTGACCTATTAGCTTTTAATATAAAACCAAATACATACATAGTACCCAGCCCCAACAAGCCATTATTGGCAATAATGCCTTGCCTCATGATTTAAACTAAATTATAGGACAGCGGAAACACCCTTGAATATAAATTTAATTCACCAAAATATTCAAGGTTTTTCCAGCAAAGAACTAGAAATAGGGTTGTTCTTAGATAATGAAAATGTACAAATTATGTGCATTACTGAACATTGGCTTAGACAAGAGCAATTAATTTTTGATTTTTTAAATTTTAAATTAGTTATTTTGCCAGAAAAAGTGCCATTCATGGTGGCTCTTTAATAATTGTAAAAAGTACTCTTAAATCCAAAGAAAGAAAGGATATTGTAAAGCTATCGATAGAAAGGATTGTAGAAATTTCTTGCGCAGAACTAGAAAGTTATATAATAATATGTGTTTACAGACCACCGTTGGCTGATTTTTGCACATTTGAATGTACTATGGAACATGTGTTAAAATTAGCATGTAATACCCAGAAGCATGTTATAGTTTGTGGAAATTTTAATATTAACTTACTCGAAACGTCAAATAATACCACTAGGTTACTTAGTTTATTTAAATCTTTTAATTTAGGTAATCTGTTCTTAGAACCCACACGGATAGGTGTTAGTAGTGCAACCTGCTTAGATAATATTTTTTGTAGTTGCGAATGTTTGGATAAAGAAATATTTAATTGTTTTAATTCTGACCATAGTGGTCAGAAGGCATCTTTCATCTATGATTTTTATCAAAAACCTGACACAATAACATACCGACCTATAACTAGTAATCGTTTGGAATTATTCAAAAATAAAGTTCAGAGTAATCTTTCAGTGTTACCTTTTTTACAGAATGAGTGTAATAGTATGTGTAAAGACTTCTTCGGCGTAATTATACATCAATTCAACAACAATTTTAAAATGAAAACTATTACTAGGTCGAAAATAAAATTTAGTGAATGGGCTACTGCAGGCATTCATAAAGGCTGCAGTCAGTGCGCAAGCGCGGTACCGAACGGGTGCGTTTATCGTGCGCTTTACAGAAATGTCGAGTTCAAAAGTGTTAAAATGTCCTAATTGTAACATTGTGATTAACGAGCTGCTAACGTTTGTGCAGCAAAAAATTAAATGTTTGGACAATGAAAGCATTATTCAATTGTGTACGACGGCTTTATCTTCGGAAGATATCGAAAATGCTAAGTCGTTATTTTTTGAATCGATACCAACGAACAAACGTAAAATCTCGCGTCGCAAAGGCGGGAAGACGCAGAGGGACATGGAAGATATAATACTGTTGTTTAAAGACACTGACAACGAGTTAATTCCCATCTTTGTCGCAAAAGATCTCCATAAGTTGCCACCCGTTACATTCGACCATATAGATGTGACCAGGTTGCTTCGAGAACTGATTGTCCTACAAACGGAGATAAAAGGTATCAAGGAAACGTATGCAACTGTTAAACAAGTGGAGGAAATCAAACACGAAATCCACGAATGTAAATACGCATCGCTAGTGAATAGTGACCGCAATGTTAACAAAAAACGAGGTGCATTTATGCTAGATAGCGAGCCGATAGGCATGATTCATCGTAGCGATTCGTTATCGGCAGATGAAGACTGTACATTAGATTTGTTGGGCGCGGGAACTGTGAAAAATATGGGCCTTCCATATGATTTCAACAAATTTGAATTAAAAAGTGTGCCGCATAACTTTTGATTTGAATAAAAAAAATTGAGGATATACTTTATGGTGACAGAAGAGCTGAACCATCACCATTTTATTTTTTTATTTTTTTATTTCCGAGTTTTACCCATTCGAAGTAAATAGTGGGGTCAAATTCCTGCTTGTATATAATACGCTCTAACAATTTTTTTTGAAAAGATAACGATATAATTGTTGCTGTGTTTGATTAGGTAAGAAATGTGGATGTCATACTGTATGAAAAAAGTTATCTAAATTAACTACAAAAAAAATGGTGTCCATTTGAAATGTTCAAGTAACTGGTAATTTTTTGCAATTTTAATTCATTTTTGTGCAAACCCTAAAGCATATTAGGGATAACTTTTTTCAGAAATATAAAGTACTCGTTTTGTTCATTCTGTAAAATAAATATTATCGTTTTAGAATTATAATTCTAACAGAAAAAGAGTAGTGAAAATTTAGAATTTCGAAAAATGCTTATGTTTGACCCCCAAAAAACCCATGTGGAAGAATAATTAAAAATTTGAATTTATTCAGAAAATATAGTCCATGTCTTTGTTAATTAGATTCAGTTTAAAAAGTTTTGTTATTTGTGCTCGTTTAAGAAATGTATTTTTTTAGGTATAATCCTTATCGAAGTTATATATAGGAGACCGTACTTAGGAGATAATGAAGCGGTGCAAACTCTTTGTAGGAAGTGCTTGTGTTATTTAACCTTTTTTTCATGTATAGTTATTGTTCGTTATATAACCACTGGTTGATAAGAAGTTGCCTTTTTATTGAATTGTCATTGAATTCGCGTTCATCATGGCTCAAAACAATAAGTGAAATAAGTGAAACAGACGTAAATCTTCTTATTAAACGCACAGGTATTACAATCATAAACACTATATGTCAGTACCACTACAAAAAGTACATAGATAAATTTTACCCGCGATTTGGCGTTAAATGTTGCGATCCATTGAAAATTCATAAAAAGACAATAAATAAATCGTTACGGGAAATAACCTTATCTTTCTGCCAAGACCATGAAGAAATGAACCTTATACCAGGCTTTGCTATGTGTACTCGATGTTATGATTTGATAAGTAAGAAATCCGCCGCTCAAAATAATTGCATGATGTCTGTTGAGGAGACGATGCCTGTTTTTAGTTATATATATTTTATGCCTGTTAGTCTTGATCAACGTTATTCGTTCTGTGCGACGTTATTCTACTTCAGAAAATTTCGAAGTAGCAAAGGTTTGCAAGTAATGTTTTTTTTCGTTTTATATATAAGTATTATTAAATATATTTAGTAATTTTGAACCGTCTGGCTTTTATTTATTGATTTTTCAGTGTATGGTAATTGATTACCATACATTTAAAAGTTATAGTCATAAATATTATAATCTGCATGTATAAAAACAATGAGAGAAAATTCACGAGATAAGCAGTTTAAAAAAAACATATATCCAAAAATAGGGAAAATAACAAAACTTTTTAAACTGAATCTAATTAACAAAGACATGGACTATATTTTCTGAATAAATTAATTTTTTTAATTATTCTTCCACATGGGATTTTTGGGGGTCAAAACATAAGCATTTTTCGAAATTCTAAATTTTCACTACTATTTTTCTGTTAGAATTATAATTCTAAAACGATAATATTTATTTAACAGAATGAACAAAACTAGTACTTTATATTTCTGAAAAAAGTTATCCCTAATATGCATTAGGGTTTGCACAAAAATGAATTAAAATTGCAAAAAATTACCAGTTAACTGAACATTTCAAATGGACACCATTTTTTTTTTAGTTAATTTAGATAACTTTTTTCATACAGTATGACATCCACATTTCTTACCTAATCAAACACAGCAACAATTATTTCGTTATCTTTTCAAAAAAAATTGTTAGAGCGTATTATATACAAGCAGGAATTTGACCCCACTATTTACTTCGAATGGGTAAAACTCGGAAATAAAAAAATAAAAAAATAAAATGGTGATGGTTCAGCTCTTCTGTCACCATAAAGTATATCCTCAATTTTTTTTATTCAAATCAAAAGTCATGCGGCACACTCGATTTGTTGAAATCATATGGAATGGCCCATATGCCTTCTCTCTCTCGCTCACATACCAGCCGTAGCAAGGTCGATACGTCTGTCCCGCTTGTGTTGACCGATGCCTCAGTCGTGCAGTCAAATACGTGCGAAACGGGTATAATTAATAAACGCATCGACTTCGAAATCGACCTGCCCCGTCCGATCATAGTGAACGCGTCTAAGTCGACAACTCCACCGAAGATAAATGATAGGCAATGTAGTTTGCCTTATAAAAGTGATAAAACTATGGCAGAAATTGTTAAAGTTGGCTTATGGAAAGAGGAGGATCTGGATGCAGATTTCATTACAGTACAGAAAAGAAGATCGCGAAACCGTTTCCTGGGAAAAACTGGAAAGGCTGCCACTAGTCCAAACGAGAAGTTTAAAGCAGCGGCCATTAAAATACCGTTATTTATTTCTAACGTGAATCGAGATTGTTCCAGTAAGGATATTACGGAATATATAAAGAGTAAAACACAAGAAGATGTGAAACTTGAAAAAGTGAACATGCGAATAGACAAAGGGTACGATGCATACAAGGTGCTTATAAACAAACACAAGTTAGAGATATTTTTGGATAATGGACTTTGGCCTGACGGAATTATGTTCCGAAAGTATGTTTATTTTAAAAGCAGCAAACCGAATATACGGGGGGCTATTTTAATAAATAAAATGTAAGAATTAACTGATTTATATAATGATTAGTACCAAAACTAATCATAAATCGAGCCGTTTTATTTCCTTCAATTGCAAGTCAATAAAGAGATCGATTGAGTGTGTCAGATCTTTCTGTGAATACGCTGATATTATAGCGTTACAAGAAACATGGTTATTACCGCATGATCTCTCATACCTAGGATCTGTTCAAAAAGACTTTGGATATACGGGTACTTCGGCCGTGGATACGTCGGCTGGTATCCTTCGCGGCAGACCACATGGCGGTGTGGCACTCCTGTGGCGTAGCAACATATTTCAGTCAGTGTCGGTGATTGAGTGCAGTAGTCCACGCATTGCAGCAATAAAAGCAACCGCAAGTGATCACGCGCTGATAATTGTGAGTGTTTACATGCCAGTGGACGTGAGCGAGAATTTACCGAAATTCTCTCAGTGCCTCGGTGAAGTGATCGCAATTATAGAAAACCACGATGTCGAATCAGTATTCATCCTTGGGGATTTCAACGCACATCCCGGTGTGAACTTTGGTAAGGAGCTTATAAACTTTTGTGTGACACAAGATTTAACATGTGCAGACATTGTGACCTTAGGTATTGATTCCGATAGTTATACGTATATTAGCGAGGCCCATGGCTCTAGGCGGTGGTTAGACCACTGTTTAGTGTCGGACTCAGCTCTAAAAACAATTATTAACATTAAAATTTGCAATTATATTTTTTGGTCTGACCATTTTCCAATGGAGATTAAAGTCAACTTAAATGTTATAAGAACAAAGACGTGTGTGTTAAATAATAAGCGTAGTCAGGTTATTTGGGGAGAAAGAAGACCCGATCAGATAAGTAAATATCACGAAGCCTGTAGTAGCAAACTACGTGATATTGACTTACCTTCGGAACTCTCCGGCTGTTGTGATCAGCACTGTATGAATTTAGAGCACCGTGTACTTATTGATGATTTTTATAAAACAATAATAAGTTGCCTGACAGATGCATCATCTATTGGCTCTAGTCAGATTGTAAAAAGAAATGGGGGATATATTAAAGGATGGAACAAACATGTCAGTCAGTCGCATAGTGAGGCCAGACTGAAATTTCAGGAATGGGTTCTTCACGGAAAACCAGTAATAGGCAGCGTATATAGAGAAATGTGTGACAATAGGAGAAAGTTTAAGTCTAGGTTAAGATGGTGTCAAAACCATCAAGATCAGATCAGGATGGATACTATAGCATTACATCGTTCAAATCACGACTTTAAGAAGTTCTAGAAGTCAACCAACAACCTGAATGTTCGGCCTGGCCGATCGGCAACTGTTAACGGCTGCAGCAAGCCTGAGGATATAGCCAACTTATTTAAGGAGCACTTTAAAGTCCAGTCTCCATTGGGTTGTAAGCAGCCAGTGTACGATGCTGAGGTTAATGAGGATCACAGGGTTACAATGTTTACGGGTAAAGAAGTTTCTGATGTTATTAATAATATGTGACCCGGGCACGACAGCCTCAGCATCGAACACTTGCAGATGGCCGGTGTTCAACTGCCTAGAGTGTTGGCCATGCTATACTCGCTTTGCATTGGGCACTCGTATTTGCCAAACGAAATGATCAAAACGATTGTTGTGCCAATAGTTAAAAACAAAACAGGGGACGTTTCAGATAAAGGAAACTATAGGCCCATTTCACTGGCTACGATAGTAGGTAAAGTTTTCGATGGGCTGCTCGATATCCGACTCAGTACGAGGGGTGATCCAAAAGTTTTGAGAATCAGTAAGAACCATTTACATAATGATCTTCTTTTAATGTGGACTATACCATGGCACTAATGAAATTAAATTAGAGAAAAAATAATTAAACATTATTCATTTGTATCCCTGTGATAGCTAAACAAAAAACATCTGTACTAACAATTTTACAAGACGGCAAAAATAAGAGTTAGTTTTGTAATAATTTGGAGTTGTGTGGAAAAAGTTTTGGTACACTAATAAAAAATATTGTTATTGAAAATGAAACCTTGATTTATCATTATAATTTAAAGGATAAATAAGTTATCATTGCAGTGGATTTTTCTATCTCCAGCTCCGTCACCAAAATTTAGAGTGGTTTTTTCGGCCTTTTCCAGGATTATTGAGGCCTACAAATAAATACTGCGACATTCTTTATTAGCAATTGAGTTCAAATAATCTAGGAGAGTTATATAACATTATTGTATCCTAATTATGGCAAAATAATAAAAATAGGCTAAAGAAAAAAAATTACAAATTTTCGGCAGGAATTGTGCTTCAGAGCCTTCTAATTGATAAGGGTGCTGCTCGTCGACCAAAGATCAGAACTGATAACCGCTCTCCCCGTTATTTAGCCCTAACTTTCGACTACTATTTCTCATTCACTAATGTTCAAAAACAACTACATAAAAATCACGAGCTGGTGATGACATAGTGAAGGTACAAAATTTGGCCTCCAAAAGTAAAATTATTTTTATAGTGGTAAAATAAAACAATTGAATGACGTTAATAAGTGTTCGGAAATATAGAAAGTGTGCTCATTCCAATTTAAAAAAAACGATTTACTTATCTCCCATTTTTTATACCGATTATCAAAACTTTTGGATCACCCCTCGTAAGTACCCAGACTTGCATGATGCCCAGTTTGGGTTCAGGCAGGGGGAGTCGACTGAAACGGCTATTTTGAGTTTAAAACATACAGTCAAATACTATACAGACCGATCCACACCAGTATACGCGTATTTCTTAGACCTTTCGAAAGCCTTTGACTTGGTGTCCTATGGTATCCTGTGGGATAAATTAGCAAGTAGAAATGTGCCCTGTGAGCTAATAAATGTTTTTAAGTATTGGTACAGCAACCAATCTAACTGTGTGAGATGGGGCGATACACACTCTGAAGCATATAGGTTGGAATGCGGGGTGAGGCAGAAAAAAGATGTATGCGAATTATATTTAAGCTCAGGAATATGCAATCTCTAAGATATATTTTTAAAGATAACGAAATATTAACTCTGACATGTATATAAACTACAAATTTGATTATTTGTTAAAGATCGAAATGACATTTTTATTAAAAAAAGCGACTCTAAATATAATATCCGGTCCCAATATAAATACGATGTATTTACAGTTAGAACTACCAGCTTTATACTTAGTAAGAGCGCATATGTATCTGGAATTAAAATATTTAACCAATTGCCTGAACATATTAAATCGCTAGATGGGATTGGATTTAAAACAAAGCTAAAAAAAATGGCTATCAATGGAAAGTTTCTACAATTTAAATGAATATTTCAATGTATACCTGGTTAAGACTGTTTTAATATAATATATTACTTGCTATTGTACGCCCGAAATGGGCAAACTGTTGGACCTTACTCCGAGGAGTAAAAAGAGGCGCTTTCCTTGCTTGTGTTTCAATCGGAAAACCGTTCTTTCCGAGCATGTTCGAGAAAAGATATTTTCGTCACAAAAACTCCAAAAACTCTAATTTTGTTGTGCTGTTCTTTTCCTCCATAGTTTTAGCGGCTGCGACACAACCTCAGGAATTTACAGGATAGGCGAACTGTCAATTGTAAAGCTGTTTGAGAAAAAACCAATAACCAAGGATATTTTCAGCAGCTATCTATGACTCAATATCAACATCGGAAGCCATAGCAAAATCAGGAGAAGCGATGTTTTTGACGATATATCGTGCGCTCACTACTCAGCTTGATCTTAACAGCCACCGATACTCGCTGTTTGTTAAATCCAGCACCAAGTCCAAAGCTGATCTCTCCTCTTTTCTCCTACTAAAGGGCCAGCAAAATACCATGCATTACGAGTATTCCACCAAGTACAAGAGCGGCTGGGTAACGAAATGCCTCTTAAAATGTGGGGTTGGAAGCGAGGAGCTGATGGAACCCTCAAACATATTACCACTGATCTTCCAGCTCCTGACACCGTGCTGACTTAAATGTTTTATCGCTGCAAAAGCTTTCGACATCAACGACTTTTTCAAGTAATTTTTAAGTGCTGGAAATGATAACTTTAAAACTTCGTCAGGTAATTTAGTATAGAAATGAATGCATTGACCAACAAATGATTTATATACCTTACGGACACGAAATTTTTTAATAGCAATTTTATTTTTATTTCTTGTATTCAAATTATGTATATCACAATTCTTAACAAAAGAGTCTTGATTTTTAATGACATAAATAATATTCTCATAAATAAATTGTGACGCTACTGTCAAAATACTAATTTCTTTAAATAGTAATAGCCTCGTGTGGTTGCCGAGTTAGAATAGTGCCACTCCATGTCTTCCCGTGGATGTCGTAAGAGACGACTAAGGGAATAAAGGCTAGTACTGTTAGGCGATGGGCTTGCAACCTGTCACTAATACGCTGGTAAACATCTTAGCCTAATTGTGCAAATTGTGGTTATAGAATTATCAACAAGTTTTTAGAGATGTTTGTAATTCTGTAGCTCTGCCTACCCCACTCTGGGAACGAAGGCGTGAGATTATGTATGTATGTATGTTTAAATAGTAATCTTAAGGAATCACGGGAGTTTAGGTTATATATGGAACGAATGGCTCTTTCGAATGGTTCGTCACGAATAGCCGGCGGCGGTGTCCATTGGGTGCCCGACTGAAGAGCCAACAGCGGCCTCGGAGACTAAATAACTTCAAAAATGTCTGGGGGCAAAAGGCAACGGGAAACCACTGCTGTTTTCCCATGAGAGTCAGCATGGAAGGTCCAAGAACAGTAAATAGTTTGTCTGGCGATCCGGCTGACGCCCGGCGCCATCTTCCCGGGAGAGGTGGTGTGAAATTTGCTACCGGCCATGCGCTCGTGACTCGTCAGGCGCCGCGTGGAAATTCAACTACTGGTGAATCCACGTCCTGCGAGTCGATTCGCCATCCCCATCGCATCGGCACGTGGAATGTGCGAGGCCTAAACCAACCTGGCAAGCTTCGAATTGTGGAAAACGAAGTGCATAGGAAGAACGTTAACATTCTAGGGCTAAGCGAAACTCACTGGAAGGGCCAGGGCCACTTTACAACTGACCTTGGAAGTACAGTATATTTTTCGGGCCCAGACGATAGTAGCAGCAGAGGAGTGGCCTTCATCGTACCGCGATCGTTGAACAAGTGCGCTGTGGGGTATGAACCAGTTAGCGATCGTATAGTAACACTTAAAACTAACACCTTACCGTGCAAGCTTAACATCGTGCAAGCGTATGCCCCCACAGCACAGTCAACTGAAGAAGAAGTGGAGGGCTTTTACGATAAGCTGACTGCGACACTTAAAGGACTTCCAAAACGAGAAATTACAATCATCTTAGGGGACTTCAATGCCAAAGTTGGAGATACCACAGATGATGACCACCTTCGCCGCGTTGTTGGCATCCTGGAATCGGAGAACGTAATGAGAGGGGCGAGTGTATGTTACAGTTTTGCTGTGAAGAAAATTTCACCATAACCAACACCTGCTTAAAACATCATATCCGCAGACTATACACCTGGGTATCCCCTGGCGACAGATGTAGAAATCAAATTGACTACATACTAGTGAGGACGCGTTGGAGAAGCTCAGTGACAAACGCCACCACATTCCCCGGTGCTGACTGCGGCTCCGACCACCAGCTTCTTGTAGCAACGGTTCAAGTGCGACTGAAGAGGACACAGAAACCTAAAGTAGCTCCGAATATGCAAAGCATAAACTACAGTGGTTTCAGAGAGGATTTTGAGCAGAGAATGGGAGACTTTCCAAACAACATGACGGACAGCGACAGTAAATGGGAGTATTTCAAGGGGGTGATAGAGGAAAAGGTGACGGATAATAAACTGGCGAAACCCGTTATGAAAGATTTCATCACACCCGACACGGCCCAAATCATCCTTGAGAGACGTGAACTAAAGGAGAACGGCATATTTTCCACTGAAGATCATCAGCGGTATGCAGAACTGAGCCGCCAAGTTCAACAACGCTGTCGGAAAGATTATGACAACCACATCAACGATATATGTCTCGAAATTGAACAGCACTCACTGAAAAACGAACTTAAAAAGTACAAGAACTGACAGGAACGCGTAAACCAAGAACCTCTGCCATTGAAGATCAAGACGGGCGTCTACTCACAAATGTGGCGCAAGTGTTAGAGCGCTGGAAGAACTACTGTGCGGCGTTATACGACACGAGAGAGCCTACCAACGATACTATTACATGGGCCACATGACCTGATATCCTTCCATCAGAAATTGAGAATGCCATAAAAAGTCTTAAGTGCAGGAAATCACCGGGTAAGGATGCTATAATAGCCGAAATACTAAAAAACCTAGGTCAGAGAGGCACAAAGGCTATTACCGAAATCTGTAATACCATCTGATGAGATGGCCAAAAGACTGGCCAGAATCGGTGTTTATACCTTTACATAAGAAAGGCTCTTCAAAAGTCTGTGGAAATTACAGGACCATAGCGTTAATATCTCATGCCAGTAAGATCCCACTCCATGTAACAAACCGACGTCTTAACTACTTTCTGAGCCAATAGATACCCGAAGAACAGGCAGGTTTCGTTAAGGGCAGAGGAACGCGGGAACAAATACTGAACGTTCGCCAAATCATCGAGAAGAGCAGGGAATTCAACAGCCCCGTGATCCTGTGCTTTATAGACTACACAAAAGCCTTTGACTGCGTGCATTGGGACAAACTGTGGAATGTGCTACTCGAAATGGGTGTTCCTGAACATCTCGTTGCTTTAATCCAGAGTCTGTACGTACACTGAGTACCGTTCTTACATCAGAATAGGCACTGAATGCTCCAATATGTTCCAAACGAGAAAAGGAGTGAGACAAGGTTGCATCTTGTCCCCTGCATTTTTTTACATATATGGAGAGTATATTATTCGGAAGACCATCGAAAACTGGGAGAAGGGTTTTCCTGTAGGTGGAAAGAGATTATCAAATCTCCGATATGCCGATGACACCGTTCTTCTGGCAACATCCATGGAAGATATGAGCGAGCTGTTCCAAAGACTCGAGTTGGAAAATAGAAACATTGGTCTTGCGGTGAACAGAGCGAAGACTAAAGTGATGATAGTGAATCGAGCCGGAAAGCTAACAAATGTCGACCGCTACATGTACCTGGGCTCCCAAATCTGCAATGAAGGCAGCTGTGTCTCCGAGATAAAGAGACGAATCGGGATGGCAAAGGATGCTATGACCCGTTTAATCAACATCTGGAAAAAAAGAGGAATAGGTATCAAAACCAAGATCAGACTAATACATGCCCTGGTATTCCCCATCTTCTTGTATGAAGTAGAAACGTGGATAATCCTGGCCCGGTAAAGACAAAGGATTGATGCATTTGAGATGTGGTGCTGGAGACGAATGCTAAGAATACCTTGGACTGCGAAACGCACCAATGTATCGATCCTGAACCAGCTCCGAATAAAAACTCGCTTGTCCACCATATGCCAACAACGCATTCTTTCTTATTTCAGCCACAGAATGCGCAGAGGCGACGTTAATCTGGAAAAACTGATTGTGGTTGGGAACACCGAAGGCAAAAGATCGCGCGGTCGTTCACCAACAAGATGGACTGATCAAGTGAAAGAATTGTCATCCTCCAAATTCTACACGGCTGTAAGAGAAGCGCTGGACCGAAACCGGTGATGTTGACCACGATCCTCAGATATGAGGGACCGACCCCAGAGAGACTTCATTAAGAAATGTTTTTCTAGCATTATTAGTACATTACTGCTGAGGCCGCGAAGTAAGGAATTTAAGGACGAGTTTGGGGTAGACGGCCGGATAAAACGAGTCCTTCAATCCCTGTTCCGGCCGAGGATTGTATAGTGCTTTTCTCAAGCAATGTGAGGAAATCTGAAAAGTACATTATTGCAATCTTATGATGGCAATCTCAAGACTGCAATCTGACTGCAACCTAATAATAATAATAATAATTTTCCTTTGTCAGTTTAATGTTTAGCAAATTTAAAAAGTTAGAGCAGCCGACAATAATGTTTTTTCTTAGGTTTTTCATAAACAAGAAACTTCTCTGGAGATCCTAGAGCTGTTGCTTACCTCTCCGAAAGGATTGGGCTAGCTATCCAGAGAGGTTATGCAGCCAGTGTCATAGGGACCATGCCGCGAGCGGACCTGCTAGAGCGGGTGTTCTTTTTATTGTGGTGATTTTAATTTATATCTTTAATATTTAAGTATCATAGTTTTGTTTTAATTTAAATACGTTTAGTTTTAATTTTTAATTGTATTATTGTTGAATTCTGTAAATATAGAGCATGTTTGAGAAAAGAGTATTTAGATTAGAAGATTACGTTGGTGTTTAGTTGGGGTGTGTAATGATTGATATAATAACATTTGGTATAATTTTAAAGGATATAATCACTCATTTTATATAATAAACGATTGGCATAATATCAAAATATCTATTTTTATTTACTATAATAATCATTTGGCATATAACTTATTTATTATAAACATCATTTGGTATAATCATCATTTGATATAAAAATCATATTATTTACCTAACCTAAACTACTTTTCTGGTAGCACTTTGTTTTGTGCAGGGGTCGCAGTTCTAACCTAACCTAACCTACATTTCTGGTAGCACTTAGTTTTGAGCACGGGCAAGGGGTTCACGGGCGAGCCGTCGAAGCTACGCTACCACGGGGCTTCTATTACCGCTCTGTGGGAGTCACAAGGTAACTAACGAACCTACCCAAGTGATTGTAGGAGTTAGTATAGACAGTTTTTTAATGCGGCGGGCTTAGCCCTCCGAGCCCCCTTGTGGGGGCTTCGCCCACCCAGCACCCTTTGCCGAAGTAAAGAATGATGGGCAAAAATGTATGAACGCTGGTCTAGAAACCAATAACAATAAATACTATATCATCGGATATCCTTTTTAATTCTACAACGATTTTGTGTAGCGGGAAACTTCAAATAACTGGGAGATAGTTTTTTTAAATCTGGATCATCGGGACGCCTACATAGACGACTTTAGCATAATTACTATGATAGTTTATTTCGACCAAAGATTTCGAACTACCTGCCATAGTAATAGTTTTACAACTTAGAATTACCTATCCGGTGACATATCGCTTGTCCTTATTGGTCATATAGGCCAATTTGCCAATCATTCTTTTTTAGGGTAGTAAATTTATGATTATATCTCATACATATTAACAAAAATGCTTATACCAACTATACTTTAGATGAAATTATCTTTATATCATAAGTTAATTATAGTAAATTGCATTATACTTAAAGTATGTTATATAAAATATGATTAGATCAAATTATCATGATATAAAATGATAATTATATCATATTTAAATATATTAAATGTTGTTATATGATTCAATAATTATATCAAATGAGCGTTATAGCGACTGATATTATAGGAAATGTTGTTATAACTACAATAATTTTAAATTGGTTTGTTTAAATGAGTGTGAAAAGGAAAAGGTCCCGACTATACGTCTGAGCATACTTAGCGGGTGTCAGTTTAGTGGCCTTTTTAAGCTTATATGCCATGTGCGAACTTTTTAAAGCCTGACCAGAAAAATAAAAAGTCTCTAATGGGGTCGCCACTAATACTTTTTGAATCTGTGTTTCATGAATTGCAATATAAATCACAGTTTATAATAATTTCCGCAATATGTCGAGGTTTTTTATTTTTCTGGTAAGGCTTTGAAATGTGATGTGATTCACGTTTTCAGTTATTTAAAAAAAAACCTCGTAGACGCTCGGCTTATCGAGTATAAACCAAATTAAACATATGCAAACGATAATGTACGAAAAAAAAACACTCTACGAATCGTTGATCACCGAAACGCAAACCATACTTTTCCATTACAAACGCACGTATCAACATACCCATATTTGATAACTAATCCCACGCAAGTGAACGCAAGGTTGAAGCAATTTGACTATTTACCTGTATGTCTTGGCGAAGTGGTACCTCGTGGTCTCTGCGGGTGAGAGGTGTGGCGGTGCGCGCGCGGCCCGGAAACGTAACCCGCTTAGGTGACTGCCTAGCCCCTTGCGTAATACCAGCCCATCCTGCAATAACACTCCAACAACTCAATATTCGCTAACACTACTGATACACTACCGCTTTTAGTTACGTCTAAGTGTGATACCATGAACGAAAGTAAAATAAGCGGTTCAAATAAAATTGACACGAGTGAGGAAATTATGACACGCGGCGGGTCAGTGTTTCAAATGTTTCAATAGCAGGCACGAGGGCACAATTAGCATAAAAGTTAATTATGTAGGTACAACGCATACTACATTTCTTCGTCTATACGAGGAGCGGCTGAAAAGTTATCTACCTGACTATGAAAGAAAAGACGTAGCTGGCTAGTTTATTTTTTATTTTTCTATGTAATCCCCTTCTACCGAGATGCACTTGTTACACTTGTCAAATAATGACATTAAACCGTTGTTTTTTTTTTTTCGTCAAGATAGTCGTTCACCGCGGCTACCATCTCATCATCGGTAGAAAATCTACACACAATCCCACAAATCTATAATCAATGAGCAATCAAAGCAAAATCTCGCCATGAGTTTACTAGCCGAAGGACGAACCTTGAACTTCCGATGAGGCTTTTCGTCTTTGACTTTCTATTTTAGGGACTCCTGTTTACTTTCTGGGTCCCATTGTCTAATTCAAGTCCCATCACGCGTCACAATCCTGGAAATAATTTCTTCCTCTCTCCCGCGACTCATGTCTAAAAACTCCTGAAAACATCTGACACGTCTGTCTTTGTCTAACGGAGTCAGCATTTTGGAGCACCAGCGTGCACTAACCTTAAACGATATTCAAAGAGGTTTTAATCAGTGACTATTAATTATCTAACTAACAGGGTTGTTTACGTAACAAAGTTGATTCCCTATTTTTTTTTCAAAAACCATTATATACCCTTAAATGTTTTATACTTAACTCTACTCCTAGAGACGAGTACTATCAGCTGTAAAAATATCTAATTTGTTAGCACCTTATATATATGGCGGTTGAGAAACGTGTTATCAATCCCCAAAAAAAAACGATAAGGGAAATGGCTTAATTTTCTACATAAAGTGAGTACTAGTTGTACTCCGGTCAAATATGCAAAAACTGACCAAAATTTTGGTCGCGTTATGGCGCTATGACCTTTCAGAGATGGTTTATTGTTACCAAAAAAATAAACGATAAAACAAATGGCTGAATGTTGTGTATAAAGTAAGTACTAGTTATACCAATGCCAAATAAGTAAAAACTGACCAAAATTTTGGCTGCGTTATGGCGCTGTACCCGTTCAAATATACTTTTGTAACCAAATAAACGATAAGGGAAATGGCTGAATCTTTTATATAAAGTAAGTAATAGTTGTGCTAATGCCCAATACATAAAAATTGACCAAAATGTTGGTTGCGTTATAATACTATAGTACCCGTTCACAGATTCTTTTGTGACCAAAAAACGATAAGTTATATGGCTGAATCAAATCAAAATCAAAATCAAAATACTTATTCAGTAAATTGGCCACATACGGGCTCTTTTACACGTCGGTTATATACAGTGAATCTACTAGCGCTTCGGATAAGACCATCATTGCGGAGAAGAAGCGCCGCAAGAAACTCCAGCAGAATGTCATTTTTTCAAACATAAAATACAATAATACTTAAAAGTAAGTTACATTACCAGGTAATAAAGCAACAAATATAAATTATTAGAACTATCACATATAAAAAAAATACAAATTCAAAATCAAAAACATTACAAATAAATGTAAAAATTAAAAAGATTACATGTCAAATACATGAAACTAAAAATAATGACTAGGAGAATAACACGACGAGGTCTCTACGTCAAAAGCTATAACTGGAATCATTAACTGAGCAACAAGTACTTGCAGACGTGAACAGACCGGACCCCACAAACAGCACCCGTTCACGAGTATGACGCATATCTCAGCCATCGCCTCCCTCAACCATGTGTTCGGAAGGTGGCGACCCGATCAACGACGCCGCCGTAAGCCCGACCTTTGAGCGAGCATGACGTGCTCATGTTGCCGGACAACATAAAAGTAATATTGTGTGATATAGCTGTCCGGCGAGAAACATCACAGTGTGCTCTCATTTAAAAGCGTCTTGTACACACAAGAACTAATAAAGATAAAGTACAAAAGTAAACGTACAATTTCGTGTTTGAATACACAGTTTGCTTAAAGGCATTTTTATCAAGATAGAAATATCAGAAATAGCCTAGACTAAAGAAATTACCTTAAATAAGTAATAGCCTAGACACTACTTAAATACATCTTGGTCACCAATGAAGTCATTTATAGTATAGTATGCCCTACCCAACAAGCAGCGCTTGATGTGAGACTTAAATTTATTGAACGGCATATCGACGATATCAGATGGTATCTTATTGTAGAAACGTATACAGTTCCCCGCAAACGAAGTGCTTACCTTACGGAGACGGTGACCTGAAAGAGCGAGCTTATCCCTATTTCTAGTATTTAAATTATGAAAGTCGCGGTTATGCCTAAACTCAGAGATCATATCATGTATGTGTTTGCGTACATACATGATATTCTCAAAGATATACTGCGACGCGACTGTAAGAATATTGATTTCTTTAAATTTATCCCTAAACGAAACACGAGACCCCAATTGATATATAGCACGTACAGCCCGCTTCTGTAATACAAAGATGGTCTGGATATCAGCCGCTCTTCCCCACAGTAAAATTCCATAACTCATAACACTATGAAAATAACTATAGTACACAAGTCTTGCCGTCTCGACGTCAGTAAGATGTCGGATTCGCTTTACCGCATAAGCCGCTGAACTTAGTTTACCTGCAAGTGTGGATATATGCGCACTCCATTGCAGTTTTGAGTCCAGAGTGACACCTAGAAATACTGTTCTATCCTCGAATTCCAGTGTCTCATCCTTCAGTCTTATTCTAGCCGCATTCACTCGCTTCACATTGGACAATGAAAATTTAATGCACTTGGTTTTTTTGGCATTTAAAAGTAAGTTGTTGGCCGTAAATCAGTCAACAATTGCATCATTAATGTCATTAAAATTATCCTATTTCCTATCCGCTTTATATGTAAGTGAAGTATCGTCAGCAAACAAGACTATTTCATGTTTATCGCGCACTACATATGGGAGATCGTTAATATAGATTAAAAACAAGAACGGACCTAGAATAGAGCCTTGAGGCACTCCCATAGCAACAGAATGTTGTATGTAAAGTAAGTTCTAGGTGGTATTTACGTCACTACGTACGTACTTACGTACTAACCAAATATTTGGTTGTGTTATGGAGCTACACCCATTCAAAAATGTTCACCTATTGTGACCAAAAAAAAACGGATAGGAGAATTTTTCGTAAACAGCACTTTATTTTAAAACTGGCGTGTACATTCAGATAATAAATACCTAGACCGACAACAAGACACATTATGATATCAAATAAAAGTTATCATTTGTCAACCTACCGTCAAATGCACAAATGAGGTGTGTTGGGTGACAAGGTAATTTTACAATTCACGCGAGTCGTTCTAAACATAAGCTGACAGCTAAGTATATTAACACATTTACTGCCACCGACGAAAATATGCGTTCACTTTCATACTAGTTTGTTCCTAGGCCACGCTAGGCGGATCAAAATAGCGTAACCTGAACATAATTCGTAAACCCGTTGTTTTTGTTATTTTATCGGTTATTAATATTAAGTATCAAATATTAATTTAGGTATATTAATTAAAAATCGGCGGTCGTAACCTGACTTTTGCCTAAAAGCAAAATAGATAACCAAATACCTTGTTACTATAATTTTGAGGTGCATTGAAATGCGATCACTTAATAGCAAAATTAAACTGTAACCAAATTCGCATGTACGTTTTTTTTTACAGTTTTCATCTGATCTCAATATGGTAACTTCGATGTTTATATCTGTTTAAGCTTTATTACGTCTTTTAGACATTTAAGATAAAAATTAAACATTTATTTATAACGCTTTAATAATAATATATTTCTCAGTAGCTAAAAATCGTAACTGTGAAATTTCTGTTTAATAATACGTTTTTGTGTACTATAATCATGTTTACATCAAAATTAAACATGTTAATTCCACGCTACAAAATTGAAATTTTAAATGAAAATACGCGCGAACTAGCCGTCGAGCGGGATGCATGCGGTGGGTGCGGGGCGGGGAGAGAGCGGGGTCAGCCGGGCGTACACTACACCGCGCTATTGCCCACGAAATGAGGGGCCTGCCTGGCACGCGCGGCTCATAAAATAATCAGTCAGTATTCAGTAGTGTCACGCGCGCGCTCGTCTTTACACGCGCCGTACGCTGCCAAAGTAATTTGAATTTTATTTGAGTACGTACTAGGGCTTCCGATTACCGGACATTTCCCAAGTCCGGTATTAATACCGGTATTCGATTTTTTGTACTGTTGTACTGTTTTTTTTTACAAATATGTACTAAAATTTGGAAACGATTGGGAAATGGGGTTGTTACTTTAAAATAAAGTGTTAAAAAAATACTTAGCTCGATTTGTGTATTTTTCTCTATTTAAAAAAGCTAATCACACCTTTAGAAAATAACTAAACAAACAGTTAAAAAGCAACAAAATAATTATTTCAATTATATTATTTCTTAATTTGATATAACTTAAATTAAATGCAATCACAGATAGTGTTTTTTTTTGTGTAAATAAGCACTTGAGCAGCACATAAAATAGAACATCACTATTACTATCACTACATAGTATAAAACAAAGTTGCTTCCCGCTGTCTGTCCCTACGTATGCTTAGATCTTTAAAACTACGCAACGGATTTTGATACGGTTTTCACGGGCATTTAGAGAATTTATTCCGGATGGTTTATATCTATATTTCATTCTAATTAAGTATTAATATAATTGAGAAAACTCAATGTTTTCTTACCAAGTCGTCAAAAAATAGTTTTTCGGGCCTTTACAAAGCTTACGCTGGCTAAAACTTACGAGATATATCAAAATAATGTACTGAAGCATTATAGTTCTTTAAAAAACCTAAAGAAAAGTCTGCTATGGCATATGTCTATCTCCTAAGGGTGACTCACAGTAACCATTTTTATCTTTAAAATTTTATTAATAAATATTAGGTTATTTGCGAAGCTATTTTCTCCAATACAGTATTTATTCTTATCCAGATAAATACGTTAGTTACCTTGGGCATTTAATGTATATTAATAATATCCTTTAACCTATTTTATTTAAATAAATACTTTAGAAGATATGGCAGATTCAAAATTATGCGCAAACTAAATCTGTACTATCGAAACGCTTGCCGGGCCTATAGCCGTGCTTCGCCCTTTATGGCTGCCACAGACGATCAGTCGGACTGACAGGAAGAGAGGGACGCAGTTATTTGTTAGAATGAGAGACGTGTATAACTTTCTCATTCTATCAAATAGCCGCGTCCCTCTCGGCCTATCAGTTCGACTGATCGTCTGTGGTGGCCCTTAGTACCGACAGCCTACAGCATAATAAAGTAACATTTTTTTTGGAATTATCAGAAGTGCACCAGAGCTCTCCTGTTACTTGCTTATATTTATATAATAAAGAAATACAAGCTTCTCAAATTATTAAATTAGGGAAATGGGTAGGTAGTTAGATTGAGTTTAGGTTTTGATAACAATTATTTTTATGTTGTTTTTCATATTTTTAAATACAAGATATATATAGGTAAATAAATAAATAAAGTTAATAGGTAAATAAATTAATATTGGTGAATAAAATAAGTTTTGTTCCCTAAGTGTCTTTTTTAAATATTAGGTTATTATCGAGAGGTAGTGTTTATTATTTAATTTTGTGGATTTAAAACTCCAATTTTATTATTTTAAGATTGTGTTGTAAATATTCATGTTTATTATGTAGGTCTTATAGATACAAAGTTACACGAGGGAGAAAATTGAATATTTACAAAAAATCATCAATATTGTTATTCATTAGTTTTCTTATCAAATGTTAAGAAATTAATGTTTTTTTTCACGAATCATTTTAGAACTATTTATGCTTAACCCGTTTTCACGTGCCAGGTAGGTCAATACTTTCCTTTCCGTCTCTTTGCAGTTAGAAATTTCGTCATAATTTTCCCCAGACTCGATCTCAATTTGTGATGCATTTTCGCATACCTGACCACTACCATAGTATAAATAGAAAAGTAGCTCGACTCCGGCCCTTTACGAGATTCTGATACCTATTGACGCTCGGGCGTCAGGGTTGTCCAAACTTGTTTTTCAATTTTAGTCACCTACTTGGCCATACTGTGATGTATAATTATATGATTAAACGAACTTACCTAAGTGAAGTTCTATCATAATTATACGTAGCTCCTTGTCCGAGACGGTTTACATGTAGTAACGCTGTATGTACCAGCGCCATAGTCACTCATTCAAAGCTAAAAAAAAACAAAGGACAACTCTCGCTTGACGACTATCTGACAGGACGTCATTACGTTTGAAGGTGTATGAACAACCCTATCCTATATCTGGGATAATACTAAAGTATTAGAGGGTGGGATTTTTGGGAATGCCGTCTCGGACAAGGAGCTACGTATAATTATGATAGAACTTCAGTTAGGTAAGTTCGTTTAATCATATAATTATACTTCTCTCCTTGTCCGAGACGGTTTACATGTAGCTGTTAAAAGAGAAATAAAAAAAATAAAAATAAAAAACCAACATCTACATAATGAAAAAAATAAAGTTTTATTTTAAAAACCAAGAAAACCTTGTTAGGTTTTTAAAGCAAAAAATAATAATGACAAAAACAATAATCTAAGAGTAATTAAACAAATAATCAACATTGCCACGTTAATAGACGCTAAAGGTCCAATGTGGTATCACAAACAACTTCACTAAACCTGGATAAGTTATATGTAATCGGTCTATTATAATGTCTTGCGAATGTAACAGAACTTTCCGACCAGCCCACGGTTCTTTGAATCTGCTCTATACTAATACCGGACCTGAGCGCAGCGGACGTGGAAGCATGTCTAGTGCTGTGGGCCGTAAATGTATTGATGTCAATACCAGCCTTTTCTAGAGTAAGCTTGATCCACCGACTTATGGTCTGCGTGGATGCAAATCGGTAAGGTTTCTTGTGGGTTATTATTAATCTCTTAATATCTTTTCTCAAAGGTTCAGTAACACTAATATATTGTTTTAATGTAGCAACTGGGCAAATTTCTATTTTGTGGTGATAACTTTTAAGGTGGAGCATCGGCTGTGGACTATTTACACGGGATGTCTTGATAAAGTCTGGTATGAAAATCTGAACTTTATCACTATGAAACACTATATTATTTAATGAAATTAAAGACAAAGTTTGTACCCTATGACCCGTAGCAAGTGCTAAAATTGTGACTAATTTCCTGGTAAGACATTCCAATGAGATGTCCATAGTTGGATAGCCTGCTAAGTAGTTTAACACTACTCCAGGGTCCCAAGTAGTGTTGTATTTGGGAGCTGGAGGTTTTGAACGAAACACACCTTTCATGAACCTTTTTACTCTATAATCACACCCTATTCTGGGTCCAATGACTAAGGACAGGGCTGATCTCATAGAGTTTATTGTCCCATAGGAGGCACCATTATCAAAAATTTTACTTAACAAACTAAGCACAAACGGTAAAGATGCTTGGTAAAAATCTATGTCATTACTGTAACAAAATTTCCACCAAAGTTTTAAATGAGAATTATACTGCTTAAAGGTATTATTGGAAAGAGAGTTTAACATGATTGTTAATGCTGAAGCTGGAGTTCCTCTTATTATATATGCCTCGCTGACAACTTCCCTGCAGCCAGGGTAAGTTGGTCGTGGAGAGGGTGCGTTAGCCTGAATGGTGAGGTTAGCAAATTTATTCTAGGTTCAAATAATACCAGATCTCCAACTAACAGGGACATTACAAGTGGAAACCATGGCTGTGATGGCCAATACGGAAAAACTAGAATACCTGTGGCTTTATCTATCTTAATTTTGTGAACACATTTTAAAATTAGAGAGAAAGGTGGGAAGGTATAAAAAAACCATTTTTTCCAATCAAGTGTAAAAGCATCCACTGAGAAGGCTTCTGGATCGCATTTCCATGATACAAACAAATCGCATTTGCTATTAATCCTAGAGGCAAACAAATCAATATCAGGGTAACCAAATCGTCTAACTATTTGAGAAAACGCCTTTTTACACAATTCCCATTCAATATTAATCCTTCTGGATTCAATGTCAGCTTCTATGTTATCTTTACTATTTATATAAGAAGCGTAGACCAAAATGTTTCGGTTTTCGCACCAATTCCAAAAATCTCTAGTTATGTTGTTAAGATGAGGGAATTGGATGCCTCCCATTTTGTTGATATAGGCTACGGCTGTTGTGTTATCTACCCTTAGTAATATTTCGCAGTCACGTAAGTGTTCTGCAAAACACTGAAGCCCAAAGAAAGCAGCCTTTAACTCTAAAAAAAATATGTGATATTGCAACTCCGATTCTGACCAAGAACCAGATGACCTTTCATTTCCACACACAGCCCCCCAGCCTGTGAGAGATGCGTCAGTATGGATTTCCAAGGTGAAATCATGTTGTTTTATTTTATTTGAATTATCTAAATTATTGTACCACCAATCTAGTTCAGAAAATACAATTTGTGAAAGGGGCATCAATGCATCATAGTTGTCATGGAACTTTAATAGGGCCAAGTATTTTCCCTCTCTAATAATTTAGTGTACACCCAACCATAGGGGATAGCCGGACATATAGAGCTTAGTAAACCTATCATCTGTGAAAACTCCCTTATTGAACAATTACTCATTTGTTTCAATAATGCAATATTTTTTGATATACTTAACTGCTTTGGCTTGGGCACTGAGAGAGAAAGGTTTACAGAGTTTAGTATGAAACCTAAATATTTACACATGTTACAGGGTGAGAGAACACACTTATCATAATTAATAACAAAGCCTAAGTCTTGTAGTAGTTTACACGCTTGTTCTACATTTTTATTTAGAGTTTCCAAAAAATAATATATCATCTAAATAGCTAGTCAACAAGACATTGTTATTTCTAAGGTATGTACTAATAGGCCTCATAATTTTAGTAAAAACAAAAGGGGCTGTACAAAGTCCAAAAGGGACACAAACAAACTGGTAACATTTGCCATTAAAAGTAAACCTTAAATATTTTCTCGAGTTTTCTGATACTGGGACTGAGAAATAGGCCTCTTTCAAGTCTATTGTAGCCATATAACAGTTCTTGGACATTAACTTGCACGCTGTTCTGACATCTTCCAATTTGAAATGTTCAGTATCTATGTATTGATTTAACTTTTTTTAATTTAATATGAATCTGTATGATCCGTTACTTTTGGGGACTAAGAAAATGGGTGAGGTAAATTGATCTGGGCTATATGTACACTCGGAAACTGCACCTAGGGCTAACAATTTCTGTATCTCCTGATTCATTAGCTCAAAATCTTTTTTAGGCCAATGTTGTGCAGCAGTTTCAAAAGGAGGAGGAGTAGTATGAAAAGGAATTTCATATCCTTGGATCCAACTCAGTATAGTTGGATCATTAGTAATCTCGAGCCAATTATTAAAAAAGAGCTTGAGCCTACCCGCATGTACCTGAGGGACGTCTAGCGGCGGTAGCTCGGCTTGGATCTCTGGTACTGGTGCCGCCTCTGGTGCTGATAGTTGTTCTGTCTCCTCGGTGGTTGAGCATGGTGACCACCACGAACTCGTTGGTGAAACTGCTGTTGCGATGGTCCTCTCCAGTTTCCCTGTTTCTTAGCAACAGGCGGCATCTTTAAGGGAGCTTTAGCTGAGGTTGTCTCCGAGCTCTTAATTTGATAGCTAGACTTCTTAATGGCTTGAGCTGCTCTTACTTTCTCAGCACAATCCTTGCCAAGGAGAAACTTATCAGGCTTCGAATCTTTAACCGCCTCTTTCACGGTCTGGTTTGATCCAGAGAGGGCAAAGAATCTCCGTGAAGAAGAATCTTGAAAATAAATCTCTGCTGCTAGTTTAGCGGCATCATTCGTCTGCTCAATAAGCCACTTTGAGTTAAAGTCTCCTTTTAGAAGGCCAGTTAAGGATCGACCTAAGCATGTCATCAACTTGCCGATGGTGTTTTGGCGAATAATAATCCTCTTATCTCTCTTGACCGTTGGTTCTGTCAATGAGGCTAAAATTTCAGGGTTCATTTCAGGTGCTATGGCCCGTGCGAAATTCGAGGGTGTAGGGTATTTTTTGACAATAGTCTCCTTTCCTACCTTGCCCAAGCCTTCATTCATAATCCTGGTCCAACGGAGACTCAGTTCAGGGTTAATAGCCTCTCCAACCTCTATGATTTCTTCGCCTTCTTTTCCAAGAGCTTGTAAGTACTCCTCTGGTGTAGCATCTTCATCTGCAAAGTAATATATAAGGCTTGGTTAAACACGAGTCTATCCATAAAATGATAGCGCATTAAATAAGTCTCTTTTGATGTCTATCCACTGGGTGATAGCACTAAAGAAAAAAATAAGAATGTTCGAGAATAAAAATCTGTTATTTGCCTATCCACTATGTGATAGCGCTAAGGATAAAACATACTAACATCTTGATATTATTTCCATTAAGTCTATCCGCTAATGTGATAGCAGTAGGGAACAGGAAGGTTTTAACTTAGCATGTCAGCTCCAAATTAATCCAAGCGTTCGAAGTAGGTACTAAGTATTAGAAAGGCATCAGCCTATCGCCACATACCTATGTCCAAGTCGTGTTGTGTTACAGTTATATCAAGATTATGATCTTCTGATGGTCCTGGTGCTCCTAGGGCAGAGGTCGACGCTTGAACTGGAGACAACGGCTGCGACAACTCGCTCTGCTGTGGCTCCGGTTGTACCGACCGAGTCGAGTCTTCCCGAGACTTCCGTTCTTCTTCTAACTTTTTCTCCAGCTTTCGAATTTTCTTTTTAATATAATCTTCGCCTTTTTCTCTGCTTCTTTTGCCCATTTTTAAAACTTTAAAAATCCACTAACTAAACACAGCCGCAAATCGGTATCGCAAAAAAAATATGGCCGGCACAGGGCGGAAGTTTAATTTTTGAAAGTGAAAAAATAAATAAAACGGTTTTGTTATTGACAAATTTTACACAAGGATAAAATACCAACATGACAATAAAAGGATTATAAGCTGTGAGTTTTACATGAGGCAGTCTATTTAATCTGTGCCAAACATAAAAAATATACCAACAAACCGGAAGTAGGCTATAACGACATAACATATTAAAACGTTTATGCTAATATATAGTAATCAATAAAATCATTTACAAAAACAGCAATCTTAGGCATTCCTTGTATAAGGAATCTGTATAAATCTCTACATACCTTTAGTAATCTTCGAGGTAACTTTGTTTACCAACTAACCTGTCCGCATCACAACGAAACATCACACACAAATATTACAACTCGCACGACCGTCAAAAAACACTAGATCTATAAGGTAATAAATAAATTGGATTTGCAAGGCAACGTTACAACGATTAGCAATGAAATACCCTTGTTTTTATGCAATTCAACGAGAGTATTTAGTGACCGGCGCTTGCACTCGAAGCGTAATGACGTCCTGTCAGATAGTCGTCAAGCGAGAGTTGTCTTGTTTTTTTTTTAGCTTTGAATGAGTGACTATGGCGCTGGTACATACAGCGTTACTACATGTAAACCGTCTCGGACAAGGAGAGAAGTATAATCATGGTAATTTTCATAAATTACACAAACCTAAAGTATAAATTATTGTTAGGTACCTAAGTATAAATTATTTTACTTTCATATTTTTTATCTGTTGACACTAAATAATAATTATGTTTATAGGTATGTAAATTCCTTTTCGACCTTTTGATAATGCCGCTTTCGCGCAAGGCGGCTTTGGCTATTATTGGCGGCACGCGCCGCATTAATAGCATTGGCCGCTCGCTTTGGTTCTAGGCTTGTGCTTTGGGTACTGGGCAACGATAAGCATATTTATGTAGTGAAAAATACATACTTAATATGACTACATAGGTACATATAAAACGCCCAAGACTCAGAAACAAAAAATACCTACTCGCACTCATCACACGAATATTTGCCCTGACTGGGAATCGAACCCAGGATTGCTAGCTTCGTAAGCAAGGTCACTACTTACTTAGTCACTACCAACTACCTAGGCCATTCCACGTCGTCACATGTTACCTGTCACGTCACACTCAATAACTTAAATTACCTACTTAATACGTATTTATTTCACCTAGGTATACCTATACTATAGGCAGGCCGGTACGAAATACCTTTTATTAAATCTGGATATAGTTTTACCTACCTAAGCTAGGTTTAGACATCCGTATACAAACAATATTTAAGCGTTTTCGGCAGCGACATTGTCGCTCGATAGGTAAGTACGCGCGCTAAAACAAAACGTAACCGAACGCAATGACGCCGCGGCCCCGACTAAGTTACCTTGTAATATCTTGAGATTTCGTTTCGTGTGGGAGGTTTGCCCCGCCCACAGCCGCAAGCCGCGCGATGTACCTTTGTTTGAAGACAATCTACTGTTCTCTATACTGTGCCACTACAGAAGCCTCACACAATAGAGCATGTTAACCCCACTTTTCTGCAGCTACATGCCCTAATGCATATTTTTTGCAGTTGCAGGATATTATATTTATAAGTGCATCTAGTGCCGCTTTTTCAGTTGTTCGTATAGGAGTAAGCCCATTGTCCACATCATACCTCCAGCCCCATTCCTCAGGATTTTTTAAAATCCCATGCCATTCTCGGACTTGACGGTATGTCCTTAAAACATGGTATGATGCAGCGGCTTTTGTTGGTGGCAAAGCAGCAAGATTAAATTTACTTTTTACAGATGATTTTGCAAATCGCTGGTATCTGAGATCTTCTAAGGAATCCTTAGTTGCCACCAAACAAAGTAACCAGAAAACGTGCTCCAGCATCTGTAATTGCTTCTGGTTGTGCATTTTCATTTTTTTTAATGCTGATGGTTTCATTTAATCCTCTGTTCTTCTTGTGAAGAGAAGGAAATTTGACTATCCCTTGATTAAAAAGGGACGAGGTGGTATCGCAGCCACTAAACGCATGAAGAAAGAGGATGTTGGCTGCAGCTTCTTTGTATTTACAGCTATTCGCGAAATAAAGTCTTTGGACTGTTTTGCCTTTACCTGGTTTTCGCAGGAATATATTGCTTTGAGGTGGAGACAGCGCAGTAAGCAAAACTAGAAGATCCACCTCTTCACCAACAATAAAAACATTTTTAAATGTCGTACACAACGAAATTGCTGTAATGACAATTAACATGTCAGCATCTTCTTCAGCCTGTTTGACTTCAATTGCAGCTTCTTCCATTTTTTGTTTCAGTATTGATATAAGGCGATTTTGATGTTATTATTAGCTCTAATTTAATTTTATAATATTGGTAAAATACATTCTTCATTCGATCGTTAAAAACATTGTTCCGAACGGCTGCATAAGATGTGCACTATTGTGCATATCTGTATTCGTAGTGCTGTCACGTAATAAATATACCCCAGATGGTGGGTAACTTATGTCATATCAGGGGTACTCAATTTTTTTTTTATAATTCATAACAATATAAATAAATCTAATGGGGTAAGGTTAAAAAAAGTTTCTAGACTATGAAAATGTTATCCTGAGATGATATAACTTTGATAATTCGATGCGAAGCTTCAGAGCTTATTATAGGATATAGGTATTAGGGTACCTAAACTACCTAAGTCAATCAACATTAATTAGGGAATAAATATTCATTTAAAACCTGCGGACCGGCAACATCTCACTTCCCAGAAGTGATATTAACGGGGCCAAACTGGAGTTATGCATATTTTTTTGGAAATTAAGTTTTTTAACCACCTGTAACTTTGTATGTGCAGAAAAGCTACGCTAAGCATACTTTTTATTCGAATTTTAATATCTTTATACTTCCCATACACACTTTTGTCATACAATCAACAGTTTTATTTAAAAAATATCAAATTTGGGCCCCTTTAATTCAAGGTCGAAAACTTGCATTTTTCATAACTAGCCTATAAGAAAGCAAAACCAATACCAAATATATATACCCCACCTTTTGTACGGCAAAGCCCCTCTTTTGCCCCCAATGATTGGACTATATCAATGAGAAAGTGTGTTGATTAGTTTTTTTTTTCTTATTTTAAGGCTGTTTGAGTACTTACGTATTTCCTATTATAAATTTAAATTAAATGTTAACTTTTGTGCTTTTAGCATATTACCTTAGCCTGGCGGGTGTTATTTTAGTATTTGTCCAATCAATGAAGCAGATAGTTAATTTTGTGGATTTAACTTAAGATTAAAAGCCTGTTTAAATATCAAAGTACACAGTTCGTTTTGGTTATTACGAATTATAAAAACATTTTATAACAAGGAATGGAGTAGGCCACTTACTTAAGGAATATAGATCAGTAGTTGATTGGAATTTTTGGGCATTATAAATGAGTACATATTTAGGCAGAAAATGATTCATATTTACTTATATTGTTGTAAATCACTCCGGACATTAGCCGGGTTACACTTACATTTCACACACAACACAAACAATGCACGAAACCATTTAAAGCCAACTGACTACCCCTTGCGATAGCAATACAAAAGCGTAGAGTGAGACAAAAAGTAAGTGCGTCGCGTGAGCAGATAAGGAGAATGTACTATAAGTAAGACAGAACAATGCTATGAGAAAAACGAAAAATATGAGATAGGTATGCGATGCGGCGCACTGTGCTGCACATCTTTTTCTTATACACTTGTATAAGAAAAACATAATGAAAAACGACTCGAAACAAGCAAAACTTAGCAGAAATACGATAAAATAAACGAAAAATAAATTTATAAGCACTTAAATAATACGACGGGATCATATTTAAAAAACACTCAAAATATACCGGAATCCCGGGATCCCGGTATTGGAAGCCCTAGTAGGTACCTATGGCCACACGAAAAGCGAAAAGGTACTGCATAGCAAACAGGTGCTTAAATAATGACAGGAATGTCATTATTAAGACCACGGGCTGAGTACACCTACAATTAAACGGACGGTTAGCGGTTTAACCATTGATTTAAAATTTGGTATAAAATTTGTCTACTTTTTTCTTCCACTTTCAATATATGCGCCCATTTGGCCTTCATGCCACTCATGTGCAGTTCCCCATACTTAAGGAAATTATTTCTTATCGATTTAAACAAATGGGGCACGTCGTAGGAATATTATATAAAAAAAAACATCAGTTTCTTCACACGCAAAATCATGCAAATCATGATCACAAATTGTCCGTAATATTTTAAAGCCAGTTTAGGCAGTATAAATAAAATAATGACAAGTCGATATTCCTGTCATTATTTAATCACCCATATGCTAATCAGTACCTTTTGGCTTTTCGAGTAGCCATAGGTACCTACTAAAACAAAAACTGGAATTACTTTCGCAGCGTACGGCGGCGCGTATCAAGACGATCGTTCGCGTGACACTCAACTGATTAGCCGCGCGTCGCGCGTGCCGCACATTTTGTAGGCAATAGCGCGGAGTGTCCCGTATTGCCTATGCATGACATACTTACGGAGTATAATAAAGCTGTAAGAAAAGCAAAAAGGAGTGCGTGGCGGAACCACTGCAACCAAATAGGCTCGATACCAGAAGGTGTGAGGGTCACAAAAGCACTAGCAGTAGCAAGGTCAACCCCATTAACGTCAATAAAGGACGATAAGGGAAGGATGACAGAAACGGGTTTAGATACCCTGAAAGTTATGTGTAGCACACACTTTCCAGGCTCCATCATACGAGAGAGCGAAATAGACAATGTACCAATTTGTGTGTCGGAGCAGACAGCACGGACAACAAGATACAATTGGGACACTGCCAAAAAGGTAGTAGACGACAGCAAGATAAGGTGGGCATTATCAACTTTCCAACCGTACAAAGCACCGGGCCCGGATGAGATATATCCAATCCTACTACAAGAGGGCGCAAATATAATTGTCCCGCATTTAAGCAGGCTGTACAGAGCGTGCGTGGCCTTCGGGCACGTTCCACATGTCTGGAGGCTTGTAAAAGTGATCTACCTGCCAAAACCAGGCAAGGCAGATTACAGTGATGCCAAATCATACAGGCCTCTATAAGTCTATCATCATTCTTTCTTAAAATACTAGAGAAGCTGGTAGACAGGCATATAAGAGATGGACCTCTAAGGCGGTATCAACTGCACAAAATTCAATGCGCGTATCAACCGGGCAAATCCACAGATATCCACAGAGATTCATTTTGTAGTGAATAAAGCTGAAAATGCTCTCGAGAACAAAGAGATCTGTCTCGCCGCATTTCTCGATGTGGAGGGAGCATTCGATAGAACTACGTTCGAAGCCATAAGCACATCGGCTGCTAGGCACGGCATTGAACATTGAACCATATGTAAATGGATAGGCAACATGCTAAACAGTAGGCCAATAAAGTCAAGTCTGTTGGGCGACGTTCTATTCGCCACTACGACAAAAGGATGTCCCCAGGGGGGGGTTCTCTCACCAACTCTGTGGAGTCTGGTGGTAAACTCTCTTCTAGAGGAACTCAACACTGGCCCATTACAAACTGTTGGGTATGCAGATGATCTCGTGATACTTATTAAAGGGAAGTTTCCGGAAACAGTATCGGAAATCATGGGAAAAGCTCTGGGAAAGGTAGAAAGCTGGTGCATTAGCCATCAGCTATCCATCAATCCCAGCAAAACTGTAGTAATTCCATTTACTAAGAAACGGGACCTCAAACATGTGAAACAGCTAAAGCTGTTTGGCGAGGTACTAAAACTGTCAGGTGAGGTAAAATATCTAGGTATCACACTAGATAAAGAACTCATCTGGAAAAAACACGTAGACAACGCGATAACAAAAGCGCTGAGAGTGTTTGGAATGTGCAGATCAGCATATGGTAAGACATGGGGCCTTAACCCTAAAGTACTAAAGTGGATCTATACTATGATGGTAAGACCCATAATTATGTATGGTTGATTGGCCTGGTGGCCAAGAACAACACTAAAGACATGCAAGGACTCTCTAAGGTGCAGAGGGTGGCCTGCATGGCCATAACAGGGGCATTCAGAACGACGCCGACGGTGGCAATGGAAGTTCTACTAAACCTCCCACCGCTGCATATCGCCATACAGTCTGAGGCATGCAAGTCACTGCAGAGGTTGAAAGAGACTGGCCTGTGGAACGACGCAGCCCCTAGAACCAGACACACTAAAATGGCACACAATGTTGTTCCAGACAGAATACTGACGATGGGCTGCGATAAAATGCAGCCTAAGTATATGTTCCAGAGGAACTTCAATGTCCACATTCCGACAAGGGATGAGTGGAAAGATGGGTTTCACCTATCAGAGGTAGACAACGCGATATGGTACACGGATGGTTCAAAAATGAGCTTCGGTACGGGGGCGGGTATTCACGCCAAAGACTATAACAGTAGCATAAGTATGGGCAACTACGCAACGGTCTTCCAGGCGGAGTTGTATGCGATAATTGCCTGCACACAAGAGAATATTGATAGGCCTCCACAGGAGAGAACTATCTTTATTTTAAGTGATAGCCAAGCGGCACTTAATGCGCTGACAGCGCCTAAAGTAGACTCAAAACTAGTCTACAATGGAATCCAAGCCTTAAACAAGCTTGGTAGGCACAAAAAGGTGAAACTGATGTGGATTCCAGGACACGAAGGCTTTCCCGGAAATGAAGCCGCGGACGAGCTGGTAAGGGAAGGGTCCAAGGGCGCTTACGTCGGACCTGAACCATTTGTGGCACCATCACCGGGCACCATAAAAGAAGCCCTGAACAATAACTCCCTAGTAAATCACCTAAAAGAGTGGAAAACTACGGAAGGCTTAGGGCATGCGAAGCTCTTCATAGTTGGAGTTGACCAGAGCTGAACCAGCCAAACTTTGTAAACTCAGCAGAAGACAACTCCGATATATTATAGGAGTGTTTACCGGGCACTTCGGGGTTAAACATCTCCTAGAAAAGATGGGCCTTTATGACAACACAGATTGTAGAATGTGCGGCGAAGAGGTGGAAACAATGAAACACTTATTGTGTGAATGTGATGCCCTCGCCGGAGTAAGAAAGAAAATCCTCGGTTGTGGCTACCTAGAACCAAGCGATTTCAAGGCACTGCCATTGTACTCCACTATACGCTTTCTGCAAGGGGTGGAGGCTGCATTGAATTAAGTGCTAAAAAAGAAGGAGTAACTACACAAAAGATACCATAGGGTCGAAGTGTATCCGTAAGGACCCCGCCAATAAGATAAGATAAGATAAGATGCATGACATGGCTAGGTACTACATTAGAATCGGTCGCGACTTGTTACAGCACGGTCGCGACTCAACTCCCGAACGGTTGGGAGTTGAGTTGAGGCACAAAGAAATGACGACCTTATTCTGCAAGAAATAACGTTCATATTAAAAAGTAAGTAAGAAAAAGTATCATTTTATTAATAACCGTAGCTATTTTTTGTTTAATTTGGTTCTTATAGATAGTACTAATAATATGTTGACGGCATAAATTAAACATTTTTGAAGTAGTTATGTATTTTGGTTTTCCACAAATTATCAATATTTGTAACTGTTTAATACAAAAAATAATACTGGCAACACCGGAGGAGGATGGCGTCAGTCGGTCATACTAACCAAAGCCTATGCGTGCAATTGTGTGCCTAATAAATTGATCTTGTGCAATAAATTCAATTTATTAGGCACACATTGATCAGTGTAAAAACAATAAAAGCTTATTATTGTGACGTACAAAAGACCCATAAACGTAACAGTAACTTTAGTAATCCGCAAAGAGAATCTGTTTAATTTTTATTAATTTATCAAAATACGTAATATACGATTCAGAATCAATTGTTGAATTACAGTTATCTATTATTTCTAGTAAGATAACCCAGAAAATGTGTAACTTACTGAACCTTCCTTATTAATGACCAGCGACCCGCCCTCGCTTCGCTTCGGTTGCTATAAGTAAAAATAACCCAAGTTCATCTGGAATAATATAAAGAATTTTTAGTTAGGTCTATTTGCATAGAGGTTTGCAGAGGGATGCAGAATTCACTTTATTTGGCCACAAATTAGAAGTTCTTGTGGACTTACGTTCGGCCTACTTGGATGTTCAGTAGAAGATTCTTTGGCTCTCTGAGATCTGTTTATCCCTGTCACCTATAAGCCGAACGTCACGCTCAGTAGAAGATTATCTGGCTCGCTGAGATCTGTCTATCCCTATCAACTCTCAGACGAACGTCACGTTCATTTCATTTCATTTCATTAGATGATTCTCTATTTCATCGCAAAGAATTACTTTCTCTTCTATTTCAAAGCCTCATTTCCCTTTCTTCTTCGATTTCGTCATTTAGACGTCAATTGTTTCTATTATTATCCCTAGTTCGACAACCTATATTAGAACGACGTCTTAGAGGGATAATTCATTTTGAGTTTTCTACTTTAAAAAAAACGTGTGCGTCTCGGGACGCCCGACAGAAGTGATAACTTAAACTAATCTAAGTTGAACTATACCGCCCCGCCCCGCCCCGCCCCGCTGCCGTATGCGTGAGAGAAAGGGAAGCCAGATAGACTGGCGCCGTAACGCGTTACGTAACGAAGCGGTTTACCTTCCCATAAGAAGTTCCACTTCAAAAAATCTAATGACCCAAATCCACAAAATTACACAAACAAAAACAAATTGCTACTAAACTAACACCCGCCAGGCTATGGTAACATGCTAAAAGCATATAAGCAGAGATCGGAATAGGCAGAGCTTATTTGCCTAAACTTGACGCATATTCATTCATACGTGAGTGAGATGGGAATACATTATTGAATGAATATGCATCAAGTTTAGGCAAATTAGCTCTACCTATTCCGACCACTGCATATAAGTTAACATTTATTTTTAAATTAACAATAGAAAATATGTAAGTGTACCTATATTCGAAATATTTACAACACAACCTTAAAATAAGAAAAATTGAGTTTTATCCCTTAAATCCACAAAATTAAATAATAAACACTACCTCTCGTTGATAACCTAATATGTATTTAAAAAAAACACAGGGAAAAAAACTAACGCCAGACAGGCTATGCCAAAAGCATAAAACTTAATTTATTTACCTATATTAATTTATTTACCTATTACCCAAATTAATTTATTTACCTACTGTACAATTTATTCAAAAATATGAAATAAGTACAATTACTTTTAATCAAAACCTAAACTCAATCTAACTAAACTACCCATTTCCCGAATTTAATATTCGGGAAATCTTGTATTTCTTTATTAATTAATAGCGGCCCGCCCCGGCTTCGCTCGGGTGTGGTTTAGTAGGTATGTTCATTTTATATTAAGATAGTTGAGCGACTACACCGAAGAACATTGAATTATTGTTTAAAAATTAGTATGATTTTCACGCGGCGTTGCTTGCGGCGAGCTTGAAATGTCTTAAAGTTTGATATATCAACTAAGAAGTGGGACTACATAGGCTTATTATGATTAGATACAAAAAGAGTAAAAAAACATAAAATCGCCTTCAAAAACGCAAAAAATAACTTCAGTTAAAATGATAGGTGATAAATAGGTGAGTCCAACTGAAGTCAGCGACTCACAATATTTTCAACCAAAAGCCGACTTCTGTTGGACTAACCTATTACCTGTCATTTTATTAGAAGTTATTTTTTGCGTTTTTGAAAACGGTTTTTTGTTTTTTAAAACATTTATTTTATTCAACTTGTTTTGTTAGTATGTAGCATGTAGGTACGTTATAATGTGGGAGTCTAATTTTGGAAGTTTATTTTTAACCAGTTCCCGTTATAGGATTTGGCTGAAATTTGGTACACAATATATTGATATATAACCCACTGACAATGCAATAATAAAGTACAGCCAGAAAAAAGGTTGTCAGAAAAGTGAAATGTTTAACAAAAACTTATTGTTTAAGTAGGTACCTACGATGAAGACTGAAAATTATCTAATACGAAGTGTAGATTTTAGTTTTTCCTTTCTGAGATAATCGGATTAGAATAGAAATGTTAATGCTTTGTTATGGAATAAATGTTTGAACATAAAACTCGCTTCTCTTTACCTGCAGTCGTGAAAAACGGATAAATAAATTGATTGCTTTGAAATAACGGGAATCCCGTACAAATTTTCAACCCCTTTTTTATTCCCTTAAGGGTTGAATTTCCACAAGCGGTAAAATTATATTTATTTAATTCGTACCAGGAGCCTATATGTTAAATTTGATGTAATTTACTTCAAAAATGACGTATCTCCCATACAAACTTTAATGCACTATTTTGACCATTTAGGGTTGAATTTCCATAAACGGTAAAATTGTGTTTCTTTAATTCATACCAGCAGCCTAAATTTTAAATTTGACGTAATTTACTTCAAAAATGACGTATCTCCCATACAAACATTAATCCACTATTTCGACCCTTTAGAGATGAAATTAAAAAAAATGAATATGGTACATTTACAGCCTCATATTTATAAGCCTTAATACTAAATATCATATTCGTAGCTTTAAAAATGACGGACTTTCATACAATGGTATATCCCCTATTTCACCCCTTTAGGGGTTGAATTTCGAAAAATCCCTTCTTTTTACTTGCTTACGTCAAAAAACATACGTACTGTTAAAGTTTCATGTTTCTAGCTTCAGTAGTTTCGGCTGGGCGTTGATGAGTGACGCGCATTCCGGTTCTCTCTTTATTAATAGTATAGATAGTCCCGATTGATTAATTAGTTTAATTTTGTTTTTTTTAACTGGAATGGAAGTGTCATACCATAATAGAGGTACTTTTACAAAGTTATCTATTATGCTGTACTAATGAAATCAACATTATTTAAAATATAGTTTTTTGGTCTTTTTACATTGACGCGGAGTCTTAAAATGTTAAAGAATTTTTTTTTTTTAACTGTTTCTAACATTACTTTACTTCATAGTTTTTTTTTTACAGTTATCTAATTATGTCCAAGTTCCGCTATTTTTATTAGCCTACGCCCCCTGGCAGTCAATGCGTTAAAAATAGAAAAGAAGTTAGGTAAAATAGTTCCAAAGAATGATCTCTTCTATTTTTAAAAAAGACTGTAATTATTACTGAATTGAAAACTAAGTTAAAAAATACGATTGCGTATAATATACTAAAATATGCTGGTGTACTCTGTATCAATTCATTATTTTTGTCAGGTCAGTTTTTGCATAATTGATATGAGTACAACAAGGACTACAGGGTGCCCGGGAGGATCGCGAGAAATTTTAACCACGCATGCCTGAGGTCATAAGGAGTAATAAATGGTATATGAACCTAGGTCGAATTATGCATTTTAAATATTTAAATTTTTAGTCACTTTCTTGTAATGTACTTTGGAGGACAATTTCAAGGTTGAGATTGGGCAGCTAAGAAAAATACGTGTCTGATAATTTTAGAGTACTCTCTAACATATATCAAAACAAAGCAAATTGGAGCCGGACAGTAGGGTACTTCCCTTGTAAGTACATTTATTTCTCATAAAGTGAAACCGAAATCAAAATATTAAGAAATTGAAGGCTAAATCCATCTAGTTCAAAGAGCCGCTAGCCGGTCGGCTTTTAATTACGGAAGCTGAAGGAGATTTTCTGTTGAGTGCTCCACGGTGCATCTTATGACGACATTAGTGTGCCTTGAGGATTTAAATACTGCAGACGGGAATAATATCGCACGTTTCCTTGTAAGCACATTTAATTCTCCTAAAGTGTCACCAAAACCAAAATATTAAGAAATTGAGGGCTATTTAATCTATGTATTTCAATGAGCCGTCCAGCCTTTAATTACAGAAGCTGAAGGAAATTTTCTGTTGAGTGCTCCACGGTGCATCTTATGACGACATCAGTGTGCCTTGAGGATTTAAATACTGCAGAAGGGAATAGCATCAACTCAGCCGCCACGGATTTAATTAACTTCAAATTACTAGTGAAAAGCATACTGGAGTTAGTGGAAATAATCGTTCGACTGTAAAGATGTTAACTAAAATTGAAGTTAGCTCTTTTTTAATAAATGCGTGATAAATAAAATGTTTGTATTAATTTGTTTAATCATTTGTGGACAAAATGAATCACATAATACTCATCGCAAACTTTTAATAGTGTTACGCCGATGGCATAAGACGTCTCATTTTCTATCGTTAATTTTGGTGCTTTAGAAGCGTTTTCAGCAGGCTAAAATATCGTTTCAGTCCGTTTCAAAGGTAGCTCTATCACATACCAGATTATCAAAATTTCGACCAACTTGCCGTTGTTTTCAGGCGGCTGAAACATGTTTTCAGTCCGTTTCAGGCCACCCTCTATCGGATTAAGCCATTACCTGAAAACCCATTTTCAAGAGTATTCAGGACCCCTTATGGGCCTTTGAAGTACGTTTCATTATATGGCAATTTTTCCACTAAGAGTGACAGAGATAGCATGATTAGAAAGAGACAGCAATACTGAGAACCCTCGAGAATTGTGTGAAAGAGAAAACACGACTAGAAAGAGACAGCAATACTGAGAACCTTCGAGAAGTACGTGAAAGAGATAACACGATTAGAAAGAGACGGCGATACTGAGAACCTTACACAAGCGTGTGAAAGAGATAACACGAAATGAGACAGACCCGTGAGTCAAGGACATCGCGATTGTAAACAAAACAAGGTAGCACGGCGTAGAACATTCCAGCAACGAATAGACTCGATCGTCCTCGGCGGGACGAAGTACTTCGAAAATTCCGGAAGGCGTTCTGGAATAGTCGAACACGGGAACTATAAAAGGTGGACCGCGATTGCGGCTGGATCAGTGGATTGGCTGCAGTGACCCGAGGTGGACGTTAAATTTTAAATTCAATTCAATTTATTCAAATAGCCGCAACACCTGGCTATCCACCTCTGACGTAAATAGGGACGTGTTGTTTTGCGGAACTGCGGAAAAACACAGGTGAGTCACCAACATCTGCTCCCCTACGTCACACGCTCGGACCGATCAACAGTGGAATTTCCCCGCCGCCAGTCGTAAAACTTTCCAACCGGTCTCTCGCTTGCGGGAGGAACCTTGGGACGGAGGAAAGGGGAGGGGAGTGGACAAGGCCGCGGCGCTTCCGGTCGCGTGAGTCACTGCCCACTTTTTGAAGCCTTTTCACAGTTTATTTTGTGAGGGTAGATTATTTTTTCCGCAAATACATCTACCTTCCAAAATCACTGTGTGCCTCTCCCACCTTGTTGCGAGCCCGCAAAGGTGGGGTCGAGCCTAAAAAGCCCTTTTTCGGGCTACCCACGATGCCGCCACCGAAAACCCGGCCAGACCCAACTCTTCTCTTCTCTGCCAAGGAGTACGCCAACTACCCGGGCACCCAGTTGGCGCTGAGCGGATTGCTCGCCCAGGACGCACCTCCTGTCTTGCGCGCCGCGTTTTCGCGGCACGCCGCCGCCGCCGTACCACCTGCCCCCTCTGCCTCCCGACCACTGGAGCAGCGCTCACCTAAGGCGCGCCCCATTCTGAAGACCCCACCCGCCACGCCAGGTACCCCCGTGCCCCGCAAGGCGCCCGTGTCCGCGACTGCCCGCGCGCCCGCGCGTGGAGCGAATGGGGCCACCCGCCCAAAAACCTGCCGCGCCCACGCGCACGGCCCAGACCGCCTCCACGAGTGCGCCCGCGCCTGCGACCGCGTCCGCGACCACACCGCCCTCGCGCGCAAGGCCGACCATCGTGCCTGCGCGCCTTAATGTGCCGCCAAAGCCGCCCCGAGCCGCGCCGCGACTCCCATCGCCGCCTGCCAGTGCCGCTACGTCCTCCACCGTAGCGGCGCCGAACAAACGGGTCGCCAAGACCCCGCCCTCGTCGACGCAGCAACCTCGCTCCATGCCCCGGCTCGACATGTCCCCCATGGACATAGCCGGGTCGCCACTACCACTAGCCCCACAGCTATCACAGCTGCACTCTCCTTTGCCGCCACTCTCCTTCGCCGCGGCAGCCACCTCACCGCCAACTTCCTCCGCAACAAGCGGGCAAGGACCGACGACAGCGCAGGCGCCCGTGAAGAAGACCCGCTAACCGCCGCTTGTTGTCCAGCGGATAGCAAACTGGGGTAAGCACTTCCGGGCCCTGGGACTCCTGGGACGCGCCCCAAATGCCCGCCCGTTTAGAACGGGGGTCCGCTTTTCCCCGGCAGGTGAGGAGGAGTACCGGGAGGTACAAAGGTACCTCTCCGACCTGGAGAAGGAGGACTCCAGCTTGGAGTGGTACTCCTACTCCCTGCCCGCCGAACGCAGCCAAAAGGTGGCCATTAGGGGCCTCCCAGTGGACACCGAACCCGACGACATCACCGACGACCTGACTTCCCAGGGCTTTGACGTGGAATATGTCAGGCCTATCAGAGCCCGCGGCGGCAGACCTGGGTGTATTTTTTTACACCCAGGTCAAGAAGAATGCGGCCATATTCCGCGTCACGGAGATCCTCTGCATGCCAGGGATCATCGTGGAGCCCTGGAGAGGTAAGCGAGGCATTGCGCAGTGCCACCGCTGCCAAAGTTTCACCCACTCCTCTCACACCTGCCACCGCCCCATAGCCTGCGTGCGCTGTGGAGGCCCACATGCAGCCGGCGAGTGCCCAAGGCCCCGAGAGGAGCCACCCACTTGCCGGAACTGTAGCGGTGCACACACCGCAAACAGCGTGACCTGCTCAGCCCTGCTCAGGGAAAGCCGGAGGGCCAAGAAATCTCCTCACCTTCCAAAGCCCAAGCAGGGCCCCGAACCTACCACCACCCGAACCGTCGAGGCGGCGCAAGATAGCGCCACCCTGATGGCCCCCTCGAACGACCCCAAGCAGCCCCCCACCACAGAAAGAGGCGCGGTGTCCGAAATCGCGGCCCGCAGCCCTCCGCGCAAGGCGCCACAAAAACCGAAACCCCGGTGAGTACACTCCCGGCCCCAACAACATCTGCAACCGACACCCAACCCGAGGCGGTGAGGACAGCCCTCGCTATGGTCCAGGTGGCCATAAAGGCCAGGCTGGATGGCGAGGCCATGCCCGCCGCGGTCCTCGAGTGGATGGCTGCCCAGTAATTTGCGCAAGGTACTACCAGCTACCCCCTCCACCGCGCAGCCCGCGCCTTCGGCTTTGGTATAAAAAGGGGGATCGAGATGACCATTGGGCTGGATCAGTCGCCCGACACTGCTCGCCCGGCCTGAAGAAGTGGTTGACGATGTACGTCCGGCTGCAGGCCTTCAACTTGGGCGACAAAGAAGCCCTCACCGAGGAAGAAGTCGTGCTGTTCGTCGGACTGGGCCTCATTCCGAGCAGCACTCTCAAGCGCAAGAGGCCGCGCACGGAGGATGACACCACGCTTCTTATCCGCGAGGAAACGTGGCTGTGTCCCCCACCACCAACACCACAACAGCCGCCGCCACCAACACCGACGCCCCCGCCCGACAGCCGCCACACCAAAGCAGCGTCCCGCCGCTGCCGCATCCACTAGAAGAGCCCGCTACCCTCCACTGGTAGCCGTCGACCTACCAAATTGGCCGACGCACCTTGCCGCCATCGCCACCAGTCTCAGCAGTACACCCAAAGCGCACGCCTACGGTGACGGTGTGCGCTTTACGCCGCTCACCGAAAAGGAGCACGACTGCGTGCAGTCCTACTTCAAGGGGCTGCGCGACAGCGAGGCCACCACCGACATCAGGTGGTACACCTACTCGCCGCGGATGAAAAAAGACGACGAAGATCGCCATCCGCGGACTCCCCACCGCCACGGACCCGGCGGAAATCGGAGCCGCCCTTGCTGCCAAGAACAATATGGCGACGCACGTTAAATGCATTCGGGCGCATAGGGGACGCCCCGAGTGTGTTTTTCACGTTGTGCTCGCCGGCACTCACAACGACAACGCCGGGGTGTACAAGACGCGCGAGCTCCCGTACATGCCCGGTGTCTCTGTAGAAGCCTGGCGGGGCAAACAAGGCCCTACACAATGACACAGGTGCCAGAATTTCTGGCACTCCAGCCAGCAGTGCAACCTGCAGATTGCGTGTGTGCGCTGCGGTTAAGCGCACGCCGCACATGACTGCCCTCGCCCCCGCGACCTACCAGCCACCTGCGCAAACTGCCGGGGGGCCCACCCGGCTAACCACCCAGCCTGCCCCGTCCTTCGCAGGGAAGCGAGGAACACAAGGGCAGGAACGACCGCCCGGACTGCCACCGACCGCCCGGGCCGACCGTCGAACCCAGCACCCTCGCCCGCCGCACTCACGGAGGACGAAGACAGCGCGCCGCAAGAGGCGCCGGTGAACGTCCCCATCCCCAGGGACGCGAGCCCCATAAAGAAGCCCCAGACCAACCCCAACGCAGAGCCCGCGCCGGCACCCAAGCCCGCGCCCGAAAAAGCGAAGCCTACACCCTCCCACTCCGCTCCGGCAGAGAAAGAGACGGAAGCTGCGACGGCGAATGCCCCCTCCACGGAAGGCACGCGCCCCACCACAGAGCCCCGGAACGACTTCGATACCAAGCCCACCGCCCACTATATGATGCTGCTTCATTCTGCATGTTCTGGCTCTTTGGGCTGCAGTGAACTAACTTCATCAGTTCATCACTCGTGCGACTCACAGCGGTCACCAAACGTACCAGACACACTTCATTATTTACTGTTCCGTTGAACCGTACAAGGTATGGATTTAATTGTTTAACTAGCCGTGTTTTACGTACATACAACAAGCAATTTCCATCACTTGATATATTCTATCTTGGCCGAGACATGTTTCGAAAGAGTGTAGCGAGGTCTTCGGCGGGGGATTAAAATATGCAAGTCACATTACAAATCAACACTCACATACACATTCTCACATACACACACAAGCGCGCGCGTGCACGCACACGCACACACACACATACATACAGACACTAGGTAACGGATTCCTACCGAATGCCTATCCTATGTTTTTATTACTTCTGTATCTTTATTTACTTAATGTCAACTAGCAGTATGTTTGGATCAATTCTCTTAATTTTTTTGTTATATTTATTAATATTTTTTTTGATATTGTGTTTGCGTAATGCGTTGGACAATTGTAAAAGCTCTATAAGAAAATGAAAATCTGTAATTGGCCAATGTTCTGTTTAACTTAAAACTTGACAAACTACGCTGTAATTTGTTCTGTGAATTGATTGTGTAATAAGTAAATAAATACATAAATAAGGGCTGATTTTTCAATCTCCAGATAACACGATCTGTCAGGTAAATTATAGCTCTGTCCTTTTCTTTGTCATAAGAAAGATAAGGACAGAGCTACAATTTACCTGACAGATCGTGTTATCTGGAGATTGAAAAATCAGCCCTAAATATACAAAATTGAAATATATCAAAAACCAAGCCCAACCCAGCCTACATTACAGGACCTTTTTATCTTTAAATATGACCAGCGGGCCTAGTATGGTTGCGTTTATCGCGTGACAAAATGAGGATAAAGCATCCGTCTCTCTCGTATTTATAAACGTGTCAGAAAGTGATGGATGTTTTATCCACATTTTGTCACGCGATAAGCGCAGCCATATTAGGCCCTCAGGAATACTTTGTTAAAATCTTTCGCATTCCTCCCGGGCACCGTATACAACATTCAGCCATTAACCTTATCGTTACAAAATAAATAAAATATCTGATGATAATGAGAAAAAATACCTTAACCGCGGTAAAATAGAGTCAACAATTGGTTACAACTGTAATGACCCTAAGTCATCCAAAAAAAAAGCAAATCTTTAAAAAAGGAACAATACCATATTACTTTGACACTTTTATACAACAAAGGACAGCCCAAAGGTTTTCAAAAAAGTAACTCAAAAATGTATCACCGAATATTTCCCAAGCACCTGTATCCACGAAAACATTCGACGCCCCAGTGGTGATTTTTGTCGTGGCGGGTGAAGAATCCTTTACTGTATTTCATCAAAACATAGCAGGTTTGTTTTGTAAAAAGGAATTAATGGAACTAACATTAAGTGAAATGCGAGGGAAAAATAAACGTTTGGATATTTTATGCTTTACCGAAACGTTTATAAAGGCTGGAATTGAAGGAAATATTCATAAACCAGGGTATCGCTTGGTTGCATCGTACTCAAGGTCGCAACAAAAAAGAGGTGGTAGCTGCATATTTTGCTCGGATGCCTTCAAGTGCGTGTTTTGCCATTCATAAGTGACTACTCAGAGAATTATACGTTTGAATGTTGTGGCATAGAAATAACATGGATGAAATGTATTATAATATGTATCTACAGGACACCAGCGGCAAATGTTTATTATTTTCTACGAAAATTAGAATACCTTATGGATAGGTTAAAACAAAAAAATAAATACAAAACTATTATTGCCTGGCATAAATAAACCTAAACCCACTCTATTTTGGTAACATTATAAAAGAGACTGCAGTCAAGAAAATGTTTCAAACTTCCTTAACTTCCTAAATGAGTTGTCATGGACCAATAGATAAGAGGAAAACATGGAAACGGCGTTTATTTTTTTTATGGCGACTTCAAGTTATTTTATTTATGTTTCCCGATAAACAAAATTAAACATGTAGGTAGACCAAAAACTTCAAACTGGTTTACAAAAGGTATTAAAAAATCTGTAAAAACAAAAAGGTGCTTACGTTTTAAATATTATAAAAACTCAAAATGTAAAACAATTAATAAAACTCAATATCAATCGTACTCCAAGCTCCTTAAAAAATTTATAAACCAGGCTCAAAAAATAGCTAACTGTAAATACCTAGCCCGTGAAAATAAATGTAAAGCTACATGGGATGTAATTAAAAATCCTCATAAAACAAATCCTAAAAATGCAAATATCGATAAAATAATAATTAATAATAACATTTTAAATAAACCTAATGATATTCCTAATGCCTTTAATCAGTATTACACAGACATCAATAATACAAATAATGGTAATAATTATCTGCCCGATACATCGCTAGTAAGTAGTTTTGGTTCCTACAGATAAAGATGAAATAGAATAATAAACTCGCTTAATTCGACTAAACTCAAATATTAAAACTGCGTAAAACACAAATCTCAGGCGTTTTAAGTTATCTAATAAATCTTTCGTTTGAAAATGGTAGTTCTCCAGAACCTTTTAAGATAACATTAGTTAAACCCGTTTATAAAAAAGGTAATAAAAATCTTCTTGAAAACTATAGGCCAATCTCTCTGATACCGGTAATTTCAAAAATCTTTGAATAGGCGATGTACGAGCGCCTTACAAATTTTCTCGATAAGTTTGAACTGATTAAACCTGAACAGCACGGATTTCTGAAAGGGAAATCTACGTCCTTAGCCGCCTTTTCCTTAATGAATGACATCTTGGAATGTATGGATAAAAGCATACCAGTCACAGCAGTATTTTTTGACATGACCAGGGCCTTTGACTTTGTGTCTCATCATATACTTCTGGCCAAATGTAAACTTTATGGTTTGACAGGTTTAGAAAATGATTGGCTTAGAGGTTACGAGGGGTGATCCAAAAGTTTTGAGAATCAGTAAGAACCATCTACATAATGATATTCTTTTAATGTGGACTATACCATGGCACTAATGAACTTAAATTAGAGAAAAAAAATGTAAACATTATTCATTTGTTTCCCTGTGATAGCTAAACAAAAAACATCTGTATTAACAATTTTACAAGACGGCAAAAATAAGAGTTAGTTTTGTAATAATTTGGAGTTGTGTGGAAAAAGTTTTGGTACACTAATAAAAAATATTGTTATTTAAAATGAAACCTTGATTTATCATTATAATTTAAAGGATAAATAAGTTATCATTGCAGTGGATTTTTCTATCTCCAGCTCCGTCACCAAAATGTAGGGTGGTTTTTTCGGCCTTTTCCAGGATTATTGAGGCCTACAAATAAATACTGCGACATTCTTTATTAGCAATTGAGTTCAAATAATCTAGGAGAGTTATATAACATTATTGTATCCTAATTATGGCAAAATAATAAAAATAGGCTAAAGAAAAAAAATTACAAATTTTCGGCAGGAATTGTGCTTCAGAGCCTTCTAATTGATAAGGGTGCTGCTCGTCGACCAAAGATCAGAACTGATAACCGCTCTCCCCGTTATTTAGCCCTAACTTTCGACTACTATTTCTCATTCACTAATGTTCAAAAACAACTACATAAAAATCACGAGCATAGTGAAGGTACAAAATTTGGCCCCAAAAGTAAAATTATTTTTATAGTGGTAAAATAAAACAATTGAATGACGTTAATAAGTGTTCGGAAATATAGAAATCCTGTCAGCCTAGCATAATCCATTTTCGAGATCATTACCAAATTTGTCGTGTACTCCATTAATATAGAAAAATATTTAAAAATCTGCTTATCGTATTATGCCAAGGAACACACACTGGACCTATCACTAGGCATAAGATTCAGTACCGATCTGTTACCGAAAACTTAAGGTCCATGTAAACTCTTATAAAAGTTCACCTAACTTTCTGACCTCTTTTATTATAGGCATCTCTTATAATAATTTACACTGTATAACGGTTTGATAATGGCGTAAAAATATATATATTTATAACGCATTCAGGTTTAGTGCAACGCCGCTGTACATATTTTCGCTGTTAATTGAATACAATGATTTATGATAATTAGTCGCATAAACTTGAACCATTATCTCAGCTCAGCTGTTTTTAGTACCTTTGGATCTATTGCATTATTAAGTAGTAAGAAAATGACTAATGCTGTTTAATAGCGTGAACTTGAATCATTATAACCTTTTAAGACCCAGTGTGCCATAAGATGTACATAATCAAGGCAATTTAGTTTGAACTGTGTTGTAATGGGAATAAGGTTTGTTTTCCTATGTTCATTAACTAAAAATGGCATTTTCGAACAACCGTAATTGAACTTTATTGCCTTGATAGTAGATTCAAAGTCCCACTCACAAAAAACTTCCTTTTTGTAGTATGGTGGGCCTTACGAGGATAATGCTTGTCTTTGTAAAGATCAACTCAGTAATACGTTGGACATATGTATATCCAACAGCTCTTTAATCAAATAGATGTTGAGTTATTGTAATGCGAAAAATTGCGTTTAAGTAATGGCATAATTTAAGTTTGCATGAAGTCTACTGGTATATATGTGAACACGTAGAAAATCACTTTACAGACGATGACACTACAATCGTTCGTCATGGCTTCTCTTTGGCCTCTGCCTTAATAATTGTTCACGAGCGAGTATTTGACAGTATGAATTAGCCCCTTTTAATGATTCACCTAGCTGTTTTAGACCGACACTAATACTACGAGTATCATGTTAATCAACCAAAATTTCGTTCTATACCAGAAATACGAATTTGTTTTTTTTTTCTTCCGGTATTTTACACATTACGTTTTTATAACATTTTATAACGAAACTTTTATATTAGGAGTTCGCGTGTTTTTTTTTATGAATCCTATGCAGACATTGACAGTAAACTATATTCGCAGTAACAGTAGAAGGCAAGAAGCAAGAAATAGAATAAGAGCTAAAGAAAACTTATCCGGAATATCAATACAAACAGCATAATGTGTCGTCACCCACTCAATTTTGTCACCATAGTCATATCGCGGGACAAGGAGTTAAAACATTTAATATCGTACCGCAGCATTGGGGATAACTTTATTTAAAGCAAAATAAAAAAAACATCCTACAGTTAATTATTATTAACTGCAATCTTTTCACTATTTAAAGAGTTTTTTTATATTAATTTAGTGTCGCTGTCGGTTTCATCGTGCGCATGGTATTATCTATCATGTTCCTCGCAAACCATTATAATGTTTATCTTAAACAATGTTTATCTTAAACATAGGTACCATACATTTTCTGTAATTATTTTTATATAAATTTGCCATATTTATCATAACGTTAATTTGGCCTAAACTATGTATAATTATCCGATACTTCAGTGTTTAAATACAGAGTCTGATTCATATCAATAATGAAAGACCTAATGCATGTTCGATATAATAATTATAACTCAAAAACTGGAAGCACGGACGGCCGAAGCCCAAGGGGGGTTCGGGGACCAAAGCCTGCTACGTTGGGACATTGGCTTTAAATGTGTTAAAACTTCTCAGAAGATTAGACAAAGTTAGGCAATGTTATGACTAACACGACACTATGACCTAAACTATTAGGACTTCCAATTCTTTGTTTATTAATGTACGTCAATCAAGGAAACAATATTCGTTCAAACAATGTTAGGATAATTACATTAGGGCTATTGTTAGCTAAGACAAACAATCATAATGGGCACTACATGGAATTTTACTGTCCGGCAGTCGGATTTTTTACGGTTACGACATAAATACTAAGCCTTAAGCACTAGTTTTTGCAAAATTGGACTTTCGAACAATAAAAAACCGAAGTTGAAAAGTTTTGAGCCAGAGTTTGATGATGAAATTAAAAAGAAAAAATAATACTGGCACATAAGACTTACATATTTTTTTATCATAATGCACTAAAAATGAACTCAAATTAGGCTTAAATTTTAGCCAATTTAGTACGCTTTATTAAAGTATAGATCAAAGATACTCGAAAAACGCTTCCTTAAAAAACCGAAACAAGTGCCTTAAATTTTCGCAGTTAACGAAACAACGTGGAAGTACGTTCATTTCTTTAGTGTATGTTTATTTGAAGCCATAATTATACGTATAAAATGGGAAATTCACATTTTTGCACATTTTTTTTTAATAAGAATCGTCCCAAAATTATTCCGTACAATGTTTTTTTTATTTAGCCAAAATCCGATATTTTACTATTTTTTTATAATGGATGAAACTATGAGGCCTAGAGGCACCATTTTGGTATTAAATTGAGGCTTATTTAATTCCCTACAAATTCTTTTCACATGACTTTTACCTAGGAGCATTATTTCAGCCGGTATGTATCTTCGAAATAACCCTACCAACACATTTTCACTTTTTGAAGAAAATTGCCCATCTTTGACTTGCTTTTTTTCCGCAACCAATAAATATAATGTGCTCAAATTACGCTCAAATTGTAGCAAATTTAGTTATCTTTATTAAAAAGACCCAAAGATTCTTGAAAAACGCTTGTTTGGGTAATTTTTTCGAAAAAACTGGTAAAAAATCGCAGCTTTTCGAGCACCATGGGGGGAGCACAGGGTTTACAAGGTTGCAAACTTGGGTATTAACTACTCTCAAGGGACCTAACAACATATAAAATCGTAGTTACATGCGCGTTTGCGATCTATGATGTCGTTATAGACTGGGCTAATATGTGCCAGTGTTAAGGAGAATCCGCTCAATCATATGCCACTGTAAAACGATGGGTAGCAGATTTTAAACGGGGCAGAGACGCAGTTGAAGATGCACCTAGGTGTGCTAGATCAATTACGGCTAAAACGACGGACGAAAATGTCAATGAAATACTAGATATGGTTATGAATGACAGGCGGTTTAAAGTTCCAGGATAGCGGAGAAAATTGAAATTGATTGATTGATTTGATTGATTGATTGATTGATTGATTGATTGGTGGTGAAAATTGGCTTCAAATTGGTTTCAATGCGACCCACTAGATTTTCTTGGTCGTTTACGAGACTTGGGTCCACCACAATACACCGGAGTCAAAAGTGACATTCAAATGGTCAGGGTCTCCACCTCCTAAAAAAGCTAGGGTCATTTTATCAGCGAAGAAGGTAACAATGGCCTCAGTTTTTTGCGACTGCAAAGGGCTCATCATGGTTGATTATGTCGAAAAGGGTAAAACCCAAATTGTATGAGTTATATGCTACTAGAGCTGTCGATCATAGGCTTGAGTTTCTAGAGTACGTCAAAAATTATTCTAAAGAGTTCAAGCAGATTTGTGCTGCCGCGAAGTCTGAGTATTTTTCGAATAAAATTTGTAACTGACAACAGATTAAAACCGTCCGTCTAATGTAATTAACAGTGAAACTGGTAGAACTAGAATTAGAGACCCGCACTACAGCCTGCAAGTTAAAGATACTCTAGTAAACTCGGACCTTGATGTAGCTAAAGCATTTGAGCGGTTTTTTACCAACATACGTTTGGAGACCACTAAATCTTTACTATCATCTCCAAGGAATGCACAAATTTGTTTAAATTCTATCATGTCACCTCAAAAGTTGTGATTAAAACGATTAGGTCTCTTAATATCAAAAAGACTGACGATTTTTAGGGCCTATCTGTTTCAGCACTACACTCCATTAAAGAGTCAATTGCGCCTTACCTAGCTACTATATTTAACAAGTGTGTCGCTGTTGGAGTATTTTCTGATCTGATGAAACACAGTAAGATCATTCCCTTGTTTAAGTCAGGAGCAAAATCAGACCCCACAAATTTTACTTTGGTGAAACATATCTTTGATGCCTGGGGAAAGTCACTGGAACTGGGGAAAATAATTGGAGTTTTTTGTGATCTGTCCAAAGCATTTGATTGTGTTGATCATGTAACGTTAGTGCGGAAGTTAAGCTACTATGGCATCAAAAAAATTGCACTAGATCTAATTCCATCTTATCGTGCTTACAGAACTCAGCGTGTAGACATTAACAGAACACAATCTTCTTGGTCTTCTGTTGCTATGGGAGTGCCTCAAGGCTCTATTCTAGGTCCGTTCTAGTTTTTATTCTATATTAACGATCTCCCATATGTAATGCGCGAAAAACATGAAATAATCTTGTTTGCTGATGATAGTTCACTTATATTTAAAGCGGAAAGCAAACAGGATAATTTTAATGACATTAATTATGTTTTTTATCCACAATTGTTGACTGGTTTATGGCCAACAACTTACTTTTAAATGACAAAAAACTAAATGCATTAAATTTTTATTGTCCTATGTGAAGCGAGTGAATGCGGCTAGAATAAGACTGAAGGATGCGAGACACTTCAATTCGAAGATAGAACAGTATTTCTAGGTGTCACTATCGACTCAAAACTGCAATGGAGTGCGCATATACCCACACTTGCAGGTAAACTAAGTTCAACGGCTTATGCGGAAAGCGAATCCGACAACTTACTGACGTAGAGACTTAAATTATGAGCCATGGAATTTCTGTGGGAAAAATCGGCTGACATCCAGACCATCTTTGTTTTACAGAAGCGGGCTGTACGTGCTATATATTAATAATTGGGGTCTCGTGTTTCACTTAGGGTGAAATTTAAAGAAATCAATATTCTTACAGTCGCGTTGCAGTATATCTTTAAGAATATCATGTATGTACGCAAATACACACATGAGTTAAGACATATAGAGCTCCTGAGACCCTCTACTTTATAAAACGCCATGTTGCCGCGCGCGCGCACGGTCCTTTGTCATTCAGTCCCCCCCTCCGACCCTTTACCGCTGCTCCAGTCTCGCTACGCCTGCTTTTCTTGTTGTGGCGGTGAACAATTATTTCATGACACGAGTTGCGTGCCTAACGCCATAGAAAATGATGGCACGCCTATTGTATAAAAAGTATATTTTCTTGTTTTTTCAACGATTTAAACCTACGTTGTTTTAATCGGTTCTGAGTGACTAATTGACGTATTTTCCTTGAAATGGATGGTAAGGTGATTCAGATGTTTCAAACCTGCGAAAACATAGGCTTTGCCTTAAATTTGCATTGCATTTACACTATTTAAGAGCATCAGCTCAAGTTTATCTGTGGAAATGCTCTTCTGAGCTGATAAATAAAAAAAATCAAACTGGTTGGCAACATCTTTTGATTTGATGTCTGAGATCTAGGTATACAATATACAGGGCGTCCCAAGACTATGGGTCATGAAGGGAAAGTACCTTAAATATCATAGATAGGATATTTTGCTGAAAGAAGACTTTATGTTATTTTTAAAAGTTAGTAATACTGCATTCAAAGATATTCTAAAAATTATTTGCTTCGTTTGGGAATCGAACCGACTTAAATGTGACAAAAAATCACCCGTATTTTTATGATGCCAATGGAAAGAATGAACAAAAAATAATAATTCTCCTTAAGTAACATAGTATCTTAAAATAAAGGAATAACGTAAAATGTTTGATTGATATTTCAAGAACATTATTTATTACCGACGACGACGTCCGAAAAATAGCGATATTATCATTCCATAGATAGAATTACTTATTCGCAAATAAGTACTCACTTAATAAACGACTTACTGGCACAGTTTTTCTTATTATAGGTGCACGTGCATTACTTCACCGTTACATTACTTCTTTCGGGGATACGTGAAAGATTTGCTATACAAAAAGCAATACGACAACGTGGGCAAGTAACAAACAGAATTGAGCCATATCATATCGAGTATTCACCATAATATGTTTAGAAAATCAACGGGCAACGGACTTATTAAAAGATTGGCGATTTGCACAAGACAAGAGGGATCACATTTTGAGCATTTAATTCAAAACATACTCTACTGACTTCGGCAGTTTCATGTATGTTTTTAATTTGATTAAAATGATTAATTTCACGTTGTTCCTTTCTTTTAAGATACTATGTTACTTAAGATGAATTATTATTTTTTGTTCATTCTTTCGATTGGCATCATAAAAATACGGGTGATTTTTTTTTCACATTTAGGTCGGTTCGATTCCCAGACGAAGCAAATAATTTTTAGAACATCTTTGAATGCAATATTACTAACTTTTAAAAATAACATAAAGTCTTCTATCAGCAAAATATCCTATGTACGATATTTAAGGTACTTTCCCTTCATGTCCCATAGTCTTGGGACGCCCTGTATCAGAAGTCAGAATGCGGTCCGCATTTTTTGCAAACGGAACTCCACTGAGAGCCCGGTCTAATAACCGCGATGTTCATAATTTAAATACTAGAAATAGGGATAAGCTCGCTCTTCCAGGTCACCGTCTCCGTAAGGTAAGCACTTCGTTTTCGGGTAACTGTATAAGTTTTAACAATAAAGGGTGAGTACTATGAAATTGTCGCTAACATTTCCCGTTTTTTTTTTCCGGGCTCGCAACCTTCTTTGGTTAAACTTGTTTTCTTAAAAAACATTCACTTGTTTTTATTAGTCAAAATGTAGTCAAAATCAAGATAACGGTAGAACAGTATAATCGAGCAGCTGGACGGTCTAGATTACTGTACGACTTGTGGGTTCAAAAAGAGGTCGCATCATTATTAACGACGAAACGTATGTGAAAGCTGATTTTAAATCAAAACCAGGGAACCAATACTTTTCTTCTCGCAATGTATTAGGTCTGCATGAATCATAAAAAGTGATTCCAGTGAAGAAATTCGCCAAGAATTTCCTCGTGTGGCAGGCGATATGCCAGTGCGGCCATGGGAAGTTCGTCTTTTGTAACCACTGGCACAATTAACACGGATATTTATATATTTGAATGCTTAAAAAAAAGGTTATTACCACTTCAAAAAAGCACACTTTTGAGACATTGTTCTGGCCAGATTTGGCAAGTTGTCACTATTCTTTGAACTAGTATAATCTGAATTCTGTCGATATAGTGCCGAAGAATACGAATCCGCCAAATTGCTCAGAACTACGGCCAATAGAAAAATACTGGGTTAATATTAAAACAAAGCTGCTGAAAACATGCCAACCGGCCCCATCATTACCTGATTTTAAAAGAAAGTTGATGTAATGTACTAAATTGGTCAGAAATTAATCCGTGCAAAATTCTATGAGTAGCGTCAGGAGTAAAATCTGAGAATTCTCTCGTCGTACTCTGGACAAACCGTTACCTGATCTATTTTATCATAAACTTTCTTATAATAAAGAATTTTGAGTAAATGGAATATTATTTCATTTTGTAAACTATGATTCAAATGGCGACAATTTAATAGTAGGTACTCACCCTTTAATATACCATCTGATATCTTCAATATGCCGTTCAATGAATTTAAGTCTCACATCAAGCGCTGCTTGTTGGGTAGGGCATACTATACTGTAAATGACTTCATTGGTGACCAAGATGTATTTAAGTAGTGTCTAGGCTATTACTTAAATATTTAAGGTAATTTCTCAAGTCTATGATATTTGTATCTTGATAAAATTCCTTTAAGCACACTGTGTATTCAAACAAAAAATTGTATTTTTACTTTTTGTACTTTATCTTTATTAGTTCTTGTGTATACAAGACGCTTTTAAATGAGAGCAAACCGTGATGTTTCTCACCGGACATCTATTCCACAAAATATTACTGTTATGTTGTCCGGCAGCATGAGCACGTTATGCTTGGTCAAAGGTCTTTGCTTACGGCGGCGTCGTTGATCGCGTCGCCACCTCCCCGAACACATGGTTGAGGGAGGCGATGATTGAGATACGCGTCACAGTCGTGAACGGGTGCTGTTTGAGGGGTCCGCTCGGTTTACGTCTGCAAGGCATTGTTGTTCAGTTAATTATTCCAGTTATGGTTTTTGACGAAGAGACCTCCGTGTTGTTCTCCTAGTCATTATTTTTAGTTTAATGTATTTGACCTTACATTTGTAATGTTTTTATTTGTGTTAGTTCTAATAACTTACTTTTAAGTATAATTGTATTTTATGTTGGTAAAATGACCTTCTGCTGGAGTTCCTTGCGGCGCTTCTTCTGCTCAATGATGGTCTTGTCCGAAGCGCTAGTAGATTCACTCTATATTAACGTGTAAAAGAGCCCGTATGTGGCCAATTGACTGCATAAATATTTTGATTTTGATTCACCGGACTTTGCCCCTCTGATTATCAGCTTTTCCCGAACCTAAAAAAAAACTTCGCAAGACGAAAATTTCTTACGGATATTGAGGTACAAGAAGCAGTGACGGAATATTCCGATCACCTTGAAGATTATTTTTTTACAAGGAATAATGAAGTTAGAAGCAAGGTGGCAAATTGTTTAGATCGTTCTGGAGGCAATGTAGGAAATATTATGTTTATACAAACTCAAGTCTTTATTTTAAAGGTTAGGCTCAAAACTTTTCAATTCACCCTCGTATAAGGGAATGAAAAAAAATAGGACTAAACTTTAGGTATTTCAATGTAGACCCTATCGTATTATCCCTTAACCAGACTGACTGATCACGCGTCAGAGTAAACTGTCAGCCTTAAGTTAGTAAACGTAAGAATCATACGAAAACTGTTATTTTATCTCGAGATAGGTTGCTTTCGACCAAACTGGGATAAGATCCTATGCTTAGATTAAACGTCGAATTTGTATAGACTAATCTCGGAGTAAGGCTTATTCCAGTTTGGTGACATGCGGCCTTAGTGTCTTAACCCAGTGTTAAATTTTTCTTGCAAGAGGTACTTAGCGTGGTTAAGGGTTATTAACCAATTATTTAACGTTCATAATATTTGGCAGTACGGAATCCTAGATGCGCGAGTCGGACTCGCACTTGACGTAAGTATTAAAAGAACATTAGGCACCTGCGTCACCTGGCCAAGGGAATGACAGCGAAAGCGGTAAAGAAGATCATTCATGCATGTAATGTGCAATCAGAATAGAAATGGAAAATAAATATTTTTCTCAAACATGCTCCTAAAAGATGGCCTTTCTTTTGAAAATCGTAGACGCGAAGTGCCTCATTTTCATCCTAGGAGTAGATAAACGTATGAAAACACTTTACGTCCATGTTGATATGTTTTTTAAAAGTGCTCTCTATTGCATATAAAATCGAAAGGATCATGAAAAAAATCCCGTACATCCAACTTGGGCGCCTGCGGTGGCTGCGGCGGCTCTTTGTGCGTGAAACTATCTTAACTAATACGAGTAGTTTTCAAAAAACATTCGCTCAGAATTTGTTATTTTAAGAGGTGATAAAGTCTTATAAATCGATGAACGCCGGCTGCACGCACGAAAAAACATGACTCATTGTCACGTTCAACCTCGTTGTAAAGTTCCGCCTGAAATTAACTAATGAGGTTATAATGCCTATCAATAAAAGTAAAATTCTGCGTAATGGTAATAATGTGTTTGTTGAAAGGGTTTTCTCTAAAATACCCAATATTATGTAAAATGGGGTTAATTTGATTAATTTTAAAAATAAATCTTCTGTAACTCCTGCATTTAACCGTAAAATAAAAAGTCAAAAATATTGTATTGGCGACTACTCATTTGGAGTAACTTAAAGCAGCTAGAGGCAGAATACGGTAGACGGCTTGGTAGAAAAAAATAATTATGCAGCTTAAAACCTCGATTCTTAAAATGGGGCTACTTTGATTTTCCCTGTGTTTACATCACAATATCAAAGTCACCCCTGAAGCAAGTAAAAAAATAGTGATTTTTTGTGTCGAAGGTTTTAAATCCAATATGTCTGAAAATACTTGAACTACAAACATTTTGCGCTCGCATATGAAACATATGATCGTAATGTCGCGAAAGAGCTTAATAATAACTAAGACATTGCAGGAAATTGATGATTCAAAAAACTATCAAAGTCGCCTCGCGTTTCCAAAGTCACCCCATTTTACGGTATCTAAGTTGCAATAAAAATACTTTAAAAAAAAACTGATGTGGGCATATAGTTTTCAATGCAAAGTAATAGGTTTATTACTTCCCATTTGCAAATGATCTGTTATGCAAAAACTCCAATTCGATAAGAGGCCCTTTACCTTAATATTTTATTCCACGAAATAAAATAGAGCATTTAGTTAATTCTATTAAATACGGAAACTAGCTTTTTAACAATAAGATCGTGTGTGTCTCTCTTTCAGCATTGGGCAATTCGCAAACAAGACATTTCGCGAAGGGAACTTTTACAAGGAACATTTTGCGAAAGGAGTGGGATGTTTTGCGATAGCACACCTCGGACAATGGCGATTAAATGTATGAAACAAATGAGTTGCTACGCACACAGTCTAAGCTCGTGTAGGTGAACGCGTACCATGCTTGTGTGAGTGAAATAAGACATGCTAGGGTTGCCGCCATTTTAGTGCGTTCGCGAATCGGGAACGCAATATGAGATGACACTGGAATAGCGGCGTCGAATTATTTTGTGTGCTTGTAATTAATTATAAACAAACACGTTCTTAACTCTATTTTCTGAGATTATTAAAAAATGAAAAGACTAATAAAGTAGCCAAAATAAACCTGTGGTTTGACTTTAACTTTCCTTTATTATAATAGTAGCTAGAAAGAAAGAATAATGAATCAGTTTTAATAACAGAAAATATTATGAGTTGTATAGCCAATGGAAAATTGAATCTTTGCCAATAGCCTCTTATCTATACATATAATAAAGTTGTAGAAGGGAAAAAATCTGTACATTCGAGATAAAAAAATAAAAATACTATAGGCCCTCAAAATGAACAGCAGAACACGTTTCTACAATTTTTAGACTTGGTGTCTGTTTGTCTGTTTGTCTGTTTATCTGTTTGTCTGTTTGTCTGTCTGTTTAATTTTGTTTCTCCTCGCATCAATTGAAAACCACTGAACCAATTTTAATGTGGTTTTCACTAAAAGGTTTCAATAAACGGTGACCAGGTTCAAATGTATTAAAAAAATAAGATATGATAACAAAAGGGGGGAAAAGAGGGGTCAAAGTTAGTATGGAAAAAAGTTACCGGATTGAGCTGGTCACTTGAAACTTTGTATATTTACTCTTCGTAACAAATTAAGCTATACCTATTTCAGGATTTTTCGATTAAAGTTAAAACAATTAAGAAATTATCAAATAAGTCCAATTATAGGTAATTCTTTAAACCCCTATTCGGGGTCCGTCGATTAATATACGTGCCTACAAATATCAAAGTTTTATTCTCCGTTTATTACATAGAAACTAAATTTAAGGATTTTTTAAATTTCAATGTACAAAACGTAATAAAGAGGCAAAATAAATAATTCCAATTTGTTGTTGTAATAAATGCGACGCCATGATAATGCGACATCAAAGAATAGGACAACCATATACCTGCCATAACTGGACCGATCAAGACAAAAAAGCACGCGATCATAGATTAACGTTAAAGAAGCGACATTGTGATTGAAACTAACGGTGTCACATTATTGTTAGAAACCATTATTTTAACGCTTAATATCTAGAGTTAAAGTTCGAATCTATAACGAAGACAATATTTGGACAACCAATCTCCTATTTTAACTTAGCTTTGATTTTGCAATTTTAGTGTCATAAACGACTTTGGCTTGACATATTTATTATACCTTATATTATTTAGACGAATGTTGAAATCATAGAAAACACATTGGTAAATATCCGAATGATTGTTCGGTAGATTTTTATTGTAAACTGTTGGTAAGACCGAATTTCATAAGGAATAAAATTTCGTTTAGTATAATGGTCAAATCGTATAAAATGTTGTGTAGCATAATGGGAGCGAGCGCAGCAAGCGAGCAACATGGGTCAGGGCAGAAGCGACTCGGATAGGTTAGGTTGTTAGTTTTTTTTTTATATAAGCCGGGAACTTTTTCCTGCCTTATTTTCATGCTCATGCTGTTTAAAATGTTTATTCCAAAACATTATTCAGCTTCATAAGGTTATGCGTTTCATTATTTATTCGTTACCAACATTCGACTCATGAATTTTATGCATTAAGATTATTCGATCAACAAATATGATGCGTAATGATTTCTGCGAAACAATACTACACCGTATGCGTACTTATGCTTAAAGTTATTATGCCTTACGCAATTATTCCGAAAAACATTATACAAACGAAGGGGACCCCAATTTAGATAATTACTAATTCACTCCTTTGGGATCCGCAGCATTAAAGTAAAAAGAGAAACTTTATAATTTCACATCTACAGCGTATGTCACAAATACCTAATTTTGGGTGTTAGTTGTTTATTAATCAAATTTTGAAATAAAAAAATAAATTCGTTAGTAATAGTAAAAAAAACAATACCTACTGCATAAACTAACCCTAATAACGCAAACATTTTTGTATTAATGTATTTATTTCAGGATCATAGAGTTCCATAAATTGTTAGTAACATTAAATTTTATTCTATATTAGTAATTAGCGGCCTTCACACGTAAAGTTTGGACTGCGGGAAACGCCACGCCCCATTTCAATCTTCGCTCCGAACCGTACGTGTAAATGCAACTGTAATAGTAAAATAGTAATACCTACGGTTCGGACAGGCGCGCGGAATGGCGCGTGGCGTTTCCCGCGGTCCAAACTGGGCCGTGTAAAGGCCTTATTGTTTAATTAATTATTTTATTTCTCCTTTGGCTTCTACCACTCAGTGTGACAACATGGGATAGGCTTTGTACATTCTGTTTTGTTAGTCTATGTCAAAAGCAGCGGTGTCAGATTGACGTTGACAGCGTTGACATATCCTGTTTTTATTTCCGAAGTTTTTCCGCCATTTTCAAGACTTATTCAAGGCGTATTGTTTAATTACGGCACGGCTGTTAGGTATTTAATATTAGGGCGGTTATTAAGTATGATCGTTTGTAAAAAAGGGCAGTCATTTTATTTTTCGGCGGTCCGTTAATTAATTGTAGCAATACATGAACAGTAATAAAAAGAAATTTGGCCGGTTATTTAATTTTAAAATGTCAGTTCAAACAATACTTAGGAGTAAAAAATCTATACTACGAAACATATTGTTATAATTAAGTAAATTAAATTTTAAAAAAACTGGATTTTGAACTTGATAAAAGTAAAAATGATTAAAAACCGGGCAAGAGCATGTCTGACCATGCTAAATGTTGGGTTTCGAAGCCGTTGCTACACAAAAACTTTCTCAAAAAAGTGCACCAGTAAAAGAGCGTAACTTCATGGCACTTACGTCTTTTTGTGTAGAAGCGCAATTTTTAGGACATACTTAACTCAAAAATGGTATATCCGATAATATTGAAAAAAAAAAATCTTTGAAAGTATTGATTAAGCGTTACCTTTGTGATTTTTATCATTATTTTTAGACCTAGGTACGGTTTAAAAGATAAAGGGGGGGAGGATACAATTTTTGAAACTTTCGGAGCGATTATTTCCGGAAATATTCACCTAATCAGAAGAAACTTAGTACTTTTAAAAGAACTGTCGAAATTTGTTCCAGACGATGACATACGGTCAAAAAAAATTTTTCTTCATCTTCTGTTAAATTACAGGTATGGACTACCCCCATAGAAATATTTATTTTTGTTATTTAACTACCAAACTAAGTAACGGCTTCTACAAGACACCTTTACTCCAAATTTCATTCATTTACCTCTTGGAGTTTTGGAGTAAAAAGCATGTGATACCTATACGGAACGGACGGACAGACATGACTAAACAATTAGGGTTCCTTTTTGCCATTTTGGCTACGGAATTAATGAAGATAGCTTATTATTCTGTATTATCACATAGGCTACTTTTATTCCCGGAAAATTAAAAAAATCCCGTTGGAATAACGATTATCGAAATCTACGCAGACGAAGTCGCGGGCAGAAGCTAGTACTAAATAAAGGGATAGTTTAAGGGCCTGTTTCACAATCGACGAGTAAATTTATCTGTCATTTAAAGTTGGCTCTCTCCTTGTCTATTTTCAAATGTAAGAAAGAGAAAGGGCTAAATATATCTGTCAAATATGCTTTACTTGTCGATTGTGAAACGGGCGGTAAGGAAAATAAAATTTTCATGCTTGTAATTTTATTGTTTATTATTCACGAACGAAATTTATCAAAATGTGTTACAAAACAGGATAATTTTGAAATGCTAAATTATCACAAATGAGAGACACTAAAAAACTTTTTGCGAAATGACTTGTCTCTAAAATTTCGATTGTTGTGTTTAAGTATATTAAATATACGAAAACGAATAAAAAGCTTTTTTAAATATTCAATAGGAAAGCATTCGCAAGGTATGTTGAATAATGTAATTTGCTCAATATTTTTCAAAACCTCATTGCCCACGTGAAGAGGTAATTTATCAGTTCCTTTAAATATTGTCGTGATAATTTCGTCCATTTGCCTTACATAATCTTTAAAATCAGTTTGGACATTAAATAGTGAGCCAAACGGTTGGGCAGTATTAAATGCTCTCATATGTATCAAAGTATTAGTAACATTTAATTCGCCTTTGTTGTTTACGTACTCATCCATAAGTTTGCAATTTTTGTGAACTTCCTTGTATTTTCTGAGCAAGTAGCCACATACATAGCTGAATGCATTTTCTTCAGGGACGTCGAAACGATAATCTACAGTTCCAACAGTTAAAATGTTCACGTCCTCACTTTCGTTTTCTGGTAACTGAACCATTTTACTGCTATCTTCGACAGTGACTAACAGTTGGTCAATATCTTCTGCACAATTTGCGAATTCAGAGTGTCTAATTATATTTGTAAGAAAAAGTTATCTGAAAGCCGCTGCAAATTGAACTGGTATTGGCTCACGGCAGTTACCTCCTTGTTGTCTAATAGTCCCAAAGAAGTTTTCCAAAACATCCTGATCTAGTCTTCGAGTAAAAATAAATTTGTAATTTAATCTTCTCCAATCAGTTGACAGTTCTATAACAGATTGTATGGTTATTTTAAGGCTTTTTAGGCATTTCAAACTATTTGTAACGTTTTTACCGTTTGATTTGTTGACAATACGTACATCTTTTAAAAAATGTAACACCTCTTGCAATAATTCCATTTGATCCGCTTGCTGAGAAAATGAATTTTTGTATTTGTATGTTTCATCGCATGAAGAAGAATTCAAAATATCAAACATGTCGTTTATTAATTGTATGATTTTTGCAGTGCCTAATGCTTTTTTAGGCTGTTTACCTAATTCCACACTACACTGCATCGCGGTAGCCACACACTTACTCAGAACTTGCGCAGCAAACTTGACCTTCATTTTTTCAAAATTGTTAGGGTTTATGTGCGACTCTGTTAATTTAAAAGCCATTTGATAGCTTCTTTCTTTTTCCATGTTATATAAGTTTTGTACATCCTCCCATGAAGCCGTTTGTTATTTTCCATCAGAATCATGATATATAAAATCATACATTATTAAATTATTCCTTAAAGATTTTAGTAGGTGGGGCACATCAAAGATATAATAAAAAAAATTACAATTAACATATTAGCCATACTAATGAAATTTGACCCCTGATCCGAAGTAAATGCAACAACATTGAATCCTATATCCAAAACTTTCATCATTATGTTGTCTAGCCATGCATTCAACTCTGGGTAATTTTTGCTTTGACTTAGAAAGCAATAAGCCAAGGGTTTTTTCCACTTAGAAAACAACCCTCTCGCCATAACCACAAATGCTTGAGTAGCTGGCTCTCTTTTTTGTATTCCTTCGATTTCATGGAAGCCAATAATTTGGTCCTTGTTTATTTTTATAATGCAGATGTCTCTTCAAAGACATTTCATCAGCGCACAGTACACATATTTTTTCAGATTCTGATAGTTTCTTCACATTCGATTGTAAGCATCGGATAACATTTTCGGACAAACTTGTGCCTATATCAATATTTGTTCTTCTTAAAGTTCGCTCGCTTGGTAAATATAAAGTTTTAGCCAATATTCTGTACGCTAATGAACTAGCAAAATATATGTTCATTGCGAACATTTTATATTCTCGATCATATCGATTGCCTCTAAAACTACGTTTGCAATATTTTTGAATTTTTATAATTTTTTGAACAATGGGTGAAAGTTCAGGTTCGTTTTCTTTAGATATTTGTAACTGATCTTGTAACATTTTTATCCGCTTATGCTCGTTGGTCAGTTGCTTACGTAATTTTCTTTTTCTAGGAGAATTATAGGATAACTCTTGAACAGTGTGTGTACCAACATTATTATCCTTTGACGTTGAAGGAGTATTTGTTTTAATGTCCAAAGTGCAACATTTAGACTCCACATCGGTCTGTGTATATTTTGACAATTTATCATCATTTTCTAGCCGTGGTAAATTTAAAGAAGGGACTGTGTTATGTTTTAAATTTCTTTTTAAATGATCAGATGAAACAAAATGGAGATCACAGATGCGATAGCTGTTGTGAAGTGTTTTCATGTCCTTGCTCTCTAAGTCAGTTCGACCAGCTGCACTTATCCATTGTCGACATCTAAAATAAATAAAATTGGTTATTGCGTAATATGTTCATTAACATTACTTTTTGTAAGGAAATTCAGGCCACCAAAATATTACGTAAATTGAAACATGATTTTTTGTTCATATGATTGTGTTGTTTTCGGTGTGATCTGATAGGTTTAGGTCTAAAACCGATAGAGTAAAATAAATACTAAACATAATTACCTATTGGGTCATTCCACCGTAAGTGCTTGTTTTCGGAGACACGGGGCGTCGCGCGTAGCGTTGGGCGGCGCAGTCTGCACTAAATTCAAACATATGGCGTTGTATAAAAGCGTTTACGGAGAAGCGGATTTACACGCGTTTGCTTCAAATACAGCGTTACTTGTGGCGGAGCCCGCGGATGGCATCATCACGCTGCACACAGCGTCGCACGCGTCAATAAAGGCTGCGCCCGCAGCGGCGCCCGCGGCGGCGCCCGCAGCGGCGCCCGCGGCGGCGCCCGCAGCGGAACCTTCTGACAGTCTTGTGCTCCGCCGGGCGCTCCGCTACACGCTCGAGAGTTCGCCGCGGATGCAGCGGCGGGCACCGCTAGTCCGCTACTCTTTACGCCCCGCACCTCGCGCCGCTTCACGCCCCGCATCTTCATAAACAACACCGTACATTGCCATATGTTTGTGTTTGCGCGTGTGATTACGCGGTCCGGTGCACTCGCCGCCTCTCTGTAAACGGAAAAAGCGCCCGACGCGCCGCGCGAAGCCAAGCCGCACGCCACGCGTGACGCTCCGCGTCTCCTTAAACAAGCCCTAACACCCGAAACAGCTACTTTTTATTAAGGTTTATTTCGATATTGTAATAAGAAACTAGGAAAATGAGTAGTGAATGGTCTACTTTTGGATAAAACTTTATTTTCCTTAACACGCATAATTAAAAGTATAAGAGAATAACGGGATAATCACAAATAAAAAGCCGCCGTTTCGGGTGTTACGGTGGAACCCTATTGTAAGTTGCTAAAACATAAAACACTATAAAAATAACTGGGTATGTACTTGCCTTGATTCATCCAATGGGAATCTGTGGAATGCTCTTTTAGTATTGTCGTTTATAGAGCTTAAACAACTGGACACACCACAACACACGCCCATTACAAAAAAATAAAAAAATATTTGTTTGACATTTATAACGTGGCCTCCGCTCTGCGCACCGCGTCAATTTTTGTTTGTCAAGCCGTTTGTCAAGTGTCGCATCCTTGCCAGCCGGTAACTGTAAGGTAACCGAGAGCGGGGGAGCGGCACTTTCAGCGGGGGGCAGGGAGCGGCCATACTGTACGATAGTACTATTTATTATACTGTGGTGAAAGCGTAACTTAATGCTTCCTCTCCAAATAACAAATAACTCATGTGCGGACTCGTCATGCTTTTGGATGGTGTGACGCGTTTGCATGTTGAAAAAGACTGACCGAATGAACTGATGAAATACTGAACGTGTTACCTGGCCTGTTAGGAACCGAGCAATCAAGGCGACAACGACGTGACGTGACGTTATAAATCGATGAATGCCGGCTGCACGCACGAAAAAGTGTCACGTTCCGCCTCATTGTCACGTTTCGCCTGAGCCGAGCGTGCAAGCGAGAGCGCGGGGCAAGCGATAGAGAGGCACGATTGGCCTTAGCGTTCGCCTTGTGTGTTTTCTTATGATGTTATCACGCAAAAGTATCGTCCGTAAACCGACTTTGTAGACAACCAATTTTTTAAAATACTTATCATCATGTATTTGTATCATTTCCTCGCATTGTCTGTTAGAAGTATTATATACAGGGTGTTAGGTAATGAGTGGATAATCCTTAAATTATGGATAGAGGGCACTTAGGACGTTATGAAAAAGCTAAAATAGGTTAGGTAAGAGTTTGGAGATATTTGGACTTTTTGTTTTTTTTCGAAAATGAACACCCTTGTTCAACGTTTTGATCATAGCACCATTCTAAGCGAATTTTATCCAAATTTTATTTTTTCTCAATATTCTTGAATACTTATGTTATCAGAGGCATCACCATTAATGTGAGACTACAATGGATTTTTAAGAAAAAAATCGCAAAACTTAATTTTTGCCTTTTCAATCGTACATTGATCGAACTTTCAGCTCCCACGGTGAAAAAAAAAATACACTACCGTCTAGTTGCCCATAAGTTTAAAAACATGCTAATTTATTGACAATTTAAAAATAGTAATTACCTTTTGACTTTAAAATCGAAATGCCAAATTATAAAAAACTACACGCCTACCCACACTTTTCCTGATTTACTCTTTGTATTCCGGGCGTAGAATTCAAAACTTTTTGTTGCAAAAATGACATTACTGTCTACTAATTTAAATGCCATTTATAACAAATTTAAAAAATATGCAGACTTATTTTTGTTTTTTTTCCGAATGCTATTTTGAATTTTGCTATTATTGCGTAATTTATGGTGAATTGTGTGTTTAGATTGTTGTGTTGATTTTTTTTGTTTAATAATTATTCGAACACAACACACACCGATAGAATATGCTCAAATGCATTACATTTATGGTGAGTGCCAAGGCAACGCTAGTGCTCCTGCAATTTTGTACGCTGAACGCTACCCAAACTGACGATATCCTGATTAGGTACCGGATTTTTCCTCGAATCCATAACGCGTACAGTGAAGAGTGTCGTGTAGCGACAATTTAATAAAAAGAACAGTGGAAAAGAGTATATTTACAAAAGATAAACAAAGTAATTACAGAAGATAAACAAAGTATATACAAACGTTTTATAAAAAGTATTTTTATAGTTTCCAGGACTACGATGTTAATTTTCTTAATTATTCAATTATAGAAACATTTTCGAGACGATTTCTTGTGTGCCCAAAGAATTTTTAGATCAAACTCTCGAAATAAAACTTTATGGCTCGACTCTTAGGAAGAAAACCACCGTTCACCGCACCGTCTAAAACTGCGCGCAAGAAATTCGGGCTAGGAGTTAGCCAAGAAAACGGCGCTTCAAGATATCAGCCTAAGATAAGGCCTTAAAATGTAAGTAAATACTAGATTTCAGCCTAAGATCAGGCCTTAAAATTTAAGTAAATACTATAAATTGTCGATACTTGAAATATTTTTCTGGTTTATAATCATCATCAATTCTGATGATCGTTGCTCTATTCAAAACATTAGTTAAAACTGAAACAGAATAGGCATCTCTTACAGCTTACCCTTGGGTGATTGGGAAGAATAAAGTAGAATGTGGCAAAGAGTAGACATAAGTACAAAAACACGCAGTTTCCGTAAACTATAGAGGTGTTTTAGAAATAATGAATGAATACTAACGGAGTCATATTTAAAAGTAATAATAATAAATGTCAACGTAATTATATATATAAACTTACACATATGTACCTATACACATATACAAGGGGTGGCCACATAATTATTTAGAAACGCATGCGTTATTCCCATACAATTAATTACCTTAAAATATGACTTTTCAATTCTGGCCACCAAATAAAAAGTTCTTGACCAATTTTATTACTATTTACTTTAGCTCATTACCTGAGGTTTAAGCTGATGTACAGTACCACTTTGCTAATAGCTATCGGCAATCTTCGTTTTTCTTTGACACACGTGTGACAAATATACTGTCAGTTGCGAGTGCAAGCGTGATAGCGATAGCCAGCCGAAAGCTATTAAGAAGCTGGGAATACTGTACAGTGAGCTACTATTAAAAGCGGACTTTAAATTTTATAGGGATTTAAAAACTTCAAAAATATAAATCAATTATTTTTTCAAATCCCCGTAAAAAGGAAAGATTCGTTTTGAACAGAGATAAATTGTACATACATTTAAACCTTAGTTTATTAGTTGACGATTAGTGAAACTAGAAATAAAATTGGTTTAGAACTTTTTGTTTGGTTGTCATATTTGTAGGCAATTGTATTATGTGGCCACCACTGTATATACTAAACAAAGGGCAGTACACAATTACAAGAAGTCAAGCCAGTATGTCCTAAACTTTCCTTGTAGAGATGCAACCGATTGCGATTTCCGAATATCAGATGGAAGCCGATTCCTCAGTCTGAAAGAGTGCACCGAGAAGGATTTGGAGTAGTTGGGTTTAAGACGTATGGGCTGGGAAGGGAAGAGAGAGGTTGGCACTCGACCGCAAGCAGTATACAAAAAAACTCTATATTTCATTGACAAATCTGGTCTTACTTGATGTTTTAATTTGACCTTACAGAAGCTATGTTTTTTAAACATTATCTACATTGCACAAATGTATGCCGTGACCGGGAATCGAGCCCGGGACTACTAGCTTCATAGGCAGGGTCACTACCAACTAGGAAAACTACTTCATCGCTAGATAAAATAAGTTCCTTAGTGATAGACAAACTAGTAAGTACTGAAATTTAACATGCTTACCTCAGTTTGTTTTGTTACTGCTTTAGGCTGGAATGCTAAAAACGAACGATTCATTAGTAATCTCCATTTTAAATAAATAATTCCAGATAAATGCCATATAAGCTAAGTACTGACTTTGTGGCGTCGGAGGTTCATATTTCTTTGCGACTTTTTCTGCTAGTTCTTTTTGTAACTTAAAGTACCTGAAATTAAAATAAATAGTTTAGTTGCTTTTATTAATTTATCAATCAAAAAGTATTATGGCAAAGTTTTTTAAAATTATTCACCAAACTTTGAATGGCGAACACTGTGATTATTTTTACAGAATTGATACAGGTAATTATTATGTTATTTTATTACCCTGAACCCTGTCGTGAAGCGACAATTTAATAAAAAGATCAGTGAATATAAGTGTATTTACAAAAGACAAAGTATTTACACGTTTTATAAAAAGTATGGTATATAAAAGGTGATAGTAAGCAATGAGATCAAGGGCGTGGAACGATATTAGGTACTAAAAACGTAGTGGAGCTGAAGATAGAACTGAATAGAAGATGAGGTTGAGCAAAAGGTACGCTCGAGAAGGAGGTTTGGTACAGCAGCGGCACGAGGTAACCACGCAGAGTAGTGAAGGAACAGCGGTAGCCCGAGGTACCCTTGTAAAGAGGAGGTATAGCAGTAGCACGAGGTACCCTTGTAGAGGAGTGGACGTAGACTCAATCCCGACAGGAACGTGGACATGGAGAAGGCAAGCCTACTTCCGACACCAAACGAGGCCTGGAAGTCCACGTTAAACAACAGCCAAAACGTAGCCCCCGCGTAAAGCCTGACTTAGCCTGTTAACTTCTTCGAGCTGGAGAATGATGAACAAATTCGATGCTTACTTTTAGAGTTAGAGAAAGCCTCTTAGTATGTGTGTAAGCATGTATGTAGACACTTAATTGTACAAAAGAAAAAACGGGAAAATACAATTAAAATAAAAATATGTACAAAGGCGAAGGGATCTCTTCCAGCTAATCCTTGAGATATTGAGAAAAGTGAAGAAAAGTTTAGATAGTTGACTTCTTAGAGCTGTAGTAAGAATGACCATTAATACGGGAAGTATGCGCTTTTATAGTTTCCAGGACGACGATGGTAAATTTCTTAATTTTTCAATTATAGAAACATTTTCAAGACGATTTCTTGTATGTCAAAAGAAATTTTAGATCAAACTCTCGAAAGAAAACTTTATGGTTTGACTCAAAGAAAAGAAAAAATTACAGTGTCAGACTTGAAAGATTACGTCAAAATATAAAAATACTGAAATCATGGTGCAACAGAAGGCTAAATAGTGTAGGATTATATACAACTAGCTTCTGCCCGCGAGTTCGTGGGCGTAGAACTAGTAATTTTGCCATCCCACGGGAACAGTGATTTCTTTCGGTATTCAAGGTAGCCTATGTATAAGCAAACTCTATTCCAAAATGTATCCAACCAAATTCATCCATCCGTTTTAGAGATGAAGTAACAAACTCACGCACGCATAACCTTTCGCATTGATAATATATGTAGAATAGGATGCAAATAGACACATCCAGCGCACGGTACACCCTGATGTGGCATAATTTTGTAAGTGGGTAGTAATTCTTTGTGGCATAATCTATTTAGCCATATAAGGCTTTGCGCATAAACTGATATCGCAGAATCTAAATTAGCATAGTTTGATTGTTTACGCAGAACTACGTTAGTCCGAATATTATTCGGTTATATTTTTTATACTCCAAATAATATCTTCGCATAAATTAAATGAGCAATAAATGGTTTTGCCGAAAACGTTCGTTGTAGAAACAAGTTTTGCCATAATATTATTTCACTGAATTGTCGAAGAACGTCAAAAACGAACGAAGCAGTTAGTTTTCGATAAGGACACAATTATAACCTAACGTGACCTTCTTTTGTGGTAGCAGTTCGTTTTTGTTATGGTCGCAGTTCTAACCTAACCTACTTTTCTGGTAGCTTTAAGTATGTCAAGTAAGTTTCAGTCAATCGATAAACCTATCCTACTTTTCTAGTATCAGGTCGTTTTTGTTATGGTCGCAGTTCTAACCTAACCTAACCTACTTTTCTGGTACCTTTTGAGTTTGTAGGTATGCCAATTTAGTGTCGGACAATCGATAATATGCCAGTTATAATAATAGTATGCGAACTTAATTTCGGACTAACTCATTTTCGGGATGTTAACTTACAAATTATGCCAAATAAGGTTTCAGCCACATTACCATTCGGCGAAAACCGATTATATCAAGTCTGTTATGGTCAAACAGTTTCGGACAATAAATGTTATGCCAAATAGAGGGGGCCGAAATCGTAGTCGATAAAAATACCCTCAGTGCGCTGGTCTCACACTTGACAGGTTTTCAGTATTTGTTTATCATACCAAATTTTATGCTTGTGTGTTTCACTGTTTTTGCGATGCAACAAAAAGAATAATGGTTTGCAGGTTTTTTATCATAATTTTGTATTGACAATATCCCAAACAAAGCAATAAGGACAAAGTTCTTCAATCAATGAGCGCAAGCGGGCTTTGCCGCTCAAATTTATACCTACTCCCGGCGTCCGCGACGCTGCGAAGAACTGTCGCTGTATATTATACTTTCATGTATAAACTAAAGTCGCACAATTTCACACTAAACAAATTTTATGACTTAGATGTTAGTGCGTAAAGTAGTAGGTGTAAGTGCCCCATTAGTTTTTACTTCTATAGGTAATAAAGAATAGTTAGTGTATTTAATTTTTTATGTTTAATTTTCGGTATTGGGTGGCCAAATAAAAATGAACCTAGCCAAGCCTATTCGGAGTGCCCCGTGTCAAATCAGGGTGGTAAAAAAAAAACTTACCTAACCTTACCTAACCTAACGAACTGTACTTATGCCCAGTACATTACAGCTATTATCATAGCTCATAGCTATTATTATATTTAACTTTCATACAAACTTCTACCCCCTTTCACCCCCTCAAGTTTTTTTTTCAAAATCGTCGAAAGTAATATTTTTATTTTTATCTTTTATTTTTATATAGAAGCCGAACTACAAAAATGACGAAACCTTCATACAAAATTCTACATCCCCCTTTTACCCCTTAGGGTAGTTTTTCTAAAATCGTAGAAAGTTATATTTTTTATTTGTAAATAGCTTCTGTCTTCAACATCGTCCAGATTTCGATTATGTTTTTATCCGGAGTAGAAACCCAAAACCATCCATTCATTGCAGCTTGAAGAACTAATAAACTAAGTAAGACACAAACTTTCGCATTTATAATATTAGTAGGCTTAGTAGGATACTCGCATTAGTAGGATTAGTGGATAATAGCTTCTAAACGCCTGAACGCGTCTTCGTCCGCATAGATTTTGATAATAGTGTAGCGGTAGCGAATTTTGATTTTCCAAATGTTTGTTATTTTCCCGTTCGTAATGGTATTTAAATACATACCTACGTAAATAACTCGCGCGTGCCCGCGTTCAAAGTGCGTCGCTCCTGACACGCGTTTGGTGTGCCGGAGCCACGAATCAATAGTATCCATGAGTTGTAAGAGAGATATTCACGAGTCAGAGTGCATCTCACTTGTACTTATGCCTTGGATAATGCTCTAATGATCTAGCGCTTTTTCGCACAGCGGAACGTTTTAACGAGTCTGGGAGGATGTTTGGCCCGTCAGATTTGTCTGGTTCTTTGGAAAATAGTTTAAAATATTGTACTTATAAAATTCAGCCTTCGTAAAATGACGTAAGTTCCCCCATTTTTTTACGACTTTTAAAGTGTCAGTCAAAAGTTATATGCAGAAAGTGTCTGTGCAACTGCATATGTTTATTTATTACAATATCCATATTATGACATTATGTAAAAACCAGCCTTCCGACTTTGACGTAAGTTAGCATGGTTTTTTTCCACCTTTGATACCTGTTACCTGTTATACGGTCCCACTTTCAGCTTAGCGAGTATCCATTCCTTTTTAAGTTTATGTTATACTAACGATTCAGCATTTCTATAATTACGTAAGTCTGGGGTGACTGGGATCTTGGACTATAAGCCTAAATTCTGAATATGGCAGAGGCCTTCCAACTTAGTGTGGCCGACTCGTAGATACGCTAAGCTCTGCTAGTCCTTACATGTATTTAGAAGGGTTCAGGGCAGGAGAGGCAAGATCACTCTCGCCACTACTGCAAAATAAGTAAAGTAGGTATACCATCACCTAATATTAACAACAATACCATTGTTCGTTTGGCGCCATCGGCATCGGTAAAATCGGTATTACGTTTATCATGCTAAACGAATTTGAAACTCGCAACAATTAAAGTCTAACGTACAAAATTAATTGGAGCGTATGTTACGCGCCGATTTGTGTAAATACACGACATGTATCTGAAATACGGTGTTTGTGAGACAAGCCTTTAAATTATTCAGCACTAGTGACCCTCCCTCGCTTCGCTTCGGTTTATGCCAGTTTTCTGTAATACCCTTACATAATCCAAAACTTATTATACAAAATACCTCCTGAATCACTCTATCTATTTAAAAAAAACCGCATCAAAATCCGTTGCGTAGTTTTAAAGATCTAAGCATACATAGGGACAGACAGCGGGAAGCGACTTTGTTTTATACTATGTATGTAGTGATTTAAAAAGGATTTATGAATGACACTTCTACTAAATCCTGTTTTGAAATAATCTATGATTACTATACGTCTGCTTATTCATGTTCCCAAAAACAAGTGCTAATTACAAGAAAAGCGTTGCCAGCTCGTCCTTAGGCTGTTTCCTGGAGAAGCGAAAATATTCCATTTAACATGTATGAATTAAATTATTAAAAATAAACAAAACACCCGACTGCAATGAAAAAAAACAACTGAAAAGCGAAAAACAAACTATATAATCTATAGAAAATTGTAAGAGTACGTACTTATTTTTTGAAATTAATTGCTTGTCCCCGCCTGCAATACCTTTTCCAATATTCAAATTAAATTTAAATTGCTATAAATATCAATAAGTGCATGCTCTTACAATTTTCTATAGATTATATAGTTTGTTCTTTTCAGTTGTTTTTTTTTCATTGCAGTCGGGTTTTTTGTCTATTTTTAATAATTTAATTCATTTAACTCTTTTTAGTTTTTATTAATAAAATAGTGGTTTAATTAATTATTACTAAGTTATATATGAGCTCTGGAGCTTACATTTTTTAATGTCGCGAAGATACAAGTGACAAATTACAAGCGAAAACTCTCTTTCTAGCGAAAGGAGTTTATTACTTAACATTTACGTTTTTTTTTTACTTTCCTGTCAAAGTAGTAGCATCAGAGTGTTATAATGTATATAATTATATCTGGAATGGGCTATTTAATAGCTTTCATTTGATATCCATATTGTTATAATAAAAAATATATATTTTTATTCCCCCTCCGTATTTTTTTTCGCGGACGCCATATTGAAATATTATATACCCTATGTCACTTCGGCAATTAAGACGAATCGAATGACACCTCGTATGTTAAAATCCGTCCAGCCGTTTAGGCTGCAGAGCGTGCCCAGAAATAGACATACATACATACATATATATACATACATACATACGCTCGAAAAACATAACCCTCCTTCTGACGCAGTCGGGTAAAAAGCCGAATTGGACCTATGGTAATATAACATTTTTAATTTCAAATTAACTCAAGAAGAAAATCCTAAAATTTAAAATCCTTCGGGTCCGTCCCGGGCACGGTATATAGACATAATAACGGAGCGCCTACTTCTGGGTCTTTTGGCCCTCCGGACCTGCTTCAGATCTAACCTAACCTATACTCGAAAATCTAATTTAAGACACACACATTCGCTGTGATTACTGCATTTTGGTTTAAGTGTTGGTATTTTTATTAATAAAACTTACCCTAATATTACTGGTTATACTAAAATAACGAAATAATCACGATGGGAACTGTCAGATGTTGGTCTTTAATTAGATTTTCGAGTATAAACCTACATCTCTATTGTAGTTATTCTATGTATTGACCATGAAACCACATGCACATTAGAGTAAGTTGTAGATTTTGACACTTCTTAGTAGATATTGATTTTAGACAATGTGATGCCACGTGATGTTATGTCAAATTATGCGTCTCTAAAGTTGGTGTCCCGGTAAATTTCGAGCTCAATATTACATATGTGATTGAAAGATCATTCTGGCCAGGGAGGACGTCAAACTATAGAATTAATTCAAAGTTTTAATTTACTTAACTGCGATAAACGAGTTCTACGCGGACGAAGTCGCGGGCAAAAGCTAGTTTTTCTAATAAAATTTTCCAGACCGAGATTTAGCTGCAGTTTATTGTTTAGCGTTTCTATTAGGTACGAGTTCCTTAGTCTGCTTATAGATTCTTATAGAATTACTTTTCTTTATTCTCGGCACCGTTGATTTTGATGTTTGAAACTTTTTAGTTAAGTCTCGAAGAGAACGAGTAGGATTTTTCGGTAAAGCTGCAATTGGGTATCAATGAACTTCGCCAAAATGATAGGAACAAATCTTTCTTGGCTTATCTTGGTTATTTTTATACATAAAATATTATTCTTAACTGTTTGAATAATGTCAGAATCTGTTTGAATGAGCTTTTATTGAAGCTGTGAAAAAAATTATGAATATTCCCTATTTTACTGTCTAAAACAGTGGATTTTCTACAAGCTTCCCAGGAAAGACTGAACCGATGACGATTCGGTAGATCAAATAAATTCTTTCACGAGATGAATTTTGTATGCTTTTTTACGTTAAGTTACGAAAAACATTTGAAAGATATGATCTTTAAAAAATAAATGAAGCCAGTTGTACCACCTACACTGTGACAGTCGACTACAAAGAGATGTATCCGCTTTTGGACCTTATTACTAGGCCTCATTATCTCAGGGCAGTGAAATGTCACAAATGTCAAAATAGGGGAGTATGGGGCCAATTGGAACAATTTTATATTTATTTCAAATTTATTGGCAGTCTGAATACTTAGTATAAATGGCACTTTAAAAAAACAATGAAAGGTACTTAACCCTTTTCAAAACACAAAATACTATTGGTGCAATTGGGAATCTGATAACAAACATAGTCATATACACTTTCGCATTTATAATATTAGTAGGAATAATCCATACTAATATTATAAATGTGAAAGTGTGTATGTTTGTCCGTCTTTCACGCTTCAACCACTGAACGGATCGAGATGAAACTTGGCAAACATATTGGTTAGGTCCTGTAATAGGACATAGGATAGTTTTGGACAGTTCCCGAGGGAGCAACGATAAACGACTTCTACGCGGACGGAGTCGCGAGCGAAAGCTAGTAGGGATATATATGGGGAATTAAGTGAAAAAATATTATGAATTTTGCCTTTTTTTGAGTTATTCGATCCGTTAATAAACACGGGTCGACCGCATGTTGCAGCCTTGACCACAGAAAATGAATGCTGTTGGTCCCGTTTTAAATTTTGTGATTAGTCATAACTAAAATCATACAACTTAGTATGACAAAGACTGCTTTTCTAGTGTTTGAGCCAGCATTTTCTGCAAATAGGTTTTATTGTTACGCAGTCTGGTAATCGCTCTTATAATTAACAATAAAGTGTCACCAGTGAAACTGAAATCACATAAATCTGTCACGACGTAAATATTACACACGGGTGATACTTTTAGGGTTAACTTACTTTGAAAAAGGTAAGTTTTATCATTTAAAAAAAATGATAAAATTAAAAATATTCCACACATACTAGCAAAATATGTGGTAAAACACTTAACTCGACTTGACCAGCAACTGGTTTAAAGGGATGGATTTAGTATGTTTACATACTGTACATATAATACCCGTTCGAACATTTTCATCTTCATATCTTAATTTTAGAGCGTTACAGTCCACACTTAAATAGTGATGTTCTTGTAATTACTGATTGTCATTTTTAAAATTACAATTACTTTACTTGCAATCAATATCAAAGTGCCAATTGCCCCCATGTTTCCCTATTTTGACGCCACTGCCCTGAGATAACGAGGTCTACTTATTACAATGCAATAAGGTGAAAAAGTGGATACATCTCTTTGTAGTCGACTGTACCACGGGTAAGTAGGGGTTCTTTTGTATGATAATACAAAAGAACCCCTACTTACCCGTGGTACAGTCGACTAAAAGATAAATTGATTTGCTTTTTATTTCTTTTATCTATTCAAATATCAGTCGTTTTAGCCTTATGGGTGGGTGCTGAGTTTTGCTGGAAAATCCATTCTTTGTCCTACTATCCTACTAATATTATTATAATAATTATAATCGTGAAAGTCTGTATGTATGCATGTTTGTTACTCTTTCACGCTGCAACGGCTGGACGGATCGGGATTAAACTTGGCCCACATATAGTTAGACCCTGGAATAGGACATAGGATAGTTTTTATCCCGGAAAATTGAACCATTCCCGAGGGAGCAAAAGCTATTGTATTATCCACTAATCCTATTAATGCGAGTATCATACTAATCCTACTAATGAGACTTTATCTATATTAGTCATTACGTTTGACGTTAAAGTGACATAAAATGTAACGAATGGATGGATTTGGATGAAGTTTGAAATGGAGATAGCTTAGGTATACCCCGGATTGAGCACGGATAAAAACATCATCGCAATCTACGCGGAAGAAGTCGCGGGCAGAAGCTATTTACAAATAAAAAATATAACGTTTTGCGATTTTGGGAAAACTACCCCTAAGGGGTTAAAGGAGGGTGTAGAATTTTGTAAGTAATAGAGCTTCGTCATTTTTGAAGTTAGAGACGTGAAAATTGGTGTATAAGCTACTATTTAAAAATATAGCTTTCAACTATTTTGGAAAAACTACCCCTAAGGGATAAAAGGGGTGTGTAGAAATTTGTATGAATTTCGTCATTTTTGTGGTTAAAAATGTGAAAATTGGTATTGTAAGAGGTGGGTTCGTGTGAGGAGCGTAATATCAATACCAAAGTCAGTGATAACGACAACTTATTTTATTTGTACAGTTAGAGGTATACAAAAGGGTCAACACAACCCGAGTTCGGCGAATCGACCCACCGTAGCAGGAGCGAGTAACCAAAGCTCGGAGTCCAACAGGCTTAATTTAGGACAAGTCTCCGAAAGTCCCACGTGTGGAAGCGAGCAGAGAGCAAATCTTAATTTAGCCAGTGTTACCTAGTTAGAATAGATTAATTTTACAAACTTCATCCTTATTACTTATAGTTTCGTGGGGAACCAAACGATTGTGCGAGTTAATATACAGCCAACGCCATCTAGTCACAGGAAAGTTAAATAATATCAGTGAGGCGCGCTTCTATTGCTTACTAACACCATCTTGTGTCGGATAGGGGAACCCGGTGTTTCTTATATCGATCCGTCGCGAATATATTGCTTACGAGCGCCATCTGGCGTCGAGTAGTGGTGTTACAACTCTCCCCCTCAGTTTCTGCAGGTGTCCCGACAAGGAAACTGTTTAGATTACTTTAGTTCTTTCTTGGGCGGCCCCTTCCTCGTGGTGGCTTAACTGGGGCTTGAGTCTTTGTCTTCCTCGGACGGCCTCGTCGCCGCAGTGGTTGAACTGGTGCTGGTAATGTGTCCTCATTTCCTTTGTACGGCTCTAGCGCGGACGAATGATAAACGCCAATTGGAATATGGCTCTGATCAGGATTTGCGATCTTATAGGAGGCTGGCCCATGTTGCTCTACGATCACGTAAGGTCCGTCTCTTCGTGGTGCGAATTTGGCACTATACCCAAGACCCGCATTGCTCACAGGGTGAAGCTTAGCCAGAACGAGTTGTCCCGGGGAATAACTAGGGCTCGGTTTCCTTTTTGAGTCAAAGTATTCTTTTCGTGCTTCTTCTTTATTTTCTTGCAATTCCCGCGCTTTCTTCAGGGTGTCGGATATTCGTAAAAGGTACGGAGTTATTTCCGGTACGAAGTTTTCAGACAACACAATCTCTCGTAAGTCGTTTTCATTGTCAGTAGGGGTTCGCAACTCTCTTCCAAATGTCAAATACGCGGGGGTGTAACCCGTGGATGCACAAACGGCGGTGTTCATGGCAAAACGTATGCTCGGTAATTTCTCCGGCCATTTACGATGATCTTCTTCTACCAAAATGGATAGTTGAGTTTTAAGGTCTCGATTACGGCGCTCTACCGGGTTGGCCTCTGGGTGATACACTGGTGTGAAGGAGTGTTTAATGTGAAGACAGTAAACAACCTTTTGTAACACGGCACTCACGAATTGTGGGCCGTTATCACTTATTACTCGACGGGGCACGCCGAACCTCAAAAAGATTTCATTGAGCAATGTCACGGCACAGTTTTCAGCAGTGGCGGTTTCCAATGAGAACAATTCTACCCATCGGGTGGCCACATCCTCCACTATAAGGATCCAGGATTTTCCTTGCGGTGAGACGGGTAACGGTCCAAATAGGTCGAAAGCGACGACTTCGAATCTTTTATTAAGTGATGTCGTCTGTAGCAGACCAGCCGGTTTATGGTTGCTGGGTTTGTAACGCTGGCAGGATAAACAATTCTTCACATAGCTCTCGACATATTTCCGCATTCCTTTAAAAAAATATCTTTTTGAAATCCTCTCAAAGGTCTTTTCCGCTCCGTAGTGCCCGGCTAATGGATCGTCATGGTACGCACTTAGCGTGTTAGCCCATTCTTGTTCCGGTACTACAAGTTGTGCATCATCCGAATCAGAAGCCGGAGCATGGCGGTAGAGGAGCCCATTGTTCATGGAATAGCCCTTGCCGCTCCAGTACATTGCATCTTCAGTACTGTCTACGCTTTCTAAGGCATTTACAACTTTGGCTATCCACGTATCTTTCATCTGTTCTGTTCTTATGTCGGCAGGATTTCGGGTGGGCATATCGATAGTGACACCACATATCCCACATTCTGCTCTATTGTCTTGCGTGCATGGAGGTCGCGACAACGTGTCTGCCACTACGTTGGTTCTACCCGGAGTGTATTTGATTGTGAGATCAAATGCCTGAAGTTGCAATGCCCATCTGGCACGTCTGCCCGAGGGTGATTTTAGGGTCATAAGCCATTTTAATGCTTGGTGGTCCGTTATTATGACGGTTGGCAGACCTTCGATGTACCCTCTGAATTTAGCCACCGCCCACACGACAGCTAATGCTTCTCGCTCGGTGGTAGAGTAATTTCTTTCAGCGGGGGTCAATAAGCGACTTGCATATTCCACTGGATGCTCTTCACAGCCCTCCCCCTGGACCAAAACTGCCCCAAGGGCATAAGCACTGGCATCGGTTTTAATAATATATGGTTTGCTCTCATCGGCTTGTTTTAGAACGGGTGCAGAAGTGAGTAATTGTTTTAGTTCTCTATAGGCAATTTCCTGTTCAGAAGTCCAAGTCCAGGCAGCATTTTTCTTTGTGAGTCTTGTGAGTGGTTCTGCAATTGCCGAGAAATTTTCTATAAACCGCCGGTACCAGGAACACGTTTGTAGGAAAGTCAGCAGATGTCGGACATTTGTCGGTACTGGTAGCTCTAGGATGGCCGATACTTTGGTTGGATCTACTTGTAAACCTTCTGGTGTTATATAGTGGCCTAGGTATTTTATGGTGGAATTGCAGAAACGGCATTTTTTGCGATTGACAGTAAGGTTATATTCACGCATTTTCTGAAAGATTGCCTCTAAGTCTTGTAGATGAGTTGTGAAGGATGATGAGAAGATTATTAGGTCATCAAGATATGCCAACATTTTGATCTGGTCCAGGCTCACCCGAAATCTGTCTATAAGGCGTTGGAATGTAGCTGGAGCGTTCCGTAATCCGAATGGCATCCGTTTAAAAACGAAAATTCCGAATGGTGTGATGAATCCAGTCTTTAGTCTATCCTCCTCTCGAACACTTATCTGCCAATACCCAGCTTTGAGGTCTAAAGTAGTCATATAGCGGGTTGGTTTCGCGTCATGTAGTAAGTCATCTACTCTCGGAATCGGGTACGGGTCAGGTACTGTAATAGCATTTAATCTGCGGTAGTCTACGCAGACCCGTGTTTCTCCGTTTGACTTTGGCACTAGGACCACAGGTGCTGTCCAGGGCGTTTGTTGCGGTTGTATAATACCTTCCTGAAGCATTTTGTTAAGTTCTCCCTTAAGGAGTTCTTTTTTGGGCGCTGAGAGTCTGTATGGTGGTACTGAAATTGGTCGCTGTTCTGAAGTATCGATATGGTGCTCGATGTCTATAGCTGGACCCGTTTTCAGTATGAATATGTCTTCATATTTCCCTAACAACTGCTGCAGCATCGTCCGTTGTTCATCGTCTAACCCACTGGAGAACGAGATATCTATTGAGTTTATCCCGATATTCCCTCCATATTGCACGGTTCCAGGGAAAAGATCTCGAGATCGTGGCGACAGAGCTACTTCCTGCTCTTTAATATTAATTTGAGCGTCCCGGTACATGTACTCGGTTCGCGGTGAAAATCCCTCGAACGTCTTATACCGCCTTGAGATCGCAGTGTTGTCTAACGGTATCAAGCGATATGCTGTACTACCACTCGCGTGCTTTAATAATTTGGACGGTTGCATAACAGTGTGTATGTCAGTAGGCTCTAATACCGTTATCACGTTAGTTTTCCGCTCAGGGACATTTGTTGCATCTTGCTTTCCTCGTTCTTCAACGGCGGAAACTGATACTGCAGAAACAGGATCCTTTGGCTCATCGAATTGCAAGAAATGTTCGTCGTATAGCTCAAAAGATTCATTCGGTTCGTCTATGAAGGTCCATGTGAACTGGGGAAGGTTTAGTATCATTCCTGCATCTTGAATAAACCCTATACCCAACAGAGTCTTATTCTCGCGTGATTCTGGCAAGACTAGGAACGTTGTAGAAATGTTTCGATGGTTTAGTGTCACCTCCACTTTGACCGTATAGACGACTTGCTTCTTTGCGACACCGTCAGCTTGTGTTAGTTGCACGTTCTCTTTACGGAAGTTGTATCCCCGCTTCTTAAGCTGGCAGTATAACTCGTACGAAGCCACACTCGTCTTCGCGCATGTATCAATGTATGCTATGCCTTTTATATCCTTGATGGACATGCATACAACTGGTCGCGCTCTAGCATCGGTGCGCACATTGAGTGCACAAAAACTGATGTTCTCCTTTTTAATGGGCACTTGCCGTGTTTGTTTCGAGCAGGTGGGGCAATTCGTGCGTGCCACTCCGGGTGCGCCACAGCCGTAGCAAGAAAACTTCGGTGTGGACATTTGTGTCTGCGCTTCTGGCTTGGGTGGTTGCACGGATGATGCTGAATTTGATGGCTGAATTTTACTTTCAGCAAATCTTTTCTTTCTGCATACGTCTGATGAGTGCCCCGGATTTTTACAGTAACTGCAACGGTTACGTTGTCCTGTGCGAATTGGGTGCGGCTGGTCTTCGAAGAGCTCTTCGGCACTCTGGGCTGCTTTTAGAAGGGCATCAAATGTATCTACTACTTCTCGGATGACTTTTTCCCTGATCTTCTTGTGCAGTGTTCCGTAAACCATGTCTATTTCGTGGCTTTCTGGGTGGCGTGGCGTAGGAAGCTGCGCAAGTAAATCCCGCTTAGTGGCCACGAAAGTTTCCGTCAGTTCGTTTTCCCTCTGGTGTATTACAATTAGCTCTTGGTAAATCAGGTGTGCAGGCTTTTTGGGTGCAAACGCTCTATGTAACCTGTTCTTGAAGTCGTCCCAGGTGGTGACGTTCTCGGATATTCCATTCCACCACGTTGCTGCTTCGTCCTTCAATACGAGTGGTAAGCTCTCCAGGGCATCGTTGTCGCTCATGTGTTCAACTCGTTTAAAACACGTTGCTGCAGTAAGGAAGGCCTTCACTTTCGCAGAGTCCCGTTCGCCACTGTAGAAGAACTTGGCCCTTGCAAATGACGTAGAAGACTCTGGAGTTCGGGAAGGTTCTGACACCCGGGCGCTGGTGATAGCCCCAATTAGTTGTTGAAACTGCGCGTCTGTTAGGTTAACAGCCATATTTTCGGTTTTCTTTGCTGAATTGCTAGTTTTCCCAGGTTTTTCTTTGGTAGATGTCACGCGTCCAGACTTCGTAACAACGTATTTCGTCGATCTTGAAGTATTGCCCGCGTTGGACGCCAGATTGTAACAGGTGGGTTCGTGTGAGGAGCGTAATATCAATACCAAAGTCAGTGGTAACGACAACTTATTTTATTTGTACAGTTAGAGGTATACAAAAGGGTCAACACAACCCGAGTTCGGCGAATCGACCCACCGTAGCAGGAGCGAGTAACCAAAGCTCGGAGTCCAACAGGCTTAATTTAGGACAAGTCTCCGAAAGTCCCACGTGTGGAAGCGAGCAGAGAGCAAATCTTAATTTAGCCAGTGTTACCTAGTTAGAATAGATTAATTTTACAAACTTCATCCTTATTACTTATAGTTTCGTGGGGAACCAAACGATTGTGCGAGTTAATATACAGCCAACGCCATCTAGTCACAGGAAAGTTAAATAATATCAGTGAGGCGCGCTTCTATTGCTTACTAACACCATCTTGTGTCGGATAGGGGAACCCGGTGTTTCTTATATCGATCCGTCGCGAATATATTGCTTACGAGCGCCATCTGGCGTCGAGTAGTGGTGTTACAGTATTTATAAAAATATTACTTTTGGCGATTCTGGAAAAATATACCTAAGTGGAGTGAAATGGGGTGTAGAAGTAGTATATCGAAGTTAAATAAACTCATAGCTATGAGCAATGATAATAGCTGTAATGTACTGGGAGTATGTACAGTTGGTTAGGTTAAGTTTTTTTTTGACCGAAATTAAAAACTTTTCTTTATTCTTTAAAAACTAATTGGGCACTTACACCTACTATAATACTTTACGCACTAACATCTAAATCATATAATTCGTTCAGTGTGAAATTGTGCAACTTTAGTATATACATGAAAGTACAGCGACAAAGTTCTTTGCAGCGTCGCGGACGCCGGGAGTTTAAATAGGAGCGGCAAAGCTCGCTCGCGCTCAATGCGCTCATTCGTCGAAGAACTTCGTCCTTATTGCTTTGTTTCGGATATTGTCAGTTTGTATTATTCAAATACAAAATTGTGTTACCAAAATCTGCAAACCATTTTTCTTTTGGTGTATCGTAAAAACGATAAAACACACAAGGTTCAAAATTTGGCATGATTAGACATAGTACAAATACTAAAAAAAACAACAAATACTGAAAACCGGTCAAGTGCGAGTCGGACTCACATACCGAGGGTATATTTATTAACTACGATTTCTAGTGCTAGAGCGATTCTGGGCGCTGGATGTACCTACCTATTTACATCATATACTACATGATATGTAGTATAGGATGTACATAATCATATATTATAAAGGTTATGTATGCGCGAGTTTGTTACTTCTTTGCTAAAAAGGATGGACGAATTTGGTTACATACAATTAGGAATAGAGTTTCCTTAAGCACTGGATTAACACACAGGGCTACCTTGAATCCCGAAATGAATCACTATTCCCGTAGGATGGCAAAATTACCAATTCTACGCGGACGAAGTCGCGGGCAGAAGCTAGTAGTGAAATAAAGTATTAGTTAGGGGTTTCACTACAGTATCTAAAATGTCACTTTGATAATTTTTTGCTTTAACCTTGACACCTGGTTGGCAAAAATTGAGCGGAGTGACACCTTCGTACGAAACCCCCCACCATACCATCACACTCGCCGGATGATGGGCACGCGAGACATTTCGTGCTGTAGCAGGAACATCTTTGCTGCTTTTGGCATAAACTTTATTATTTTGTCGGTTAAACTTTTCTTCGACCGTAAAGATTTTTTCGACCGTGAAGAGTATCTTTTTCGCATCGTGTCTCTTAAGCAGCATCGGACAACGTTCGCGACGTAATTTACGAAGGCGATCATTTAGAAAATGAACTTTTCTACGGCTGTAAGCCTTTACTTTGAGATCGTAAATCAATATTCTGTTGACTGAAATACGCGAAATGTTAGTCTGCAGAGCGAGTTTTTTCTGGGTGCGACATGGATTTCGGCGAAGTCGCTCCCTTATTATTTTGATGTTCGCAGCCGTCCTTACAGACCGCGGGCGACCACTCCTGTGGCGATCTTTCAAAGAATCAGTCTCCTCGTACCATTTAATGGTGTAATGTACGAAGTTGCGGCTTACCCCAAAACATTTTATGTCACGGAAAATCTCCATTGGTTTTTCCGCGCTATATGTAGTGAAATCACAGTCGCACGCAATTTTTTCGTTCCCTCCATCACGAGAAAAATAAAAGAAATGAATTTCAAAAACATACAAATAGCACACTAACATTCCAAATTCAAAATTGAAAAAATAATAAAATAGGTGCCAGTATTATTTTCTATATTTTATGAAGTAAAAAGTTTTTCTCAAAACTTATGAACATACGAGGTACAGTTGAAGAGCTGTTGCTGTATGTGGATTCGTCTACCCCAACCTTTGTCTTCGTAGGCTTTCTGTAAATTGTTCCAGGCTTCTTTGGCAGTCTTTGCATTGTAGACATGGGTAAAACACTCTGGCTCTAACAAAAAATATATTGTCGTTCGTGCTTTTCTGTCTGCATCAGCATTGATGTCTTCTTTTACAATTACGCCCCACCAGTTTTTATTTTCTGCGTAGTTACGTACCAGAAACTTACAATTCGGGTAATCCGACGATCCTTTTAGATTTTTTAACCATTTATGCCGATTTCTTCTGTTATTTATTAATTATTTTCAAAAGTTAAACAACTACTCAAAAATTATATATATACAACTCTTATTTTTAAATTAAAACTTTGAATATAGTCTTAGTAACGGCTTATTTATATTTTTGTACTGTCACTTGCAATATATTATTTACCACATAAACTCTTGTTTGTATGTGCTCTCTGAATCAACTGACTCTGCTGTATCCCTCCATCCTGTTTTAAAGATGACGTGCTAAAAATTATACCAAAGTTTGGGGAGTTTAATATAGTTGATGATCTGCCAAGTCGAGGTCGCAGAAAAAGCTGCGTTAAACCGAGATTGTACGAGGCAATAGTGGCGTCGTTTCGTCAAGATCCATTAACATCTACGCGAGATATAGCCAAAAAGTTAAAAACTTCGGTGGGAACCGTGAATAACGCACAAAAAATTAAATCATTTATAGACTAAGAAGAAACAGAAAATAACAAAAAGGACTGCTGCCCAGCCTGAAAGAGCGAAATACCGAGCTAAAACATTAAACAAGTTTTTAATTAAAAATCGCGACAGATGCATACTCATGGATGATAAAACATAAGTCAAAAAAGACATATCTTAAGTACCCGAAACCGGCGTGCGTGCATGACTCGATGTAAGAATGTGGAAGAAGCGAAAGACATTTGTCAGGATTATAGCAGGTTGAAAGAAGTGGTCTCTGCGTACCCCTCTGGGAAATAGGCGTGGTTTTATGTATGTATGTATGTATCTACCGAAATTAGTGCCTTAAGAAGCGAATTCTGCCCTTAATCGGAATCATAAAAGTCCCCCAATATTTGGGCCAGATTTAGCTATTATGCTCAGGACACTTTAAGTTCCTTGATAAGGAAAATATCAATTATGTTCCGAAAAGCATGAAGCCACCACTTTACAGAACATTTAGTCATTATTGACAACTGTCACCGTCTATGGTCGGAACAAGACTATAGCTCATCTTATGCCCAAGTCGTCTCGGCATAAGATTTGAATCGCCATTTTTTCCTGCTCATAATGAATCTTATATATACTAAATCAATGGATGAACAAATTAAAAGACATATTTTTGTCGCTCAGGAATTTCGTGTCTTACGCCTCGCGGTCGATGTTGGTGAGGATCTCGCCGTTGCGCGCGTCCCACACCTTGATGTTGCCCTGCAGGCACGAGCTCACGACCTGCTCACCGTCCGTGACCAGGCACTCCACCTCCTGGCTGTGCCCCGCCACCACCAGCGGAACCGCCTCCATCACCAGCTGCCGGGATCACACACCAAATAACCCTACTAGACCCATATTCGGTATTCCCTAAACAATGCCTATGGCATTTTACACAAAAGTTCTTAATATACTGGAATCCCAAAACCAAATCAAGGTACAGATGTTCATAAATATGTAAATACTGTAAACAAATTCACAAGCCTGTTATTCTAAGCGTTTACCATAAGAATAAACAATAACTACACGTAGAAGCAAAACTCCCGGCTCCCGACGCGCGCTCGGCGCGTTAGATACCTACACGGAATATATATTAATATGCACAAATATATATTATAGCAATGCATCTTACGTTATATTTTCCGTACTAGTTGACAGAGTCCACACACGCAGCTATAATATATATTAAATTAGCCATGGGAAAACATTACTGCAGTCTATTTGGCTGTAAAAGTGACAAAAAATGAATGAATAGATAAGAATAGTATTTGGTAATAAAGCTTTTTCAACTAAAAAAAATTCAAAGTAATGGACCGGAAAGGAACGTAAAAAGTAACTCTGGATCACAGACTAAACTTATTGAGCTTAATTATTATTTTAAAGGTTGTTTATAGACTCGTCTCCGTGTTTTATAGATGATTAATAGCCACAAAAGCCATGTAATTTTCTGGTGTTAATCTTAATATCATCAAAAAGTATAATTACTTAATTTAACGTAAATGTAAAAAACTCATTTTGCAACAATGTTTCCACGTTGAAGAAAAACATAAATAACATTTCGTGACTAAACTTGTGTAACACATCCATAAACTGATTAAAATATTCCGCAAGTGCCAGCCCTTACTTAGGGCGCGGAAGACAGCGCGGCGTAGCGGGGTGAAGGGGGAAGTAGGTATTTAAAATGCGGCATTTGAGGCATTGGTAAAAGAAAATTCGCTTCTACGTGTAGTTATAGTTTATTCCTATGCGTTTACCTTTTTTCAAGGCTTTGGGCGAGATTGGTTTTTAAAGAAATTGCAAGAACAATAAGATTTCAGGAAATATTTAGATAAGGTAGTATAGTGATTGGTGGATTTTCTCTCTATAAATATTAATTTATCGATACAACCTAATCCTACGCCCTCTTACGCGGGTAAGAACCCGCGTGTCATCGGTCCCACATACTATGAGCATCTACCCCCTAAACTTACAAATTTACCATCCGACCAAGCATTTAAACATCAGCTGAGAAACCTTTTATTGGGTAATCCATTATACTCCGTCGACGAATATATGCAACTTAAATTGTAAAATTATTATTGTTTATTTGACCTATATTACTTTTTGTATATTGTCGTCGGAAACTGACCATTTATTACTTGTTTATTAATGTTATCTTTGATTATTTGAGTGTTTGTATTATTATTTTATTATTTAGTATTATTGTTGAAGATATCAATGTTATTTCGTATTTTTTGACATGCAATGCAATTTATATTGTAACATTACATTGATGAATAAATAAACTAAACTAAACTACTGAAGCTAATTGAGAAAGCAAGATAAATCCGAAATTATCTGATAAGATACGATGTCGTATGTTTATTTGCTCTCGAGGCAATTAATTTGGTAAATAACTATTACATAGATAAAACCCCCGAATGAATGGTGACCCGTTTTTAATGAAACCTAGCTAAGAATCACCGCTAGAAGACCTGTTTCCAAATTAAAAGAAACCGTATCCAAATCGGTTCACCCGTTAAAGAGCTACGGTTCCACAGACAGACACACAAACACATAACGGTCGAACTTATGTATAACCATCGACATATAATAAGTATGGAAGCATAACTGACGCTCAAAATCGGCCCCACTGACAGGGCCGTATTAATAAACTCATCTTGGCCGAGATGCCGATTACAAGATACGTCAAAGTAAACGTCAAACCATAGAACACTGTCATTTTTGACGCATCTCGAGACGAGCATTAGAGTTGAGACTAGTTTATTAATACGGCCCTTAGTGCCGGCAGGGTTGGAGCTAATACTTAGTGCCGAACCGTCTATCAGTCGACTTTCTGACATAGTGTCAAACAGTTGTTTATAAGGGTCATACACACTCGCAAAAACAAGTTGTCTCTCCTGTGGTCAATAGTTAAAGGCTTGTGTGGATATAAATTTTGTTTTTATTTGATAGGACTAAAGTAGAGCTGACGGCGCTTATGAGGATGTGGGTTCAGCCAACAAATTAGGCCTTAAAAACGTCAACTTCGGGTATGTCCACAGGAAAGACGGTAACCTAAATCTGTGTATGACTCATAATTACTAGGGCCCGGAATTTTGTGGGCGGCTTTTGACAAGTTGTAGGGAGAGAACACCGCTGTTTATTGATGTTATCGACAAATCGATGGTTTTTTTTTGTCTTCATTAAATATAACCTCAAATTTACCGATGATACGAACAGTCAAGGACTTTATTTGTTAATCATTCATTTAAGCGTAATTTCTGTCATGTGGTTTGACTCTGTCATTATGACAGGGTTCCATAGTGGCATAACAATTAAAGTCCTTGACTGTACTCTTTTCAGCGGTCGATGATGAAAAAAGTTCGAAATATCGGAAAGTTGAATCCGTTTAAATTTCTCTATTAAAATCAGTATAGTTACGAAAACCCTTATATTTTGTAACTTGAGAATATATCCCTCTGAGACTACTTAACGATAGGCCTACCTTTTGATATAATAAAACAGAAAATATTATTTCATAACTTTCCGATATTTCTAACTTTATTCATCATCGACCGCTGAAAAGAGTGCGTATCATCGGAAAATTTGAGTGTTTATTTAATAAAGGCATCTATCTATCTTCTATTATTATCAAGGACCGGAATTCTTCATAGCAAAAATCAAACTGTCATAAGCAGAGGGCGGAATTTTCATGGCAAAAATCAAACGTCAATACGAAGCGTATCTTTATTTATTTATTAACAAAAATAGACCTCAAATGATGATGAAAAGGAACAACAAATGGATTTAAAAAAAAAACGGAATTGTGGATTGTTAATTCTTTTCCATGGGATGTTGCAAGAAACTATAAATATATTCAAATCTAGATAAAAACTAATAGCGTTCTTTACCGCTTTAATCTCACATGAATCTGTTTTACTCGTTATGTGAGTTTCAACGCAATATTTTTTAAGGTGCTTTAAATGAACCTTACATGTGGAGCAGTATATTTTTGAATTATTTTCGTTGTAAGTAAGGAAAGAATACTTCTTTATCTATTTGTTTATTATTTTTTGTTCGTTTGTATTTCGTGAATTCGTTGCAAAAAGACTAGGCAGGAATGCCAGTTAACTGTCATGTGATTTACTATTAATGGCGATGCAAATCGCTAATCAAAGAGGTTAATGTTAAAAGTCAGCAATATAGAATGAGATTAAACTTATCGATAGCTGGAAAAGTCGATACAATTTAATATTCCAACTCTATTGACGTTTGACTTTTGCCATGAAAATTCCGCCCTCTGGTCATAAGGTTTGACCGAGGAAGTGTTTTATCGACTATCGATAAATAAATGTCACTTAATGAGTCATTGACATGACATCGGTAGATGTAGATCGATCATTTTCCACTCATAAATGGATCTTCAATAAATTAAGAAACCGATTTACTCCGAAAAACCAGGAACAAGTGGCCATAGTCCATTCATTTTTAACCGACTTCAAAAAAGGAGGAGGTTATACGTTCCACTGTATGTATTTTTTTTTTTTTATGTATGTTCACCGATTACTCCGTCAATTGTCGACCGATTTTAAAATATTTTTTTTGGTGTGATAGAGTATACTTCCGAGGTGGTCCCATTGTCACCAAATCTGTATCTGATGAGGGGATCAGTGAGGAATTGAGGGAACTCCTCAAATATTGTAGCCAAAAATATAGCGATTTTAGTATTTTTAGTAACAAGTCCAGCATTTGCATTCAGAAAGTATCATTTGGTGGGGTGGAACTGAAGATGAAGACCACAGATGGCCACCGGAACTCCTCAATGGTACCGATTTCAAGGGTGGCGATAAGATATCTCGATTAAGATAGTTGAGCGACTACCTACAACGAATAATATTTACTTGTTGAAATATGACTATGACTTTCCCGCGGCGTTGCTTGCGGCGCGCTTGATATAAGTCAAAGTTTCATTTCAACTAAGAAGTGGGACTACGTAACAGCGTATTATGATCACTAAAAAGTATAAAATAAAATAAATGTTTTAAAAAACAAAAAACCGCCTTCAAAAACGCAAAAAATAACTTCTTTAAAATTGTAGGCACCTAATAGGTTAGTCCAACTGAAGTCGGCGACCACAACATTTTCAACAAAAAGCCGACATCAGTTGGACTAACCTATTAGGTGCCTACAATTTTAAAGAAGTTATTTTTTACGTTTTTGAAGGCGGTTTTTTGTTTTTTAAAACATTTATTTTTATAACATGGATACGCACTTAACTCGAGACAGTGACGAGGACCTCGAACACTTAATTCCAGTCACCAATAATTGAAGGGATTTTAAATATAATATATACACACTCTTTTGAGTAGGTTGTGTAACTGGCAATTAGGTGAAGAAATGTGAAAAAAAATATTGGAACCAAATATATTACGATTGGTTGACGTATCCAGAAGTCTCGTTTATATCTTAAAAATGCGTGGAAATCATTTTAGTAACACGGCACGGAAATTACTTATGACAATCAAGCGATGTAAATGACATATGTGACGTGGGCACGATTTATTTTAATATGGAGATGCAGGTTGCTTATCAAAGAGGTCAAATGTTACAGAATAATCGTATAAGTCGATATGCGATAATATTCCGTAACATCGATAAGTGGAATTGTCGATAAAACAATTTGGTCAAACCCTATGACAGTTGGATTTTTGCTATGAAGAATTCCGGTCCTTGATATTATTATATATATATATATATATATATATATATATATATATATATATATATATATGGGTGGTTCCATAAAAGTTGGGTAACTTTGTGTTCCAGTGATTTTTTATTCATGTCACTCATTTTTAACCGACTTCAAAAAAAGGAGGAGGTTCTCAATTCGTCGGGATATATATATTATTTTTTTTTTTTTTTATGTATGTTCCCCGATTACTCGAAGACCACTGGACCGATTTGAAAAATTTTTTCGTTGTTCGAATAGGTATACTTTCTAGTTGGTCCCATTGTCACCACGTCAGGATCTGATGATGGGATCATGGAGAAATCAAGAGAACTCCTCAAATATTATAGGCACACCTATAGCGATTTTGGTATTTTTCACTGTAACTCATGCATTTGCTTTTGAAAAGTACTATATGGTGAAGTGGAACTGATGATGAAGACCACAGATGGCCACCGGAACTCCTTAACGGTACCTATTTCAAGGGTGGCGATAAGATATTTCGATAAAGGAAGTTGAGCGACTATGACGAAGCACATTTAGGTTTAAATATGACTATGACATTCCCGCGGCGTTGTCTGCGGCGAGCTTGAAATGTTCTATGGTTTCTTATTAATATTTAGAAGTGGACCTACGTAACAGCATAAATAGGATCACTAAAAAGTATAAAATAAAATAAATGTTTAAAAAAACAAAAAACCGCCTTCAAAAAGCAAAAAATAACTTCTTTAAAATGGTAGGTAAATAGGTCAGTCCAACTGAAGTCGGCGTCCAACAATATTTTAACCAAAAGCAGACTTCAGTTGGACTGACCTATTTACCTACCATTTTAAAGAAGTTATTTTTTGCTTTTTGAAGGCGGTTTTTTGTTTTTTTAAACATTTATTTTATTGCCTTAATAATATATATTTTTTATCAAAAAAAATGTCGTTTACTCTCCCTAATATCAGTCACTAGCCATGTCACATCTCCAAAATACTGTTTTCGTTCGTCCGGTCTTAGTATGCCTAGATGATATTTGAACTTTATTTAACTTAAGCACACTAAAAATTACATTGCCTTATTTATGGACACGATTTAGTGAACAATATTAATTATTTTTAATGTGTTTTTTATAAGAAAAGTAGTGTCATCGATAATTATAGTCAGGCCCTAGCCACACAGTAAATTTAAAACGACATTATGGACAGCGACAACACAGTAGACATATTTTTCAACTCTGAGTCTAGATTCCTTGCTCTAGCCAGCCGTCACCTAGAGTCTATTGTCACTTCAAGTTCAGTTTCCTTGTAGTGTTTGTATTTATGTACTTATGTATAACTTAGTTTTAGTCAATATATTGTTTCTCCATTATTTAATTAACATGTGTGGCTTGACTGTTAATGTTAATTATACGATCACTAAATAAATAAATAAATAAATAAATAAAAATACGCGGAAATCGAGCAAAACGAGAATTTTAAAACCGATGCGTTCAAAAGTAACGACGTGAAGTTAGCCACACGCGTGGGCCGTTCCACGTGGGCCATCATGACATCAGTGCGGTCGGCGTCGACGCTGAGGAAACACGTGCCTGAAAGATTGACTGGCACAAGTCAATCTTTCAGGCCCTAGGTCAGTTATTTTATAGAAAGTTAATTAGTTATTATTCTGTTTTGTTTGTGTGCATATGTGATTTGATTGTATTGATGTTATAGCTATCTACAAGTTTCGAAATTTCTTATTAAGAGTAAACGAAGAGTGATTTTGTTCTGATTCGTCAGTCCCTAGACCATCAGTCCCTTGCCGTAAATGTGACTAGGGACTGATGCACAATCATAATCGATGAAAATAGACTAGTCAATTTAAAAAAAATCTGTATGTTATAGAATATGCGCCTCAAAAGAAAATACCGTTGTCAAAAAACGAAAAAGCAATAAAAAAGCAGAACAGGCAAAAAAACGTTGAGAAAAAATAAAAAATGATCCAGTTTTATTAGCAAAGTACAAAGAAAGGGTAAGATTGAAATAACTCAGAAAAAAGGAAAAAGGACAGAGAAAATGCGTTAAGGATATGACTCCTCGTGAGCATAGAAAAGTGAACAAAAACCGGATCACTTACTCAGCAGCTTATAGACAAAATTAAAAATTACGCCACCATCATCTGACGGAGAAAACGATCCTCAGGTCCCAGAAGAAATAAATCTCGAGCGGCAATCAGATGGTATAGATGTGTCGTGTATTGCTGATCAAAGACAAGCTGAAGCTAAAAGGAGCAGTATTTTAAAACGGAAGATAAGTAATACACAACTACAGAAGAAGAACCATGTTATTACTGAACTAAAAAAACTCACAGTTACATTTAAAACAAAGGTGTTTGGGTAAAAGTGTTGTCATTTGTAAAATTCATACATTTTCAAGGTGAGCGGCCATTCATAAAAGTGGCAAATTATGATAGAATTATTAAAAATAAACATATTTTGTTATGTAATGTAATACTCTAAAGTGCATCGGAGCAGAGATATTTAAATATTCATACTTGGGCGTACTTTTGTACTAAAAACTGAATACTTAAATCTTTAAAATCTCCGCTCCGATATTATTTACCGCCATAAATTATATATATCTATGTGTATTAAGAGATCCTCTAAATAACTGTGTAAAAATCATCCGCGGCCGCTGAAAAAAAAATGACCATATTCTTCAAACAAATTTACCCAATGCCCTTTGTGTTCTTAAACTACAATTATTTAGAAGATCAAAATGTTTTTTTGTTCATTGTTACATAGTGTTATGTTTTGCAAGATACAATAGTACAAAATACGTTTAGTTTTGTGATCTCAAGTAATTTAAAGTACTCTTGGTACTGTTATTGTTGTTGGTAAGAGAAAAGTATCTAAGATACTTTACTAAAGACTGCTTTACCTATAATTTGATTCGATTTTGCAAAAAATATGTCAGATAATAGTAAGAATTACTAAATAAATGCTCATTATATAAAATAAACAAGTGATTTTATTGTACTAACAATGCAAGCCATCAGTCCCTATCACAGCCCGTCAGTCCCTAAAACACAAATTTCAAATAAACACAAATTTCTCTTTTAATACCAAATAAAGTGGGCCGGTCACTTTATTTGGTATTTAAAGAGAAATTTGTGTTTTTTGCATACAAAAAGTTAATTATTATAATTAGGTACTGTATTTACTAAAAAGTTTTGTAATTAGTTTAGTTTAGTTTGTTTATTTCATGAAAAAGATTACAATATAAGTTTGCATTACATGTCAAAATTAAAAGTACCCTAATCATGATTGTCAAAAAAAAGTAATAAGATAATAAAATTACTACAAAAAATAATTATAAATTATAATTATTATTATTAGTATCTAATAACACCTATGGCAAAATTTGTGTGAAATTTACCCAACTTTTACGGAACCACCCATATATATATATATATAATATATATATATATATATATATATATATATATATATATATATATATATAAATATATATATATATAAAAGGCAAACCTGACTCACTGACTTAGATAATATGAACGCACAGTCGAAACTACTGTACCTAGAAGCTTTGGTACCGGGGTTCCTTTCATGATGTAAGTGAGCACTAAGAAAGGAATTTTAGAAATTCAACCCCTAAGGGGGTGAAATAGGTGGGTGAAGTTTATCCATATAATGGAGTTCAATAGAAAAGATAAATGATGTAAACAAACCAATTTACCTTCATTACTTCGTAATTACGCACTTTTCAAGAACGAACATGCTTCTATCTGCAACGTTCACGCATAAACTTTGTGGTTACATATTTTTTTTGTAAAAACATATGTTATTTATTCATATTTCACTAAAAATAAATTAAGGTAATGTTATTAGGTTATATGTCAAATACTAAACAAGATTTTTTACTCATCGAAATCTATCTCGTCTTTGAAAATGGTTAATTTTAAGTGTTGGGAATATTTATCGTCGATAAAATAATCAATTAGGTACCTTAATGTAGGCTGGCCGCATACATACGTTTTCAGTATTCGATTTTCTAAGGCTGGCCGCATACATACGTTTTCCGTATTCGAACGGAACAAATTCCATACGTATGTTCCGAATGCAAGCCGGTGCGTTCGGAGAAACCTAATTACGTCATGCGGAAAAAACCTAATGACGTCATGCGGAAAGCAGCGCTTCCATACATTTTGGTTGTGCTGGCGCACACATTCGGAATCTATTCAGTATCAGGATATTTAGTGGTGGTAGGACCTTGTGCAGGGTCCGTCCGGATAGCTACCACCATCTTATCCATTAACCCAGCGCCAAGCAGTAGTGTTCGCATTGCTGTGTTCTAGTGTGGGGATAAGACAACCGGTGAAATTACTAGCATAGAGGCATTCCATCTTAGACCTCAGGGTTGGCAACGCATTTGAAGTCTTAGGATTGCAGTTTTGAAATTGTAGTCTTGAGGTTTCAAATGTCGGGTCTCAGATCCCACTTACCATCAGGCGGCCTGAGTGCTCGCATGCCTTCTCCTTGCCATAAAAAAAAAGGAAATCGAATACGGAAAAAGTATGTATGCGGCCTTACTTATGCAGAATATCGATTCGGAATTCTGTGAGACTAGCGCAAACGTTCGTTTTTCTTCATTCAGAATTTATACAGTCAGTACGCATAGTGATAGCGTGGTGAACACAAGACGATTTATAAGCAATAAAATAAAATAAATAAAATACGTTTATTTCGGACCTCGGAATCCATAAATTGTTCGTATTTATTACACACAGAACTTAAAGAACTACGTTACTTACTACTGTGGTAAACGAGTGCTCGAAAGGGGGGTGTGGATGGAAGAGTTGAAAGCAGAAAGTTTGACTTCGGAACTTTGTTTGGACTAGTTAGGAGATAAACATACTAAAAGTCCCCACCCCTCGGAGGTGAGCCCTAGGGGGGGGAGGCACAAAGAAGGTCCCGTTTTTTTGTTTTTTGTTTACATCTTGAAAACGATGCGTGATGGGAAATGGTGTTGTATAACATTATTAAAGCTGATAAAATTCTCTACAACTTTGATTCTACACATTTTTCACCTATTTTCAATCGTTGTCTAGATATGAGCTCCAAAAAGTTGTCGATTTTCAAAAATGTATTTTTAACCTCACCTATTTTTTCTTACATTTCTCTCCAACTTGAATATTTATCGTCTGTAGAAAACAGCCCCCTACATAGCTTGCACGAGGAAGGCAGCTGTCAGAGAGTAGTGGCGCCGAGTTGTGAAGCTTTCCACCAGCGCCTGATATGATGATCACGCCCACTCTGTCAAGAGTGAAAACGACGAAGAAGAAGACTTAGCTTGTAGAGAATTTAATTATCTTTAAGAAGTTATATACATATATTAATATATCATCTACCGTTGAAAAGTTATACCACATTTAAAAATTTCGGCAATTTTAAATATTTCACACCAATATATTGCAAATCTCATTACTTTCGCTGTTATCAGATGCAACCGTAGATTTCAGGTTATGTTACATATTAATTTAAAAAATCTATTTTTTATAAAGATTTGAACTCAATAAAAAAGATTTTTCTCAAAAATATACGTAAAAGTTGTCATTATTTATTAAATTTCAGAAGACGAAGTGCATAGTTTATGGTCAATCTAAAATAAAAATAAAATTAAACAGTACTGGCTCGATTTACTCAACAAGAATGCGGAATTTTTTAAATGTAGTATAAATTTTCAACGGTAGATGATACATTAATATATGTATATTCTCAAAGAGAATTAAATTCTCTACAAGCTAAGTCTTCTTCTTTGTCGTTTTCACTCTTGACAGAGTGGGCGTGGTCATCATATCAGGCGCTGGTGGAAAGCTTCACAACTCGGCGCCACTTCTCGCTGACAGCTGCCTTCCTCGTGCAAGCTACTAGGGGGCTGTTTTCTACAGACGATATTGGACAACATTGGGGCGACAAGTTGGAGAGAAATGTAAGAAAAAATAGGTGAGGTCAAAAATACATTTTTGAAAATCGACCGCTTTTTGGAGCTCATATCTAGACAACGATTGAAAATAGGTGAAAAATGTATAGAATCAAAGTTGTAGAGAATTTTATAAGCTTTAATAATGCCATACAACACCATTTCCTAACACGCATCGTTTTCAAGATGTAAACAAAAAACGAAAAAACGGGACCTTCTTTGTGCTCCCCCCCTAGGGCTCACCTCCGACGGGTGGGGACTTTTAGTATGTTTATCTCCTAACTAGTCAAAACAAAGTTCCGAAGTCAAACTTTCTGCTTTCAACTTTTCCATCCACAATTTTTCATTGCCAGGACTATACGTAGTGGTACCTAAAATTGCATATACGAAAATACGTCGATGCGTTCGGCGCGGGCGCGATACGATACTGAATAGAAATTTCCGAATGTGTGCGCCAGCACAAACAAAATGTATGGAAGCGCTTATAATATAACATCAATAATGTTTTTTAAATAATAGACAATTTTCTAATACCTATTCGCTAGTTCACGGTGACCACCCGCGATGACTTGACGGAGATTCGCGCAAAATGGCCGCGGCGCTTGACGGAAAATGACAACCGCCAGGTACCCGGCGATTGCCACAACTTTGAAGGGTATTAAGGGTAAACTTTGTTAAGATGAAGTTTATAACCGCAAACAGTCGCATGGATATAAAATGATGATAGATAGGTATACCTGATTAATAAAAATAAGATATACTTAGTATTTCTTTGATTTAGTTGTAGCTAATAATATTTACGCGAGTGTCAAATTCATTAATCCATCTACACTCACGTTAATACTAATACTTCATTTATTTCCTTCACTATTTCAGTATAAATCAATAAATTAAAGTGTCAGTCATCCATATTTGTTTACAACATTTACCTTTTCTATTGAACTCCACCTTTTATATTATAAAAGGCAATATATATTTTTATGGAATAAAAGGCAAACCTGACTGACTGACTTAGATATCAACGCACAGCCAAAACTACTGTACCTAGAAACTTGAAATTTGGTACAGGGGTTCCTTTCATGATGTAAGTGAGCACTAAGAAAGGATTTTTAGAAATTCAACCCCTAAGGGGGTGAAATTGGGGGGTTGAAATTTATATGGATTTTTTCTCATTTCTGGACTTAGCAGTATGAAAATTGGTATATAGGGTCCTGATTACAAATAAATATGATCTGGGTAGTCAAAGATAAAGAAAGAAGAGGTAGCTTAGATATACAAAATGATGATGTGTGAAATAAATTGCTAATAAGTATGCAGTACCTAACTTAAAGATTACTTATCAGGTTGTGCATGATAAAATCAATAATATTAAGGGAGCGTAATTTTTGTGTGATTAACCGTTCTTATTTATCTTTTACCAAATTTACAAAATATTATGTGCAATCTTCTATCTATCTATATATAAAAAACTAAACTGCTCGTTGATATATCAACGCACAGCCCAAACCGCTGGACCTAGAAACTTGAAATTTTGCACATAGATACATTATACAGTGAAGAGATGCAGTAAGGAAGGATTTTTGGTATTTCCACCCCTAAGGGAGTAAAACAGGGGATGAACGTTTGTATTTGTATTAGAATCTTCAAATTTGGGGTTTAGGTCGACAATTGAAAATTAATTTATACGTGTCTCAGCGTTTTTGATAATTTCATCCCCATAGGGATGGAAAGGGGTAAACTGACTGCCTGATCGATCAACGTACAGCCTAAACCGCTGGACCTAGGGACTTGAAAATTGAAAGAAATATTTCTTAGGTACCCTGGGGGTGCATTAAGAAGCGGTTTTTGGAAATTCATGGAATATTGTATGGAACTATGGTACATTTTTATAGTTGGAAACGTGGTAATTGATTTTTAAGCTACTGTTTTGCAAATAAAAAATACAATACTTACAGTGATATTGGAAACACTGCCGGCGAGAAATGGGGGGTAGAACTTTGTATAGGAGATTAGTTATTTTTGAAGTAAACAACCGCCATGGGTGTCATTTTCTTAGATTGCAGTGACGCAGATTTCGAAAATGATAACAATTTTGAAATTCAAAACGGCGGCCATGATATTTTTAAAAAGTCATCATGGGTGTGATTTCCTGAGATTTTGGGGACGCAGATTTCGAAAACAACGTCAAATTTGGAATTCCAGATAACGGCCGGGTATATATATATAGATGTGAAAGTAATTCTGTCTGTCGTCGGTCTGTTTGTTACGCTTTTACGGATAAACCGCCTATGTTTCTCGAAAATCATCCCCTAAGTGGGTGAGATATGGGATGATAGTTTGTATGAGAATTTGCTCATTTATGTTTGAGAGTACGGCCATTTAGAATGTTATGTACGTTAAAATTGGTATTAAGACTCATAATATATATTATTGAACTATGATGGACATTAATAGCAACTAAACTATCAAGGGGGGATAGTGCTTTAAAATGGCGAATTTAGACAGATTCTTATCTACCAGTGATACCTAGGGGCACTATCGTTAGTTTGCATAATAAAACAAATAGGTAATCTTTTCAAGTTTTCCAAAAAATGAAGACGCCGTCTGGGTTAGGTGGATGCAGTTCGTCGCGAATTGCGTAACGAAAATTGGATGCCTAGAAAATATTGTAGGATTTGCGGCATCCATTTTGATGAATCGGGTTATGTTATCTCAAAAACAAGAAGACATTTTTTTAAAGTCACAGCTGTCCCAAATTTTAGGACTGCGTTGTCAAAATATTTATTTACAATAAATAATATTAATAGTATTATAATGAATATCAGACGTCGAGTGGTTTATCACTATCACACATCTATTAGGTACCTGAGCCTGCTTAACTTATGACCGATATGGTTATGCATGCTTACGTATAATTTTATTCTCTCAAAAACTTAATTAACTATGATGATCTTTGAAATTAAGCTATTATCACAACAAAACAACCGCGTTTAATGACGTTTAACTATGATTTATCTAATTACCTTTCATTAGTAATTCTTCGACGTTTCGGACGTTGCATTATGTCGACAGTTCTTTCAAGAACATGGATGTAAAGATGTGTTGTGATATATTTGGCACTTTGGATGCTAAAGACTAGTTGATGCTGACTGTAAAGATATATTACTCTTTTACAACTTTATAATAGTGTAACATAAGAATGTTAAATGATTCAAGGGGAATAATCAGTAAGTTTTTCAAAACACTACTATAAAAAAATATTAATATAATTCATTATTCAATTACCTACTGTGTTATTTTTGTATTACCATCCACGCCAAATTGAAATCAAATTGAAATACTTGACCGCGTTCGAGTAAACCTTATGAAAAAAATATATTGTCGAATAAAATTCATGTGTCAGAGAGCTTGTAACCAATTGCAGAGTTATGTCTTTCAATCGGTATAAAACCTTGATGAGTGGGGACGCCGCCGAGGCAGGCGGGCGATCGAGTGGCTCTCCATTAATTCCGCCCAATAATAGTATAGTAAGTAGTATAAAACCTTACCGAATATACGGTCTACTTAAACTTTATAATATGATTATCTGACGTAAATGACTTCAAACCTTAACTCAATTATTCTTTAGTTGATTATCAAAACCACTCGATACATAAGATCGTCTCATTTCAAAAAGTGGTTGTTTTGGAGCGGATTTGCCAGTCGTTTTTGGTTGAGATTACCCTTCCATACTTATTATATTTCGATGTGTATAACACCCCTTTTTTGGGTCGGGTGTTAAAAAGATATAAAAGATAGCACGAGAATAGTTAACCTTTATTACCAATGCATACCTAAAATCCCATCCCATACATACTCCCAATGGGGTAGGCATAGACTATGAACACCAGGTGCACCTGTCTAAATACCTCTATACAACTTTCGCTTCCTCTACATTCATCTTCACATTCACCTTTTCATGCACAGATGTTGGTTTCGGGTGCTTCTAATTTGGCCCTTATTCGGTGCATCGTGAATCTTATCACTGTATGTGCGTCTACGGCGCGGCCATACCTCTTTCGTAACTAAAAGGCTCCGATACTACTGGACCGATTTGAATAATTCTTTCACCATTAGAATCCTACATTATCCCTGATGAACATAGACTGTTTTATTTTTCTGCGCGGACGGAGACGTGGGCAACAGCTAGTAATAATAATAAATAGAAAAGATTTGTATTTTTGTATGTTTGTAACAAATAAACACAAAAACTACTGGACCGATTTCAAAAGTTCTTTCTCTATTTAAATGCTACATTATCCATGAGTAACATAGGCTAATTTTGATCCCAGAAAAATCAACGGTTCCCGTGGGATGACGAATTCTAGGCGGAGGAAGTCGCTGGCTGAATCTAGTTTCCTAATAAAGTAGTTTTTCTCTAAGTTTTGAAAACAGGAGAAGCAATTGAAAGCCACTGCCATTAAGTTTGGGAGGCCATGCGAAGAACAGACATTTGTTCATGCCTTATTGGCTCTAAGCGAAACAGCTATCAATGATATTTCATATTGAGATACGTCATTTGCGCGCAGAAGCGTTCCTCAAAAAGGAAGGTAAATTGCCTTACTACCGTTCAGTCGCGCCGCGGCCGCTGACACGCAAGCGTCGAAGACAATGAAACTTTAATAACCGAAAAGGTACAAATATATTACATACGAGGGGTGCCTTTTAAGTTCTGTCGTTTGAAAAAACTAAAGACAATTTAAGTGTTAAATGGTATTTATTGTTTTTCAAAGTAATCACCGTGATATGTAATACACTTTTTCATTCGATCGAACCAGTTTTCGAAACACTTATTCCATTCCGAAGTCGGGGTCTCCAAAATGGCCGTTTTGTATGCCTCAACCACTTCTTCAGGCGTCCGGTACCGTTGACCACGAAGTCGTTGCTTGATTTTTGGAAAAGTGAAGATGTCATCAGGGCTTAAGTCTGGACTGTACGGCGGGTGATCCAAATTTTCGACGTTTTGTTCTTTTAAAAACGCAATTGTCTGCCGGGCGGTGTGCGAGCTAGCATTATCGTGGTGCAGTACTATACGACGTCTTGGGTTTTTTTTTCGGAACTCGCCGATAACTTCTGGTAAACAAACAGTGGTATACCAGTCAGCATTAACTGTTTTACGATCTTCGAGCACGATGGTCGCAACGTGGCCACTTTTCGCTACAAACGTGGCGACCATTTTTTTCGAAGTGCTCCGTGAGCGTATTACTTTGGTCGGTTTTGGCTCATCTTGAAACACCCAAACAGTTGACTGCTGTTTAGAATCCGGATCGTAGGCATATATACAAGATTCGTCACCACTGATAATGTCATAAACGTGTTTAGAGTCTCCTCGGTTGAATTGCCGCAGAGTTTTGCGGCACCATCTAACGCGAGCCGTTTTTTGGTCTTCACTAAGTAAATGTGGTATCCAGCGTGAGATCAATTTTTTTACACCTAAGTGATCATACAATATATTTTGAACACTGGTCCCTGAAATGCTTAATGAAGCTTCTATCTCGCGGTATGTCGTATGGCGATCTTCGACGATCAATTGCCGTACAGCATCAATGTTTTCCTGGGTTACAGCTGTTTTTGGTCGGCCTTCACGATGCCTATCACTAAGACTAGAGCAACCACGTTGAAATTCCAAATACCAACGTTCCACAGTCCGGATGCATGGTGCTTCATTTTTAAAAACCGTAGTCAGCTCTTCAAAGCACTGAAGACGCGTTAAACCCCTTTTAAAGTTGTAAAATATTATCGCACGTAAATTTTCCTTCGAAATTTCTATTTTCACAACCGACTTGTCAACTTTGAACCGACGCTGTACTAAAACGAATCGGCCGATCTCGAGACATTCTTTTGTTTTTGAATTCTAAATTCAAATATTTTAAGATGTTTTTTTTAATAATCACGGGAGTTTTGCAAACGACAGAACTTAAAAGGCAGCCCTCGTAAAAAATGCCATCTTGTATTTTGAGGCTGCCGAAATTATACAGTAACTGTAAAAGGAAGAAAGAATATCTCATTTTATTCGTAAGTACCGTAAATATTTTTTACATTTTGTTTACATCGCCAGCTAAATGGCGGCCATCCGGCCATGAGCCGGTATCTAGGCCATAAACTTATTATACTAGCGTAATAGAGGAACAGACCTCGCTTGGCTGCATCACCAAAATGACATGAGCCTGTCTGTGTAAATTTTAAAATGTGTGTTTGAATTTTAGAGATGCTCTCACTGCTCAACAATTGTCGATAACCATAGGTACAACATGACACAATTAATATTAATATATAATATATACCGTTGATCAAGTCTATTATTGCTTAACTGATTCGTTGCGTCTTCCATTTACGAAAACTTTTGGCTGTGGCAGCGAACAATTATTTCATAGGCATGTGACTGTTTACATACAAAAAACAGTCGCGCGAACTTGCGATGATCGCGCAATCGCGTTCTATTAGGACGACGCCATAGAATATGATGACACGCCTAGCGTGTAGAAATGTAGGTAAGTACTTTTTATTATAACAATATGGGTATGAAATGAAAGGTATTAAATGGCCAATTACAAAATATTTATTTATTGGAAGATATCGAAATATCGATAAAAAGGAATCAAACTCTACAGCTTTCGTTCTCAAATTCACGGACATAATATATTTTTATTAAATACATAATATTTAGAAATATAGCAATATTTGAGAAATAGGCTGTTTACCGCATGATATTAAAATACTAATCATTAAATAAACGAAAATATTCAATGAAAATACGGAATATGAAAATGGTCATTGTACAATGATATTTAACTGTGAAATGAGTGTTTATTTGGGTTATTGCCATAAGTTACACCACAGTTCAGGACAGAAGACGATACCATTGCTGATTTACATAGTTTTATGAGATAAATAAACGGGATTGCAAAGAAAAACACAAAAGAAACACGAGGACGCTTTTCAACAGGAGGCTAAAGGAGGCTAACTGATGTCAAACCGGGTTCGATTGTCATTGTTTTTTTATCTCGTTCTCGCACATTGGCTATGCTGTAAGGATCGGTTTTTACTCGCTCCACCTTTCGTCTATGACGCTAGTATAATAAGTTTATGATCTAGGCACACCGAGTCATTCGGGTACGCAATTTGAAACAACTATTTATCCGTCGCTTAACTATTGCCGTCTTTGTCTGTAGAAATATGTAGTGAAATATCCTTTAACATCGTATTTTCTCGGAAATCTTCGTATTTGTCATCCTGCTTTCAGTCTGACTCAGTGAACATCAACGTGGGGGAACGTCGCATCGCGAGAGTGATAATCGATATAGAGTGGTTAATACCAGATTATGTTTTTGTTAATTAAGATTAAGTTTGTTTTCAGTTCTTTTTAATAGTCATGCCGAAAGCATTAAGACCTGGGAAACGTTTAGATCGACAAGCCTGTGAAATAATTTTCAAAATTTATTTATATTTCTTAACTGAAAATTATAAATTTAAATATAGCAACAATGCTGATTACTTCTGTTAAGTCCAAAAACGAGTTTCGGAGGCCAGTCGAATTTCTCGACGAACAACAATTAAAATAATGCAAAAAAACTTACAAAAATCACTAGGCCAATATTGGCAAAGTTGAGTAGACCAAATAAATTATTTTGCCTAGATCGTGACGATTTTGACTACAACGTTATACGCAGATTAGTATTTAATTTCCATTTAATATGCAAACAAGTTCCTACAATCAAAGCCCTAAAGTCCAAATTATCCGATCTTATTAATTTTAAGGGATGTAACTTTACGTTAAGAAAAATCCTTCGGAAAATGGGTTTTAAGGTTCAAAAAAACAGAAAATTACTTATCGAGAAAGATGCCGTACGTTTAAAAAGAGTAAAGTTTTTGGCCTCGATAAAAAATACAGATCACAAGGGAGAGACATTGTCTACATGGATGAAACATATATCATTACCTCAAATTTGACGAGTAAATGCTGGGCTAATTCTTCAGATAACGGTGTGAAAAAAATAATTTCGAAAGGACAACGTTTGATCATAGTACATGCTGGTAGTAGAAAAGGATTTATTCCAGGAGCACTGTTAATGTATCAATCCCCTGATAAAACGGGTGACTATCACAATGCCATGAATAGTGATAAGTCTAGAGTTAGGAATTTTGGTGGCATATCGTGGTTCCAGAATCCATGGAGTCGCTATTTCCTAATTATTATAATACATGACACTTTGATTTTGACCTTCAGTATGGTCATATTTAAAAATGAACTAAATACTTTTTTAGTTCGGTTATTCCATAACTACTAATATTTGCTAGTTTTTAATGCTTGCTCAGCAGAGATATCCTCCATACCAAAACTCATTTAAATTGTTAAGCGGTTTAATGAATAAATGAATTTTGACATATTAAAATACTGAAGGTCAAAATCAAAGTGATATGTATTATAATATATAGGAAATAGCGACTCCATGGATTCTAGAACCGCGATATGCTACTAAAAGTCCTAACCCTAGTGATAACGTTGAAAAATGGCTACGTAGTCAACTCATTCCCAACTTAGCTCCACATTCGGTACTAGTTGTAGATAATGCTGCATATCATAATAAATACGTGGAAAGACCTCCTACTCGTAACTCAAACTCTCCAAAGCAAAAAATGATCGACTGGTTAGCAAATCATAACATTCCGATTGATTCGTCATTAAAAAAAATTTAAATTTATGAAATTATTTGCAAGCACAAACAAGACTTTTTAGAATACTCTATAGACAAACTTATGAACGAATATGGACTCAGCGTACTAAGACTACCACCATATCATCCTGATTTCAACCCGATAGAAAACATATGGTCTCAAAATAAAAGGATACGTATCCAAAAGAAACATAAATATGAATATGACGACTGTGAAACAATTGGTATAAGAAAAGGTTAATATGATTGGTCCCGATGTTTGGGCAAAAGTATGTGACCATGCCATCAAGTGCGAAAACGAGCACCGAACACACGAACATGAAGTAGAAAATCACATGGCCAGTTTTGTAATCACCGTTCATGAAAACTCAGATGATGATACACCAGAGAACAGTTCTGATTCTGACTGTGAAATGGAAGTTGAAAATAATGTTTTGCATCATACTGTCGACCCCTTTCCTTCTCCTCTTATCCCATTTTCATAATCGGAGTCCTCCACCCAATTAGAATATTATATTTTGTTTATAATGATTTCGAAGCTGGTTTTCTTGTTTTTGTTGTAGGTTTGTTTTTGTTATGTTACGTTATTTTAAATTTACAATAATTTGAAGTGTAATAAAGGTCTGCATAGTTCTACTTTAGTCTTGCCTTATAGTTAGAAATTAGCGTCCCGGACCTTAGAAATTCATTAAAATGAGCCATGATTTTGTCAGAGCGACTTTCAAACCGGAGGTTGCCATTTTTATCAGTGCTCTCACTAAATCTGTGCCCTTATAAAATATCCTCGGTAACTAGGTTTATTTTTGTTTACCTACACGTATTCTCTATATAATTTGATCGTGGTGGTTTTTTACATCACGGTGTGGTATACTTCAAAATCGTGGTTTGACACTGATAACTAAAGTACTCTATTTATTTAATACAAACATGTCACTTAATAATTCAATAATTCATTGACACGTCGGCATCATTCGGAAGTAGTCGTGAGTTCCGAGTTTTCACGATGTGAAAGGATTATTCACTAGATCTGTAACGTAGTAACTGTCAGTAAATCTAAATATCTAAATATAAAATATCATTGGTTGCTATGGTTGCTATGGCCACGTTTCAATAACGAAAAATGGTGGCATTCGTGTAACAAAACCAAGTTAGGATGATAAGCTAGAGGCTCAACAATCCCGTGTTATTAAAAAATAATAGCCTATTGCATTGATAATAAAGGTCAAAATAATATAATTAACCCTTCAAATGTCAGGCATCTCAGATAACAGACAATACGTCATAATCTCACAGAAACTTTTGTCAAAACTGGCAGACCACTTTCTTAGTCGACAGTCATAACGATGTTGGCCCTACGTTGCCTTAAGTACACACCGTGCACACAGCGCATCTAAAATGTTCTGTGGCACTCTACCGATTAACACGACTCGTATCACGTACCTAACTCATTATTATAGGATAGAGCAACCTAAAATATTAAGACAGGTACAGGTAGATTCACTAAAGTTGGCACGAATGGAATGAACAAAAGTACTGTCACCTGTTACTGTGTGAGTGCTGTCCTTTGAACCGATGTTCGAATTTCAAACCAAAAACCTGATATTATTTTACACACATGTATACTTTCGTTCACTCATTCAATCCATTCGTGCCAGCTCTTGTGAATCGACCTGTACTGACGGTTAATTTCGGTTCTTTGTCTACTAAACAATGATGCCACAGTAGATGGCGTGTCTTGTGCCACTTTTATTATGACAGCCTTAATTAAGTGAGAGTTGCATTAATAACAATTAAGGTAGGTATCATACAACAACGGCTAGAAAATATATGCATCAAATCATTTCACATATTTACCTGAACTGCTGGTTGTTTTGCTAATATTTTCCGATATTCATCATCATCGTTCCAAGATGCCCGCCACTCGGCGTAGTTGCGGGAGCACACGCATCTGTTAATAGTTATAATTATACAATTATATTACATTACAACAAAGACCGGGAAAAAGGCTATTGCGGGGCGAGTATTACAGGCGGAGTTTTTTACATTTACGTTAAATTAACTAACAATATTATTTGATGATATTTGGGTGGTTCTCAAAAATATTGTACGTAGTTAAGGACTCAACTAAAAATACCTTAATTTTTTTCCTTTGTGTGAGGAAAATTTGGCATAAGATGGTATGACTAATTTTCGTCACGCAATGGAAGAAAGTTAACGTTGTCTCAATTAAGTCCTTAACTATGTACAATATTTTTGAGATCCACCCATTTATTAAGATTCTCTCCAGAAAATTACATGGCTTATGTAGCTATTAATCATCTATTAAACACGGAAACGAGTGTATTGACCATCTTAAAAATAATAATTAAGCTCAATATGTTTTATAGTCCGGGATCCGGACTTACCTTTTACGTCCCTTTCTTGACCATTCATTTGAATTTTTATTGAGTTCAAAAAGCTTTATTACAAAATACTAATATTATCTATTAATTAGTTTTTTGTCACTTTTACTTTTACAGCCAAATAGACTGCAATGATGTTTTCCCATGGCTAATTTAATACGATAGCGACACGCGCGGTGAAACAAATACAACGACTGCGCCGCGCCTCGCTGAACAGCCTAACTGACTAGACACCACTGGCGTCACAATTTATCTATCAAAATATTATTTTATACATACATACATAATCTCACGCCTTCGTTCCCAGAGTGGGGTAGGCAGAGCTACAGAATTACAAACATCTCTAAAAACTTGTTAATAATTCTATAACCACAATTTGCACAATTAGGCTAAGGTGTTTACCAGCGTATTAGTGACAGGTTGCAAGCCCATCGCCTAACAGTACTACAAGCCTTTATTCCCTTAGTCGTCTCTTACGCCATCCACGGGAAGACATGGAGTGGCACTATTCTAACTCGGCAACCACACGAGGAATCATTGAAAAATGTTATCATGAAATCAAGACAATAATATACTGAGTCTCAGCGATGCTAACTAAGGGGGGGCCTATGTGGCGGAACCCACATGCAAGCGATGTATGTTTAGTTTTCAAACGTCACGCGCATTAGATAGATTAGGTAAGCAGAGCGTGCCGATATGTTATCTGTACACTGATTATCGGATAGTAAGTGAGCATGGTTTTAAGTATATATTCAGCACTATGTTAATATCTAATAAGATTTGATAATCAACAGCAAAAGTGATTTCATTTATCTCCCTCCTTCTATCCTCCGGTACAGTGGTGACCCCGACAAGCAACATAACGCCGTTGTCCTGCCGTAACAAGAAGTAATCAATAACAAGAAGTAATCAATAACAAGAAGTAATCAATACAAAGAAGCAGGAGGAAAATTAAGCCAGCAAAATAGGAGGTATCAAGAAGCGCAAATTATTAATTTACTGCAATGTCACTTGACCCGAAGACTGTCGCAGGTACGAGTGCAGATTCGTTGGAGATTGCGTCAACCACGGTGATATTTCGTATTCCTGAATTGTGGAGGGATCTTCCAGGCTTATAAATCACCCAGTTTGAGGCGATAGTCGCGCCGCAGAAACAGGGTGACGACTACAAGATTAATTTGGTAATACCACAGTTGGCCAAAGAAAAAATTCAGCAAATTAGCGACGTGATTGCGAAACCACCCGAGACCGGGAAATACGATGCTCTTAAAGTTCGGCTGATTGGATGCTACGAGGAGTCTGATCAAGTCAAGTTCGAGAAGCTGCTGTCGACTGTGGAATTAGGCGACCGGAAGCCATCGCAATTATGGCACAGGATGCGGAATGTGGCCGGGAAAACAGTAAATGATGAAAAGGTTCGGTTTATGTGGTTGAGACTCCTTCCGTTATCCCTCCTTCATCTGTTAGCGCAGTATTGGCTGTAACGGATTGGCTATCGATGGACAAAATTTGTCTAGTCGCCGATAAAATTTATGAAAACACCAGAAGAACAGAAATAACGGTTGTAACTGCAACAAAACAAAACAGATGATTTTGAAAACTGCTTGGTTAGCGTCGCGTCACAACTCGCAAGAATGCAATTCGACATAAATGAGCTTCGGCACGAGCGGACGGATTATCGCCGGCACAGCGGTATGCGAAATGTGGCTAGTAAGCGTTCTTCATCGAATGCAAGGTCAGGGAGCGGCAAATGGTTTTCGTCCACCTTGAGTTCCTACGTTTTCGTTAGATGCGATACAGAATTTTACGCGGTAGTAAAAAGTCCGTGGTGTCAAATTTCCGTCTCCCAGCATTTTTATTGATGACGCAGAGGTCTGCGACGGCGAGCAAGCGAATTCGCGCACGTACATCACGAAGTCTGGGTGCATAGTGATTAGTAGGGTGGATCATTGAATGTATGAAAATAAAATTGTTTGCTTCAATCCTTTTCGGCCGCTATGAAAAAGTTGTTACACCTGTCTAACATTCAAATATAAAATATAAAAGAGATACATTAATATTTATTACTGCCCTTTAAAATAAAGGTCTTTTTCCCTATATTGTAAAAGGTCCGTTAGCTTGGGACAGTACTAAATATTAATGTATCTCTTTTATATTTTATATTATGAATGTTAGATATGTGTAACAACTTTTTCATAGTATCCGAAAAGGATTGAAGCAACTTTTTTTTCATACATTCAGAGATCCACCCTAGTGATTAGTGATTAGTTAGTTCATTTTATTAGGTTTAACATTAGGGTGATCTTCTAATTTATTTATTTTTTGTGTGGTTTCTATAGGATGAGATTGTGATTTTTTTGTTTTTTACTAAGGGGGGCCTATGTGGCGGAACCCACATGCAAAGCGTTGTATGTTTAGGTTTCAAACATAACGCGCATTAGGTAAGCAGAGCGTGCTGATATGTTATCGGCACACTGATTATCGGATAGTAAGTGAGCATGGTTTTAAGTATATATTCAGCACTATGTTAATGTCTAATTAGATTTGATAATCAACTGCAAAAGTGATTTCATTTATCTCCCTCCTGCTAACCTCCGGTAAACTAACTCATACTCTAGGCTAGGAGGTCGCAACAAAACCGGTAACGATCTCGGAAATGGATTACGCTAGGCTGATAGGATAGAGGGCCATTCCTTGACTCCAAATATGTTGGTCTGCCTGCGCAAAATGGTCGCGTTGTCTATATATGGTGGCTGAAAAACGTGTTACCGTTCCCAAAAAAAAACGGTCAAGGAAATGGCTGAATGTTGTACATAAACCACCCCCATCTTATTCATTAACCCACCGCCAAGCAGTAGTGTTCGCATTGCTGTGTTCCGCTGTGGGGATAAGACAACCGGTGAAATTACTAGCATAGAGGCATTCCATCTTGGTCCTCAGGGTTGGCAACGCATTTGAAGTCTTAGGATTGCAGTTTTGAGATTGTAGTCTTGAGATTACAAATGTCTACGGGTCTCAGATCCCACTTAACATCAGGTGGCCTGAGTGCTCGCGTGCCTTCTCCTTGCCATAAAAAAAACAAGTACTAGTTGTACTCATGTCAAATATGCAGAAACTGACCAAAATTTTGGTCGCGTTAGTGAGCAATTCCCGTTCAGAGATAGTTTTGTGACCAAAAAAAACTATAAGGGAAATGGCTGAATTTTGTATATAAAGCAAGTATTAGTTGCACCATTGCCAAATACATAAATTTTGGTTGCATTATGGCGCTGTACCCGTTCAAAGATACTTTTATGACATAAAAATTATAAGGGAAATGGTTGAATGTTATACGTAAAGTAAGTACTTACTAGTTGAACTCGTCTCAAATATGCAAAAACTGACCAACATTTTTGTTCGCGTTACTGAGCAATTCCCTTTCAAAAGTAGTTTTGTGACTATTGACCTGTTGTTTGATCGGTAGTTAAACTAACTAATGGTCAATAAACGTTACTAATGGTTAAAATCTCAAGGAAATGTGTCAAATTTTCCATTCCTTTTTCGAATTTTAACAATTAGTTAGTTTAACTACTGATCAAACAACAGGGCCTCAAAAACGATAAAGGAAATGGCTCAATGTATATAAAATAGGTACTAGTTGTACCAATATGCCAGATATGTAAAAAGTAATGAAAATTTTGGTTGCAATAGTGCGCTATACCCGTTCAAAGATACATTTGTGCCCAAAAAAACGGTAAGAGAATATAGTATATAAGGTAAGTATCTGTTGCACTCATGTCAATTATGCAAAAACTGACCTGACAAAAATAATTAATTGATACGGTACACCAAAATATCTTCTCTTGTCTAGTAAAAGGGACCACTTTGAAGATTCTAGTTTCAGAGTTATAAGCATTTTACGAAAATATTTGAAAATTATCAATTTTGGGTTTTTGTTACAAACTGTTTAGTCGTAACCTTAATTACAGGTTGTATAAAATAAAATACTTATAAATTTAATATTTCGGTATAATATAAGGTTACAAAGTTTAGTACTTAGGGTACCACTTTGAGGTATTTTTTTTACAAGAGGGTATTTCATTTACCACGATCGCAACCGCGCGGGGGAAAGGTAGGTAAGGCGTTAGCGGGGGGCCCAAGGGGTGGCGGGGAAATTTGCGCTGGATTTGTACTTTGGACTATTTTAAAAAAAGTTTCGTCTTTCTAATTCTAACACAGCCATATTTGTGAGTGCGCCATTTCAGCCTGCCACAATTCAAATACTATTACTTACTACAGTTCTTGTAGGTAATATAACTGGTGACATAATGATTGTGTGAATGTGCGTCCGCAAACGATCCAGAAGTCTTGCAGTGCACCAAAAAATGAGGAGCGCCTAAAATAATGTTACTTATGTATAAATCCTTATTTGACTCGATATAAATTGGAGAAAGTATTATTTATTACCCTGTAATCATACTCTTTTAAAGAATCATGTCCTTGATATTTCAGAAACAAACTTCGTCCAAATATTAGGTTATATGTGCGGAATTATCGTCCTATTTCTGTTTCCCGGGCTTCAACGAATTATAGAAAAAATAGTTTTTTGTGTAGAGCTAGTAAGAGTTTGAATAAAGTGTTAACGAATGATGTATTAGACTTTGACATATTTGCAAGTAATATTAACACTATTAAAAATAAATTAATTCAATTTTTTGTAAATAATCTTAATCCAAGATAAATCTTTCGAGTGCGGGGTTTGTGCTGCCGGTAAGCATAGTTATAGTTTACAGTAAATGTTTGGTGACCTGTAGTAGTTGTAACATATTTGCACTGTATAATCGCTGTAAGGCTCATTCTTTTTCAACATACTTAATTGCTAAATGTGAGAACCTGTAATTGGCTTTGTGTTGTTAGTCTTAATTCTAAATTTTTGTAAAGCTGTTGGTTTTCCATGGATCCATAAATAAATAAATAAATAAATAAATAAATAAATATGTAAAATGCTAGTAAAATCCGTCGCATTTATTTACTTTTTCCACTTTTTATCGAATGCCACATTTTTGTTGATTATTTCTATAAGCGTATTTTTTTATTTTTGTTTGTGTTTTTTTTTTTATAAACAAGTGTAAAGTTTAGTGACAAAGTGGTACCTGACTTAGAATATTAATTATTTTTTCTTAGAAATGAATATAATGTAGAAAAAACTTACTTTAATATTGAAAAATATTTACTTTACATAGTGACAACACGTTATTTTTTATTATTAAACATGTTAAATAGTAGTTATATTAATTGTGACGCTAAACTTTACTAAGCCCCCCAAGTGGTACCCTAATTAAACTTCCATAGGAAAATGATAGTCAAATCACTAAACTTAAAACACGATAATTACTTTAAATATAGCATTAAGTATCGTTAATTATGTTTGGATCTCTGTGCTCAAGTATATTTTGGCTGATATTGTGATATAGGAAACTTAAAAAATATATATTATTTAGTTGATTTTTTTATTATAATGATTAGAACTGATTTATAGGAATGTTAGTATTTTTGATTAATAACATAGAAAAGTCTTTTTTTATTTTTTCCCTTCTATTATTGTTTAAAATATATGACCACAATTAATAATTCATTATTTAAAAGGTATTTTCTTAAGATTATGAGTATTTAAGATACTTGATTTTTTTCGCACTCTTGCAAGTTCTTCTTTGACTACCTTCCAAATCATTATAGTTATTGAGACCATTGATGTCTGTATTTAATCTTTGATGATAGCAGATTAACTTGGTACCAATCATTCCATAACTTCCTAGTAGAAGTGTATTTTTCACGAGCATAAACTTTAAAATTAATTTTCTCAACATTAAAAAAAAAAAAAAAAAAAAAAGGTTGCACCTAGGAAAATGATTCTTTTTTCACTGAATAGCTAAGTTTACCTAGTTTTAGGAAATATTACATACATACATACATAATCTCACGCCTTCATTCCCAGAGTGGGGTAGGCAGAGCTACAGAATTACAAACATCTCTAAAAACTTGTTGATAATTCTATAACCACAAATTGCACAATTAGGCTAAGATGTTTACCAGCGTATTAGTGACAGGTTGCAAGCCCATCGCCTAGCAGTACTACAAGCCTTTATTCCCTTAGTCGTCTCTTACGACATCCACGGGAAGACATGGAGAGGCACTATTCTAACTCGGCAACCACACGAGGAAATATTAATAACTCCATACCGCCAAAGTGGTCCCTTTTCCCAGACACAGTCACATATTGTTATACTCCAGTAAAATTAGGGATTCAAAGTACGGCGTCGCCGTTTGCGTCAAATCCGGTAGTTCTGATTTTTTGCAGACTTGTTTATGATGTTGGCCCATTGAATAATCCAAGTTTGTGACCTCGAGCGCCGAACGCAACTTTGTCAAAATTAAAAAAGAACCGCGATGATTTTGGACTTTTTTCCAGATTTTTGGGATTATAACCCTAAAGGACTAGTTTTTGAAAGTACCTTCTCAGAACCTTTTTAAAGCAGACTAAATTTGCTAACATATGAGACTAGAATTGTCTCTGTAGACCCAAAAGTTTTTGAGATAAAGCTTTTCAAAATTCATATTATTTTCGAACCTCCCAATTTTTTGCAATTAAGCGTTCTGTTTGGGGTAGCGTAAATAGTTACTTTGTAATATCAGCACCAAATTTTAGTATGTGACCCCATCCGTAAAGGGCCTGGATCCGGAGCTATGACGCCAAAAAATGGCGGCCGCTGTATTTTAAAAATTGCGAATAATTCTGATTCCATGAACGCTATCATGTGTGAGGTATCAAATGAACGGGAATTGAATGTTCTATAATTCTATAATATACAATATACAATATCAACTGAGTAGTACAGTTATGGAAATATTTTAAATTAGGTAAAATTTTAATCTCAGATAAATCCAAACATTTTTCATCCGATCGAGTTCCGGTTTCTTTTATTAGATAGTCAATAAATTTTTCGTTATGTCTGCCATACATCATTTTAGTACACTCACCGGCAAAAATATCCGCCCACCCGTCTTTAGTCCGTAAAATTGCTAACAAATATAACTGCTTAAATCAGAGAGTAACTTCAAAAATACTGAACGAATTTCGATGTACCTTTTAGTGTTTTGTTGCTAATTAACCTAGGTCCCAAATGGCCAACAAATATATTGATTAAATTGTCGTGTTTCTTTCCTAAGGATCCTTAAACGAAATCCTAATGACTTGAGATTTCTGATGAAAAAAATAAAAAACAAGATTTAAACAAACCTAAATAGTTCAAACAAAGTAACAACTAGAGCTCTCTTTTTTTTTCATATAATACACACGTCATGCATTGTTTAATTTATTTTGATTAGGATTTGCTCTTAGTTTTATGGAAGACTGAAGATTTTCCATTTTAATGTTTTTTCCACATAAAACTTAAAAATAAATATTCTCTACTTTTGAGCAAAATTGGCACTAGGGTATGATCGTCTCGCATTTGAAATGGTGAAATCTATTGTTTGAGTTTCAAAACGATATGCATCATGATGACGTCCGTTTTTATGGACCGATTTCACACAGTGAGTAATGACCGGAGATCGGACAAATGGGCATCATTACTCGCAGTAATGTGGACATGACTCCAAAGATTTTATTTAAACAAATTAAATTAGTTTAATTGATTTCTTACCCGAACTTTACTCTTGATCCTTTGCAAGGCAGTAATGAATAAATATTACAAAGACTTGTTATTGTGTAGATTTATTAAAGCAAATAAATAGTAATTGTCATATTTTTTCCGTGGTTATTACTTTTCACGGCTAAAATAAACTTATGAGGTGAAAAGCTCCTTTCGGAATACACGGATGTTAATGGAGCAACCTTAAGTAGATTAATATCCCACTCCTGACGTCTTTTTATTATTTATTTATTACTGTCCTGCAAAGGATCAAGATTAAAGTTCAGGTATAAAACCAATTAATGTAATTTAATTTGTTTAATTATAATATTTGGAGTCATGTCCACATTATTGCGAGTAATGACGCCCATTTGTCCGATATCTGCTTGACACATTAAGAGTTAATTTAAATACTTAAACTAAACAACAATAATGAGTGGCATATGACTTAGTTTATTGTATATATTATTTTGAGACCCTATTTCATCAGTTTCTTTTGCTTTTGACTGTACCTACAAACTGGACTATAAGTACGTACATTTACAATAAAAGTTATAAATGGTTGACCTGTAGAGGACGACCATCATGTAGGCGATGACGGCGACGCTGATGGTGCAGAGGATGGCTAGCAGCAGGATTTCCATGGGCGTGGTGGGGTAGATGGGCAGCTCGCTCGCCTGCCGCCACTGACCCTTCCCTTCTGCCGCTTCCACCTCTATTCACCATCATGCAAATAAAATAATAACACACTTTAATGTATATCAAGTGTCGTGCCATGCATTCATTTGTCTTATTATCAGGGAGCGAAACTTTGGTGCCGATGACAGGCGTATGACGTCAAGCTACATACAGAGTGTTGTTATCTAGATTTTACATCATCACTAATAATAACAACTTCTGGCCTCTTTAGTTTACCGATGTTGCCACTTGAGTTGAGACGGCAAACGGTACTGATAAATAAGGTAATTGACTGTCATTGTCATATTGAAAAGACAATTTTTGGAGACAATAACAAATTTATATTTAATTTTTTGTTAATGTTTTAACAGCAAAAGTAAGGAATTTAGAAAAACATTTGAAAACAACCGAGCACATGGGATGTTATGTTTGAATTTTAAGCGTTCATACTTCGAAATCCAACGAAATTTCATTTAAGTAATGTTATTCATTTACTTGTGGAAAGAATATTTTTCGTTACAATTACATGACCCAACAAAATATTTTATTCATATCGTCTTTATCATTATTTTAATATTTACATTATTATTATAGCGTTATTAAGAATCAGTGGGATGTTTCAATATTGTTTATATAAAAACATCCTGTACGTGAATTTGCGTCATAATGACGTCACCGGCACCAAAGCTTCACTCCCTGCTTATTATTAACCTTGCTAGCTTTTAACATCGACTTTTATCGTGAAGAAATCCTTTATAGCGATTTCCACTGAAACTACGGATAAACTATTTTCGGCGAAATATATTTGGAATATAATCAAAACTATTAGCCCAGTTTAGCCGGAATAATCAAATAGATAGTCTGTCCCGCTTGAAATATTAGTAGAGACGAGCGTATGATTTCAAATTTGTTCATCGGATTTACACTGAAAATAGTATATTTTGCCGGAATAATAGTATTTGAGCAGTCCCAGTGGCAAACATACCTAGCGTCAGTTCGATGGTCGGTTTAGATGTGAAATAGTTAGGGGGTGCGTACCGGGAGGCGCGTCGGGCGGGTCGAGGGCGGCGGCGAGCGCATGCCAGCGCAGCGGCGGCGGGTCCCGCTCTTCGGGAGGCCGCAGCGCCGCCGCGCGCTCCGGGCCCACGCGCTGGCTTAGCAGCAGCGGCGGCAGCACTGTCACGAACCGCCCCACCACCGACTCGTTGTACTGCCCCAGAATCGACGACCAGTGGTACGGCGACAGCCTGCGCACACACACCTCACTAGCTACATAACTGTAAATGAGAGATTATTCTCGCCGAATTCCTCTATTGCTCTCAATATAAAAAGACCCGGGGGCTTGGATTTTATATAAACATTCCACGAATCTTATTCGTATTGAGAACGACTGGCGAGTTAGACAGCCCGCGCGAATTACTCACCTCGACCAAGGCCGGGAATGCGGCGAATGCTTTAAAAGAACGGTCTCGTTAGCGTCTTCGAAAGCTTTATCCGTATCCGCCATTTCCAACAGCGGCGAAAATACCATCGGGCTCCTGTCGCTATTGTTGTGAAACACGTAGTCAAGCTGTTTTGGCAGGCTTCTTTCGTTGTATTTTTTGTCGGGTTTCACGTTTGCGTCCGGTTTTTCCAGATTGGTTATAAAAGAATCCACTACGCCCGAATTGTAAACGATCATGGAAATCCACACAAGCATCCAGGCCATGAAGGCGCGTTGAAAGAAGCGAGTCCTGGCCCACATGTTAACCAGACGTATTCTCTTCGGTAGCTTTTGGTCCTGGCCTTGCGGACTAGACTTCCTTTTTGCTAGCACGTCGGCAGGACTGTTCTGAGCTAAGCCGTTTAACCGTGGGTGAGATTTCGATTTGGTCATTCTAAGAGGTGACGTATTCTCTTCAATGTAGTTTCTATCAAAGCGAGCATTCAAAGCGTTATTAGCATTATAATATTCTTTCAAGTGTAATTTGTTACCTTGATCTTGAAAATATTCCATACGGCGAACATCAATTCCAAGAATTGTAGCGAAAAAAACTATTTGAACAAAATAGTCCGAAATTAAACTCACTATCATAAAAATCGAAAACTCTTGGATAAAAGGAACAAATGTAAAGAAGCTGACTGTCAATATAGTTATTTCTGTCAAAAGGTTTTTCGTGATGGACCAGCCTTCCTTGCTCAAACCCTGTGCTAGGCGAATCTTAACGTCGAGTCTCGAGTCTGTGGAGGTGACGCTCTTAGTCAGCACCAAAACGTTCTCCAATCCGACAATAATAACTAGGTATGGAAAAATTTCTTTTCCTTGCAGGCTTAATGAAAACCCAAAGTAGAAACATATTCCCATTGACATAGAGAGACTGCCAGCTATAGTGACCATAGCGCACGCGGCCAGACCTAACTTAGACCGGATATATTCTATTTTTCTAACTGAAAAATAAACATATAAAAATATTCCAATGAAAGTGATCATCAAAGGTACGAGCTCGTGGTAGTTGAACTGCCCCGGGTAGTATATAAGCGTGGCTTCTGCAGCAATTGCCGAACCTTCGTCTTGGTAAAGAGGGTACATGGTTCTCAACTTCTTCGTCAATGAATTCATAAACCTGAAACAGATAACGGTGGTGCTTATTACGTCACAAATACTCATGTCTCTTTTGCACTGTAATTCTCAACTTGATATGAAGTCACTGGCGTGTGAGGCATTAAATGTACTGACTTTAAAAATATCAAGTCAATGGCGGCGAAAAGATTAAAACCATCTCAAAAATATTACCAGGCTATTTTATACCAAATTATTTGAAAGTCAATACAATTTTCTAATACATTGTATTTTTTGTGGCATCAGTTTAAACAATTTAAGTACTTAATATTGCAACTAAATTGAATAATCTTTTAAGTAACATATGGAACACATTCGTTTTACAACCACCGACTGTGAATAGTTATCAAATGATGAGATTTTCTAACGATTTTTCCTGTTCCTCTTGTTAGATGAAGAGTTCCATTTATAGTAATAATCAAATCAAATCGATTAATAATTAATGTAACCTTACATTACATGAAGTGTCTGTCAGACTCCAAAGTAGTAGTTGGAGAGCCGACTGCAAAATTTCGTACCGACTTTATCGATCGATGAAATGCACAATGCTTTAACATAAAAGTGATGCTAAGCCCGAATTTGATAGTCTGCCACGGCGGTACTAGCCGAAAGCAAAAAAAAACAAGTCATTTCCGGTGCGAAAAAGGAGTGTTACTTTACCATTCTGATACTGAAATAATAGTTATGGCATCAGTTAGGAATTTAGTGGTAGATAGAGAAAAGCGAAATCTGACAGTTTTTTTTTGCCGGAAGTACTTGGCAGACGCTCTTAAAGGGAATCTTTATTCACCCATTTCCCGGGTGAATCGGGACCCCTAAACATACCCATCTGATACCAGAATGAAACCAATTCCAGCCGATGGGTATGAACCCTCATTCCAGGCTTTTTCTGCCGAAACACCTTGACAGACGAGATTATGTGAGCAACATCCATGGTACCAGTATTTTGGAATTGTACATAATACGGACATTTTAATAACTGTAGGCTTATTTTATTGCATGTTTAATAATTAATTATGTATGAAGGTATGTGGTAGTAAGTGATAAAAATATCTACAGGTTAATTTTTTTTTTCATTAGTAGTTGTAGTTTCCTGAAACAAAAATGAACCAATTATGATCTCGATTTTAAAGACGATCATAGATATAGTGGTCTGCCGAATTAATTTCAACTTATCTTTAAAATTCTTAAATTCTTTACTTTAAAAGAAAACGAACTCACTGCGCCTCGCTCGATTCACACATTGTGCCCAACGGCCCAAGCAGACTATCCAATTTGGCACCCGGTTTATACCATGTCGTGATCAGATATTGATCACTTAGCTTCCTGAACCATTTGCCAAGTCCCTGACCTTGATCATCACAAGCAACGAATATTCGGTGGCGCTTCAGGGGCAACTCATGACCGGTAAATGTAGTGTCAATTCCGAATTATGTCATTTTAGAAGAGTTCGGCCCCGCCTGTTCAACAGCCTGAGGCAGCTCATTAAGTGTGTTTACTGTGGTTGGTTCACTATGCGAAATCAGCGAGGAGTTGGAACAAACCGGCTTCATACCTTTTTCTCTCATGTGGGTTCAGGCATGTCAACAACCCAGGGCTGATGGTCAGGTTTGCTATGCGAAATCAGTGTGGATCCGGTGATCGCAGCAACCATAAGAGTAGGTGCCAATGCAGCAGGATCATTACACGCTATATTCGTCAACAAAGGTTCCGGAGACACGATGACAGGGTTAACAGTAGATTCAGCATAGTTAATGTCACTATCATCATTCAAGCAGTCCGGCGTTGAATCATTTCTCACACAAGGCACCCGAAGGTGTGAGAAATCTTTATAACTCACTTTTTATACAGATCAACAGTCGTCCTGCTTAGGTTTAGCTCTTTCTGTTGTTTCATCATTTTCCATTTTTAAACTCTCAATTTCCATAATAATATGAGCCCCGTCTAACTCCATTATCAACTGTTCCATTTCAAGATTGATTTTAATTAGTTTAACAGCCGGATCACTGTTCTGAGATTCCATATTTATAATTTTCACTCAGAAAACTATAAATATTACAAATACAAAATAAAACATGAATGTAAAAATAAAATAAAACCCCAACTGGGAATCGATCTCCAGTGCGGTTCACCCGTGACCATCGACGGACCGCTCAGCCAGCGATTCCATACAAAGCCGCGCACGCTAACACTTATAAGAAAAGCCGTTACACCGCGGGGATACAATGAGGCATCCGTTGTTCATTTCTCGCAATTCGTAGGTAGATTTATCAGTCTCCCGTCAAGCACTCACCACAGTGATCATGTATTATGTGTGTAATAAATAGTAAACATTGTTTATTTAATTCTGTGTTGAGAAGTGGCTGTTACTCCAATGTTTATTGTGTACCAGTGTTTAACCACGATCAATTGTCCAATGCTGTTACTTTCAAATAAGAACAACAACTCCACCATGTAAGTTCACTATTTACCACATACAATGTCACTTAACAGTCATAACACTGCCTTTATTTTAGGCACACATGTATGTTTTATAACTGCGTATTATTATTTATAAATAATTATTAAATCCGGAGACTTGTAAAGTACACCTAGGCAACTGCAGCGCCATCTGACATCTCCACAAATACAAGAAAACTTTTTCCATACAGGTCTTAGGGTAATTAATTACAAAGTGAAATTTTCTTTAGTTTAAAGATCATTAAATATGGAGACAAACACAATTACGATATTAGGAATGAGAAAAATCGGTATTGTTGTAAAAAAAAACAACTAGAGTCTGTGCGGAAAGAGAATCTAACCTCGAACATTTTGCAACACAGATAAAGCTGGCCGTCATGTATGAAACAGGTAAATAATTTAAAAGAATGTAGATACTGAATTTAAAATTTTCGCTTTTCTCTGAAACGTGTGTTTAGTGTGTTTATTATTCAAAAATGGGTTCGAATCAAGATAAGTTAGATTTGTTAGAAGCCTATTTTGTAAATAATGAAAACTTGTCGTCAGCTTTGGAGTCGTACACGATTAGATATCCGGCGACAGATTCGTTAAAGCAACATTTCTCAAGACATGTTATCTTCATTATTTTAGGCGGACTTGCACCAAAAAATATATACTGGGTTAAGACACTAACTCGAGTTAAAATGTCAGTTTTCATATAAATCTGACGTTTAATAACTCAGTATTTTTTTTTGGTGCAAGTGGCCTTTAGTTGTCTACATACTATTTAATTTTCTTTATGCATAAAGGACTCATAAGCGAACAAAACAACCTGCGAAAGTTTCACTTTGTAATTAATTACCCTACGATCTGTATGGAAAAAGTTTTCTTTGATTTATGGGTGTTCAGTACTCTAACCTTAGTTGGTCTCAAAGTGTACTTAATCCTTGACAGAAACGGGACCGATAGGCATTTAAAAAAAAAACTCAATTCTGCTGATTTTCTAGCTGACTGTACATTTTATCAAAAATGTGTGAATGTCGATTGGCATCACTTAAGTTAGTAAAAGTCTCCTAACTGCATTTTCGCGTAGCAGAAAGGGAACTAGTAGCTGCCCTTACTGCCCCATCTCAACCTTCCACCCTGTGTATTGTGTAAAATAATAAATTATTAAAATATTTGATTAATAACATATTAATATACAAATATAAGCCTAAAGTAATAAATAAGCCAACAGTAATTAAAATGTCCGTATTATGTACAATTCCAGAATACGCGTTCCACGGATGTCGCTTACGTAATCTCGTCTGTCAAGGTGTTTCGGCATAAAAAGCTTTGGCAGACTTATTTATTCCTGGAATGAGGGTTCATACCTATCGGCTGGAATTGGTTTCATTCTGGTGTCAGATGGGTATATTACGGGGTCCCGATGGTCACCTTAGAGCGTCTGCCAGGCACTTCCGGCAAAAAAATACTGACAGCCAACTCATGCCATAACTATTATTTCAGTATCAGATGGGTAAAGTAAAACCCCGTTTTTCGCACTAGAAATGACATGTTTCTTTTTTACTTTCGGCAAGTTCCGCCGTGGAAGACTATAAAATTCGGACCTAGCATCACTTTTATGGGAAACCATTGTGCATTTCATCGCGGTATCAAGTCGGTACGAAATTTTGCAGTCGGCTCTCCTATTTATAGGCTGTGTCTGTATTTTGGATGTCTGCAAGTGCGATTCTAGAAATATAGTTAATTAAATAAATTCTCGAATGTGGACATAGGAACATAAACTTAAGGGCGTGTCGTGAGGCTGACCTTGGTTCGGCCTGCTGGTAGAACAGCGTGATGGCGTACTGCAGAACACGCGCGCGCGCGCGCAGTGGGTACCGCTTCACGCCGCAGTCGCGCAGCTGCATGCCGAACGCCATCTCGGCTATCGACACCTTGCTCTTTGGGACGTTCTGCACACCAAGACGACCGTCTGTCACTCCACACAAATGTTATCTAACTTAATACATAATACACAGTCAAAAATGTAAGCACCACGTTTCACCATCATTATCTTCTTTATGGAAGAAAAAAAGTAACTAAGTGGGTACATGTAACACTAACAATGTAGTGAATGTTCCTCTATCTAAATAGGCGAATATGAAATATGTTTTCTGAACAATACCTTATTTCCACCGCATTTTTCATTTTGTTGTAGTCACTAATACGAATCTAATTAAAACCTGGATTGATTAAGTAGGATCTGCTGATGAACAGCTCATATTTATAAACAAGTATTAGATTATTTGACTTTTTAACCGACTTTAAAAAAGGAGGAGGTTATACGTTCCACTGTATGTATTTTTTTTTTATGTATGTTCACCGATTACTCTGTCAATTGTCGACCGATTTCAAAATTTTTTTTTGTTTGGTAGAGTATACTTTCGAGGTGGTCCCATTGTCACCAAATCTGAATCTGATGAGAGGATCCGTGAGGAATTGAGGGAACTCCTCAAATATTGTAGGCAAACATATAGCGATTTTAGTATTTTTAGTAACAAGTCCAGCATTTGCATTCAGAAAGTATCATTTGGTGAAATGGAACTGATGATGAAGACCACAGATGGCCACCGGAACTCCTTAACGGTACCGATTTCAAGGGTGGCGATAAGATATCTCGATTAAGATAGTTGAGCGACTACAACGAAGAATATTTACTTGTTAACCGACTTCAAAAAAGGAGGTTATTGAAATATGACTATGACTTTCCCGCGGCGTTGCTTGCGGCGCGCTTGAAATAACTTAAAGTTTCATATCAACTAAGAAGTGGGACTACGTAACAGCGTATTATGATCACTGAAAAGTATAAAATAAAATAAATGTTTTAAAAAACAAAAAACCGCCTTCAAAAACGCAAAAAAATAACTTCTTTAAAATTGTAGGCACCTAATAGGTTAGTCTAACTGAAGTCGGCGACCACAATATTTTCAACAAAAAGCCGACATCAGTTGGACTAACCTATTAGGTGCCTACAATTTTAAAGAAGTTATTTTTTTGCGTTTTTGAAGGCGGTTTTTTGTTTTTTAAAACATTTATTTTATTTTATTATAAATACTACTTTATTGTTACAAACTAGATGATGATTAGTATACGAATGATTAATAACCATTTTTATATCTTGTGCATGGGTACACTAAATAATCTCGAAAGATTTTTTCCGAATTTGATAAACACGAATTTCAGAATTCCGTATCTTGAAATTTCCGAATCATCACTATTCCGAATTTTAGTTTCACGAAGTATCACAACCACGATTTTTTTAAATACCGAATGTTCACATCTCCAAATTATTAAAATTCCGAAAAATATTTTTCCGAATATCACATTTGAGTGAAATGCAGAATGATTGTACATCGGTCTCATACTAACTGTCTCAGAGATTTTTACAAACTTATTCCACGTTTGTTTATCATTTGAAATGTGAAATAAAAATAAAAATAGTGTATATAATCTAAGTGACACACGTTTACTTTATTTTCTTTGATATATGCTATCAATGACATTAAAAATAATTTGTTTTTTAACCGACTTCAAAAATTAAGGAGGTTCTCAGTTTGACCTGTATGTATTTTTGTACGTACGTATGTTTGTTCGCGATTATCTCGCGTTTGGCAGAACCGATTTTGATGCGGTTTTCAGAAACGTATTTTTTACACTTAGGGGAAGTTTTAGTATTTTAACAGACTTGAAAAAAGGAGGTTCTCAATTTGAACTTTTTACAGAGCTCTCCGATTTTAAAAAATCTTTTTTGGTTTGATAGAGTAAACTTCCGAGGTAGTCCCATTGTCACCAAATATAAATGTGATGAGGGGATCCGTGAGGAATTGAGGGAACTCCTCAAATATTACAGGCATACATACAGCGATTTTAGTATTTTTAGTAACAAGTCTAGAATTTGCATAACAAGATTATTATGATCACTAAAAAATATAAAATAAAATAAATATTCTAAAAAACAAAAAACGCATAAAATAACTTCTTTTGAAATGGTAGGTATAGGTCAGTCCAATTTAAGTCGGCGACACACAATATTTTTACCCAAAAGCCGACTTCAGTTGGACTGACCTGGACTGAATTTTAAAAGAATGAATTTTTTTCGTTTTTGAAGGCGGTTTTTTATTTTTTTAAACATTTATTTTTTACATTACGAAATTTGTTTTCATACTAATTTAAAGTCTCGCGGGGGGTTGGTAATTTAATTTTTAAAAAAATACAGCTTGTCTCACCTTTAAAAGGATAATTTGTTTACAAGAACATAATTTATACCATATTTTATGATGTAATAGTAGTATACGTGACGGTTGCGTAATGACAGGCATTACAGCATGAGTGTGGTTTATGAAACGAGCCGCAAGGCGAGTTTCATAATAGATCACACGAGTGTTGTAATGCTAATTACGCAGAGTCTCGTACAATACTTTATCTACACACATACTATAAGTACTCTAAGATGGGTTCAGAAGCCGAAAGGCAAATGACCAGCATTACCTTACATGTGGTAGTAGGTGACAGCGATTACAAACGTAATTTTGAAATTACGTTATCGAATATTGTAAGGTAATGAGATCCAAATTTGGAATATCTTCCAAAATTAACAGCTGTCATCTCTGTCACCTACTACCATAGGTAATGCTGGTCATTGCCTACGGGTTTTGAACGCATAATAGAGGACTTATGATATGAGTGTAGATAAAAAGTTTTATTCAAAAAAGCTGTTTTTATGGTAATACTTCCGTACATTTATATCTATTCCCGTTAATCGTAATTTCGTAACTCGGGGTTAGTAACGACATTTTAGCGTAGAACAAAAGAAAAGAAAACAGCAATAACGGCTTTAAGGATTAATTGGCAACACTATAACACAAGCTTTCAAAATCAGTCAGCAGCCATATTGTTTTCGGAGTGGCGTATCGGTGAAACGTGGACCCAACAGCTATATTGTCTAAAAAGTTATCAGGGTTAATAACGTGCTTTTCAAGTCTCCGGTGAGTTTAATTTGCTAATTGTTTTGTTAATTATCATTGGTCCTTTAAATGCGCAGTGGAATACTTATTATCTACAAATATTTAGAAGTACTAGAGTAATCAAAATTTTAGGTTTTGTTTTCTCAGGATTTTTTCCCAGTTTCGTAAAATTTCGTTATATAACCAAACTGACTTACTCTAAGGCTTAGTTCACGATGAAGAAAATTTTAAATTATAAGTACCATATGGTACCATAAGAATAAATACTATTGAAGGGTAACTTCATCCCCACCACGCGCGCTCTCGCGTGGCCTGTCAACAGTCCAGGACTACTTATCGCAGCAAACACTAGCGGGTTGCCACACAGAATCGGCGCTTGAAGTAAACGTGCAACAATATTTCAAATGAAGCTCTCAAAGGCGCCACTGTCTACGCCAACTGTGGTTTTACCATACGAAATTGTTAGTTCCGTATTTGACCACGTGCTTTACGATAATAATTGTAGGACGATATCAACGAAGTTTGAATCTTTATTTATTATTTGTAACATAAACACATTAAGTCCAGAGCGTTAAAATGAAAGAATTAAATAAATACATTATTTACCTATGTACTTTATGTTTTATCCAATATGAATCGTAATTAAGTAGGTCTAAGATAGTATTTCAGTGGTTACGTTATAAAAGAAGGAGTTTCTAAATGAATTAATAACATGCACAAATACGTCCTACATATATAAATTCGTTTTATTGGCTTTGCGTTTGTTCTTACAACTTTATATTTTATTTAATTGTAATAAAAGTACTTTAATTTTTACATAGACTAGTTAGCGCAAACTTATGCCGCTGTCATCCGCTGTCACACTCATACGTCAGGTGAACTATTGGAAAGTCTTACGGATTTGAAATTTTACGGACATTTTAGTTTTATTAAGTATATTTCATTTTATCGTGTAGTTTTACAGGTAAATAAACTAGTTCTACGCGACCGAGGTTGCCGGCTCAATTATATACTTGTGACAACCCTAATTTTGCGACAGGCGAGAGAGGAGTAAGGCGGGGCGTGGGGCGCTGTAGGTAATTACTTGACGGCTTTGCTGTCAAATCCATACAACGACGCCAAAGATGCCCTTCTAATAGTATTTATTCTTATGATGGTACTAAGTTTTTTTTATTTTAACCATCCTCAAAAAAGGAGGAGGTGCATGTTCGATTGCATGTATAGGTGAAAAACTTAAGAAAGTCACCTGTTGTATGTAGTTGTGTACAGTTTGCAAAAAAACGCATAAGCATAATAAATTATGTAAATATTTAATATGAGTTGTACATATTAATAACATACTGTACATTTTTTATCTCAATCACTCGCCATTTCGTCATCCTCATTTTCATCAGTGGACTGTACAGAAACAATGTCACTGTCATTATCTTCCGAGGAAACACTTATAATGAAACTCTCCGATATTGCATCCATTTGTGATTCTTGACATTGATACTTTTGCTCTTCCTTCATTGTATGAAAGCATACATTTTTCCATTCTTCCTGAGTTATTCTACTAATTTTTTCTTTTGCTAAATTTTTAATGGACTCCATATTCATTGAAACGTTTTTTTTGGCCACAAATCCTTTGACTATTCCCCAAATGTTTTCAATTGGATTGAATTGGGGATGATATGGTGGTAAGCGAAGTGCCGTATGTCCGTGTTGACTTAAAATTGTATCAATTTTGTATTCCACGAATCTTTGCTTATTTTTGAGTACAAGATCGTATAGTTGTGTCTTATACATAGTAGGGGAATGGTCAATATTTCGCTGAGAGAGCCAATTCATCATGACTTGCTTTCGCGAGTTCGAATTCGGTGCCGGATTTTGAAGCGAATTATGGTAACATGCATTATCCAAAACGACAACACTGTTTGGTTTTAGATTTGGTATTAATTGAGTTTTAATCCATTTGGAATAATTGTCGAAATTCATGTTATCATGATAGTCACCGGTTTTTTTATGGGCTTCATATATTAATAATGCGTTAGGAACGAATCCCTCCATTCCGCCTGCATGGACTATTACGAGACGTTTACCCTTTGAAACTGGCTGCTTCATACCGTTAGTACTTCCATCAGACCATGATTTTTGTGTAGAGTGTGATGTGTCAATGTATGTCTCGTCAGTGAATACGATCGGCCGCCCTTGTGCACGGTATTGGTTAATTTTGCACAGAAAATTTATACGTAAATAGCGAATTTCATGTTTTTCCGTCAGGAGTCTCCGGTTCTCTTCAGTTTTCTGCCATTTGAACCCCAATAAAGACACGTGTTTCCTTAATGTAGTAATACTACCTCGATAATCAATATCATCTTTTAGTTTTTCAAGGACCAGTTTTAACGTGGGTGTCTCTTTATTGGTGATATGAAAGTTATAAATTGTTCTCCTTATCACTTCTCGATCAAATTCGTCAACAGTAATGCGTGATTTTCGGTTAGATTTCTTTATGGGTGTTTTAAATTTTTGATTTAAATGCATACTTTCAAATTCTTTTAATGTGTTGAGAACCAGTTTTTTCGGTACACCAGATATTTTAATGACGAATTGTTTTGGTGTTGATAAACAATTTATGTCTTTATCGCAAACCTCTTGGAAATGTTTGTACATATTACACAGAACTCTTTTTGTTTGAACATGCAGTGGTCGTCCACTACCAATTTCAGGAAATGGTGCCATATTAATTTGCCAAGCTGAATTCTAAATCGATGTTTTACAATTTGCAATGTTTATTCATGAACGACGCAAAAACTACAAAGACAATTACTTGACATTGACAACTATTTATATCTTATTGTGACAATAGAATCATAAGTGGACAGGAATAATCAAACTTGAAAGATAAGCAAATAATGAGTTTGCAAACCATACGATATATTACAAATTTCAAAAATAGAATGTCTATTCGCACATATTACTCACACATACAACAGGTGACTTTCTTAAGTTTTTCACCTATACTTATCTTTTTTTATATTTTATGCATATTCACCGATTTCTCCGCCAATTGTTTCTAATTTATTGTGAAATACAATTATATAAATTCACAGGTACGGCAGCTATGTCGAACGGGCAGCGTCAAAAAAGATATAGGGAAAAATTAAAAGCAAACTACCTCACTAAATTCGAAGAAAAAAGAAAGGCACATCTCGAGAAAGTAAATAAAAAAAACAGTACTCAGTGAATATGAACAAGAAAAGAGAAGAGGTAAGTGGAGGCAATATTCAGCTAAGTATTAAAACAAACACAAAGAGGTGGCTGACGTTCTCCCCCCAAAACAGACGATAAAAAAGTAAAAAAGATGCAAAAAATTAGACTTTTTTTTTCAGTTTTGTTATTTTATAAGGGAAAAAGTCTAATTTTGCCAAATTAAAAATATTTTGTTTATTTTATACCTATGTTGATTATTATGTAAAAGTATAAAAAAACATAGTGGCATTCCATTTTTGTTTTGTTAGTAATGCTACAAAAAACATAAGCATAACTAATAAAAAAAGTTATATAACTTAATTTTAATTACGTATTTTCATTTAATAGGTTATATCTATCGTTAACATATCAAAAAACCCTTTTGTTTATGTACGTAAAGAAAAAAAACATATATTCATATAATAAGTGTGATCTCACCCTAACATTGTCAGTTTCGTTACAATTTCGATACGGTACATCTATTCTGCATTTCACCCATTTCCGAAAATCCCTATTTCGAATCCCAAATATTCATTATTCCGAAATTTTAGCAGCCCGAATTCTCTAAGATTTTTTTATTTCAGATAAGTGCCTGATAAAATATTGTATAATACCTTGTATAATGTTTAACATGCATAAAGCTCAACAACTGTAAGATGTCCTGGTCTGTTCCGCGTAGCTTGCTTTGCTTTTGGTTAAAATATTGTTGGACGCCGACTTCAGTTGGACTGACCTATTTACCTACCATTTTAAAGAAGTAATTTTTTGCTTTTTGAAGGCGGGTTTTTGTTTTTTTAAACTTTTTTATCTAATTATCTCTTTCTAACAATAGCGTTCGCTATGGATTGCAGTCTATGTCTCTGTCAGTAATTGGTCACGGGTTTTGAATGCGTTTAGTATGAGCATAACGTATATTAATATAAAATATCATTGTTTATTACTACAAGAAATAATAATCGTAGTTATGAAAACTTCAAAACTTGTATGTCTGCATGTTTGAACAATAATATCTTAATAGGTATCCTGACTTTTTACCAAATCATCATTTGACAAAGTATATGATTTTACAAACTTTCATTTCGCAAAAATGTAATTGTGCTAAAACCATTACATATTACATAGAATACATGGGCTTATTAAATAAGTTAGGTAAGGTTAAACTAGTGATCGCAAAAAAAAATGTGGCGGGAAGTACCTCCTTGCAAATTGAAAGTTTGTAAAATGATATAGTTTGTCAAATGATGATTTGGCAAAACATTATTACATTATATCTTAATAATATATCAATTTATTTGGTCTGTCAAATTTATCAACCATTTATGTGGTAGATCTTGTTGTATGACCAGTTGTTGCCGTAATTGTAAGTTGTTCTAGCATCTGTTATAGGGTTTTCATTCCTAGATGGCGTGATCCACTACTTCATTACACAATCGCGCATGGTCTATTTAAGTGGTGGAAGGCGTTGTAGTTTTAGGATTGATAACGCTATACTGTTGTTTTCTTTCTTAGCTTTTTGCCACTTGTTCCAGAAGGAAATATCTAGTTTAAGTCTAAGTATGGAACTATTATGTCAAATCTAGATTGAAATCTAACACCAGATTTATCCTTTTGCTTCTATCAAGCGGCCCTTAGTAAATTAGCTTCCATTTTAGTCAAAGTCACAAGTGGTTATATTATGAAGTGCCTTAATAAAATAAAACAAAGTATCTAAATATTCACTGTATTTTTATTATTTTACGCTGTAAATTTGCGAGAGCATAGGCAATGGTCACACTCTGATCAACGTATCTTGTATGACTGTGATTAATTACAGAGTGAGGTTTCAGGAAAGTAAACTCCCTCACCCTCCGTATCACAATACTTTCCGTAAAGGCACCATCCTAGTGGTAGAAAGGAAGTCGCTTTTATAGCTTTTGGTATTGGCAAGAATGTGACATTGGAAAAATGGGGATGGTCTCTTCAAATTTATCGTACTTCATCCTTCTAATATGCTCTATGATAAGAAACATATCACAACAAACAAAGTGCTGCTATAATCTTTTTTTTTTTAAATTATATTGTTTAGGCTAAGATAACGCATATAGTGCCGTAAAGCTCAGAGAACTGTCATAGCAGACATTAAAAAATTTTTTTTAGAAGAACAGTAATGAGTAAAAAAATAATGACTGTAGGTTATTGGTTAATAGACCAAACACTATCAGAAAAAAAAAAAATATACACCCCGTCAAAAAACTTTACTTACACAATTATGTAAGGTCTGTTCATCCTTAGTTGTCTTATCATGTAAACAAACACTTCTCCAAGACACTGTCACACTTTTCTCTCGGATTACACAATAACCATCACTTAAAATGTTGTTGTATACTTAAAGAAACTCACGAAGTATTGAAATCAACCAAGTAACCACTGAAAAATATCATTTCTAATAAGATTATCTTCAATAATCGAAGGAACGAATGAATAACCTGAAAAATATCTGACATTGCAATGTCTAGATTGTCCACGCATCGTATTGATGGGAAACGACAACTTATCGATATGGATAAATGTGGCCTGGATGGTGTTCAACCTTTTCCTTTTCCCCTAGAGGAAAGAATAATAAATAAATAAAAACTAAGTTGAATCTAGAAATGTCATTCGTTTCGCTACTTCGCTTGATGTCGTACGTAACGGGTGCTCTTTTTGTGATATTTCTGACGACTCTGCTTGCTTACGGATTTGTGATACCTTTTGTGATTTGGACGGTGATATTCTCTGAACTGACAACTATTGGCTTCTCTTAAAGGACTTCGATTTGCATACGATAGAATGTTTGTTCGTTTGTTGTTAATAGGTACGTTTCCCAATACATCTTTTTATGTTTTATAATAAAACAGAAATAGTTAAGTTTTAGCGAAACCTTGACCTTCTATACACAAGGACTTCGCATCAGCGCACAACACGCGGGAGACGGTACAACTGTGCTCAGTGACGGTTTAAGGTAGAATTCCGAGATGGGCTGCAGACCGCAAACTGCTACAGCAAACTACAAGCGACACCACTTGTTTCTATGAATCTCTATGAAATTTATTCCGAGCGCGGCGACACTGCGGCCTGCCCATCTACACAGGCCAGCCGCAGTGTCGCCTGCGGTTGCGATCTGCGGCCCGTGTCGGAAGGCTACCTTTAAGCACAAGTCGTCTGTTGATCGACGAAGGCGTAAGATGCCGAAGTGTGTCATCAGAAAGCGCTGACATAAAATCGTAACGACTCGAAAAAAAAATGGTGTGACTTACCACCGGTAATTTTATGTATGACCACGCATAACTTTTTACAGAGTTGTCAGATTAAAAAAAAAAAGATTTGCATTTATACAGCGATTTTAGTAATTTTAGTTTTAAGTCCAGCATTTACATTCAGAAAGTATCATTTGGTGAAGTAGAGCTGATGATGAAGACCACAGATGGCTACCAGAGCTCCTCAACGGCACCTATTTCAAGGTTGGCGATAAGATATCTCGATTAATATAGTTGAGCAATTGTAACGATGAACATTTAATTGTTTGAATATGATTATGACTTTCCCGCGGCGTTGCTTGCGGCGAGTTTGAAATGTCTCCAAGTTTCATATCAACTAAGAAGTGGAACTACATCAGTTTATTAAGATTTCATGATTACAAGAGCGACAGTTTAAGTGAGTGCGTTACTAAAGTCTACTTTTGATTATTGGTGTATTCGTGCATACAGATTTATATATTTGTATTACTTCTTCTCTCTATAAAAATATAACAAAATATTATACAAAAATATTATTGGATAATGAAATAGCATTTACCACAGCATTTGAGTTTGAAATGTAAAGAAAACTTTCAACTGTGTTAAAAAAGTTGGTAAACTTAAGTGTTTATAACAAAATCAATCAATATATTTTATCGACATTTCCAATCACTAGTCATTGTCTATATCTCCCATGACGTCACGTTTGTTTACACGATAAGACAAGTAAGGATGAACAGACCTTAAAAATGTAGTGTTTTCAGAAACGACTACCTTGCAAGCACACACAGCTCTCTGTTGTTTACAATAAACAACACAAAGTTGTAAATGTAATACATACTTGGTAAGAGTGAATAGTGTTGATCACATTGCCGTCCATTAAGAACGCTTGAAGACTTTGCTGCCACAAGTTTGCAGGGGACAGTAATAGGCAGCTGTACTCCGGTAACACCCGCTCCAAACTTGCTTTGCTGTTCTGCTGCTTGATGCCATCAATTTGGTAGCAGTACTGTGATAAACTGCTTTTACTGAAACATAAAATTTAAGTCTAAGGATCAACAAAAGACCACAAATTATGTCTTTCAAATCAATTTTTTATAAATATAGTCATATTATTTACTACACATAAGTATTACAATTATTACATTAGTCCAACATAAACCCTATAAGGACACAGAAATTTATTTTTTAGTAATTTAAACAAACTTAAGCTATGTACTTATAATTGACACTTAATGTTTAAAGTTCATGCAATGTGTAAAAACTATTATCTATTTGCGATTACTTTATTTTATTATAATTTTTTTCCACTAAATGCACATCCAATAGGGAATATGCATGGATCTCATTTCATTTTCAACACAATATGAAAATAACGTAAAAGAGATCACCAAAAGTGAAATTAAAATTAAAATCACCCATGAAATATAATATATGAAATATGCATTTTAAACTGCTAATTAGACAGAGAAATACTACATGCACAAACTACATGTTTTTTTTTGCTACAACGAGATAAGAACTAATCTTTGTAGGCTTATATCACGTTTAATTCTATAGCTAGGTATTCAAAAAAAATATTTTGTCAACTGTTTGTTAAATGAATCAGCTCTTATTGAAGCTGTGAAACAATCATGAATAATTGCAAAAAGCCTTATGGAACTATTTTGTTTTACATTTATATGGTACGTATTTTGTTGTACATTTTTACTGCTCATCATCATCATCATCATCGTCATCGTCATCGTCATCGTCATCATCATCGTCATCGTCATCATCATCGTCATCGTCATCGTCATCATCATCATCACCATCACCACCACCATCATCATCATCATCATCATCATCATCATCATCATCATTCATCATCGGCCTTTATCAGTCCACTGCTGGTCGTAGGCCTCCCGTAATGTGCGCCATTTTACCCTGTTCTTTGCCTGTCGCATACAAAATCTGCCAGCAGCGTTTCGCAAATCATCACTCCATCTTGCTGGAGGTCGTCCTTATCTTATCTTATCTTACAGATGGGCCCTTTCGGATACACTACGACACTTTAGGATCTTTTGTGCAATTACCAAACACCGGATTGACAGGGGCAAAATTGTACCTGTGCTAGTGATTAATTAAATATCGACTAAGTTTTATCGACATCGTTAAAAAGCAATTTTCAATCATCATAATTAATGTTCAAGTTTAGATATCTTTTAATAATTTGTAAATCTCTTTTATTTATACTTATTGCAAATATTCCGTCGTCAAACAAAAATTTCTTTTTCCAGATTAAATTTTACCACTTAGGTATATTAGTTTCGCCATGTCCGTCCGTCCGTCCGTCCGTCTGCAGCTTTTTGCTGTTATTTGGCATGAATATATATGGAAGTCACTCCGATCAAATGGTAAAATAAAATCTTGAAAAATAAATTTTTGTTTGACTAATAAAATAAAAGAGGATTGATAAACAAAAGAGGGTTACAAATTATTAAAAGATATCTAAACTTAACCATTAATTATGATGATTTAAAATTGCTTTTAACGATCTCGATAAAACTTAGTCGATATTTAATTAATCACTAGCACAGGTACAAATTTGCCCCCGTCAATCCGGTGTTTGGCAATTACCCTCTCCCTCCTCTTACGGTGAAGGAAAAACATCGTGAGGAAACCCGCACATTCGAACAGCTGAGTGTGTACCTAAGGCTTGAATTCCTTCTACGCTGACATCGGTCGCTGACGTCGGTCGAGCGTACACACTCAGCTGTTCGAATGTGCAGGTTTCCTCACGATGATTTTTCTTCAATGTAAGAGCATCATTAAGTTAGAAAAACTCATTGGTACATGGTGACCGCGGGGATTCGAAGCCGGAGGGCGTACCTACGTTTGTCGAGTCGCGGTCTCCACTCAAGTATACGGCTACCCCAACAATTTTCGTGCTAGTAAATATATGTACTAGCCTGTAACAGCTAGTTCCTCTAATATAATAAGAGCAAAATTTTTTTGGCATTCAGCTATATAATTTCATGTATTTACATCAAAAACTTAAAAATGAGTTCATTGAATTAATAACACTCATTAATGAATTAGGGGCATAATCAAATTAACCCATTGTTCACTTCATCAATGCTACATACAGATTTTCATTTCACGTCAAATATTCATTTCAGCCCAGAAAAACTTGCTTTTAATTAGTTTTGACTATCCATAAAATGCAACAAGCAAGAAGAATCAGGGCAGAACCGACTCGGATAGGTAAGGTTAGACCTGACGGCCAATGCTGGAGCTTTGGCCTTCGAGGTAAAATTTTTTTATCTATCCACAGAACAAAGTCGATTTTAAAACAGGTAAACTATTAATAAACCGAGCCGGTACATTGGGCAAATGATACTAAGGTAAAATAAATTAGAAATGGGAAATAAATAAATTGACAAACCATCATATTAGACAACTGTTTGTACGCCGAAACGAGTAATAAGGAATAGATAATTTGTCAAATCAGTTAAAAACTAAAACAAGTGATGGCTAAATAAAAATATTCGAAGTGATCTTTCGGGCAAACGTAAAAAAACCCGAACCATAATTCTCGAATAATATTTGTCAAACCAAAATTCGGTCAAACGTTTTTCGGAGTGCAGCCTATCGCCACCCTTGAAATAGGTACCGTTGAGGAGTTCCGGTGGCCATCTGTGGTCTTCATCATCAGTTCCATTTCACCAAATGATACTTTCTGAATGCAAATGCTAGACTTGTTGTTTACCTATCTGAACTCCGAAAAAAATTGACCGAATTTTGGTTCGATAAATATTATTCAATAACTATGGTTTGGGTTTTTTTAAGTTTGCTCCAAAGATCACTTCGAATATTTTCATTTAGTCATTACTTGTTTAGGTTTTTTACCGATTTGACAAATTATCTATTCCGTAATACTGGTTTCGGCGTACAAACAGTTGTCCAATGTAATGGTTTGTCAATTTATCTATTTCCCATTTCTGATTTTACCTTAGTATCATTTGCCCAATGTAACGGCTCGGTGTATTAATAGTTTATCTATTTTTAAATCGACTATGCTAACCTATCCGATTTGGTTCTACCCTGATTCGTCTTCATCGTTGCATTTTCTGAATAAATTACAAGCAAGATTTTTAGGGCAGGAAAAAAAATAACCTTCTAACCTACCTTCTTATCCGTATCGGTTCTGCCCTAATTCGTCTTGCTCGGTGCATTTTCTGGATAGTAACAAATTACAAGCAAGATTTGCTTAACTGAAATGAATATTTGACGTAACGTAGCGAACACTATATGTAGCATTGATCAAGTGAAAAATGGGTTAAGAAACAAAATACGAAACGATCCCTGGGCTAATTGTAGCACTGGTGTAATGAAAAATAGGCTTTGAAATAAAATACGTAACAATACATAGGGCAAATGACTACAAGGAGAAAAGTTGCTCGGACTAAAGATATGTTTACTTTATGTCAAATAGTGAAATAAAAAAATTACGAATCGTGCCATCGGAGAAACGTTAAAAAACGAAACGGTTTTCGGTCAAATGAAATTCGGTCAAAAAAATGTCGAGGTTGCGATAGGTTACCAGACTTGTTACTAAAAATACTAAAATCGCTGTATGTTTGCCTACAATATTTGAGGAGCTCTTCAAATACTGAGCCCCTCATCAGATTCAGATTTGGTGACAACGGGACCACCTCGGAAGTATACTCTATCAAACCTCGGAAGTATACATATCGTTAAAATACTTAACGGCTCGAAGCGAAATCAAGGAGCACATGCTGGCATTCACAAAATGAAGAACGTCAGTAGGTACGCCAAATCGCTTGAAACTTTGTAACAGTAAAGTTTACAAACAAACAAACATACTAATTTTTATTTCAATCAATTAGACCCAGTAGTTTTTATTCTACGAACGTTTAAATTTGGGTCTATAATATTAAAGCGCGCGGGGGCCATCTTGCTGGAGTGGCGTCATCGTTTAACAGCGGTACGCGCCCTTATATGAACGAATAGGTTTACTCTATTGCTAGAGAGTAGTAAAGGGTGGCCTGGAAAAAAGTAGCAGCACGCAATATGGATTATTTGTTTATTATGTGGTGATTTTTAAGGAGTGCATTTGTTACAGTAATCTGTAGATACTATTCAATAAAATAAAAAATAAAAATCTTAAAAAAGAACGGGCGATTTCATGGTTTCGCCTTTTATATTACATCTCACCTAAAACAGACTTCTGAGAGAATTTATGAGGTGTTTGTGATAAACTTTTTTCTTAAAGTTTGATGGGCTACTTATTAAATTATCTTTTGATCAATACTTTTTTTTTTTATTCCCTTTGAGGTAGTTACATAGAATTTCAACATTTGTATTTTATAGAAATTTGTCTCTCATAGAAAAACCTCTGTCTGAGGTTAGATTGGAGAGACTTCCTTACTACCGAAGATAAAATCCAGTTTATTGGTTTAACTTATCCGTAAGATGATATTCCTAAAAGCATAAAACAAGTTGTGAAAATGGAAATTCAATTGTGGCATTGTAGAAAACGGCAAGCGAAGATTATCAAATTGTGTTGTACAAAAATTTATAAAGTACCTGCAATAAATATTGAGAAAACTCAAAGAATCTCATACATTTCAATATGATTGTATTTTAATTTCATAGTATGATATCTACAGATTACTAAAAAAAATAAACTGGTTCATAATTAGCAAAATATTTAAAAAATAAACAGATAATTCATTGTAAACTATTTTACTGAACCACTCTTATATGAGGATCATTTTAATTCTTTAGTTAATAATGGATTTGTTAAATTCTAATTTTTTAGGAACTGTACCAACAGATGTTCAACAGATGTGGCTCTTGATAAATAGTTTTAGATGGGTCCCCTAGACAAATTAGTAATAATAAAACTATTATTTATTCGGATCAGATAGGGTCTGGAATGGGTTCCATGTTAAGAAACAAATTGACACAAAATGTAACAAATTTCTGTTATCATAATGCAAATCTTATGCAATTATGTCAAGTATGTAATATCAAAGGGAAGTTATGACAGTTCTACTTTTCTAGTGATTCTAGTAGAAAACAGTCTTGGTATAGATAAGTCTAGTGTAGGTAGATTAATGTCAACATTAAACCTTATTGAAGAGGAGGGCATAGGTAAAATTATACTTTGTGCATTACCGTATTCACAAAATATGCCATATAATTGTAATAATAAAACAGCATACTTAAATTCTATAATGTATAATGATTTATGTCATAATAGTAAATATCATTTCTTCGACCTAAATAAATTCATTAAGCGTCTGACGCTAACATCTGAAAAAATTCATTTGCCAAAGAAATATATTTTGACTTTGGTTGAACTTTTGGCTTTTAATATAGAACCAAATAGATATAAGTGGTAAAAAATGCCATTCCTAATCATTTAAACTTAAGTACCGGACAGTGGAAACGCCTTTGAGTATAAATATAGTTCATCAAAATATTCAAGGGTTTTCCAGCAAAGAATTAGAAGTAGGATTATTTTTAGATACTGAGAATGTACAAATTATGTGTATTACTAAACATTCTGGGACTGGTTGCATTTGGAGATTCCTCAAGGATCGGCGTTAGGAAATACCCTATTTTTGTTTTTTATTAACGATCTTCCAACCACCATCACAGCTGGCCTTTACGTGCTGTTTGCAGACGACACAACCGTCGTGGTTAGTGCGCGCACGTATGAGCAGTTAGACGAAAAAATACATGACGCTTGCGAGTAGTGTTGCTAGACGTCACGATTTGCGAGGGACGTCCAGATTTTCAGGGGTCTATGGACACGTCCCAATTTACCCTTGATCGGCACGCCAATAGTCCCGATTTTCAGCACATGACTAGAGCGATCATTAATAACGTAATGCGGAGTGAAATCTGGACAAAGTTTGAACCTCTGTTTAAAATATTAAATTCCTTAAAAAAGTACAAATGTGAGTTGTTTTAATAAACAACTCATCTTTAAATAATTACGACAAATTTCTTGGACGTAGAATTTTTTTAACTATAACTATGGCAAATCGAGAAAAATGCGTCGCGAAACTGTTTGTAATTTTTTCGATACATATCCCCTCTGGTCGAATGCGAAGGTCGTGGTGCATTTTACACAATGGGTTTAGAGTCAAAGCACAGTTTACTGAGTTTATAGTCTTTTGGGTCCTACTCACTTAGAAATACGAATACAAGAAAGCCCGGGTGTGGAAGACTATCCAGTGCCAGTCTACTAACGAGGAGTCGTTTAAAGAAAATGACCGCCGGCCGTATCGCAAAATCATATAGAGAGCTCAGAAGAAAATTCAAATGCGGCGGCAAATTCATTTAAAAGTCCGAGTATCTTAAAGACTGATGATGTATTGAAAAACAATCAAGAAAATTCAAGAGGACTGTGTGTGAATATCAAAAATTTACTCAAAATTTTCAAATTTCGCAATTTTGTCAAAAATACATTCCACGCTAAAAACGACGAATCATATTTCACATTAGACGGAAATGAATGGCAAGGGAATTATTATTTCAAAAACACCAATAGCCTAACTGAAGCCTACGAAGGTTCCCAAAAAAGTTTTACTGTGGCTTGCGATCAGCCCTCGCGGTATTTCTAAGGCAGTTTTTTGAATCTGGGTTAGCCGATAATGCCGACCGATACATGGAGCAATATTTGCAGGATTGTGCGGGATTTTATAAGATCCGAACATAGAGGAGCTAATAGGTTCCCCTTGTTTACGCATAATCATTTAAATTGTTCGAATGTATGATTTCGCAGAATATTAATTTCGCATAATTTTTATTCTACTGAACTTTTTTTTAAAGTTATAAAGTAAACCTAATCTAACCTACTCTATTCTACCAGGATTACACAGAACATTTTAAGAAATATTTTCCGTTTAAGCTGGAGAAAAAATATGCGAAAACAAAATTCGGCGTTAACTATACATTCGGCGTAAAAAGTTTCGGCTAATATGGTGTTTTGGCGAGAATTGAATTCCAAGCACTATTCAAAAAAAAAATTTAGCAAAATAGACAAGCTAAAAATCCCGTACGTCCCATAATGAGCAAATCCATCCAACGCTGTAGAACTTCGCCCAATCGAAGATTTTTTGGGCAAATCTAAAACGGCGAATCTACTCGAATATTATTCGCCGAATAAATGTACAAAGTTAACTTCGAAAGATTAAATTTGAATTAAATAAAATACCGACATCCGTGTTTACGTAAGTCAGCCATGGACATAGTTCCACGGAGCTGTCGCAAAGCAGCTTGGAAAGGATTAATAGTAGTTTATGCAACAGTTGTATAAGAGAGGTCAAAAAAGACGAGTGGCGTGGTTACGATGTGAGCCGCAGGCGAACATCGTAAAGCAAGACGCCACGAGTATTTTTTGACTTAGTTATACACCGTTGCATACAATACTTTTTCTACGACTAGGTTTCAAATAAAATGCAAAATTAAATTAACAAAATTTTATTAATATACCTAGGTTAGAATACGAACGAACGAAGCACAGAACAACAAACGAGCGAGAAACATTCGAAAACAATAAAATATGTGTCTATGGTTAACTTTGTTTTTAAATTGATGTGCACTTGCCAGGTTTCATATTTTTTTTTAAAGTTGCACAATCGATTTAACTTGTGAAATAGGGACTAAAAAACACCTAATGATTTGAGAAATGAATTCTTTTACCTGATTGGTCGATTTTAATATAGCTGCGTTCTGGTTGGTTGATACCAAATAAAATGTTTTTTTAAAGAGTTAAATTAGTAAAAGAGTTTACATACCAAAAAGAACCTAACGTTCCGATTGACAGTCAATGTGTATTGTGATTGGTGCTTTAATTTGGTGAAGTATTTTGATTGGTCAAATTAACCTAGGTGTAAGCTTTGACAGCTAGGCATATCGTTTTGGCTCAAAAAAGCACAAGTGCTTTTAAGGGGAATAGACTAGATAGACTTTTCTACGGAATGTTCTGCGGACATATTATCTATATTCTTATATTAGTGTTCGTGACTATATAAATGACAGATAAAAGTACAGGAGTAGGAAAATTATTTTATGCATTAAACATTGTTACTAATACTATTATTTATTATAACCATTTCTAACAAACAATTTTTTTATTACATTAAATATTATTTGAACTTTCTCCAAATTTCACTCCGCATACGTTAAGATAACAACTGGGGCACGTTTTATAAAGATACAAGTTACAAATTTACAGGTCTAACAACCTCGACCAATGACGACCAGCTATTTGAGCAGTGTTGCCAGTTTAGACCTGTAAAATTGTAACTTGTAGCTTTATAAAACGTGCCCCTGGAGGTCAACGGTATGACATATTTGTCGTTATAAGAAGGATGTAAGTCGCGCGATTTTTCAACTGTATTATTTGTAATGTCCCGATTTAAATACCCAGGTCCCGATTTTTTTATGAGGACTGTTCCGATTTTTGTAGGACTTGACCTGGCAACACTACTTGCGAGCAGCTGCAGGGGTGGTTCACGACAAATGGATTGCTTTTGAATGTTGCAAAATCGAACGTTATGCTATTTTCGGGCACCAGTCTGGCTGTTCCTCCGAGCGTGCATAACAATCCAATAATGATTTGTGCCTATATGCGACAAGTGTAGGTTCCTCGGTTTCACTCTGGACTCGAACCTTAACTGGAAGTGCCATGTCGATGAACTGTGTGGTAAACTGAGTAGCGCAGTCTTTGCCCTGCGAAAGCTAAAGATCCTCATCTCTGATAACGCACTGAAGCAAGCGCGCGTGATTGGTCCCACCTTTTACGAACGTCATTCGACGAAGCATTTGGACGCCGGCTGAAAAACCTTTTATTGGATCTGGAATCCAATATACTCAGTCAAAGAGTTTTTGGACCTTATACTATTTAAAGAAATTAGTATTTTGACAGTAGCGTCACAATTTATTTATGAGAATATTATTAATGTCATTAAAAATCAAGACTCTTCTCTTAAGAATTGTGATATACATAATTTAAACACAAGAAAAATAAAATTGCTATTAAAAAAATTCGTGTCCGTAAGGTATATAAATCATTTGTTGGTCAATGCATTCATTCCTATAATAAATTGCCTGACAAAGTTTTAAGGTTATCATTTCCAGTACTTAAAAATTACTTGGAAAAGTCGTTGATGTCGAAAACTTACTATAGAGTCGAGGAAAATACATAATAATACCTCTGTTGAAGGACTATCTAACATATAAAAATGCTTGGCCTAAATGACTTAATAATAACTTAGTCATAAAAATGTCTAGGAGACACGATTTCTGTACGTAGGAGAATGTATCGAAACTTTTTATGTGGTTGTTTTGCAGCGTCATAGTTAATTATAATATTTTTTTACTATTACTATACAGGGTGGAAAGTTGGACTGCCACATGGAAGGCAACTACCTTAAATATTGGAAATAGCACATTCTGTGTAAAGGAGACTTTCCTTTATTTTTAAAAACTATAAACTCTGCATTTAAGGATTTTTGAAAAATCGTCTCTCTCAACCGGGACTCGAACCGGTCGGTGAAATGCGGTATAATAACATGCCGTATTTTATGATGCAGATCGAAAGCGTTACCGACATGGTTCATTTATCTCTAAATAACAAACACAATCAAAATAATGGAAGGCCATGAATACTAGCAATTATCATTTAACTTTGTTCCGCAGCTACCTTAAATGTTTCAGGTAGCTGCGGTACATTTCCCGTGACGGGTCAAAACAAAGTTTAATGATAATTGCTAGCATTCATGGCCTTCCGTTCTTTTGATTGTGTTTGTTATTTAGAGAGAAATGAACCATATCGGTAACCCTTTCGATCTGCATCATAAAATACGGCGTGTTATTTTACCGCATTTGACCGACCGGTTCGAGCTAAGGGTTCCAGTCCCGGTTGAGAAAGACGATTTTTCAAAAATCCATAAATGCAGAGTTTATAGTTTTTAAAAATAAAGGAAAGTCTCCTTTACCCAGTATGTGTTATTTCTAATATTTAAGGTAGTTGCCTTCCATGTGGCATTCGAACTTTCCACCCTGTAATTGAGTTCTTCTGAACATACTGAGTTTTGACACATTTTCCTGCAGAACTATGCATGATAATATATAATTATATTTTAATGTTAGATTCATTGTTTTATATCATGCTAGGTTAACTTTTATAATTGTATAATATCATAAGCAATATTTAAAAAACGACTGAGTCTTGAGTTGCTTGCGGCCTTTCATCTCCGCAGCGGTCTCTTGCGAAGCGCTGATAGATTTCTGACGTGTAAAAGTGCCCGAGCGAGCGGCCTACTTACTGAATAAACATCTTTTAAAATCGGTCCACAATTGACGGAGAAATCGGTGAACATACATAAAAAAACTGGACAGGTGCGAGTCGGACTCGCCCACCGAGGGTTCCGCACATGACATGGTTAACTCAATTCAAAATTTGGACCGCCGTTCCTTGCATAAAGACCCACCTTTTTTGTGATTTAATTACAAATGTATGTGTATTAAGGGGTTAATTATAAATGTATAGTTCTCAGATTTTTTCCTATACTTGTAGAATAAGACGGTATTTCTTGCCAAATTTCATATATCTAGGTCAACGGAAAATACCCTATAAATTCTGATACCCTTGAGAGAGTCGAAATATACGTTTTTTGCAGCAACAACGGCCATATCTTTTTAACTTAGAAGTGTGATTTTTTCAAAACTTCAAGGGACTGTAGACCTGAGTACCTATATGGGTTTAATTTCAACTCGATACCACCTGTCCACGCGTTCCCGAGATAAAGGGTCTTGACAGACAGACAGACAGACAAACGGACAGACAGACGGACAGACAGACAGACGGACAGAAAGACGGACAGGCAGACAGACGGACAGACAGACGGACAGATAGACGGACAGACAGACAGACAGACAGACGGACAGACAGACGGCCAGACAGACGGACAGACAGACGGACAGACAGACGGACAGACAGACGGACAGACAGATGGACAGACAGACGGACAACAAAGTGATTCTCTAAAAATACATACAGTAGAACGTAACCTCCACCTTTCTTGAAGTCGGTTAATAATTACAAATAAAATAGACATAGTGTATTAGGGAGTAATTTAAGATAAAATAAAACTCATGTAAACGCAACCTTGTTCAAACTTAATATCAAGGTACAAAGGACTGATATTTCAACCAACCGTATTAGTGGCGCCGTAAGATCTATACCTTGGTATCCAGGGCCAGTCTATATATCTTTATATAAACTTTTGAAATGTGTTTTAAACAATATATGTATATAACAATGTTAAAAAAACTATGCGATCTTAATTTTTTAATTTTGTATATGTAAAATTCTGAACTGATTCCTGAGATATCAACGCACAGCCCAAACCTCTGGCCCTAGAAACTTGAAATTTTGCGCATAGATACCTTATACGGTGTAGAGATCCAATTATAAGGGGGTAAAAAAGGGGATGACAATTCGTATGAAAGTTCATCAGTTATCAAGTTAGAATCTTTAAATTTTGTGTTCAAGTCAATGATTGAAAATTCATTTTATATGTATCACAGCGTTTTTGATAATTTCATCCCCAAAGGCATGGATAGGGGTAAAACTGACTGATTGATCGATCAATGCACAGCCTAAACTGCTGGACCTAGGGACTTGACATTTGAAGGGAATATTCCTTGGGTAGGTACCCTAGGGGTGCACTAAGAAGGGATTTTTGGAAACTCATCACCTAAGGGGTTAAAATAGAGGGTAGAAGTTTGTATGAACTATGGTCATTTTAGTAGTTGGAAATGTGGTAATTGGTAACTAAGCTACTATTTATAAATAAAAATAAAAATAATAATAAACAGTAGCTTAATTAAATAGGATATAAGTGCAATACTGAATTGCTTACCTTTCAGGGTCTTCATGGTTTTTTATTGTCTCCATCAATCTGAACACTTCTTGAAGAGGGGCTCTGAATGCATCCCACATACGCAGATTACCATTCCAAGGTGTGACTCCTAAACAATAATATTTATAAACCACTATTTTGGGATAATGACACTAAAAACAGCATTATATTTACCTATTTTCATAATGATTTGTTGAACATAGAGTAGAGGCTTGTCTTTGGCCCAAATATATGGCAATTTTAATGTCTCATTATATACAAGCTCCAGTGTATGTGGTATTTCTGTAAATTAAAATGTAGATACAAAAAACAAACCTAAAACTAGTACACCAAAGTTTACAAAGCATTTTGATTTAAACAAGGAGCATAGGAGTATTTTCAATCCAAGATACTGGTAACAGCTAGAATGATGTTAGAGTATGCTAGTAAAGTAATAAAGTAGCTTCTCCATTCAAACCTTTCGAAGGACAGTTGTTGGGAGTACAATCTAATTGATTGAGTTCTGTAGTCTCCACCAATGGCAGGTTAATTACTGTTGGTATGTTTCCCGGCAAAGGCACATTTAATAATGGATAACTGTGGAGTGTAAAAACATAGTTTAGGCCATGATACCGAATAAACATCTTTTATCTTTTTGATTAGTAGCATCCGCAAGACACATATCGTATTAACAACTCACCAGCATAATAACACAACTGAAAGTGCAAGTCCTATGGCTGCAATGGGGTATGATGAACAGAACAAGCCATATGTATAGTAAATCTGTGCTACGCGTTCGGGTAGGGTACCTCCAGCCATAATGTGATCTCTTAATCAACTATCGTCTCGATAAACGTGATAAGTATACTTCACATGGATATTGGCTTAAGTTAAAACGAAGTTTAATTTGGCCGTCGGTTTTCCACAATCGTGCAAGTCAATGATGTTCGTATGTCTTAGAATAATTAAAGCAATTATTTGTATGTTTTGCATCATGCATGCTTGTGCCGTTTAAGGCTTTTCGTTCAATTATTACACCAACTGATCAACCACGCAATTTTGACAGCACTATTGACATTTGACACTTCCCGACAAAACAACAATAGGATTATAAACACACAGGAAAACTATAAAAATAATAAATAAATTTGTAATTTTTCTTATGATGTGCTGCTAAAAAGTAAAATTTCTATTAATTTAAAGCTAAATTCTTTCTCAACGGGTAAATATCACAAAATATTTGACATAGTTGTTTATAAATCGTTTTTTTTTTTTTAATTTTACTGATGCAGTGTTCATTCAGCCTAAAGGGGGCATTACATTATCCTAAATTTAGTATCCTAAATGAGTTAGGATCCCAATTTAGGAAGGTGTAATCAATGATATTTTATATTTAGATACGTTATCTTTATATAAAATATCATTGTTGGTGTCACGCAAAGTTGTCCTAAAGTTGTCACGTCATCACGTCAAACTAAAAAATATTGATTGATTGTGTCACAGGTGTCACAGGTTCGATTACGTTCTCCATTGTGATCTCTAACGTCTAATTGCTTTGATTGTGAGACAGAGACATCATAGTTATTTAATTCCACACCTCATGGTGTGAGTTCGCATCGCAACCTACAAGAATGGGTGTTCTCTTACCTTTGTATCTACTGACGGCTTCCTCCAGTTCTCTGGTTGGCGCGTTGCTTTCACCTGGTATGTAGCAAGATGCCAACGCTACCTTAACTCCCTCTCCGTTCCTTGTCACGAGGCTGAATTCTACCACCACTAGGTCTCTGAAACATATGGTCATTAGGCATCCCATATTTCTTAGGTCTCTACTTGCGTATATGCATGCCCTAGGAGGCAGCTCACCATTTCTTTCGAAGTTGAGGTCACCCCCCAGGCTACCCAGTCCTGTTATCTGGTTTTTCCATGCGTATGGCTCTTGCATCAGGACAATGTCAATCTTTCCCCTCACTATGTATTGGCACAGTTCGGACATTACATCCTTGCAGTTCTGGAGGTTTACTTGACATATTCTTATTTTTTTGTATCTGTTTGTGTTGCTGTGTGATGTGTGTTGCTTGTCTGTGTTGTCCATTGCTGGTTGTGTATTTGTTTAGTGTAAGCCTCCACCCGTCCTCCTAGTCCGAGGAGCCCCCTTCGGTTACCATCTGTGCTGCCTCAGCCTGGTTCCCGGGCTGCAGCACTGAGCCACCACAGCTGCACCTGCAGCTGCAGTTCCCCTTCCCTACCGGGGTCTCCGCCGCCTCTTTCACTCTGTGAGGGGGGGCCTCGTCAGCCGCGGCCGGATGCGTGTGGCTTGGAAGAACAGCCACTGGCTGGCCTCCTCACCCCACGCATCCTCCACGCTCTTAGGTACCGAGTAGCATACCCGGATGCCCGTGACGAGATCCTCCCTGCTCACCTGCATCCACTCCAGGATTTTCAGCTCCTCTTCCCTGTCCCAATTTTGGGCTCTCAGGTAGAGGAGCGGATCCTCCTTCAATTCATCCGGCGGGCCCGGGATCCAAATGTTGACCCTCGTGCTGTTAAGAATTCGGGCCTACAATTTGTGCCCCTTTGGCTCACCCAGGTCCTTCCCGAGAAGCCACTCCCTCGCTTCTGCCGTGAATGGTGTCACAAGGAAGAATCCTTCCGACACCAACCCTGACATTGCAAATTGAAGCGGCTTTCCACGGATGGCCTGCTCTTTTATGGCCTCCGTAATGAACCGGCTGACAATTCTCCTGACTTCTGTTCCTAGCGACTCATCCAGCAGTACACTATCCGCGCGGCTGATCGCCACTGCGAACTCCCGTGCTTCCCTTGCGGTCGCACGGTTGCTCGTCAGCGAATCGCCGCGGTTCGGTCGCTTAGCTGGAGGCCGTATCGAGGTACCTTCGTCCGGGTCTGTTGCCTGCCGTTTCACTTTCGGCGGCCTCAGACATGCTGATGGTACTTCGTGGCGGTTAGCGTCGTCAAAACAATATGCACAAGTGACTTGAGCGAAGGCGCGCTCGGAACTGATCCTGATCGCTCCGTCAGACACGCACACTACCGCAATGTGCATGTACACGTTCGACCACTAATAAAGCCCACTCGCCATCGAGAATAAAATTGTAAGAGCTATATCTCGTATAATATGTACCTAAATGTTAGTTTATGTTTTAATTCATAAAACGACGAAGTTTATTGGCAATCCAAAAGATGGCGCTCTTATATGTGGGAATTAGTATGTTCAGAATTTATGAGATGGCGCTGTTATTCAAGATTTTACACAGGCGTTCTATCGCGCGTGAAACAGGTAGGTAATCGTGTGCGAAAGAATGCGTGTAAAGATGTCGGAGGGGGAAGGGATAGACCGCCCGATTAGCTCAGCAGTAGCGCGCGCAATCGCGTGGTTCGAGGTTGCATTATTTCGCGCACGCCTTGTCGGGAAACTATCAAAACCTCCAACAGTATGGGAAAGTAGCTTCCATCATATCATGTTGGAAGGGCTAGATACATTAGCCACTACGTTGATAGTATCTCCGTGATGTAATAATGTATTTTACATACCTGGATTCATTTTCTAATCTGCTTCGCTTATGTTAAAGGGTTATGTTCTCTCTCTGTCCGCTACCTCCTTCCTCCTCCTGTATATATTAAAGCCCAAATGAGTAACGCTGATCACCCATCTGGTCACCGAGAATCACTCTAGACAAGTGGCGCTCCTCGGTGCTGTACTTCTTGGTCTACAATCTACAACAAACAAGACTGTAATCAGAACAGAAAGACTCAATCACTGTGTGACATTGTTACCACACTCCACACTACAAACTCCCTTAGGTGCGAGGAAGCGGCCGGACGTCTCCGGCAGCTCCAGGCTGGTCAAACAGTACTTGGTCAAGTGCGCACGCCAAGATTCTAGAATCAACCCAGATCCAGTCGTCCCTCTTGGACTACCAGATATCCAACCTGGATTATATGATTCTCAAAGCAACCCAGATCTAGCCGTCCCCTCTGGAACGACCAGATATCCAACCTGGGTGCCGATCGGAGTTACAAACGAGCTGGCGCCCGGCAGTGTGATCAGTACAAATAAGGTTAGGCATTGGGTTAATACGTAGAACACCGAAGTCGCCAGAGATGGTGCTACAAAGTAATACAATTACACATATACATAGCGACACTCAGTGATAATCAGGGCTACTCAGAAATAATCAGATTACTCAGCTTTAGAGGAAAGGGATCCGGCAGCAATTCGTTGGCCAGCTTCCACAAATATATTACTTTATAAGAACACAAGTATATTCACTTCTGACACTCAAACTGGCGCTATAAAGTAGTCATAGACAAAGACATAGACAAAGATCATCCTTCTATGTTAAGTGTTGCCACATAAACTTTATCAATAATCTCACTCACCTAAAGATTCGCGCCTGCCGCGACAAATAAACGTAAAACTGCGTTGCCTCAGTAAAACTGTGTGACGCTGCGGACTTTACACAGGCGTTCTATCGCGCGTGAAATAGGTAATAGTGTGCGAAAGAATTCGCGTGTAAACATTTCAAGAGGGGAAGGGATAGACCTCGCGATGAGCTCAGCAGTCGTGCGCGCAATCGCGTGGTTCAAGGTTGCCTTTACACGTAAAATTCTTTCCCGCACGCCGCACGCTACAACAAGATGGCTGACATACGCACGTGGAATAAAGAATGAATTAGTAGAGTTACCTGCAATGTCCAAGTCTTTTCCGTGCCCCTGGAAAATAAGGTCGGAAGACTATACAAAGAAAAACATCTATCCATTTTTCACGCCACACTACTAGGGTTTGCAATTCGAATATTCGAATATTCATATTATTCGAATATCCGACACAAATTAAATTCGAATACGGCAATGTAACTTATTCGAATAATTCGGATATTTTGAATAGTACAAAAAATAGTTTCACAAACATTTAGCTCACTAAAACTTATTAAAATGGCGAGCAGTGAGTTGGGTCGCTCGCTTCCTGCTACCTGCTATTACAATAAACAAAAGCTGGTGCACTTGTGTCGTCAACCGTTATCAAGGGATAAGGGGGTCCAGGACTTGTGCCAGCGCAAGCCCCCAAGAGGAAAAGATACCCGCCGCTGGTCGTCCAGCGGATCTCCAATTGGGGTCGCCATTTCCGGGCCCTGAAGGACCGCCTGGGACGCGCCCCCAACGCCCGCCCGTTTGTTCCTTGTGACACCATCCACGGCAGAAGCGAGGGAGTGGCTTCTCGGGAAGGACCAGGGTGAGCCAAAGGGGCACAAATTGCAGGCCCGAATTCTTAACAGCACGAGGGTCAACATTTGGATCCCGGGCCCGCCGGATGAATTGAAGGAGGATCCGCTCCTCTACCTGAGAGCCCAAAATTGGGACAGGGAAGAGGAGCTGAAAATCCTGGAGTGGATGCAGGTGAGCAGGGAGGATCTCGTCACGGGCATCCGGGTATGCTACTCGGTACCTAAGAGCGTGGAGGATGCGTGGGGTGAGGAGGCCAGCCAGTGGCTGTTCTTCCAAGCCACACGCATCCGGCCGCGGCTGACGAGCCCCCCCCCTCACAGAGTGAAAGAGGCGGTGGAGACCCCGGTAGGGAAGGGGAACTGCAGCTGCAGGTGCAGCTGTGGTGGCTCAGTGCTGCAGCCCGGGAACCAGGCTGAGGCAGCCCAGGTCGGTGGCCATCCACCACAGATGGTAACCGAAGGGGGCTCCTCAGACTAGGAGGACGGGTGGCGGCTTACACTAAACAAATACACAACCAGCAATGGACAACACAGACAAGCAACACACATCACACAGCAACACAAACAGATACAAAAAAATAAGAATATGTCAAGTAAACCTCCAGCACTGCAAGGATGCAATGTCCGAACTGTGCCAATACATAGTGAGGGGAAAGATTGACATTGTCCTGATGCAAGAGCCGTACGCATGGAAAAACCAGGTAACAGGACTGGGTAGCCCGGGGGGCGACCTCCACTTCGAAAGAAATGGTGAGCTGCCTCCTAGGGCATGCATATACGCAAGTAGAGACCTAAGAAATATGGGGTGCCTAATGACCATATGTTTCAGAGACCTAGTGGTGGTAGAATTCAGCCTCGTGACAAGGAACGGAGAGGGAGTTAAGGTAGCGTTGGCATCTTGCTACATACCAGGTGAAAGCAACGCGCCAACCAGAGAACTGGAGCAAGCCGTCAGTAGATACAAAGGTAAGAGCCCATTCTTGTAGGTTGCGATGCGAACTCACACCATGAGGTGTGGGGAAGCAGCGACACCAACAAGAAGGGGGAAGCACTTCTAGAATTTATTGTAAGTAATGACCTGGACATACACAACACAGGTACAACCCCAACCTTTATCACCAGGGCAAGAGAGGAGGTATTAGATATAACGATAACCTCAGGGGAGATAGAAAAACATGTGAAAGACTGGAGAGTAGACCAGGAAGACAGCATGTCGGACCACAGGAGACTACTGTAGAAATATAACAGCATACTTAGTGAGTGGACACCTAGCCACAGAAGCCCAAGAACTAGCGAGGAACTGGACAGGGCCGCTGAGGATCTGAACTGAGCCATATCGAGAGCTTACCAGACGGCGTATCCAAAGAGAACGTGCAACAAGACAGACATGGTGGAATAAAGAGAAACAGAAACTACGGAAAAGAACTCGTAAGGCGTTAAGACTAGCTCTAAAAAAGGGCAATGATCAAGGCTGGAACGAATATAGAGTTATTAGGAACAAATATAATAATACAAGGGAGAGACTAAGAGCACAAGGATGGAGGACCTTTACGGGAGAAATATAACGCTATTCAGAGGCGGCAAGAATAGTAAGGGTACTGGCGAACGAGAGATCCTGCCAATTAGGTAGCCTAATGGTAGGCTCGACCGAACTAACAGACCCCAAAAAAGTACTACAGCACATGATAAGCATACATTTCCCCGACTGCAGGGAATACCGCATACATCAGGCTGCAAAGGATAACAGCAATGAGACAACAGGAGCAGGGGAGACACTAAACCTAAGAATCAGCAAATAGGTAGGGGAATGGACCATAAATTCCTTCGCCCCCTACAAAGCGGCAGGCCCAGATGGAGTGATACCCATACTACTACAAAAGGGACTGAAACACATCTGGAACAGCCTAAGAAAAATCTACGAAAAGAGTCTGGAATTAGGTCACATCCCGACCATCTGGAATGAGGTAAAGGTAATATTCCTACCTAAACCAGGAAAGAAAAACTACAAAGACGCAAAATCGTTCAGAGGCATCAGTCTTTCATCATTCGCACTGAAGGCACTAGAGAAGATCATAGATGTGCAGATAAGGACAAGCATGAAAGTAGGTAGATTGCCTCTGCATCCCCGGGCATCAGCATGCTTACATAGAAGGGAAATCATCAGAAACAGCCCTTCACAACCTGACCACCAGAATAGAAAGAGCAATAGAAGATAAAGAGCTGGCATTAGGCTGCTTCTTCGATGTGGAGAGCGCTTTCGATAGAGCTACCTTTGCTGCAATAGAGAAATGCTTAGGGAGGGACGACATAGACCCAGCAGTTAGAAAGTGGATAATGGCCATGTTAACAGGTAGAGCGATCACGGCACAACTACGGGGAGACTAGATAAGGATAAAGACGAGCAGGGGCTTCCTGCAAGGCCTGGGGGCTGTCTGTCATCACTCCTGTGGTGTCTCCTACTAGACTCGCTCATTAGAGAAACAAACAGAGGGGGTATACATATGCAAGCGTACTCAGATGACGGGGTACTCTTAGTAAGAGGTAAAACCCTCAGCGTAATGAGAGAAGTCATGATTAGAGGGATAAAGCAGGTACTAAACTGGTGTCAAAGCAGAGGGCTAGACCTGAACCCGACCAGTACGAAAATAGTACTCTTCACTAATAAAAGGAAGCTGCCGACTCTGACACCCATCAAAATCAAAGGTGAAGAGATAGAAACACTCAAGGAAATAAAATACCTGGGTGTAGTACTAGACAGCAAACTGCTATACAAGACACATGTAAAGGAGCAATGTAGAAAAGCAATAATAGCCCTATGGCAATGCAGAAAAGCCATAGGAAGAAGATGGGGACTAAAACAATGGTCAATGGTGGATCTACAAAACAGTGGTCTTACCCAGACTGCTATATGGAGCCATAGTGTGGTAGCATAGAGCGAAAATAAAAGACATAGACAAGGAGCTGACGAAGCTCCAGAGACTAGCATGCCTAATGACAACCGGGGCAATGAGGACAGCTCCCACCTAGGCCCTGGAGATAATGCTAGGACTGAACCCTGTACACCTTGAAGTGGAGAAGAGAGCCACAGAACAGTGGTATAGAATAAAAATGGGCAGAGAGTGGATCGGATCCGAGATGGACAAGAGACACGCAAGCATACAAAGGGAGTCAATTTATTTATTTATTTATTTATTTATTTATTCCTTGATAAAACAGAGTTTTACATGTCAAAACACAATAATTCTACACAAATTTCTAAGATCTTAAATTAAATGTATCTATACAAAGTATGTCAATATATGTAATTGAGTATATGGAGTCAATTGTTTGGGCAGCGAACCAGTAACTAGTCGGTTTAGCCGTTGAGAAAGTCGTCAATAGTGTAATATACGTCAGATACTAGTTTAGCCTTTAATTTATTAACAAAACGCCTCATGTTTGGTGCATTTCTGATTTCTGGGGGTATCTTGTTGTATATCATCGGGCCTATTGAGTGCAGACATTTTTTTGACTTAGCGAGACGTGTGGCGGGTGGGCGCAGCTCGCCTCGCCGCCTGGTGTTATAGTTGTGCGAGTCACCGCGCGTCGGGAATTGTTCAAGGTTACCCCTCACGTACTTGGCTACTTCAAGGACATAAAGGCTCGGGAGCGTGAGAATTTTGGTTTCCCTGAACAATTCACGAGCTGGATGATCCCAGGCGACACCACATATACAGCGAATCGCTCGTTTTTGAAGCCTAAAAGGTCTCTCACGATTGGCTGAGTTTGCCCATAGATCGATGCCATATATTAAGATGGAGTGGAAATAGCCAAAATATGCTTTTCTTACGCTGTCAGGGTGTAGACTGGGGCGCAGCCTACTGAGTGCGAAACAAGCGGATGACAGACGATCGCATAGTGAGTCTATATGGGAACTCCATGTTAATCCATAATCTATGATAAGACCCAGATACCTGACTTCGTCAACCTGGGGAACAAGTTGGTTATAACAGGAAATATTTAAGTTGTGTTCTTTTTTCCCGTGTAATGAAAATTGTATTATGTTAGTTTTTTCTACGTTCAATAACATACCGTTAGCTGAGAACCAAGATGCGACTTCCGACATTACCTTGTTCAGTTTTACTTTGAGGTTCTGATGATTATTAGCGGAGACGATGACACAACCGTCATCGGCGAACAGAACAAATTCCGCGTCATCGGTGGCGGTTGTGATATCGTTCATAAGTATTAAAAACAGGTTGTTTCCGATAGCTGAACCTTGTGGTACGGCACAGTCACCAAGTTCCAACAAGTCAGATCTCGCGCCACGGACGGATGTTAGTTGTTTACGGCCATCTAGGAAAGAAGAGATTATGTTTCTAAAGTTACCAGTTACACCATAGTGGTCTAACTTAGAAATAATGAGAGGATGGGCGACCAGCTCGAAGGCGCGCGACAGGTCGCAGAATATAGCGGCAACCTGTCGCCCGTCGTCGAGGTGGCGGGTCACCCGTGTCACGACGTCTCGCGCCGCGTCGATCGTGGATCTGCCAGGTTGGTAGGCGTATTGTTGCCTGTTTATTAAATTATTGGTATTCAAATGAGACATTAATTTATTACTTAATAGACGCTCGAAAACTTTAGAGAATAATGGTATTAATGATATCGGCCTGTAATTTTTTAACAAGTTTGGTTCGCCTTTACCTTTGAAGATTGGATGAACTTTAATTTTCTTTAAGTTACTAGGGTAAGTACCACTATCTATACAGCCATTGAATAGATTACATAGTATGTTAATGACAAACTTAGGTATTAGGTCTAGTAGGCGGGTGGACATATCATTAATGTCCTTAGACTCCTTGCGTTTTATCTTTTGTATACTTTTTTCAACACATTGCAAATCAAACGGGTCAATGTTAATAAGGCTTGAGTGTTTGTTTACGTACTTACTTAAATAGCATAATGCAGCCGGGATATCAGTGCGAGCTCCGGTGTTCTTGTTAGCGTCGACGTAGAACCGGTTTAGCGCCGCGGCGGTGGCGGCGGCGCGGGACTCAGCTGACCGGCCAGCTGACTCGCAAATCAGTACATCCAGCGCATCACTTTTTTTAGTACCTCGACCTGTCTCGGATGCTATTACCCGCCACGATGTTTGGGAGATGTTTGTGCTATTAGAGATCATATTATTAATGTACAGTTTACGAGTTGCACTAATCTCAGCTTGGTACCTACTCTCTAGCGCCAACAAATCATAACATGGCTGTATCTGAGGAGACTCACTATTACTAGCTAATGCCGTTTTAAATTGATGTAATTGGTTTCGCAGACTCTTTACTGATTCGCTTACCCAAGCCTTTGATATGTTACGAACTGGATATTTTTTTAATGGAAAGTTAATGTTATAGTAATATGTTAAAATGTCGACAATGGAATTAAATAATTGGTCAGGGGATGTTTGTTTACATAATAAATTATCCCAGTCGTAGCAGTGCAGTGAGTTTAGGAAATTATATTTATTTACTTCTGAAAAAATGCGTTTCCAGATTACGTTATTCTGTTGTATTTTTTTTATAATTGCTAATATGATAATTATGCACTTATGATCGGACACAAACATTTCATATGGTTCTACAGATAGTACATACTCCTTCGGGACGTTGGTATAGGCATGATCGATGCAGGTTTTTGTTGTTTTGCAGACCCTAGTGGGGAACAAAACGAGAGATCGCATACCAACAGTTTTCAAACAATCTAACAAGACTTTTTTTTCCGTTGTTTTAGAAAGTAAGTCAACGTTGAAATCTCCCAATATTGTCACTTTGTATTGCTTAAATATTGGGAGATCAGTAAGTTGGTTTAATTTTGAAATAAATAAATGGAAGTTATTTTTCTCACCTGGTTGGGGAGGGGGCTTGTATATACAAACAACTATCATACCTAAACCAACGTACTCCGCTGCACATGCTTCGAGGACCGATTCCGTGCTCAGGTCTGACACCTCCTTGCGTTCTAGGGTGAGTAGTGAACACTTGGAGTAAATGCAGACTCCGCCGCCATTTTTTGAGGTTCTGCTGAAGCTCGCGCTCAACTTGTAGTTCATTATGTTCACTGCTTCGAGCTGGGTCTTCGTGAGCCAATGTTCCGATAAACACATGACGTCGATCTTGCCGTTTAGTTGTAATTCGCATTCCAATTTGAAGGTTTTGTTTTTCAATCTGTTTATGTTTTGGTGTGTAATCGTGAAGTTGTCCGTTTGTTCCTTTAGTGCAGTCACTTGAGGACCCGTCAAAAACAGGTTAGGCGTCTGATAACCTGCTTCCCTTCTTAAACAAAAAGGGCTGCCATGGTGATATGCTTATGTTTAACGGCCACACCGATGTCTCTAGGAATTCCTCGAAGGCAGATGATGGTATCCCAATTTTGTACGAGTTGTAGGTTGCGTATTTAGATGGTATTGGCTCGACCGTGTACGTATTGGCCTCATTTATTTTTTCAAGATATTTTAGGATATCGTCCTCTGTTGTGGTAGTCCTGAAGTAGCAGGCATGCAGGTATTTTATCTGGTCGACTCCTTCCAGGTTCGTGTCTTTAGCGGTTCCTCTAATAGTCTTCGACGTTTTGGTACGTCGGTTTGCTTTGCGTTGGTCATTCTCGGTTGTCTCGCTTCTTTTTGTTTGTCTCGCGGTATTCGTGACACATATTTGATCTTTATGGATGTCTGGGTTTGATTGTGGTTGTAGTATGGACTCGCTATTGCTGGTTGGGTTTCGTACATCTGGAGCATCTGGATCAATGGTGAGCATGAACATGCTCATGATTAACAACGACCTAATAAAGAAAACGAAGATCTACGACAAGAAATATACAATCCATATAGGAGAGAGAGATAGTTGGGAGACAGAGATACCGGAACCCAGAATGACATGCTTCACGGACGGTTCATGGAAGTCCTCAACGAGAAGACCGGGGGCAGGCATTTATTACCTAGAAGCGAATGAGCGTACAACGATACCACTAGGAGGCTTCACCAGTGTGTTCCAGGCAGATGTGTATGCCATCATGAAGTGTGCACAGAGCCTCAAGGAAAGAAGCAACATAACGGGGGGCCACGTTATAATCTACTCTGATAGCCAAGCAGCACTAAAAGCGTTAGATAATCCAGTAATCAAATCCTCCCTGGTGCAGGAGTGCAGAGATGAACTGAATAATCTAGGCATAGCATCCAAAGTAACACTGGCATGGGTACCAGGACACAGTGGAGGAATAGGAAACGAGAAGGCTGCTGAGAAATGAGCTGGCCAGAGCAGGGGCGGACCAACAATATCTGGGCCCGGAACCAGCACTTCCGATATCTGCAACGGTAACGAAAGGAGTCATCGCCAAAAGAATAGAGACAAAGACAAATGAGGCGTGGATAACAACACAAGGGTGCAGACAATCCAAACTCATGATAGGAAGGGTAAATAGGAACAGAACAAGGTATCTATTAAATCTTGGTAAGTACAACCTAAGTATACTGTCAGGGATCTTGACTGGTCACTGTCCACTCAACAGACATCTGACGGTAATAGGAGTCAAACAGGATCCTCGATGCCCACACTGCGGCAAAGAGGAAACTAGAAGAGGAAACTAGTCAACACGTTCTAGCCGAGTGTGTAATGTCCTCGTCACTGAGACAACGCACATTCGGGGAGGACGCACTGTCAGCAGAGACACTTAAAAGCATTAACCTTCAGGACGCACTATTGTTCTGTAGGAAAACAAGAAGATGGGATCAATGCTGGATGGGAGCGCCGCAGAGCCAGTAACCTGAGGCTGGATCAAGGGGAACTGGGCGGAATGAATGGAGAGCCACTCGACCGCCCGCCTGCCTCGGCGGCGTCCCCACTAATCATCATCATCATCAGCATGTCTGATCTCCGGAAGAAACGCAAAGTTATTCATAGCGATATAACGTATTTTTATTTTGAAGTAAGTAAGCTAATAATCCAAGATCCCAGTCACCTCAGACTTACGTAATTTTAGGATCGATAGTAAAACATAAACTTAAAAAGGAATGGATACTCGCTAAGCTGAAAGTGGGGCCGTTTAACAGGTAACAGGTATCAAAGAGGGAAAAAAACCATGTTAACTTACGTCAAAGAAGGAAGGCTGGTTTTTGTATATGATATTGTAAATTATACAGTTGCCAGACACTTCCTGCTGGCCACAACTTTTGACAGATACTTTAAAAGTCGTAAAAAAATGGGGGAAACTACGTCATTTTAGGAAGGCTGAATTTTATATTATATTATTAAGTACAATATTTTAATTTATTTTCCAAAGAGCCAGACAAATTTGACGGGCCAAACATCCTCCCAGACTCGTTAACAGTTCCGCTATGCGAGAAAGCACTAGAGCATTAGAGCATTATTCAAGCGCATAAGTAAAAGTTAGATGCACTCTGACTCGTGAATATCTCTCTTACAACTCGTGGATACTCTTGATACGAGGCTCCAGCACACCAAACGCGTGTCAGGAGCGACGCGCTTTGAACGCGGGCACGCGCGAGTTATTTACGTAGGTATGTAAACAAACATAGACAGAAACACAAAAGATTTGTACTAAGGCGAACGTGTCCCTTTAATTTGAGGGATTTCTTCCTTTGAGCGATTGGAAAATGCAATGGTTGTAAACAGAAATTGCCAAATGTACAACAGTGCAAATTACGTGTAATTTAAATAAATATTAAGTACATATATATCTATAGTCTGTGTCAACATGCCAAAAATGTTAACAAATCAGTACTGTTTGACACATAACTTGAAATATTCATCAAGCGTGTTTTTATTTAAAATATCGTATAATTAATCTTAACTTAACGTGAAACTATTGATCAAGTGTAAAAATCATTGCTAAGACCTCACTTGATCCTTCAAAGCGCGTAATTATCGAGTGATAATGGTGAATTGATTCCTTTGGTTGTGTTTACATTTTCGCCAAATTCAATTGGCACAGACTTTATACTACACCGTGCCGATTCTAGACCCTATTTGGAGTATATAATGTGGTATAACATATAACGTATATCGCATAATTTGCGAGATTTTTATTATTTAAAAAACAATTCCATAGTTAATTTCATTTGAACTCTGTCACCTTAACCTAAAGCATTATTTACTAAGACAAATTCATGTTGTAAGTAGCAATATCATCAACGTACAACTTAAATTAATTTAATCAATTTCTTAATAAATAATCCTTAGAGTACGACCAGCGAGTGGTGACACAAGCATTTCTCTTAAATTCTTCATATGGCAATAATTTTACCTATGAAACAAGCTGTCACATTATGAGTACCTATCCGGTCGCTATTCATTTCGTGTTACCAGCTAGTGATATTTTGAATTTGCCGCCTTTTTTGTGTCACCTCTCGCTGGTCGGACTCTAACTTAAGGTCGTCCTAGGGGTGCACATGAAGGGTTTTTCAAAATTCACCCCTTAAGGAGGTAAAATAGGGGATGAACATTTGTATGAAAGTCCGTCAATTTTGAATCTTTTAATTTTATGTTTGGGTCGACAATTGAAAATTATTTTGTACGTGTCATAGCGTTTTTGATAATTTCTTCACCTAAGGGATGGAAAGGGGTAAAACTGACTGACTGATCGATCAACGCACAGCCTAAACCGCTGGACCTAGGGACTTGACATTTGAAGGGAATATTCCTTGCGTACCTTAGGGGTGCACTAATAAGGGATTTTTGGAAATTTATATAGAGGGGTGTTAACGACAGGACGAATATTGAATGTAAATACTCGTAATATTTGTAATAATGTTCAGATGTAAGTTTTTTAGTATTCAAATAGGTAACAACTAATGTTGATAGAGACAAGAAATGTAGAAAGAGAAGGGAATAGGCCCAGGATTGGGAAAAGACAGATTCAGACCTGTCGCTATACTACGGAAACTTATGGTTAATTTTTAAGTAAATAAAACTAGTTATAATTAACTATTGGAAATGTATATTACAGTTAAATGTTTTTCAATAGAGTAAGTAAGGAAAAAATGGCGAAGCAGCCAAGTGTATAGTCATAGAGCAGGATAGAGCGAGTCCGCGGGGGTGCGTCCTTTTTCACATTTTTCCTATAAAAATGGTGACCGGAGGGCCCTGCCAAGATGCACTACGCTAACTAACGTTTCTGTTCGATTCGTTTTTAAACCAATCGCGTCACTGGTAGATGACGTGATACGAAAGGTCACGTGGTCTACCAGTGACGCGATTGGTTTAAAAACGAATCGAATAGAAACGCTAGTTAGCGTAGTGCATCTTGGCAGGGCCCTCTGATGAATAAAATTGATGTTGTGCTCCAGTCTTCGTGCGTTTTACTTTTCCCCCGTAGCTCCCAGTAATAGGCGCGCGTAAGAGTGCTTCAGTCGTTCGCGTACTAAGGGACTTGGGATTTTTCGGGATAGATTTTTCTTGTGATAGTTAGGTATTAGTAGGTCGTTAACTTCTCTTGCAAATCAGCTGTTTTATAGTTAGTGTGCTATAGGACATAGGTTTAATTGTGTGTTCTAGTTTTCTAGTGCGTTTTATTTTATGTTTTATTGGTTAAGTTTTCCGATATAGGCGCGTGTGTTTATGTGTTAGGAAACTTAGCTTATCTTTTTTTTGTGTTTCTTTGTTGTGAGGTATTCGGATATAACCTCAAGTGTAGAGTCAGCTGTTAGTCGATCGTGTTGCCGGGGGTGTTTATAGGGTTTATTACCTTTCTGGTGTTAAGTGTTAGTTCGTGTAGTTCTGGTTCGTGTATTAGGGGAAGATAGTATAGTATCGGACAGTGTATACTATCTCTCTCTATTTCACGTCTAAGCGCCATCTATGAACGCACAAGCAAAATATACCATCCTAGACACGCGATGAACCAGTCCTTGGCAAGCTGCCGACGCCCCTCCGCGCACCGCATCGATTTTTTTGACTAAATCAATTTCAACGTAAGGAATAATTTTTATGCTTTGCTTACTATCTGCACAATTTAAGTTATTACAAACAGCACACGTTACAAGTAATCGAAGTAGTAGAAATCGACCATGAAAATAATAAAACTTACATCACTGTGACCGTGATCGACTTTAGTGAAGTACGTGGTTTTTCGAGTAGGCAACAGTGGTAAGTTGGATTGCTTAGCTTACATAAGTACAATATGTATACAACTATACACTAAGGTCGTCCTGACTTAGGTGTTGATAAGAAAACCCCGGAAAATATAACCGTTTTACATAACAATAAAACGCTTATTATGTGCCGAGAGAAAACACAGCGTCGCAATATAAAGAAGCTATGTGTCACTCACCCTGTTGTCTGCCAATACTTACTGATCCTAGGCGTTTCGTGTACCTCGTTTCTGAACGTAGCTGTCACTGTCACCAGAAAGGCGCGAAGTGCTCCTCTACTTGTCAATTGCTGTCTTCACCAGGAAGAACCTTCCTGCGACGCTGTGTTTTGTCTCGGCACATAATAAGCGTTTTACTGTTATGTAAAACGGTTATATTATGTGCCTGTCGGAACACACAGCGTCGCAATATGAAGACGTGTTTGTTATCTGCTGGTGACTAAGGCATACACACACATTCATGAACAATACAAACAATTATGTTTATAACCCTGTATTATAAAAAATAAGAAACAACAAAAATATCGACATTCTGAGATCAATTAGTAATTAAATTATAAAATTAAAAAACTTAATCAAATAAGTAATTGAAAACAAACAGTAATCTAAATGCTTGAAAAATTGTTAAATAAATTGACTGAAAAGTCACTGCGTTTGACGTTGAGACCACTTGTCTGTCTTAGATCCAAACATTGGCCACATATGAATAAATTCACCAAAATCTGTATAATGAGCATCTGATACCTTTAAAAGAGTTAAATCATGGAGTCTGAGTCCTGAGGCAAGGAGCAGTAGGGTTGCTGCTCGTCGTGCTGCCTCAAAAAGTGTATCAGCAGCTGGTGTGTTGGACAACCAGTCTAACACATGTCTGCAATCCCAAATAGGACACCTCTGAGGTGGTTGGGGTCTCGTATTCTGAATTGCTTTTAAAATGTTCCGTACTAGAAAGCTTGAAAAGATTTCTTCAGTCTGACCACAATATGCTGATATAGCTGATTTTTGTAATAACATAGTGTTATATGAGAGCTTTTCTTTAAGATAGGTACTAGCCAGAAATTGGGCGACCTCCTCAGCTGTTGGTACTCTACTATCTATTTGTCTTTCGGAGCACCATTTTTTCCAGCGTCTTATTGCAGGCATGTAAGATTTAATTGTTGATGACCTTTGCTTAAAACGTCCCTCTCCCCTGGTGTCCAGGTGGCTATTTTTTGACCCCACCCCCAATCTTCCAGACTTGAAGGCACAGATTGTCTGTCATTGGGGGAGCACGGCCTGTTGACAGGTCTATCAGAACCTCCTGAAGATTCGAAATTTTGTATGGTCTGTCCAAGGCCCGACACTGAAGGTCTGCACTCCAGAAGGGTTGGGTCCAATCCGGGGACACTAACAGGTAAGTGCCCCGAGCACTGTTTAGGTGGGCTAAGACTCGTGGTATTAAGTTTGGGGGAGGAAATAGCCAAGCCAGATTGTATTCCCACTTTTGACTGAACGCGTCTATAAAACTTGCTCCACGATCGCATGGATCTATACTGGCGTAACTTGCCACGACTGCAGACTGTTCTGAGGCGAACAAATCTATAATAGGTCTTCCCCAAAGTTTGAATACCTCCGAGGTTGCTATTGGTAATAGGTGCCATTCTGGTAGAGGCTGTCTCCGAGACAAACGATCTGCCCCTGTGTTGTATCTCCCTGGGAGATATTGGGCAGAGAGAGTCAAATTCCACTGGTCTATTACCGATAGTAGTTGGAATGTTAGGTTTAGCAGCCCTATTGAATGTGTCCCCCCCTCTTTTCGAACATAAGCAATTAGGGTTCGGTTGTCCGTCTGTAACAAGACATGCGAATTTTTCAGTCCGACCCTGACTCCTGATCGCTGACAGTACTGCGAACATCTCCTTCTTGTTGCTGTGCCAGCGCCTTTGAGACCGGTTCCAAGTGCCGGCTAGTGTCAAACTGTCTAGATGCGCCCCCCATCCGATATCTGAAGCATCCGTTGCCAGGAAATGATTTACTGGCGGCAGATGTATGGGAACTGCAGCAAATGTGATGGCTCCGAGCCACCACTCTAATACTCTGAGTGTTATCACAGGAAGGGAGAGCATCATATGAATGTTCCCTCTGAACTGGCGGGATAATATTTGCAGATGGCGACAGTGGAGCCGCCCCCTTGGAAATACGAAGCATGCAAAGTTCAACAATCCCAGAAGGCGTTGCAATTGTCGAAGCATGCACGCCTTTTGCTGAGTCAATTTGTGAAGTTGATGAGCTATTGTCTGCTCTTTCTTTACTGTCAAGCCCATCTGGTTGGAGTGGGTTTTCCAATGAATTCCCAGGTATTCCAACTGTTGTGTTGGTATCAAAATTGACTTTTCTAAGTTGACGTGCCAACCCAGTGACCCCAGAAGTTCCACAGCCTCCGCGGCTTGGCAAGTTAATATGGATTGGTCCTGGAGTGCCATGAGGAAGTCGTCTAGGTAGACCTAGGTAGAACCCGACAACCTCTCTTGCGTAGGGTTTCCGCGATCCAGCAAGTTATACCCGCAAAGAGGCGGGGGGCCGATGAAAGGCCAAACGGCAGGCAAGTCATCTGTAACATTTCTCCTAAATAGTTTATGCACAGGAAGGACTGGTGCGAAAGAGCTATAGGTACATGTAGATACGCTTGGGAGATGTCTACTCTTTACTAACCAGTCTGCTGGTTGTAGAAAGTCTGGTACAGAGGCATGCGAAATTAGATGAAAAGATTTTGTTTTTATAAACCTGTTGAGACCTCGAAGATCTAATATGGGTCGTACGCCTCCATCGCTCTTCTTTACTAGAAACATCTTTGAAAGGAAGCATGGTTCTTGTTGGACCTGATTTTTAAAACACCTGACTGTTTTAACTTCTGTATTTCCTGTGTCATCTTCTATGAAGGGTTGGTCATAAATCTTCTTGTTATAGATTGGGACGGATAAACCAGTGAAGGCTTTCGGAAAAAAGGAATACGGGATGCCATTATAGCTCTCATTATGAAATTGTTTGCACCAAGCTCCTTCCATCTTTCCTGAAAGTTTCTCAGGCATCCTCCACTGAATCCGTTCATTATGTCACTTGTTGTGGTCTCTGGGCGTTTGTGAATGTTGACGTCCTTGAGGAAATGATCTTTTACCCTTTCCCTTTCCACGTCCTCTTTCACCCCCCTTGAGAAAAAACTTCTTTTTTTTATACTCCGTAGCATTTTGATATCCTGAGTCATTAAATTTCCTTTTAAGGTTAGGTTTTTTAATCTGTGCACCAATGGGCACATTAAGCCATGCAGCAGGTCCACCTAATGACTGTTTAATCTGTGTCAGTCCGTCTAAACCAAATAAACATTCTGCAATAGGAGGTATATTCCTTAGTACTCTCTGAATATTTTTATCTCCAACCTCTTGCAGGAGCCTCTCCCTCCTAGTTTCAATACACTCTGCTCTCTTCCCACAAATAACTTTCAGGTTATCTTCAACTACCTTTTCATATACTGAACCACCGGCAAATTTGGGTGTGTAATGATCGGTATAAAAATAATTAATATAATTTCATTTAATATAATAACATTTGATATAATTTTAAAGGATATAATCACTCATTTTATATAATAAACGATTGGTATATTATCAAAATATCTATTTTTATTTACTAAAATTATCATTTGGTATATCGTTTATTTATTATAAACATCATTTGGTATAATCATCATTTTGTATAAAAATCATATTGTATAACTATCAAGTGGATTAATGTGCAAATTGCGTTTTATTTACCTAACCTAAACTACTTTTCTGGTAGTTGTTAAGTATATTTCTTTGGAATAACTTTTTTTGTCGCATGTTTTTTTGGTACAACGCTGACAGTGAGGCAAAGTCGACGGAGCTCCGCTTTGCGGAGCTCCTATTCCGCGTAGTTATGGCGCTTCGCGCCTTGACACAATTCTAACCTAACCTAACCTATACAGGGTGTTTTTTTGGTCAACAACTTCGACAATAGGGGTTACTATATTTTTTTATACCAACTGTACTTTATATGAAATTAGCTTTATATCATAAGTTGATTATAGTAAATATGCATTATACTTAATGCATGTTATATAAAATATTTTTAGAACAAGTGATCGTTATATAAAATGATAATTATATCATATTTAAATATATTAAATGTTGTTATATGATTTAATTATTATATCAAATGAGCGTTATATCGACTGATATTATAGAAAATATTTTTATATCGATCGTTACGCACCCGGCAAATTTATTATTCAACTTCTCATAATAATGAGTTTGGGTTTAGCTCTTGTGGTGAAGAAAAAGCCCAGTTGACTATCTCCTGCAGGCCATTTTTAACTAAATCTCTCTGCTCCAAAGCAGCATTTGAAAGACCTGCCATTACCTTCTCTGTTCCTAACAGAAAAACCTTTTCCTTTGTAACATGACAGAGCTCTTCATTTACCTTCAGATCTATGAAGGCCGGCCTAGCAGAGAAATTCTGCAGAGTCTTAGCGTATTTCATCTCTTTCCAAGATGGTGAACTGAAATGTTGCAAATCAGAAATCACCCTCTCTGGTATAGCAGGTTTAATTAATTAATTTTTATCCCCCTCAGTTTCTAAGTTGCCAAAGTTAAGGGTTTTACTAATAGTATTAGGGTTTGTTAAGAATTCCCCAGATGGTTGATTCGATGAACCAGACACGGTTGGTGTTGTACCTAACGAGCCGCCCACCATTTGAATATAATGGGAAAGGTAACCTACCTGGTTAACCAATGCATCAATTCGCGGGTCCGACCCACCCTGCACCCTGCTCCTTCCGTTTGTAAGGAGGCCTCTCCGACGCCGAGTCCGAGGAACTCGATGATGAGCTAGCCGGTTGCGGCGACTCATCCTGCTGTGCTCCTGAACAGTGCTCCCGGTCCGGATCACTCATCCTGCACTATTCTCCCGCACTATTACGAAGTTTTCACGCACTATTTCACACACACACACTAATTAAAGCACAAATTACACAACTTTTACAGCAAATTAAAACTTTTAATTCTGTAATGGCGGCGAGTTACACACGCATTGACAAGTAGAGGAGCACTTCGCGCCTTTTTGGTGACAGTGACCGCTACGTTTAGAAACGAGGTACACGAAACGCCTAGGATCAGTAAGTATTGGCAGACAACAGGGTGAGTGACACATAGCTTCTTTATATTGCGACGCTGTGTTTTCCGACAGGCACATAATGTATGCTGCGTGCGACAACAGAAACTCACTTATTAATTGCGTATCTTAGAAGATTTGAAAGAGTGTATAATGTTTTAAACAGGAAATTAACCACAAATAATGACGAGGTGAGGTGCAAACAATGCGGAGTACCACCGTACTCGCCGGGGACAACAAAATTAAAACTCAAGCATGAAATTAAAAAGAAGTGGACAATAAACCTGCTTCTACTCATCAAATAACAAATATGCATGGCAATGCAGGCAGATGGGACATAAACCATAGGTATGTACAGTCAACATCATAAATAAGTGATCATTTATGTACCTTGTCACTTTAACGTCGTGTTTGAAATGTCATACAAAATTATGAAACGATTGAAAGTGACAAGGTACATAAATGATCACTTATTTATGCTGTTGACTGTACTTTGCTCAAAGCTTACAAACATAGTATTTGTGATAAAGATTGAAACTTGGCAAACAAACAACAGATGAGATTAACCAAGTACTTATTAAGTTACATACTACAAAGAAGAAGAGTAAGACATGGTCATTATGTTGAAAAAGGAAAACTGTCATGATAATATTACCCATAATAATATAATACATAGTATAATATAATAAATGTAAACTAAGAGTAGATTAATGGTTGGTAAATGATATGTAATGTGATTGAAATTGATATTATGGAAGGTTATTTTAAATGCAACTTGTGTCGAGCCTTAAACGTTCCTGTGCTACTTGGTTTTCATATATATATATATATATATATATTTTATTTTATTCTGGAACTATGTATATTTTGTAGGTTCCTAATTGGCGGTGGGATGTTATTCCAACATTTGGTTGCTATACGTATAACGAAAACTTCCTCGAAAAGCAGCTGAAGCACGTCGAGGTGTCAACAACTGTTTTCCACATTGACGAGTCCCACGAAGCCTTTGACTAGACAGCTTCTCGAAGAGATACGATGTTGCTTTATGGTGTACTACTCCAAATAGCAGACAAGCCAAGTGCAGCTTGCGACGGTGTTGCATTTTGAGAATTGCATGTCTATTTAAAAACGGAGTGACATGGGCCCTTAACGGAATGCTAAAACAGAAGCTAGCGCAGGCATTTTGAACGCGTTGAATGAGTCTTTTTGTTTTTGCAAGTATACGTGAGCCAAACACAGAATCCATATAATTTAATTTTGATAAAACAAGTGACTCTACATGTTGAATACGCAATTTTTCATTTATGAATGGCCTGATCTTGTATAACACTTTGAGTTTGTAAAAGCAACTCCTAACAGACTTGGAAATATGCTTCTCGTATCGAAGTTCTGTATCCATTAACAGGCCCAAGTTTCGTGCTTCATACACTCTCTCAGTGGGTTCGTCCTTCAACACGACTGGTTTTGTTGGACTGAGACCAGCTAATTGTTGCCTACTGCCAAAAATCAGGTATTTTGTCTTATTAGGGTTAAGCAATAAGCAATTGTTTGTGGCCCAAGTAGCTATTCCCGAGAGGTCCATATTAAGCTTTTCTATTGCACTATCAATCTCAGATGGTTTACACGAGATGTATACTTGTATGTCATAAGCATTAATATGATAGTTGCAATGTGTGATTTGTGTCTTTATATCAGCAGAATATAAAATAAATAGTACGGGACCGAGAATTGATCCCTGAGGGACTCCTCTAGTGACTCGCACTTTTTCTGAGATCTTTGAAGAACCATCATTAAGACTCAGCTTTACACATTGGTAACGATTGTTGAGATAACTGTCGAACCAGCGTAGCGTTTTATTTTCAAAGCTATAGTAATTTAATTTGGATTGCAGTAAATTGATGTTAAGACAGTCAAATGCCCTGGAGAAGTCCAGTAGCACCAATAAGGTACACATCCCTTTATCCTGACAACACAAGATATTGTCAGTACCTGCATCCAACAAAGCAGTTGCTGTGCTTCGCCCTTTTCTAAAACCAGATTGTACATCTGACAGTTTGTTGTTATTTTCAAGGTAGTCAGTCAATTGTGAACAGATCGTTTTTTCCAAAAAAAATGACATACATGGCAATAGGCTTATTGGTCTAAGTTCCGTAAGCTCACATGGATTTGAGTTCTGGCAGGGGCCGCACTATAGCCAATTTCCAGGGGTCGGGAAAGGTGGATGTTAAAATAGAGGTTTTACTAAATTTGTAATTGTGTCAATGGTGTATGGAAATGTTGTTATGAGCATTGTCAGGTTAATGCCATCGCAGCCCTCAGCATTTGATTTTAGACTTTTTATAATTTTGATAATTTGACCTGATACTTACATATATTTTTATTTTTAACATAATACATATCGCGTTTTTGTTCTATAGTGCATTATTTATATCCCATAAATAGACTTCTCATCTTTAATTTATCCGAAAATGATATATTAGACGCTATAACAAGTGTAGTTTTAGTGAAATATGGCTTCAATTATAGCGCGGCAGCGTCAAACTCCCCTCCCCAAATGTGCGGTGGCTCTCGATGGCTCCCGGTCTGAATTCACTTGAGACCACAGTCAAAAAGTGCAAGGTTCCCATACAACGGATTGCACTATCAAACCAGCTACTACATAAACTGAATTGTCCAACAGAAGACTATATGTATACCTACTTACTAATAAACGGTGAGTAACGGTGGTATAGCTATACAATGTTTTGTCCTTATCTGTCAAATTCGAATGTCACAAAACATTGTATAGCTATAACACCGTTACTCAACGTTTATTAGTAAGGGGGATAGTGTAGAATTATATACGCAGGGTGTACCTAATCGTTAAGTGTAGCCAGGCGATTATTCCTTAAATATAGCAGATATCAGAAAACTTTAAAATGATATCGAAAGTAGGTACGTTACCCAATGAGTAAAATCACATCAATCACTTTTTTTTATAAAACCACAAATATCCCAAATATTAACTTCAAACCCTTCCATACATTTAGTACGCCGTTCGTTGAGAGGCTTTTGTTTAAAATGTCTAGTCATTTCACCATTATGATATGATTCATGAATTGTTTTATTAGGGTTCTGTACCAAAATGGTAAAAAAGGAACCCTTATGGTGAGACTTCGGTGTCTGTCTGTATGTATGTATTGTAAAGTTGCACGTACATGTTTATTTAGACGATAATTATATTTAGTTAATTTTCTTAAAAAATGTTTAATTTCAAATAAAAATAATACAAATAAAGAGTTCTATTAAGTTTCCTAACTCATCAAATATATAAAATAATAATATAAATAATTATGTTAAAATAATAAATATTAATTATAATATTTAATCATCTACGTAGTAAGCGTTCTACACTTCACTCGTCGCTCTTTATGTTTGAATATTTCGGGTATGAATTCCCTTTCAAACGCCAGCGACCGCACACCTACGTCGGAGCGTTCACGGCTTAGCTTCGTGTTCTCTTACGCGCCGCCGTAATTATTATCCAAAGTAAGAAAATATCATGAATAATAATTATACTTGCTTCGCGGCGTTATAACTTGGTTTCAAATAATTGATTTGTGAAGGACATCTCGGACCCCGATAAGGGTGAGTTGAACAAAGTTTTATTTATAAGCACTAGTGCTTTTAGTTTTAAGTTAGTGCTTCTGTAAAAACCTACAATGTCACCTGGCCTATGTCAGCTATGAACGCTTTTGCGTAAACTGATGACTATTATAAAATATGTTCATTATAGGATGATTTATTTTAAAATAAACCGTCGGTGCGCTTCTTTGCGTTGCATAATAAATGTTTCAAATCAAATCAAATCAAAATATTTATTCAGTAAATTGGCCACATACGGGCTCTTTTACACGTCGGTAATATACAGTGAATCTACTAGCGCTTCGGACAAGACCATCATTGCGGAGAAGAAGCGCCGCAAGAAACTCCAGCAGAAGGTCATTTTTTCAAACATAAAATACAATAATACTTAAAAGTAAGTTACATTACAAGGTAATAAAGCAACAAATATAAATTATTAGAACTATCACATATAAAAAAAATACAAATTCAAAATTAAAAACATTACAAATAAATGTAAAAATTATCAAGATTACATGTCAAATACATGAAACTAAAAATAATGACTAGGAGAACAACACGACGAGGTCTCTACGTCAAAAGCCATAACTGGAATCATTAACTGAGCAAAAAGTCCTTGCAGACGTGAACAGACCGGACCCCACAAACAGCACCCGTTCACGAGTATGACGCATATCTCAGCCATCGCCTCCCTCAACCATGTGTTCGGGAAGGTGGCGACCCGATCAACGACGCCGCCGTAAGCAAAGACCTTTGAGCGAGCATGACGTGCTCATGCTGCCGGACAACATAAAAGTAATATTGTGTGATATAGCTGTCCGGCGAGAAACATCACAGTGTGCTCTCATTTAAAAGCGTCTTGTACACACAAGAACTAATAAAGATAAAGTACAAAAGTAAACATACAATTTCGTGTTTGAATATACAGTTTGCTTAAAGGCATTTTTATCAAGATAGAAATATCAGAAATAACCTAGACTTAAAAAAATTACCTTAAATAAGTAATAGCCTAGACACTACTTAAATACATCTTGGTCACCAATGAAGTCATTTATAGTATAGTATGCCCTACCCAACAAGCAGCGCTTGATGTGAGACTTAAATTTATTGAACTGCATATTGACGATATCAGATGGTATCTTATTGTAGAAACGTATACAGTTCCCTGCAAACGAAGTGCTTACCTTACGGAGACGGTGACCTGGAAGAGCGAGCTTATCCCTATTTCTAGTATTTAAATTATGAACGTCGCGGTTATGCCTAAACTCGTGTATGTGTTTGCGTACATACATAATATTCTCAAAGATATACTGCGACGCGACTGTAAGAATATTGATTTCTTTAAATTTATCCCTAAGCGAAACACGAGACCCCAATTGATATATAGCACGTACAGCCCGCTTCTGTAATACAAAGATGGTCTGGATGTCAGCCGCTCTTCCCCACAGTAAAATTCCATAACTCATAACACTATGAAAATAACTATAGTACACAAGTCTCGCCGTCTCGACGTCAGTAAGATGTCGGATTCGCTTTACCGCATAAGCCGCTGAACTTAGTTTACCTGCAAGTGTGGATATATGCGCACTCCATTGCAGTTTTGAGTCCAGAGTGACACCTAGAAATACTGTTCTATCCTCGAATTCCAGTGTCTCATCCTTCAGTCTTATTCTAGCCGCATTCACTCGCTTCACATTGGACAATGAAAATTTAATGCACTTGGTTTTTTTGGCATTTAAAAGTAAGTTGTTGGCCGTAAACCAGTCAACAATTGTGGATAATGCATCATTAATGTCATTAAAATTATCCTGTTTCCTATCCGCTTTAAATATAAGTGAAGTATCGTCAGCAAACAAGACTATTTCATGTTTATCTCGCACTACATATGGGAGATCGTTAATATAGATTAAAAACAAGAACGGACCCAGAATAGAGCCTTGAGGCACTCCTATAGCAACAGATGACCCAGAAGATTGTGTTTTGTTAATGTCTACCCGCTGAGTTCTGTGAGCAAGGTAAGATGTAATAAGATCTAGTGCAATGTTTTTGATGCCATAGTAGCTTAACTTCCGCACTAACGTAACGTGATCAACACAATCAAAAGCTTTGGAGAGATCACAAAAAACTCCAATTACATCCAGTGATCTTTCCCAGGCATCAAAGATATGTTTCACCAAAGTAGAACCGGCATCAGTTGTAGACCGTCCCTTGGTAAATCCGTATTGACTGCTATGAAGTAGCTTGTATTGATTAAAGTGTGAGGATATTTGATTAAGAATTAATTTTGTTGTTGGTATAATGTTTGATATGTACCTAATATTATTTAACTCATATTAGTGCTTATAGTGTTAATTAACTGCCTGCGCTCTTTTAGTTTATTTACCTCCGTTCTGATAGTAAACACTTACACCAACTGCTTTCGGTTTCTCCCTATGTACCATAACATAGGTTCACTATCAGCGGAGGGAGTTTGAACCAACTCTTATTGTGCCCTTTTATTCGCAGGGTGTCACTTTTACCCTACAAATCTGGGGATTTCACCCAAGACACCAACCAACTATAGCCGGCGCTTCCCGGCCCGGATGCATTTCCTACTACTACTGCCTTTCCGAAGACCTCGCAGCCTCAGCCGCCTTGCAGGGGAGTACCGTCCTACGACGGCAGAACCAGACCTAAGCTTTCCACACCTTCACGACCCGAACTTTAAATAAATAAGTATTTGTTAATGACTCGGTTGTTTCTTTATAAAACAAATTCCACATCAAATGGTTCCGAACGTCACACTGGCGCCCTCTACGTGGTCTTAAGGCTCTGGTTATGCTTCGTAGAAGTTGTTGTGTTTTTAGTGCTTTATTTTATTTTTTTGTGAAACAATAATTTTTGTTTTTTATTTTTGGTTGCTCGTAGCCCTGTATATAATATTGCTTGTGAATGTCTTCTTTCCCAGTATCCCAAAAAGAAATAATTAATTTCGTTATAACATTTTTTTTTAGAAACATCCTGTATGTATGAACTGCATCTTGAGCAGTTTTGTTCTAAGTTGTCGCGGCGTCGTAGTCTGACGAGTTAAATTTAAACATTATTTTTTTATGTAATTAATATTGTTAGGCTCACAAGGGTGTACGCATTAGTTGCATTTTATTTAATGCTTTGTTTTTTTTTGGTTTTTATTATTATCGTGTTGTTTTAAAAAAAAAATATATTTGCCAACCATAACGTTGATTTTCCTTTGCTTACTATTGTAACAGAACGGAATATTTTTTAAACCTTGTTAAACTTTTCCTTGTTGCGGTGCGTTCAATTGTTAGGTTTTTTAAATTGTTGTACTTTTGTGATTTTATATATAAATAATTACAATGGCACGTTACGTTACGCACGTTAAGTTACGTTACTTTACAATTACGCGGTACGTTAAGGTTTTAACGTTACAAAAAGCAGAATTAGAGTACGAGGTGCTAACCCAGCTACCACTGTCACGGAATTGCGTAAACAGATTTCAAAGTTAGGACCTCAATTTCCTTCGGAGGACATTCTGGAAAGCCCTCTTACAATAGTTGAAGATCTGAAAGGTGTTAGTGACGTCATCACTAAAGCCAACTCTATTCTTGATTCACAACCAGATAAGAACGATTTATTATGTCTTCAAAATTATATTCATCACTTTAACACCGACTTAATCGGATAGTGGTTGATGATGCGACTAAACGGTTACACGAGACTTGCATAGATGGCTTCAAAAAGTTATTTCAGAAATATAATCCCGTCAAAGACAATGCTGTGGATCCATTACTTCCTTCGGTCCCTAGCATGCCCTTGGACCAGCCAGCTTGTCCACCGTTAAACGTTAGTGTTTCGTGCGATTGTAGCATAGCCGGTGAGCTCACCAAATTAAGGTTCGACGGGAAGTCTTGCGCGATCCTTTATTCAGCGCATGACAGAATTTAGGGTAGCCAGGAATATCTCCTCATCAAAGCTACTGTCATATGGTACCGAAATATTTACTGGTGACGCGTTGCACTGGTTTCGTAGTATACAAGATCGAGTGTCTGATTGGGATGAGCTTGTTAGTCTTCTTAAGAAGGATTTCGATCAGGCTGATTACGACTTCAGGTTGCTCTCGGAAATACGATCCAGGAAATGGCAAATGACGATAAGCTGGGGTTACTTTTACATAATATCAGGCCTTGTTACGCGCACACCCTAGCCTCTGTTTCAGAAATTACCGACATCGATGAGATTGAGATTGAGATCCCTGTGCCGTAATTACGAGAACATCCAAACACGACTTTGTGGTTTTCGTGAGCCTCCCAAGAGGACATCAGACACCATGGCACCAGAATTTGTGTATAGTGGTCATTCATCACAGAAATCTTTTAATAATGACAATCAAAATTCTTGGCAAAGTACATTTAATCAAAATTATAATAAAAACCGAACTTAACCTAATAATTACAATAAATTTAATCAAAATAAATTACAAACCAACAAGAACTATTCTAATAATAATAATAATTATGTACATGCAATGCAAACCTCTGCCACCAAAACATTTTATTTTCCTCGGTGTCGTGATAACACCCACAACTTGCGTCAGTGCAGTGCAAATAAGGATAAGATTGTGTTTTGTTTGTGGACATTTGGGTTTTAAAATACCAAATTTCCCAAACTGCCATAAGAACAAGCCGGGTCCTTCAAAAAACTAGTTACTTCGCGGAATAGTGAGTCACCCAATCTTCAAAGTAATTAGCTTCAGACGATTACTTTTTATTTCAATTCTTACAAAATTGACCCTAGGCCATATGCTAAAATAAAAGTACATGATTTAGAATTGTTTGGACTTTTGGATTCGGGCTCTGCAGTCTCTATTGTAGGCAACATTATTAATCAAAAGCAGGGTTCAGTGATCCATAAGGACCATATTGTTACAGTCACAGCTGCAGGGGGTCAGTTGATAAATAGCATAATAGGCTACGTGTATTTAACGATCCAATGTGAAAACAGTTTAAATTTGATTAAAACTTTTGTAGTGCCTGACATCAATGTTGATCTCATATTAGGTAACGACTTTCGGAACAAGTTCGAAATTTTTCTATAACACCTGAACAGTGTGACATTTTCTAAATCTTTAGTTGAAAATGCTAGCCTAGAGACAAGTCACCCATCCCACATTCAGGCCTACGATCCGTTGTCCTCGTCTGAAAAGTCATTGGCTGACAACGTTATTTCTCAATTTAATGATATCTATGCCGAAACCAAAGGTTTAGGGGAAACAAAGTTAATCATTCACCGTATTGATAATGGGGATGCGCAGCCTATCCGACAGTGTTATTATCGGCTGTCTCCGGAAAGACAGCGCATTTTACTTGAGCAAGTAGACGAAATGTTAGGTCTAGATGTTGTCGAGCCATGTATTAGCGCTTGGTCTTCGCCAGCCCTCATAGTTACGAAAAATAATGGCCAGCCCCGTTTTTGCCTTGACAGTCGTAAATTGAATTCGGTGACAAAAAGCGACGCGTACAATTTGCCCTACGTGTCAGAAATATTGGACAATCTGCGTGATGCGCGCTACCTTTCTAGCATAGACTTGTCCAAAGCGTTTTGGCAAATCCCTATAGCACCCGAAGATCGAGACAACACGGCGTTCTATGTCCCAGGACGTGGTATTAAGTGTGCACGGGGCGCAGTGCTCGGAGACTCACTTTATGAGATTATTATAAACACCAGTTTATTTTAATATATTTATTTAACGTTACAAGGCACAGCAACCACATCACGCCATAGCGGCAAGGGAAGAAGAAGAGCACAGAGTAGAAAAACAGATAACATAAAGAGTGCATACACAGAGACATGTATGAGTTGTAATTTTAACACTCTTCCTCAACACATACGTTTCTCTGTATTAGACCCAAATTTTGCACTATATTAACAAAAATATTTTTCCCTAGAGGTTTTGTAAAAATATCTGCTAACTGTTCTTTAGTACTAATATACTTTACACATACAATGTTTTCTTCTACCTTTTGTTTAATATAATTATATTTGATGTCCACATGTTTCAATCTTTTCTGATCAGGATTCTTAATAGATTTAATAGTGCTTTGATTATCTTCAAAGATAGTAACAGTGTCCACTTTAATATGTAAATCAGCTAACAATTTTAACATCGAGCAAGCCTCCATAATAGATTCACATAATGCTACAAATTCAGCCTCTGTAGTGCTTAAGGCAACAGTGTTTTGCTTTTTAGACCTCCATACAACAGTATTGTTAAAAACTTTAAATAGGTATCCAGATGTCGACTTCCTATCATCAGTTCTTGCCCAGTCAGCATCTGCATATCCTAGCAAAGGCTTACTAGTATCATCCTTAGTATACAACAATGAAAAATTAACAGTCTTCTTCGCATATCTTAACAATCGCTTCAATGCTCTCCATAATTCTATGTTAGGCTTAGATTGAAATCTACTCAGGTAATAAACGGAAGCAGCCAAGTCAGGTCTAGAACCTACAGTTGCATACATGAGTGATCCTATCAATGATCTACATTGATGTTCATAAGACATGTCAATAGGTACATTTTCATTTAATTTAAAGTTAGCATCCATGGGCGTTTCACATCCTTTACAGCTTTCCAAGTTAATTTTTTTAAGTACATTCTGTAAATATTTAGACTGGTCTATTGAAATGCCTTCAGAACTCTTTTGAATTGAAATACCTAAATACATTAAATTATTAACACCCATATCCTTCATACGACATTCAGTTTTCAAAAAGTTTTTCACTGTTTCAATGGCTTTAGAGTTAGAACTGAGAATCAATAAATCGTCAACATACAACAGTAAGTCAAATCCCCTTTACTAAATAAACAGTAATCATTATCAGATCGTTTAAAACCATATGATGTTATAGTCTCATTAAACTTTTCATACCAATATTTTGGTGATTTCTTTAGTCCATATAACGACTTCATAAGTTTTAATACATAGCCATCTTGAATTGACATCCCTTCTGGAGGTTTAAGATATACCTCCTCATCTATTCTTCCATACAGAAATGCTCCCTTCACATCCATTTGATGTATATGATAGTCTTTTCTAGCAGCTACTGATAGTAATGTTCTGAGTGTTTGTAGTCTTAAAACAGGTGAGTAGACATCTTCAAATTTCTCTTCTTGTTGGAATCCTCTTACTACAAGTCTTGCTTTACAAACACTTCCATTTCCGATTTCTTTTCTAGTAAAAACCCATTTTGCATCTAGAATTTTCTGATTATTTGGTTCCGGAACTATCTCAAATGTCATACTTTCATCCAATACCTTAAGTTCTTCATCTACTGCCTTCTCCCAGTCATTTTTATCTTTCCTTGTTTCAATTTCATTATATAACAGTGGTACATCTTCATGATGACTACTCAGCAGGGCAAATAAAGCTTCATCATCCCCTTCCAAATCTAAAACATAGTCTTCTTGCCATTTTGGTTTTCTAATTAACCTCTTTGCTCTTCCTTTTTCACAGCTTTCTTCCTGTTCCGTTTCTTGTTCATGAGTATTTTCCTTTAATATTCCTTCCTTTTCAGTTTCTCCCATATCCTTTTCTATACCTTTGTTTTCTATGTTGTCTCTTCCTTGTTCTGTCTTTTCATAAATGTCATAATCCGGTATACATACTATTTTATAATTTTTTATTGGTCTCTCATCAAAAACTACATTTCTTGCTGTCACCACCTTGTGTTTCTCTGCATCAAAAAGTTTATATCCTCCTATATTATATCCAATCATTATCATCTTCTTACCTTTGTCATCCAGCTTCCTTCTCAGTTCTCTTGGTACATGATTGTATGCAGTACATCCAAACATTCTCAAATTCGATACATCTGGTTTACGTCCTTCCCATAATTCACTTGGTGTTTTATCCCTTCCTGCAACTGGACTCCGGTTTGTTACATAGGTAGAAAACAAAACTGCTTCTCCCCAAAATTCCTTTTTCATCCCTGAATCAATTAACATAGCTCTGGCTTTATCCATAAGTGTTCGGTTCATCCTCTCTGCGACTCCATTCATTTGCGGGTTATATGGTACTGTATGTTGCATGATGATCCCATTCTGGTTACAAAATTCCCTAAACTCATCTGAAATGTATTCACCACCATTATCCATTCTCAGTTTTAATAAATTAAAATTAAAATGCTTTGTCACTAAATTGTAGTATATTTGAAACTTTTTGAAAACCTCTGATTTATGTTTAATTAAATACACCATAGTAAAATGTGTGTAATCATCAATGAAAGTCAGTCCATCCCAAGTAACAGGTGATATTGGTCCGCAGACATTTGTATGAACTATTTCTAAAGGCTTTGTTGCTCTGATTCCTACTTTGTTGAATGGCTGTCGATTACTTTTACCTAAAATACATGGTTCACACAAATCATTACTAATTATTTTATTTTTTAATTCTGACAAACCATCAACCATACCATTCCGTACAAGGAAGTTTAAATTGTTTGAACCCAAATGTCCAAATCTCCTATGCCATAGATCACTATCAATTTTGTTTGTTAAATGACATGAATTAACATTGCTCTGACAGTTGACAGTATACAATGTACCTGTATTATTTCCTATCATTAGCAGGTAATTGTATTTAAATATCCTTACTTTTCCTTGATTAAATTCAACCCTCAAACCGACTGCTTCCATTTTTGACACTGACAATAGATTCTTTCTTAAATCTGGAACATAATATACATTTTTAATTGTACACTTGTTTTCTTTTTTACCAACTCTACATATTACTTCTATATTTCCTATTCCAACTGCCTGTAAACATACATAATTCTTTGCCGCAGCTATTTTCCTTGGTATCTTTAACTCAACATAGTCTATAAAGTGTTCCTTAGTATTTATTACATGATCTGAACAACCTGAATCAACACAAAATTCCAAAACTGAATGCTCACTTACTTGTTTCATTTGTGCACTAAAGAATGCACTAGATTTATATTCACTTTCCTCAGCATAGTTGATACTTCCTTGACCACGTCCTTGTCCCCTTCCATGTTCTCGTCCTGTGTAAAATCCTTGCCCTCGTCCTGCATTGAAAACTTGTCCTCGGCCTGTATTGAATCCTCGTCCTCATCCTGAATTGAATCCTCGTCCTCGTCCTGTATTGAATCCTTGTCCTCGTCCAGTATTATATCCTTGTCCTCGTCCTGCATTAAATCCTGGACCTATTCCTGAATTAAATCCTTGACCTCTTCCCGAATTAAATCCTTGACCTCTTCCTGTATTAAATCCTTGTCCTTGTCCTGTATTAAATCTGCATTGATATTTTTTATGACCTTCCCTTCCACATATGTAACAGCTGAATGCATTTGCTGTATTTCTATTTTCATCAATCCTTTCATAGAATCTTTTCTGTTTCTCCTCCTCCGCTAATAATCTATCATTGACAATGTTTAGGTTTAAGTCTCCTATTGTTTCCACCGCTGTTACCACGGAGTCATATGACTTAGGCATTGATAAAAGTATATAATTCGCTTTCTCTTCTTCCGACAAGGCTGACCTAGCTTCTTCCAACTGGGTACATATTTCTTGAATTTTAGTAAAGTGTTCTTTTAATGTATTTTTGTCGTAAAATTTTATTTCACTTAGTTGTCTCCTGAGAAATAACTTGCTCCTTGTGCCCTTTTCTTTAAAAGAATCTTCTAAACTTTTGAACATTTCATATGCCGTTTTTTTTCGGATGTACTCTAAATGACTATCGGCTACTGCCGATATCAAAGTTGCTTGAGCACGTGCTTCTAGTTTTTTGTTGGCTTGACTTAGGCCATAATCCTTGCTCTCTACCGCTTCCAAACAACTATTTTCTTTTAATATACTCTTTACACGAAATGACCAGTTTTTAAAATTCTCACCATCAAATTGCACAATATTATATCGGCTAATATTCTCCTTACTGACCGCCATTTTTGTCTGTCCGCGTGTAATAATTTATTCTTCAATAATTATTTCGTCTAGGCCCATAACTATTAAGTGTGCACGGGGCGCAGTGCTCGGAGACTCACTTTATGAGATTATTATAAACACCAGTTTATTTTAATATATTTATTTAACGTTACAAGGCACAGCAACAACATCACGCCATAGCGGCAAGGGAAGAAAAAGAGCACAGAGTAGAAAAACAGATAACATAAAGAGTGCATACACAGAGACATGTATGAGTTGTAATTTTAACACGTGGCACTTTCCGTTTCAAACGTACTGCGTTTGGACTTACGAATGCACCTGCAACTCAACAGAGATTGGTCGAAATGCTTTTCAGGGAATTTAACCTTAAAGTCTTCGCGTACCTCGACGACATTATGGCTATGTTGTTGACAGTTGTGGACTACGTACCGACCCAGAGAAAGTGGAAGCTATCCTTAATTATCCGACACCTTCTTGTCGGAAGGACATAAAGCGCTGTCTCGGGACCGCTACCTGGTACCGTCGTTTTGTCCCCAACTTCAGCACTATAGCAGGCCCTCTTAATAAGCTGACTTCGAATAAAAAGGGTGGACCACCGTTTGTTTGGTCTATTGAAGCTGACACTGCTTACCAAAGCCTCAAGGAATGCTTGATTTTTTCTCCCGTTCTTTCCTGCCCTGACTACGACAAGCCTTTCGAGGTGCATACTGATGCCAGCAACTACGGTGTGGAGGCTATGCTTACCCAGATCGTGGATGGTAAGGAGCACCCAATTGCTTAAATGAGCAAGTCGTTGTCAACTGCGGAAAAGAACTACAGCATTACCGAACAGCGCTTTAAAGTGGTTCCTTTCTCTAAGTAACCCAACTGGTAGATTGGCACGCTGGGACGTACGTCTGTCTGCTTTTCACTTTGATCTGAAACAAAGACGCGGAGTTGATAACGTCATTCCAGATGCCCTTTCAAGAGCTGTTCCTGCTTGCGCAATCAGTACTTCAGGTTTCGTCTCTAAAACTACTGATTCGTGGTATAAGAATATTTACAACTCTTGCCTTACGAAACCTCAAAATTTTTCCAATTTTACGATACGAAACGCCTCCCTGTTCAGGCTGACCAAGAACAAACAAGGCTTTTCCCTGGAAGGAGGTTGTTCCGTGTGAGTTACGTGAGCAGGTTATTCGAGAAAATCACTTTGTACCTACAGCGGCTCACCTTAGTGTTTTCAAAACTTACTATGGTTAGTTCTAAAAAAAGTGGCACCGTAACCTGTCAATGAGTTTTTGAATACAAAGTGTGTTAAATGTTTGTTTTACAGAAAAAGTAAAAACGTTCATGGATAAGCACAGACCTTTACCATGGAGGCCAAGCCATTTTATTTATTTATTTTCCTTAATTTTGTTAAAAAAAATTGTAGGTACCATTTTTTACTATGACCTGTCTTGTCCAAATGCGACATGCTTCCAGTTTTTTATGTCTTTGAACTATTTGTGTATCTTTTATTATATATATTTTATAATATATTGCAAGAAGAATATTATGACATTCAATTAGTGATGGTATGGTTTTAAAAATATATGCATATACATCAATATTATCACACGACTGTCTGTCCAGTGATATTATTACTGTAACATGTGTGTCCGTGATATTGTATCTCAGTCACATACGGAGAATAAATGGCACACCATAATCCTCGATAAACATTCGGCCAGTATTTGGCTCACCACGGTTGGAGACGATCTGTCATACTTTTGTGGAGATTAGTGATCAAATGCGGTAATATGGAGTTTGTAACGGGTATGTTAACTTTATCTTGTCTCGATTATTTAATGTTAACGGTATGAGACGTAATTAACTTATCATTTGAACGTGGTATTCTGATGTATCTACTTATATTCAGGGTTCGAAAGGATAATAACAGATGGATAATTATAAAAAAACAAAAAATTGCGCTTGTAAAAGAGAACTGTATTCGAAGTATTCGAACGTGTATTTCCGCAATTGCTCTGATTTTTACTCAATCTAACTTGACCTTGTGATGCCCAATTTGATATTTGACGGAACCATAATTCCATTTTCTTCTACAGTGAGGAATTTGGGTATCACAATGGATCAGGCACTCCGCTCAGGTTACCGAAATCAGTGGCAAGCTCTTACCTTCACTTCATTCTCTACGCCAAAATTTATTTCCTCAACAAACCAAGATAACTTTAGCGCAATCTCTCCTCCCACTCTTAGACTACGCCGACGTAGCTGCTCGATAAACTTGAGAGACTCCAAAACATGTGCATTCGATACGTTTTTGGTTTTTTCTTACTGGTTTCTCAGATTAACTTTGATTATGTTTAAGTTGTATGCTACAAAGACGCGTTTTTAAAATTTCATAACTTGATTAACAAACCGTGTTAATAATGCCACAAGTAAAAAGACCTATGGGCACGATCCAGCAACCAGAGCCATTACAATGAAAAAAACTGTAAAAGATCCCTTAAAGGGATAAATTCGCCTTAGTACATACCTTTTGTGTTTCTGTCTATTTTGTTGTTTGTTATTTTCCTGCTTGTACAATAAAGTATTACATACATACATACAATGATCCAAGAAGGTCATTCGGAATTTCCCATCGGTTAGTAGCTTCCTCGCTGGGTTTCTCTCGGTGACGGACGATCCAAAACGCGTGTAATGGCTTTCAACAGACTGGCAGTCTAGCAAGGAGACCTAGTGTGGGTAGAATTCGCTTAACTACCACTCACGAGGATCATTACATCCGACTAAGTGAGGGACGAGAACGCAAAGTGACGGCTCGTAAGTTATGAAACCGCCTGCGGCTGACTATATCAGTATTCACTTACCACAGGATCCTATGCAGCGGTATGCATCCGCACGGAGAATTTGGCTTCGCTTCTCATGGCTTTATCCTAGAACGAATTTTTAAAGCGCCATCTGAGATGGTGCGCTACAGTTTTACGTTCTAATTATACCGGGTGTAATCGTTAAGTGTAGCCAGGCGATTATTCCGTAGATATAACAGATCTCAGAAAACTTTAAACTGATATTGAAAGTACGTTGCCCAATAAGTAAAATCACATTAATAACTTTCTTTAAATAAAAGTAGTAATATTAAAAATACTAAGTTTAAATGCTCCCATATATATAGTACGAGATGGGCCGGCAACGCACCGATAACTCTTCTTGAGTTGCTGATGTTTATGGTGGGTGGTGATTACTTCCCATCAGGTAACTTACATGCTCGTTTGCCTCCCACTCTTATAAAAAAAACGACGTTCCTTGAGGCTGTAATTTCCCCACAGTAAGAGATAAACCTGTTAAGATTCATGATTTACACGAATAAACTATAATTTAAATACAAACTGGTCAAGTGCGAGTCGGATTCGCTAACCGAGCATTCCGTATTTAAGAGAATATGGTAGGAAAACGCAAAAGAAAATACTCATTTTGTTAGGAACTTTATTATCTATGCAATGCAAAAATCTTTATTAAAAAGTATGCTAGTTAAAATGGACCTTCATTTTAACTAGCATAAATTTTAATACAGATTTTTAATGTTTTTGATATTTTTTCCAAAACTGTATAGTTTGACAACTTCATTGCGTAAAATAAAAATCTAAGGAATTTTTCAGATTTTTTCGTCCATAAACTTCAGAGAATAGGGGGTGGAACGGTCATTTTTTATAAATTTTTGTTTATAGATTAAAAAGGACGTCACGGAAAATTATAAAAAAAATAGTTTTGAAATTTGCAGACTGAGCCCTTTCATATGACACCCCGTTGGTCCTTACAGAACCATTTACAAATATTTAGAAAAATAAATTCATATTTTTTTTACTAAAAACAGATGCGGGCAAGCCAGTTATAAAACTATTCCGAATTTCAAGTTGATAGCTTCTAGTTTCTGAGAAAAACTGCTGTGACATACTGTGACCTTCGGAACCATTTGATGTGGAATTTGTTTTATAAAGAAACAACCGAGTCATTAACTAATACTTATTTATTTAAAGTTCGGGTCGTGAAGGTGTGGAAAGCTTAGGTCGTAGGGCGGTACTCCCCTGCAAGGCGGCTGAGGCTGCTAGATCTTCGGAAAGGCAGTAGTAGTAGGAAATGCACCCGGGCCGGGTAAAGTTGGTTGGTGTCTTGGGTGAAATCCCCAGATTTGTAGGGTAAAAGTGACACCCTGCGAATAAAAGGGCACAATAAGAGTTGGTTCAAACTCCCTCCGCTGATAGTGAACCTATGTTATGGTACATAGGGAGAAACCGAAAGCAGTTGGTGTAAGTGTTAACTATCCGAACGGTGGTAAATAAACTAAAAGAGCGTAGGCGGTGAATTAAAACTATAAGTGGTAGTTAAGCGAATTCTACCCACACTAGGTCTCCTTGCTAGACTGCCAGTCTGTTGAAAGCCATTACACGCGTTTTGGATCGTCCGTCACCGAGAGAAACCCAGCGAGGAAGCTACTAACCGATGGGAAATTCCGAATGACCTTCTTGGATCATTGTATGTATGTATGTAATACTTTATTGTACAAGCAGGAAAATAACAAACAACAAAATAGACAGAAACACAAAAGGTATGTACTAAGGCGAATTTATCCCTTTAAGGGATCTTTTACAGTTTTTTTCATTGTAATGGCTCTGGTTGCTGGATCGTGCCCATAGGTCTTTTTACTTGTGGCATTATTAACACGGTTTGTTAATCAAGTTATGAAATTTTAAAAACGCGTCTTTGTAGCATACAACTTAAACATAATCAAAGTTAATCTGAGAAACCAGTAAGAAAAAACCAAAAACGTATCGAATGCACATGTTTTGGAGTCTCTCAAGTTTATCGAGCAGCTACGTCGGCGTAGTCTAAGAGTGGGAGGAGAGATTGCGCTAAAGTTATCTTGGTTTGTTGAGGAAATAAATTTTGGCGTAGAGAATGAAGTGAAGGTAAGAGCTTGCCACTGATTTCGGTAACCTGAGCTGAGTGCCTGATCCATTGTGATACCCAAATTCCTCACTGTAGAAGAAAATGGAATTATGGTTCCGTCAAATATCAAATTGGGCATCACAAGCTCAGACACCTTCGAGATGGAGTGCGGGCTGCCAACAACAATGGCTGATTTATTTGCGTTAATCTTTAGTCCAAAGTTATTGGCCCACTCTTGAATCGTGGCAAGATCATCATTTTTTAGTCCAATTACTTAGGAAAGAGAAGTCATCAAAACTAACCCCTGCATAAATTTGCAAATCATCAGCGTATAAGTGGTAAGAAGATAGAAGAGAGGTCGTTATACTATTTATGAAAATAGAAAAAAGAAGAACAGAGACCACAGCTCCCTAAGGGATACCAGCAGTGAGAACATACCAATCTGAATGATTATCATTTTAATCCTAACGCGCTGGCGTCTGCCAAGGAGGTATGACTCAAACCACGTAAGGGCAGACGAAGAAAAATTAAGATTCTTGAGGATTGAGGGAGTACTATGCCCGGGGCGGAAACCGGGTTGGAAGGGATTAAAAAGTTGCGCGGGTTTTGATGATTTTGGGAGAGGGAGCACAAGTGCTAACTAATTTTCACAATTAAGGAAAGAAGCCAGATAAAATAAAATAAATGTTTTAAAAAACAAAAAACCGCCTTCAAAAACCCAAAAAAATAACTTCTTTAAAATTGTAGGCACCTAATAGGTTAGTCCAACTGAAGTCGGCGACCACAATATTTTCAACAAAAAGCCGACATCAGTTGGACTAACCTATTAGGTGCCTACAATTTTAAAGAATTTATTTTTTTGCGTTTTTGAATGCGGTTTTTTGTTTTTTAAATCATTTATTTTATTTTATACTTTTTATTTAGTGATCATAATACGCTATTACGTTGTCCCACTTCTTAGTTGATATGAAACTTTAAGTTATTTCACGCGCCGCAAGCAACGCCGCGGGAAAGTCATAGTCATATTTCAATAACCTCCTTTTTTGAAGTCGGTTAACAAGTAAATATTCTTCGTTATAGTCGCTCAACTATCTTAATCGAGATATCTTATCGCCACCCTTGAAATCGGTACCGTTAAGGAGTTCCGGTGGCCATCTGTGGTCTTCATCATCAGTTCCATTTCACCAAATGATACTTTCTGAATGCAAATGCTGGACTTGTTACTAAAAATACTAAAATCGCTATATGTTTGCCTACAATATTTGAGGAGTTCCCTCAATTCCTCACGGATCCTCTCATCAGATTCAGATTTGGTGACAATGGGACCACCTCGAAAGTATAATCTATCAAACCAAAAAAAAATATTTGAAACCGGTCGACAATTGACGGAGTAATGGGTGAACATACATTAAAAAAAAAATACATACAGTGGAACGTATAACCTCCTCCTTTTTTGAAGTCGGTTAAAAAGGAGGAAAAATTTATAATGTGTGACAGGGTAGGAGCAATGAAATCCGCCACCGGCATGAGCATGTCTAAGCTTAGGCCACCGACGGCTTTAGTTTTAATAGATTTCAAAAGGCCTATGGTTACTTTTGGAGTAATGAAACTTAAATCAAAGGGGAGAAAGTCGGGGTACCGAGCATTGGCAAAACGAGATAGTGTATGATTTTTTTTACAGAAAGGTCTACCGGAGAAGTACTCAAATCTTAGAGCATTTAACCAACCGGAGTGGCTACGCGCATCAATTTCTATGTAAACAAGTCTGTAGCTTTCTGCGCGGGGGACGAGGAAACGCACACAAACAGTGTTAACACTAATGCAATTTTCAATCACATCGTTACGCACGCACACGACAAAATTATCAAACTCTAGCATAAACTATACGCACACGAGTGCATCCACACACAGGGACAACGTGTCAGTGCACGAGATATCGTCAATTTGAAGTAAACGAAGACAATGCTTGGCTGTGTCCATATTTTATTGTCGATGAGTTCTGCCAATAATTATGACACAAGTTAAATGTTATTTTTTTTTTATTTAGGCTCTGCGATAAGTATAACACGAAACCTTGGGTTGTCAAAAACTACAGGTGAATGATAAGTCAGTATTGTTTAGTCTGAAAGCTCATGAAATACGTATATAATTTGGATCTATGAAGCTGCTTTATTATTCTTATATTATGAAAAAATACTTGGCTGGCTGACTCGCGGCTCGAAACAGTAGAAAACCAAAAACTGATCAACATGCGTTTTCACGATATCTACTTGTTAAAGGGGATACCTTTAACAAGTAGGTATCATGAAAATACATGTTACATAAGAATAATAATGCAGCTTTTCCTACCTTTAAAATCGACTAGGCTCCATAGAACAAAATTATGTAGGCATTTCACTTTCAGACTAAACCATACTGAATTATCATACCCACCTGTAGATTTTGACCACCCAAGGTTCTATGCAGATCAATTATTTTTATGTAGGTAACTTAAGATCTTTAAGGAAGACTACGAAAATGGAATACAAGGAAGATTTTTCTGTTTTCCACATCTGTTTTCGAGATTTGTGCAGGTCTCGATTCAGGCTGGAGAGTTTTCAAATATCTGAATGCAGGTTTTCATTGAAAATTTTATTGTTCTAACTTTTAGGGGGCGTCATTATTATAGTAGTTTACACTACTATTCAGGAATTCAGGCGCGATTCTGAATTAACACTACTATTGACCAAAGGTTAGAACAAAAAATTGCGGTCCCTAATTAATTCAAGGTTAAAGACTACCCGTCTGGACTAAAAACACTCATAAAGTCGATATCGATATCTGTTTTTGTGCTACGCAGCACTAAATTTGTGCAGTGTAGCCAGTGTATTAAAATTAGAATTGCCTATTATTTTCGCATTAGGACCGTAAATATCTTATAATAATGAACTATACCGACCTTTGGTACACTAAATTTCTAAATACTTCAATAATATGATAAACAGGGAGCGAAACTTTGGCGCCGGTGACGTCATTATGACGCAAATTAACATATAGGATGCTTTTATATAAACAATATTGCGACACCCCACTGATTCTTAATAATGCTATAATGATAATGTAAATATTAAAATAATGACAAAGCATATGAACAAAATATTTTTTTGGGTCATGTAATTCTAACGAAAAATATTATTTCCACAAGTAAATGAAAAACATTACTTCAATGAAATTTCGTTGGATTTCGAAGTAAAGTTAAAATTCAAACATAACATCCCATGTGCTCGGTTGTTTTCAAATGTGTTTCTAAATTCCTTACTTTTGCTGTTAAAACATTAACAAAAAATTAAATCTAAATTTGTTATTGTCTCCAACAATTTTCTTTTTAATATGACAATGACAGTCAATTACCTTATTTATCAGTACCGTTTGCCGTCTCAACTCAAGTGGCAACATCGGTAAACTAAAGAGGCCAGAAGTTGTTATTATTAGTGATGATGTAAAATCTAGATAACAACACTCTGTATGTAGCTTGACGTCATACGCCATCGGCACCAAAGTTTCGCTCCCTGATGATAAATAACGAACAATAACGAACGTGAATTAGAAGTTTCAATGAAATGTTACAAAACTTCAACAACAAACTCATCAAACTTAAAAAATACGCTTAATTAGATCATTTACGATTTAATGGCAACACTTTTTGATCAACAATATTTTTTTGTTCTTTGTAAATTTCGTGCATTATTTCATAATATTTAGAGAAAATAATAAATACAGATGGAAAGTAACATTATCCTTTTGTACACTAACTAGAAGTTTCTGACCTCTTCTTACACGAAAATACGCCGCAATTCGGCATTTTTAGCTCATGTCATTCCGAGTGTACTGTCAGTTGTCAATGGCGCCGAACGCGCCGTAACTAGTTTTATATAACCGATAAGACCGATGGTCTCATACCTTTGGACTCTGCCAGTAGCCAGGACGCCTGTCAGTAGCCACTCCGGTTGGTTAAATGTTCTAAGACTAAAGTGCTTATTTAGAGTTTTGAGATAGATTTTTGGATTAGAAGAAAGATTTCGCTTTAATATAGTTTAGAATTTCGTAACAGACGTTTCTGTTAAATTTAAAAATCTTTAGAAGAGTGAGTTTGAGATTTGCCTACCCCTAATGACTTTAAAAATGTCCATAGTTTATGGGGGAGGGCAGCTATTAATAGACTCATGAATATAACGACTTGCTTCCCGACACATCTTGTTGCAAGGATTATGCAGCATAATGTAGTGATGATTACTGTCTTCAGACGGCGCAGGGTAATGCTTGACGCGCATAGGCTTTAGAGGCGCATGTCGACGTCAGTGCAAGTTTCGATAGAATGCCAATCGGTACTGTGAAGATCGGAGAGCAGGGCCTCGAATTTGTGTTTATGTTTCGGAGGGCGAATTTAAAGAGGCGTATACAAGGTCGTGGTTGGGAATGGAAGCAGCATTAAGCTGGCCGTGACAAGAGACTTAATCAGGGGATAAAGTTATAATAAGATCTAGAAGATATATTCTACTGGGTAAAACCAGGTGAAACCTTATTTATTTATTAGGGTTGTACGTTATTTTACAGACAGAAGTTGTTTAGAATTTCATTTCATATAAAATTTTTTTCGTATTATCATTTCATAGAATAATCAATATGTAGAATAATTACTTTGAAGACATTTAAATCATCGTTTTTTATTTCAAATAAAAATCAATGTTTCTTTTTTCATATCATAGAATAGCAAATTAAATATTCTTTGTTCTCATATTATTTATTTAAAATATAACTTAATAACAATAAAATCATCTTATAGAATTGGGAGCAGTTTGTGAAGGTGTGTGAAATGAAACGTTTGAAAAAAAGCATACCTACATACATTTGCAGACAGCAAGTTCATCTTACGTATAATATAAACGCATATAACGATTTTAATTTACAATCAAATTGTATCGCATAGCTTATTCAAGGGATATAAAAAAAATAACCTCGAAGGCTAAGGCGGGAGCTTGCTTCGCTTCGCTCCCGCCATAGCCTTCTAACCTAACCTATTCAAGTCGGTTCTGCCCAGAGAGGTCTTGGTCGCTCGCTTCGCTCGCTCGCTCACTCATATTTATATCACAAAAATTATTCACAGAATATTGGGTTTCCCACGACTTTGAATACTGTTGTCGTTAAAATGAAATGCTATGAAAAAATACACTGACCAAACAATATTCGTTAAAAAATAATTATATTGTTTGATAAGTTTGTGTAATGAAAAAATAAAATTACAAAATTGATTGAATTGATTTTCTGTGGAATTTGTTTCTTTCAAGTAAATAGTTTAAAAAATAATAATATTCGAAGCAAAAATACAAGGACCAAATAGTATATGAAACATTTTCTGTGAAACAAAATTCTGTAATTTTTCTGTCTGTAAAACAAGGGGACACCATTTATTAGACACACCATCAAAGTACACAGGTTATAATAAACGAAATATGACCGCCTATACCTCAATAACAGGTATGAAACAGTATTCGCAACCTTTGACATGCTATTACTGTCACAATACGATACCTTACATGCCAGAGGTAATATGGTTTAACCCTGTAGAATAGAGGGCCTCGGCCAAGTACCTTCACGTTTGCCGACAACTAAGGCGAAACGCATAAAAGTCAACGGTGGTGGGGACTTAAAAATGGCTCAATCGTTCGAGTTGGGTGGGACAAATTAGTACTTAAGTGAAGATGTCTTTGGGAACAACACTTAGGGATATAATTAAAATCCAAACAGTTTGGTGAGATCCAGCGGGCGAAGGGGTCGCGGGCCTTGTCGCCCCGCGCGGAAATGCCGAGCGCCCGCCGCGCCGCCTCCGTGGAGTCGCCCATGAAGAAGACTTGAACCAATTTGCATATATTTGACAAATAAATATGTGTATTTATGCCTAATAACAGCTTTCGAGTCTCTGAGCTAAGCTGCGGACGGACGGGCATACATGGCGAAACTATAAGGGATCCTAGTTTGACTAAGAAATCCTAAAAAACGTGGTAAAAAGGTCAGTTTGTATCTGTGTGTTCATTGCTACTCACAAATACAATTACTTATTTTAGGAAGAATAGTTAAATGGTTTTGAAATTCAGTTATAGTGAAAAGCGGCTCCACGGGCGCACTGTGCCGGCACTCACTTTTTAACAGCGTTAATAACGGTGGAATTAAAGCGCGAGAGCCGCCGAGGACGATTTAATTAAACCTTAACGAAGGCCCCCTCCCGGCTAGGGCACCTCACCTGCCCGGTGTTTTATTTATTTTTTCATTTATTTCTGCCCAAGAAAGCCACTGAGGTAAATATAATCTTTTCAAAAGGAATCCCTTTCCCATTTGCCTATAATGAAAAAACCGTACAAGTGCGAGTCAGACTGGTGCATCGAGGGTTCCACTACGATAGATACAAAAGCAATTGCACTCCAATAAATCTCTATTATGTTAAGGGTAAACCTACCTTGCAAAAGGTCGGGTATAAGCTATTTTTAGATACTCTCTAAAAGTAGAGGTCGCTTAATTAAAAAAAGCAATTTATGTCCTTGATGTGCTGTCGTGGGATAGATTATAATTATTCTTGTAACATTTCCAATATTTCGCCATTTCCCAGTTTTTATTAAATAGATCCTAAATTAATTTCGAGAAACTAATTCCGGATTGTGGGGCTTTTTTTCTACATAATATGGTTAGTTACAACTTGTTTTACAATTGTGCCAAGTATGGTCCATAATTCCCGCCGGTTCATTAGAAAAAAACCGGGCCAGAGCATGTCAGACCATGCTCAGTGAAGGGTTCCGAAGCCGGTGCTACAAACCCAAAAAAACTATCTCAATATACAACAAATATTAACTAAATTGCTATTTAAAGTTAGGTATTGTCTTAGATGTTTTTTAGTAGGTATAAACACTTAAGTTGTCTGTATCTCAGGAACCAACCAAGCCTAATTATTTAGTAGTGATAGTTTTCCTTTTAAATTCGTTATAAGTAGCTCGTATGTGCTTTCATATAGGTTTTTTTAAATACATTTCTTGTAAAATATCTTAAATGAAAGCACATACGAGTACTTATAAAGAATTTAAAAGGAAAACTATCACTAGAAATTTGTTTGATACGCATTAAATATATTCAAGGTTAAAAACTTACTTATTTAAAAAAATATTATATCTTTAGGAATTAACTACTAGCCGACCCGGCAAACTTAGTACCGCCCCAGAATGTTTTTTCAAGTACTTTTTTCCAATGTTTTAATAGTTATTCTGCTATTTGGGGCAGAGACAAATCCAACAAATCAAAGACCATAATATCGGTCGGATCGGTCCGGCCATTCTTGAGTAAATGGTGTACTACGATTATGTATATGTACGTTGCAATTAATAGAAACAAAACAAATAGATGTAGATAGCTTAGGCCTTTTTATTATGGCAGGGTATTCAGCGTTTAAAATCACTATGAGCCAAACATTCAAATTTCGATTCCCGATCGTTGTCGTTAGATTAGAAACATACATATAGAACTCAAAATCCAGATCAAACTATTTCAAGTAAGTATTCTATTCAATTTTTTTCGAAGCTTTCATTGTACAGTTTTTCCGTGTATGTGATGTTTTAAAATGTTACCTTATTCTGACGTTACTCTATGAAATAATTTGGCGGAGCACTAGTGAAGTAGGTAGTGACTGTGACCCGAACGGCGCGGCGTCGCAAATGTCGCGATCGTGATCGTGACTGAGCGTTCTCGAGGTTACCTACGCACACTAAAACAATTTGCTGCTTACTATGTGACTTACACCAGTATTTATAGTCAACAAAAGTAATTACTTGAGTAAAAGTAATGACTAAAGTAACGATTTGATTCTCTTTGGGTATTTGACAAGATGGTGTCGCTTTCTTAATTGTTTTTAATTTTTTGCATATTTTGTTGTTTAATGAATAGTAATGATGTATTAATATACAGTAAATTAACATACAAATGTGCAGTATAATGAAGAATTCAATTTTGAACACGTATCGCCTTTGGAAGGATTGCTCCAAGAAAATCCCATCTGGTCTTCGTAAACTTCTATCTACATCGCTTCACGGAGGCTAGAGGATCACCGTACAACGTTGCCTTATGATATGTTTTGATATGTAAATGTAAAATACAAACTTGACATTGGCAGAAATGGTTGCACAACATTGCGACCGGTTGCCATTAAATAAATAAATAACTAATAATAATAAGTAACGATTTTTATATGACTTTTGACATTATTAATACTCAAGTAATTACTTTTCTTGACTATAAATACGGGTGATAGAGTCATCCCACAATAACTTTGCACAAGATATTAAACGGCATTCCATAAAATGTATCTATCTTCAATCAATACATCAATATCAATACTCAATATACATAGTATAAAATGGAGTCGTCCTCCGCGTCTGTCTGTATTTCCGCGAACTCCTTCTAAACCACGCAACGGATTTTGATACGGCTTTCACTGTCGTTTAGTAAGTTTATTCGTTTTAATAAAGTTGAGAAAACTTAATGTTTTCTTACCAAGTAGTCAAAAAATCGATTATCGGGCGCTTACATAACTTACGCTGGCTAAACCTTAAGAGATGTATCAAAATAATGTACTGAAGAATTGTAGATCTTCATAAAACATAGAGAAAAGTCCGGGATGGCATATGTCTATCTCCTAAGGTTGAATTACAGTAACCATTTTTAAACTTCAAAATTTTATTGAAGCTATTTTCTCCGATTCAGTATTTATCCTTATCCAGATAAATACGTTAGTTACCTAGGGCATTTAATGTAGATAAAAATTGTCCCGTACACTATATTATTTAAATTATTACTTTGGAAGATATGGCAGATTCAAAATTACGTGCAACTTAAATCTGCATTATCGAAACAGTTGGCCGGGCCTACAGCCGTCATAATGACAGCCTCAAGCCACATGAAATAAATTACGATAAAATTAATGATTAACGTTAAGCGACAGGGTTCCATAGTGGCTCAACAATTAGAGCCCTTGACTGTACCTATAATAACAAATATTTTGAAATTATCAGACGTGCAAACGAGCTGATCTCCTGTTGCCTACTTACTTTTATAAAGAAATACAAGATTTTCCGATTATTAAGTTCGGGAAATGGGTAGGTTAGTTAGATTGCGTTTAGGTTGTGATTAAAAGTTATTTTTATGTTGTATTTCATATTTTTTGAATACATAGTATATAGGTAAATAAATTAATTTAGGTAATAGGTAAATAAATTAATATAGGTAAACAAATTAAGTTTAATGCTTTTGGCATAGCCTCTTAGCCTTTTTTAAATACATATTATGTTATCAATAGAGGAAGTGTTTATTATTTAATTTGTGGATTTAAGGGATAAAACTCAATTTTTCTTATTTTAAGGCTAGCCTGGCGGGTGTTAGTTTAGTAGCAATTTTTTTTGTTTGTGTAATTTTGTGGATTTGGGTTAACAGATTTTTTTAACAGGAGGAAACTCAAAATGAAATATGCCTCTAAGAAGTCGTTCTAATATAGGTCGTCGAACTAGGTATAAAAATAGAAACAATTTACGTCTTAACCTTTAATAAGGCCCCGTTAAAGTAAAAATACTAGACCAAAATGAAATACAGTAATGTAAGTAAGTCTCTAAAGAGTAGGTAATAGTATAATATGTTGGCCAGTTTTTTTATTTATCTAGTTCCTAGCGAAATATGCTACTTGAACGATAAGTATACAGTGCCCGGCGGTAAAGATTGCTCATCGGCAATCATCGGATTTCCGAACACAAACGAATGCTAATTTCCATGTCCATCAATTATTAGATTTACCGTTTATCTAAATTTGAATTCAAAACTAAGTATTTTATCATTCTTTTGTTTTGATTCCCATGTGAGCTATATAGAGCTGTAAAACTACTTCCTTTTTAAACATAATTTCAAATTCAAATTAAAAACATTTATTTCCCAAAAATACACTACAACACAATAGAAATAGTAAAAAAAGAAGAATCAAGATTAGAGCAACTTCTTCAACCGACTTTCAAAAAGGAAGGTTCTTATGTTTGACAAGTAGATAGTATGCAACTATAATGAATATTCATCCGACGACTGACGAAACACGAAGTTTGCCGGGAAACATTAAAAAAATGGAAGAATTGTGATATAATTTCTAAATACCTATATTTATTTCTGTTTTTGGGTTGGGCAATAATAAAATATGCAAAAAGTATAAAAAACATGTTTATAATTATGTTTTAATCAGAAAAGTTTTCGATTATTTCCATTTCACCATCTGTGCTCTCATTGAGGTCAATATCACTGTTACTATCAGCCGTATTTATTACTAGTCTATCAGTGTAATCATCTACACCGTGCTGAATGCTTCGGTATTCATTCTCACATTTTAATGTATGATCGCAAACCTTTTTCCACTCTGCAGCCCTTTTCAGTCAATAATTTTTTTATTGAAGTTAAATTCATATCTACGTTTCTAGCGGCTACATAGCCTTTCAGTTAAGACCATTTCGACGGTTGAAAGGCAAAACGCTCCAAGTGACAAAATGTAAGATAAATTGAGTGTGATACATATTCGGAATCAGAAAGATCTGTTGATTCCGAATATGTATATCACTCAATATCTAACATTATGTCGCTTGAAGCGTTTTGCCTTTCAACCGTCGATATAATTTCAATTGGATTAAAATCCGGGTGGTATAGTGGCAATCGCAACACAGTGTGCCCATGTTCGGCAAGTACCTTGTCCTCGGAAAACTCTATAAACCTCTCCTTGTGCTGACATATAATATTGTATATCTGGGGTTTCGTCAATTTTGGATCAATTGGAATTTCGTGTCTTTCTAACCAGTTGATCATTTCCTGTTTAATGGTGTTTGAATTCTTTCAACATATTTATTGTGATAGGGTGCGTTGTCGATAACCAGAACAGAATCACTGTGTATATTTGGGATTAATTGATTAACCAGCCATTTCTCGTAGTTATCATTATTAATTTCATTGTGATAATCGCCCGTAGTGTCTGTGGATTTATACGTTAAAAAGACTCCGGATACAAAGCCTTTTTCGTTTCCTGCATGAACAATTATCAAACGTTGACCTTTTGAAATCGGCTTTTTCACTCCTTTTTGCTTATCATCACTCCAAGTTTTTCCTTTATTGTGGGATGTATGTATGTAGGAATCATCCATATAGATTATATTTTTTCCTTCTTCGCGAAATTTGCGTATTCTATCGAGGTATTCAATTCGTTTGAGCCTTACATCGTTCTTTTCCATAAGAATTTTTCGATTATCTTCCATTTTAGTAAACTTAAAACCCATCTCATGAAGTATTTATTTTTTTCTCAACGTCTTTTCAGACCCATTATAACTAATAGCCCCAGGTAATTTAGCTTTTAATAATTTTACCGTCGGCAGTTCATTAAAACGCAAGTGAAAATCGTACACCATTCTTCGAACAACATTATAATCAAAATCGTCCATATCTAAACGAAATTGTTTTTTTGGTCTCCCTTTTTTCGGAGAGCTGATCTTAATAGGGAATATGCATGTTTTATTTATTTCACTATTGACATCGTTATAACATAAAAAAAAATGAAATACTGTTGAAAAATGTCGTATTTAAGCATTAAAAATTATTTAAAATTGAGACTAATTTTGACATTTTGAAACGCCGCCATATCCGCGCGCTCTGTTTGATGACGTCAAATACTATGTATGTCGCCATATTGACAGGTTGTTCAATACGATATGCGGGTGTGATTGTTTAAAACTAGCTTTAAGAGTATTTAAACCATGGAAAACCTTCGAAAACCACCTAATACGTATTGCCTTGTACCTGAATGCAAAAACACTATTAGAAGTGCACCCGACATAGTAGATTGTATAACTAACGTCTAAAATAAGCCATACCTAGTACCACGAGATGGTTCGAGGGGTACCTAATATGGCTTTTAGATCCGAGTTATACACTGTACTTTTCACTTCGATTGTGAGAAAATAAAAACATTACACAAAGGTAAAAAATTAGCAAAGACTATCCACTACAAATTCCACGGCGAAAATATTGTTTTAATTTGGCGGTCTGTTTTTTTTTAAACTACTTTGACACAGATACAAAATATAGACACCGCGAATAAACGCCACTGACCGTGTGAGTATTAGCGCTTCAAAGCGTTGCACAATCGATTTAATCATATTTTAACGATTGTAAAATAGGGCCTAAAAACATCTAACGTTTTGAGAAATGAATTCTGTTATGTGATTGGTCGATTTTAATATAGCTGTATTCTGGTCGGTTGATACCAAATACAAAGATTTTTTTTTTAAAGAGTCAAATTAGTTAAAGAGTATTCCAAAAAGAACCTAACGTTCCGATTGACAGTCGATGTGTATTGTGATTGGTGGATTTTATTTGGTGAAGTATTAAGTATTCTCTAGGGTTTACATGTACTACTTTAGTCTCGCTTGATAAGTCTAATATGACACACTTTTTGAGCATGAGAAGTGAAAAAGTTTTTTTTTTCAAGTCCCAGCAGGTGCAAAAAACCGTAAACGATGGTGTAACATTATAAGAAGAAGTGAAGTATCTCCAAGCACTACTTTACATTGTTGTGATAGATCATTTTAATGTAAGTAAGTAGGCATGGCATATTTAGATACTACCTGATATGATTTCAGTGAATTAGAAGTATTTTTTTTAGGTATTGTATCCTATATTAGTCATTTCTAATTTTATCAAGATACTAAAATTACAATAAGAATATACAACACACACAATATTACTATTTCATCTGATTAATGCTCCGATTTCCATACAAATATAGGCAATACGAACTTGTTGTCATAGTATTTGACGTCACGTTTCATTTTAACCAATGGCGTTGCGTTTCACGCATTTGAAATTCGCTCGCTAAATTTGCACTTTTATTTATTAATTTTAAGTAATTAAAAATACTAAAATTAATGAAACAATCGTTTAGATCAAGTTTGTTGCTAATGAAAATACAGAAAAATACATTTCAGTCAGATTAAAATTTTAAGGATATTCCCTATTGCACTGGAATGTGTTTCAGTACTGACTTCGTTTAATATATTGTTCAAAGTTCTTCTTGAAATTCCAGTGGCATTTGCAACTCGCTCTTGAACCTTCTTAAAATAATTACTTACATTATCATCTTTTTTTTTAAATCTGTCGGCTTCGGTTAGAAAATATTTATAAACATTGTAGATAATTTCGCGTGACTGGCCTCGTAAAGGTTTCCCTTTTTTTCCTATAGATGCCATCGTTCAAATGTATTTATTATATTTAATGTTTGGGGTTTTAACAACTCTATATATATATTTTGGACTCTATCGCTATCGCACTCTATCGCATCTGAACCACGACTAGCTAACTTTATAAAAGTAGTGTGCGACAGAGATAACGCTCTACGAAGCCGAAATTAGCCGATTGTCTCTTTCCAAAGGTCGATGTGCAATCTTTACCGCCGGGCACTGTACTTTTATCTCATGTCGTAGATTTATTTTCTGTCCTTTGCACGCCTTACCCGTAAGCTGTTAGCTGTAGTTATGTGTTATACGAGGGGAGAGTGAGAAGTCTGGTAAAAATCATATTAGGGGTATTTTCTTCACAAATTCATTAATGTCAAGCTGTAAAGCCTTTTTGGAGATAAATAGTATATTTTCAGCCAGTTCACACGGCTAGTTTTTTTTGACAGCGATGAAAAACAAAACAATCACTTTGGTGTTTACAAACATGGAGAAAAGTAAGTTTCGTGTTCTGATTAAACATTGTTTTTGCGAAAAAAAAAATACGGAAACAATAAAAAAATTAGACAAATATATTACGGGAACTCTGCTCCATCGATTAAAATGATCCACAAGTGGGTTACGGATTTTCGTTGTGGCCGTACAAGCACTGCTGACGCCGACCGACCCGGACGCCCAGTTGAAGTCACTACACCAGAGATGATCACCAAAATCCATGACATCGTATTGAACGACCGAAGAGTAAAGGTCCGTGAGATAGCTGATATTGTAAGCTTTTCAGACGAACGGGTTCGTAATATCCTTCACACTTGTTTGGATATGAAGAAGCTCTCCGCCCGTTGGGTGCCGCGATTGCTCACAGTGGATCAAAAACGCACTAGGGTGAGCCTGTCAGAGGCATGTTTGGCGAAGTTTAGGTGTAATGAAAAGGACTTCTTGCGTCGTTTCATAACTGTTGACGAAACCTGGATTCATCATCATACACCAGAAACCAAGGAGCAGTCAAAACAATGGATTGCTTCAGGTAAACCTGCACCAAAGAAGGCCAGAGCAGTTTTATCTGCGAATAAAGTTATGGCTACTGTCTTCTGGGATGCTCGTGGTATAATATATGTTGATTACCTTCAGAAAGGTAAAACGATTAACGGGGAATATTATGCCGACTTGTTACACTGATTTCATGAAGTTTTAGTGGAAAAACGACCCCATTCGGCGAAAAAGAAAATCATTTTTCACCAAGACAACGCACGGCTCCGCACTTGTGCCGTTGCTATGGCTAAAATCCACGAGCTGCGTTACGAATTGCTCCCGCATCCGCCTTATTCTCCTGATTTAGCCCCCTGCGACTATTTTCTTTTCTCAAACTTGAAGAAATGGCTTAGTGGAAAAAGATTTGCTTCCCACGAAGAAATCATCGCAGAAACCAATGCGTATTTTGAAGGGTTGGAGAAATCGTACTATACAGAGGGAATCGAAAAGCTAGAAAAGCGATGGTCCAAGTGTATTGAGTTAAATGGGGACTATGTTGAAAAATAAATACTGACTTTTACCAAAAAAAAAAAATTGATTAATTTTTTCCAGACTTCACTCTGCCCTCGTATTTAACGTGTTATGTCTGGACTTGCTGAGATATTTGGCGTTGGTAGAATATTTGTCCCGACAGTGGGCTTTTATAACGTTTGAATTTACTGGATTGTTTGATATATTATGTCTGGACTCGCTGAGAATTTTGGCGTTGGTAGAATATTTGTCCCGACAGTTGGCTCTTTTAAGGTTTGAATTAACTAGATTGTTTGATATATTATGTCCGGACTTGCGGAGATTTTTGGCGTTGGTAGAATATTTGTTGTATAGTTGGTAGGCTCTTTTCAAGGATTGGATTACTGGAATGAAAGCATGTTGAAGTAGAGTGAGGTAGGCTAAGTTTTAATTTTAAGTAACCAAGGATGGGCATCCATTTAATTTAGTCGTGTTTTGTCTGTAGTAGGGTAAGACGTGTAATAACGGTTCTACCGTTTAGTTGTAGGATTTCTTCCGTTTATGCCACAGGTGCAATCGGGCAATCGGTTCGAGATAAAACTATTTAAAAGGTTTTATCTTTTCTTAGTATAGTGTTCGTGAAAAGGACATTCCGGGTACAGAGCGTCCTATTTCCATTTTCTTTTTAACTTCTTTAGACTGGCCCCAGTTGAGATTTTCCTCTAAAAGTTTAGGTTGAAATTGGTATGTGATAGTTTCAACACTTGGTTCTAAATAGTTTCACTTAAGTGTTCACTTAATTAATAAGGTTACTTCCACAGTTCTTATAAGTGGTTGTTCAATCATTGCACATAATCTGCTTAAGAGGTTGGTAGTGTGTCGCACCCCTCGTTATATTTGCAGTTTATTTTGTAGAGCGGTAATCCCGCGGATGTTGTATGTTTATGCATAGTAGGTTCGAGACTGGCATCCACGTTTCACGCTAGTGGCCCAGGATCGGGCTTACGATTTATCGGGCTCCCCCTTTATGGCGAAGTTCATTGCACTTAGAGCGTTTGGTTGGAGGCAGAGCCAACAAACACTAGGGAAGTAGTTTATAAGTATACTTTAGTAAGTAGTAAAGTTAGATTTGGTGTCCTATGTTCTTTTCGGTAGGATGTAATGTGTTTATGCGTAGTAGGTTCGAGACTGACAACCACGTTCCACGCTAGTGGCCTAGGATCGGGCTTATGATTTAAAAGGGTTTCCTCTTTAAGGCGAAGTAAGCGAAGACGATGTTGTGTTTTCTGGCCTGACTGCGAAGTTGTTTTTGACTTTCCGTTCTCTACCGTTACTTCTGTTTGTTCTTACACATTGGAATGTGTACAATAATTATATTTCAGAATCTTAGCGATTCTGAAATAAAATTATTGTTTGGTTACCCTGGAAATCTCAAGGCGGAGGTTATCGTCTTGCACTCTGCATGTCCGTGAGTACCGCGACGTGTCTGTGCATGAGGGAGTGACCGAGCAGCGTGCGCACAACTCTCTTGAAATCCTGAGGCTCCACGTTCCTGGATGACGCGTGACGGTGACCTGTTTTCCTTACTTTCTATTTATCGTTTTTAAATGAACCTCTTATGCTACTTTGGCCATCCTTAGACTGCGTAGGTACCAAGCACCTCTTTTGTCCTACTCGTAGTAGGAGATGAGTGTATTACGGGTTTACTGATGCTAATCTCGTAGGTATCCCGGGCCTCTCTTTACTTACCCGTTGGTAACTATTTTTGTAACCACTACCTCTGTGAGCCTAAAGGCGTGGTTAATTAACATTTAAGTACCAAGCAAGGGGGACGCCCCCTGTTCTGACTACTCTTATTCTTAATTATATAATATTGTGCGTACAGCGTAATCATAAGAGAATAACCTAACTGACATATAATCTCCTTTGTGCCTTCTAATTGTCTATGATCTTGACTTATGTATTTACATGTCTATCAGTATTTATTATTCATATGCTAGCTTCTAGTTAATAAAAGCCAAGTTTCTATTGGTATTTCGTTTTCCATGTATCATTTTTATTAACTAGAACTAATTATGGAATCGAAGAAAGACCCGACAGATACATTATCATATTCTTTGGCGAGATATCTACGACCGGAAAGGTTTGACGTCGAGCCCACGGATCCCGCAGCCGGAGATAAATGGTCGCATTGGCTGCGCACTTTCACAAACTTCCTGACTGAACTTACTCCAGCCGAGGCTAAGGATAGTATCAAATTAAAATTATTAGCGAATCATTTGACAGCCAGCATTTTCATACATATCAAGGACTGTCAAAGCAATGATGGTGCCATCACTCTTTTAAACCCCCAAAACGAAATATTAGCCCGTCACGTCCTTGGGACTCGGAAACAAAAACAAGACGAAACTATATCTGATTATTGCCGTGCTTTACATCTTCTAGCAAAAAAGTGCAGCTTCAAGCCCGTCTCAGCTGATGAACACAGAGAACAGGCAATACGGAAAGCCTTTATTGCCGGTATCCTGTCGTGTAAAATTCGGGAACGCTTATTGGAAAAATCATCTCTGTCGATGGACGAAGCTTATAATCAGGCCATCACCCTCGAAACCGCTGAAAAGGACTCTGAAACAATGGGCATGAACGTCCATAATACATTGAACGCTTTACCAATGCCAGCACCACAAGAAGCACCAAAACCCTTCGTACCAAATCCTCATAATGCGGCAGTACCCCCGCTACAACAATCAACTAGGCGTTGTTTCTTTTGCGGTGGTAAAGTAGATCAACGAATCAAGTGTCCCGCCTTTCACGCCTACTGTCAATTTTGTACTAAGAAAGGCCACTTTGCTTCAGTCTGCCGTTCACGTGGCAATTCTCCTACAAGCAACGCTATCCCGAACCCCGACGACGCTCCTGTCAAATTCTCACCATCTCCAAGTTCCACCGTTTATTCGGCTGCATTTCCTTCAAGTTTAGAAAAAGCTACGATTGCTATCACCGTTAACAACACTCGTGCCGACGCGTTGATTGACACTGGGAGCTCAGTAAGCTTTATTGATAGAAGCGTAGTACAGATGATGAAACTGCAACAACGACCATACATACATACATACATTAAATCACGCCTGTTTCCCAGAGGGGTAGGCAGAGACCATAACGACCATACAAACAGACTATAAACCTAGCATCTCTAAGCCACACATCAAACGGGGTCTGTTTCGCTACGCTTGAAATCATCAATCATATATACAAGCAAGGCCCCCTCCTCGTAATTAACAACCTATGCGCAGAAGTCATCGTCGGCCACGATATACTGAAGAACCATTCTAAGCTCGAGTTCCAATTTGGAGGGACTAGAGAGCCCTTGCAAGTCTGCGTAATGGAAGCCTCAGTACCGCCAGCTTCAGTCTTCACCAACTTATCTGCTGACATAACTCCTATTGCTATCAAATCTAGACGCGACAACAAAGACGAAGAAGACTTTATCCACACTGAAATATCATATTTGGACCGAGTGTTTCTCCATGGCGCGCCCAGGTACTTGTCGCTGGTGGCGGAGCTCATCGGAAGAGAATTGTCATAGACTACTCCAGAACTATCAATAAGTTTACATATCTAGATGCATATCCCTTGCCTAACATTGAGTCGATTGTTTCGAAAGTGGCTAAATTCAATCACTTTAGCCAGATTTATTTAAAAAGCGCTTACGACCAGGTACCTATCTTAGCGCGAGAGAAAATATATACGGCATTTGAAGCCTGTGGCAAGCTATGGCAATTTAAACGCATCCCCTTTGGTGTCACCAATGGAGTCGCCGCCTTTCAACGTACTCTCGAACACATTATCGAAAAAGAACAGTTACATGGAACCTTTGCTTATCTCGATGATGTTACGGTCTGCAGAAAAGACAAAGAAGAACACGAGAAAAATTTACAAAAATTCATGTCAGCTGCAAAAAAGTACAAGCTCACATTAAACGAACAAAAGTGTAATTTTAGCAAAAGTTCCATTAGTCTCCTTGGGCCAAGAACAACGTAATTGAACCTGACAAAGACCGCCTTGAGCCGCTTAGAGAACTAACGCTACCGCGCAACACTGCTGAATTGAAGCGAGCACCTGGGCTGTTTGCTCATTACGCTAAATGGGTACACAACTTTCAACAACAACAATTTTCCTGTAAACGCTAATGGGCAGCATAGTTTTAAACTTTTAAAATCCGACATCGAAAAGGCAGCATTGGTTGCTATTGACGACAAAGAAACCTTGACGGTGGAGACTGACGCGTCGGAGTTCGCTATAGCTGCAACACTATCTCAAAAGCGTCGTCCGGTTGCATTCTTCTCAAGAAGTTTGTCAGACAGCGAACGCAAACACGCACGCTATCGTCGAAAGCCTTAGGAAATGGCGCCACTACCTCATTCACAGACACTTTCTCCTTATCACTGATCAAAAATCCGTAAGATATATTTTCAATCAAAATCATACAAGCAAAATTAAAAATGACAAGATTTAAAGATAGAGGTTAGAACTTTCTTGTTATAAGTACGACATTATTTACAGACCAGGAATAGAGAATACTGCTGCGGACGCACTTTCAAGAGTTTGCGCGTTTATGAGCAACAATAAATTGTACGAACTGCATGATGCTCTTTCTCATCCTGGGATTACAAGAATGTATCATTGGATCAAGCTGAAGAATCTCCCATATTCTATAAACGATGTCAAACAAATGACGGCTTCGTGCCGCGTATGCGCGGAAATCAAACCCCGCTTTGCTAAAGCAAATGGGACACTGATTAAAGCTTTATCGCCCTTCGAGAGATTGAATATAGATTTCAAGGGACCTTTGCCCTCAAATACAAATAATAAATTCATTCTTACAATAATAGATGAATTTTCACGATACCCATTCGCATACCCATGTCCTGACACATCTTCTGCGACTGTTATTAAGTGTCTAAGAGAACTGTTTTATGAATACAGTCAGCCTTTATATATACACAGTGACAGAGGATCCTCCTTCATGTCGGAAGAAATACAAACTTTCCTCAAAAATTGTAACATCGCTACTTCTCGTACAACACCTTACAATCCCCAGGGCAATGGACAAGTTGAGAAGCTTAATGGAACTCTCTGGCGGACTATACAGCTGTCTCTGAGATCTAAGAACCTTCCGATTGAAAACTGGGAACAAGTCCTGAAACTTTCTCTCCACTGCGTGCGATCACTCCTATGCACTTCAATAAATGCGACCCCTCATGAGAAACTATTTAATTTTCTTCGGAGGACACCGGTCGTTGAATCGCTCCCGTCCTGGCTCGTTCCGGGACCAGTCCTGCTTAAGAAATTTGTTCGGTCGAAAACCGACCCTTACGTCGAAGAAGTTGAGCTACATCATAGTAATCCAAGCTACTTTTACGTACGACGGCGTAATGGCCAAGAGTATCCAATAGACATTTAGCGCCGCTCCCCATACCGGATGATGATGATTCGCTGCACGGCATCGACAGCAATAACGAACAATCTGAAACTCGGATGTTAGACGTTAAACTAATTCTCCACCAACATATCTTTAATTTGCTTATACATATCACAAACTTCTCGCCCCCCATTCCTAAATAAAGGGGTTGGGCACGAAATTCAAGCCAACAGCGAGAAACCGCGACGGTGCTGCCCCCGTACGTTAGTTTTAATTTTAAAATAATTTTCAATCTATAAAAAACTTAAATATACGGATCTTCAGATATCGATTTTCAAGACAATCGAACTAGTGACAAAAAAGTTCAAAATGCCGGCCACTTTTTTAAAATCTTATTACGGGTTCGCATTTGTAGTCCCAAGGGGCCCTCAGATATCGATTTTCAAGACAAAGGAACCAGTAACCAATAACTTAAACTATTCACTTTCAAAAACGGTGATAGTTTTAGTTTATAATTATGCTCACTGTCAACAGTATTTATGCTTAGAAACGCAATACGGGGTGACGTCAGCAGGTATTATCAAATACCGTTTACCATTTTCGTCCATACCTGTAAGTTACGATTGGCCTAGCGGCTGAGAGGTAGATCTATGACGCCATGGTGCCGCGGTTCAAAACCCATCCGATTCAAGAATCTTTTTGTATTTAAAAAATTGTTTAAAAATTTAATACTTCCGCTCTGCCGTTTGTGTGAGAGAAAGAGAAACCAGACAGGCTGTCTATACTCGAAAATCTAATTTAAGACCAAAAAAACTACGACAGATACGTCACTCTCATAAATGTCAAAGTCTTATGTCAGTGTCAATCGAACATTTCAGAGTTAGCCAACCTTTTTGCATTGATAATCAAATTGTTGTAAATATTTGTAGATAATTCTAACATTTTCAATATCAAAAGTTATATTTAACAATAGGGAATATGCATTCTAGGTTTTTTCTACCCGATATTCAAAACATTAAAATATCCCAAAACAAATATTTTCTCATATAGTGTGTTAAGTCATTAAATGGCGGGTGTGGGTGTTCAATGGCGACATTTTTATCAGCTAAAACAAAATGACAAGCTGAATTCGGATGCCTTACACTTATGCTTGATTTAAACTTGACAGTTTCCCATGGACCCCATGGTGTCATGGTGTCATTATAAAGTGAGCTACACGCTTTTGGCTTGTCATTTTGTCGAATAGCTAAACGTATGTAATATTTAAATTGCATCTAACGTTATTTACAACTATTGTTTATTTATCGTACCAAATGTTATTAATACCTGAAGTATTACAAGTGCAATAACAGTTTTGCTACCAAAAATCTTCTATGGTTAAATATTTAATAGGCCATCTTGTATTTGTGTAAGTAACTTGAATTAACTTGTTTATTTAAATCGAAGGTTTAAAACTACCTACAAATAAATATTCTAAGTGCGGTCTTTTAAAAAGTGGAAATATACTAAGGCAAATATAATTTTTTTTAGTTGCAACCCACGTTGGTCTTTAATTACATTTTCGAAAGCGTCAAGACAAAAAAGCACGCGATCATAAATTAACGTTAAAGAAGCGACGTTGTGATTGAAACTAACGGTGTCACGTTGTTGTTAGAAACCATTGTTTAAATGCCTAATATCGAGAGTTAAAGTTCGAATCTATAATGAAGACAATATTTGGACAACCAATCTCCTATTTTAACTTAGCTTTGATTTTGCTATTTTCGGGTGCTTATTTTAGTGTCCTAAACGTCTTTGTCATAAGCATAACATATCTATCTTCTTCTCTTATATAAAAGGCAAACCTGACTCATCGACTTATATATCAACGCACAGCCCAAAACGTGCACCTAGGGACTTGAAATTTGGAGGGAGTATTCCTTGGGTGCCCTAGGCTTGCACTAAGAAAGGATTTTCCGGAAATCGACCCCCAATTATACGAGGTTATCGTGAATTCCAAATTTGACGTTATTTTCGAAATATGCGTCCCCAAAATCCCAGAAAAGACACCAATGACGACTTTTTAAAAAATATCAAGGCCGCCGTTTTGAATTTCAAATTTGTTATCATTTTCGAAATCTGCGTCACCGTAATCTAAGAAAATGACACCCATGGTGGTTGCTTACTTCAAAAATAACTAATCTCATATACAAAGTTCTACCCCCTATTTATCGCTTTGGGGGCAGAGATTCCAAAATCACTGAAAGTATTGTATGTTTTATTTGCTTATAAACAGTAGCTTTAAACCAATTACCACTTTTCCAACTATAAAAATGTACCATAGTTCCATACAATCTTTCACCCCCTATTTTAACCTCTAGGGGGATGAATTTCCCAAAACTGCTTCTTAATGCACCCCCAGGGTGTGTGTATGTGACAGTAATTCTGTCTGTCGTCGGTCTGTTTGTTACGCTTTTACGGATAAACCGCTAAACCGAATTAGATTAAAAAAGTTTGTACCTCGAAAATCATCACATAAGGGGGTGAGATTTGGGATGGTAGTTTGTATGAGAATTTGGTCATTTATGTTTGGGAGTTCGGCCATTTATAATGTTATGTACATTAAAATTGATATTAATACTCATAATATATATTATCGAACTATGATGAACATTAAGAGCAACCAAACTATCAACGGGTAATAGTGCTTTAAGATGGCGAATTTCGACAGATTCTCATCTACCAGTGATAATTAGGGGCACGCCGACGAATAAAATAAATGCATGTCGGCATCTACAATATAGGTATATGTAAAAAAAAGTATATATCTGAATAGGTACAAATATGACAACAACTACACAATGATACACAGTCGGGCCAGCAGCTCTACTAAAAATTGGCGAAAATCGTATGGCAAGAGATAGTAACGGTATGATTACATTAAACCGCGAATTCTGTAATATTGTACAAAACACATATGATCTAAAAAATAACGTGTATATGTACAAAACAGCATAAAGAATAGATAATGGTTGTGTGAGAGGGCAATATTAGCACCGACAAGCGAAATAATCGGGTCGGGTGGATAAATGAAAAAAATATGTCTCACGTAGAAGGCGATATTGTGGAGTATCTCTCGGTAGACAATTTCATAGACACCGAGCAACTCACGTCCTACCCTTAGAGTTCCTGAACTCTTTGGAACTATCGGGAGTGCCCTCTCATAAGTTCATGCTTAAATTTGATGTCCCGGTACTCCGGTACTCCATGAATATCGTAAGGGCAATAATTATGTCTGGAATTGCTAAAGGAGATAATGTTTAATTCCCCGCATTCCTATAAGTAGGTAATTCCGAAAGATTTACCATTTAACTTTAAAAGAGTGCAATTCCCTTTAAAAACAGCTTTTGCCATGAACATAAACAAAGCCCAAGGACAAACATTAGAAGTAGCCGGTGTACAGTCAACAGCATAAATAAGTGATCATTTATGTACCTTGTCGCTTTCAATAGTTTCACAATTTTGTATGACATTTCAAACACGACGTTAAAGTGACAAGGTACATAAATGATCACTTATTTATGCTGTTGACTGTACATTTAGAAGCAAACTGTTTTTCCCATAAGCAACTGTATGTAGCACGCTCAAGAGTATCCAGCCCATGTAATCTCCATGTTTTAGCGAAAGATGGCAAAACATCTGTACATTACTGCACAGACCGGGACATAGGCCGTTGCAGGACGAGTTTAGCGTGGCCGAGACGCAGACGCAGTCGCAGGCGCTATATACGAGTCCAGCAACCGCCCTTCCCGGTCGAGGCTTCTATAGTGTTTTTCTCCAACAATGTGAGGAAATTTAACACAATTGTTAATAATATTAAACACAGTCCCAACATTTCCTTGAAAAAAAGAACAGAAACGTACGATTTAGTATGACACTTAAATAAAGCATTAAATAAAATGACAAATTTAAATGTAATAAATTCAATTTGAATAAAATGTAGTTTAAACTATAACATTTATTACGCGTTTATATTATTTCGGCAATTTCTTTTGTTTTTTAACGCAATTTATATTTAAAAAAAGTCAAACTATTTGACATACTTTTAATTACGTTATAAAAGCTGTTTGAAAAGGCTTAACTTTTTAGTCTATGACATTTAAAAAGTAAAATATACAAGGAAGACTTTTGATTGAACAAGTGTTTGGTTGTTTGGAGATAGTTATCCTAGTCCAAACATGGTTTTAAAAAGAAAATCACCAGGTAGGTACGTAATAATTGGCCGCTGCCGTTGGTAAATAATAACTTTGTTCTTTTTTAATTTTGCCTGGACCTGGAACTTAGAACTTTGCGGGCAGATTTGGCAACAGTAAAGTTAACATTTCCGAGCATGTGGGAGAAAAAATTATTGTATACTATTAGTAATTTACGTGACGGTTGCGTAATGCCAATTACGCAGAGTCACGTACAATACTTTATCTATACACATATTATAAGTACTCTAAGATGGGTTCAGAAGCCGAAAGGCAAATAACCAACGCAGCGTTACCTGTGGTAGTAGGTGACAGTGACAGCGATGACAGCTGTAACGCAATTTTGAAATTACGTTATGGATTATTGTAAGGTAATGAGATCCAAATTTGGAACATGTTCCAAAATGAACAGCTGTCATCGCTGTCAGCTACTATAGATGAATAACCGAGAGCGTGGAACTGCATATGTAGTGGTAATATGTGAATACAGGCATTCTATATTTAAATTTCCTCTACTTCTCATACCCTCAGCATAAAAAGAGTATTGTTATGTATTTAATAAGTAAGTACAAAAATAATGTCAGCTTAAAATTCTAAATACTTTTCACAATGCACTAAAATACCGATACGTCTTATGTATTCTCGCAATTTTCAGAGTTATTTTAACTGGGCACGTACGACTTGCAGTTTGCAAAAAATATGGCAGAAAGTAGCAGTAATTTTGGTCAGATTTAGAGTCAAAGTAAACAAATAATTTTAACTGTCATAAATAATTTGAACTCGAACGAATGAAAAGTTTAAATGCACCTTAAACCGCTGCACAATTAGTTGAAAAAGCTACAGGTGTTTCCTTCTCGACTATTTATAAAATAATGACTGAGAGTAAGAGTGACAAATTCAAAGCAACGTAATAATCCCCTCTCCTAGTAAGAAAAAGTTACGTAAGTACCTACTTGTCCGTCAGATGATGTTGATCAAGAAGTCATCAGGAGAACTATATTTATATAATTTTTATCTGTCCCATGCCTAAGCAATTTCCAACCTTAAAGATGAAAATTTAAATAAATTATAGCGACTAAAAGCAAAAAAAGGACATACTTATTCCACTTGTTTAAAGTAATCTCATTAAATTAAGAAAAAATCTTAAATTATTTTCATTTTCATGCGAACGGTACAACCACTACATATGCAATTCCACGCTCTCGGTAATTCATCTATACCACAGGTAATGCTGGTCATTGCCTACGGAGTTTGAACGCATAATAGAGGACTTATGATAATTATGTGTGTAGATAAAATTTATTAACCTAGATGACGTCCAATCCAATTCAACTTCTTTTTAAATTTCGAGCTGAATATAACATGTGATTTAAAGGTAATTCTGGCCAGGGAGGAAGTCAAAGTATAAAACTACTTAAAACTATTAATTTACTTAACTGCGGTAAACGACTTCTACGCGGACGAAGTCGCGAGCAAAAGCTAGTTTAGAATAAAATTATTTAGACGAATGTTGACATCATAGAATAGTACATTGTTGTAGAGGTTAGAAAGTAAGCAAGAGATGGACGAGTTAGTTTGAAAGTACGAGTCCATCTATTGCCCTTTCGACCGAGGCTTAACACAGTGCTTTTCAGGACTACTGCGAGGAAATAAAAATCAATTGTTATAATAAATTTACCAAAAACGATAGTACATTACTACAGAGGCCGGGACAAAAGGGGTTGTCGGCCGAAGACATATAGACGTCCGAGCAAATCGAGGCCGGATAGGTCTAAGGCGGGCAATCCCATATTTCCCGCCGAGGTATGTATAGTGCTTTTCTCACAACACTGACGACGCGCTAGCCTAGTTGGTAGTGACCCTGCCTACGAAGCTAGCGGTTCTGGGTTCAAATCCCGGTAAGGGCAGATATTTATGTGATGAGCACGAGTATTTGTTTCTGAGTCTTGGATGTTTTCTATGTATTTAAACATTTATTTCTCTATATAAGTATTTATATCGTTGTCTAGTACCCATAGTACAAGCCTAGAGCTTAGTTTGGGACTAGGTCAATTTGTGTGAAATCATCCCTTGATATTTATTTATTTATTTATTTGTTCAAACATAATAATAATTCATTAAAAAAATTAAAACAAAAATTACAAGACAAATTACTAAGACTGCATAAACATTAAAGGTAACCTACAGTGCTCAGTCATCCGCGCTGTGTCGGGTGCGCCCGCCCGCCCGCCGGTGCCTCGCAGCGCACCGCCTGCGATCTAAGTTGCGCTACACACCCCTAATTACCTTTGTTCTCCTGGTACTTTAAATAAACATGCAAACACTTTGGATTGATGCACGGCTTAGTATATAAAAAAAAACAGCTATCTAGCCTGTTCATAAACACAGCCGCCATGTTTACCCTAATATTAAAAAAAAAAAGTTTATTGTTTTCTTTAATACGCATAGTGGCAGAATGTCATGATGCCTGTGCCACAAATTTATGTGGAATGGAAATTAAAAAAGAGGAATTTGCCAGTCTAGGCCTGCACGATTTGTATTAAATTCCATTAACGACCTCTTGTCCTAGCCGAACCTGAAACGTCATTCTTGGCGGCCTATTCTATCCCTTCGAGTGGCAAGCAGCCGTATACCGACTGCTTTCAAAAAACAATGAAATGAAATAGTTTATTTGCTGAACATGGGTTATGATAGGTTTTTACATATATGTTTTATCTGGTATTCCGCCACATTCTACTCGAATGAGGATGCAAAATTATACATCTTTAGTTGCACATATCTCTCGCATCTCATACAAACTAAAGAACATTCTTAAATCCTAAACTTAACCTATTATCTGCTAACAGTTTTTATATTTAAAAACTCACTCACAGAGTAGACACATAGTTCACACAGCCAAATATATACTTAGTTTCCTTTTAAACATTTTTAAAGGTAGGTCTTTTATGTCCCTAGGCAGCTTATTGAATATTTTCAGGCACATAAAATAGGGACTGCGTGTCGTTTGTTTTAGGCGACATTTGGGCGTGAACAGTAAGTTCCGCTGCCTCGACATATAAGCTTTGACCTCACTATTTCGTGAAAACAGGTGCTTGTTAATAAATACAAATGTGGCTACTTCATAAATATATAAGGAAGGAAATGACAGAAGTTTATGTTTTTTGAAAATAGGCTTACATGAGTCTAGTGGTTGGAGTGAAAAAATGGCTCTTATACATTTTTTTTGGCATTATACATTCCTATCTGTGAAGGGATGAATATTATTAAAAAATAAAACGACTTCTCATTGGACAATTTAATTTCGTATGCAACACAAGTTAGGTTCTGATTGGTCGAATCAGTGATCAGCGGACCGATGTGATTGGTCGACTTGCTCAATGGAACAGACCAACAATGTAATTGTTGTCCAGTTTAAATTCATAGAAGGCCTGCTCATTCAGTGTATAACTATTGATTGTGTTGAGGACCAAATCAAGAACAGACCATCTATCGCCAAATTTCCGAGCAGTGGCTTGAAAAACATATTAGTAAAAATCCGAATGATTGTTTGGTAGATTTCTAAATAGTAAACTATTGATATAGACCGAATTTCATTACGAATAAAATTTTGTTTAGTATAATGATCAAATTGCATAAAATGTTGTGTAGCATAATGGGAGCGAGCGAAGCAAGCGAGCAACATTGGTCCGGGCAGAAGCGACTCGGAAAGGTTAGGTTGTTAGGTTTTTTTATATAAGCCGGGAACCTGCCTTATTTTCATGCTTTTGCTGTTTAAAACGTTTATTCCGAAACATTTTTCTGCTTCATAAGTTTATGTGTTGCATTGTTTATTGGTTACGAACATTCGACTCATGAATTTTATGCATTAAGATTATTCGATCAACAAATATAATGCCATACCATACGCGTACTTATGCTTAAAGTTATTATGCCTTATACAATTATTACGAAAACCATTATACCAAACAAAGGGGACCCCAATTTAGATCATTACTAATTCACTCATTTGCCGCGGAGCATTGTAGTAAAAAGAGAAACTTTATAATTTCACATGTATAGCGTAGGTATCTAACGAATACCTATTTTTTTTTGGGTGTTTGTTGTTTATCCATCAGATTTTGAAATAAAAAAATAATTTCGTTAGTAGTAGTAAAAAAATCAGTACCTACTGCATAAACTAATCCTAATAACGCAAAAGTTTTTGAATTAATGAATTTATATCAGGATCATAGAGTTCCATAAATTGTTAGTAACATTAAATATTATTCTATATTAGTAATTATTTGACAAAATGGTTTAATTAATTATTTTATATCTCCTTTGGCTTCTACCACTCAGTGTGACAACATGGGATAGGCTTTGTACATTCTGTTCTGTTAGTCTATGTTGAAAGAAGCGGTGTCAGATTGACATTGACAGCGTTGACACAACCAGTTTGTTTTCCGAGATTTTCAAGACTTATTCAAGGCGTATTATTTCTATGGTAGTAAAACATGAACAGTAATAAAAAGAAAATTGGTCGACTATTTAATTCTAAAATGTCAATTCAAACAATACTTAGGAGTAAAGAATCTATACATCGAAACATATTTTTCATGTCTCATACTCTGAAAATAGGCCTTTGTTTATCTTAGAAGCGGGTTGAAAGTTATACATGTCCACCCTAGGGAAGAAAAGTAATTTGAAAAAAAGAACCGTCTATAGACCTGTGCAGTAGCAGAAACCTATACTATACCTACCCTATTATACATAACCTATATCTCTGTAGTAAGATTATTAACAAAAAAAACTAAGTTTCTAGTGATAGTTTATTTTTTATTTAATATCTATTATAATTTAATTCCTATTTGATTGCTTGCGGTTTGCAATAAAATTACCGTCTCAAAACCGCACCTAATAAATAACCCTTCATGGCAGTCGGGTAAACAGGCTGGCACTCTGGTGCTCTAAAAAAGTTTGTGTCAAAAACAAGAGCGGCATAACAAGATACGATCTTCAGTACCTATCTAGTTGTACTATGTAATATACTACTGAGTTCGCTATATTTTTCATAAGTTATTAGTGTTATTACAATGAGTTCCTCGTCTGATTCGGAAATAGTTTTAACGCCAGATTTGATTTTAGGGAAAGTCTTCTACCACCAACATCAAAGGAAAGATATTTTCCGTAACTTTTTTTTTTACTTACCTCATAATCGAAATGAAAATTAGAGTGTTTAACTCGGTTGAAAGTCCCCATTTATTTCACACTCGAAATATTAGCGCTCTCGCTTTGCTCGAGCGCCAAAATGTCTCGTGTGAAATAGGTGCCTTTCATCCCTTGGTGAACCATCTACTAATAGAAGAAAGGAAATACATATATATACAATATAACTGTAGAAAGAACAACATTTTTTGAGAAAAAGTACTTCAGGAGGCTTAAAAGTTAACCATAGAACTCTATCAAAAGGTTTCTGACCTTTATAAAATAGTTTTAATACAATTATCGGTTTTTAACTTTTGTAGGAACAGAAAACCCCAGAAAGATCTCCCGGTTACATAACACGTAATGTTATTATGTTGTCTATGTCTGTCGGTTTGTTTGTCTTCTGGACGCTTACAACAACAATCGGGCTGATTGGCTAGAGGGGATGCAGATATCTTTTTAAGTTATTACGTCCCTGTTCTAATACGATGAACAGACAGGCTTAAATCGGTCGGCCGATTGTTAGTCGTAGGTCGCCCGTTGAGCGCTGGGATTGATGAACGGTGTTAAGAGTGTTTTCCATTTGATAGTTATTGTTCTGACGCTTGAAAGCATATCGGCTTTGCTGTTTAAAAGTTATTGAGTTTCAATTTGAAACCAGTGTCGCTAATATCGTGGTGGAAGTTTTGTCCCTTTCAGTCTTCAAATTGATTTTGAACTTGTTAAACGTCAAAACTGATCAAAAATCGGGCAAGAGTATGTCTGACCCTGAGCATGGTCTCTCTCCTACCTCTCGTGTAGGGTTTCGAAGCCGTTTCTACACAAAAACTATCTCAAAAAAGTGCACCAGTAAAAGAGCGTAACTTCATGGCACTTACGTCCTTTTGTGTAGAAGCGCAGTTCTTCGGACATATACAAACAAACCTGACTCAAAAATGGTATATCCGATAATATTGAAAATGTTTTTCATTGAAAGTATTTATTAAGCGTTACCTTTGTGATTTTTATCATTATTTTTAGACATAGGTACGGTTTAAAAGATAGAGGAGGGGGGGACACAATGAATGCAACTTTCGGAGCGATTATTTCCGGAAATATTCTCCTAATCAAAAAAAACTTAGTGTTTTCAAAAGAACTGTCGTTATATGTGCCAGAAGATGAATCACGGTGAAAAAATTTTTTTTTCTTCAATTACGTTACAGGTACGGACTCCCCCCCCTAGAATTATTTATTTTTGTTATTTAACTCACAAACTAATAAATGTATTTAGTTCATATTTAATGATATTACTAAAAATATCAAATATAGAAAACAAAAAATATTATGTTAATTAAAACTCACGATACCGAGTGTTTGAGCCCAAAAAGGAAACTGCCCGGAGGTCATCAGAACCGCCGAGTTACTGGTTTGCCACTTCTTAGTGTCGGCCAGTGACGGCTAAAGAGGGCCACGGCCTCCCCTGAAACCATTAGGTACAGTCGACTATCAAGACATGTATTCACTTTTGGACCATACTACAATGCAATAACGTGACACAGTGGATACATCACTTTGTAGTCGAGTGTACACTGTCCGACGGGTGACCGAAATGAATGTAGATAGCTTGTTGCTAGCTTGTTAGATTTATCATTTTAAATATGGTAGCGGTACGAAAGTATCATTTTTTGATACTTAGGTACTTACACCTTTTATTCTAATATGAAACTTGAAACAGAGGCAAAAATTTGGCTCACCGTTTTCATTAAGGTAGGTAATTTTTGCAAAATGATAAATATGGCATAAATTATTTCATTTAATATTCAATTTTGTTCTTTCTCCGCGGCGTCGAATATTACGGGTAACGAGTCGGAAGGCAAGATACTTTGCGCAGACATCCCTTTTTAGGGCTCCGTACTAAAATGGTAAAAAAGGAACCCTAATGGTTAGACTTCGGTGTCTGTCTGTCTGTGTGTTACAGAACTTTTTCTCAACTACTGAATCTATTAAATTGAAATTTGGCATAGGAGTATAATTTGCTTGCCCATATCTATTTATATACTACATATAAAAAAAGGTTTTAGAAAGGGCTTGATTAACACATTTTAAAACTTTTTTTTAATTCTATCTAATCATGTAATTTCGGATTTATGACCGAAAACGTACCTACAAAAAAATATTTTCTCCCGCCGTCCACCTTATACATGAAGTTTACGGGCCAAAAATATTGTAATAATTCAGACTAATAGTAGTCGTTTATGTTTATTTTTAACCGACAAAGCCGAACAAGGTTCTATGTTCCACGTTTTTTTTTTAAATATATTTTCACCGTATTCTACGTCAATTAACTAACGACTACAAAAAATATTTTTTGTTTGATAGACTAATGCTCGGTTCCTATATTCAAGAAACGAATGGTTTTCCATACGTCTCGTTAAAATTTGACACATTTTGTACGTAGCAAATGTCAAATTTTAACGAGACGTAAGCAAAACGATTCGTTTCTTGAATATAGGATATTAGTTGATAGAGTATACTTCCGAGGCGGTCTCATTGTCACCAAATCTGAATCTGATGAACGGATCCGTGAGGAATTGAGGGAAAATCTCAAATATTATAGGCATATGGCGATATTAGGATTTTTAGTAACAAGTCCTGGGGCTGATTTTTGACTTTCGAGCGCTTGAAAGTTTCACTCGGAAGTGAGCAAAATCTGTGAAACCTTTTTTTTGAAATTACGAGCGATAGAAAATTTAAAGACGAGTGGTCCACACCATTCGTTTTCAATTCTACAACTCGTATTATAAAAAACGGTTTCGAAGATTTTGCTCACTTCCGAGTGAAACTTTCGAGCGCTCGAAAGTCAAAAATCGGCCCCCAGCATTTACATTTAAATTTTGGTGAAGTGACGATGAAAACCATAGATGGCCGGAACGCCTCAACGGTAGCTATTTCAAGGGTGGCGATAAGATATTTCAATTAAGATATTCGAGCGGCTATAATGAAGAACATTTAATTGTTTAAATATGACTAAGTACCTATGGCTTTCCCGGTGCTTGCGGCGAGCTTGAAATGTCTTAAAGTTTCATATCAACTAAGAAGGGGGACTACATAAAAGGTATGATTATTGATCAATAAATGGCACAAAATAAAAGGAATGTTAAAAAAAAAACTGCCATCAAAAACGCAAGTAATAACTTCTTTTAAAATGGTAGATAAATAATAATAGGTCAGTACAGAGCTGAAGTCGGCGACTCACAATATTTTTAACCAAAAACCAACTGCAGTTGGACTGACCTGCCATTTTAAAGAAATTATTTTTTGCGTTTTTATGGCGATTTTTTGTTTTTAAAGGAAGAGTAGGTATGACAAAGTTATCCAAGTCATCAGTCTCCGAGATACAAACAAAAAAATAGTTAGTTTTAGCTACTTGATGACAGATGGCGCAGGTTGTAGGTACTCATTTTAGCTATGGAATTAAAGAAAGAATCAAAATAGTAAAATAGTTCTGATGCGTACCATGTTAATTACAGACTTAAATAAGGAACTTTCGGTGCGCGAGTTCGACTCGTACTTGACCGTTTTTTATTTTTTGCGCGGTGCTGTTTGCTTGTTGGCTCTTCATTTTGTGTTTAAATAGGGGGGGGATTCATCTGGGAGGGCACTCCGTGGTCCCGTTACACATGCGAATACTACTAGTTACTAGGGTTACGTGTATTTATTACAAACGAACTCATATCGAGTAAAACTATTATTAACCCATTTACGCCTGTATGAAATGCAATAGAGTATGTCAGCCAGTTTAGGTCTATGGCTTACCGTATTCTACATTAAAAATAAAAAATTGGCGTAAAAAAAAAACGATCGAGTAAGTTCATAGGGCTATAAATTTTTAACCGTAATAATTAACCAACATGAAAAAATACCATTTTTATTGCATTTTTATACGGTTTGTATTGTTATAATGACTTCTTATTTTTAATGCTATTTCAAGCTTAAATAGTAGTCTAACTTTCATAGTTTAAGACTAAATAGCAATCTTGACGAAAACTGCTACAAATATGTGGAAAAAATAATTTTGTCAATACGATGTTTTAAGCGGTCACCCATTCTGTTTTAGACTACGCTTGTACTTGCTTAACTTAGGAAGTCTTAATAATTTTACGAATTCGTTTTGATGATACTATGGTAGTTATGGTTATCTTTTGTTTTGTATTACACACAGTTTAACTAAACTAACTGTCTGTTGCTGACCGGCTTTCCTGTTTGTAACGTTTGTCGAATAAGTTGGTTAAATAAAATTAGAATAATAATCAAGCACTATTATTTTTGGGTTCACCGTAAGTACGTATTCTGCATAAAAATACCGAAACATTAGTCAAAAAGTATGTGCTAGCTGCTAGTGAAACATCCCAAAAATTAAAAACCAAGCTCGAGACGCCTGCAGCGGTAGGTATTCAACAATATAAGGTACAGTCGGCCAAAAATGTGGTCTACCACCCTCGGGTTGAAGTTCATTTGCACGTCATGATACAACAAGTTCGATTTTCCCTTGCAATAATATTATGACAGTAACAAATGTCAACCTTAGCGATAATTAGATCTCACACAAACTTTTGTGTGTATAAACACTACAACCAACGGCAAAATTTGTTTTTTATTGTGCCCCAGAATGCCTAAGTACCACAGTAAATAAAAAAATAACAGAGTAATAATGCTCAAAAACAGTTCAACACTACCTACTTGCTACCCACTGGCAATGCCTAGACCTATCTAAGCGAGTGTTGTACGTATGTAGGTACCTTTTTATACTTACTAATCGCGAGTGCGCGACTAGCGAACGCGCGTGAAATTAAAAGCGATGAAATTTTTAGACGATGACGATATTAATTCTACATTAACACGAAATTTGTAAAGAAAGGCCTAACACCAAAGTTAAGCAACCACCGCTTAAACATCGTGTAGGTACCTAACTATTTTTTACCCGTCTGCGTCAGAAGGAGGTCGTAAACTATGAAATTTAGATTATTATTTAAGCTTAATGTGACATCAAAATAAAAAGCTATTATAAAAATACAACCCGTACTTCGGCTTCAAAAGTTAAGCAACTGCAAGCGTAAACAGAATGAGTGACCGCTTAAAACATCGTGATGATAAAATCAGTTTCTCCACATATTTGTAGCAGTTTTCCTTGAGATTGCTATTTAGTCGTAAACTATGAAGGTTAGACTACTATTTAAGCTTAAAATAGCAAAAAAATAAAAAGCCATGTTTTTTGTATGGGGTCCTGGGATCTGATTTATTGTTCAATTTATAATTTTAACCGATAGAGTTAATAATGAGACGTAGTCTGTGAAAATTTCAATTGGTTACTTATTACGTTTAAAAAGTTATAGCCCTGTGAACTTACTCAATCGTAATTATAAGGGCGCGCACCGCTGTTAAGCATGCCGTCACTCTAGGAAGATGGCGCCCGCGCCCTTTAATATTATTGACCAAGATTTTAAACGTACGTAGAATCAATACTACTGGGTCTATTTGGATGAAACAAAAAGTAGTACGTTTGTTTATTTATAAGCTTTACTGTAACAAAGTTTCAAGCGATTTGTCGTACCTAGTGACATTCTTCATTCCGCATTGTTATTACACGCAGTGCTAAAGTCGAGTGTGTCATAGACGCATAGTTGTGGAAATTTACGACGTGTTATATTATAATTTAGTGTCGCAAGTAGCCGTAAAGGCGGGCTTAAAAGATCAGGGCGGGTCGAGAGGCGGCGGCGATCGGCCACTTTTCATCTAGTTACGATCCCGCTGACAGCGAACACCGTAATAATAATAATAATAATAAACGCGTAGAGAAGTGACGACCACATCTAAACGGCACAAAATAAAATGAATGTTTGAAAAAACAAAAAACTGTAATCAAAACAAAAAAAATACATCTTTTAAAATGGCAGGTAAGTAATAATAGGTAAGTAGGTACAGACTAGACCTGAAGTCGGCGACTCACAATATTTTTAACCAATAACCGACTGCAGTTGGACTGACCTGCCATTTTAAAAGAAATTACTTTTTTCCTTTTTGATGGCGATTTTTTGTTTTTAAAGGAAGAGTATGACACAGTTATCCAAGTCATCAGTCTCCGAGATATAAACAAAAAAAGATAGTTTTAGCTACTTGATGACAGATAGCGCAAGTTGTAGGTACTCATTTTAGATATTTAATTAAAGAAAGAATCAAAATAGTAAACTAGTTCTAATGCGTACCATATTAATTACAGACTTTAATACAGAACTTTCGGTGCACAGGGTAGCTAGTGACGAGCTGTTTGTACGTAGCGAAACCACGGACCTGAGCGGTCCCGCGGGAAGTCCCTGAGGGCCCTGCAAAGATGCACTACGCTAACTAACGTTTCTATTCGATTCGTTTTTAAACCAATCGCGTCACTGGGAGATGACGTGATGCGAAAAGTCACGTGGTCTACCAGTGACGCGATTGGTTTAAAAACGAATCGAATAGAAACGTTAGTTAGCGTAGTGCATCTTTGCAGGGCCCTCTGTTCCTCACCTCTAGCTTGCCTTCACCGGCTGGTTGGAGTGTACTATGACGAGGAACAGCTTTACCTCTGGCTTATTGCTTTAATTGGTTGGTCAGAGTGCAGTCGCGAGAGCTATATTTATGCTCGAAGGGCTTTTTGCATTGGTGATGAGTGGGCACATAATGGTCGTTTGATTTCCGGAAGCACCCTTTCACCCTAACCCCTCTGGAACTGTAGGTAGTAATATTATGATAAGGTATAGGGTTTAGATGGAATAACACATATAAAACAATCCCGTAACTTACCACTTCTTTTGCATGTTTTAAATTAACTGTCACGAATGGTTTCTAACACTAGCAAGATTGCGACAGTCTTAATTCTGCCAATAATAATAAATTCAGACTGCTACTTATTAGGTAACATTTCTCAAAGGTGCCAATTTCTAAAAATTATGTTCTACCTAGATGTAATAAAATTTCAGCCAAAAGATAAATAATTAGAAAACAAATTTTGTTCCACTTTTAGGATTAAGCCGTCCGTATCCGCGCGCTCCCCTCCCTGCTCGTCTTCTGGCTGCCGCACGAAATTTAAGAGATTTAAAAAGTTTTCTGCCGCCGGGAAAAAATGTGATTAAATATGTTTTGTTCAAGAGCAAGACATTAAAGCGATGTTAAGGGTGTGATAATGAGCGCGTTGATAAGCGTTTATTAGCCGCGCGCCGGCGAGCTCAATGAGACCGGGCGCTGCGGCGCTATCAAGGGGGAGTTAAATCATTTTAACGTAGTTTGCGATGAGACTCCTTTAAGAAAAACTTTGCGATACGACCTTTTATTTGGACTTTAAATTACTGGCTTTTGAACCACCGCGTTGACTTACTCGATGTCGAGGTTTTGTTAAGCATAAAACTCAATTGTTTTTTTGGAAAGGGAATATTTTTACCTATAGGTACAAGATATAGATAGGTTTTTTTAAATTGTATTATTAAGTTTTGCTATAATAAATTAACTATGATTAAATTAAATAACATCATAATTGTGTCAGGTATTCGAGAACGTCATGTCGGTGATCCGGATCAGTATTTAATTGTAAAATTAACGTATAAATATAAATAGTATGCTTCCTTTTGCACCTCGAAATTTCGCGTGGCAGTTCAAAGCAATCATTCAAGCGACTGAATTCAAAATTGACCGCCATCTTATTACAGTCATTGACTTTCCTATACAATGAGTCAGAATTTGGATGATTGCCTTTTAAGTATTTAGGTGATTAATATCTTTAATCCGATAAAGCATGAATGTAAATTGTCCCCATTCCGTAACAACCGGTTGCGTAGGGTAATGCGACGCGAAACAGGCACATTAGCCACTGATCTGGCGCTACAACAAGCCGACAGGCGATCACGTTCGTCGGATGCACGCACGAGCATACCGCTCACTAAGAAACAAACCATCCCGTGAATGGACGCGGTAACGGTTTTTTGAAATATAATTCATCGTTATTATTTTTAGAGCACAAATACGTTTTTGTGAATTGAATGTTTGCAAAATGACACATTAGCCAAACGTGCTTTTGTGAAATCAATAAACTCTGACAAGTATCATTCATTACGTTCCTATTAATCAGATTTTAGTGCACTCCTGGACTTCTCACTCACTGGACTCCTGGGCTTCAGTATAGTATAGCCCGTAGCTATTGAGGTCGCCCTTCACTACGCTTGCTGATTCAGGATTTCACACATATAATATACGCTTTATTGCACACCACGGATATATAGGTACAATTTGAAATAAGTAATAACAATTTTATGTACAGTCAACCAATTTGATTTCAAGGCCACTTTGGACTATGTTAAAGATAAGTTGGCAACCAAAACTTTAGAGACTTCCTATGATTTGGCTCACAACGTCACGTTGGCAAAGTCCATAGTGGCCTAGGAATCAAATTGGTTGATTTTACATGGTAAACAACAGACGGAGTTATCGCTCGCCTAATATATAACATATAAAATAGGTATTGGGAGCCAAGTCTAGTCTCGTTACCAGAGTAAATAACTGAAGACGAGGGTGCCGCATCCAGGCGCGCGCGCGTGGGCCGCGACGCGCGGGCGGCGTGGGGTGCTAAGTGGCGGCCAAATCCCGGGCGATGCGGTCACAGGTGCGCGCCGGCTTAGCGCCGCGCGCCGCCCGCGCGGATCCTTCGATCCCGCCGCCGAATATATCACGCGCTGACAGCGTTACAATCCGCAAAAAATATATATTCAATATAACCACATTAATTCTTACTTGAAAAAAACTCGTACTGGTTTGTTACATAAATGAGATACAATGCCTGCTATTGAACTAAGTAGTTATTTGTTTTGCAAATAGGTAGTTGAAAATATTTTTTTTGGGAGCGTGTAGTCATTATTCTAATTTGGTAATACTATTAAAACGATCAAGTTTGTTAATGTTATTTTGGTTCTGATTCTTTATTTTGATACTTAAACATTCGAAGGTCACCCGGAAGCAAACAAATGATTTTATTTTTGCCATCCCATTTATTTATTTTTTGTTAAAAATGTATCTGCATATTACACTAAACTTATACTTAAATTAATGTCACTGTAATTATAAAAGTTGCATTGCAACCATTGGCAACCCCATGTAAAGATCCTATCATCTCTAGATTAAAGCTGGGGCCATAAAACACGTCGAGCTCAAATTAGTGCTCTAAATTTCAATTTGATTGGTGTAATTGCACCTCTTTACAGGAAGCACGCGGCACAGTTGTTATTAAGCGTTCTAATTTAATATCATTTGCATAGACGTGACCAGCGCTCGCGCTCCGGCGGCGGCAGAGCGCGGCGGTGCGTCGCGCGGTGGGCGTACGAGTTCGACATTCGTATACCTATTGAAGTTTAAGTACCTAAAACAATGATTTTGATGATTAGTACATATATTCTGTGCCAATTGAAATTGGCAAAGATGTAAACACAACCAAACGAACCAATTTACCATTATTAGGAACCTACTCCATAATCACGTGCTTTTAAAGATCAAGTGAGGTCTTAGCAATGATTTATACACTTGATCAATACTTTTAAATGAAGTTTAAGATTAAATAACTATTAAATACATTATTTTAAATTAAAACACGCTTGTTAAATATTTGAGGTTATGTGCAGTACTAATTTGTACTAATTTGTTTACATCTTTGGCAATTTCAATTGACACAGCCTATAGGTACTTAATTACTTATAGAAATTTAGATTTCAAAATCACATACCGGTCACTTAACAAATATTCTAAGCACATTTTTTTTACTAAATGCAACTTTTTAGGTAGGTACGTAAGTAAATATTTTTGTGAGTTTACCGTACCTTCATGCAATTTTACAACTAAATTTTGGACCAGTTTCCGTTATTTTAAACTTATGATGAAGTTGTATAAAGGTCATTGAATCCACGCCGCACTAATAGTGAATGTAGATCAGAGATCTCGTAACATCGGTCTTAATAAGCAGTCCTTTGACGACAACGGATTAGCAGTACTTTTTCATTTTAAAAAAAAGCGAGTCAGTTAAATAGTAGATTCCTATACCATAAGTAGGTAATTTAATTTGCAAACATAATGATAATAATAAATATATAATATTCCTCTTTTGGTAATGTTACGAGAGTCTTCGCCGCAAACGCTGATATATTTCATGTAACGGTGGGCGTCGTGATTAGTTCGCCTTTACAAAAGTATCTGTCAAATTAATTGTGTCGGAGGTCGCGGTAGGCGGTGGGGAGCGGGTGCGGGCGGCGCGGGGGAGGGGCGGGAGGGCCCGCACTCCCTGTCACAGATACAAATCGCGCGGATTTACGCGCACTCGAGCCCCACTGGAATTTATCCGCTGCTTCTATTTACGTATCCTTTTATTTGTTTCGCTCCTATTAGTCCCAATAGAGATTTTTTATGTTTGTATACCCCCGACGCCTGCCCTCGTAAAGCGGCGACTAGTGAACACTTTACAGCGACGATAACACAATTTGCAAGCGAGCGATCTGTTTATCGGATTATGAAGCTATAACTTAACGGTATGACTCCAGTAAATATTCCGCAGAACCTCGGAAGCTTAGCGTGACTAATGACGCCCGTTTGTTGGCTCGATCCAGGTGCGCCGACAGAACTAATCCTCGGAGCTCCTCGCTCAACAACCTTATTGGCACAACTAATTTTACTAATAATATGATTTTCATAATGTTGTTTTTTATTCTACGTAGTACAAACAGCACCAATTTTAAGCGAATGAACTAAGGTACTGTATTCAAATATAAGAGCGAGAAGCGTACTTACTTGCATATTATGTATAGTTAGTTTGAAAGCTACATACAAAGCGACACGCCTGGGCGGTCGCGGTGGCGCGCCGGAGTCGGCGGGAGCCGCACAATCATTTAAATTAATGTAATAAAGAAGCGTGAAGACTTAGCTTCTACGCCGTGCTTGTGGTATAAGTTACCATGCAAACATTGAGCTATCAAAACCACGAACGTACGCTGTTGTTAAATGGGTGATTTTTAAAGGGGGTGGTTAATTACAGCCGAGACGATTTTTACTTACCTAAACTAAATCTTAAGCACAGTTTCGAGATGTTTGTAGGTAGGTTGAAAAAACTGTACTGTATAAACAGAAAAATAACAAACAGCAAAATAACCTGAAACAAAAGATTTATACAAAGGAGAGAAACTTATCCCTATAAGGGGTCTCTTCGTGTTAATATTAGAGCGATTGTAAAATATTTGAAAACACCAAATAGCCAAACGTAAAATAGAAAAAGAGACAAGATGAGTAGTACTTACTCTAGCATTATCGCTACAAATCGCGTCAATTTTCGCTTGATTATGTCGCCTTTTTTCTTTCGTAACCTTTTTTGTAGGTCGGACTTACTCATTGACCGGTTGGTGTCAGTTGTCGCCTCGGCTGTCGGTCGGTTTTGAATTTTGAATTTGATTTTGTCATTTCAGTAGCGAGAGGAAAATTTCGACATTCTTTCAAAAACATTGCCTTGGATAACTTAATATAAAAACCATTCGACAGTAACATTTTTTGGTGAAAAATAGTCTCTGTACCAAGATAGTGCTCGGCCGTAGTTCGGCTGATTAATTCCTTGCGGCTCCGCCAATTTGGAGCAAGGAAACTAGGTAAATTTGTACTCCAACATGCCGAATATGTGATGGTTGGCGAGATATCGTTGCCGTTTCGTTGCTAATGCCGTTTTCCGGGTATGTTACTGATTATTTCTTCGTGGTTTTATTTTTGATCCCCTTGGTTAGGTCCTTCCAATCCTTCTGTTTAGTAACGCCATGTAAAAGAAGGTGTTTTTTCAGCACCCCCCTCTACCCTACCTCTTCACGGTCTACCTGAGCCTGCCAGCGACGGGTAATCGTGCAGTGTATCTCGTGCGCGACATGACCGCTGGGTTACCACGGGTCATCTGGAATCGCGAGGCTACCGCGTTCGGCGTCGGGAGCGACCTGGAAATTTCTTCGGAACTCAGCGTACAATGGGTCTTTGAGCGGCCGTCATAAGTTAAATGTTCTTTTTTATTTTGTTATCAATGTTATGTCACCCGTTGTGAACCCCCAAAATTCCAATTTTATGGCCCGCGTGCCCTCTCCGAACCATAACGGTTCTGTTTAGATATTTTATTCGGTCCTTGTTAACGCGGCACAGCCGAGCTTCAGGCTATTAAGGTTTATTGTTTTAACTACTTGAATTTCTAGCCATTGTGGTTTTTTTTAATAGTGACTATTGGGGACTTTTAATATTATGAAAAATGATCATTTTTGGTACATATAATCACGAGGTCCCCATGTCCAATTCAATCTTTAACTAAGGCTATTTTAGACCGCAATTTGAAATCCTTGTCGATTCTATTTTAGACCGTGATTTGAAATCCTTGTAGCGTTGTGTTATTATTTCTCATAAATTCTGTAATGCCGGACTTAGTAAGTCTAGTTTTTATATTCAAGCGGAGCCTCTATAGTGTAACATGGTAACCCTTCGTGTGATATTGATGTTTGTTGTGTGTGCGGTAATTATTCTTTAATTTTTTAATGTAATTCTTAAACGTGTTTCGGCTTTTTATTTTCTTTCACAGGTCAAAATTATTTCCGTGCTGATGATCTTACCACGATCACTCCGCGTAGTTCTTCTCTTTATTTATTTTTTAAGGAGCGCTAAATTACATAGTACTGGTTTGGTAAAAAGTAATTATTCACGAACGACACTATAATAAGTATTTTAATGTGCGTGGTAATTAATACTGGTAATAATGAAATCTTTTTGTGGGTGTCGCTATTTGCCCGTGACCTTTTCGTCACGGACGGGTCTTCAACTAGTTCCCAACGAGCAGGCGATACTTTAAGGATAGCGTTATAATACATTGTGCATCAAGGGCGGTAAGAAGGGGATTGCTAACCAGAGACTATTAGATTCCCGACGCCGAAGGCGGAGGGCTTTTAATGACTCGAGTTTGTAATCCCCTTACTGCCCGTGATACACAGAATGTTTTTCATCACATTTGCAGGGGAAAAAAAAAGAGAAAATATATACAAAACATGCTTCGGAAACAACAATCAAACAAATGAACTCGACTCGCTAAAAGAGTTTGTCAACATTTTTCAATATAGTCTTCCACAGATAATGCTTAGAACTGCGTTAGTTTTTAAACTTGACACTGGCAGTGTGGTCTACTGCCAGATTGTACCGATTTTCAAAATGAAGTTTAATAAAATAATTGCAAATGTCTCTGTAGTAATGGTAAAATATAAATATAATGCAGATAAATGTACTGTATAAGTTTAATTGTACAGTAAAATTGGTTTGTAGCCTAGTTTTGAATATAGGAAATAAACCTTGGCTGATTTTACACCTCCTAAGTCTAAAATGATGTACGATTGGATTCTATATTTTAAAACTAAACTCATAACTTCCTAGGGAGTTATAGATATATATAACTCCCGCGGGAGCTAAATCGGCTATAACTGCCCTATGCGCCTGCGTGTTATAACACCCTTTCCAAGCAAGTGTGATGAAATAGTTATTTATGTAACTCGTACATAATGAAGCTTCTTGAGGTAGGAGTGCCGAGTTTAGAGCGCGAGCTTGCGAGCGCTCTAATTACAGGCACGAGTACCTTAAGAGCTAATTATGAACCGTTGCATACATAACTTTTTCTACAAGCTTAAAATGATCATGACAAAAATAAACAATCGCTAACTTTTTAACCGACTTCAAAAAAGGAGGAGGTTATACGTTCCACTGTAAGTTTTTTGAAGTGATAACTTCTTTACGGAGGGTAAACCATTTCGTTACGTAACGCGCGTTACTAGGTAGCCTGTCCGGCTTCCCTTTCTTTCACGCATACGGCAGAGCGGTAGTATTATTATTATTATTATTTTTTTTTTTTTAAATTCAAATAGATACTGGAATCGCATGGGATTTGAACCGCGAACCATGGCGTCATAGACCTACCTCTCAGCCGCTAGGCCAATCGTAACCTACAGGTATGGACGAAAATGGTAAACGGTATTTGATCATACCTGCTGACGTCACCCCGTATTGCGTTTCTAAGCATAAATACTGTTGACAGTGAGCATAATTATGGCCTACAACTATCACCGTTTTTGAAAGTGATTAGTTTAAGTTATTTGTTACTGGTTCGTTTGTCTTGAAAATCGATATCTGAGGGCCGCTTGGGATTACAAATGCGAACCTGTAATCAGATTTTACAAAAGTGGCCGCCATTTTGAACTTTTTTGTTACTGGTTCGATTGAGTTGAAAATCGATATCTGAGGATCCGTGTGGACTACAAATGCGAACCCGTAATCAGATTTAAAAAAGTGGCCGCTATTTTGAACTTTTTGAAGTGATAACTTCTTTTTATTATGGGAGGGCAAACCGCTTCATTACGTAACGCGTTACGGCGTCAGTCTGTCACTCTAACCGCAGATTACTATACTCTACAGATATTTAGTCGCGAATCGAAATTGGGTGCATAACACGTACAAGTTATTATCTAACCCAGAGATTTAGATTAGTTATCACTTCTGTCGCGCGTCCCGAGACGCACACGATTTTTTTAAATGTATGTTCACCTATTACTCCGTCAATTGTGTTTGATAGAGTGTCCTTCTGATGAGGGAATCAGTGAGGAATTGAGGGAACTCCTCAAATATTGTAGGCAAACATATAGCGATTTTAGTATTTTTAGTAACAAATCCAGCATTTGCATTCAGAAAGTATCATTTGGTGAAGTGGAATTGATGATGAACACCACAGACGGCCACCGGAACTCCTCAACGGTACCGATTTCAAGGGTGGCGACAAGATATCTCGATTAAGATAGTTGAGCGACTACAACGAAGAATATTTACTTGTTGAAATATGACTATGATTTTCCCGCGGCGCGCTTGAAATAACTTAAAGTTTCATATCAACTATGAAGTGGGACTACGTAACAGCGTGTTATGATCACTAAAAAGTATAAAATAAAATAAATGTCTTAAAAACAAAAACCGCCTTCAAAAACGCAAAAAATAACTTCTTTAAAATTGTAGGCACCTAACAGGTTAGTCCAACTGAAGTCGGTGACCACAATATTTTCAACAAAAAGTTGGACTAACCTATTAGGTGCCTACAATTTTAAAGAAGTTATTTTTTGCGTTTTTGAAGGCTATTTTTGTTTTTATAAACCTTTATTTTATCTCGTATACTTTACTCGATTTTTCTGCTAGAACAAATTACTAGTCAGCAAAGTAAATGTTAACAAATTTCATGTAAAATTTAATAGTTACTAAAACAGTTCTGACAATTTATCACAAAAGTTGGAATGCCAAACGCAACCCCATTTTGTTGATATCCATATTGATCGTAACCATGGTAACCAAATCACAAATTAATAAAAATGAATTTTTATACATATAATTAGTGTCAAAATTAATTTTGTTTTTATATACCTACGTAATTGTAATTGGTATTAAAATATTTTAAACGGTTTATTATATAAATTAGGATCTCAAGTGTTCACTAAACGCTAAGATTGATATCCGGAATGACCGCAACCATGGTAATAACAATGCTATTATAATTATTATAGAACTATTATTACCATAGCAACGCTCATTATAGAATTGTTTTCCCGCTTCGGTTACGCTAAAGGTGGTATTCTGATACCGTTAACGATATCAATATTAGCGGTTTATAGTACGCGAGTAGAAAGTAGTACTTTACGTGACGGTTGCGTAATGCTAATTAAGCGGAGTCTCGTACAATACTATATCTACACTCATATTATAAGTACTCTAAGATGGGTTCAGAAGCCGAAAGGCAAATGACTGCGTGACAGCGATGACATCTGTAACGTAATTTTGAAATTACGTTATCGAATATTGTAAGGTAATGTGATCCAAATTTGGAACATCTTCCAAAATTAACAGCTGTCATCGCTGTCACCTACTACCACAGGTAATGCTGGTCATTGCTTACGGGTTTTCAACGCATAATAGAGGACTTATGATATGTGTGTAGATAAAATACTTTTCACACCACATACTCGAAATTGCCCAATTATATATCATGCAAACCTCACTTAAAGTAAGTCATTATAGCCATCGGCTAACCAGCGGGTTATAATGAGATTCAGTACAATATTATAACCCGGCGGGATATAATATTGTACTGAATCTCATTGTAAACCGCTGGTTAATAATCAGATATGAATTCGTATTAAAAATTGTTCCATGGAAACCTACAGCAAAAATAACTTATTTGAAAATCAAACTGTGGCCAGTTTACAAGCCTTATACGCAAAATAAAGAAAATATAACAAAAGGTGAGAAAAGTAGAGTATTTTCCTTTGGGATAAAGCTGTTTTCGTCTTGGGCGAGCTTGAATCCCTCGCTGCACTCAGGACTCCGTTTTAATTCCCTCGCTTCCCTCAGGAATTAACTCGTAACACCCTCGCTACGCTCGGGGGTTAAATCTGGGCTCCCTCATGCTCAGGATTCAATATCGCGCCGGTGACATAAAACGGTGCTTTATCTCCTCGGTGTATAATCTACTATTATCTATGCACATACCATAAGCCCTCTAGTATGCGTTCACAAACTGTAGGAAATGACCAGCAGTATTATAACCAATTTTACTATGAGAAAGTTCTTGTCTGTGGTTATAGGTAAAATCTGTACTGTAATATTATTACAGTATCGATTTTTGTAAGGTTATGAGTTTAAATTTGGAACAGCTGTCAAAACTCAAGAGGGTCTCTATTTTAGTAGCCATAGATAGATATTAAAACATTTATCGATACGAAACGTAAATTCAGTATATTTTAAATATAAACCGCGCGACATTTGATCTCGAGTGACATGAGAATAGGGACTTCATTAGTTTGGCAATGGTTTTAAAAAAAAAACCCTTCATATTCGTGACACTGACACAGCACAAGTTTGTTTTGCCGCCATTTTTCTCGTCAAGTCGTCGGCTTCTGAACCCATTTTAGAGTACTTATGATATGTGTGTAGATAAAGTAATGTATGCAACTGTATATAATTAGGCCTTAAAACACTCGTGTGATGTGATCCTATCGCTAACGCTTGTTTCATAAAACCACACTCGTATTTAAAGGCCTCTCATTATGCATCAGTTGCTTAAACTACTATACCAACGATGTTACAATATAATTGTCACGCGTATACAAAACGCTAGGTAATTAGTGTCTACGGGCTCGTTGAAATTGATTAAATCAAATGGTATATGTACTTGTTTACGCCTTCAGCTAATACAAATACAAACCTTTAAAACGGTCTAAAGGCTTGTCATGGAGTACCGACAGTCAAACTCAGAAGTATCTAGCTGTAGATACATTTTAATACCTTCTCGCTAAACTTATTAAAGTAAGATTGGTTCTCATGAATTTAGTACACCAAGAGCCGAAACAAGGTACTAACATGTGCAGCTACTTCTGAGCTCGACAGTCGCAAATGTCTAGTTAAAAGTTTAAACGCATCGTTTTCATTTAAAATTCTTATTAACAATACGGGTAACAATCGTATTTTAATGCTTTATATCTTTTCCAAACATATTAATTTTAAGGACACGTACTAGCATAGTTTCAAATATATATTACGTGAATGTGATCTAATGAATGAATTTCGTCTTTGTTTCAAATTCCACTCGGCAGAGGTAATGGTCAATAAGTGATCAGGATCGGAATCAGCAAATTGGCGTGTCTCATAAATCGTTCCTGTCGACGCGGCTTAGCCGTAAGCCCCGCTTGATAATGGGGTTAACGCGTCCACGCGACTTAACACTCCTTCCCTCTGCGCTGTTTACTACACCTCTGCTACCAGTAGCCGTTGCACGTAACGTTTATTACCTTCTATAATTTTACTCCCACAATTATAATTTAAAAAAAAGCGTTTTAATTTGGGAAGTATTAAGGCGATAGGTACCTGTAATGTTGCTGTTATTTCATAAATTTTCTATTTCACAGCAGGTTCTAGGAACAGAAGTCACTTCGCGTCGCATCATCACGGTTTGTGGCGTACAGTCCCCTCGCTATAGCACAGCGTCAGTGTCTACCAAACACACGTTAATTTTTATTTGTAGCTGTCATCCCTGGAAAGCTATCGATCGATATACCCTTTGTAAATACGACCACATAATCGTACGGATCAAATAAATGTAGGTATGTTGCAAGAGCAGGTGACATCTGTCGCGAAGGGCCGCCCGAAGCAGGAGTTTCATTATTGTCCAAGTTTGACAATAAGCGTCCTGGCTGCGTGCTCCTCATGAAAAATTTTCCCTCGTACCTAATGTATCTATTTTACACCGACTTTCGGAGCATGATAGTAGATGTCAGTGACTATCCCTTTAAAGCTACTGAAAGGGATTTGAGGAATATTCTGTTATTTATTAAACAGATTAGAAAAAAGAGATTCCAAATTAATCGAAATCTTTTTTTAACCTGACTGTCCGAACGAGGGTTATGTTTTCCAGCGCATGCATGTAAGTATGTATGTCTATTTCTGGGCACGCTCTGCAGCCTGAACGGCTTGACGGATTTTAACATAGGTACCTAACTAACTATATAAGGTGGAATTTCATTCGTCTTAAGGTGAACACACACTTATCCGAGCCGAACGCGTCGGACGAGTAGAATGAAACGAATTTTAGAATTCTGTATATGAAATTTTATTTTAGATTCGGGCGATTCGACGCGGGCAAGTGTGCGAGGTTTCATAACATTTCATATACCTACCTACAGAATTCTAAAATTCGTTTGGTTCGACTCGTTCGACACATTCGGCTCTGATAAGTGTGTGTTCACCTAAATTGTCGAAGTGACTTAGGGTAAGTACATACAATTTCAATATGGTGCCTGCAAAACAAAATATATTTTTTATAACAAGATGGGTCTCAAATGGAAGCTAATAAATAGCCCATTCCAAATATATGTGGGAACATTGGCAGGAAAATCAATAAAAAAACCGGGCAAGAGCATGTTGCTCAGTGTATGGTTCCGATGACGGTTACAACACAAAAACTATCTCGAAAAACCGGCCATGTGCGAGTCGGACTCGCGCACGAAGGGTTCCGTACCATTATCTATACAACATTAGACACTATACCAGTTGCCGTTATTAATATCGAGCAATATATAGCAAAAAAAGTCACTTTTGTTGCATGGCAGCCCCACTTAAATATTTATTTTATTCTGTTTTTGCATTTTTAGGCAATTTCTTCTAACTAGGTTAGGTTAGGTTAGAACTGTGATCACATTTATAGTAATGAAAGCCGTTAGAAATATATATTTTTTAATTTATAAACATTCCTCCTAAGGCCAAAATGCCTTCGTCCGGCGATTCAAATAAAGTTCTAATGCAAAGAAAGTAAAGTGGAATTTCTTTTGTTTTTATAACTAATGATCAAATCAGAAAATCGAATTTATTTCATTCACAATAGATTCAAATTCCATTGATAAATTTCGTTTTTTTAAATTATGCATTTCGGAGTTTTTTAAATTATGCATTTCGTTTTATACATCATGATTATTATATCGCTGGTTTATTATAGAGATCGAAATTATGCAATTCGTGTTAAGTAAAATGAAAATTAGACCATTTGTTTTTATAATAAACAAATCACACCCATTTCTTATAATCCATTGATGTACAACACGAGTTTGTATGAAATAATTCAACAAAATATGGAAAGATTTAGTACCATGTTTATGCAACGATATCACCCAACATTCAATCCGATTGAAAATATTTGGTCTATGGTTGACGGTTATGTAAGTAGTGAAAATAAACATTTCTTTAAACATGCAAAGCATTATGAGTTTAGGAACTGAACGATTAATATAATTACTGCTGAGGACTGGGAAAATAGGTATTTTTCGCCGTGTCGAGAGTGAACAAAATAAATATAGATGTTATTATCAATTTAGTACTTGTGACAGCTCATATGAAGATTTAAATGATAGCTATTAAGAGCAAACACATACTTATTCCACTTGTTAAGGGTACCTGTGTTTCATGCGCACGGTACAACCACTACTGATGCAACTCCGCGCTTTCAATGATTTATCTAAACCTTCTCGTAATTAAGTTTAGTACTACGCTTACAGTATCAAATTTAAATAGGATTTTTTTGAACAATGACTAATCTACCACTTCACCACATCGATAAATTTGACGTGAAACATAAAACATACATCATAGTGGTCTCATATGTTTCAAGGGTCGCATAAAACATTCCAATCACGTTGGCTCGCTTGTTTTACAAACCGATACGACGTGAGTTTCCGTGACTCTGCTGTTTCGTTATTCGACGTTAGCACTTGAAGGACTAACGATAAGGTCGCAAATCAATTGCGAGGGTACGGTCCACTAGACATGACAATGCAATCAGCGGTGACCGGGCAGGATTTGGTTCATACATGAGCGGATTTGCGGGATGAATAAGTTTCGACCCCACAAATAACAAAAGAGGCCCTGCACGTTACGCGTTTTATATTACCGTTTTGCAAAATTCCTTACTTTATTTCGTCAAATAAAACACTAAGTACATTAGGTTTCAACGTATTTTTTCTACTCGCATACTATAAACCGCTAATACTCGTGTATATATAGGTATATATTGTTAACAGTATCAGAATGCCACTCATAGCGTAACCAAAGCGTGAACACATCCGTGAAAACTGTTCTATATCGTAACTGTTCTGTAGCGTTGCTCTAGAGTTAAAATCATTATGGTATTGTTATTACCATGGTTACGGTTATTCCGGATATCAGTCTTAAGTAGCGTTTAGAGAACATATAATTATTAAATCGTTAAAAATGTTTTAATAACAATTGAAATGACGTAAATTAAAAACAAAATTAATTATGAGACTAGAACTGGCGTTTCGTTTGACATACCCTTTTTTATAATAAACTGTCAGTAGGTACTATTGAAAGTTGCATGAACTTTGTAAAAAACTATTAAGGTAAATGTCCCCTCTATCGGCCAGTTAAGCGAACTTTTTTTAAAAAGTAAATGTTTTAAACATGACATACCATCATATTTATGGTTCGATGTCTCTCGTCAGTATTATATTAAATCTCCCACAGATACTTGACGTTGAGATATCGAACCTGGTGGAGGCCAGGGATGCCTGGTGTGAGCCATGTTCTGGAGTGGCTATGCCAACTCATTAACATATCCAAAGAGCTTGGAATACCCCTCGTCTTATGGCAATCCATGCAGCCCTTTTAGCCAATAGTCCAGACGGTTCAGATCCCGCCCGTCTTCTCGCTGTCACTGCTAGTGAGTCGGGCCATTGGCTCCGCGCTCTTCCCTCTCGCAACATAGGTACAGTCCTGGATTCAAGCGGCTTGCCAATATCAATTTTCTTGCGGCTTGGAGCCAAGATCTTTGTGCCTCATTCTCATGCACAGAGCTGGGCAAGGCGGTGGATGAGCTTGGTAGACATGGTCTCTCTTGTTCAAGGAGTGCCGGCCGCTTGTTCCGCCACGGCGCCATCAATGATTTGATCCGTCGTTCGCTTGCCTTCGTCTCTGTACCTACGTCCTCTGTGTCTTAGAACCAGCCAGTATGATCAGAGACGATGGTAAACACCCCGACGGAGCTACATTGGTGCCGTGGAAGCTTGTTAGGGCTCTGGTGTGGGAAGCAACTTGTGTCGACACTTTTGCCCTATCTCACGTACAAGCAACCATAATTAATGATTACGAATTTTCGGCGCTTGCAGTGGAGACTCTGGGACCTTGGTGAAAAGTTTTATAAAGACCCTGTCTGCCAAGCTTATCGACGCTTCCGGGGATCCCAGAGCTGGCGCTTACATCTCCCAAAAGATAGGTCTAACTATCTAGAGAGGTAACGCAGGCAGCATCATGGGTACAATGCCGCGAACGGATTTATTAGAGGGGGTATTCTTTTTGTAATTGTGTACATAAATATGTTTAATAATTCTAGTTTTAAGTAGATATTAGGTTACATTGGTTGTTATTTTTTTCTAATTATAATAAATACAAGATTCAATAGTTGAGTATCTGTAACTTCTTAATTCTATTGTGATTTCTAATAAACAATACGATAACAGGTCAAAAACGATATGGTTTTTAGCGTGGGGGAGACCGGGGTTGGAAGAGATTTTTTTTTTCTTTTGCATTTTTATCACTATTTTTCTTAGATAAGAATGGAAAAATGATATATAGATGGATAGTGTATTTATTCTAGTTTATAAATAAATACGTTTTATTTCGCTAACACTACGTGCGGAGGAAATATTACCTTTTTTATGAAAAAAGAGAAGTGTGACATTTAACCCCGTGTCAGGGATGGTTGTCACAGGTGTTGGGGTAGGTAGTCACATTGTAAAATAAGGGAGCAAAATAATAATTAAAACCTATTTATATCAAATCAGTTTTTTTATTGAAGATATAAATGTTGTACGTAACTAATTGTACCCAGGAAAATCACAAATATCTTATTTGTATTAAAATAAGAAAACAAAAACATAATTCGCAATTAGCGATGAATGACCTCAAAATTCAGGTAACAAAAATATAATCTTAATTATTAACTAATCCCTATGGACGTCATATTTTGTACATATTTTTACAATACTTAGTTAAAGTGCGATAATTGATTCCATAATCGTTTAAAACAGATCTTATTAATTTCCCATACGTTCTCACTTATCTTGCAGCACGCAGCACTACAGCTGGAAAACAAGTCCATGAGTCGACTTTCTTTTGTGACGCGTTGGCATTGTAATAACTCTGAAATAAAAAGGTTTTTATATAGCAAAATCCCAAACAGCCAAAAAATTCAATTAATATCACAATCACATGTGAGTACCATACCCCGTTATGCTGATACAACCTGCCCCAAAACACGTTTTCGCAAATAACCTTCAATAATAAATTCAAATCAAAGTTAACCCCTAAAACCTAATAATACTAATATGAAACACACATTTAACATTAGCAATACACTAAGAATCATATTAATATACAAACTTTGAGTATACTTACGAGATTTGACACAGATGCACAAAAAAATACTTTGACTGGCGGAAAACAATAAGTGCACGTGGCTCCCTCACGGCATTCTGGAGCGGACTGAGGTGAAGTAGGGAGGGAGATAAGGCGCTCGCGGTCTTTCGGCACCGGTCCATGAACTCATTCGTCTGTTATGGCCACTGTGACAACCAACCCGTGTGACAACCATACCCGGTCTACCCTGCTGAGTTCGCCTTTGTATATATACCTTTTGTGTTTCTATTTTGTTGTTTGTTATTTTCCCGTTTGTGCAATAAAATATATTTATAAGATGTGGACGAGAAACATATGTATTCAACTTCATATATAAACAAAAAAATCCTAAATTTATTTACCAGATATTAAATAATTAAAGGAAATAACTTTAATTCCTGATGTCCCCTCTATTGGCCTGCCCGTCCCTTGTATCGGTCTAGCTGTGTCCCCTTTATTGGCCACTATATCGCACCTAGAGAACAATAAAGACCTAATTCAAAATGTCAGCTGAAAACTTCAAGTCATAAAGGGCATTGGGTAAATTAGTTTGAAGAATATTGTCATTTTTTTTTTCAGCTGCCACGGATGATTTTTACATAGTTATTTAGAGGACCTCTAAATACACATAGATATATATAATTTGTGGCGTTAAATAATATCGGAGCGGAGATTTTAAAGATTAAAGTATTAAGTTTTTAGTACAAAAGTACGCCCAAGTATGAATATTTAAATATCTCGGCTCCGATGCACTTAAGAGTATTACATTACATAAAAAAAAATGTTTATTTTGAATAATTCTATCATAATTTACCACTTTTACGAATGGCCGCTCACCTTGAAAATGTATGAATTTTACAAATGACAACACTTTTACCCAAACCCCTTTATTATTATAGAGACCTAACTCGAAATTTAAATTTTCCCAATTAGGTCACTATTGTTCTGAAGGTGCGATATTTAGAAAATACACTATTAAAGAAATCAATAAATATAGGCTCGTATTGATTTAAAAAGTTATTATTATTATTAACATAAGACATAAGTAACTATTTAAAAAAATCAATTTAGCATTGGATTTTTTTTTCGTTCTTTCTCATCAGCAATTTTTCGTCTTCGCTCTTCAGCAGCTAATAATCTTTGCTTTCTTCTCTCATCGGCAGCAAATTTTTTAGCAGTTGTATTTTCTTTCCTTTTTATTTCTCGTTCTTCAACATCTGCTCTATTTTTCAGTTTTTCTTGTTCCTTTACTTCGTTCAAGTGCTTCCATTGCAGTGATGAAATGACAGAAGGCGTTTTATCTTTACAGTAGCGGCATCGAGTGATGGCAATTTTGATAGCTGACAATTAGTGTTCTGAAACACTCCATTTAACTGACGTAAAAAAATCAGTCAAGTGTGAAAAGTATATTTTTAAAAAGTTTATTAAAGAAAGAAAGAATAAATTCAATTATTAAAAATAAACAAAAAACTCGACTGCAATAAAAAACAACTGAAACCCAGGCGGGGACAAGATAGTCCAAATGTTATTTTTTTTCAAGAAATAGGTTTTGAAATTTACTGCTTGTCCCCGGCTGCAATACGTTTTCCAGTATTCAAGTTAAATTTAAATTGTTATAAATATGAATAAGTACATGCTCTTACAATTTTCTATAGATTATATAGCTTGTTTTTCGCTTTTCAGTTGTTTTTTATTGCAGTCGGGTTTTTTCTTTATTTTTAATAATTTAATTAATTTAACTCTTTTTCGTTTTTATTAATAAAATAGTGGTTTAATTAATGATTACTAAGCAATATATGAGCTCTGGAGCTTAAAATGTCGCGAAGCTACATGTGACAAATTACAAGCGAAACTCTCTTTCTAGCGAAAGGAGTTTATTACTTAACATTTACGTATTTTTTTGACTTTCCTGCAAAATAGTAGCATCAAAGTCTTATAATGTATATATATTTAGAATGGGCTATTTAATAGCTTTCATTTGATACCCATATTGTTATAATAAAAATAAAAAAAATCCCCCTCCATATTTTTTCCGCAGACGCCATATTGAAATATTATATACCCTATGTCACTTCGGCAATTAAGACGAATCGAGTGACACCTCGTATGTTAAAATCCGTCAAGCCGTTTAGGCTGCAGAGCGTGCCCAGAAATAGACATACATACATACATACATACGCTCGAAAAACATAACCCTCCTTCTGACACAGTCGGGTAAAAAATTTTTTTTAAGAAATAACGCATAAAAATAAATCCCATAAATTGTAGATCAAACTCGCGAAATTTAAACTGTGTGGCTAGAAGAAGACGACATTGTCAGAAATTTGAACAAAATATACAAAATGTGAAATTATTGATAAATGAGTGAATAAATAATCATTAAACCACGTTAACTCAGAGCTAAGACGCGAGTTTGGCAGCGGCGGTAACGTTAAAGTGCAGTGACTTCATTGTCATACGTTGTTGTACCAGGCAGCGGTCCTTTGTTATCATCACGCGAATTGTTCTTTGAGATGTTTTTTGATTGTGTCATGTCGTACGGTATTCTGGTTTGGGGTAAGGGAGCTGACATACAAACTATATTTGTGTTACAAAAAAGGGCTATTCGTTCTATTTACAACTTAAACTCCCGTGACTCTTTAAAGAAATTAATATCTTGACTGTAGCGTCTCAATTTATTTATGAGAATATTATTTACGTTATTAGGAATTTAGATTCTTGCACCAAAAATTCTGATATACATAATTTAAATACCAGAAATAAAAATAACATCGCTATTCGAAAATTACTTGTCACTAATAATTTTAACCGCGTTGGCGATATCCGGCGGGGTCGCATTATCCATTTCTACTGACGACGACATGTTTTTTATTGATATATAAATTTTAATATGTGCACAAAGACACCCTTTTAATTATTATTTTGGAGTCACACAGTTTATAATCAGTATTTATAAATTAGCAGCAGACTACATCATGTCTATGACTTCCCACAGATAATGTCAAACGTATTCAGGAGTCCGATTCTAGTGACAGTCGAGATCAATAGTTTATATGCGAGATTTTTAGAAAATTGTATGCTACTGACATTTCATCTCGAATGAAACTTCATATCGAAAGGCACAAGAATTGGGGTCCTAGCGCATTACGATAGGGCGTAATGGTAAAAAAAAGGCCCGCGGGTATTATTTTGGATTTACGGTCGATTTTTCTAGCACATTAGACTACTATTTACAAGCAAGTGTGATGAAAAGTATATTAATCATTTTTGTTGGTCAATGCATTCATTTCTATAATAAATTACCTGATGAAGTTTTAAAGTTACCCTTTCCAGCACTTAAAAATTACTTGAAAAGGTCGTTAATGTCTAAAGCGTATTATAGAATCGAAGACTATCTAACAGACATAAATGCATGGCCTAAACCCGAAACTTAGTCAATAATAATTTATTCAAATGCAAAATCTTTATCTTGTCTAGGGGACACCGTTGATGTAGGAAAACATATCGAAACTTTTATGTGGTCGTCTCGCACCATCTTATATATATACACATAAGTATGTGTTTTTTTTTCTATCTCTCCCGTAAGATTCTTAATTTGCATGTTTTCTTGCTGAACTACGCATGTTATTTGATTTGATTTATATGTAATTTAATATTTATAGCTTTATATAATGCTAGACTAAGTAGTACCATTGTAATAAGAAATATGTTTAAAAAATGACTGCTGAGTTTCTTGCGGCATTTCTTCTCAGCAGTGGTCTTCTCTTGGGAAGCGCTGGTAGATTCTTGACGTGTAAAAGTGCCCGTGCGGCCTACTTATTGAATAAATTTCTTTTACCTTTTTTTTTAACAAATATCGGACATTTTGCAATTGTTACTAACGCAACAACGCAAAGCAGCTGAGACGACTTCCACACCGAACACGACAAACGGCATGGAGTCATCTATTTCTACCAACAGAAACACCATTTACAACAGTTTCAAAGGTGACAAATTCAATCGTAGTGACACGACGATCGAAAACTTTATAGACTATTTCGATTTCGACGAAATGCGGACTTTGGGGAGAAGACGTGCGAAGAATCCAGAAATACCTTCTGTTCGCCTGCCCTAGCACCAAGTTGCCCTAACACCGCATTTTGAAACCAGCACATACGAAGACATCCGAGCAAAGTGTCTCGACCTGCGCAGAGTCAAGCGCACACGATACAGAGCGCTTACCGATTTTTGGAACGTTATACGCACTGACAACGAATCCATGGAACACTACGCTAACAGACTTAAAGAAATAAGTAAAGATTGCGGCTACAACGACAACCTGTTAGAGCGGCAGCTACGTGACCGCTTTGCCACCGGCCTCAACCATCAACAGTTACAGATGGATCTGAAACAAGAATGGCCCGACTTACAAGAACTTCAAGACGGGAAACTGAAAGAAGTCACATTTGTTCAGATATTTAGCGTTGCACAGTCACGGGAATGCGCAGAAGGCGATGAGGACACATACGTCAAAGTCAACAAGATCAAAAGAAACACAAGTTTCCGTCAGAACCCATCTCCACGCGGACTACGGACACATCAATGTCTCAGATGCGGTCAACCCGAAAGACATCTACTACATCAATGCGCAGCCAAAACTCACAAAAAGAGTGCAATATTCAGGGTCATTTCGAAGACTGCTGCATCAAGTCATGCTAGGCACGCCTACCTAATCGAATATATAACAGACCAAAGTCTTTTACAAAAAGGAACAAGTTACACAAGCTGATACATAACGGCAGCTGCAACGACTCTTTACAAACATCCGACTCAGACGACAACTACGAAGACTCAGACACCGTTTGTCAAATTAATTGTACGAAGAGCAAAGACAGCAAAAGGATCATTTTAATCAATGACGTTCAATGCACGATAGATTGGGACCCCGGCCCAGTTTACTCAATTATCAGCAGTTCAGCACCAAGTTCTGGAGACGTATCGGGGCACCCCCTCTTACGACGGCCCCAGACTTACACGCTTACGGTAACATCAAAATAAAACCAAAGGGCCTTACAGACGTAACAGTACAGATGCAAAGGGAAGAAACCCAAACCAGTCTACTCTATTAAAAACACTCGACGCGAACCTGACAACTTTGACAAGTCAAAAAATACCAAGTAAACATACACATCAAACCACAAGCTGAGCCGAAACACAGTCCAGCAAGATCAATCAAATTTTCGATGAAGAAAATAAAAACATAGAAGTTGAACAAAACGTCTAGTTGAAGAAGGCATCATTACTCAAGTAGACCCAAGCGTCACTCCGGTTCAATGGGCAACACCAACAGTCAACGTACTCAAATTCTACGGTCAGATCAGAATATGTGGTGACTCCCGCAGCACACTTAATCCTGTACTGAATACACACGCACATCCAATTCCGTTATTTGACCAGTTACGCCAGAACCTCGCAAATGGAGAGAAGTTTTCTAAAATCGACCTAAAGGACGCTTACCTTCAATTCGAAATAAGTCCTGAATCAAAACAATTTCTTACAATGTCGTCGCACACATACATACAATCGAATGACATTTGGGATTTCGACAGCTCCGTCAATATTTCAGCATTACCTTGATAAACTTCTAGAAGGGATACCAAACTGGCTGTCTATTTCGATGACATTGCATTACAGGGAAAGATGACAAAAGCCACCTCGAAACATTACGTATACGTACGTATCTTTATTCTATTTGAAATTATTTAACGCTATTTTAGATGATTCCCATCAATTTAAGCTCGATACTAAAATTGACGTTTACAAGGCGCTGATCCCACCAGTCCTTCTATAAGGCGCTGAGACTGGAGCCTGTACTAAACAGACGTAAATAAGCTCGACACTACGGAGTATATGGAGACGACATCGAAAGCGATTTCGTCCAGAAACAGCGTAGTAGACATTAACACGAAAATTAAAGTTCACATTAAGTTCACAAACAATGAAATCTGAATCGTAACTGGCTACCAAGTAGGTAGTGTGCGTGTACGCATGGCCACACGTAACTACAATAGCGGACTTCACACAGGCGTTCTATCGCGCGTTCTCAGGAGCGTACAGGATTGCGCGCCGGTAAGCCTGTACGCACAATCGTGCGCGATTATGCTTTTGAAGTTGTTAAAGCTAACGTTCTTTCGCGCGCGATTACTCGTATCAGTTTTTGTTAAAACGGAAAGAGCGTACGTGTAAAGGTTAATCGTGCGTGATAGAGCTCGCGAACGTGGCGCGTGTTGGAGTGTGTGCATTTCACACAGTTTTACTGAGGCAACGCAGTTTTACGTGGAAAATGGATAGAAGAAATATCATGACGCAAGTTATCATGGTTGTTGCTGTTAGTTTACTCAAAAAGAAGAAGAAACGATCCGTGTGGGTTAAGAAATACAGACAGCAATATTGTCATATGCCACTGATTCAAGAATTACGAGAAAATTATCCGGACGATTTCAAGAATAATTTGCGTATGTATATTTTTATTCGGTTTCTAGTATTTGTTGTTATAGCAGCAATAGAAATACATCTTTTGTGAAAATTTCAACTGTCTAGCTATCACGGTTCATGAGATACAGCCTGGTGACAGACAGACGGACAGTGGAGTCTTAGTAATAGGGTCATGTTATTACCCTATGGGTACGGAACCCTAAAAATGAGCGCAAGTGATGAAAGTAGCGAGGAAATATATACCACACCGCCTATTTTGAAAAGTGAAGTCGCCTCGGCTAGGCAAAACCTACTTCCTGCTAAATCAAGATAGATAGATCTTACAGCCCATTTTATGCTATGGAGGGCAAGCAAGAATCTGAATAGCTGTTCTGAAGATTTGTTTTTAGCATATTTCAGCTTAGTAAGCAATCTAAGAACAAGTAGCCGTCAACATTTTGTGTCACTGAAATATCAACATCTCAAGTTCAACAGTTGCCGTAAAACCCATAACTTTTTCGTTTACAAATTGTCCTAATATGACAAACATCACTTTTAATATTAAATAAATTACTTTCTAGTTACAACTGTAATTGTATCATTTCCTTACATTGTTTGAGAAAAGCATTATATGTATATGCCTCGGCAGAAACGAGGATTTCCTGACTCGTATTTTAGTAGGCCTCGCTAATTGCTCGGCCTACTAACCACCTCGTCAGGAAATCTCTTACTTTCCGCGCCTAGGCAATTATGTAATAATGGCTAGTAGTGTGGCGTGAAAAATGGATAGATGTTTTTGTTTTTATAGTCTTCCGACCTTATTTTCCAGGGGCACGGAAAAGACTTGGACATTGCTAGTAACTCTACTAATTAATTCTTTTTGGGTATCATTTAATGGATCAGCAAAATATTCTTATTTTGGTGAACAGAAATATGTATTTGGTCAGCCAAAATAGCTAGTTGGTAAGCAACTAATGGTTAGCAAACATTTATAAATCTGTCTGCAATTAATAATATACTGAACTGCTCTAAATCATTTTGGTCAGCAAATTAAATATTTGAGCTGCATTGAGCGATCCACAGTTAATCAAATTTTGGTGAGCAATCAGTAGGTAAGCAAAATATTTCATTTTGTCCATCAAAAAAAAAGGGGGCAAATTTACTGCCGTGCCGGCAACGCACATATGCCAAACCCACCATCAAATTTACAAATTTAACAGAGTCGACGGAGCTCCGCTAACGCGGTGCTCCTGTTTCTGGGTTGTTCTGGCCCTCCGGGCCTGATATAAAAACGAACCTAACCTAACCTACCACATATTTATGATACAAATTTTGGTTAATCTAGGGTGTGATTTTGATTCCTAAATTTGTGTGACAAAACGTAATTTGTAATTACTACTAGCCTCAAAAATACCAACGCTTGGGTGCTCGCATCACGTGGTCTGAGTTCGCTCCACCCGCAAATAACGAACACTGCTGATTTTTCAAACTAAACGCAATCCACTTATTTATATAGAAAACCATTATTTTAATATGCACACCTCTCAATTAAACTGCTTACAGACATGTTGTCTCTGCTGACCAATTGTAAAATCTTGCTGCCCAAGTAATTATTTTGCAGCTCGACTGTTTATTAGGCAGACAAATGACCAAAGAAGCAGATTGATATTGTTTAAAATGTTAACCGTTTGGAAATTGTTTGCTGAACAAGAGTTGCAGCCCGATTTTTATTTATTGCCTGCCAAATCTTTGTATGCTGCCCAAATGAGTAAATTGCTTCTTTTTTTTTGCGAATCAATTTGAATAACGGCTGACCATTTAATTACTTCCCATTTTTTTTTCCACGTGCGTATGTCAGACATCTTGTTGTAGCGTGCGGCGTGCGGGAAAGATTTGTACACGACTGCTGAGCTCATCGCGCGGTCTATCTATTCCCCTTCCGACATCTTTACACGCGAATTCTTTCGCACACGATTAACTATTTCACGCGCGATAGAACGCCTGTGTAAAGTCCGCAGTGTCACACAGTTTTACTGAGGCAACGCAGTTCTACTAGGCGTGCGCGAAAGAATTTTACGTGTAAAGGCAACCTTGAACCACGCGATTGCGCACGCTACTGCTGAGTTAATCGCGCGGTCTATCCCTTCTCCTTCGGACATCTTTACACGCGCATTCTTTCGCACACGATTACCTGATTCACGCGCGATAGAACGCCTGTGTAAAGTCCGCTATTCATTGAGCCTCGCCCCCAGGCTAGAGCGTAGGGTTTGTCGCTAAAAAATGCAGATATATCGATAAAATGGTAACATGGACGAGTACTAGTTTGATAAAAAATATAATTTTCTGCGTACACTGCACATTTTGATTACACATTAAATACCAAACATTAATTGTTAACTGATATTTATTAACTAAGTTAAAAAAGCACAGTTATCGATTTCGATGTAATTTTTTGGTTGAAGCGACTACTATAGTTAGATTTTTAGCCCTTAAACGAATGATGTAGGTTGCATTCAATGCATCCAACTTAGAAAATCTCTCAAAAAATGACACTTATAGTTGGGATACACGTAAAAAAACCGCTCGCTTTTTCATTTCTATTCCGAAAGAGTAGCCTTTTATAAGTATGTAATTTATACCATTTCATAATTAAAACTGTTATTGTTATTTTATTCATATTTAATTACGAAAAAAATGGCAAATAAAAACGCTTACTTTTTAAAACTTTGGTAAAAAATGAATATTTTCACAAAAATCAGTCGAATGGAATCAACCATTATTTTTGTATTTTCTACCTCTTTATTTACATTTAGAGTGGTGTCTAATCTTGAAAACAAGTTGTCTGGTTTAGGCGTGTACCGTCCTCTACCTATTTCCATTTCGGATGTTAGTCAACAGCCGGAGATAAGAGGTGAATGATAAACCGCGACTTTGTGCCGAATGAGGTTTTTGATTGTTTGCCCAAGCGGACCGTCGTGGCGAGCGGCGGGCGACGCCGGCGCGCGTTGCGGCGACAGATTAATGTCGCCGATCTAATATTCTGACAGGTGCGGTTGCGCTCGCTCGGAGGCATTGTGAACACGGCGTGAGCGCTTCGTGGGGAGCTTGCTAATTTAATTCTAGCTATATATATAACAGAGTTGTAGTAATAAACTAAATTGCTATAATATATAAAATCAAGCTAGCTTTCCAATAAACCTACATCTTCCATTTCAAATATAATTACATTAACTAACACACAAAAAAAGGAAAGTTTGAAATGGTTTGAATATCTTTCTTAAACATCTAAGTAGTTATTTTTCTAGTTATTCTTGAAATGTTTTGTAACATTTCTTAATAAGGAATCTTTTAAGTGTATACAGGGTGTAACAGGAGGAACTGATTAAACGAAACAGATCGATTGAGGACGTCAAGATCTATCCAATTCATCCCCATGTAAGTTCAACGATTTTCTACTGTTTCAAAATTCATTAAAGTTTTTGTTAAAGGACAACTCACGGAAAGTATGGAAAAAAAAAAAATTTTGATAAAAAAAATATATGTTACGTGTCTTGGTTAATAAGTATATAAAAATACTTGGAGGGCAATAAATCCGATGACTAGTTTTGGAGAAAAAAAATATTTAGTGAAAAATTATGTGGATATCGGTTCCATAGAAAAAATTATGGAGGAAAAAAGTTGCTTGTTTATAACGAAAATATTTTTTGATCTGTCCATAGAATATGTTTGAATTTGAATCATTTATGTTAACATTAAAACAAGTTGTGAAATATTCGAAATCAAAAAAAAATCGCAGATAAAGTTAAAAAAAAGCATGAAAAACCAAGTATTTTTCGTTACAAATCATTTCTAATCTAAATACTGAAGAATAGAGGGCTGTGACACCAAACTTATGATGATAAAAAATATGCACAAAGTATCTCTTTAGTTATTTTTACTATTGCAGAAAACGGATTTTTATATATCACAATAATATTAAAAAAATAACGCTACAACTTAAAAAATTGTTAAATACTTTTTATATCAGTTTCTCTGATGAAGTTGATTAATTAAATGGTTCCTAAAACATATTTTTTTTGTTCAAAACTGGCCTTTTTTTTCATACATTTTTCTATGGGACCAATATCCAATTATGATCTTTTACTAAAAAAATTTTTCTCAAAAACTAATCATAGTATTTTATTGCCCACAGAGTATTTTTATATATTGACCAAGACACGTAACATACATTTTTTTTTATCAAAATTCACTAAAGTTTTTTCTTCCATACTTTCCGTGCGGTAGGGGTGTTTTTTACTAAAACCCGCTGTAATCACCTAACGTTGCTAATACAATCTAAACAGTTGAATCCACAGCCGTGATTTTTGTTATAAAGGTACTCGAACAGCTGGTCTTGAGTCATTAATTAACGTCACCGACCAGCTCCGTCGTTCTTGGACACAAAAGTATGTATGTCATATGAAGACTGGATGTCACAGAGAACCTGGAACCTCATTGAAGAAAGGCGCGAGCTTCATCTCGGCATGGATGCTTCGTGTCGGCTCTGTATCATACTCGATCTGGTGTCAGTCAGGGTTCTATATTGGGCCCTCTTCTCTTTGGAATCATGATTAACGACCTAGAATCAGTCGTCAAGCACACAAACTGTTTGTTATATGCTGATGACCTCAAGCTGGTGTATGGGGTTCGAAATATAGCACATTGCGACTCTTTACAGGAGGATATTATCTCGGTGGTCCGGTGGAGTGTGGACAACAAGCTCCTTTTTAATACGGCTAAGTTTTGTGTGTGTACGTTTAGTCGTGCTTCAGCCCCATTACATGCGCTATACGTACTTGGAGTAGAGCCTATTGACCGGGTCGTCTCGGTGAAAGATCTCGGTGTTGTTTTTGATACGCGCCTCACGTTTCACGAACATATACAGGTACTCGCGAGTGACTGCTTTCGGAGGCTAGGTTTTGTGATCCGCAACATGAAACACTTCCACGATCTTGGGGTTATAGAACTTGTTTTTAACGCTCTTGTAAGGAGCAAACTGGAGGCATCGGCCCTAATATGACCCCGCACGAGTCGACGTATGTATTACTTCTGGAGAAGATCCAGAAGACCTTCCTTGGGTTTATGTATAAGAAAAGTTACGGATATTATCCATTCTTATACCCTACAAAGTTTTTAGTTGGTTCCCTTGGATGTAATTTGCTAGAGGTAAAACGCAACAACCACCTGCTGGTCACTGCCTGTCAAATTGTGCGTGGAGAGTCGGATTGCCCTGAGCTCGTAGGATGAGTCGCGAGGCTGTTTGTCGCTGAAACATCGCAAATAACGCTTAGGCCGCGTACGCATCCACTGTTTCGCGCACGGTGTCGCGAAGGAACTCGCCTTTGCTCCGCGTCTTGACGCAGCTGAATGCGCTTCTGGTATCAGAACCTGAATGTGATTTGTTTGCGTGGCGATGGGCAGCTGTGTGTCGTGAATGTCTAAGATTTTGCGAGATGATGGATGATAGGCCATCTAGTAGTAATTGACTTCTGTTTTTAATTTATTATCTCTACCGTTTGTTATTTATACTTAAGTTTCTCGGTGTATTGGTCCTACTGTAATGCCGAGTAAATGAATTTGAATAAATAAATAAATCTCCAACTCCTGGCAACCAGCGATATGGTAGTGCGCGAAGAACTGAGGCTACAATACAGACAGACTCGCAGAAAAATCTACCGCAGTACCCGTCATGACCGGCGAGTATGGGCGGATGGTGTTGCGGATTGTGCCCAACGCGCTGCCAACTCCAGCAATCTCAGGGAGATGTACAAGGCGACGAAGACCTTGGCCGGAAACCGGAACCAAAACGGGTAACCTTTTTCAGCCAGTTGATTATGACATCGGAGAGACAGCTTCAACGCTGGCGGGAGCACTTCGAGGAGATCTTCCGTGTCCCGAACGACCCCGTTACTACGGCCACAACTGCTGCCAGCTTGCCCGCACAAAACCTGGACATTGACGTGGCTCAACACAAGAGGACGTAGTGAAGGCCATCTGATCACTGAAGAAAGGAAAAGCCCCAGGAGTTGACCTCATCACAGCGGAAATGCTGAAAGCCGACGTCCCTACCGCTGCAAATGCGCTGACACCCCTTTTGAGGAACATCTGGTCAGCCGAAGAGTTGCCCGACTACTGGAACTTCCTTCTCATCACCGTACCCAAGAAGGGCACTTAAGGGCAAGAAGGGGACCTTAGTGAATGTGGCAATTGGAGAGGCATCATTTTGCTCTCGATTCCTTCTAAGGTGCTCTGCAAGATCATCCTAGACAGACTGTCAAGGGTCGTAGAACCTCTTTTTTGCAAGAGAAGCTGGCTTTCGACTCAACAGATCGGTATCGATACGGTACGGACCAGACCAACACTTTGCGCATAATCCTCGAACAGGCATCAGAATGGCAGAGGAAAATGTACTTGACCTTTGTGGATTTCGAAAAAGTCTTCGACACGCTGAGATGGAGCTATATCTGGGATCAGTTATGTAAAATTGGAGTCCCCGAGAAGATCACAAACATGATCAAGGCCTTATACGGGAAATATTCTTGTAGTGTGACTTATGACGGCCTCGTCTCGGAGGACATACCGGTCCATGCGGGTGTACGCCAAGGGTGTCTTCTTTCACCTCTCCTCTTCCTTTTCGTCCTCGATGGCATCATGAATAACACCACCAATAACAAGCGCCGCGGCATAGAATGGGGACTGTCCAACATCTTGGAAGATTTGGACTACGCCGAATACCTATGCCTATTGAGCCACACACGCGTCGACATGCAAGCCAAACTAGACGACCTTCGACGAGAGCCTTTGGAGACAGGACTAAAGATTAACCCCGGAAGACCCAGGAGATGAGGTGCGGAGCGACAAGTTCGTTGCCGTTGCTCATCGGCACAGAGGGGGTGGAGAGAGTCCACAAATTTACCTACCTCGGCAGTGTAGTGTCGGAAACAGGAGGAACCGAAGAGGACATCGCTTCGAGAATCGCTAAGGGGAAAGCAACCTTCGCACAGCTCCGTCTTGTACGGCAATCGCGGAAACTGACTAAGAGAATTAAGCTCAAGATATTCCGGTCAACGTAAAAACCGTGTTGCTGTACGGATGTGAGACGTGGAAGGTCACTAAAGCCATCTCGCCTCGGCTCCAAGTCTTCATCAACCGCTGTCTTTGCCGTATTCTCGGTGTACATTGCCCTGAGAAAATCTCCAATGAAGATCAGTGGGAACGCTGCGGTGAGACTCCGATCGACCAGCAGATCAAACGCCGCAAGTGGAACTGGATCGGCCACACGCTCCGAAGGGACCCCAAACACATACCGAGGCAAGCCATAGACTGGAACCCCCAAGGAAAGCGGAAACGTGCCCGCCCTAAGCAATCCTGGTTGCGGACGACCACTGGAGAAGCGAAGGTAATAGGAATGACATGGAGCGAAGTAAAGCGCGAAACTCAAGACCGTTCGAGATGGCGACGTACTGTGGACGCCCTCTGCCCCATCCAGTTGACATAGAACATTAAGTCAAATGCATTCGTGAGCACTGTGAGACCTCATAAAGACGTTTGTGAATACGGGTTTTATTGTTGAGCCTGAAGTTCATCAATAATATAAGTGAAATATCTTTTTCTCAAACATGCTCGGAAATAACGGTTTACCGATTGAAACACAAGGACGGAAAATGCCTCTTTTTACTCCTAGGAGGTAAAAAAACATATTATGAAATCACTTTCCGCCCATGTCCATATTGTTTTTTAAAATTGCTCTCTATTGCGTATTAAAACGAAAGGACCATGAAAAAAATCCCGTACACCCAACTTGTGGGTGGCCGCTCTGTGGAGCGGCTCGTTGTGCATGAAACTATCTTAACTAATACTCGTATTTTGCAAACAAACATTCTCTCCGAATTTTATCAAAGGTTTTTAAAAATACTTATGATGATGTGTGTGATATCGATAGAATCCTTTCACCATCCCTAAACTGTAAAAATTAAACAATGGTAAAATGACAATTATTATTATTAACATATTAGGTAGGTATATCGACGACAATATAAAAAATGCAGTCGGGTTTTAAAGGGTGCGTTTCCATCAAAGATGCGCATTAATGTGTTTTCGACTCCTTGCTCCGATTGTCAAATGTATGAAAACACATTAATGCGCATTTCTGGAAACGCACCCTAAAGCTTGCTTTTCGTTTTTTACTTGAGTTTGTTTGTTTAATAGTGAGTTTATTTAGTTCAAATCTTTCAAGTAAAGTTTGAGCGATGATCCGATAAGGATACGCTTATTAAAATGCATTAATAAGTAAGATTATTCTTAAAACGGGTAACCTTTTTCAATCACGAATATATGATCCCAAATTGCCGTTTGCCAAAATATTCGTTCGTTTTTAGGGTTCCGAAGTCAAACTAGGAACTAGTGTCCGACCGAAACATGTTGTTTTGACGAAACCGAAACCGAAACCGAAGGTGCGTTTTGATTATAGTTTCGGCTGATACCGAAACCGAACCTTACATAAACTTGATTAAAACGTTGAATAAAAATGTCAGCGGGCCGTTCTTTCCAAATATTTTATGAATGAAACATCTCGCTGGCATAATATTACAGGTTTCTACGTTCGACTTTTATCGAATTGTAATTTCAACATTGTTTTAGTGACACTGGGTCAAAATTTAACTATGAAATTACGTTACACGTCTATATTAAATTAAAATAAAAGCTTTAAGTTATTCACCCATCATTTTATTACCTACAATCATTACTAGTGTTATTGTTACCTACTTAATATTTATTCATTAAATTCATATAATATTTACAGAATTCAACATTAAAACAATTAAAAGAACTAAACGTATTTAAATTAAAATTAAACTAAACTACTCAAATATTAAAGATATATATATATATATATAATAATCACCACTATAAGATAACACCCCCTCTAGCAGGTCCGCTCGCGGCATGGTCCCTATGACACTGCTGCGTTACCTCTCTGGATAGCTAGCCCAATCCTTTGGGAGAGGTAAAAATAATAAAAAGTAATTACTTATTATATTACATACACGCAACTAAGACGAATAAAGTCGTTTAATAAAATAAGTAAACTTCCGCACTTATATCCTAAATAACTAATATATACGTCAATCTGTTTGTAAATTATGAAAATAAGCGTTAAGAATTTAACTGTGACATGATGAATTCATAACAAAAATAAAATACTTAATTAAATTACTTGTACCATTATTCGGGGAATAAACACAAGCGTCACGGCGAGTGACGCCATATTGCCAGCCGTGCCGAGCGCACCCGACGTTAGCCGAACGCGATCCGAAAGTACGATGTTGTAAGTTTCGGCGCGGCCTAAAGGCTCGGCTGTTTTTTGGCCGAAACTGAACCTCTGGCCGAAACATGATTTTTGGGTCGAAACTGGCCGAAACCGAAACCGAAACTTCGGTCGGACTCTACAGGAACCCTTTTAGTTTCGCCATGTCCATCTGTCCGTCTGTTCGTCTTTCCGTGGTCTAGCTCATAGGTTCTTGGTATTACAAAGCTGTATATAAAGAGCTTCAGTCCATCCTTTGCCTGAGAAAACGGCATGTTTTGGTTTCGGACAGATTTGCATGACCCGACCTACAGAAGGACATAGTAACATTAATACTCACGTGGAGAAGCTACACATATGCGCTAACAGCGAACATTGAGAGAATGTTTAGAGAAAGAAAGATGGCTAAAGAAGGGGATCTTGAACAGTGCTGAATATGGAAGAAAACTACTTTGTTTGCAACACCAAACACCCAGTTTACAACTTACGTAACGAGAATGCACCACGTTAAGCCAAATACACTATATGTATATTTGGCTTATATGTATGTTTAACTCATGTATACACTATATGTATATATAGCAAAATACCCGAGTCATCAAATAATTCGACACTGTAATATAAAAAAGATTAATTGCAGTGAGACATGGACCGAGTTGCACAAACAAAACCACTGGTTTTATTTATGTTGTAGCACGTGTTCGTACTATGCGAAGATATAATTACGTTAAAAAGATAGCTAACATAGGAATAATCAACCTTAACGACGGGTGCATTCTACAGAAACAACACTTAACATTGTAAATGTACTTATATAACCAAAGCGTAGAACATTAACATGACCAATTGAGTAAGAAGTTGAACCTTTTTAAACAAAACGAGAAGCTACCGCTCGCTGAGATAAGTATCCATGACATCCACCAGTATCTTGGCTATTTACTGGTAGTGGGAGGGCTCGTGGCAGTATTGTACATTCTGGTCAGACGCTGTCGAGAGAGAAGTACTTCGATCACGAAGTCGACAGATCTTGAGGAGCCGCGGGTGCCACGAAACCAGCCAAAATAAAAGAAGAAGCTAAACGTGAACCTGTCGGACGGACTGAACGGCCTCAGAAGGCTCAGCAAGAAGAACTTGAGATGCAAAAACAAGATAGCCCTAGATATATATCAAAAAAATCGGATAAGCGAATTAGATAGATCTTTTTAGTTTTACAATCGAATTAGGTAAGATGTAAAAATGTTTTTTTTCCACCACAGCAGCACAAACAAGCAGGTTTAGCCTTTTCCTTCATTTTCCTGCGAGTGTGAGACAAAGTAACATTTTAATTATTATTTTTTAAATGCCGAGATCAGTGCTGGGGCTACTCACAATATTCGATGGAATTGAACTTCACTTTGTTCTGTCACTTTCACTTCAATACGAAAAAAGCGAGAGATATAAACAAGTAGGCCTAGTAGGCCCAAAAAGAAACAAACAATAAAACGTTCGGATAGACATATCACCATAAAATTGAAAATTATCTGTTACAGTTTGAAATATTATTATTATATTTGTATACACATAATCGTATTATATTATTTTATGATGAAATAAAGAGAATATTTATGAAAAAAATACGAAGTTTATCATGAATCTACATAATTATTTATCGTTTTAACAATGTTTAATTTTGTGACATAAACCGCGGGTGCAGTTATAGAACGCATCTTGAAAAAATTGCGGGATTATTTTTATTGTTTTTGTTTATTGTTCTGTTACGCTATCTAAGTACTTTCGATAGGTACACGTTGAATATTATTAAAGTAATAATAAATAAATATGAGTGAGTCCAGTGACGAAATCTGCTATTTAACACCGGAAGCATTGAAGCAGCGTGTAATAAATGCAAAATTAAGTTTCCTGCCTGAAAAGTCTCGCGGAAAATATCTAAAAGCTTACGATATTTTTAAGCAATGGAGACTTGCAAAGGGTGCATACACTTTTTCGGAGACCGTACTGTTAGCGTACTTCATAGAATTATCACAACGAAGCAACCATCTACAATGTGGATTATTTACCTACTCAATGTTGAAAACCAGAATAAAGACAAAATATGACGTGCACATTGAAACCTATACCAAACCTATTGCATTTTTCGAAAGAATGTCAGTAGGGTACAAATCCAAAAATCCAAAGTTTCTTTATTAAGCTCCGGACTGCAATTTTCTCGCAGCAAAAGTAAGTCCGTCATTCATTATAGTATAATAGTAGATTGTTATACAAGAGACTAAAACAAGCCATAATCACAAGAGATATTTAGCCACTCGAGCGAGCGGGCGGGCGAGAGTGGCTATAGTTCGAGTGTCATTATGGTTGTTTAGTCTCGCGATCAACACTCTACTTTTCACTTTTAATGCGAGGAAAAATAACGACGTTCAGTGCCGGATTAGCCACGTAGCAAGAGTAGCAAACGCTACGGGCCCCGCGCACCCACCTCTAACCTCTAAAATCCTTGTCTGGTAGAAATTCTTCTGTTTTAGTACTTACATCAGTATGCGTGTACTCGATATTTTCCAGCAGAATAACCTAAAAAAAACCCCCACGCAAAATAGGCGCATATAGTATAAGTCGCCTTGTTGCGGAAAACAGCCCGCCACAACCTGTAACCTAAAACAAACCAGGGGTATCTTTATAGAATTTTCTACGGACCCCTTTCTTGCTCAATCCGGCACTGACGACGTTCTTTACAAAATTACAATATTGATTATAAGAAAGTTTATTACAAATATGGTCCGCGGATTTTTCTTTTATTTTGTATTTTTTTGTGAAGTGCCGCTTTAAATACTTGCACATTTACCCAACAGGTTCAAACTTGAAAAGTATTTTAAAACTAATTGGACCATGCACAATAAAATGAATACATCCTTAATATAATTAAATAGATCCATATTCGTAATCATTAATCGTGTTTCACGATATTAAATCGTTTTTTTTTATATTTTTGCACACTGTCTAAAAATGGTCCATACACAATCACTGATAATGGCAATAATCCTCCATTCACAAAAACCGTGATTGGCTGTTAAGAGGCTTCCAAAGAAAATTAAAAAAAAAAACTTTAATCCCTAGAGATTAATAAGGAGCTTTAGTCCCGATGTGCCTAGACTAAAGTAACATTTTAAGAGCATGAGAAGTGAAAAAATATAAGTATGTGCACACTAAACACTTGTAAAGCTTTCGGCGTAGTAGGTACCTACCTACTTAGTTAGGCCCTAGTTCCAAACAGAACTGGTACTTTTAAATTGCAAAACCGCAATAATTTTACTTTTAACTTTTAATTTTTGATATTGTTTGTTTTACAAATATAGATACATGTTGTTTATTTTAACCATGTGGTTTTTTCTTTACCTATATAATACGAGTATGTTCTCGCTGAGGTGAAAAGTTGTATGTGTCACACGAGACCAAACTTATTTACATCTCGTGTCTTTGAATCCCTCGCTACGCTCAGGATTCTAATCTAGAATTACGCTCGTGATTCAATTATAGAATCCTTCGCTTACTCGGGATTCAAAATCAACAGTAGCAGCAAAAACCAACTTTGCTCTCTTGTTGCACAAATACTCGTAACTATTAGTACATTTTCGCGGACGCTGCTGTCCTACTGGTGTTTTTAAATTTATTTTGGCCTGGAACTAGGGAACAAAGGACTTCCCGTGCCGTTTTCTCAACAGTAAGATAAACATGTCGGAAAATAAATAAAAAACACTATCATCAAAACACTCCCTTTAGCAGGTATTATTTATAAATTGGCACGCTCCGCCTCGGCAAACAATCAAAAACCCCATCCGGCATAAAGTTGCGGTTTAATAAAATCTAACTGCAAAAAGTTTGGCAAATAGCGACCAATAAAGCCCTAAGTTCTAATGATGAGGTCTTGTAGGATTTAAGTATTTGGTAATGTCCCCTTATAATAAATGCATTGAGGGGCGGGTTCTTAATATCCGTTGTGCATCGCAATAAATTCAAGTGAAAAAAGGGATCGACCTGAACCTAGATTTATCGGAGTAAGTTAGGTATCTCCAATAAACACTAACCGGAGGTCTGGACAAATGCCCTCCGCACAGCAGGGCTGCGCCGCTCACGGCTCCAATAAATAACATATTCACTAGGCATGACAGCTGCTGCTAATCGTCCCCGCCCCGCGGGCCCGCACCTCACCTCCTAACATTAGTGGCTCTCGCGAACTAAAATTTTCTCTGCGTAACTTTGCAAACACCATTAAGTCAATCTGCCCGTTTTACAGATGTTATCCTAATATTAAACGCCCGCGACGAGAAGATTGTCATCTTATTGCGATGTCTTTAGAAAGTTTTGATTATCTATCTATCTATACATAATTATACATATAATAAAGTTGTAGAAGGGAAAAAATCTGTACATTCGAGAGAAAAATTTAAAAATGCCCTCATAATAAGCAGCAGAACACGTTTCTAATTTTTTTTGACTTGGTGGCATTATTAGGTGTACCTCCCTACGAAAAGTAAAAAGAAGAAGAAGAAACCTCAGTATCTTTTAAAGGTTTTTGGTATATCGCATTCTATACATATAATAAAGTTGTAGAAGGGAAAAAATCTGTACATTCGAGATATGAATGCACTGGGGCCTCAGAATGAGCAGCAGAACATGTTTTTAAATTTTTTAGAGTGGTGTCTGTTTGTCTGTTTAATTTTGTTTCTCCTCGCATCAATTGAAAACCACTGAACCAATTTTAATGTGGTTTCCACTAAAAGGATTCAATAAACGGTGACGAGGTTTATATATAATAATAAAAAATGGTAATAAAAGGAGGATAAAAGAGCGGTCATAGTCAGTATGGAAAAAAGTATACTGGATTGAGCTGGCCACTTGAAACTTTGTTTAATTACTCTTCGTAACAAATTAAACTATACCTACTTCAGGATTTCTCGGTTAGAGTTAAAACAACCTAGAAATTATTGAATTAGGCCAATTATAGGTATTTCTTTAAAACCCTATTCGGGGGGCGTCGGTTAATTTACGTGATTAAAAATAATATCAAAGTTTTATTCTCCGTTTATTATATAGAAACGAAATTCAAGGACTTTTAAAAATTCAAGTACAAAATGTTATGAAGAGGTAAAATAAATTATTCCAATTTGTTGTTGTAACAGATTGTAACAAATGTCACTTAACATATTCCTCTCATTACTGGAGCGATTTATTACAAGTGCTGCGTATAAAGTGACTTACCGACCTTAAACAGCTACTCAAGTGTTTAAAACGCCCAAATATAATAAAAGAACTACACCAAAATCGAAAAACAGTGCCAAAATATACAAAAATAGTGAGTGACATTTAAACGCTAAAATAACCAACTGACTTGTGTGAAATAATAAGAACTCTGGAAAAAACAGTGAAGTGTAAATCAAACACTAAACACAAAACCCGTTTTTTTCAAAAAAGAAAGGTGATATTGTTTGACTGTCACACTATTAACCTTATTTTTAAGGTTATGAACTTAACCTACCAAGTTACAAGTCACTCGGATCTTAAATCACTTCCAGCTATAGCTTCATAGCGACATCTATCGATACTCGATGGAACTAGCAAGGATGTATTGAAGCTCTCATTAACGATCTATGATCTACTTAACCTATAAACTATACTCGCTAGCGGCGTGATTTAAAAACCTACCGCTAGAGGGCGTTGTAACAAGAAGGAAGGAAATACGCTATTTGAATTAGAAATGGACGAACTTACAACATTATTAAAAAACTTGCAGAGTAAATTAGATGAACAGACAAAAGAAATACGTGATATGAAGCAAAGTATTCCGCAAATAATAAACCATAATATAGATGAAAAATTCAAAAATTTAGAAATAAAATACACTTCACTTGAAAAAACCGTACAAGAACAGGGCCGGCGTATACAACAACTCGAGAGAATAACAAGGAAAAAGAATTTAATTTTCTTTGGATTAGAAGAGAATAAAAGAAGCTACCATGATCTACAATAAATCATACTGGAGATTATCAGCAAAAACTTGAAAATAAACTGCAATAAAGAAAATATAGAGGAAGTCAGGCGTCTAGGGAAAAAACAAAACGGAAAGTTAAGACCCGTTGTTGTGACATTTAACACGATGGGATTGAAAATCGAGATCTTAAAAAACAAAACAATGCTTGATGATACTCCATACTATATAAAACAAGATTTTCCCCCAGAAATATTAGAAGAACGGAAGAAATTAAGTGTGCAACTTTTAGAAGAAAGGAGTAAGGGACGTAAAGCTTTCCTAAAATATAATAAAATTATTATCATCCCAGAAGGTCAACATATAAATCAAGTTTTACAAACACCAAACCGAAATCAAAATAAAAGAAACTTATCAGAATCTCCAGAAATGGTAGAGGAGAATCCTAACTTGGAAAAAAGCAATGCAAAGAAATAATTCAAAAAACAAAATTCAAGCATCCACCAATATATAATAAAAAATCAAAACAGAAATTTACGTACAGGCGTCTCCTCTGTCGACTCAAACACCGAGACGTCCTCGCAAAATAAAGAATGACACGAAGCGACCTCTCCACAAATACCCCCACCACGTCCGGTCACCGCGGGGGTAAAAGACCCAAACCCTCCACTCCTACCACTCTACGTCTGCACATACAATGCAAGATCACTCTTATCAAACGAAAGATTACTAGACTTTAAAGAAGCCATATCACAACTTAAATATGACGTCATAGGCCTCGCAGAAATAAGAAGGACAGGATACAATATTTCTGAATATAAAGATCATATTTTCTGCTACTTTGGAGAAACTAAAGGCCAATATGGTGTTGGTTTTTTACTAAAAAACAAACACAAATTAAACATAGAAAGCTTTATAGGAATATCGGAAAGGATATGTATTCTAAACTTGAAATTCGATAAAATTATCTTATCTATTATCCAAGTCCACGCACCCACTATCGACGCAAGCGACCAAGAAGTTAATAAGTTCTACAACCAACTACAACAAACACAAACACAGTGTTATAAACACCTTATTATATTAGGTGATTTTCACGCTCGCGTCGGACAACAATCAGTGGGAGAAGAAAAAATACTAGGAAGATATTGTTTTGGAAAAAGGGATAAAAGAGGTGAAACTCTCCTCAACTTTTGTTGGGAAAATAATCTAGTCATTACTAATAGTATATTTAAAAAGAAAACAAAAAATTTGTGGACATGGCTCTCACCAAAGAAATCAAAGAGCCAGATTGATTACATATTAACAAATAAAAGAGAAGCAATAACAAATATTGAGATTATAAATAAACTACCTTTCCCTAGCGACCACCGGCTTATAAGAAGCACAGTTTTACTATCGAAACCAAAGAAAAGTAGAGCCAATTATAAGGGTAACAACACAAAGTTAAGTACAATAGAAGAGAAAGAACAATTCATGAAAATATTAAGTGAAAAAATCAGCAATGTAAAAGTAATGGAAAATGAAGATGTTGAATCCTACTACCGAAGTATAAAAAACTCGATACAGGAGAGCCTTAACTGTAGTACTCTCAAGAACACAAGTATTACAAAACCAAACATTATATCAGAAGACATAAAAAGACTTATAAAAAGAAGAAACGAATTAACCTACATGAAACAATTAACAACTGAAGAAAAGAATGAACGCAGCTATTTATATAAAAATGTTCATAAACTCATTAAAAAAGAACACAAAGAACACAGGATAAAAATTATAGAGAAGCACTTAAAGACGTCAGGAAGTGTGAAAAAAGGACTAAAAGCACTTGCCACCACTAAGCAATGGATTCCTTGTTTGAACGATCATTCTGAAAATAAAAAGACTTTTTCCAGATCTAAAATAATTGAAACAGCCACGACGTTCTATAGAAATCTATATGCTTTACGTGACATAAACCAAGATGTGATCACTTTTGCTTCTGATTGTACCGTTTTAAAAAGATTTTCTATTCAAGATATTATAAAAAAAGTAGAAAACATAAAAAGTGAAAAGAGTAACGGGCTAGACGGTATTCCAAACGAAGCTATTAAAACAGGCAAATACCTTCTAGCACCACACCTCACTACATTGTTTAACAGGATTTTAGATGATCGCAAAATACCTACAGAATGGGCAGAGTCTGACATCATTCTTTTGTACAAAAAGGGAAACCCTGCTGATATTGGTAACTATCGGCCGATCAGCCTACAACCGAACATTTACAAAATATTCGCTTCCTGTCTTGAAGAACGTCTCGCCTCGTATATTGAGCAACAACAACCCCGAGAACAAGCAGGATTTAGAAAAAACTTTTCGACCCTAGACCACATTCACACCCTAAACCTAATTGTAGAGAAATACGAAGAACGGAAAAGTCCACTGTACCTAGCTTTTATTGACTATTCCAAAGCCTTTGACTCCATATCTCATACCAGTATGTGGACAGCTCTACACGAATGCGGTGTACCGTTTGAAACTATTGAACTGATAAAAGACATTTACAGCAAGAGTGTAAGCCGTGTTAAAATGGAAACAAAGGGATCGGAAATAAATGTTTGTAGAGGCGTTCGACAGGGTGACCCTCTGTCGCCAAGAATTTTTATAAGTGTTCTAGAAAGTATAATGAAAAACCTAAATTGGAAAACAAAAGGGATAAATATAGAAGGGCGATATTTAAATAACCTCAGATTTGCTGACGACATCATAATTTTTTCAGAAACAGCATTTCAATTGGAGACCATGGTTAACGATTTGTGCACCGCAAGTTATAAAATTGGCTTAGAACTAAACAGTAAAAAAACAAAAGTTATGACGAACAGCGACAAAGTACCTATCCGAATACAGAATATCACAATAGAATATGTAGAAAATTATGTATACCTAGGTAAACAAATATCATTCAGTAAAACTAGACACCTTGATGAACTAAACAGACGTATAAACCTCACTTGGAACAAATATTGGAGCTATAAAGAAATCTTTAAATCAAATCTCCCAATAAACCTTAAAAAGAAAGTCCTAGACTCCTGTATTCTACCATGTCTCTCGTACGCCAGCCAAACCTGGATATTTAACAAATGTACTAGGAACAAAATACAAACATGCCAAAGATCGATGGAGCGTAGTATTTTAAAGTTGAAAAGATTAGACAAAAAACGAAATAGAGATATAAGACAAATCACCAATGTACAAGATGCTCTCGAACATTGCAAGAGACTTAAATGGAAATGGGCTGGACATGTTGCTCGCATGCACGACGACAGATGGACGAAGAAGATTACCACTTGGACAGGACCTCCAAACAAGCGAAATAGAGGTAGACCGTCAGAGAAATGGATAGACGAATTAAAGAAAACGGCAGGTATCAACTGGATAACCAAGGCGAAGGATAGAGTTATATGGAGGAAAATGGAGGAGGCCTTCACTCGTTGAGAGGTCCTTAATAATGTTTAGTGAAGGGAAAATTATCAATTTTGATTAATCAATTAAATTAAAAAACAAAAATGATTATTTTGCATGCAAATGTCTTAAACATATTTATATTAATTATAAGTACTAATTAATAACTATTACTACATCTACAACCTATTTAAAAATTTAAAAATATTATAATTGTTTTTTATTTTATGAAATGTAATGTAACTATCTAAAGTATTTAAAAAATGTTTTAATTTATTAGTGTAAATTAAAATGTAAATTTAAGATCTGATTATTGTAATATTATTAAGGAAATAAAAGGCTTTATTATTATTATTATTATTACTGGAGCGATCAAGACAATAAAACACGCGATCATAGATTAACGTCACAAGCGACGTTGCAATAGAAAGTTGCCCATCTACTATTTTCGCACTTAAGGCTCCCACAGATTATCAGTTTGCCAGGTAGTTCCAACATGCTTTGGCCGCCTGACAGTTTGACTTTTTGTTCTAATACGATGAACTGTCAAGCTAAAATCGGCCGTTGAACTGTTAGTCTGTGGGACGCTTTTGTTTTAACAATGTCCATAAATCACATTCAAGATTTTAAAAAAAATGGAGGTTTCGCATTCATCGTGAATGTTTTAATAGCTGAATAAATATTCTTTAACATTATTCTTATTTTTATTATTATGTTTTTTGTTATCGTTTATTGAAAACGATGAATATTTCTCCTTTTTATTATCATTTAGTTACGCGGCGTGGTGCGTATCATTAGAATTCTGTCAAAGCCATTGTCACTCTGTCAAAGTTTTACAGTGCCTCGAACTTTTTTTTTCGTTTGCCACTGACAGCATTATTAGGTGTACCTCCCTACGAAAAGTAAAAAGAAGAAGAAGAAACCTCAGTATCTTTTAAAGGTTTTTGGTATATCGCATTCTATACATATAATAAAGTTGTAGAAGGGAAAAAATCTGTACATTCGAGATATGAATGCACTGGGGCCTCAGAATGAGCAGCAGAACATGTTTTTAAATTTTTTAGAGTGGTGTCTGTTTGTCTGTTTAATTTTGTTTCTCCTCTCATCAATTGAAAACCATTGAACCAATGTTAATGCGGTTTTTTACTAAAAGGTCTCAATAAACGGTGACCAGGTTTATACATATATAATAAAAAACTAAGGTGTGATAATAAAAGGGGGAGAAAAGAGGGGTCAAAGTTAGTATGGAAAAAAGTTACCGGATTGAGCTGGTCACTTGAAACTTTTTACTCTTCGCAACAAATCAAACTATACCTATTTCAGGATTTCTCGATTGAAGTTAAAACAACCTAGAAATTATCAAAAGAGGCCACTTATAGGTATTTCTTTAAAACCCTATTCGGGGCCCGTCGATTAATTAACGTGATTACAAATATCAAAGTTTTATTCTCCGTTTATTACATAGAAACTAAATTCATGATTTTTAAAAAAATCAATGTATCTACAAAATGTTATAAAGAGGCAAAATAAATTATTCCATTTTGTTGTTGTAACAAATGTGGCGCCATGTTATGTGACATCATAGATAAGGACAACCATTATCCCTCCCATATATGGACCGATCAAGACAAAAAAGCACGCGATCATAGATTAACGTTACAAGCGACGTTGCAATAGAAACTAACGGTGTCACGTTGTTGTTTGAAAACATTGTTTTATGCGCAATATCGAAAGTACATATTTAAGATAATATTTGGATAACCAATCTCCTATTTTAACTTAGCTTTGGTTTTCAATTTTAGGGTGCTGTTTTTAGTGTCCTAAACGTCATTGCCATAACATATTTTGTATAAAATTATTTAGACGAATGTTGACATCATAGAAAACATATTGGTAAATATCCGAATGATTGTTTGGTAGTTTTTTATATAGTAAACTATTGACAGTTAATACCGAATTTAATTACGAATAAAATCTCGTTTAGTATAATGGTCAAATTACATAAAATGTAGTGTAGCATAATGGGAGCGAGCGAAGCAAGCGAACAACATGGGTCGGGGCAGAAGCGACTCGGATAGGTTGTGGTTTTTTTTTATATAAGCCGGGAACTTCTTGCTGCCTTATTTTCATGCTTATGCTGTTTAAAACGTTTATTCCGAAACATTATTCTGCTTAATAAGTTTATGCGTTTCATTGTTTATTCGTTACGAACATTCGACTCATGAGTTTTATGCCTTAAGATTATTCGATCAACAAATATAATGCGTAATGATTTCTGCGAAACTATACTATACCATACGCGTAGTTATGCTTAAAGTTATTATGCCTTATACAATTATTCCGCAAAACATTATACCAAACAAAGGGGACCCCAATTTAGATCATTACTAATTCACTCCTTTGGCAGCCGCAGCCTTATAGTAAAAAGATAAACTTTATAATTTCACATCTATAGCGTATGTCACAAATACCTATTTTTTTTAGGTGTTAAGTAGTAATAGTAAAAAATCAGTACCTACTGCATAAACTAACCCTAATAACGCAAACACTTGAATTTATTTATTTATTGCAGGATCATCAGTTCCATAAATTGTTAGTACCATTAAATATTATTATACATAATTAGTAATTATTTTACAAAATTGTTTAATTAATTATTTTATTTCTCCTTTCACTTCTACCCTACCACTCAGTGTGACAATATGGGATAGGCTTTGTACATTCTGTTTTGTTAGTCTATGCCCAAAACAGCGGTGTCAGATTGACGTTGACAGCGTTTACATAATAATCGAGTTTATTTTTCCACCATTTTCTAGACTTATTCAAGGCGTATTATTTCTACGGCGCGGGGGTTAGGTAGGAATTTAATAATAGGGCGGTTATTATGATCGTTTGGAAAAAAACGGGCATTCATTTCTAATTTGAAGCATTTCATGATTAAAATTTAAAATTTAAAATAATTTATCAAATAAAACTAACCTCCCCCCTACTTACTGTGCAAAAATGACGGAGCTATTTATAAAAATTGGGTATACTTCGTATAAGGTTTAGAAAGACGTTTTTTTACTATCTGTGATCTGTTTTTAAAGTCATAATAGACGAACGTCATTCAATCATAATGTAAACAAACAATCGCAATACAAATAAATGTATTATTTCAGAGTATTTGAAGCATTCGGCCATTGCTTATTTACCTAAACCTTAATTCAGCACTTCCTGCATGACCCTTGTTTCTAAAGTAGATTCACAGAACACAATCACATTAAATTTATTCATAGGAAATTCCATACTTCCAATCATGACTTTTTAACCTCTCGGAAAACCTCACCACACAAACTATTAACATTCATCACACATAATTCAAAAGAGAAATGGTCTCATTACTGTGAATTTCATCATAAGAATTACCGTTAATTTGTAAACAAATAATTTTGACATGACAACAGTTGTCTTCGAACGTAGGTGTCAGCTAGATACCTAAATTTTACTTATAAAATAAAATACAGCAGAGGTTTTATATGTTTTATGTAAAACCTCAAAAGAGCTTGATATAGCGCAATTCGGACCGGAATTACGGGGTCAAATGAAGGTAAATTCTTAATTTTATTATAATTAATTAGTTGAATCATATTTTTTAAATCTAACTACAGGGATCTATTTATTTATTTTTCTTTTTATTTTTTTATTTCGTCGTAATGGTTTTTAAATTTTCATACATTGCCAAAAAATGGTGTATCCCAATCTTTGATTATTTACTCTCTAGCATAAGAATAAACAATAACAACACGTATAGTTATTGTTTTTTCATATGTCTCTAGATAGAACTTCGATGAAATGAATGTGTCGAAATTTTTATCAGCTAACTGTTAGCCTATAAGTATCTTTCCGGTCCTTAGTGTCAATTGTGTTGTCAAGGGATACGTCTTACGTGTTAGAATTTATTTCGCTAAAAGGCACTAAATTGACGAGTTGCGTTATTAAAGTTTGTCGAAATTACAAAGGACGTATTAAAACATCCAGCAAAGTCACCTTCCACCGTTAAGTAATTCAGAATACATAGTATTTTTTTCAAAAATCAATCAATTTAATACGTCTAATTTAATTATTACGATTCCATCTTGGCATTATTGTTGGTGTTGCCAGTTTTGCAATACGAAATTCCCTAGGGGTTTGAGTGTCGAAGTATGGGAGTTACGTTAGGATATATTATGTATAAATAAAATTAATAACAGAAAACAAAGTATAAGTCGAGAATAGAACAATTTGAAAGCTGCCAAGTGTGAGTGGAGAATAAAGGAATTTCAAAACATAATTTATTTTGATTTGGAAACATAAGATTTGTAGGATTACATAAATAAAATAATCAGAAATCGCTAAAGTGCGCGTCGAGAATGGTACAGTCGATATGAAAATATATTATATTTCATGGGTGAATATTAATGCAGCGTCATAAAGAAAATTGTTCAAGAAACAAATTCAAAGAGATGGCAATTGAAACGAATAAAATTTAAGTTGTGTGTAAATTGTATTTCTCTATTACCTTCTATTCCACTTTACTCACGGCATATTTAGCGGAACATTAATGAAAAGTTTAAAGTTTAAACTCAATAGTTTTCTGTCACAAATACAACAATATTTATTTTTTAATACTTAATACGTCTTATCCGATTTTTTTTATGTTATGTTTGTAATGTTTGTAATAAACTACTGGAAACAAAAGCTTTGGGAATGAAAGTATTTCGCTACAAAACCTTTCCAAATTAACATCAGAGCCAACAGGTAAACGTTGTGGACAAGTCAAGATGTCATTGTAGTCTGGTTATCATAAATTGGTTCTGATTTTGACCCGTAATAATAACATACCAATAGTATATTTAGATGAGTCATACAATCATAAGTCGTTAAATCATAGCAAGTGTTGGTAAAGTCATGAGGAACCAGGTGTATCTTAATCTGTACCTACAGGAAAAAGGTACATAATGGTAACCAGAATAGAATTGAAGGACAGTTTAGTTATTAAGTGATTATTAATAATTTAAGTCAATAAAAAGTTACTTTTAGTTTCAAAGTGCAGTTAACAGCTTGGTTTCGTATTTAGTCATTTAAAAATAAAAATAAATTATTGAGTACATATTTTTATTTACCATAGGATGAGATTACAAATTTAATTCAACTAAGCCGAATCGGACCAAACTTTTAACACGGGGGTAAAGCTTACACTGTAACTGTGAAAGTTAGTAATGTCAAAATGCCATTGAAAACCGTAATTTTTTGACAAATCAGAGTAAGCGTTTATCTTGGTGTAAAAGTGTGGTCGAATCGGGCCTAAGCTAGAAAAACCGTCCCCCCCCTCCTTGCACTTGGCAAGGAGGGGGGGGACACTCGACTCTAACAAAAAATAGCTTAATATTTCCAAATGGACTCCTATATCGAAAAATGATCTTCACACACCCACAATGTTACGCCCACCCCCACTTTACATCTCTGGGAGGTGCCTTAAAAAATGTTTTTTTAAAGATTTTATTTCACCACTTTATCGGCGTAAATAATATGGATACCCATAACAAATTACAGCTTTCTAGTACTAAGCGTCTCTGAGCTAAGCTGGGACAGACGGACGAACGGACGGACGGGCGGACGGACATGGCGAAACTATAAGGGTTCCGTTTTTTGCCCTAAAAAATGAAAAACGAAGGTGGCCGATTTACAAGAGCTGGCACGAATGGATTGAATGAGTGAACGAACGTATACAATTCTGTAAAATAATAACAGGTTTTCGGTTTGAAATTCGAACATCGCGTATCGGTTCAAAGGACGGCATTCCATTCGTGCCAGTGCAAGCTTGAATCTACCTTTTGTAGGAGCCCTTACATAGATAGGAAAAAACAAACACAAATAAAGCTTTCGCAAAAAGGCTAACTACTCTGAAATTTACTGCACCTAAAAAAAGAGATCGCGAAATTCATCTAATAATAAACTATAGGAACATAAATAAAGCTTTCGCTAAAAAATGCGACCCTAAAATTAGTGCCTACTGAATAATGCGTTCGCGAAATTTGTCTAATAATAAACTATAGGAACATAAATAAAGCTTTCGCTAAAAAATGCGACCCTAAAATTAGCGGCTACTGAAGAATGCGTTCGCGAAATTCGTCTAACAAATCCTTGGATTATTTAAAAGTACCTAATAATAAATAAATATGAGTGAGTCCAATGATGAAGTCTGCTATATAACACCGGAAGCATTGAAGCAGCGTGTAAAAAATGCAGAATTAAGTTGCCTGCCTGAAAAGTCTCGCGAAAAATATCTAAAAATCTCTAAAATTTTAAGCAACGGAGACTTGCAAAGGCTGCAAACACTTTGTCGGAGACTGTACTGTTAGCGTTCTTCATAAAATTATCACAAACGAAGCAACCATATACAATGTGGAGTATTTACTCAATGTTAGACCACAATATAGACAAAAGATGACGTGCACATTGAAACCTATCCCTAACTTATTGCATTTTTGGGGAGAATGTCAGTGGGGCTCAAATTGCCCGCTAACATCAAAAAGTTTCTTTTTGAAGCTCCGGACTGCAATTTTCTCGCTACAAACGTAAGTATTTATCCGTCATTAGTATAAAAATACATACATATATATGTATGTGCACACTACCCATTTGTAAATATTTCGGCGTCGTAGTTACCTACCTACATATTTATAAGTTCCTGACTTATAGATATAATAATTATTATTTATATTTTACAGTGTAATGGTCTTTTTTCTGTAAACATAAATAACGTTTATTTCAATTACCTGAACAGCCCGGTCATGTAAATTATTATAGGTTCAGTGTTGCTACATGTAAATTCCGCGGGCTGTGAATGAGTAAGGATTTTTAAAGATGTTGTCGGAATTATTCAGATTAAACCCTTTTTGACTTCCAGCCGCCGTCTTCAACTAACTTGGAGTTATTTTGGAATTTTAGTCCCATGACTTGATTTATATTTTCAATGATGATGAAATATCAACCTCAAATTTTGATATGGCAACGTCCGGCGGACATTGATTATGACTTGGTTAATACTATCGAACAGAGACAAGCGTCTGCGGCGCAATTATACATTGATTTTTATCTAATCCTCTCCAGCTGTACTAATCACAAACTTCCGAAGGGCCGTATATTACTCACCAACCGTGTGGAGTGAAGCCCCACTAATTTAACTAAATTTCGATTAAGGGAACCGTTCCCATCAATTCATCGTACCGTTTCACCGGAGGTCTCTTTCCCGAGCCCAGGGCCTCTGGAGTTGACATTTGTCACATCTCCAGGCAGGACAATTATCCTCCGACAGGAGGTTTTTGGTATACCCTGCAAGCACCGTCTGGCTACCCCAGGCGTGCCCCGCCCTTCCGAGTCCTTCGGCAAGCCGGGACCAGCGTGGAAGCCCTGCCACAAGCCAGTCGCAGTGGTTCAGCGGCGCCCGCAGCTCACAGCTGAGTCGTTCCAAATTTCACAAGCGTTATCGACCAAGCGTAGCATAAGAACCACTTCACCTTGGGTTAATCCCTTAATAGCGATAGGTCTAATTTGGTGTAACAATTAAATACCTTAAGAGGCCATAAGGCCTGTTGAAAAGTTATATAATATCGTTTTGTGACTCATATATCTAGTTTCATAAAATTTCCTCCTACACCATAACAGAGGGACGTAAAAATTAAACATTACAACAGGTAAAATAAAATTTAAAGTTTTTGAGAAATAACAAAAAAACTTTGAAAATCTGTATTAAAATTTAGGCATGTCAAAATGGACCTTATTGCATGTAAAATAAAGTTCATAGCAAAATGAGTATTTTCTTTTGCGGTTACCAAGCATATTATCTTAAATACGGAACCCTCTGTGCGCGAGTCCGACTCGCCCATGACCGGTTTTTATAAATTGCTCACTATTAACTTTATCTATCCACTCAGCAAAAATTAAAAAACTTTTATTATTCTCATAAGTATTTGTTGTCTGGCTACGCGACTACTTGGCCAATTTTTAAAAGAAAAGAAAGAATATATTTTTCCAATCAAATGTGAGAACAAAAAAGATAAGAAAGAATTACAAATTATAAATAAGTAAATATTAATAAAAAACATGAAGTAGATTCGGTTTTCCTTTTCCTTCACATGATTTTAACAACAATGTTAATCATTGCACTTGATACATAAATGTCAATCAGACATTATGACATTTATAACATAATGGGCTGCCGAGATAAACCAGTTCAATAAAGTTTCTCGGAAAGTTTTAAATTTCGTTCTTCTTGAATACCGATAACAGAAACGATTTCGTTCTTTTATTAAACTTTACTGTGATAAACCGGTATATAAAAGAACAGAATTATAACCATTTACGAGCAATATTAAAATGGTTCCAATCCCTGGGTCCATATATAAATATATAGATATGGGGTACCAACGCCAAGAATACTCCACGTATCGTAATCACCACCCACCAGGTGACAGATCCATTTCAACGGGCCTAAAATGATGCAAATAAGCGGAACATTACTAGCGTTGTCTGACGTAGTGAGTTAAGGAGTCAGTCCTTATAACGCAGAAAACCTCCAAGCTTACTTAGTTGGTGAGATAGAACTATCTGTTTCTTGATTGTAGAACCTTTCAAGTCCAGTCTCATAAAGAAAATGTAAGCGTAGTTTTCTAAATTATCAACGTCTGCCTGGATCTCAGCTTTCTAGACTACCAGTACGGCGTCATAGCGGAGATCTGGAAATTAAAAATAATGTTAAAACCATGAAATGACACATAGAAAAACATACGCACAAATTTAACAAGCAGAAACTTATAAGAAAAATTAAATAAATTAAATAGTTTATCGCAATTATGAAGTGCAGCTCCCTTGTCCTCCGGAATCCATACATCGAGTCATGAATGCTTCGGTCTCGGGTACTTAAGATCTGGCCCTTTTCCAGTATTTCTCCGATTTGATTCGAAAAAGTACGTCTAGGGCGACCCCTTCCAACCCTTCCACTCACTTTCGCTCTGTATATCTCTTTGGTCAATCTTCTTTCATCCATCCTTTCCAAATGACCGAACCATCGAAGCATGCCCTTTTAAATCTTAGTCACTGCATCTTCTTTTTGTCCACATTTCTCTTTGACAATAATATTAATAAATTTTATTTAACAGGCATTGCAACTAGCGTGTGATATTTTCGACTGCATAAGCATTCAAACTTTATTTACCTGCTGGCACCGCTATTGCAACTACTAAATATACATTCATTATATTTAGTCGTTTCATTCTTCATATATTTTATTTAATCATGTTGTCCTTTCAACCTACAGGCGACATTGCACGATATTAAAATGACAATCAATTGACTATTAAACGAATTCGTTCGTTCAGTCCACCATTCCATTCCATCCCACCATCCTAGGTCCTCATTCTTTTTTCGTGCACAGCGACAAGCGCACGCGCCTTCTCTCTTTTCTCACTATAGACCAATATGAGAAACGAAGAGAAGATAAATGACTTATCATCACGATAAGATTAAAAACTTCAAAACAATAGTCAGTGATGGTCGAGGACTACTTATTTACTCATCTTCATCTAAGATGAGGGTAAGTCTATTATTTTATATTTTAGTGTTCAGAAGTGATTGTAATTGTAATGAGCCTACATAGGAATTGACTGCGAGTCAACTTCCTATAGAGGTGCATCGGGCTTGACAGCGAATCTTCAACGATGTTATAAAGCATTGCTTTGTATTTTAGTGTTCAGAAGTGATTGTAATTGTAATGAGCCTACATAGGAATTGACTGCGAGTCAACTTCCTATAGAGGTGCATCGGGCTTGACAGCGAATCTTCAACGATGTTATAAAGCATTGCTTTGTATTTTAGTGTTCAGAAGTGATTGTAATTGTAATGAGCCTACATAGGAATTGACTGCGAGTCAACTTCCTATAGAGGTGCATCGGGCTTGACAGCGAATCTTCAACGATGTTATAAAGCATTGCTTTGTATTTTAGTGTTCAGAAGTGATTGTAATTGTAATGAGCCTACATAGGAATTGACTGCGAGTCAACTTCCTATAGAGGTGCATCGGGCTTGACAGCGAATCTTCAACGATGTTATAAAGCATTGCTTTGTATTTTAGTGTTCAGAAGTGATTGTAATTGTAATGAGCCTACATAGGAATTGACTGCGAGTCAACTTCCTATAGAGGTGCATCGGGCTTGACAGCGAATCTTCAACGATGTTATAAAGCATTGCTTTGTATTTTAGTGTTCAGAAGTGATTGTAATTGTAATGAGCCTACATAGGAATTGACTGCGAGTCAACTTCCTATAGAGGTGCATCGGGCTTGACAGCGAATCTTCAACGATGTTATAAAGCATTGCTTTGTATTTTAGTGCCCAGAAGTGATTGTACTGGTAAAAAGCCTAAGTACATAGGGATTGACTTCGAGTCAATTCCTATACATCGGGGTTGACTGGGAGTCTTCACCGATGTAATAAAGCAGTAAATTCTTGCATTCTTAAGCAGAAATACACGTTCCTCTGCGACATGAAAATTCTTCTAAGTCTACTCGTAGGTACCTTCAAAAGAAAAATATACTTTTTTAAATATTAAAAATAATCATTACTTTATTGTTTTCGATAATAGTATCGAATAAAATGTAGCTTGTTGTACAATGGCTCATCTATGTTTAAAACTCAACTCATAAAGCAATAAATACGTGTATTGTTAAGTAGAAATACATGTTCCTCTGCAACGAATTTATTTTTTCTTACTCCAATAGAAAAAAATCTATGTTTCTATCTATGTTTAAATCACATCAGAGTTGACTGCGTGTCTTCGACGATGTTGGAAAGCAGTAAATGCAGTGCATTTTCAAGTAGAAATACACGTTCGTCTGCGACACGCATATTTTTTAACAAGATTTTTTTTAACATCATAAAGTAATCATTTCTTTATTGTTTTTGATGATAAAATCGATTAAAAAGTAGCCTGTTCTACAATGGCTTATGACTCTGCTATACCGGAATTGGAAATAGCTACGAAATTCAGCGTCAGAATACTTCAATGAAGTATAATTATAGGCACCGGAATCAAATAACAAACTTTCAGTATGAAAATTCGGACATTCTCGCAGAGACCCGTACATGCTATCGGCACTCTGGGAATCAACCCACCCTGGAAACCCCAGTTTGGGGAAAGATTCACGAAAACTTTACAAATCTTTAGTTACCATTAAGGTACATGATAAAAATATATTTTCCTTAAAAGGCGCCTCGTATTTTGTGTGATCTACATGCGCAATCTACTCGGAATCGCATAAAACTTATCACACCTAGTTTGGATAAAACGTCCCTGCAAATTTTGCAAGACGCAGTACGTGACGAAACCATATTCGGTACTAAATTGTCCGAAAACTTCAAGTCCTCGAAGGCCATTGGAAATCAGGGGTTTCAAATTAAGGATCCTACTCGGTAGACTGGTCAGCCCCCCTCCGATACCAGTCAAACAAGGGGGACTAGGTGTCCGCAGGCCAGCCACTGCGAATACTCGACGGACGTTAACACAGCCCCACAACCGGCCAAAAACGTACACGCAAAAAACACGTGCGCAGCCACAGTAGCACAGGTACATGCTGGACGCCTTTGTCATTTTTGCAACTGTGGGCTTAAAATAACCGCAAATAATAAGGTTGATTGGTAGAGAAAGCTTGCAGCATTAAGTTCGAATTTTGTACACTATTTTAATTTTGTGCATTAAGGTATTAAAATAAATAAATCCATTATATGATCATAGATGGAGTTCGGTATGGTTACTCTAGTTAGCATAGAGGTAAAACAAATATCTGTACCAAAAAACAACTCACAGAGTGAAGAAGCTGATATTAAGTAAGCAATACAGAAGCTGTTAGATTTAGGGGTCATATCCGAGTGTAACCCAATCAAAGATCAATTTATTTGTAAGTATAGATTAATGTTACAATTTGCAGGTACATTCGCTTATAAAGTATGTTTCACTTAACCCTACCCTTACATGCCTTAGAAAATTAAAAACTATAACTAACAATAAAACATAAATCAAATAACAAGGAATTATACATTTGAACCAAAAACAAATTTAATATATCTAACTAAAACTTCTATTTATTATTATCTTAGCATTTGTTTAATATATTATTTACATGTTAATAAGATATCAATATTATTATTATTTATTATAAATTGGCACAAAGAAAGTCTCTCACACTGTAATAAAACTTGTCTGACAACAACTGTTTCGTCAAACGAATAAATTGCTTGAGGCAGTTCTCTTTAAATGCGTCCGGCAGTTTATTAAATATTATGTCTATGCACATCAGATAAGTGTTGCTTGATGAGAGTTTAAGTCTAACAAATGGCTTGTGGATCTTATTTTTATGTCGAGACTCTAATGCACGTGAAGATACATCTTGCTTCTGTTTAAGCAAGTTCTTGTACTTAAAAACAAAAACACAGACCTCCAGTATGTAAAGACAAGGTACGGTTAAAATTTTATATTTTATAAAATAAGGACGGAATCTTGTGTCAAGAAAGAAAATAAATAATTTTTGTTACCGATTTCTTCCACCTAAAGCAAAACTTTAAATCTCTAAAGATCTACATGGTTAAATAAAATATCTGAAGAATGAAACGACAAAATATAATACGAGTAGATGATCAAACGAACTTAACAAGTGAAGTTCGATCACTATTATGTGAGTCGTTTCATTGGAAGATATAAACACCCTCCCGCCCAAGCAGATCCCTAAATTTTTTAAAGTTTTGCATTTACTCTGAAGATAATGAGGGACTAGGATGGTGGGATGGAATGGAATGGTGGACTGAACGAACGAATTCGTTTAATAGTCAATTGATTGTTTTTTTAACATCGTGCAATGTCGCCTGTAGGTTGAAATGACTACATGGTTGAATAAAATATATTCGAATGAAACGACTCACATAATAGTGATTGAACTTCACTTGTTAAGTTCGTTTGATCATCTAAAACATGTACAATTTTAAAAGTTTTTAGATAATCAACTCTGACTGATGGTTCTAGATTTATGTTTTTGCTGAAGGTGGCCGTCAATCATCATCTGGAATCATGTTATTAAAATCTTTGTCTACTCGCGTAATATAAACCGTTAATATTGATTTACTGTTCCTATAGCGTAACCGAAGCCGGAAAACAATTCTATAATGAGCGTTGCCATGGTAATAACAGTTCTATAATTATTATTATAGCATTGTTATAACCATGGTTACGGTCATTCCGGATATCAGTCTTGGCGTTTAGTGAACACTTGAGATTACACTCGCAATCACAATCGTTTTTATTTTGAAAATCGAAGGCTTGTCTGCATACAAAATGAAACCAATTGTTTTGTTTTGAAGCCAATCGCGATTGCGAAATGAAATTTGTTAACATTTACATAACAATAAAATTCACAAACTATTAACGCCAATCAGAATAATGAAAATGACTTTTCTGACAAGTAATTTGTTCTAACAGAAAAATCGAATAAAGTAACTATACGAGAAAAGTTAGCGATTGTTTATTTTTGTCATTATCATTGTAAGCTTGTAGAAAAAGGTATGAATGCAACGGTTCATAATTAGCTATTAAGGTACTCGTGCCTGTAATTAGAGCGCTCGCAAGCTTGCGCTCCAACCCCGGCACTCGCACGGTAAGAAGCTTTATTATGAACCAGTTACATAAATAACTATTGTTATTTGATGACAATATCATAATAACTTTGATGAGTTTCACAGAAGACCGAACTAAAGCGAGATGACCGAAATAAAATTATATTGATCTAAGGTTCAACGGTTATGGTTCAAGTGGATGGAATCATAGATTGTTAAGGACTGACATTGTTAATTAAAAGTCAAAAGTAAAGAATAATAATTAGTAATAAAAATATATATAATACATTAAAAAATGTGGGTGGATGTCACAGTCAGAATGCAATGTTTTCATAGCAACAAATTCCGGTGACACACCCCTAACATTATTAGGCAAGTTGTACTGATGAGTGATTGGCAATAACGCCGGGGAGGCGAGCAACCCTTTCACAGTTGTTTTACGTAACTCGAGGTATCACGAGTCACGACAAATTAATTGCGAGCGAAGAGCAAGAGCGGCCGCCGGCGGTAAATGACAAACGATTCCAACGCCGATAATCATTCCGGAAAACGGCTATTCATTATGCGAGTAGGGACGAGGTGTTGAACAAATGTAGATGGCCGTCTAATGTGGGATTATAACTGTACAAGCCAAATATTGTTTTTGTGATATACCTATTAATGCCGTCAAAGAGATGGTACTTCCCATACAAAGAAGAGTTTTATTTTACCACTTTGTCGGCGTGACTAATATGTATATCGGTTCCTAGTTTGACTACGCAACAGAAAGCTAAAAAATGTTGTGAATGTTGGCCACTACGCTCATGAATGCAACTAAACTTATGTTTCCTGTTGGATACCGGAATTTTCCGGTTAAAAAAGACAGTAAAAAAGACGTATTGTAGAAAAACTCACCTTTTCAGTGCTCTAAAAATAGTATGAAAGCATAAGGCACCATATTTTCAATTCCATCCGCAAGCTCGTCGTCAACATCTCACTTATTTACGAGTTCGTCCCTCTAACGACTACACCATGTGTTCCAGTAATGGAAAAACGCACTAATATCTCTTTTATTGCCTTTTAAAAAACATTGTGGGTATTTTTATATTTTCTGTATTACCTTTTAAAAGATATATACGTATTATATATATAATTATGCGTATTAAGCTTATCTAGTCACATCCAAATAAATACCACTGAGAATCGATAAACGCGTCATGTCGACCTCTACGGCGTAGCGGCCGTTTCGCAGCGCGTTGCCGTAGCACCAGCTGCGTGCAAATTGCTTAGACTCGATAATGGCGTTTTCAATTTGCGGGGATTTGTAACTTTAAATTTAAATCTTTTGTTGTATAAGTAATAATGAATGATATATTTTTTATAACTGCCAATGAATGCTAAGTACAGTATACATTTTTGAATAGTAAGCTTTCATTATTTTAATCAGAGCTCTATTCCAGGCGGTAAAAACCAAATCGTATTTGACGTGTGGGCTTAGTATGGTTGCGTTTATCGCGTGTCAAAATATGTGGATAAAGCATCCGTAACTCTCGTACTTATATACGTGTCGAAAAGTGACGTATGTTTTTTCCACATTTTATGACGCGATAAACGTAACCATATTAGGCCCCCAGCTACAGTTTTTTTTTTAATTCGGCCGCTATTACTGTGATGTAAATAAGACTTATCAAAACGTAGACAATACGATAACTGGTCAAAAACGATACCTATTGTTTTTACCGTGTTGAATAGAGGCTAGTGTTATATATGTATACGGGGTGTAACAAAAACCGCATACAATATCTAAACCATTTGCTGGATGCTGATAAGTAAAAAAGGTCAAGTGTGAGTCGGACTCGCGCACCGAGAGTTCCGTATTTAAGATAATATGGTTGGAAAACGCAAAATAAAACACTAATTTTGTTATGAACTTTATTGTATATGCAATATGGTACATGTTGACTAAACTAAATTTAAATACAGATTTTTAAATATTTTTGGTAATTTTTCCAAAATTGTAAAATTTGACCACTTCATTATAATTTAATGTTCAGCGTTAAATATAAATAATTATCTTTACACTTCTCATGCTCTTAAAATATTACTTTAGTCTCTGCACATCGGGACTAAAGCTTCTTATTAATCTCTAGGGATTAAAGTTTTTTTTTAAATTTACTTTGGAAACCCCTAAACAGCCAATTACAGTGTTTGTGAATGGAGGATTATTGCCTTTATTGCCATTTTCAGTGATTGTGTATGGACCATTTTTAAATATTTTTTCTAAATATTTGAACAGGGGTTTAGAATGGAGGGTTGAGAATGGAAATGATTTGACTACTTATAGCAAACGAGGTGTCATACATTATGAAAGGGCTCAATCTGCAAATTTCAGAACTATTTTTTTATAATTTTCCGTGACATCCTTTTTGATATATACAAAAATATGTACAAAAGTTTAAAGACCAAAAAATCTGAAAAAAACCTGTTTTAACAGTAGATTGTTCAACAAGGGACTAAAACAAGCCATAATGACAAGAGATATTTAGCCACGCGAGCGAGCGAGCGAGCGAACGAGAAGGGTTCGAATGTCATTATGGTTGTTTAGTCTCGTGTTAAACACTCTACTTTTTACTTTGAACGCGAGGAAAAAAACGATGTTCACTGCCGGATTAGCCACGTAGCAAGAGTAGCAAATGCTACGGGCCCCGCGCATTCGGAGGCCCCGCGCACCCACGTCTAGCCTCTAAAAAAGCGGCCTGTACACGTAGAGTTCGGACCGCCGGAAACGCCACGCGCCATTCCAATCTTCTTGCCGAACCGTATGTGTAAATGCAACTGTAATAGTAAAAATGTACGGTTCGGAGCGAAGATTGGGATGGCGCATGGCGTTTCCCGCGGTCCGAACTTAACGTGTAAAGGCCGCTATTGGCGATCTTTCAGAGAATCAGTCTCCTTGTAACGTTTTATGGTGTAGGGGAAGTACGGACAAAATGACAGGGTGTTATGATTTTTAATAATATTTCTTTAATTAATGTAATTATAATCAGTCTCAAATTTTTATGCTCATCTTTGGTTTATGAAGTATCAGTAACATCAAGTTTTAATTAAATAGGAATCATCCAGACATTTTTACCATTATTCATTACAAGGTATCACAAAAACCATTTTGTCCATATAGTATGGACATTATGACATACTTAAAGTTTAAAGACACAATTGAATAAATAAATTGTTTGGTCCTCTTTGGGACATCAGCACATGATGCATGAGCCAAACGAGAGCAATCATACATGGTAAACAGCTTTCCCCAGGCTGAAAGTTCGGAAAAAAGTTCGTTACAAAAATATTGGGGCAGTTGACATCGTCGTCCTATGTCTCGGCAGTAAAATTGTCATTAAGTACCAGAGCTGTCTTTGACATGAGCAGTTTCCCGCTGCCACTTTGCCTTTTGTGGCGGTATCTGCGTGTTTTGGGAGCAGGCATAATATTTTGATTGCGTTTGATTACTACGAGTATTATGTACCATGTCGTTTTGTCCAGAGTACAGGTATGTCATTTTGTCCAAGTGTATACAAAAACCATGAAAAAAACATATTTTATTAAAATAACTTATAAATGCAATTAAATTAATGCAAATCACTAGGTTATCTTATAATTCATCGATTTTAATGGACATATTCCTTAAATACTACCGTAAAATTGAGTTTTGTGGTCACGAAACGCGTTCATATTCGTTACTCCGGCCAGTGAGAGTCAATGGCGCTCGGTGTCTCGCAGGATTGTAAACATGGAGAACATCACGTTTTGCAATGTCAGAAACTGCTCTACATCCTGCCAATTTTGAAATAAGCCCGGTGTGTCATTTTGTCCGTATATGTCATTTTGTCCGTATTTCTCCTAATATATAAAGTTGCGGCTAATCAAAAAACATTTTAAGATACGGAAGATCTCCATTGGTTTTTTCCCGCCATATGTAGCGAAAGGACAGTTGCAAATTAATTGAAATAAATAATAAAAACATACAAATAGAACACAAACATTCCAAATTCAAAATCGGAAAAAGAATTTGACAGCTGCCAGTATTATTATTTTTTATTTTATAAAGTAAAAGTTTGTCTCAAAACTTATGAACACACGAGGTATATAACAATTACGAAATGACGCTCGTTGATTGGAAATATAGAAATGGTAATTATTATAAAAATGGTGGGGATAAGATCTCTGAAGATATATACTTGATTGAGACATAAGTGACAGTGACTGAGATGTCACAATGGTATTATTAAGCTGGGTAACTAATGTGATGGTTGAAATTTGTCACTTTCGTGGTCAAATTTATAGAATTTTTATCAGACTTATACAGCTTTTACAAAGTTGATTGGTATTCTGACTGATTATTCTTCAAGGTTACTTAATCATGTTCAAAGATTATTCTACATTATACAGGGTGCCTCTGACCTTGGGGATTTAAATGCATGGTTCGTTTCTACTCCTGAAACTGAACCTTTTTTGTTCTGTAAGTTGTTAAAAATATATCCAACTGAAATTTTCATTTTTTCATACAAGTTAAATGTAATTTTCAATGTCCGCGATCCAATTCTCCATTTTCCTTTAGCACTCGTACCAAGGAAATGTCGCCCCCATACAACTAGACTTTAACATCACTTAGTTATCTAAATTTAAGTTTTTTTTAATGTTGCAGAACAAAAGTAGTTCAGTTTAGCGAGTAGAATCGATGGTTGCATTTAATGCCCCAAGATCAGAGGCATCCTGTATAATTATAATCCGTAAGAAATAAATAAATGTTATTTTTCGTGGTCATCACGGTCACGTCCGTTATCAACAAAAACAGTTTTTTGAGTTTTCCTTACATTAATAAGCATTATTGATCTCTAATAATAATAAAACCATGACCAATGTATGTCAAGTTCATAATACATCTTTTAAATTAAAAACGTCCTTTTTTTCTTTTTTTTATGTCTCTCCAAATACTGTGCGTTTATGAAAAGGGTAAGATTGTACCCGTAATCGTTGGGGTCAGAGAGCTACAGATTAAACCACTGAACTAAGCGGATACGTAATTTTGGGGTAAAATAAAGGCAAACTTACTAAGTACCTATACAAAATTCATTTTCTGCGTCCCGTTGCGATTAAGAAAAAAATCATCTACTTGTATGATTTATGGTTGGTGTTTGTCAATACGGAATTTATCAAGATCAAGATATAAAGGCCGATTCCTTTGACCTTACGATATTACTTATCCCCGCTACGCGGAGCCCCTATTTCTGGATGGTTTGCCCTTCGGGCGAATATAAACAGCTAACTAACCTTACCTACCCTTTAAAGATATTTTTAACTTTTTTACCAAACTATCAACGCCCTCTCAGATTGCCCCGGTTTTAATTCCAAGTGGCGCTTGGATTTTACAGCCCGCCGTGAAATGCCGAACTGATTTCCTACCTGCCCATTCCATCATTTTTAACATTGAGGTATATTAACTAGAGGCGCAAATGTCATAAAAAAGCGACACATAAAACGTGCTAGCAACTAATAATCACGACGTAGCTTTGAAACCAATAATATTTTATCAAAATAATTACTTATATCTTACAACAACACACACTCTCTCTTACACTAATACACTAGTAATACGCAGTCATATTGAAAAGACAAAGATGGCGATCTTGCCTCAAGTGAAAAGTTCGAGGTCGCCTACAACATAAAAAAATCCACCAAAAAATAGTAGGAATCGTTACAGTTAATAAATTATGTTTATCTATTTTATTTTGTTTTATTTGTCGCGTAATAAATTAGCGATAAGTTAAGTACCCACAAGTGTAACCGCTTCGAAACATTTATTTATTGATCTAGTTTAATTAACCGACTTCAAAAAAGGAGGTTATACGTTCCACTGTATGTTTTTTTTTTTTTTTTATGTATGTTCACCGATTACTCCGTCAATTGTCGACCGATTTTAAAAATTTTTTTTTGGTTTGATAGAATATACTTCCGAGGTGGTCCCATTGTCACCAAATCTGTATCTGATGAGGGGATCAGTGAGAAATTGAGGGAACTCCTCAAATATTGTAGGCAAACATATAGCGATTTTAGTATTTTTAGTAACAAGTCCAGCATTTGCATTCAGAAAGTATCATTTGGTGTGGTGGAACTGAAGATGAAGACCACAGATGGCCACCGGAACTCTTCAATGGTACCGATTTCAAGGGTGGCGATAAGATATCTCGATTAAGATAGTTGAGCGACTACCTACAACGAATAATATTTACTTGTTGAAATATGACTAAGACTTTCCCGCGGCGTTGCTTGCGGCGCGCTTGATATAAGTTAAAGTTTCATTTCAACTAAGAAGTGGGACTACGTAACAGCGTATTATGATCACTAAAAAGTATAAAATAAAATAAATGTTTTAAAAAACAAAAAACCGCCTTCAAAAACGCAAAAAATAACTTCTTTATAATTGTAGGCACCTAATAGGTTAGTCCAACTGAAGTCGGCGACCACAACATTTTCAACAAAAAGCCGACATCAGTTGGACTAACTTATTAGGTGCCTACAATTTTAAAGAAGTTATTTTTTGCGTTTTTGAAGGCGGTTTTTTGTTTTTTAAAACATTTATTTATTTTACGGATGCACGAAAATATTGAATTCCAATGAAAACTCGGGGAAACTAAACGACGTCTTACTTGCAACACTGGGCCTAAGAAAATAGTAGGTATCTGTTATTTTATTAAAGTTTTCGTGTTAATTACATAATTTTTAACACAGAATCAATATATTAACCTATAAAAAGTAATTCCTTCTGCCTCAGTATATCTTTCAGACTTTGCCAAGCTATCTTTCATCGCGCATTTCCGCAGATATGTCGCAGCTTGTTTTACGATCGGCGTCTGTTTGACAACTGACTTGACATCTTACTATTTTTTACTTACTATTTATGAACTGACATATTAGAATTAAATAACCGACAAATTTTATTTTTATTACTGTTCATGTTTTGCTGCCACACTAATTAACTAACAGCAGAAAAATAAAATTATTGGCCGTTAAATGTTTTAACTGATCGTAATAACCGCTCTAATCTTGTACTATTAAACGAGCAATATTTGTACATTATAGGTATATTTGTAATCAGTAATCACGTTGTCGAAAGATTTCGATGAATTTTGCAAAATATGGGTTTTCGGGGGCAAAAATCGATCTTCAGATTGTCAACTTCGGGAAAATTCGTTTTCAAGCCGAGCAACGCTCGGTCTTCCAGGCTCTATAGCAATAGCAATTTGTGACATATAACCCTAAGAAGAGATCTATTAATGATCATAATTGTAAAATCAAGGTATACAGATTGGTTGTCCATTAGTCCATTACATTATATTAATTAATAACTTTAATGCTCGGTATTTCTCATTAAAATAATGTTTTCAAACAAGAACGTCACACCGTTAGTTTCAATCACACCGTCGCGCCGTTGCCGCGTGGCGCCGGCAGAGTAGAATAGCATCACCCCATTTCTTCCCGTGGGCATCGTAGAAGGCGAGCAAGGGACCATCCGAGAGGTGGGCAGCAGCGCCTCTCGTATAGACAACACAGTCCAAATAATTACACTGCGGTCACCAACCCGCCTGCCCAGCGTGGTGACTACGGGCAATACCCCCCAGAAATATAAAAAAAAATTATATGAATAGGCACAAAAAGAAACGGCCCCCAGTTCCCGGCCGCCCTACTATTCCAGGTCACGGCAGCGGCCTTGGTCACGGTAGGGTAGGGGGTGCTAGGAATCCCCGGGCTACGGACGGCTGCCAACAATTGACTCTGGCTACATACAACGGACGCAGTTTACGGCTGGACGAAAGCCTCCAGATCCTTGAAGTGGAATTAGAGAAGATACGATGGCATGTTCTCGGGCTATCGGAAGTTCGTAGAGAGGGGGAGGACACGATAACCCTTGAGTCGGGCCATCTATTTTACTTCAGGGAAGGGAGCCAAAAATCTCAGGGCGGTGTGGGGTTCCTCGTCAACAAAGCCCTCCGTGACAACGTGATAGAGATCTGCAGCGTCTCGACCCGGGTAGCGTACCTTGTACTGAAACTGACCGAGAGATACTCTCTCAAGGTCATACAGGTATATGCGCCGACGTCGAATAGCACAGACGAAGAGGTGGAGGCCGTTTACGACGATGTGGCAAAGGCCATGCATCGTACCACCAAAACCCATTATACCGTTGTCATGGGGGATTTCAACGCCAAATTGGGAAAAGAATGTGGTGAATCTTGTTTGGGACAGCATAGCTATGGGCGCAGAAACCGTAGGGGCCAAATGCTGGTCAACTTCCTCAGCATGCAGGGGCTGTTCTGTATGAACACCTTTTATCAGAAAAGCCCCAACGGAAGTGGACCTGGAAGAGCCCCGACGGTGTGACGAAGAACGAGATTGACTTCATCATAGCCGACAAGAAGCACATATTTAGGGATGTCTCAGTGATCAGTAGGTTTAATACCGGTAGCGATCACCGGCTTGTACGAGGCACCCTAAATATCAATTTTAAGCTCGAACGTAGTCGCATGGTGAGGTCTGTTCTTCGTCCAAATGTGCCCCAAACTGGACATGATGCGTTCCAATTGGAATTGCAAAATAGATTCGCCGCACTGGAGACCCCGGCAAATGTTGACGAGGATCTGGACGGCTTAATCGGGGTAATAAGCGAAGTGGGAACGAGGCATTTTCGGAAAAGGCGAGCAGATAGGAAGTCCAAACTTTCTGGCGAGACCCTAGATCTGATGCGATTTAGACGTGAGACACCTGAGGAATCCTTGCCAGATCCCCAGTCACTCCACAAGAAAATCAGGAGCTTGGTAAGGCGCGACCTTCGCAGCTGGAACACCCGCCTAATACACGAGGCGATCGAGCGAAACCGGGGGTCGAAGGTCTTCACCAAGACACTGGGGAGGAGTCATCTGACAAAGCTAGCTACCTCGAATGGTGAAACCGTCACATCAGTCCCGGGGATACTCGCTGAAATTCAAAACTTCTACGGACTCCTGTATGCTTCGCACGCACCAAAGCCTCCACCTGACGCGAGAGATCCTAGAGCCCCACTTACCCGCCACTTCACTGACGATCTTCCAGACGTAGGTGTCGACGAAATCGAGGCGGCTCTCAAACAGCTTAGTAATGGGAAGGCTCCCGGTGAAGATGGAGTAGCCTCTGAGCTCCTCAAGGCTGGGGGTAAACCTGTTCTGGAGGAGTTAAAGAGGCTCTTCAACACTGTAATTACCAACGGGACTACCCCGAAGGCGTGGAGCAGAGGTGTAGTGGCATTGTTTTTCAAGAAAGGAGACAAAACGCTACTTAAAAACTACAGGCCGATCACGCTTCTGAGCCACGTCTATAAGCTGTTCTCGAGAGTCGTCACGAATCGTCTGGCATCAAGATTAGACGCCTTTCAGCCACCGGAGCAGGCTGGGTTTCGTAAAGGCTATAGCACCGTGGACCACATCCATACTGTTCGGCAGGTTATACAGAAGTCCGAGGAGTATAACCAACCGCTGTGTATGGCGATGGTGGACTACGAGAAGGCCTTCGACTCCATCGAAACCTGGGCTGTTTTGGAGTCTCTGCAGCGATGCCAAGTCGACTGGCGGTACGTGGAGGTGCTGAGAAGTCTCTACCAAATGGCGACTATGTCCGTCCAAGTGCAGAGCCATCAAACAAGACCCATCCAGCTGCTCAGAGGTGTAAGACAGGGTGACGTTATCTCCCCGAAACTCTTCACCAATGCTCTGGAGGATGTCTTCAAGACTCTGCGGTGGAATGGGATGGGCATCAATGTCAAGGGTGAGTATCTCACACACCTCCGCTTTGCTGACGACATAGTGATAATGGCAGAATCGCTACAAGACCTGCAGGAAATGCTGTCCAGCCTTAATGCTGCCTCGAGACGCGTTGGGCTCGGGATGAACTTAGACAAGACTAAGGTCATGTTCAATGAGCACATCGTCCCTGAGCCCGTCTCCGTCGAAGGTGTAGCCCTCGAAGTTGTCCAGGAGTACGTCTACCTAGGACACAAGTTACAGCTGGGTAGAGACAACTTTGAGGGTGAAATCACCAGAAGAGTGCAGCTTGGTTGGGCAGCATTTGGAAAGTTGCGTCACGTCTTTGAGTCAACCTTGCCGCAATGCCTGAAGACCAAGGTATTCAATCAGTGCGTCCTGCCGGTCATGACATACGGAGCCGAGACGTGGAACCTGACAGTGAAACTAGCCCACCGACTACACGTCACCCAGCGAGCTATGGAAAGGTGTATGCTCGGAATCTCGCTAAGGGACAAAATCCGGAATGAGATGATCCGGCATAAAACTAGGGTCACTGACGTAGTTCAGAAGTGTAGCAGACTGAAGTGGCAGTGGGCTGGTCACATCTGTCGCAGAACCGATGATCGGTGGAGTAGACGGGTTCTCGAGTGGAGACCACGGCTCGGCAAGCGTAGCGTAGGACGCCCTCCAGCCAGATGGACCGACGACCTGAAAAAAGTGGCTGGTGGTGACTGGATGGCGAAAACGGGAGATCGGGCCTTGTGGCGAACCCTGGGGGAGGCTTACGTCCAGCAGTGGACTGCAATAGGCTGAAATGATGATGATGATGATGACACCGTCGCTTCTGTACCTAACCTTCATCTATGATCGCCCGCTTTTTAACCGACTTCAAAAAAGGAGGAGGTTATACGTTCCACTGTATGTATTTTTTTTTTATGTATGTTCACCGATTACTCCGTCAATTGTCGACCGATTTCAAAATTTTTTTTTTGGTTTGATAGAGTATACTTTCGAGGTGGTCCCATTGTCACCAAATCTGAATCTGATGAGAGGATCCGTGAGGAATTGAGGGAACTCCTCAAATATTGGAGGCAAACATATAGCGATTTTAGTATTTTTAGTAACAAGTCCAGCATTTGCATTCAGAAAGTATCATTTGGTGAAGTGGAACTGATGATGAAGACCACAGATGGCCACCGGAACTCCTTAACGGTACCGATTTCAAGGGTGGCGATAAGATATCTCGATTAAGATAGTTGAGCGACTACAACGAAGAATATTTACTTGTTAACCGACTTCAAAAAAGGAGGTTATTGAAATATGACTATGACTTTCCCGCGGCGTTGCTTGCGGCGCGCTTGAAATAAGTTAAAGTTTCATTTCAACTAAGAAGTGGGACTACGTAACAGCGTATTATGATCACTCAAAAGAATAAAATAAAATAAATGTTTAAAAAAACAAAAAACCGCCTTCAAAAACGCAAAAAATAACTTCTTTAAAATTGTAGGCACCTAATAGGTTAGTCCAACTGAAGTCGGCGACCACAACATTTTCAACAAAAAGCCGACATCAGTTGGACTAACCTATTAGGTGCCTACAATTTTGAAGAAGTTATTTTTTGCGTTTTTGAAGGCGGTTTTTTGTTTTTTAAAACATTTATTGTCTTGACCGCTCCAGTTATGGAAGAGACATGGTTGTCCTTTTCTTTGACGTCACATCATCATGCCGTCTTTGTTACAGCAATCATTTCGAATAATTGATTTTGCCTCTTTATAACATTTTGTAGATAGAACTTTTGAAAATCCTTGTATTAAGTTTCAATTTAATAAAGGGAGAAAAAAACTTTGATATTTTTGGTCCCGCTAGTAATGTAATCGACGGCCCTAGTATAGCGTTTAAAAAAATACCTATTATTGTTGTAACTAATTTGATAATTTAGAAGTTGTTTTAACTTTAATCGAGGAATCCTGAAGTAAGCATAGTTTAATTTGTTACCAAGAGAAGAATTAAATATAGTTTCAAGTAACTAGCTTTATCCGGTAACTTTTTTCCATTCTTACTTTGACCCCTCTCCCCCGCCCCTTTTGGTTCAGTGGTTTACAATTGATGCGAGGAGAAACAAACAGACAAACAGACACCAACTCTTAAAATTGTTTAAATATATGTTTTGCTGCTTGTTCTTGGGCCCCCTATAATATTTTAGAGTTCGAATTTCGAATGTACAGAATTTTGTTCTTCTATGATTTTATTTTATACTAGCTTCTGCCCGCGACTTCGTCCGCTTAGAATTAGTAATTTTGCCATCCCACGGGAACACTGATTTATTTCGGGATTCAAGGTAGCTTATGCGTTAATCCAGTGTAAGTATATCTAATTAAACTCTATTCTAAATTGTATCCAACCATTAACTTCGTCCATCCGTTTTAACAAACTCACGCATGCATAACCTTTCGCATTGATAATACACTATTGTAGGACAGGATGTAAATACGTTCATCCAGCGCACACAATCGCTCTGGCCGAAATCTTAGTCCATAAAAATACCCTCGGTGCGCGAGTCCGACTCGCAATTGACCGGTTTTCAGTATTTAAAGTTTTTTAGGGTTTGTACTATGTACCTACATATAACCATATCAAATTTGACGCTTGTGTGTTTTACCGTTTATACGATGCAACAAAAAGTTATTTTTTATCTTAATTTTGTATTGAATAATACCTACAAACTGACAATATCCCAAACAAAGCAAGAAGGACGAAGTTCTTCGATCAATGAGCGCGAGCGGGCTTTTCCGCTCCTATAAACTCCCGGCGTCCGCGACACGATGCGAAGAACTTTTACTCTTTCTTCCCATTACATTATTCTTTCATGTATTAACTGAAGTCGCACAATTTCACACTGAACGAATTTTACGATTTAGATGTTAGTGCGTCAAATATTGTAGTGCCCAATTAGTTTTTACTTCTAAAGATGAATAGGTAATAAAAAATAGTTAGTGTATTTAATCATTGACATGTTTTATTTTCGGTACTGGGTGGTCGAAAAATAACTTACCCTAACCAAGCCTATTCGGATTCTGGATGGTCAAAAAAAAAAACAACTTTACCCTAACCAACTTTATTGCGAGTACCGCGTGTAATACCGGGTTGATGATAAAAAAAACCTAACCAACTGTACTTACTCCCAGTACATTACAGCTATTATCATAGCTCATAGCTATTAGTTTACTTAACTTCGATACATACTTACTTCTACCCCCCATTTCAACCCCATAGGAATATTTTTTTCAAATCGCCAAACGTAATATTTTTTAGTAATACCAATTTTAACGTTTCTAGCTTTCTACAAAAATGAGAAACTCTCATATACTAATAATAATAATAATAATAATAAGATCTTATCGCATTATTGAAAATCACACAAGAGTTCAGTAATGCGATCAAGATGGAATTGGGTGTAGATAAGTGTGCAGTCATGCATGTTCAACGAGGGAAAGTTGTAAATTCGTCGAATTTGCAGCTTTCTGAGACAATGACTCTAAGATCTCTCTTCGAAGTTGAAACCTACAAATATCTTGGTATGTCACAGTCTTTGGGTATTGTGGACGGCGATGTCAAGCAGTCAGTGAAGGAGCGCTTCTTTTGCCGCTTGACAAAAGTTCTTAATAGTCTTTTGTCGGCAATAAGGTGCGCGCCTTCAATGGCTGGGTGATGCCGCTGCTCACATACTCCTTTGGCATACTAAGGTGGACTCAGACTGAGCTGGACGCCTTGGATAGGAGGGTCCGTCTACTGCTTAAATCACATCGCATGTTGCACCCACGCTCATCTGTTATGAGATTGTACATCCCGAGGAAATGTGGAGGTCGAGGCATGTTAAATGCTAAGAATCTCCACAACCGCGAGGTGTGCAATCTCAGGGATTATTTCCTTAGCAATGAGTGTGGGATGCATCGTGATGTGGTTGTAGTAGACAAGAGCCTCACGCCTCTTTCCTTGGCAAACGAGAACTGGCGCAAACCAACGGTGTTGAGCACTGAAGACCGCAAGAACGTAAAGAAGAGCAAGGAGCTACACGGACGCTTCTACCGGGCCCTAACAAGGCCCGACGTAGACTTTTTAGCATCTGTGAATTGGCTACGATTTGGTGACCTCTTTGGGGAAACGGAAGGTATTGCAATTTGTCTGTGCAATTGCTGACGAGGTCATAATGACGAACAATTACCGGAAATATATTCTGAGGGATGGCACGGTCGACATTTGTCGAGCATGCCGTTGTCCCGGCGAGTCCCTCAGACATATAATTTCCGGTTGTTCCCATTTGGCTAACGGCGAGTACTTGCACAGACATAACCTCGTAGCCAGGATCATCCATCAGCAACTTGCTCTTCAATATGGTCTTGTTGAGTCTGAATTGCCGCACTATAAGTACGCACCGGGGCCAGTTCTCGAAAATGGTCGTGCTACGCTCTATTGGGATCGATCTGTCATCACGGACAGGACTATTGTTGCCAATAAGCCTGATATCGTGTTCACTGATCGATCTCAACGCCGGGCAGTGCTCGTCGACATCACCATCCCGCATGACGAGAACCTTGTGAAGGCCGAGAAGGACAAGCTCAGCAAGTACCTTGACTTGGCTCATGAGGTGACAGCCATGTGGGATGTTGACTCGACGATCATTGTCCCGATAGTTGTTTCGGCAAACGGTCTTATAGCGAAGAGTGTCGACCAACACCTCAAGAGACTCTCGCTAGATGGCTGGATCAAGGGCCAGATACAGAAGTCAGTACTCCTCGACACGGCACGTATTGTGAGGAGGTTCCTCTCCCTGCAGCCCTAACCACCGGTAGCTTGAGCCCTGCCCCGCTGCCGGCGGCACTCGTAGGTTAGGTTTTTTATAATGTCTATTTTTTTGTATTAGTATTGTTATTTTACTTTTATATTTGAATATTTGTTATAAAAAACCTAATGTACAGAAAATTAAATAAATATCTATAATAATAATAAAAATATTTATTGTTCCAAATTACATAGCTCAGATACAGTTGAAGCCCTGGAGACCGTGTTAGTTCTCACTGTGTTACAGTCTCCAGTGTTTTCCCCAATAGTAGGTACAATATTATTAGAACATTCAGACTTATAGCTAAGAATTACACTTTAAAATCTTATACAATAAAAAATATTTAAAAAGTAAGAAAAAGTGTTTGTTTATTTGTGTGTGTGTGTGTGTGTGTGTGTGTGTGTGTGTGTGTGTGTGTGTGTGTGTATGTGTGTGAGTGTGTGTGTGTGTGTGGGAGTGTGTGTGTGTGTGGGTGTTAGTGTGTGTGTGGGTGTGTGCGTGTGTGTGTGTGAGTGGGTGGGTGCTTGCGTGTGATTGTGTGTGCGAGTGTGTGTTGTGTATATAACATTTAACGCCCCCTTTTATCCCTTAAGTGTAGTTTTTCCAAAATCTGTGGAAGCTATGGTTTACTAATGTTTCGACAAATATTATTTAGCAAATTCTTAACTCTCCAAACTACGTATCCCATTTTTTTATTTAGTCAAATTTTTATTTCCCTACTCAACGTTTCGCACTGATATCATTTCCCAACTAATGATTTGATAAATTATTGTTAGACGAATTATTACCTGGGATTCTTTTAAGATGTCAATTATGTTTTCGTCAATGTATTGATTGATAGACTAATGTTTCGACGAAAATTATTTAGCAAATTCTTATCTCCCCAAACTACGTATCCCATATTTTTATTTGGGGTTAGTCTCGTTTCGTCTAAAAAGCATCTAGTCTAAGCCGCAAGTGGGCTTAAACGCAGCTGGTCTAAATAGCAAGTGGTTTAAGACGCAACTGGTCTCATGTATGTAGCGGTCTAAAACGCAGCTGCTCTAAGTAGCAAGTGGTCCGTCGAGAGCTCCGTCGACACTGTCTAATTGCTCTGAAGTAAGACTGTCGACGGAGCTCCGCTCGTGCGGAGCTCCTGGTTCTGGGTGGTTTGGCCCTCCGGGCCTGCTGCAAAACTAACATAACCTAAACCTACCTCGTATTTATGATACTAGTTTTGGTCAGTAGTGTGGTTTAGTTAGACCACTTGCTACTTAGACCAGCTGCGTTTTAGACCTCTTGCTACATAAAACGATTTGCAATTTAGACGACATGAGAATTACATGTATAGACGAAATGCTTATTAGGCGAGTTACTACATAGACCAGTTGCTTTTTAGACGAAATGAGACCCTACGAAACAAAGAAAGGTAACCCAAGCAAATCATTTGCTTCATAATTATTTGACAATATGTTATTTGCCTTAGCAAATCATTTGCTATACAATTATTTACCACATAAAATTTGACGTAATAAAATATTGCAATATAAAAATGTAGCGAAATAAAAATAATACGAAGTAAAATTATGCCAAGGATTGGTTTGCCAAATAAAACTTCGGCGAAAAGTTGGTTGCCAAATGAAATTTGACGAACCATAATTCGGCAAAAAGGCAGTACACCGGAAGCTATATGTTATTTGTAAAAAGTACCCTATATACCAATTTTTACGTTTCTAACTGCAAAAATGACGAAACTCATACAAAATTCTACAAACTTCTTTTACCCATTAGGGTATATAATGTTAGTAGGATTAGTAGGATACTCATATTAGTAGTATTAGTGGATAATATCTTCTGAACGTGTCTTCGTCCGCTTAGATTTCGATCATAGCTATTCCTTCGTGAACTTTCAAATTTTCCGGAATGAAAAGTAGATATTAGTAGGATTAGTACGAGTAGGATACTCGTATTAGTAGGATTAGGGATAATAGCTTCTGAACGTGTGTTCGTCCGCTTAGATTTCTATTATACGTATTCCCTCGGAAAACTTTAAATTTTCTGGGATGAAAAGTAGATACGAGTAGGATTAGTAGGATACTCGTATTAGTAGGTTTTTTTTTTGTTGTAATCGCCTGAAGGGCCAAAGACAAAAGTCCTTGCTTTTGTTTGCTTTTTTGTTTTAGTTACTTTAAGAAAAAAGGGCAGAGGTGAAAATCCCTTCCGGAGACCTGGGAATGGAGGGCCCAGGTACTGCCGGGCTCGCACCGGCTAAAAACACCAATGCCCCTATTACCAACAAGAATTTAAACTCCCGCGGATACTACCCCAGCCAGTGCTGAAAGGCCGGAGGAGAAAGTCCTTCCTCCGTTTACATATCCGCGGGGTTTTTCCAAAAAGGGGGGATAGGAATGGGGGTGGGATGGGGGGGAGACTTTTAGGTATGTGAGTCGCGGAGTGGGAATCCTGACGCATGCATGCTTACAGACTACGGGCGTCCTTTCTTTTGCCCGACAATGGAAGGGTTGGGTCGGAGATCTTTTTGGACCACTTGCGTGGCTGTGGATACCTTCTTTATGGGTGGGGCTACGCTTTTTGAGGCTTTCTCTTTTGCCTGGAGATACTATTTTTTGCGCGTGTCTCTTAGCGCTGCCCTTTTTTGTGACCTCTTCCATTGGAACTTAGCCTATACATCTGCTATAATTTAATGGGGGGGCAAGTGTCAATTTGACGAGGGACCAGTGAATCGCGCGCGGAGAGAAAATCATTCCCCCGTTTAGGAGGCCGCAGGATTCCCCATCCCCCGTCCTACCGACACCCGTTAGGTAGTCGGGAGGTGCGTGCGTCAGGAGGTTGCTTATAATATAGCTAACTCTAACCCTAAGTGTATGTTAAACACTAAAGGTTAAAGCTAGCTCTGGGTTTAACATATAGAGGTCATTAGAACAAAGAAAGAGATTATTTTTTTTCAACAGAGATTATTAGAGATGGGGTTAAGTGGGTTGGAAGATTTTATACTGTTTATTGCATCATCCTACGAGATTATGGGTGTGTTGGTGCGGTTTGTATGGGGGAGAACAATGTTTGGGTTGGGGAAACTGGGTAATGCAAGGGGGGTGAAGGGGGGTACAAGTACGAAGGTTTAGGGGGAAGGTTGGGGGAGGTCTGGGGGTTGTTTCGGAGTGGGATCCTGCCCGGGTCCTGTGGCCGAAGGTTGAGTGTGGTGTCAGATTTCAGCGTAGCGTTTTCCAAATTAGTCCGGGTACCGAACTATTTGTTCCTTAAACACGCTACGCGTACCACTTTTTCTATAAAACCCTTCGTGCTTTCGCGATTGGCTTCTGTTCCCAGCAGGGCTTGGTCCGCTTAGATTTCGATTATAATTATTCCCTCGGGAACTTTTAAATTGTCTTAGATGAAAAGAAGATATAAGATATTAGGAGGACTCTTATTAGTAGGATTAGTAAATAATAGCTTCTGAACGCGTCTTCGTTTGCTTAGATTTCGATTATAGTTATTCCCTCAGGAACTTTAAATTTTCCGGGATAAAAAGTAGATATTAATAAGATTAGTAGGATACTCGTCATAGTAGGATTAGTGGATAATAGCTTCTGGACGCGTCTTCGTCCGCTTAGATTTCGAATATACTTATTCCCTCGGGAACTTTTAAATTTTCCGGAATGAAAAGTAGATATTAGTAGGATTAGTAGGATACTCGTATTAGTAGGATTATTGGATAATAGCTTCTGAACGCGTCTTCGTCCGCTTTGATTTCGATTATACTTATTCCCTCGGGAACTTTTAAATTTTCCGGGATGAAAAGTAGATATTGATAGGATTAGTAGGATACTAGTCTTAGTAGGATTAGTGGATAATAGCTTCTGAACGCGTCTTCGTCGGCTTAGATTTCGATTATGATGAATGATGGATGGATGAAAAGCCTAAGGTAGCCTATGTGTTAATCCAGGCTAAAAGCTATCTCGATTCCAAATTTCATCCAAATCCGTCCAGCCGTTGCAGCGTGAAGAAGTAACAAACACACATACAAACTTTCGCTTTTATAATATTTGTAGGATAGATAGATTATGCATTACATTTATTACTTTTCTGTAGATAAGGTTTTTAATAGAGATGCGCCGAATAGTCGACGATTAGTCGGGAAAGCCGACTATTCGGCATCATTTCTAGTCGGTGATTAGTCGGCGACTAGTCGGCAAATAATGCCGAATGTTCGGCACTTTTTTGCCTATAGGAATTGGGGTGTGTCCTAGGTAAAAAAGTAATAATTCTAATTAGTCCGTCAGTAAGACTATCACAAAATATTGAACACGTATTTTTTGCTTTTTCGCATCAAAGTTCGGGAGTAGGGGCTCGTGACGTCACAACGTGGTATAAAGTGTGCCACGGCGTGACGTCACGCAAAACTTCAACGCACTTTATCTTCGTCATTTTTTGTTTAATTGACAAAAGAAAAAATACGTGTTCAATATTTTTTGATAATGTAAAAGACGGACTAATTCGATTTTTTTAGGACACTAGCCTATTAGAATTAACACAGAAACTCAAATCAAAAATCAGTTACATCCACATACCGGCGTAGGGGTAGGTAACACATAGCGCGACGGACGAAGCGAAACGAAAATTATGTCAGAGTTCACCCGAACTTAGCAAAATTCTACGATCGCCATTGCAGACTAGTCGGCCGATTAATCGACAAATTGAAAACCGATTAGTCGGCCGACTGGCCAATCAGCAAAATCCGTAGTCGGCCCATCTCTAGTTTTTAACAATAAATATTCAAATACCTAAAAGTAAAATAACAATATTTCACAAAAAATAAACAGAGAAAATGTAACATACGGGTGCCGCTGGTGGTGGGGGCTGCACGGAGCCTCCTCACAGTCCAGGATCTTATAGAAACAAACCTTACCTTATGAAAATGAATTTGTAACAATTTAGTGTATTCTAGCTTTAGTTTTAGAATACATACGAGTACACTAATGGAACACTACTTCAACATGTACTCGTACTAACTAACAGCATCACAGGAGCATCGAACCCAGCAGTGGGACAATAAGGTGACTAGGCTAATAAAAACATGTTTGGCTTACCACTAGTGAGCCTTAATGTACGATGTAAGTACAAGATTCAGAACAGATCAGTTTTTTAACTGTGTTGCCGCTAGTAGGAGTACCATGCGTAAAATATCAACAGTAATGCAAAAAAAACAAAATACTGCGTTAAAAGTTTCATCATACCACCATATAACCTGCTGATAGGTATAATCCGAGTGCGACATAACAGAGATTGTATTACGGCAATAAGTTCGCCTCGGAGCCCGATAAACGGGAACTTAATCCCGGTAAGACTTTTTCACACGTCCCCCGCGATCCAGCCGCGCCTTAGGGAAAACTAATAAAGAAACCATCTCGCCGTCAGCTGAAGCTTGAAATGTATTTTTTATATAATTTACCGCGGATTGATTGTAAGGCGTATCAGGCTTCGTTGCTACAATCCTTAAGAAACGGCTTTAAATGCTTTTTCCTTGTAATATTAGGTACTCTCTGTTACTTCTCTATACGAGTATGCGCCGCGTGTACCTACACCGCCACACGTCTGGGATCAATCTGGGTCGTCCCATGTTGCGCTCAGAACAGTTGAAATAACATTATAGTATTGTAGACCCTTGCTTAGTTAGATTACTATATTTATTTTTACTTGTACTTATTTAACTTTAATAAACATGTAATGCTCCTTATGCTACAAAATCACGAGATTTAATTTGTTATATGTCGACTCAATCTTATTTTAAGTTCCATTGCGTAATCTTAACAAGTAGCATGAAGGTAACATAAAAGAAAAATTGTTAACTGACTGTTTATTTACTGATTTCAGATGACACTAGTAGTAGTATGCATCGTCATGTCATGTCATAATTGACGGCCTAATTTTTGATTAACTCAAGAAACCCTTCTACCTTGATTAATTAACTCAAAAATATTTTTTTTGTATTTCGAAAAACTATTCTACCATATAATATAGAATGTGTTATAGTATAGTCAAATTGCGAAGGATCAGCTAATTGTCGAGTTGCATTTTACCATCTGGTTGATTTAATAGTAGATTGTACAACTAGGGTCTAAAATAAGCCATACTAAGCCACGAGATGGTTATTTTCCCGAGCAAAGCGAGGGAAAATTGTTCGAGGGGTACCTAATATGGCTTTTAGACCCGAGTATACACTCTACTTTTCACTTCGATTGCGAGAAAATAAAAACATTACCTATACAAAGGTAAAAAAATAGCAAAGATAGCACCACATATTCTACGGCGAAAATATTGTTTTAATTTGGCGGCATGTTTTTTTTTTCAAAAGTACTTTAACACAGATACAAAATATAGATACCGCAAATAAACGCCACTGACCGTGTGAGTATTTAGCGCTTCAAAGCGTTGCACAATCGATTTAATCATATTTTAACGATTGTAAAATAGGGACTAAAAAACACCTAATGTTTTGAGAAATTAATTCTGTTCCCTGATTGGTCGATTTTAATATAGCTGTATTCTGGTTGGTTCATACCAAATACAAAGTTTTTTTTTAAAGAGTTAATTATAGTTAAAGAGTATGCGTACCAAAAAGAACCTAACGTTCCGATTGACAGTCGATGTGTATTGTGATAGGTTCATTTAATTTAGTGAAGTAATTTAATTTGGTGAAGTATTTTGATTGGTCAAATTAAAATGTTTTGTACAAATAAATCATTCTATTTTCCATTTCATATTTTCCCTAGGGGAAATATGAATATAATGTATTCTCTAGGGTTTACATGTACTACTTGAGTCTCGCTTGATAAGTCTAATATGACACACTTTTTGAGCATGAGAAGTGAAAAATAAATAAGTTTTTCCTGTTTTCAAACCTTACGTTTGCAAAGTGGAGATTAAGGGCCCTGGCTCACCCTGGTCCACCCTGTTAAATTATTGGTAATACATGAGAGCATCGTGGAATATTTGAGTTAAATATAACACTAGGTTAGTGCTTGGTAATTTGCACCGGGCTTGGCGGGCGGGCGCGGGCGGTGACATGGCGCATGGTTGTTAACAGCGGCTCGGCGGCGGCGGTCACGCACTAATTACGCCGTCACATGCCGCGGCAAAACACCACTTGCCTGAGGGCCGCGCCATGGCGGGCGGACGAGTCGGCGCCGGCGACTCTAATATTAATATTTTCACCTCAGTGCAAGACAACTAAGTGCTGGCAAACATTGAGGTAAATAATTATATATGTACACTGTAAAAAAAAATAGTCTTCTCTAACAAGATGGTGATTATTGTGCATAGACGTCTAGATTCCATACGAGCCTAACAAGACGTTTGATAGATCAACTAAGATGTAAGTTGAGTCACTAAAGAATTTGCTGCTGTTGCTCACTATAATCTTTGGTTGATACCTATAACTAATATCATAACTATTGCATTCATTTTATGACTACGAGAAAATATCTCTTGGTTGGCTTCCTTTTTCTGAGTTTAACACTGGGCAATTTTAAACCTACTTCAAAAAGGAGGAGGTTCTATGTTCACAGACTTATCCGTCAATTGTGGACCGATTTAAAAAAAACTGTTTTGGTTTGATAGAGTATACGAGGGGCGGCTGAAAAGTAATCTACCTAACAATGAAACAAAAGACTGTCGTGGCTAATTTTTTTTTATTTTTCTATATAGTCCCCTGCTAGTAAAATGCACTTATTAAATTTTTCAAATATTGAATTTAAACCATTAAAAAAAAAATCTTTCGGTTTGTCGTCAAAAAAGTCAGTAACCGCAGCCTTCATTTCGTCATCGGTCATAAACCTTCGTCCCCTGAGGTCTTTCTTGAGAAGTCTAAACAGAAAATAGTCACAGGGGGCTAAATCTGGACTATAAGGGGGGCGGTCAATGGTTTCGAAGCCATTGTCTTTAATTGCTAGCTTCGTTGTGCGGGCGGTATGCACTGGTGCGTTATCGTGCAAAATCAGAATACCTTTGTTTAGTTTACCTCGCCGTTTTTCTTTTATTGTCTCTCTTAGTTGGTATAGTAAGTTTGAGTAATAATCAGCATTCATTGTAGTTTTCTTCGGTAAATAATCTATGAGCAAAATCCCTTCTGTGTCCCAAAAGATTGTAGCCATAAGTTTACCTGCCGATGGACAGACCTTGAATTTCCGAGGCGGCTTCTCATCCTTAAATTTCCACTGTAACGACTCTTGCTTACTTTCCGGGTCCCATTGTCGAATCCAAGTCTCATCACATGTTACAATTCTAGAAATTATTTCTTCCTCTTTCCCTCGACTCATCTCCAAAAACTCTTCGCAACATTTGACACGCCTCTCCATGTCAAATGCAGTCAACATTCTGGGGACCCAACGTGCACTAACCTTGGACATGTTCAAATGCTCATGAATTATTTCATTGACTCGCTCTTTACTGACGCCCACATCTCTAGCTATCTCCCACTGCTTCACTCGTCGGTCCTCTAATATAATTTTTTTCACCCTGGCTACATTTTCATCGGTGACGGCCGAAACTGGTCTTCCGCTACGAGGATCATCTTCCAGACTCTCACGACCTAACTTAAACTGCTTTGACCAAAACTTTATAACAAATTCGGAAGAACACAAACTGCCAAACACACGTAACATACGCTGTCTGATCTCCGAAGGCGTATTACCTTCTTTAGTCAAAAACTTAATCACCGCACGCTGCTCGATTTTATCCATTTTCACTTTTTCTACCGACATGTTTGAAACAATTGTAGGAGACAAATAAACGTGATGCAATAAACAAATGAATGTAATACATTTTGAAAATAGAATAACAAACGAATATAAATCCATACCAGCCAGCATTATTTTTGTATATATTTCTGACCAAGGAGATTACTTATCAGCCGCCCCTCGTACTTCTGAAGTGGTCCCATTATCAGCAAATCCGAACCTGATGTGATTATCCGTGAGGAATATTTGAAATATTTCTCTTGAAATATTTTAGGCATACATAATAATATAGCGATTTTAGTATTTTTTGTAACAAAACCGGCATTTGCATTCAGAAAGTATCATTTGGTGAAGTGGAACTGATGATGAAGATCACAGATGGCCACCGGAACTCTTCAACGGTACCAGTTTCAAGGGTGGCGATAAGATATCTCGATTAAGATAGTTAAGTGTCTTATAACAAAGAACATTTAAATCTTTAAATATGACTATGACTTTCCCGTGGCGTTGCTTGCGGCGAGCTGGAAATGTCTGAATGTTGCATATTAACTAACAAGTGGGACTAGATAACAGCTTATTATGATCACTAAAAAAAAAAAAAAAAAATTCATTTTTAAAAACAAAAAAAACCGCCCGCAAAAACACAAAAAATAACTTCTTTTAAAATGGTAGGTAATAGGTTAGTCCAACTGAAGTCGGCGACTCACAATATTTTCAACCATTACCCACCATTTTAAAGCTATTGGCTGGCAACCGGGCAAGGTACGTAGACAAAAGTCTGATGAAAATCGGCACAGCTAAGTCGCTACCTTTCACTAAATACTCTTTCATGTAAACCACGTTTCAATGAGCGCTGAGGAAACTCCACGAAGGGATTTCATTCCATAGTTTCTAAGACGACGACGAGGAAGAAAAGACTTCCGGACGCGGACTGAATTCTTTGTGTTTATCTCTTATCGGAGTAGGTAAGTACTAAGAATGTATTCAGTTTATAAGTTACTAGCTGTTCCCGTGCCCACTTCGTTGGGCCATAATAGTAGATTGTTCAACAAGGGACTAAAACAAGCCATAATGACAAGAGATATTTAGCCACGCGGGAGACCAGCGAGCGAGAGTGGCTATAGTTCGAGTGTCATTATGGTTGTTTAGTCTCGTGTTAAACACTCTACTTTTCACTTTGAATGCGAGGAAAACGACGTTCGACGTTCACTGGTGGACTAACCACGTAGCAAGAGTAGTAGCAAATGCTACGGGCCCCGCGCACCCACGTCTAACCTCTAAAAAAGCGCCCTGTACACGTAGAGTTCGGACCGCCGGAAACGCCACGCGCCATTCCAATCTTCTTGCCGAACCGTACGTGTAAATGCAACTGTAATAGTAAAATAGTAAAAATGTACGGTTTGGAGCGAAGATTGGAATGGCGCGTGGCGTTTCCCGCGGTCCGATCTTTACGTATAAAGGCCGCTATTCTCCTTTTTTGGTACTTGCATCAGTATGCGTGTACTCATATCAATCAGGGTTGACCATAGGATGAATAATCCAGTCGATATTCTCCAGCAGAATAACCTAAAACCAACCTCCACACAAAATAGGCGCATATCTAAGTCGCCCAGTTGCAGAAAAGAACCCGCCACAACCTGTAACCTAAAGCGAACCGGGGTCTCTTTATAGAATTTGCTACACTGACGATGTTCTTTACAAAACTACAATATTGATTATAAGAAAGTTTCTTACTAATTCGTTCCGCGGTTTTTTCTTTCCTTTTATTATTTTTTGTACAGTGCCGCTTTAAATGCTTGCATATTTAGCCAATAGGCTCAAACTTGAAAACTATTTTAATACTAATTACACCATGCATAATGAAATGAATTCATCCTTAATATAATTAAATACAATCATATCCGTAATTATTATTCGCGTTTCACGAAATTAAATCGGTTTTTTAAATATTTTTGCACAGTTGTCATTTTGAGGTTATTTCCATGGCCTAAAAATGGTCCATACACAATCACTGAAAATGGCAATAAAGGCAATAATCCTCCATTCACAAACACTGTGATTGGCTGTATAGGAGTTTCCAAAGTAAATTAAAAAAAAATACTTTAATCCCTAGAGATTAATAAGAAGCTTTAGTCCCGACGTGCAGAGACTAAAGTAATATTTTAAGAGCATGAGAAGTGAAAACATATTTTTTTGGGTTATTATAGCCTCTACATACACTCACAAATAACGTGGCTTTCTATTGGTAAAAGAAAATCGGTTCAGTAGATCCAGAAATTATTACGTTTGTTCTACTAAATGTCGTAGAAAGTCAGTAATATATTTATTCGGTCAGTATAAATCTTATAAAGTTACGAGTATTTGTCGGCGAAACAGAAAGGGAATAGTGGGTGGAGCACGTCACTAGCGAGTGACAGCACAAAGTGCGCGGTCAGGAGCGGGTGTCCCGCACCGCTGCGCCGCTGCCGGCCACTGCTGCAAAAAGCGTCGGCAAAACGCGCCCGCTGCACCGACCGCAACATGCATGTGACGCGTCGCGTCCTCTCGTCCCGGCGCCGCCGCACCGCGTAACAATCGCTGGAGTTTCACGTTTTTTAACAAAACATACTAGGTGCGAAAATATAAGCCATTGCGTTTTGCTAAGTATCCAAGATAGCCCCTATTAATTATTCGTTAATTATTCCCTTTCAATAACGTGATCCCGACGTTGAAATGTTTAAAGTTTGTGTGATCAACAACGCAAATATAACTGTATAATATACTTAAGTAGGGTTAGGGCGCATAATGTCCCACTTGCAGAATGTCCCTTTGTCCCTTTCGCGAAATGTCCCTTTCCTAAATGTCCCTTACGCAAAACGACCCTTCTGCAAAAGGTCTCGTTCGCAAAACGTGCCTTCACATAAATAAAGTCCCGTTAGCAAAACGTCCCTTTCGCAAAATGACCCGTTCGTAACACGTCTCTTTCGTAAAACGTTCCTTCGTTACATGCATTACGTTGCAATAATCGCCTGTATTGACTTTGCATGTTATTAGGTACTGCTACGATTGTTGAGCATGGTAAATAAAGGACATATTAGTCATTTTGTTACTAGTTGGTCCGCCAGGATAAATCAAAGGTGAGTTGATATGTGAAGTCCCCATTCTACACTAATTCCAATGTAGGGATTATTATTGGCCATCTCTTATCTCTACTTAAACAAGCTTTTTCCAGACAGGACATTTTGCGAGTGGGGCGTTAAGCAGTAGGGACTTTCTGCGAAAGGGGCTTTCTCAGGAAGGGACTTTTTGCGAAAGGGGTGGGACCTTTTTAACCGACTTCAAAAAAAGGAGGAGGTTCTTAATTCGTCGGGATATTTTTTTTTTTTTTATATATGTTCCCGGATTACTCGAAGACCACTGGACCGATTAGAAATTTTTTTTCGTTTTTCGAATGGTTATACTTTTTAGTTGGTCCCATTGTCACCACGTCAGGATCTGATGATGGAATCTTGGAGAAATCAAGAGAACTCCTCAAATATTATAGGCACAACTATAGCGATTTTGGTATTTTTCACTGTAACTCATGCATTTGCTTTTGAAAAGTACTATATGGTGAAGTGGAACTGATGATGAAGACCACAGATGGCCACCGGAACTCCTTAACGGTACCTATTTCAAGGGTGGCGATAAGATATTTCGATTAAGGTAGTTGAGCGACTATGACGAAGCACATTTAGGTTTAAATATGACTATGACATTCCCGCGGCGTTGTCTGCGGCGAGCTTGAAATGTTCTATAGTTTCTCATTAATATTTAGAAGTGGAGCTACGTAACAGCATAAATAGGATCACTAAAAAGTATAAAATAAAATAAATGTTTAAAAAAACAAAAACCCGCCTTCAAAAAGCAAAAAATAACTTCTTTAAAATGGTAGGTAAATAGGTCAGTCCAACTGAAGTCGGCGTCCAACAATATTTTAACCAAAAGCAGACTGACCTATTTACCTACCATTTTAAAGAAGTTATTTTTTGCTTTTTGAAGGCGGGTTTTTGTTTTTTTAAACATTTATTTTATGAAAGGGACGTGGGGTATTTTACATAAGGTACCATTTGTAGAGAAGACATTTTGCGAATGGGACGATTTTGGTGGAGGGATGTTATGCGCCCTAACCACCAAAATTACGCCCCATTTGCAAAACGTCTTCTTTGCAAACGGTCCCTTGCGTAAAATGCCCCTTTCGCATTACGTCCCTTTCGCAAAAGGTCCCACCGCTTTCGAAAAATGTCCCTTCTGTAATAGCCCCTTTCGCTGAACGTCCCCCCTGCATAATGGCCCTTTATATGCAGTGCAGAAAATTGAAAAAAAGTTGATTGCAGTCCCGAGCCTAATAAATATACTTTTTAAAGACAGCGGTCAAAAAAAAATGGACTTTCTGGATTTGTGCCCTACTGACATTCTCTTCAAAAATCCAATAAGTTTGGGATAGGTTTCAAAGTGCACGTCATCTTTTGTATTTATTGTGGTTTTCAACATTTAGTAAATACTGCACATTAAAGATGGTTGCTTCTTGATAATTCTATCAAGTACGCTAACAGTCTCAGAAAAGTGTCTCCATTGCTTAAAACTTATCATAAGCTTTTAGATATTTTTTGCGAGGCTTTTCAGGCAGGAAACTTTTTTACACGTTGCTTCAATGCTTCCGGAGTTAAATAGCAGACTTCGTCACTGGACTCACTCATATTTAATTATTATTACTTTTATAATATCCAAAGTGTATCGAAAGTAGATATAACATAGGTAGCGTAACAGAAGAGAATAAACAAAAACAATAAAAATGATCCCGCTATTTTTTAAGGATGCGTTCTGAAACTGGCCCCGCGGTTTATGTCACAAAATTAAAGATTGTTAGAACGATAAATAATATGTAGATACATATTAAACTTCGTATTTTTTTCATAAATATTTTCTTCATTTCATTTAAAAAAAAGTATAATACGATTATGAATAAAAGAAATATAATAATCAATCACATTTAAAACTTTAACAGATAATTTGCAATTTTACGGTTATATGTGTATCCAAACGTTTTATTGTTTGATTCTTTTTGGGCCTACTAATTATCGAATTTGAAAATCGAACTTCGAATCAACTTTTTGCTATCTCTCGCTTTTTCTGTATCGAAGTGAAAGTGACAGAACAAAGAGAGTTCAATTCTTTCGTATGTTGTGAATAGACCCAGCACTGCTCTCGGCATATAAAAAAAAAGAAATAAAAAGTTACTTTGTCTCACGCTCGCAGCAAAATCGAATTTTGCTCAGTGTTTTTAAGCAGCAAAACATGCTTGTTTGAGCTGCTGAGGTGAAAAAGATATTTTTATGTTGTCTACACTACACTTAGAGGTATTATAAAGAGGAAGGATTAGATTTTTTGTTTGTTTGTTTGAATTGAATAGGATCCGAAACTACTATCCCTGATGAACATAGGATATATTATATTTTCAAAAAAGTTAGGGATCCGTATGAAAGCTTCGATAATGTAACCCAAGGTGTAAAAAATATACCAAAAAAAAAAACTTATATCGCGTACGCTGCGGAAACTATTGACAATAGAGCAATGTGATGTACAACAGTTTTATAGAAGACATCAATTTCTAAAAAAAAAACATAATACCATATGTCTAACTATTACAGTTATGTCACAATAACTACTTTTTCATGTTAAAATATGCAATAGTAACGCCGGTTCTAACTAGGCCCCATTATTCGTACCTTGGTATTAATCCGTATCCAAATAAATCATTTTTTTTTCAAGGCTATATATATCAATACCAGTAAATAATTTTTTGAATTATTCAAATCGGACATACCATTCAAAAGTTATCATGAGTGTAATAATGATCAAAATTGAAATATAAGAAACAGGCTGAAACAGCCCTCTAAGTGTCTTTAATTGGTTTTATCTACAACAGAGAATAGATAGACACGTCAAATTTGGCTAATGGTTCCTGTATATTGTATAAATGAGTCAGCAGAGCATCAAAGAGTGTATGACATACCTACATAGGTACATTAAATCACGCCCGTTTCACAGATGGGTAGGTAGAGACCACTTCTTTCTTTTCACTTTCAAGAGTGTATGTGATGATGAGAAATCTATTACTTAAGTATCTAATAATTTAACCGAAACGATGCATCTCTTCTCTAATCTCTTCTCTAAATAGTATAAATTAAAGTCGCTTCGCGTTGTCTGCCTGTTCCTCCGCTAACTCCTTCTAAACCACGCAACGGATTATGATACGGTTTTCACTATCATTTAGGGAATTTATTCTTGATGGTTTATATGTACATTTCATTCTAATTAAGTTTTAATATAGTTGAGAAAACTCAATGTTTTCCTACCACGCCGTCAAAAACCGTTTTTCGGGCCCTTACATAGCTTACGCTGGCTAAACCTTAAGAGATGTTTCAAAATAATGTACTGAAGAATCGTAGTTCTCTAAAAAACTAGAGAAACGTCCTCGATGGCATATGTCTATCTCCTAAGATTGACTCACAGTAACCATTTTTATGTTTATGATTTTATTTTAAAATATTAGGTTATTACCGAAGCTATTCTGTCCGATTCAGTATTTAACCTTATCCAGATAAATACGTTGGTTACCTTGGGCATTTAATGTAGATTAATATTGTCCCGTACAATATATTATTTAAATAAATACTTTAGAATATATGGCAGATTCAAAATTACGCGCAACATAGATTAGAACTCAAAACAAATATGAGTTTCGTTGTCTGCACGTATGAGAACGGCTCTTTGCAGAGTCGTTGCTCAAAATAGGAAATGGCCAGAAGCCCCAAGATAATAGGAGCATTAATCTTCAAAATGAGAACCTTTGCGTTTTAGTAAAATAATTAGTCGACAATGTTTATTCCGAAATTAATAATATTAATTCTAAAACTGTACTAAGGAGAGAGCTATTTTATCACAAACTGATAGTCAAGTAGGTATAGAAAATCAATGCACCGACACAAACATACTACTCTGTAGACACTGTGCTCGACCTGGAAGAGGCTATCCATTTCCCAACGGAATTTCTCAATTCCCTCCTTCCTGCACCGACCTGAACCTGAACCTTCTGGATCGTCCCGCATAATTTGGTTTTGAAAGAAGGGTGTCCTTTTATTTCACAACGGAAACTTAATCCACCCAAATAACATCTTTAAAAACGTTGATAATAGAGTGCACAATACTGACCGGATGTGCGGCTGGAAAAGTCGTTTTAATTCCCCGGATTCCATACTTTCCAGTTTAAACGACTGCAATGACAATTTACAAGTCACAAGGTTAAACATTCAAAGTTGCGGGCTTAGACCTGTGGGCCTAATATGGCTGCGTTTATCTCGTGACAAAGTGTGGATAAGGCATCCGTCACCTTCTGACACTTAAATAAGTACGAGAGTGACGACGGATGCTTTATCCACATTTGACGCGCGATATTGACGCAGCCATGCTACTAGGCCTGAGCGTTGAGTGTTTTTCCCATAGAGGTATGTAGCCCTTTCGCGCGTCACTTCCAGGCAAAATTTGTTTGTATTGTGCAATGAGAAGTCCGCTGTAATCATAGTATATAGAGAAATTCTGTGAAAGCTGGCAGTCATGATTTGAATTGAATTTAAAATCTAACGGCATCAAAAACTCAATTTCGCAAAATTGGACGTTTTTCTAAAATCGTCATGCAATAAAACCTCTATGCATAATGCACCTATCTATAATTTGAAAAGTATATTATTCCAGATAAACTTGTATTATTGTAACTTATTTTAACCGAAGCGAAGCGAGGGCGGGTCGCTAGTTTATAATAACAATAACTTTTATGCAACAAAACCAAGATTTATAAAGTCATTCTTAAACATGATCGTGCGGGAATATTTTGTGGTTACAAAGGATTTTTACTTAAAATTGAGGAGCTGATGTAAATTTGAAGTTAAGTTGAATTGGAATCCATAAGTACATTTTTAGTAATAGGTAAATGACTAAACAAACGTTTAATTATTGTTTTTTTATTTTCGATGGTCAACAATGACCATAAAACCAAGTTAGGTTTTACTCGAAGTCATTACGACAGTTTTTCATAAAGGAATGCACTTTTCCTGCAATTGACCGCCACAATAACCACCGACCGTCAGGTAAGCATAGACAGCAGAAGTAAACGTAGACTAAAGAGTTGAAATACATTTAACCACGACTTTATACGGGACATTTTGCGAAAGGGACATTATGCGAAAGGGACGTATTGCGAACGGGACATTTCGTGAAAGGGACCTTCTGCGAAACGGTTGAATTTGTGTGAAGGGACATTTTGAGAACGGGGTATTTTGTAGAAGGGCCGTTATAGGAATGGGACATTTTTAAAAGGGACCTTTTGTGAAAGGGACAATGGGACATTCTGCGTATGGGACATTATGCGCCCAAACCGCCGAAAGCTATTAAGAAGCTGGGAGTACTGTACGCATGTATGTATGTTTAAATATGACTATGACTTACCCGCGGCGTTACTTGCAGAGAGCTTGAAATGTTTTAAAGTTTCATATCAACTAACAAGTGGGAGTACATACTAACAGCTTATTGTGATCACTAAAAAGTATAAAATAAAATAAAATAATGTTTATTTTATAAAGTCGGCTTTTGGTTTAAAATATTAGCCTAAGCAACGAAGACAAATCAGTGGAAAAAACTCGTGTATAAGCGAACTTTGGCATAGTTGTAGGGAATGGTGTTTTAAACCACATACTAAAAGTACTGATGGGTAGGGATGGAGCTAACGGGTGGACGGGGGTGTAAAGGTCCCTTTTTTTAGTTTTTCGTAAATAACTCTTAAACCGTGACCCATAGCAAAGAATGTTCCATTACATAATTAATCTACATAAAATTCTCTACAAAAAAGATTCAATATACTTTTTTGCAGGGATCAATATATAATGAGATGTGGAGGGAAAAATGATTCCCGAAAGGCCATAGTCGGGTTTGCATAGTAAGTCGGCCCTTACATCAAATGGGCTCGGGTTTATTTTGTGAGTACCTCTTATAGTGAAGAATATTTATGCTGAGTATCAACATCTTAATTGTCACAGTTCTCGACTTATGGTTACTTTATGTTTTTTTTTGATGTACTGTTTATAGGGATATTCAAGCGATTTGCTTAAAATTTTGAAATAATGTTCTTTTCATAGATTTGCATCGCCTCCCAAAAAACAAATACTAGTTATCATATAAAAAAAGAAAAAAAAGACCAAATAAAACATATACAATATTTTTTATATGGTTGTGACACCTCTAGATTTTTTTTTCAGAATAGTCCAGGCGGTACTTCCTATCAAAAATCAGCAATATGTGTATTCAGTTCTGTATTCAATCGGTTTTGTTTTCTTTTATAGTACTAGTTGTATTTGTATTTTGGGAGGCGATGCAAATCTATGAAAAGAACATTATTTCAAAATTTTAAGCAAATCGCTTGAATACATCCCGAAAATTCGCTTATACACGAGTTTTTTCCCCTGAGGGCAGTTTTTGGTCTTCGTTGCTTAGGCTATTATTGTGAGTCGTCTACTTCAGTTTGACTGACCTACCATTTTTAAAGAAGTTATTTTTTGCGTTTTTAAAGGCGGTTTTCTATTTTTTTAAATATATTTTTTTAATCGTAGAAATTACCACGATAATTCTGAGACATTGTTATATTTATTGAAACGTGACCATAGCCCCTTACCCTTTCGTAACGACCAATAAAGACCGAGTTCAGTTTTAACCAATAGTGGCTGTTGTGTAAACGTGACTATAGCAACCTTTTTGTAACGAATGACCAATAAAGACTGAATTCAGTGTGAACCAATAGTGGCTGTTGTTTAACGTGACCATAGCAATCCCTTTTGTAACGACCAATAAAGACTGAGTTCAGTTTTAACCAATAGTGACGGTTGTTTAGTTTGAATTGCTGATTGGACGTGGTTTTTCGTGTTTTAAATGTCGGCATTCGTTATCATTCGTGTGGCGTCGGGAATATATCATTTATGAGTCTTTTTACTAATTTAACGTGGTTAACTGATTAAATTTAATAATTGAATATCTTTTAAACAGTACGAGTTATCATCTTTATGTCTTCGAGAAATTAACTTTATTTGACGTAAAGAATGTTCTCTTAAAGTTAACGTAAATCAAAAAAACACGGTGTATAAAAGTTTTAATAAACAAAAAACCGCCTTCAAAAACGCAAAAAATAACATCGTTTAAAATGGTCCAACAGTCCGTGTCGGCTTTTGGTTAAAATAATGTGTGTCGCCGCCGACTTCAGTTAGACTGACCTATGACCAGACATTGTTTGTGTTTTTGAAGGCGGTTTTTTGTGTGTGTTTATACGTTTTAGTGATAATAATGAGCTGTTATGTAAATAGTCCCACTTCTTAATTGATATGAAACGTTAAGACATTTCAAGCTTGTCTGCTAGCAACGTCTCGGGGAAGTCATAGTCATATTTAAACAATTAAATGTATCTTCCTTAAAGTCACTCAGCTCAACTAGCTGAATCGAGGTACCTTATTGCCACCCTTGCAATAAGTACCGTTGAGTAATTCCGTTGGCTATCTAAGATCTTCATCATCAGTTCCACTTCACCCAATTGATAAGTATGTACTTTCTGAATGCAAATGCTGAACTTGTTACTAAAAATACTAAAACCGCTATATTATGCCTATAATATTTGAGGAGTTCTCTCAATTCCTCACGGATCCCCCTATCAGATTCAGATTTGGTGACAATGGGACCACCTCGAAAGCATACTCTATCAAACCTAAAAATATTTTTTTAAATCAGTGAACATAAACAAAGAAACATACCTACAGTGAAACGTATAACCTCCTCCTTTTTGGAAATCGGTTAAAAAACTAGCTGTTGCCCTCGACTCCGTCTGCGCAGAAAAATAAAACATTTGTTACTCAGGGATAATGTAGGATTGTAATGGTGCAAGAATTTTTTAAACTGGTCCTGTAATTTCAGAGCCTGTTTAATGCAAACAAACAACCAATCAAATCTTTCCTCTTTATAATATTTGTGTAGACTAAAAGTATTTATCTGGATACATATCATATTTTAAAGTAGGTACCTAAGTAGGTAATATTTGCGTTTTGTTTCGTAGCCGACTTAAAAACCCTATCATCTTTTTACGGCCGTGGAGCGAGGGTAGCTTCGCTTTGATTCTCGCTGCAAATTGCATTACAGTTGGCGTAAAACGAGCGCCTCAAAGCATTTTTCGTTTACCCCTGAAACTGTGTCGTTTTATTCGATGGCACTTGTATGTAGGTAATTACAGTTGGGGCTGGAAATACTTTTATCGTTTTCTAGTGTTTTCATTTTAAGTACTTGTTATCGTTTGTTGAAATAACGTAGGTAGACAAGAATAAGATAGTCAATTTTTGTAGTCAAATATATCTACCCCAGATTAGGTTTTATAAAAATAAATTACTGTTTTTAGGGTTCCGCAGTCAAACTACCCTTATAAATAGTTTGGCCATGTCCATCTATCCGTTCGTCCGCGGTTGGACTCGAGAGACGTTTAGTGCTAAGGCATCAATTTTCTTTTTAAAAATAAGTTCTTGAGATACAGGCGACTAAATTGTTTATACCTACCTATTAAAAATTATGTAACACAGTACAAATTACTTTAAATAGACAATTCGTACACACTTGCTGCTTTAGAGATAGTGTTTTAAGTTTGTATTAACGGCGTGGGAACCATTCACAAAGCATGGTCTGACATGCTCTTGCCCGGTTTTAATTACATAACTTAAGTGATTAAAAGCCGTATTTTTCCTAAAATTTTAAGGATTTTCTCAGGGAGAAGTTTAATTTGTTAGTTAATTAGTGCATTGATTTGTTGCACGATTGTCGGAAATCCTTTTGACCTTAGGTGCCGGCGCCGGTTCGGGCCGGCCGACGGCCGGTGGCCGGCGGGTCGCGGCCGTTCACGCCCCGTTAGCTGCCCTTTGACGCCAATCCATGCGAGAAGTCATCCACTTATCGTCCGCGTGATCTAATGTCGACATTTTTCCCGTTTTTCCCCATCTCTTCGCCTGAACGATTGTACTCCAAACGTGACATAATTGAATCAGCCACCCCGACATTGCTAGAGCCTGTTACAAATTAATTCAGACAGACGTCAATTTAACATAAACAAAACCAGCGTTAGCTTGTAGGCACAACACAATTATAATGTTACGTTTGTTATTGTGCGAACTCTGGAACGTGCATTTTAGGGAAATAGGTAAACAGGTATTTCCGCAATTGGGAATATGCATAGATTTTTTAAATCGCATTTCTTAACAAAATATGAAAATACCGTAAAAGAGATCACTAAAAGCGAAATTAAAATTAAAATCAGTCAAGAAATACGGATGATACAATCATTTAAACTGCTAATTAGACAGAGAGATCTGAAGTGCACCGGTGATTGTGCAGTTCGGCCATATAAACTCCACGTAAAATTGTGTTTCGCTAGAAAGAGATAGGAACAAATCTTTGTTGACTTACATCTCGGTTATTTTTATAGCTATTCGAAAAATGTTTTTTGTCACCTGTTTGTTACATGAATCAGCTTTTATTGAAGCTATAAAAAAAACATGCATATTCCCTAATAAATGATGTAAAAGGGGATCAGTACTTATTAAGGATTTCAAATACAAATAACCCCATCCTGGCAGCTGAGAGCGCGGGCGCGGGTGGTAAAAACGGGTGTGTAGGTAATGTTTTGAATAAAAACAAATGAACTAATTTTCATTTTACATAACACAAATTTGCATAATTCTGATTTGTATAATGATCAAGGTGTATATGTACTTATAAAATGCGTAAAAACAAAACGAATAATGCCTTGAATCATAATTATTATTGTGCGTAAATGATAACTAGGTGCATAATGGACTAGCATAATAAAAGTAATTTTGTATAGTATTTAAATACATAACGTAATATTTACATGCATAAAAATAATATTAATCATATTTTATTATTTTCCCCCATATACACCTTTTAACTTAATAAATAGTATTATAATAACTTGAAAATAAGTGTAGGATCAAGTCGACGGAGTTCCGCTGCGTGGAGCTCCTATTCCGCGTTGTTATGGCGCTTCGCGTCTTGACGCAACTTTAACCTAACCTAACCTGTAAAGGCGAGACTGACTTAATTTAGCAAATTGATGTACATGACCTTCATTTGAAAATGTTATAATTTATAGTAAGGTATATCAACTGATCATTATTGCAAATATTTATAGTATTTTAGATAACTAAACTTACCACCTTACTAATAAACGTTGAGTAACGGTGGTATAGCTATACAATGTTTTGTCCTTATCTGTCATTGTGACATTTGAATTTGACAGATAAGGACAAAACATTGTATAGCTATACCACCGTTATTCAACGTTTATTAGTAAGAGGGTTAATATATAATACCTATATCAAATGGCATTATTGCATATGAATGTTATAAAAAAGGCTGTTAGTATGCTAAAATATTACCATTATGCTACAAAACAATATACATTTAGCCCAGTCTATAATAACACAAAAAGCCAAACATCGCAAACCCACATGTAACTACGATTTGCTTATATGTTTTTAGGTCCGTTGTGAGAATTTATCATCCTAGTTTGCAGCCCCGAAAACCCTGTGCTACCCCAGTGGTTCTCGAAAAACTACGAATTTTTGGCACTTGTTTCAGTTTTTTCGAAAAACTTATCTAAGGAAGTATTTTCCAAGTATCTTCGTTAAACTTTAATAAAGATAACTAAATTTGCTACAATTTGAGCGTAATTTGAGCACATTATATTTATTGCTTGCGGAGAAACAGCAAGTCAAAGATGGGCAATTTTCTTCAAAAAGTGAAAATGTGTTGGTAGGGTTATTTCGAAGATACATAACGGCTGAAATAATGATCCTAGGTAAAAGTCATGTCAAAAATATTTGTAGAAAATTGAATTAGGCTCATTTTAATTCCAAAATGGTGCTCTAGTTATCTAGGCCTATCTATGTAGGCCTCATAGTTTCATCCAAAATAAAAAAATAGTAAAATATCGGATTTTGGCAAAATAATAAAAACATTGTACTGAATAATTTTGGGACGATTTTCTTTAAAAAAATGTGCATAAATGTGAATTTATCATTTTAGATGTATAATTATGGCTTCAAATAAACATACACTAAAGAAATGAACATATTAATTCGACGTTGTTTCGTTAACTGCGAAAATGTAAGGCACTTGTTTCAGTTTTGTTCGAAATAATTATATAAAGCAAGCGTTTTTTCGGTATCTTTGTTCATATTTTAATAAAGCGTACTAAATTGGCTACAATTTAAGCCTAATTTGAGTACTGTAAGACTATTAGGTGCGGAGATACAGCTAGTCAAAGACTGACACTTTTTTTCAACAAAATGAATATTTCGTTTTATGGTCATTTTCCAAATTACGTACTGGCTAAACTAATGGTCCTAGAATAAAAATTGGATAAGAATTAGTGTAAAATTTAACTAGCTTCAATTTAATACCAAAGTAATGCCTTTAGCTTTCATAGTTTTCTCAAAAATACAAAAACTATTAAAATATCTGATTTTGGTTAAATGATAAAAACATTGTTCAGAATAATGTATGTATGAATGTATTTCTTAAAGAAAACCAAAAAGTGTAAATTTGACATTTTAGATGTAACATATGGTTTCAAAACAAATAAACGTAAACATAAAAAAACACAGCAAATATATATTTAAACTGTAAAATAATACTATTTACACGGTCAGTAGGCCTAGACAAGATGCCAACGCCGGTATCGTTTTTCTGTTCTATCGTCTTGAAATGTATGGGGGAAAAATTGACCACGTGGTTTATCTAAACGAATAGAGTAAGTGCAAGACAAAGCGTCATCTTAAATATATCGAAACGAACAGAAAAACGCTCAGAGAGCGCAAAGAGCTGTCACAATGACATAATTCATACAAATGGCTAGTCAAGAAGCACTTTTGACGTGCATTCTGTTCTGTATTCTACAGTACAATATAGAAAACTATTCTAACTCCGAAGACTTGAAGAAAAACGCCCAACATGCGCCCAACTAAACAATCAAAATGGCGGTTTTTGAATCAGCTGTGCGTGAGTGATTATTATTCGTGATAACAAGCGGTGATAAATCAAGTTTTTGAATTGTCATTTTCCAAATTATGTACTATTTGTGACTTTTGTGAGCTGCAAACAATGAAAAGTGCTTAGTCAAAGTATCAGAATCGTCGAGGTCGTCCGAATCAAGACCAAATTAAGTAGTGCCGATGCTTTCTTGTGAGAAAGACTTCCTACACATGAATTACTCTGCTACAATAATGTAACATTTAAAACTACTTTGGACTCTATTCGAAGCAAAGGTAAGGATGATGTGAAATATGGTACCTGACTACCTAGTTACTCACAACAATAACAACCTATTTAAATGCACATGTACCTATTTAATAGATGGTTATTTTTGCAGGTTCCCTGTGTTTGATATGGGATATGACCAGGGATATAACCAACGGAAAATGGTTGTCATGCAGCACCTAGTAAACTAGTAATAAATAATGCAAGCCCTCAACCAGCCATTAAGTAATTACCTACTAAGATATGGATTTTGTTACCTCAAACAAGAAATGTGAACGATTGCTAATTTGCTGAGCATCAGTGAGAGGTAGGTACCTATATATTCTTTCAACACTTAATACTTTCTCTATAAGCGCACTGTTTATCTTAATATGGTGATAAACTGATGAATGTATGATGATGAAATGAAATGAAAATTTTAAATATAACATACTTACCTACCGAATAAAGGTTAGGGCCTCCTAGAAACAATTATAAATGCATATAAGTATTATGAGGTCCCACTCTCCCATTAATTAGTATCCTATATGAAGCGCTTTATTTATATCTTAGCAGTATCAACACAGAATGATTCAAAAGCTTATAACAGTTATAAATAACCCATAGAATATTAAAGTTATGATAAATCTCTAAGGTGTCTTGTTGTGCTATTCCATTTCCACAAGCTTGAATCTGCCGTTCTAGTGCCACATTTTAAACTAGCTTCAAGCTGCCACAGGAGGTCATTGATTAAAAAAATGTTACTTACTCTTTAATTTTTCTACTAAGTATATTTCTAAATTATGGACTCTCCAAATTGTTTGTTAGACAGATTGTTGTTTAGAAAATACATATTATAAATAAGTTTAGGTATTCAAATATGTGTCCAATATAGAGGAAATTAAGCCAAGAGCTAACATAGTTTGCGAGTGATATTTATTTATTTAATTCTTTTAAACAACAAATCATGAGAATAACTAAGTACACCTAAATTAATACTGCAGCAAAGTATTTACACAAATTGTCAAGGTCTAGGAATAGGCTTTGATTAGGTAGGTACTTCTATAAATAAATACATACAAAGAGAACATGCAACACTCAGAAACAAAAATCATCCTTGTCACAGCTTTTGCGCACGACTTCACTCGTGTATAAGTCGGTTAGCGCTATTCCCTCAGGAACTGTCCAATTTTTCGGGATAAAAAGTTGGCTGTTCCAGACTGTAATCTATCTCTGTGCCAAATTTCATCCAGAATTGTTTAGTCGTTCTGGTGAGATTGAATAACAAACATCCAAACTGTCCCATTTATAATATTAGTGAGAAGTTAGATACCATCTACTACAAACCAAATTGATAAGTCTCATCCTGCTTTGGTAGGAAAAAGTTACCTACTAAGTTTGCTTGTAAATTGTAACATTTTTTTTATGTTTTAGGCAATCCAGATTACTCAGGGGCCATGGATAATGAAATGACGCTCATTTTGGGAGCCGCATCAAGCAGGGAGAATTGCAATGATTTGCATGCAGAGGTGATTCAACATTGTTGACTAAAAAATTGAATTTTTGAATTTTTTAACCCTTTAATGCATAGCATGTCGAAAGTGAAACGCGTCTTTAAAGTTCATTTCCAAATTTGAATTTTGACAAAGCTACAAATCTTACTGCATAAATTATAAGTTTGAAATTTACTTAAAATGTACGTTTGAAAATGAGCTTTAAAATATACGATGTATATCTACATCATTATGCATTTAAGGGTTAAAGCACCTAAAGCATTTAATCATGAGAAGTTGTTATGAAAACCAATAACATTTAGTTAGTTGAGTTAGCTGTCTGAATTGTACTTAGATAAAGGTAAAATGTTAAAAAGGGTATATTATTTTTTAAATTTAAATCCACAATAAGATTTACATAGGATCATGTGCTGCAATGAGTTTTATATTAGAATTAATTCATGGTCATTGATATAATTATGTCATATAGAATTAATTCATAGTCATTGATATATGTCATATCGTTTATAGCATAAACTGTTCACAATAGTCTTAAAAATATTTCATGTCCTACATAATCCCTCTTAGGGCACTGCATTTATTTCATACTAGTTTCTGCCCGCGAAGATTTCGAATATCGCTATTCCGTCGGGAACTTTTAGATTTTCCGGGATGAAATGTAGCCTATGTGTTAATCCAGGGTATAAGGTATGTCCATTTCAAATTTAATCCAAATCCGTCCAGTTGTTGCAGCGTGAAAGAGTAACAAACATCCATACATCCAAAATTTCGTGTTTATAATATTAGTAAGGATTATATTTAGATACCTATTCAACAACTAAATTACACAACTACTTAATTTAGTGGTATCCTACTAATAATATTATAAATGCGAAAGTTTGTGTGTTTGTGTGTCGAGTTAGTTTGTTACTTCTTCATGCTGTAATGGCTGGACGGATTTGGATGAAATTTAAAATGAAGGTAGCTTATACCCTGGATTAACACATAGGCTACTTTTGATCCCGAAAAAAATTAAATTAAAAGCAAAGAATAACGATAGTTGAAATCTACGCGGACGAACTCGCGGGCAGAAGCTAGTATTATTATATATTTGTACTGACATGTGGAGGGTCCCTCAACTGATCATTTTCATGTTACTAAGAGAACTTACAAGCTTGTTCTTTTTTATAATTTGTGAGCTGTAGGTAAATAACTTAGAATTATTTCTTACAAATTTACTAATCTCAAAAATGTATATTGATGTTAGTGTTAAAATCTTTAATGGAATAAAATGTGGTCTACAACTTTTACTTACATTTATATTAGGGATAAGTTCGCTTTTGTACATTCCAATTCTGTATTCTTTTGTTTTTTTTTACAATAAAGTGTTTACATTGTACATACATTCATATGTATGTATGTACTGTACGTACATACATATTAGTTAACCCTTACGGCCTGGCCACGACATTGCGCGAATTGCGGCGCGGTGAGCGTTTTCTTAATACATTGCACGGTCGAGACGCGCAACGTTCTGCGGTTAGTTGGCATCACACGCAACGTATAAGAAAATCGCTTGCCGCGCCGCAATTCGCGCAATGTCGTGGCCAGGCCATTAACCAGGCAAGGGATCCATGTGTACCACATAAAATCTACTCAATAGTACCTTGTATGTTAGTACCTAAGGCTGAATCTCTAGTGTGACGTGTGACCTGTCAGCCTGGTTAAGGGTTTAATTAATATTCTTATACTTACACTTTTTTTTGTAATGTGAACAGCAGAGCTACCCTACCCAGACTGTGTGGACCCTATTCATTTCATAGAAAGGTTTCAAATTTTCATACATTGTTAGAATTATAAATAGGTGTAGGTTTTAGACGTCTTTAGGATGATACCAATTATTAATGGTGTTTCTTACGAAATAAAAGACTTAAATGATTGAATATTTATTTATTTTCTTCCTTATAATCATCATCTATGTCGATAACGAGAATGAACAATGTCTGCATAATTAACATACATATCGATTTACAAGAGCTGCCATAAATGGAGCCACATGTGATTGTCTTCTTAAATGCAGTTTAAACATCAATCCCAATACACTAATGCAATTCATACGTGGCAGCTTTAGTGAATCAACCTATAAAATCATTAATATAGTATGAACAAATGGTGCAAATACAGTAAGTAGTTCCATTATTTGTTGTTTTATTCAATTTTGCAGTGATTTGTTATCAAACTTTTACAATGACTATTACAGATATACATAACTAAAGGCCGTTTAAAATTCCAAACAAGCATGATAACAGTTGTTCCTAAATAGAGCAACTGTACTTGTATCACGAATAACTAACTTGCAAATCAATTCAACACAAATATTTGCCCTTAACGGGAATCGAACTTGGAGCCGCTAGCTTTGTAGGCAGCCACGCCAGACAGTACTCAGTATTGTATACTAACAAATATTTTTGGTTGTTGCTAGTAGTTTTTGCATCTGAAAGATAAATTTAAGCTTATTTCATGTTCATAGCAATGGCTTATAATTAAATAGTTAGCTAGTTTTATACAAATCTTCATACAAAATGTAAGTAGGTATTCTAAAGGGGTTATTTTTGGCTGCAACATTAAATTGTCATTAATGCCATATTAATTTATTATAAAATTTCTAGTAAATAACATTCTTACATAAATAAAATTACTTAGTCTTTATTATGGAAAGGTTCTATATAAAAAAACCTAGCAACTAGCCAGCTTTGTCTTTATCTTTACTAAGTTTATAATTATTTATGAAGATGTGATGGCCTAGCGTAGCCTAAGTGCAAAATAAAAATTACCAATAAACCTTTGTAAAGTAATTAAAAGTATAATAAAATGCAAACTAACATGATTTATGTACAAATGTAGTACGTAATCATACGCCATCATGTTTTGCCGGAGTTCCTATTGATCTTGTACTTTTAGTCAACTTTTAGTACCCACCGCGAAGCTAAAATTAACAATTAAGACAAAACCTAACCTAAACCTAAACCTACCAAACATAGGTATATTATAATAATCCTTCTTCTGTAAATACAGTTTTACTTGGCTCGTAATATCACAACATGATCACAACAGTAATTCGATCAAGTGTTTTCCGCTCTTATTAATTAGTACCTATCAAAGGCCCGCCTCGAGTCACCTTGCTTCTTGTCTAAAAGTTTAAACGAAGAGTTTTTTAACATGTTAAACATCAAATCTAACCGCAAGGTGATACTTTAACTAAAAAACAGAGATGAAAAAATACTTATTTACAAGCCGAAATTATAGGTAACCTGCAAATATACTTTTGACAGTTGATGTCATTATGTTGACAGTGACACTTGACGTTTCAATTTGCGCAAAGCATAGACAATTTAAGGCTAAATCATCATTATAGCGCATACTGAAAACATTGTAGAATCGACAGCACAATTTTCTATTCTAAAGCATTTTGTCTTGCATATTTTGGATAGAAACGCTTAGGCGTTGAATTTTATAGAAAGGAAAACGCCTGGAAGCGTTTGCATCTTGTCTGGGCCCGCAGGTAAAAATAGTTTAGACGTTCGTCCTTTTGGAAGGACCAGGTCTAATCCAGTCTAGATTAGTGGGGAGGAGTGGGGGAAGAGGGATAATGTTTTCTGGAGTGGAGGCGGGCCGGCTCATGGTGTTGGGTCGTAAATATCCTCGTCCTCCTCGTCCAGGACGATAGGGATGGCGTTGTTGCATTTTCGACCGTGGCATAAGGAACATAGGATAGAACACCTGAGCCCAGCCTGTCTGCAAGTGCACTACCCTAAGCAACCTCTTTTTGCATTTGCAAGTCACCATTTTAAGCAAGGTCTGAGGAGCGGGCTCTGCGCACATTGCCATCTTCGACTTGCTGTATCTCCGCAACCAAGGGACATACTTAGTGAGCTCAGGTTACGCTCAAATTGTAGCAAAGGGCATTGGGTAAATTTGTTTGAAGAATATTGTCTTCTTTTTTTTCAGCGGCCACGGATGATTTTTACATAGTTATTTAGAGGACCTCTAAATACACATAGATATATAAAATTTATTATGGCGGTAAATAATATCGGAGCGGAGATTTTAAAGATTTAAGTATTCAGTTTTTAGTACAAAAGTACCTACGCCCAAGTATGACTATTTAAATATCTCGGCTCCGATGCACTTTAGAGTATTACATTACATAACAAAATATGTTTATTTTTAATAATTCTATCATAATTTACCACTTTTATGAATGGCCGCTCACCTTGAAAATATATGAATTTTACAAATGAAAACACTTTTACCCAAACCCCTTTAGTTATCTTTATTAAAGTAGAACCAGATTCTTGAAAAACGCTTCCTATGGGTAATTTTTTCGAAAAAACTGAAAAAAAATCGCAGCTATCCGTACAAACTTACTTTCTTTTTAATTTTCGAGCGTCTACAACGGACTAAATTCTTTACAAGCAATACTAATATATTGGTTTATAACTGCGTTCTCGAAAACAGTTGTAACAATATTGCTTGCACGAATATATTAGATTATATATATTATAGAAAATATTAGAAGGGAGGTGGGAAAATAATTTAACGTGTATAAAGTCAAGGGCGCGATTACTGTGTTTTTTTTCGAAATAGTTTTACTTCGTTACGTTAATTGATTCCCTTTCTCTCAAACGCATTATTATGAACAGCATTAACAGCAGAGGAAGTGAGTAGGTCCACAGTTTCCGAATATCCCTGTTAATTCTATGTGTACCTGTCTTTGGGCTGAACCACTACGAGAATGCAGACTAATAACCTGTCAAATAAGTTGTCACTTAATAGTAGATTATACACAGAGGGGATAAAGCACTGTTTTATGGCTTCAAGCTCGCCCAAGACGAAAACTGCTTTATCGCAAAGGAGAATACTCTACTTTTCTCACCTTTTGCGAGACAATAAAAAGCAAGGCTACTTACTGGAAACCACGTTTTATTAAAACTTAAAGTACTGTATTTTAAAAAAAAACGTGAAAATTTTAATTTTTCATACGAATTCAAATCTCATTATTAACCAGCGGGTTATAATGACGACGTGCTAGCCTAGTTGGTAGTGACCCTGCCTACGAAGCTAGCGGTCCTGGGTTCAAATCCCGGTAAGGGCAATTATTTGTGTGATGAGCACGAGTATTTGTTCCCGAGTCGTGGTTGTTTTCTATGTATTTAAGTATATATTTCTCTATATAAGTATTTATATCGTTGTCTAGTACCCATAGTACAAGCCTAGAGCTTAGTTTGGGACTAGGTCAATTTGTGTAAGATCGTCCCTTGATATTTATTATTTGATATTTATTATTTTTATTTATAATGAAATTCAGTACAATATTATCACCCGCCGGGTCATAATATGGTACTGAATCTCATTATAACCCGCTGGTTAGCTGATGGCTATAATGACTTACTTCAAGTGAGGTTTGCATGATTGGGCAATATCGATCGAGTATGTGGTGTGAAAAGTTTTTTTTTAACCAACGGTTTGAATGTTTTTATTATTATCCCCCATAAACTAGACCCTAGTTAGTAATATATTTTATAAAAGTAGACTTAAGTACACACCTCAACACTGTCTAGCGACATTTTACTTTTATTGACATTACTCAAAAAGTTTTAAAGCTATAAAAAAGTTTTTAATGTGCTTTTGTTACTGGCTCTATGTCTCATAATTTGACAAATTAAAAATTAAAAATTGGGCGCGGGAATGTTAAATGAACTTTTACTTCGCCATATTGAATTCTCTGTTTTTATGTATGCATTGGTTTAATTCAAAATTTGATTGTTTTTTAAACGTGGATCTTTTAAATTGACTCTTAAGATTTTGTTGGAATTATGCAACGTCGACATTTAACCCAGGAAGGAATGGTTAGAGCAGTAGGCGTGATTGAAGGCGTTGCAGTTCAACGGGATGTTGCTGATAGCCGTGCCACTAGTCAAAGTGTGATTTCGAGATTGTGGTCTCGCTATCGGGTGACTGGTGAGGTTGCCGAAGGGCATCTAGGCAGTAAGCAAATTACTACTGCAAGATAGGACCGCTTTTTACAAAGAGCAGCAAAAAGACAACCATATTCTACCGCTGTGCAATTGGTTCTAAAGTTACAGTCGGAACACGGTGTACTTGTGAGTGACCAAACTGTGAGAAGAAGGTTGCATGAAGATGGTCTTAATGCTCGTAGGCCGCTTCGGATACCACCATTACGTAGAGGCGATCGCGGACTCCGATTACAATGGGCAAGAGAACATTTGCCCTGGGATGATCACTAATGGTCTAGAGCAGGGACCCGACAACCCATTCCCAGAAAAAAACCCTTGAAAGACTAATCACTTCATTTTGATAACCCAAATAACTTGGATACCCCTTTCAATTGATAACCCATTCATTTGACTTACCTCTACGAAAGGGTTACCCTTATGAGGTTACCACTTACCCAAGCCGTTCGGTAAACGTTAACCCCGATTGGGCTAGCGCTTACCCTTTACGTTTTAAGGAGAATATTCTACCTACATTCACTTCACTGCTGTTTACTAGTTTACCTATTATTTATTATTTTCATTTTGTATTTGCGCTGCTTGGCGTAGTCTATCTAACAGGATTATAGAGGCGAAATGGGTGAGTTCAGAGTTACATTTATTCAAGGCGTTACCGAACTAAAATGCGTAAGAATTGTGTGTTTGATTGCCAGGACAGCGGTCAGTGTTATTCGATACTTGTTTTTTTTATTTTTAATAGACTTTGTTCGCGTGGAATTAGCGATTCCTAGGTCCCACGGGAACAATGTTTTTTTTTCGAGATAATTATGTAGCTTATGTGAGTTTAATCACGATTTGTGTAAGTACCCTAACACACACAGACCTTTGTATTAAAAATATTAGTATATTGCTAACTAATTTCATTTCTGTTATAACTTTCTGTATTATTACCTCCTATTAGAAATAAAAAAAGACTATAAATGAAGAAACTCAATTACAAATAAGTACTGCCTAATTAGGTTAAGTTATTTATCAGTCGAAAGGCTGGTTAATTCTGTATTTCTCGGAGAAAAAAATATATCAACAAAAAAATACACTTAAAAACTCTTTAAGCCAGCGGTCACGCATAAAGGTGAATTCACATTCCGCCGTGCTGGGCCGGGCCCGGCTTCGGCATGGTGTAACGTGAATCCACCTTAATCTAACAGATCGTTCGTACTACTCATTCAACCCATCTTGATGAAAACTGTTTGGAACAATTATAACCTGGATAAATTAGCATGTATGAATGTATGTATGTACTTATGTGTGTACCTACGTGTTTGTATGTGGGTGATTCTTCGGGGCCCTGATTTTCGACGTCCGGGGGCTTAGTTCAATGAACTATTTAGTTTAGAAGTTTTTTTTTTGGGTGTTGTCTTATATTCATTCGTATTCAACCGGGATATCGGACAATTTATGTGTAACTGTCCATTTTCCATTTTCTTGAAAACATAATAAAATCTTAAATTTATTCAACTTTATCAATATTTTGAGTGACTAGTTTACATTAACAAAATTCAACAAGTAATTTCTACGTGCAATGTTATTATTATAACTGAGGAAATAAGAACCGTGTTCCGTAAAAATCTTATTTCTCTGGAGCGGGCTTCAATCAGCTGTTTCATAAAGACATTTAAGAAACTAGCGACAACTCCCACGCGGACCGGTTTTTAGTCGCGCTCACAACGTATCAGGTGGTGGACCTGTCGGCTAATGCCTGTCACTCCGGAGTTGTGAAGGCAAATATATCATTTCTCTGTCCTTGGTTTACATAACATTCTTAGTAGTCTGTTAAATTTTGTAACATTTGGATAACCTTTTAAAAAAAATAGTTGTCCTTGATTAACTGCTTTACGTACTATGTTAACGTAGAATTAATGGTAGCCTTCCAGTATGTTCGTATTATGAACCATCAGCATGTTTACAATTCTTAATTATCCCTCTGTCCCTTATTCCTATGGATTTATGGACAGTAGAATACAAAAATGGTTAGTTTTCAGTTTTTTTTTCACTTTCAATGTTGTTATTTATTTTTAAGTAAAGTACTTAAAAATAAATAACAACATTGAAAGTGAAAAAAAAACTGGAAACTAACCATTTTTGTCTAACTTTCACACAGATTCGGATTATGCGGACTTGTGTAGTTACAGGTCTTTTCTATATATTTATATATTTTTTTAATAAATAAGGATGCTTTTGAAAATTTATTTATTAAAATTACAATAAATAATTATCCACATTGTTTCTTTTTAATGTATTTAAATATTATAGAAAAAAACTAGAACTAAACTATTCTTACTCCTTATTCGTCAATTTCTTATTCCTCTGTACACAAAAGTTGAACAATTAATTATTTTCTGAAAGAGTTCATAAAAATGAGTGCCTAAACCATATTCATGTTCCTAAATAAATGTTCTTTCATGGGAGAATATATTTTTTATTGAAATAGAGAAAATCAGAAGAAGAGGACAAAAATCGCGACCTCGAAGAATCACCCATTTGTGTACCTATGTGTGTATGTGTGTATGTTTGTATGAGTGTATATACAGTGATGGACATATAATTAGAAACAGTACATAAAACTTAGGTAAACACAGAATGAACTATCGTTATGAGTAAAAAATATATTGATTAAATCACTATTAACTAGGTATGCCAGAATATAGCCAATGAGTTAAAAAACTCATAAAATATTATTAAAAAATAAATCTGTTCTATCTTTAATTATTAAAAGAGTTTAAATATCATGATAGTTGAATTTCTATTACTGGCCGCTTGGACAACTAATTAGAAACAGGACCCATGGCTCGTTCCATTTTTGAAATTTAAAAAAAAACCTCTTTTATACGCTTTTCCTGTAGTTTCGGCGGCAATTAAACGTCAATTTGGAATTACGTGAATAATAAGTATTGTTAAACATGGGTAAAAATAAGAGTCGTGACGAGTCAACTAGGCAATTAATCGTTAGATTACAATTAGATCGAAAGTGGACTTATAGAAGAATTGCTAAACATCTAGAATGTTCTGTGAAGAAAGTTTTCAACGCTATTGCTCATTATAAAACAAACGGAACTACTTAAAGTGTTGTTAGAAAATCTCGTCCAAGGAAAACGTCTCCCCGGGAAGATTTGCAAATAATACGTGTAGCTAAACAAGACCCGTTTAAAGGCTCAAACGAGATTAGAATAGTACATTATTGCCTAGGCATGGAAGTAGGCAATTGCGGGCCGAGTATTGGTTTAAACGGACGAGCTTGCGAGTCCGTTTAAAAATACGAAGCCCGCAATTGCTGTTCCTGCCGAGGCAAATATAGTGCTTTTCTCAAAAATCGCAAGAAGTAATTTGTGTTGGAGTAAAATCTTCATCGCTTGAACTCATTTTTTGAATTGCATACAAACAGAAACTTCATGTGAAAAAACCATCACTCTTTACCACCTTTTTGTTTATGACAAGGAGAAAGCAAGCTTTGTTTTTAAAAAAACATAAGCTATTCCAGACACAGATAAAAAAGTTATGTTTCGAATAAAATTTGGATGTATAAGACTTGTGCCCTCATTTTATTATGGCCTTTTTCACTTTTTAAAAAGTTACAAGCTAGATAGTAATGGAATTTGTATGCAACATTGCGGGCTTGTGTAGCGAGCACGCAATGTTTTTTTTTTTTAATTTGAGAACTGTCAGTAAACTATGTACTTCGCGTCTCATTATGTAGATAGGAATGTCCACATTTCCGGACATTTTTGAGAAAATGAAGTTTTTTCACCTGATGACCCAAGGAACATTTCCTCGAAACTGGTACGCCGCAGATTAGTGGAAGCTAAATTGTTCGGGAGGGTTTCTCGAAAGGTACCGCTTCTTACCAAGCAACACCGAGAGAAGCGATTATTACTTGCAAAGAAATATCTTAACTGGACCGTACGAGAATGGAAAAAAGTGTTATTCTCGGATGAAACAAAAATAAATATGGTGAATTCTGACGGCAAAGGCTACGTTAGACGTCCAATAAACCATGCTTTTGATTATAAATACACGAGGAGCATAGTCAAACACGGCGGTGGTAATATTAAAGTATGGGGATGTTTTTCTGGTTGCGGAGTTGGACCCGTCCGTAAGATTGAAGGTATAATGGATCAATTTCAATACAAAAACATCTTCTTATCTTCTTATCTTGTAAGTGGGGTCCTTACCGGATACACTTCGACCCTATGGGATCTTTTGTGTAATTACCCCTCTTTTAGCAATTAGTCCAATGCAGCCTCCACCCCTTCCAAAAAGCGGATAGTGGAGTGCAATGGCAGCGCCTTGAAGTCGTTCGGTTCTGGGTAACCAAAACCGAGGATTTTCATTCTTACTCCGGCGAGGGCCTCACATTCGCACAGTAAGTGTTTCATTGTTTCCTCCTCTTCGCCGCATAATCTACAATCTGTTTTGTCGTAGAGGCCCATCTTTGCTAGGAGATTTTTAACCCCAAAGTGCCCGGTAAACGCTCCGATAATATATCGGAGTTGTCTTCTGCTGAGTTTCCAAAGTTTTTTGGTGCAGCACTGGTCCACTCTTTCTATGAAGAGCTTTGCATGCCCTAAGCCTACCGTAGTTTTCCACTCTTTTTGGTGGTGTTCTAGGGTGTTAACCGCAGCGGGGCCCACCGCGGAACCTTCTGATAGTCTTGTGCTCCGCCGCGCGCTTCGCTACACGCTCAAGAGTCCGCCGCGGATGTAGCGGGCAGCGCTACTCTCTACGCCCCGCACCACGCGCCGCATCACGCCCCGCATCTTTATAAATAACGCCGTTCATTGCCATATGTTTGTGTTTGCGCGTGTGATAACGCGGTCCGCTGCACGCGCCGCCTCTCTGTAAATGGAAAAAACGCCCCACGCGCCGCGCAACGCCAAGCCGCACGCCACGCGCGACGCTCCGCGTCTCCGTAAACAAACCCTCACGGAACATAGCTGCCGATGCTAATACATGAAGGATGCCCGCGCGGTTTTTCAGTGTCGAGAGTTCGAGACACGTCAAGCGAGATGCAAGTAGGCAAGTAGGTAGTGCATTCTATTCATTACGTCAAGTTGGGTTAGATTTGTTGTTGTTTCTGAGTGTGCTGTGTGAGTGGATGACAAGAGCACTAAAGATAATAAAAAAAAGTTTAAAAAAACAAAAACCCGCCTTCAAAAAAGCAAAAAATAACTTCTTTAAAATGGTAGGTAAATAGGTCAGTCCAACTGAAGTCTGCTTTTGGTTAAAATATTGTTAGACGCCGACTTCAGTTGGACTGACCTATTTACCTACCATTTTAAAGAAGTTATTTTTTGCTTTTTGAAGGCGGGTTTTTGTTTTTTTAAACTTTTTTTTTATTTTATACTTTTTAGTGATCATACTTATGCTGTTATTCTCCCACTTCTCAAGAAACAATAGAACATTTCAATCTCGCCGCAAGCAACGCCGTGGGAAAGTCATAGTCATATATTTAAACCTAAATATGCTTCGTCATAGTCGCTCAACTATCTTAATCGAAATATCTTGTCGCCACCCTCGAAATGTATACCGTTTAGGAGTTCCGGTGGCCTTTTGTGGTCATCATCATCAGTTCCACTTCACCAAATAGTGCTTTCCAAGACCAAATACACGAGTTACAATGAAAAATACCAAAATCGCTATAGGTGTGCCTATAAATTTTGAAGAGTTCCGTCGATTCCACATGGATTCCACCATCAGATCTTCGTTTTGAAAAAATGGGACCAATCTGGAAGCACCAGCTTTCAAATAAAAAAAGAATCTTCAAAATCGGTTCACCCAGTCAAAAGTTCTGAGGTAACAAACATTAAAAAAAAAAAAAAAAATACAGCCGAATTGAGAACCTCCTCCTTTTTTTGAAGTCGGTTAAAAAGAAACGTTTAAATTATCTTTGCGTGTGAACGAGGAAAGGTCAGTAGTTGTTATTTATTTTTATTTATATTTATAAGTATATTGAAGTGATCAACACGAAACAGTATTCATCAAGTTAGAACGATTTGATTACCTACCTAGTTTACTTATTATAAACATGCTAGGGTGATTAAGTACATATTCGTAAGGCTCCTGTAAAAAAAATTATACCAAGAAAAAAATTACGGAAACCAGTATAAAATTGTTACTTATTTTTCATCACACTTGCTCGTAAATAGTGTCCTAATATGCTAGAAAAATCGACCGTAAATCCAAAATAATACCCGCGGGCATTTTTTTTACCATTACGCCCTATATAGCTTTTTTTTAAATATAATACGTGGACTCAAACTATTATAATATGTCAGGACCCCAATTCTTGTGCCATTCGATATGAAGTTTCATTCGGGATGAAATGTCAGTTGCATACAATTTTCTAAAAATCTCGTTTATAAACTATTAATCTCGACTGTCACTAGAATCGGACTCCTGAACACGTTCGACATTATCTGTGGTAAGTCATAGACAATGATGTAGTCTGCCGCTAATTTATAAATACTGATAAGTGATTATAAACTGTGTGATTCTAAAATAATAATTAAAAGGGTGTCTTTGTGCACATATTAAAAAAACGTGTCGTCATTAGAAGAAATGGATAATGCGACTCCGCCGGACATCACCAACGCGGCTAAAATTATTAGTCAGAATAGTAAGTTAGTAATATGATCTTTTGTCTGATTTTATTTCATTTCCTCGCATTTGTGATGCAAAACATTGTATGTTACACGGGTGGTAAAGGAAATACAAAGCTCGGGCCATTAAAGCCCTCAGCCATAGGCTTCGGGCTTCTAACAGACTCTTGTTTGTAATTCTGTCTTTACCACCCTTAATACACAATGTACTATTATTACAAAAATGTTATACTTATACCTTAGTTATAGCGAATTCATTAATACGTAAGTTCTTAGATGTAAGTAGGTAGGTAAGGTAGGTAGCGAACGTAATAAGGAGGTTAATTTTTTGACCCATATGTATGTAATATGTAACGACTAACAACTAGGTACTGCGCCGATTTGCAACATTCTTTCGGAAATATAATTCTTGTACTTCAGGAATGGCTCTTGGTTATAATAACTATTGAGCGACCCTTATTTAAGTAAAAAATAAGGTATGTAAGTAGTAGTAAGTAGTTTTTTGTGTTATAAATAAATAAATAAATAACTGTTATAAAACTGTTATATGTATTCCTATTAATATTTTCATTGTGTTGACAACCCTACCGTTCGAGCGTGCAAACGTAGGTATCACTATACATTCGCAGGAAACTTCGAAAAATGAATCTTCAACACGAGTAAATAAGGTTTATTTAGGTGCGTTCGGGCAGCATTATACATTATGTTTTATATGCCTACAATACGTTGTAGTTATTGATCGGACGTACCTTGTCGTTTTGTATAGAAGAAAAATATGCATGCTATAGGCCCTTTGCTTATCGTTTCTGAACATATTCTAGGAAAGTTATGATATGAATATAGACAAAAGTAGTAACAGAAGTAGGTACCTACTCTGTAACAAACACTGTGCAGAAAAGTAATTATTTAGGTATACATTAAACTTAACCTCATTCAATTAACGTATCTAATAAGTTAAGTAAATAAAAGTATAATAATAAGATAATAATATAAGAGAAAAAGAGTTAATATAAACAGCCAGAGGCTTTATTAAGTACATACCTACTTGTATTAATTATTGTAACTAAAATGATACTTACTTCCAACTGCCCGCCCAACACCGTCTATGCATGGAATGCGTCGGTTCTTATTAAAAAAGACGTTGTTCTATAGTCAGTTGCATGACGTTAATGGGAAATAAGTTTAAAGTGTCCGCGGCCCGCCCGCACGTGCTGGTTCCCTGCGTAGTAAAACAAATCCTTTCTAAATTGCATGTTAGGTGTTCGCACGTTAGCGCGGCGCCGACATGTCGTTTGTCGATATTTTTAAAGTACGTGAGCCCCGCACGACGTAAAAGATACGAGAGTTAGGACTTAGTATCCATTTGCCGAAATTGGCCTCGTTTGAGATAACAACAAGTTTTCGCACCCTCGCAACTAAATGTGCAATTCATACGTGTGTTAAATCCATAAATGGTAAAAGGAGTATAAACCTTATACCGTGGAATTAGAGTATAATTTTGAGTACAATAAACATCTTTTAGCATATGTCATTGCAGATGCTTTACCTTATCAGATGGTGTTGGACAACACGCGGTGAGCTCCAATTTTTTCTCGTTTGTAAAATTGGTTTCATGCATGCAAGTAATAAATTGTGCGCTAACGCTCTTAAAAAAAAGGTAGAAATTCAATACTGGAGTTTTTAATGGATACTTAGGTATTCCTGTCGGATTATGTGAGATAAAAAAGGGATAAAAGTTTACTTGTGCATGCGATTATACGGTTGAGCGAACAAAGAAAACTATTTGGCTCTCTGTAACCCGGCATACTTTCGTCGATATTGCGTTTAAGTTCAAGGGGTATTGTTCACTATTCAATAAGTAACCTATACATATTTTTAATTTATATACCTGTATTAAATATATTGATAAAGTTTGACAGGGGAATTTCATGCAAACAAAGCATTAGTTTTAGAAGTAGTAGTTTTTTAAGGAGAGAACGATACATGAAGATAGACGAACAAGGCAATTCAGACAACAATTTACTATAATTTATTACTGTGCTTTCAATATGCGTAAGCACAGAGAAAGATCATATTATTGGGAAGAGGTGATTTGGAATAAAGTGGAATAAAGTAAGACGGGGGTGTTCGACACAGCAGTAAGCGGGGCCGGGCCGCCCTGCCCCCCCCTCCCCCCGCTCATAACTGTCATCCTGTCAAACTATACTACGCGCCAAATCCCCGCATTTCCATACTGCCATATTTTACGGCTCACCAGAGAAAATAAATAACAATGATAATACAAGTATGAGCATTTTCCAAACCTTTAAGTCTGAAGGAATTTACATATCACATGTTGACAGAAAAATCCCTAACATGGGTTAATACTACGTAAGGGGTGAAAATATCAATTTTAGAAAAGGTAAAGGAGCATATGCAATGGATTTTACGACTGCATGTATTTGTTGTTTTATTAGAGCATATATTTGATGGAAGTTATTTTATGTAAACAAAACCACAGCAATAAACTTTTTTATATGATATCGTCCCATTCCCATTGGCAGTTGACTGAAGTTCCGGAATTGACAACATTTAAAAAAAAAAAGCATCTTTGTTTTTTTGCGTTTATAATAGCTGGTTAAAAATTAGACTACTCGTGTTTCTCGGTTTTTCTTTATTTAATTTAAATTCGTCGTTAATAATTTATTAAAGAAATAGTCATTAAAAAGACCGTATATACAAAGTGTGTGATCTTAGCATGATATAAAATAAAAAAAGTAACTTTAAACAGAAACAGAACTGACTGTCAAGTCATGTCACTTGTCAACCATAACAACTGTAACAACATACATTCGTCGACTTTGGGCAGATTGCGCTATCCGCTTTTACAAATCCGTTAGTCACTTTCATTTTAAATAGCGTATAATCAAAACAATAGTATTACGAGAATCCAAAGCGTGTCGTTAGAATCAAGTAATCCGTCAGACAGATGAAAAATGGACATGACAGTTATATATTTTTTTCAATTCCTATGGTAATAAATGGACCAAGGGCACTATAAGTGTATTCCTAACAATCACAATCCAATTTTTTTTACTGTTTTTCCTAAATATAAAAAAACTAGTGCATGAAAAAATCCAAAAATATTTTTACTGTAATCAGCAGTATAAAATTTACAAACGGTATTTTATTTTCCTACGTTAGCACATATGAATTGTTGTCAATTTAGGTACACATATTCAGAATGCATTGCAATGCATGCAAAAATTGCATGGACGTTTGGATGTTTTTGTTTTAATTTAAGGGAAAGGGAAGATTGCGAAGAAGAACAAAAAAAAAAATGTTGGCTAAAAACACAGTGTTAAGGAACGACCTGGTAGAATATGACTATAAACTAATAGATGCACAAGATAGGGTGGAGCAGTTGCAGACCCTCGTAGATAATTTTAACCAGTGCGCTTCTACTCATGAAGTTGCATTGAATCGTATAATTAACCTCGAAGAAGAACTCGGTGCTGCTAATGAAGAGTTAAATTATCTACGGAGAGAACGTGAGTGTTATGACAGTTCAATTACACAAAATTTGTATCAGGAGATGGTAGGTGATAAGGATAATAAGGACAGTAATATTAAGAACTTAATCTTTTTCAATAGTAACAATAAATTAAAAAAATATGTTAACATAAACAAATACATAAGGCGTACTCAGAAGCTAATAAAAAGTCAGAGGTGTCTCAAAAACTATTCTAAAATGAAATTAGAGTTATCGGTTATGAAAAATAGGGTGCAAAAATGCAATAATAAATTAGATTTAGATAGGACTGAACATGATTTAAATGTTCACAAATTAAATGCAGAGATTAGTAGATTAAGAAAAAAACTTGAGGACATGTCAATAAAATACGTAACGGCTCAAAGTGAAATCAAGGAGCACATGCTGGCATTCACACAATTGCTGGAGAGTAGTAAATATAATGAAGACCGTTTTAATTCTTTAATTAATAATGGCATTGGTGATTGTAATTGTATAGGAACTGTACCAACAGCTGTGGTTCAGCCAGATGTGGCTCTTGATTCTTCTAAGCTAAGTGCCCCAAAAATAGTTTTAGATGAGTCCCCTAGACAAATTAGCAATAATAAAACTATTATTTATTCGGATCAGATAGGGTCTGGAATGGGTTCCATGTTAAGAAACAAATTGACACAAAATGTAACAAATTTTTGTTATCATAATGCAAATCTTATGCAATTATGTCATTTAATATCAAAGGGAAGTTATGACAGTTCTACTACTCTAGTGATTCTAGTAGGAAATAGTCTTGGTATAGATAAGTCTAGTGTAGGTAGATTATTGTCAACATTAAACCTTATTGAAGAGGCAGGCATAGTTAAAATTATACTTTGTGCATTACCATATTCACAAAATATGCCATACAATTATAATAATAAAATAGCATACTTAAATTCTTTAATGTATAATGCTATATGTCATAATAGTAAATATCATTTCTTCGACTTAAATAAATTTATTAAGCACCTCACGCTAACATCTGAAAAAATTCATTTGCCAAAGAAATATATTTTGACTTTGGTAGAACTTTTGGCTTTTAATATAGAACCAAATAGATATAACAGTGGTACAAATTCCATTCCTAATCATTTAAACTAAAGTATAGGACAGCGGAAACACCTTTGAGTATAAATATAGTTCATCAAAATATTCAAGGGTTTTCCAGCAAAGAATTAGAAGTAGGATTATTTTTAGATACTGAGAATGTACACATTATGTGTATTACTGAACATTGGCTTAGACCAGATCAATTAATTTTTGATTTCGTTAATTTTAAATTAGTTAGTTTTTTTGCCAGAAAATCCGCCATTCATGGTGGTTCGTTAATAATTGTTAAAAGTACCATTAAATCCAAAGAAAGGAAAGATATTGTTAGGCTATCCATAGAGAGGCTTGTAGAAATCTCATGCATAGAATTAGAAAATTACATAATTATATGTGTTTACAGACCACCGTCAGCTGATTTTAGCACATTTGAATCCAGTATGGAAAATGTGTTAAAATTAGTATGTAAAACCCAAAAGCATGTTATTGTCTGTGGAGATTTTAATGTTAATTTACTGGAATCTTCAAATAATACTATTAGGATCTTAAGTTTATTTAAATCTTTTAACTTAGGTAATTTGTTCTTTGAACCTACACGGATAGGAGTTTCAAGTGCTACCTGTTTAGACAATATTTATTGTAATTGCGAGTGTTTGGATAAGGAAATATTTAATTGCTTTAATTCTGATCATAGTGGCCAGAAGGCTTCTTTTTTAAATGATTTTCATCAAGAACCGCAGGCAATAACATACAGACCCATAACTAGCAATCGTTTAGAATTATTCAAAAATAAAGTTGAGAGCAATCTCTGTGGGTTATCCTTTTCAAATAATGATTCAAATAGTATTTATAAAGATTTGTTTGATGTAATTCTTCATCAATTTAACAACAATTTTAAGATGAAAACTGTTTCTGGGTCAAAAACTAAGTTTAGTGAATGGGCTACTGTAGGCATCCATAGAAGTAGAAATAGGCTTTATGAACTATATAGAGAGAGGGAGGAGAACAAGAATGCTGACTTCTTAGTTTACGTTAAGAATTATTCGAGGACCTTCAAGCGAGTTTGCTTAACTGCTAAGTCAAACTTTTTAAGTCTTAAACTCAAAGCTTCTGATAATAAGGTAAAAACGGTGTGGAAAATTATAAATAGAGAAACGGGTAAATCTAAAACTCGTGATAATCAAGTCACCCTAAACAAGGGTGACAAACAAATCACGTCAAACAAAGACGTGGCCTTAGCGTTCGAAGATTATTTCTCCACTATAGCTATTAATACAACGAAATGTCTTCAATCATCTGCGATTGTAGCTCAAAAACTACTTTGTGCTAATGTTACTAAATGTAATGTAACCTTTGATTTTAGCCATGTAGATTCAATTTCTATTGTTAAGGTATTTAAATCGCTCAGTTTAAAAAAAACTGAGGATTTATGGGGAGCGTCAGTTAAAGTGATCCATCATGTCATAGATATAATTGCACCTCATTTAGCTTTAATCTACAATAATTGCATTTCAGAGGGGGTTTTTCCAAATCTTATGAAATATAGTAAAGTCATACCACTTTTTAAATCGGGCGACATGTGTGATTTAACGAATTTCCGTCCCATTTCTATTCTACCGGTTTTAAGTAAAGTTTTTGAGAAGTTAATGTTAAAAGATATGTTAGGTTACTTCAATAGAAATAAACTGCTTAACAGTAATCAGTTCGGCTTCACCAGAGGACGATCCACAACTGATGCAGCATCTGTACTCATTAAATATATATACAATATTTGGGAGAAATCCTGTGATGCAATAGGAATTTTTTGTGACCTTTCCTAAGCTTTCGATTGCGTAGATCATGCGACTCTTATATTAAAATTAGAACATTATGGTCTGTCAAATAATTCTCTAAATCTTATGTCTTCATATCTTAGCGATAGAACACAAACGGTTGTTGTAAACCAAACACAGTCCATTGGAGCAACTGTTAAATTAGGTGTGCCTCAGGGCTCTATATTAGGTCCTTTCTTATTTCTGGTCTATATAAATGACTTACCACCCACGGTAGATAACCTTTGTGATATTGTGCTATTTGCTGATGATACTTCATTAATTTTCAAGGTGGACCGAAAATCCGTCGATTACAGTAGGATAAACGCCACGCTGGTTAAAGTACTTAATTGGTTTACTATTAACAATTTGCTACTTAACGCTAAGAAAACTAAATGTGTTAGGTTCGTTTTGCCTAATGTTAGACCGGTAAAATCTAGTATATTTCTAAATGATGAGTGTTTGGAGATGGTGGACAAGGCGCTTTTCTTAGGGATAACTATAGACAAAAACTTGCAATGGAGTCCCCATATAGCAGTACTAGCAGGTAAATTAAGTTCGGCAGCTTATGCTGTTAGGAAAATCAGGCAACTTACCAATGTTGAGACAGCTCGCTTAGTTTATTATAGTTATTTTCATAGTGTTATGTCGTACGGTATTCTGGTTTGGGGAAAAGCTGCTGACATACAGACTATATTCGTGTTACAAAAAAGAGCCATTCGTTCCATATATAACCTAAACTCCCGTGATTCCTTAAGATTACTATTTAAAGAAATTAGTATTTTGACAGTAGCGTCACAATTTATTTATGAGAATATTATTTATGTCATTAAAAATCAAGACTCTTTTGTTAAGAATTGTGATATACATAATTTGAATACAAGAAATAAAAATAAAATTGCTATTAAAAAATTTCGTGTCCGTAAGGTATATAAATCATTTGTTGGTCAATGCATTCATTTCTATAATAAATTACCTGACGAAGTTTTAAAGTTATCATTTCCAGCACTTAAAAATTACTTGAAAAAGTCGTTGATGTCGAAAGCTTATTATAGGGTCGAGGACTATCTAACAGATAAAAATGCTTGGCCTAAATTAAACACCTAAATAACTTAGTAATAGCTTAGTCAGGAAAATATCTAAACATTGTAGGTATAATTATTGTCTAGGGGACACGGTTTCTGTAGGAGAATGTATCAAAACTATGTGGTTGTTTTGCACCGTCATGGGTAAGTATATGTATACTATTATTATTACAATTTAAGAGTTCATCTGAACATACTGAGTTTTGACACATTTTCCTGCTCAACTACGCATGATATATATATTTTAATGTTAAATTCATTGTTTTATATAATGCTAGGTTAAGTTCTATAATTGTATAAGTAATTTAAAAAAAAAACGACTGACTGTTGAGTTTCTTGCGGCGTTTCTTCTCAGCAGTGGTCTCTTGCGAAGCGCTGGTAGATTTTTGACGTGTAAAAGTGCCCGTGCGGCCTACTTACTGAATAAACATCTTTTATCTTTTATCTTTTATCTTTTATCTTTTAATCACGCTTTAACGGCTGCACTGGTTTTTATAAAAAGTAAGTGTATAGGTACAGGACGTGAGTCTTCATGGATTGATACACAGGTTACTTTTGATCCCGAAAATCTGATAGTTCCTGAAACATAACCTATAAACGACTTCTACGAGGACGGAATCGCGAATAAACGCTAGTATTTTAATTAATTAATGGGCGGGCGACTGGGTGGAAATATACTTATTTATTTACTACTTATTTACTTTATTGGAGATAAAACAGAAACAAACAATGCGTTACTTATGAACTAATTTACAAAGTAGATTCGATATAGCTGTTTCCTTAAATATATCTCACTAAGAACATAAAAATAATATAATAAGCAACAAGCGACAATACCTACAGGGCTTCGTTTACGTACTAGGAAACAAAACAATTTTATTTTTAGTAAATACTCAAAAGAAAAACAAAGCTGAAAAAACAAAAAAAAATACGTGTACATGCAAATATTATTTTTATTATTCCTGGTCGCATTATTCACCAATTCCCTGTAGGTTCGGATTAACATTTTCGGTTATTTTCTAGGAGTCCAGACATTCTTCGAAACAACTCAAAATGGTAATCCGATCCTACAGGGAAATGGTGAATAATGCGACCAGGAAAGTGATAGCGGTTGGAATGCTAGTAGAACTACCCATTTAACTATTTATTGTGTTTTTTTATATATATAGAGTAGTGACAGCGGCTCTAAACCGCGTACGGGAGCAGGAGGACATATCAACATCACATAACATTTGGTACGATTTCCTTAAAATATGGTCAACATGTGCGTCTAAGGTAAGTTTGGTATCAACATAAAGTCCCAAATCTCGCATTTTTATAACAGTCTCTATGGGATTGTGCTTTAGATGGTAGTTATACCAAATTTTTTTCTGGTAAATTTGATGTGTTTACATTTATTATAAGCTAAGTATAATTTGTTTTGTGAACAGAATTCATTAAGTCTGTTTAGATCGTCTTGAACCTGCAAAGTATCATCATTTGTTTTGATAACTTTATAAATTTTTAAATCATCGGCGTACAAAGTAGCTTAGTAATTTAAATATGTTTAGTTTTAATTTTTAATCGTATTAATGTTGAATTCTGTACTTAGTTGGATGTAAATAAAGTCTTAATTACTAAATAAGAAGTCGCAATATTTGAAACAGGAGGAAATGTTGTTAATGAACAGGATGAATAAAAGGGGTCCTAATATGGAGCCTTGCGGTACCCCGGAGGTGACCACGGAGGGTAGCGAGGTAAATCCATTTATTTATTTATTTATTAATAAGTACATCCACATCATATTATACTAAACACTTACAGGCTATTATTGATAAAGTAATAATTATCTTCTAATATTCAAGACAATTACGGAGTACATAACTTGATTATGGAGATATTAACTATGGCATTAATTAACAATCCAAGTAGCACCTAAACAAACAATAAATTAATTTAATTAAAAAAAATGTAAATTCGTAAATTGATAAAAATAAAATAAAATAAAAATAAAAATATGTATATTTGCTATGTTTCAATCCATTGACGACGACGGATTAAGTACGGCTCTGAAGGTAAGAGGCAAACCACCTGAGGAGATTTCCCTTTATTCCATTAAAGGTTAGCTTTTTAAGCAGTATCAAGTGGTCGACCTTGTCGAACGCTTTTTCGAAGTCTGTATAGATGGTGTCTACTTGCTCCTTTGCGTCTGAGAACCGAAAGATGGAGTTTGTGAAAAGAGTGAGACTTGAGGCTGTAGATTTTCCTCGGACAAAGCCGTGTTGTTCGTCAAGGGTAGAGTTTTTAACGGATTTATATACACGCTCATGTACTAGCTGCTCGAAGACTTTGGGGATACAGGAGAGTATTGAAATTGGTCGGTAATTTTTTACGTTGTCTTTAGGACCTGCAGGCCTTTCGCGTAAACACACTCGCAATCACAATCGTTTTCATTTTGAAAATCGAAGGCTTGTCTGCATACAAAATGAAACCAATTGTTTTGTTTTGAAGCCGATCGCGATTGCGAGTGAGTTACGCGAAAGGCCTGCTGATTTATGGATAGGTGTAACATTAGCGATCTTCCACCGCTCCGGAAAAATACCCTCGTGCAAGCACTTATTAAAAATAAGCTGCAGTGGCAATGCCAGAGCGGTAGATGCACGCTTAAGGAATACTGGACTTAGCGCGTCGGGTCCAGGACCTTTGTTGGCGTCAACTTGTTTGAGAGCTACGAGGACTTCGTTTTTTGAGAAAGATACATTAGACAGGTTCACATTGGTGCTTTCGCTATCAGACTGCTTAAATGCTGCTGTGCTATAGGCATTTGGAGATGATAATTCAAACACAGAATTGAAATAATTAGCAAACATACTCATATTACATATGTCTTTTGGACAGTTGGAAGTTAGATTATCGGTTTTCATTATCGCAGGATACCCAGAGTTCGATTTCCTTAAGCCGGATGAATATTTCCAAAATTGTTTTATATTATTACCCATAGAGTTTTCTATATTTTAGATATAAGTAATAAAGCACTTATGTAACAGGAATTTTACTCGGGTGCGTAAGAGTGCGAACTCTTGATAGTCCCTCTGTGATTTATATGTGGTCCAACGTAGTTCGACTTTGCGCTTACGTCTTAGGGTGCTTATCAGACTTCTGGAGAACCAGGGAGGAAAGTGCGATGACCGTGACTTAGACTCTGGAACAAACCTGTCAATGATTTGGTTGATAAGTACGTAGAACTTTGACATGCAAGACTCGGGACCCAGTTGATCAAACTCAGAACACCAATTAATAGATTTAATTTCTACTATATTTTTTTCATAGTCGGCTTTATAGAAATTAAGTTTTTGCCTGCTTATAGAACTTTTAAACATTTGGGCTGTGATAAATCAAAATGAATTTTGAGAAGAGGATGATGAGGGAAAATATTTAGCAACGGGTCCAAGGACGAAGCCACACTGCATCCCTGACCACTGCAAAACGCTAAGTCTAGTGTCCTGTTATTTTCGTTCTGAATGCTGTTATATATTGCTTAAGGTTAGTCAATGTCATAGTATACGCAAGCAGTTTGGCAATTTCATTGTCAGTGTTAATGGGCGCACTATCGAATGACCATTCGATACCAGGCAGATTGTAATCTCCCAGTAACAAAAATGTACTTGGGCACATGCTAGAATAAGTATCTTTAGGAAGTACCTATCGAAAATCTCTTTTTTTGAAGACGGCGGTATGTAGCAAGCACACAGAATCGAACTTTCTTTAAAAGCCGGAAACGACAAGAATACTTCCTCAAGATCTTCGGCTTCAAGGTCAAAACGCCTTGCAACTACAATATTTCTCCAAACGGCTATAAAAACACCACCTCCACCTTTCTTTAGAGTTCTTTCTCGATATTTTCTTCGCACGAATTCATTCGCCGGTCCAGGTTTTCCAGGTCACTCCTTAAGGTATTTTTTGCCTCCTGAATAGCTTTACAGATATCATTACGCCACTGTTCGCACAGGGTTTTAAATTTAGCGTCTAAGTAGGTTGTCAGGGCTTCAGTATCGATAGAGTCTGACCAGTGAATGGTGACACAAAAAAATGGGGGCAAAATATCACTAGCTGGTAACACGAAATGAATAACGATTGGATAGGTACTCATAATGTAGCAGCTTGTTTCATAGGGAAAATTGTTGCCATGTAAAGAATTAGAAAAAAATGGTTGTACCACGACTAGCTGGTCAGACTCTATCTAGGATGGATGTGCTTGACTCTGCAACATGTTTAGGAGCTAAATTTTATAAAAGACAACTGTTTATAAAACTCTTAATTATTGCACAACACAAAAAACTTCCCGACTATCCATCGACACGTAGAAGAAACGACATTGTTTACAACATTCCTACTTGCAGATTGGCGTTTGCCCGCAGATTCTCAAGGTATTTGGGACCATCTATCTATAATCGGCTAAGCAAAAAAATTGTCCTTCGTCACCTTAACTTCTACGTTTTAAAAAAAGAAATCGAAAAATTCCTAAACTCGCTCAGTTACGAAGATACAGAGAAGCTGCTGGGAAAAATGGCATAAAAACAGGAAAATTACACACACTCACATACACCACACATAAACACATAAACTAACATACTTACTTTACAATAATATTCACTTCCGTTTTAATTCCTAAGTTTAAGAAATTGTTAAATAGTTGAAAATTTAAAATATGTAATTGTCCATAATTTACCTACCAACTAACATAAAAGCAGGTTCATAGTTTGTTATAATCCAAAGTCGCGAAATCATCTGTATTTGTTACGTATACTACTTGTTTACGCGCTAACATCGCATGCTAGCATTTAAATCTTACCCTCAATTTGTAAGCGAAAATATTGTCACACCTATCTATTTTTAGAAAGATGAATGTTATTCTTCCGTAATACAGTTATTGCTAGTACGGGGAGTAAAGTGCATAATTCTTGAAGTACTTTTAGGTAACGTAATACTTGCCTGTCTTTGTGAAATATGTAATGTTAAAATATGTAACCTTTTAAGTATTAAGTTGAAATAAATTATTATTATTATTATTGCTTCTTAGATTTACACACAGGACATTTCCACTTAATTTTGTTCATCGGCATATTTTTTTTATAATCCGTTTCAGACAGTTCAGCGCAGACGTAATGCATTTGAAGAAGACATGTAGCACATTTTATCAAGTCTTTATCTGCTAAGCATTTTTTACACTTCCCGTAGTCCATTTTGCGAAAAGATGTTGCTGATAAATTAATACTTCGCAAGTGTAATAATATGTTTTTAACCGTACCACGAAACGTAGCGATACGTAAGCGACAGCAGATGCGAGCAGTGGAGTCGCTTGGTACCGGAGATAAGATAACGACTGCTTGAGACGGGCCGGCGGCTAATGATTCGTATGTGCAAACAAGTACCTTGCGAATTTTAATAACTTAACACTGTTATAACTTCACTATTTATGGATAGTTTTGTTCACTGATTTATGTCAAAGAAATCGGTTGTTCTATACTAATCACTGATGTAAATTTTAAACCTTAAAGGCCGAAATAACTATTTTTGAACTTAAAGTAAACAAAGAAAGCTCAGAAACGAGGTGATCAAACGCGCGGTCATAAGAGAAGATGCCTATCAACGTCGAAAATATTTAATTCATTTATGCACTTTTGTTATGAAACTTAAACAGAAAATAATTAAATCACTGAAACATTCAATACGTACGTGACACCAGTGACGGGCAAAATATAATCGACTAGCGATTAACGATTAAAAATGACGATTGATTAATCTTAGTCGTAAGAGTTTCGATTAATTTAGTCACGATTAAATTAATCGTCGATTAATTACCAGCATTTTTAATCGATTAATTATTTAGATTCATATTCTCTCGATTAATATTAGGAATAACCAAGTTTCTTTGGTAAGTCAAAATTTCGGGTTACGTTGACAGATTGCTACAGCCTAAGGAATAGCAATTTAGTGTTTAGTTTGCTTATTTATTTGACGTTATATTCCATGCGGATTTATTGAATTTAATTTACTTACGATTCATTCAACTAACGAAGTATCAGCAGCAAATTAATGTACCGTTTTATCCTAAATTTAAAATACCCATTAGAATAATTCTCTAAGTTTACAACACATGACAAGACATATTGAATTTTTGTAACGTGCGTCTTGCAATTTTTTATCGAGATTTAATCGTGAAATTTAATCGATTTAAATGACAATTGATCGATCGTGATTCGAATACTCCTTCGATTAATTTAATCGTGATTAATTTTGTGACGATTGTTTATTTAATCGATTAATGCCCATCTCTGCGTGAGACAGGCCGTTGTTGTAGTTGATAAAAGTTAATGGCCTGTTTCACGAGCTATAGTTATATAATAAATGGCAATAAAGTATACAGTCAGCTCGCTGAGTATTTAATAATCGCATATCCGCCCTAAAAAGCATTTAATATACCAACAGCAACATCTATTTATCGAACACCGACACCTCATTTTAAATATTCAGTAATACAATATTTCATTCATTTAAGATTTTCGTCTGAAAATTTATCGTTGTCAGGGTCCGGCTTTCAATTAACCTTTTAACCGCTATGATTTATCATCAGACGTGACCCTGACTTCTATGTATGTGTACCACAGGCTGTCCAGTGTCAATAAATAACGCACAAGGTTTATACGCCGATCTTGGTTTTGTCATGATAATTTGGTAGACCTTAAAAATAAATAAATGTTATCGTTTGATTTAAAAGCTATGATTTTACAGTAAAACCAACTAAAATAAAGCTTATATAAAATAACCATCATATGGGGGTTTTAATCTATTTCATGCAGTGATCCATGAAGTAAATAGATAATAAACCCCATAAACATTATATGGGGTTTATTATCTATTAACTTACCTTACTAACCCCTAACTTCAGAGCTGATCTCCTCAACAGCCGAACTATTGTTTATGAAACCTAGCTAAGAATTGCCACCCCGATTAAATTACCTTCATTTTCAAAATCAAACCGAGTCCTAATTAGGTCCATTCATTTGGGAGCTACGACGCCAAGAACAGACACAGAAACACACGTCACACTTATAACACCTGTTTACTTGCGTTGGGGGTTACAAATAGAACACAAGTATAGAGGAGACACGACATGACTGTGGAAAGGACACGGAAAGTATGGAAAAATACATCTGTGAATTTTTGACAAAAAAAAACTGTAAAAGGACAATGCCAGGTCTCGATAGAAGCCTTAACTTAAGAAAAAATTGTGACGGATAATTATAGAATTGGGTTTATTTGATGTAGAAAATATTAAAACAATGCTGTGATGTTAGTTGTTCTGAAGAACTTGTCTAATTTTACTTTACATTACATACATTACTCGCAAGTTGTATTATTTATAAAGTATCTTAATATATAAGTATGACTCTATTTTTCGTATAAGTTCCCTAAATGCTGAATAAAAAAAATACTGAATTTAAATCTCATACACAACAGGTCATATCAACATCCTTCGTACCCGCGAGTTTTTTTTAAATTGTTTTAAGCCAAGATCTGGGATGGTCCTTTGGCAACTTCATTTTATTTTTCTCGTAAATTATCTTTAGGTAGGTAAGAATTGGAGAGTTCTAGTGAATAATCCTTTCACATCGTGAAAACTCGGAACTCACGTCTACTTTTGAATGATGCCGAAGTGTCTATGAATTATTGAATTATTAAGTGGCATGTTTGTATTAAATAAATAGAGTACTTTAGTTATCAGTGTCAAATGTCAAACCACGAGTTTGAAGTATATCACACCGAGACGTTAAAACCACCACGATCAAATATATAGAAATTAGGTGTACGTAAACAAGAAGAAATATAAATAAATGTTGAAAATAATTTCACAGGCTTGTCGATCTAAACGTTTCCCAGGTCTTAATGCTTACGGCATGACTATTAAATGAACTGAAGACTTAATCTTTTTTTTTTTTAATACTCTGGTATTAACAACTCTATATAAATTATCACTCTCGCGATGCGACGTTCCCCCACGTTGTCTTGATGGGTACTGAGTCAGACTGAAGGAGCATGACAAATACGAACATTTCCGAGAAAATACGATGTGAAAGGACATTTCATTACATCTGTACGCCCCTCTGTCTTCCGCGCCCAAAGTCAGGGCTGTCACTTGTGAAATATTTTAATCGGTTTATGGATGTGTTATACAAGTTTAGTCACGAAATGTTATTTACGTTTTCCTTCAACGTGGAAACATTGTTGCAAAATGAGTTTTTTTACATTTACGTTAAATTTGGTAATAATATTTTCTATGATATTAAGATTATCTCCAGAAAATTAAATGGCTTATGTGGCTATTAATCATCTATAAAGCACAGAAACGAGTCTATAAATAAACAACCTTTTAAGCTCAATAAGTTTTAAGTATAGCCTGGGATCCTTTTACGTTCCTTTACGGACCATTAATTTCAATTTTTATTAAGTTGACAAAGCTTTATTACAAAATACTATTCTTAATGTTTCCCTTTTTTATCTTCAACATCTAGGGGATGTACTATTTAACAAATAAAACTCCTTCATTCAATCAATTACCTATTTCTAATTATTTTGCCGTAAATAGTCGTTCACTTTTACAACACGATCTTAGTTCAACCATAAACACTAAAATCAACATAAATACGAAAACCAATTCAAGACACAATAACAATATTTTGGTTAATACATATATATTCCGTCTGTGACGCCCCTGACTGACTAGACACCTCAGGTGTCGCCAGGCGGTAGGTATTTAACGCGCCAAGCGCGCGTCGGGAGCCGGGAGTTATTGTTTATTCTTATGATAATGGTACGGAACCCTTCGTGCGCGAGTCCGACTTGCACTTGGCCGGTTTTTTCGTATATTTTTGCCTATAAATCAAAAAGCACCTCCCGGAAAATAATATTTCTTTTTTAACCGACTTCATTACATAATGCAGATTGAGGCTCGCCTTTTCAAATATTTAGAAGTATTAAAGAGATCACAACGGGTTACTCACGTAAATAAAGTCGAAAAATGCTTGACAAGTTTCCGGCTCGTCAGTCGTCGTTGTGTGTTCGTCGTGCTGCGGCCGCGTCTGCTCATGAATAGGGACTCCGGACGAGCCCGAAACAGGTCAAGCGATTTTCGACTTTATTTACGTGAGTAACCCGTTGTGATCTCTTTATTATGTCTGAGTCTCACGGAAGTTTCATGTTTAAATTTCTAGAAATATAATTTCATATTTTTTTACTAAAATCGGATCGTTAGCAAAAAAAACTTTATTTGTAAAAAGTGTTCAATTGACCAATATTAGTGCATTTTTATAATTAATGTTACTACGGTAATCCATTGAAACAATAGGTACTAGAAACAGGTTTTCTTTTTCTTCCACTTTATAGCTTATACTCGTATTAAACTGATCCGTAAAAGTTATTCCTTCAGCACACATATTTACGAAACGCAGGACAAGCGAGTGGCAGTATTTCTTTTTTAGGGTTCCCTACCCAAAAGGTAAAACCGGGACCCTATTACTAAGACTCCACTGTCTGTCTGTCTGTCTGTCTGTCTGTCTGTCTGTGACCAGGCTGTATCTTATGAACCGTGATAGCTAGTCAGTTGAAATTTTCACAGATGATGTATTTCTGTTGCCGCTATGACATCAAATACTAAAAATAGAATAAAATAAATATTTAAGGGGGCTCCCACACAACAAACGATTTTTATTTCCCGTTCTTTGCTTGATATTAAAAACGGAAACAGGTGGGCGCTTGAAATATTCACAGAATATTTAATTGTATATTCACTTTAAAAATAAATAATTAAATTAATATAAAATAAATATTTAAGGGGGCTCTCATACAAAAAACGTGTTTTTTTTATAGATAATGGTACGGAACCCTTCGTGCGCGAAACCGACTCGCACTTGGCCAGATATTTGTTAGTATTTATATCTTTTCATGAAATGCTACAACTTTAAAACCGAATACTTATTTATAACATTTTCTTTGATGAAGTTGATGCGTTTAATTAATATGGTTTCTAAAACGTAGGTATCTTTTTTTCGTTCAAAACAGGCCCCTTTAATTTTCCCTTTATAAATTTTTCAATAAAACCAATATCGGCATGACGTTTTACCATTTTTTAAAGTTATCGTAGAGTTTTAATGCCTTCTAAATATTTTCATTACGGTCTATTCATCAAAACACGTAACATATATTTTTCTTACCAAAATTCACCCATGCTATTTTTTCATACTTTCCGTAGTACGGTGTTCTTCCGAACGCACCTTACTGCTGCTTTTTTTCTTCAAAGAATGTTATTTATAGGATGTGTTTTTGTTATTTTAAATAATTTATTTAAAACGTAACTACTTACTTATAGGTAACGCCGATATAGTGAATTACGTATAGGGGCAAGTCCACGACATTTAGTAATACTTAGTAAAGTGGCGTGATTTTGAGTAATGGACGCAAGCTGGCTGGGTAGTGGGTATCAATCTCAACAATTTGCCGCTCTAACATGAAGGCTATTCGCGCCCTGACGCGCTGCCGGCCGGGCGGTTATCGCTCGTTGCTGTTATACGAGTAGGTAGATAAATCACATGACGATGGCGGATTAGGAAAATCAATTTCCTGATATCAATTCTTTTTTCATTTTTTTGGATCTTGGTGACAATGGTCATTTATTATTGGGACGTGGTAAATTAATTGCTAGATGCGTCATTAACGCACGGAGCACCAATTATAATAATAGCCCAAGAGCTGGATAAATTGGGAAACATACACCTAAAAAAACTGTTCGCTTGTTCATCTTTATTCGAAAGAATAGCCTTTTATAAAAAAACGAAGCAAATCATTTCATGATTAAAAGTTTATTGTTATTTAAAATAAAATAAAAGTAATCCTGCGTGCTTACCACAAAAAATTGTCTAGCTATTTGGAATACAATTTGGAAACACATATACAATAGTAGTTTACGTGACGGTTGCGTAATGCTAATTACGCAGAGTCTCGTACAACACTTTATCTACACACATATTATAAGTACTCTAAGATGGGTTCAGAAGCCGAAAGGCAAATGACCAGCATTACCTTACCCGTGGTAGTAGGTAACAGTGATGACAGCTGTAACGTAATTTTGAAATTACGTTATCGAATATTGTAAGGTAATGAGATTCAAATTTGGAACATCTTCCAAAATTAACAGCTGTCATCGCTGTCACCTACTACCACAGGTAATGCTGGTCATTGCTTACGGGTTTTCAACGCATAATAGAGGACTTATGATATGGGTGTAGATAAACGTCATTAAAACATAATGTAAAGAAACAATCGCAATACAATATATCATTATTTATTATTTCAGAGTATTTTACGCATTCTTCTATTACTTATTAACGAGAATTTAATTAATACAGCACTTTCTGCATGACCCTTGTTGTTTAGTTATACAGTCGATTTACTGATCAAAATCACGTTTTTAACTTATTGATAAGGAAGTCCATACTTCCAATCATGAGATGAGTTTCTACCGTAAATATTTGTGCCGTTGAACCTCTTAAAAACTTCACCACACAATTGCTTAACATTTACCATACATAAATTAAAAGAGAAATGGTTTCATAAATACATTTATTTAATCATAAGAATTATAGTCCATTTGTAAACAAATACATTTTACATGACAATAGCTGTCTTCGAATTATAAGGTAAAATATTAGCGAGGTTTCATAGGGTTTTCGTTAAACTACGAAAGAGTTTGATAATAAAGCGCAATTCGGACCGCAGTTAGCAGTCAAATGAAGGTATAGGTAAAAAATAAAGTAAAGGTCCTCTTGCATGTAGTAGTAACACATCTGTATAGACCGTTCGACATTCTATATTTGAAATTTGACGTAAATTCCATATAATTTTTGTACACAACTACATGCAAGAGGAGCTTTACTTAAGTTTTTTACCTATAATGTCTTAAGTTAGTTTATTAAGGTCAGGTGGGGTAAGACCGTAAAGTGCGACAGACGTAAGGTCACAGCACACATATCAACTCGGAAAGGGATCGTCACCCTGTCAACTCGAGCCGTTCAGTATCATTTGTATGAAACTCCCTACTGCAACGCACACTTATCGGCATCGGAACGGCCACGCCTCACCTCGGCACGAGCTAGCAGTCGTCCACTGAAAAATGTATCGTATTAACACAGTTCAAAGTTCCCTTTTCAATGTTTCACTTTGAGTTGATCCGGTGACGATCCCTTTCCGAGTTGATATGTGTGCTGTGACCTGTATGCGGACTTGCCCCGTAGGCCCACTTGACCCACCTTACCTAAATTCACTGCAACATATTTGTCAAATCTAACTAGAGATTGCTTCGAGAAGCCTAACCCTCGAAAAAAAAATTAAATTTTCATACATTGTTGGGATACACCAATTTTAACAATGTTTGAAAATTTCAAAACCACTTCGAGATATAGGCTACTCGAATCTCTGCAGTTAAATTTAACATATATGTTACAGTAAATTTATTATATTACAATAAAGAAATGACCTTCATTTGACCCCTAAATGCGGTCCGAATTGCGCTTTGTCAACTTTTTTTGTGGTTTTAATACATATAAAACCTCTCCAATATTTACGTTATTTCTACAATTAAGATGGCTAGTTGATATGTGGTTGACACCTACGTTCGAAGACAGCTGTTGTCATGTAAAATTTATTTGTTTACAAAGTGACTATTATTGTTATGATTAAATTAATGTAGAACATAACTTGTAGACGCCATTAAAATAAAAAAATAAATAAATGTATTAATGGGACCATTTCTCTTTTAATTTGTGTGTGATAAATGTTAAACAATTGTGTGGTGAGGTTTTCAAAGAGGTTTTCAACACGACGGCACAAATATTTACTGTAGAAACTCATGTGTGCGTGTGGATTGAGTGAGCACCCTTCTGAAAAAAAAAGACAAAATGCTGTTCATTTAGTAACAGAAGTAAAACAATTGTAAAACTAATCGCTGTATTTGTAAAACCATAAATAATAAAAAAAAAACTTTAACATGCGCTCTCTCAGTTCTCACAATCTACCAACGAAATTAGTGAATGTATTCATTTAACATATAATATTTATATACTAATATTTAGTAAAACCTGTGCTAACTTACCTTTATAATTTGTAGATCACCTAGTAACGTATTTAAGGTTTTACAAATAATTTCTTATGCTCACTCAATCCTCACTTTCGGAAACCCGATTTCTTATTAAAAAACTGAAGATTTCAACTGCTATATATATGTATAGATAAGTGAAATTCATATGGGACTTTGTAAAATACAGAACGAACCACTAACGTGGTAGGTTTTTGGATAATACATTTTTGTGAGTGCTCACTCAGTCCACATATTACCTATAAGTAAGTTAAAAATGTAAATATCTTAAGATTTGCAGTACCACAGAAAAATTACAATTGAATTTCTTTATAAACAGACAACGAATATAAAATATTAGATGGAGGATATTTAGTAAAAAAAAAAACTAGAAGTTGAACTAATTTATAGTTTCTGTGGTACTACAAATCTTAAGATATTTACATTTTTAACTTACTTATAATATGTGGACTGAGTGAGCATTCACAAAAATGTATTATCCAAAAACCTGCCACGTTAGTGGTTCGTTTTGTATTTAAAAAAGTCCCATATGAATTTCACTTATCTATACACATATATAGCAGTTTAAATCTTCAGTTTTTTCATCAGAAATCGGGTTTTTGGAAGTGTGTGGATTGAGTGAGCATAAGAAATTATTTGTAAAACCTTAAATACGTTACTAGGTGATCTACAATTTATAAAGGTAAGTTAGCATAGGTTTTACTAAATATTGGTATATAAATATTATATGTTAGATGAATACATTCACTGATTTCGTTTCTAGATTGTGAGAACTGAGGGAGCGCATGTAAAAGATTTTTTATTTGTTTATGGTCTTTCAAATACAGAGATTAGTTTTACAATTGTTTTAGAACTTTTACTAAATTAACAACATTTTGTAATTTTTTTCAGAAGGGTGCTCACTCAATCCACACGCACACACTCATGATAGGAAGTATGGAATCCGTTATCAATAAATTTAATGTGATGTTGTTCAGTGAATCTACTCTAGAAACAAGGGTCATGCAGGAAGACGTGCTGTATTCATTTAAGTTTAGGTAATAAGCAATGACCGAATGCTTATTATACTCTGAAATAATAAATAAACTACTCAAAACAAAATAGGGGCCATTTAGTATTTTATATGTAACATGAAAATAACAATAGTTAGTGTTATTTTTTTATAAGGTGACAATAAAACAAAGCTTTTCTTTTCGTTTAGGCAAATTATTCGTTTAATTAAGTTAGCATTTGTTTTGATTATTCCAGATTAAATTAAATTAGTCCATCATCAACATAGCACCAAATAAAAACACTTCACAAAAAATAAAAAAAGGAAAGATAATTGCATATTTTTTTAAATCTTTAATAACGTGTATGTCCTCCTCGCTTGTTTATGCACTCCTGAAGCCTAGAATGCATGCTCTCAATCAAGTTCCTCACGTTTTCAGGTGGTATCTCTTCCCATGCACGTTTCAGAGCGTTAATGAGCTGCTGTTGGTTGTAAACCTCTCGCTCTCTCTCTCTAATCCTTCGTTTTAATTGGTCCCACAGGTGCTCTATCGGATTAAAATCCGGACTGTTGGCTGGCCACGGTAGCACCGAGATACCAGAGTTTTCAAGTTCAGTCCGAGTAACCCGAGCTGTGTGTGGACGGGCATTGTCTTGCATCAGGATGAAGTCAGGACCCACTCGCTGTGCAAAAAGAACCACATGAGGCCTGACGACTTCCTCGATGTAACTTTGAGCAGTTACGGTGCCCTGATTTAAGATGGCGAGCTCAGTTTTACCGTGTACGCTAATGCCACCCCAAATCATAACACTGGGACCACCAAAACGATCACTTTCGTGGATGCAAGCTTCCGAAAATCGCTCGCCGCGTCGTCTCCATACTCGAATCCGTCGATCGTCACTAAAAAATTTAACTTTACACTCATCTGTGAAAAGCACCGATCCCCACTGATTTATGTCCCAATTCAAATATTGCCGACAGAAACTTAGGCGACTTGCACGATGAACCCTAGTCAAAGGAATTCGTACAACACGTCGTTTAGACCATTGCTGGTCTTCATGCAGCCGATTTCGTATTGTTTGGTCACTAACACGAGTACCCGTCGTAAGCCGTAAGCGATTTTGTAACTTGCGAGCCGTTACTGAGCGTTCTCGTCGTGAACTTAACCGGATGTAACGATCCTCTTGGGCCGTAGTCGCACGAACTCTGCCTGAACCAGGTCTTCTTGCAACACTACCAGTCTCTTGGAAGCGATTCCATGCATTTTGGATGGCTCTCCGAGAAAACCCTAGCGAGGAAGCCACAAACCGCTGCGAATGACCTTCAGCTATCATTGTGAGGGCCCTGGTACAAGTTATCGGGTCCATATGTCTTCGTAATCGTGGCATTATTAACACAACAGAATAAACTAGGCAACTCGACAAAAATAAATTACTCCTTTAGTGACATTTTAGAGAATACAACATCATTTAATGTCAAAGAATTCTTAACCTGAACTCGTTTTTTTTTAAATCCAAATTTTACTTGTATTTAAGGACAGTATTTAAATTTAAACACTAGCACTAAAGAGGCTTAAATAGCGAAGGATGCGTAATATCAATAATTGGAAATAGTTATCAATAGTTTGTGTTTATAAATTACGATTGAGCAGAAATATATAGGTGGCCCCTATTTTGTTTTGAGTAGTATATATTGTATTGCGATTGTTTGTTGTTGTCTGTTTTCCTTTTTTTATGAATGACGTCCTTCTATAACTTTAAAAACAGATCACAGATAATAAAAAACGTCTTTGTAAATAACTCCGCCATTTTTGCGAAGTAAGTAGGTGAGGTTCATTATATTTTAAATAACAATAACACTCTTAATCATGAAATGCTTCAAATTACTTTCTTAGAAAAGGTTATTATTTCGAATAAAAATATAAAAACAAGCAGTTTTTTTTTGTGTTTCTTAAAGGCCCCGACTTAATGATCTGGCTCTTTGAATTTCTATCTTTTTGAGATATTTAATTTAACAAATGTTTCAAAGTGAATCGAGCACTTTTTTTTGAGAAAACAAAACACTTATTTGAAAATCATAATCTCGGTTTAGCCCAATACCCTTCAGCTTCAGCCAGGTCTGCCTCTTTGTAATCATTAAAGAAGTTCTGTAGATACAAGTCTTCACGGTGCCTCAAGCACGTAGTCAAAAATGCATAAAAGCTCTCCTACTACAAGCCTTTACTTAAGTACCCAATTCAAGGAGATCTTGAATATAAAGTAATAATTATGATTTTTTAATATGTTAAGAATGTACAGGGTTATTTTTAGATGCATTCCTTAAATGGCGCTATCCAAAAATCAGTAAGTAAATAACAAAAAGAAAACAAAATTTGAAATTTTAATATGACCTTTATTTACTCATTTAAAATGTAGCGTACTAGGCCATTCTATAACGACATGATAGATCGCAAACGCTCATGTAACTACGATTTTTTAATATGTTGTTATGTCCCTCGAAAGTATTTAACACCCAAGTTTGCAACCCTGAAAACCCTGTGCTACCCCCATGGTGCTCGATAAACTGCGAAATTTTGGCACTTGTTTCAGTTTTTTGAATAAATTACTCTAAGGAAACATTTTTCAAGTATCTTTGTTAAAAAAGATAACCCAATTTGCTACAATTTGAGCGTAACCTGAGCTCACTATGCCCATTGGTTGCGGAGATACAGAAAGGCAAAGATGAACAATGTGCGCAGACCCTGCTTAAAATGGTGGATTGCAAATGCAAAAAGAGGTTGCTTACGGTCGTGCACTTGCAGAAAGGCTGGGCTTAGGTGCTCTATCCTATGTTCCTTTTGCCATGGGTGAAATTGCAACGACGCCATCCCTATCGTCCTGGACGAGGAGGACCAGGATGTGGACGACCCAACACCATGAGCCGGCCCGCCTCAACTCCAGAAAACATTATCCCTCTTCCCCCACTCCTCCCCACTGATCTAGACTGGATGAGACCTGGTCCTTCCAAAAGGACGAAAGTCTAAACTGTTTTTTCTTGACAGTGTAAATAGTATTATTTTATATAGTTTAAATATATGTTTGCTGTGTTTTTTAAGTTTACGTTTAGTTGTTTTGAAACCATATTTTACATCTAAAATGTCAAATGTACACTTTTGGTTTTTTTAGGGTTCCGTAGCTCAAAAGGAAAAAGGAATCACTCGTGAGTCTGTCTGTCTGTCCGTCTGCCAGCTCATATAAACAGTTTAAGTTATTTAACAAAATAGGCGAAAATTGACCATCCAAATCTGCTGTGACAGATTGACAGATAGACAGACAGACTAACAGACAGGCATATGGTATAGAGACGGAACCCTCTGCACCCGAGTCGAACTCGCACTTAGTTATTTAAGAAATACATTCATACATTATTCAGAACAAAGTTTTTATCATTTAACCAAAATCTGATATATATATAAAAATGAAATCTAAAGGCATTACTTTGGTATTAAATTTAAGCTAGTTAAATTTTACACTAATTCTTATCTCAACTTTTTCTCTAGGAGCATTAGTTTAGCCAGTACATAACTTGGAAAATGACACTAACGCGTAATTTTCATTTTGTTGAAAAAAATGACAGTCTTTAACTAGCTGTATCTCCGCAACTAATGGTCTTACAGTACTCCAGTTAGACTTAAATTGTATCCAATTTAGTTAGTTTTATTAAAGTATACAACAAAGATACTCAAAAAACGCTCCCTTTATATAATTATTTCGAAAAAACTGAAACAAGTCCCTTACATTTTCGAAGTTTTCGAAACAACGTGGAAGCATGTTCATTTCTTTACTGTATGTTTATTTGAAGCCATGTTTTACATCTAAAATGGTTAATTCACATTTTTGCTCATTTGTTTTTAAAGATAATCATCCCAACATTATTCAGTACAATGTTTTTATTATTTTGCCAAAATCCGATATTCTACTATTTTTTTGTTTTGGATGAAACTATGAGGCCTAGAGGTACCACAATGGTATTAAATTGAGGCCCATTCAAATTCTCTTGAGATGACTTTTACCTAGGAGCATTATTAGTCCAGTTGTCGGCACGTATCTTCGAAATAACCCTACCAACACATTTTCACTTTTTGAAGAAAATCGCCCATCTTTGACTTGCTATATCTCCGCAACCAATTAACATAATGTGTGCTCAAGTTATGCTCAAATTCAAATTGTAGCAAATTTAGTTATCTTTATTAAAGTATGAACAAAGATACTTTAAAAATGCTTCCTTAGAGAAGTTTTTTCGAAAAACTGACACAAGTGCCAAAGATTCGCAGTTTTTCGGGCATCTTGGGGGTAGCACGGGGTTTTCAGGGTTGCAAACTCGGATTTTAAATAAGAAGCATTCCTTTTACGCGTAGTATAGGTAATTAGCAGCAAAATAAGGCAGGTAAGAAACTGAATCCATTACCTAATACGAGTATAGCATTTTTTTAAATACTTTTTTTACAAAATATAGAACGAAAAAATGACAACTTTTACCATGTTCTTATATCTTATTTAACAACTGGTATATTTAGGAAATTATTAAAGGATTATGTACAGTCGAACTCAGAAGTATCTGTACATTTTAGTGTCGCGGTAACGTAAGTGAGAGTGGTTTGAATTTATTATATTTTTCATAGGTATATCTTATTGTGCCTGTTACAAATTGAAATTTTACTTTTCACGAGAACGTTGTTCCTACCAATTGACCAAAGTAACTTAAAAAAAATACCTATCTATTATAAATTCTATACATATAATAAAGTTGTAGAAGGGAAAAAATCTGTACATTCGAGATAATAAATTAAAAATACTATAGGGGCCCTCAGAATGAGCAGCAGAATACGTTTCTACAATTTTTAGACTTGGTGTCTGTTTGTCTGTTTGTCTGTTTAATTTTGTTTCTCCTCGCATCAATTGAAAACCATTGAACCAATTTTAATGTGGTTTTCACTAAAAGGTTTCAATAAATGGTGACCAGGTTCATATATAATTACAAAAAAAGATATGATTATAGAAGGGGGGGAAAAGAGGGGTCAAAGGTAGTATGGAAAAAAGTTACTGGATTGAGCAAGCCACTTGAAACTTTGTATATTTACTCTTCGTAACAAATTAAACTATACCTATTTCAGGATATCTCGACTAAAGTTAAAACAACTAAGAAATTATCAAATTAGTCCAATTATAGGTATTTCTTTAAAACCCTATTCGGGGGCCGTCGATTAATTTACGTGATTACAAATATAAAAGTTTTATTCTCCATTTATTACATACAAACAAATTCAAGGATTTTTAAAATTTCAATGTACAAAACATTATGAAGAGGCAAAATAAATTATTCAAATTTGTGTTGTAACAAAAATGTGACGCCATGACTGTTATTTGACATCTTAGATAAGGACAACCATATCCCTCCCATAACTGGAGCGATCATGACAAAAAAGCACGCAATCATAGATTAAGAGCTAGTTCCCACTATGTCGTATGTCGGATTCCGATTTTAATCGGGTGTCGGCGCCTCTGTTCCCACTATGTCCGATGTCGGATTCCGATTTTAATCGGGTGTCGGCGCCTCTGTTCCCACTATGTCCGATGTCGGATTCCGATTTTAATCGGGTGTCGGCGCCTCTGTTCCCACTATGTCCGATGTCGGATTCCGATTTTAATCGGGTGTCGGCGCCTCTGTTCCCACTATGTCCGATGTCGGATTCCGATTTTAATCGGGTGTCGGCGCCTCTGTTCACACTAGTCGGCTGTCGGCCACTATGGCAGCCACGGGCGGGCGAAACAAGGGGTGTGGGCGGTGCGGGGTCGGCCCCGACATCCGACCAATGTGAACAGCGTCATACTTACTCAAAGGCGAGCGAGTTCCGACACGATTTTTATCCGGACGAGAGGGCTGGCAAAACACACGATATTTTTGGTCGGATCCGACACAAAATCGTTGTCGGACGAGTGTGAATAGCTTCATATAAAACGTTCTGCCACTGGAACGACCGATTAAAATCCGGACCGACATACGACATAGTGGGAACGAGCTCTATCGTCACAAGCGATGTTGCAATAGAAACTAACGGTGCCACCTTTCTCTCTCTCTTTTACTGTTTATAATATTTTTCATTTATTATTGTGCCTGTGACAGATCGAGATTCTACATTTCACGCAATCGTTGTTTCACCAGATTGAGCGGTTAGCTAACTTTAAAAAATAGGTACCTATAGTAAATTATTTTCGAAAACACAATATTTATTATTTTACGCATTTTTAAAGACGAATTCTGAAAAATTATGCATGTATTTCATAAAACTAAAAACAAGATAAGAAAACTACATCTACATCCTATATGCGAAATGGACCGTTAAGAGAGTTTGACAATAACCTCTTTCTTCGACCGAATCGATTCCATTTTGTAACTTCGGATCAAAATCGGCAGAAGCGCGTGGAGCTAACGCCAAGTTCTTCCTCCAAGTCCACAAGAGAAAATATTATTTTAACCGAACATTGGTCCTCGCGTGTGACCATGGATTTATTTCTGTATTAAGTCCACGGCGATTGTCTACGAACGACTTTATGTTGGCACAAGCCCTGAGGGCCTACTTTGAAAATCGAAGTTTGAAGTTACGTTAGCTCTATCTCTTTCTCTCGAGTCTCGAATAACGAGTGACAGGGATTACGTTAGCTCCATCCCTGTCACTCCTTATTCTGCGGTACATGTTTTTTCACTCGAATCACCTACGCATATGATAAATTTTCCTCTCAAGGCTGTCTCAATATGAAAGTGAATAAAAACAATTTTAATCATGTAAAGGTAAACCAGAAATATATGACTATTGTCAAGAGGGCGCTATTATTCTTATTTAAATTGCAACCGTTCAGTATAGCCGGAACAATGCGAATTGGCCACTCGTTTTGACTTACATTCATTCACCGTAGTCAAAATCAGAATATATCGAGTGGCCATTGGGCAACTGCCTTCAAATTCAGATCCAGAAAGCGACTTACCTATTGTAATAATTTTCAGAGTCAGACGTGTCACTGGTGTCAGAGCCAACTTCAACCACGAACTTGTCCACGTGGATATGAATTATATGATCTGATTTTCTACAGTAATTTTCTATTTCGATCACATGGTCGCAACAGCTCTTCCAAGTATTGGCAGTTATTGACTGAAAATAGAAACCGGTACTTCTAACATATATTATGTGTATTTTGCATAGGTAGGTGTGTTATGAAAAAAAAAAAGTGCGTCTCGGGACGCGCGACAGAAGTGATAACTAATCTAAATCTGTGGGAGAGGAAGAGCCTGCCTGCCGCTGCCGTATGCGTGAGAGTAAGGGAAGCCAGACAGACTGGCACCATAACGCGTTACGTAACGAAGCGGTTTGCCCTACCATAAGAAGTTATCACTTCAAAAAGTACAAAATAGCGGCAACTTTTTAAAATCTGATTACGGGTTCGCATTTTTAGTCCCATCGGGCCCTCAGATATCGATTTTCAAGACAATCGAACCAGTAAAAAAAAAGATCAAAATGGCGGCCACTTTTTTTTAAATCTGAGTACGGGTTCGCATTTGTAGTCCCAACGGGCCCTCAGCTATCGATTTTCAAAACAATCGAACCAGTAACAAAAAAGTTCAAAATGGCGGCCACTTTTTTTTTAATCTGATTACGGTTTCACATTTTTATTCCCCACGGATCCTCAAATATCGATTTTCAAGTCAACCTAACCAGTAAAAAAAAGTTCAAAATGACGGCCACTTTTTTTAAAATCTAATTACGGGTTCGCATTTGTTGTCCCGACGGATCCTCAGATATCGATTTTCAAGACAATCGAAGCAGTAACAAAAAAGTTCATAATGGCGGCCACTTTTTTTTGATCTGAGTACGGGTTCGCATTTGTAGTGGGATCCTCAGATATCAATTTTCAAGACAATCGAACTAGTAACAAAAAAGCCCAAAAAGGCGGCCACTTTTTTAAAATCTGATTATATTACGGATTCGCATTTGTAGTCCAAAGGAGCCCTCAGATATCGATTTTCAAGACAATCGAACCAGTAACAACTAACTTAAACTAATCACTTTCGAAAACGGTGATAGTTTTAGGTTATTTTGCTCACTGTCAACAGTATTTATGCTTAGAAACGCAATACGGGGTGACGTCAGCAGGTAAGATCAAATACAGTTTACCATTTTCGTTCATACTTATAAGTTACGATTGGCCTAGCGGCTGAGAGGTAGGTCTCTGACGCCATGGTGCCGCGGTTCAAATCCCATCCGTTTCCAGTATCTTTTTTCTATTTTAAAAATTGTTTAAAAATTAGAACTACCGCTGCCGTATGCGTGAGAGAAAGGGAAGCCAGACAGGCTGTCTAGTAACGCGCGTTACGTAACGAAATGGTTTACCCTCCGTAAAGAAGTTATCACTGCAATATTTAAGTTGATTTGACGTAAATAGATAACTCAAAAATATTTTGCACTAAATTCAATAAGCCATCTCCTCCACATGCAACATTTTTCGATACCACTTTGCCTTTTATTATACCCCATATCTTTTCGATAGGGTTAAAATCGCAATAGTATGGCGGCAGAAGGAGTAGTATAAATACTGTTGACAGTGAGCAAAATAACCTAAACCTATCACCGTTTTCGAAAGTGATTAGTTTAAGTTAGTTGTTACTGGTTCGATTGTCTTGAAAATCGATATCTGAGGATCCCACTACAAATGCGAACCCGTACTCAGATCAAAAAAAAGTGGCCGCCATTATGAACTTTTTTGTTAATGCTTCCATTGTCTTGAAAATCGATATCTGAGGATCCGTCGGGACAACAAATGCGAACCCGTAATTAGATTTTAAAAAAAGTGGCCGTCATTTTGAACTTTTTTTTACTGGTTAGGTTGACTTGAAAATCGATATTTGAGGATCCGTGGGGAATAAAAATGTGAAACCGTAATCAGATTAAAAAAAAAGTGGCCGCCATTTTGAACTTTTTTGTTACTGGTTCGATTGTTTTGAAAATCGATAGCTGAGGGCCCGTTGGGACTACAAATGCGAACCCGTACTCAGATTTAAAAAAAAGTGGCCGCCATTTTGATCTTTTTTTTTACTGGTTCGATTGTCTTGAAAATCGATATCTGAGGGCCCGATGGGACTAAAAATGCGAACCCGTAATCAGATTTTAAAAAGTTGCCGCTATTTTGCACTTTTTGAAGTGATAACTTCTTATGGTAGGGCAAACCGCTTCGTTACGTAACGCGTTATGGTGCCAGTCTGTCTGGCTTCCCTTACTCTCACGCATACGGTAGCGGCAGGCAGGCTCTTCCTCTCCCACAGATTTAGATTAGTTATCACTTCTGTCGCGCGTCCCGAGACGCACTCTTTTTTTTTAATAACACACCTACCTATGCAAAATACACATAATATATGTTAGAAGTAACGGTTTCTATTTTCAGTCAATAACTGCCAATACTTGGAAGAGCTGTTGCGACCATGTGATCGAAATAGAAAATTACTGTAGAAAATCAGATCATATAATTCATATCCACGTGGACAAGTTCGTGGTTGAAGTTGGCTCTGACACCAGTGACACGTCTGACTCTGAAAATTATTACAATAGGTAAGTCGCTTTCTGGATCTGAATTTGAAGGCAGTTGCCCAATGGCCACTCGATATTTGGATTCTGATTTTGACTACGGTGAATGAATGTAAGTCAAAACGAGTGGCCAATTCGCATTGTTCCGGCTATACTGAACGATTGCAATTTAAATAAGAATAATAGCGCCCTCTTGACAATAGTCATATATTTCTGGTTTACCTTTACATGATTAAAATTGTTTTTATTCACTTTCATATTGAGACAGCCTTGAGAGGAAAATTTATCATATGCGTAGGTGATTCGAGTGAAAAAACATGTACCGCAGAATAAGGAGTGACAGGGATGGAGCTAACGTAATCCCTGTCACTCGTTATTCGAGACTCGAGAGAAAGAGATAGAGCTAACGTAACTTCAAACTTCGATTTTCAAAGTAGGCCCTCAGGGCTTGTGCCAACATAAAGTCGTTCATAGACAATCGCCGTGGACTTAATACAGAAATAAATCCATGGTCACACGCGAGGACCAATGTTCGGTTAAAATAATATTTTCTCTTGTGGACTTGGAGGAAGAACTTGGCGTTAGCTCCACGCGCTTCTGCCGATTTTGATCCGAAGTTACAAAATGGAATCGATTCGGTCGAAGAAAGAGGTTATTGTCAAACTCTCTTAACGGTCCATTTCGCATATAGGATGTAGATGTAGTTTTCTTATCTTGTTTTTAGTTTTATGAAATACATGCATAATTTTTCAGAATTCGTCTTTAAAAATGCGTAAAATAATAAATATTGTGTTTTCGAAAATAATTTACTATAGGTACCTATTTTTTAAAGTTAGCTAACCGCTCAATCTGGTGAAACAACGATTGCGTGAAATGTAGAATCTCGATCTGTCACAGGCACAATAATAAATGAAAAATATTATAAACAGTAAAAGAGAGAGAGAAAGGTGGCACCGTTAGTTTCTATTGCAACATCGCTTGTGACGTTAATCTATGCTTGCGTGCTTTTTTGTCATGATCGCTCCAGTTATGGGAGGGATATGGTTGTCCTTATCTAAGATGTCAAATAACAGTCATGGCGTCACATTTTTGTTACAAAACAAATTTGAATAATTTATTTTGCCTCTTCATAATGTTTTGTACATTGAAATTTTAAAAATCCTTGAATTTGTTTGTATGTAATAAATGGAGAATAAAACTTTGATATTTGTAATCACGTAAATTAATCGACGGCCCCCGAATAGGGTTTTAAAGAAATACCTATAATTGGACTAATTTGATAATTTCTTAGTTGTTTTAACTTTAGTCGAGATATCCTGAAATAGGTATAGTTTAATTTGTTACGAAGAGTAAATATACAAAGTTTCAAGTGGCTTGCTCAATCCAGTAACTTTTTTCCATACTACCTTTGACCCCTCTTTTCCCCCCCTTCTATAATCATATCTTTTTTTGTAATTATATATGAACCTGGTCACCATTTATTGAAACCTTTTAGTGAAAACCACATTAAAATTGGTTCAATGGTTTTCAATTGATGCGAGGAGAAACAAAATTAAACAGACAAACAGACAAACAGACACCAAGTCTAAAAATTGTAGAAACGTATTCTGCTGCTCATTCTGAGGGCCCCTATAGTATTTTTAATTTATTATCTCGAATGTACAGATTTTTTCCCTTCTACAACTTTATTATATGTATAGAACTTATAATAGATAGGTATTTTTTTTAAGTTACTTTGGTCAATTGGTAGGAACAACGTTCTCGTGAAAAGTAAAAGTTCAATTTGTAACAGGCACAATAAGATATACCTATGAAAAATATAATAAATTCAAACCACTCTCACTTACGTTACCGCGACACTAAAATGTACAGATACTTCTGAGTTCGACTGTACATAATCCTTTAATAATTTTCTAAATATACCAGTTGTTAAATAAGATATAAGAACATGGTAAATGTTGTCATTTTTTCGTACTATATTTGTAAAAAAAGTATTTAAAAAAATGCTATACTCGTATTAGGTAATGGATTCAGTTTCTTACCTGCCTTATTTTGCTGCTAATTAGCTATACTACTCCTTAAAGGAAAGCTTCGAATAACAAATAACCTTGTATACCTTTATAATTATGTAAGTATGTCACTTGAATCCGATAAAATAAAAAGAAAGAAGTCTAATTTATGTACAAAAATATTCAATCATCGCAAAGATCGCCGTACGAAGGTGTGGATTGAAAACACTGCAAAGGGCCCGATATTAAAATTGTAGTTTATATTTACGAGAACTTGAGAACTTTATTATTTCGTGGTTGACGCGGAATCATTTATCTTGAATAGTCATCATGCCTGTTGGTTTTAACCCCAGATACTCTCTGCTGTACCCAAAGACGTCTCTAGTTGTACCTAAATAAGGTAAAAATAGGAAATAAATAAAAATGAGGTCTTTAAGCGTTAGCCAAAGAGCACAGGAACTCGTGTCCCGGCCAGCCGCAGGCCCGGTCTCGACGCGACGCGCCTGCTAGGCACGCGAACGAGGCCAGGGCTCGTATTCCTATTTCATTTACGTAAAGCTGTCGCATCGTACGGCGCGCTTGCTATTAGCAGGATTTTCGCTTGGAACAAACATAATGGCGTTCGAGGGCGGGAAATTTTCACTGGGCGGAGTCAGAGAGAAAAATGTTCCGCCTTGCCGGGGCCACGCCCACATTGTCTCGCTTTTCCTTGGGCCTTTATCTTGGTCGTTTTACGTGTGCGCCAACCGACACTTATGCCCCACACTGATTCCGATTACAAACAAATTAACCATTACTTCAGGACTTTATTTCGTCTATAAAAGAGATTAAAAAAGGCGATGCCGACTTTTAAAACAATTCTAAAACGTGCGGTGATAGGAAAAATCAAAAAATGTTGACATCCATGTATGATTTAGCAACATACATATAAATATGTACCTACATTGTACTGCAAACTACTGGACAATCTAAGTAATACTGGGTTAACGATTTTATACTTATGGTAATATAGCATTACGCTTAATAATTCGAATTAAGATAAAAAAAACCTCTAGTAACAGTAGGAAATAATGTTTAAGAATTCTATGAAACTTTAATTAGAATTAAGTTTGTGAGCAAGTCGGTGACAAATATTTGATTTTGAGTAAAGCACTCGTAATATTAACCCTTAATAAGGCCCCGTTAAAGTAAAAATACTAGACCACAATGAAATACAGTCATGGAATCCCAAGTCTCTAAAGAGTAATAACAGAAGATGTTATATTTCAGGAACATACCTACAATTAAAATTGTAGCACAAAATATAGGTATTAAAGTTCAATTTCAACTTATTGCTATGTGGTAAATATATATAGATATACTAGCTTTTGCCCGCGACTTCATCCGCGTAGAACTCGTTTATCGCAGTTAAGTAAATTAATAGGTTTAAGTAATTCTATAGTTTGACGTCCTCCCTGGCAAGAATGATCTTTCAAACACATGTAATATTGAGCTCGAAATTTACCGGGACATCAACTTTAACCATTAACTCTTACGGGATGGCACTCCCGATACCTCGAAAGAGTTCAGGAACTCTAAGGGTAGGACGTGACTTGCTCTGTATCTATGACATTGTCTACCAAGAGATACTCCACAACATCGCCTTCTACATGAGACATATTTTTATATTTATCCGCCCGACAATTTCGTTTGTGGGTGCTAATATCGCCCTCTCGCACAAACATTCTCTATTCTTTATATTGTTTTTTAGATCGGGGTACACGTTATTTTTTAGATCATCTGTGTTTTATACAATATTACAGAATTCGCGGTTTAATGTATTCAAATCGTTACTATCTCTCGCCATACGATCTTCGCCAATTTTTAGTAGAGCTGCCGCATATATTGCCCCGACTGTGTATCATGGTGTACTCGTAGTTCCTGGCATATTTTTAGTGAGGTATATTTTTTATATTTATATACTCATATCGTAGATCCCGAAATGCATTTATTTTATCCGCTGGTGTGCCCCTAGTTATCACCGATAGATGAGAATCTGTCTAAATTCGCTGTCTCAAAGCACCATCCCTCCCATGATAGTTTGGTTACTCTAAAAATATCCATCATAGTTCAATATTACATATATTATATTATGAGTCTTAATACGAATTATAATGTAGGTATCTATCATTATAAATGGTGGAACTCCCAAACATCATCCGTGGCCGCTGAAAAAAAATGTCAATATTCTTCAAACAAATTTACCAAATGCCCATTAATCTAATTCGGTTCCGCGGTTAATCCGTGAAAGCGTGACAAACAGACAGACGACAGATATAATTGAATTGCCATTTTGAATGTCTACCTATACTTTCACATCATTTTCGAAATCTGCGTCCTCAAAATCTAAGAAAATGACAATTATGTCCACTTTTTTAAAAAGATCATGGCCTCCATCTTGAATTCTAACTTTGAAATAATTTTCATAATCTGCGTCCACAAAATGTAAGAAAATGATACCAATGACGACTTTTTCAATAAACATCATGACGGCCATTTTGAATTCCAAATTTGATATCGTTTTCGAAATCTGCGTCAACGCAACCTAAGAAAATGACACCCATGATGACTTTTTCAAAAAACACCAAACATTGTCGTTATTCCCTCGGGAACTTTTAAATTTTCCGGGATGGGATTTTTCTATGTGTTAATCCAGGGTGCTACCTCCATTTAAAATTTCATCCTAATCCATCTAGCCGTTGCAGCGTTAAGGAGTAACTAACTAAAACCCCCTTTTACCCCCTTAGGGGTAGTTTTTTCTAAATCGCTGAAAGCAGTATATTGTATTTATAAACAGTAGCCTAAATATCAATTTCCTAATGTAGCCATTTCGATATCTCCCATACAAATTTCTACTCCCCATTTATCGCCTTAGGGGGAGTTTTACCGAAATCACTGAAAGATTTTTTAATGTTAAACAGTATTAAACAGTAGCTTAAACACCAATTACCACGTTTCCAACTAAAAAAATTAACATAAATGACCAAATTGTCTTACAAAGTACCATCCCAAATCTCACCCCCTTAGGGGTGATTTTCGAGATACAAATTTAATCTAATTCAGTTCCGCGGTTTATCCTTGAATGCATAACAAACAGACAGACGACAGACATAATTACTTTCACGTTTATAATATTAGTTTGGATTTTCTTTCTACATCAATATTATGTATACCTATCGATGTATAGTTTTTTTACCCCTTGAGTATTGTTTGAAATGACATTTTAGAATTAAATAACCGACCAATTCGCCGAAAAATTAAATGCCTGTCCGTAATTATTTTCAAGTGATCATAATAACCGACCTAATATTAAATAACTGCCGTAGAATTAATACGCCGTGAATAGTATTGAAAATAACGGAAAAAATGTTAATATCTGGATATGTCAACTCTGACAACTTCAATCTGACACCGCTTCTTTTGATATAGACTAACAAAACTGAATGTAGGTACAAAGCCTGTCTCATGTTGTCACACTGGATGGCAAAAGCCATAGGAGAAATAAATTATTCAATTGCGCAATTTTGTCAAATAATTACTAATCTTATTCTATATTAGTAATTATTTGCGTCCCCAAAAATTAAGAAAATGTTACCCGTGACAACTTTTTCAAACAACACCATTGCCGCCACCTTGAATTTTCATGTCAATTTGACATCATTTTCATAATCTGCGTCCCCAAAATGTAAGAAAATTATACCCATGACGACTTTTTCAATAAACATCATGGCGGCCATTTTGAATCCCAAATTTGATATCATTTTCGAAATCCACAACCAGCAACCTAAGAAAACGACACCCATGATGACTTTAAAAAAAAACACCAATGATATTGTCGTTATTCCCTCGGGAACCTTTAATTTTCCGGGATGGGATTTTCCTATGTGTTAATCCAGGGTATAAGCTATCTCCATTCTAAATTTCATCCAAATCCATCCAGCGCCATTGCAGCGTGAAGGAGGAACGAACTAAAACTCCCTTTTACCCCCCTTAGGGGTAGTTTTTTCTAAATCGCTGAAAGAAGTATTTTTTATTAATAAACAGTAGCCTAAATACCAATTTCCAAATTGCTTACTTTAAAAATAACTAATCTCCTATACAAATTTGTACCCCCTATTTTAACCCTTTAGGGGATGAATTTCCAAAAATTCTTTCTTAGTGTACCCTTAGGGTGCCCAAGGAATATTCCCTTCAAATTTCAAGTCCCTAGGTCCAGCGGTTTAGGCTGTGCGTTGATCAATCAGTCAGTCAGTTTTACCCCTTTCCATCCATTCGGGGATGAAATTATCAAAAACGCTGAAACACGTATAAATTAATTTTCAATTTTCAACCTAAACACAAAATTTGAATAGTCTAACTTAAACTAAAACTGACGGACTTTCATACAAATGTTCATCCCCTTAGGGATGGAATTTCCAAAAATCCTTCCTTAGTGGATCTTTACACTATATAAGGTATCTATGTGCAAAATGTCAAGCCTCTAGGTCCTAAGGTTTGGGCTGTGCGTTGATATATCAACAATCCGTTTTACCCCTTTTCATCCCTTCGGGGTTGAAATTATCATAAACGCTGAGACACATATAAGTTAAAATTCAATCGCCAACCTAAACGCAAAATTTGAAGCGTCTAACTTCAAAACTGACGGACTTTCATACAAATGTTTTTCCCCTATTTTACCCCCTTAGGGGTGGAATTTCCAAAAATCCTTCCTTAGTGGATCTCTACACTATATAAGGTATCTATGTGCAAAATTTCAAATCTCTAGGTCCAGCGGTCTGGGCTGTGCGATGATATATCAACAATCAGCTTAGCATTTTATATAATAGATATATAGATTAAGGGTTAATAATTTACTCTCGTTGTAGGTACATTTGCAAGAATGAAACCACTTTACTATTATCTAAGACACATAAAAGTTCGTTTAGAAAACCTAATAATGCGGGGCCATTAAATTTGGCAGGAGTATTTTTTGCCACCACACGGTAAATCGTAGCTAGCGGCCTTTGATTATTTACTCTCTAGATAGAGTGTGGCCCTGTAATCGCTACAAGAAAAACAGGCCAGTTTTTTAATGCTTGTGAGCGTGACTGCGTTGTCTGACACTCGCAGAACGTCATTCTATCTATCTCTGTGGTCATACGTAGGGATTCTAGCTAAAGACATATTTCCCATTTTACTGGGAAAACTGATCATGTTAAGGTTTAGTTGTTGTGAAGTGTTTGAAAAACTAAAACAGATATCCATTCGAATTGGAATGCTTGACTTCCATTGGCAAAATACACTCACCGGAAAAATTTGCGGAACAAAATAAAAGTAAGACATTTTGATAAAGTTATTTTTATTCCCGAGGAGAATGTTTTAAGTTATTTGTTTTTCATACAGAAATTGTATAAAACGTAATTAATTAAGTGTTTTGAGAAACAAATATTGTTGTATTAATTTGTGACACAAAAATATTGCGTTTAAAATTTAGACTTTTCATTATGTTCTGCAAAATATGCCGTAAGTAAAGTGGGAAGATGAAAAGTTGATAGAGAAATACAACATTTGCACACAACTTAAATAAATTTTATTCGTATTAATTACCGTTTCTTTGAATTTCTGTCATGAATATTTTTATCATTTTCCACCATTTTCGACTTATACTTTGTTTTCTATTATTAATTTTATGTATACCTATTTACATAATACATCCTTATAAGGATGTTACATAAATGTAACTTTCATACTTCGAACCCCAAGGGAATTTCGTATTTCAAAATTGGCAACAGCAACAAAAATGCCAAGATGGAATCGTAATAATTTGATTGATTTTTGAAAAAAATACTTTGAATTCTGAATTACTTAACGGTGGTAGTAGTCCTTTGTCATTTCGACCAACTTTAATAACGCAACTCGTCATTTTAGTGCTTTTTTAGCGAAATAAATTCTAACACATAACACGTGCGTATCCCTTGGCAACACAATTAACACTAAGGAGCGGAAAGCTACTTATAGGCTAACATACATACATACATAATCTCACGCCTTCGTTCCCAGAGTGGGGTAGGCAGAGCTACAGAATTACAAACATCTCTAAAAACTTGTTGATAATTCTATAACCACAATTTGCACAATTAGGCTAAGATGTTTACCAGCGTATTAGTGACAGGTTGCAAGCCCATCGCCTAACAGTACTACAAGCCTATAGGCTAACAGTTAGCTGATAAAAATTTCGACGCATTTTATGTCATCGAAGTTCTATCTAGAGAGTAAATAATCAAAACTGGCGGCATGATCTTAATGATCCGTAGAAAAACTCTTTTGTGACTCCTCTATACAAAAATGAAAATGAATTAGGGTTGTCAATTTTTTGTTTTACGTGACTACGTCAAAACCTAAAGAAGGGTAAATTCATTTTCATCACACTTGGTAAATGGTGTTATTCCATGCCTGTATATAGAAGGACAATGGCCTAAATTGTTCCCGCGGGAATTATGGCGAGTTTGTCATCCCAAGGGAGTAATGACTTTCTTTTTAAAATTTGCAACTCTTTCGTACATCATTTCTGACTAAGGAGGTTTAATTTTCAGCCAAAAATTAAATCGGTTTCTAATTTCATTTTTAAAAATTAGCTATAGACTAACTTACATTACACAAAACCAATACGCTTCATTAAACTTCATTATTTTTATACCTATTTCAAGTTTATATCAACATTTGTCATTAATTTTAGTAATTATACATTTTTATCAAATTGGCTAAATCTGGCTCGAATCCAGGTCGAAACTAAACGTAGTTATTATCTGTGGTAGAGGTCAGAAAAAAAATATCGTTTCCATTTACGTTCCCGTTCGTCAAAAGTTATTTCTTTATATTTTGCAGAGTTAAAGTGTTTTATTTTAAAATAGATAGGTACAAAACAAAAAAGAAAATGGATTCTTCATCCCAGGATTCGGACACAAGATTAATTATCACCAATACACCACCGGAACTAAGAGATGCAGCTGAAATAATACATGGCAATATGTTACCCGCCAAATCGAAAGAAATGTACTATTTTAATTTTCTCTTTGTTTTTTTTCCTCGCAAATGTGATGAAAACCATTGTGTGTATCCCAGGCAGTAAGGGGATTACTAACTCGAGTTATTAAAAGCCCTCCGCCTTCGGCGTCGGGCTTCTAACACTCTCGTTAGTAATTCCCTTCATACTACCCTTGATGCACAATGTACTATTAAACCTGTATTAATGAAGAAAGTCTAATCTCAGCTATGAGAACCATCTATTAAAAAAAACATTGGCTTATTAAGAATCAGCTTTTTATTCATTGAAAACATAAAATAGAATTATCTCATGAATTGAAATTGCCGAGTGACAGCCTGATGTCAAAATAGTTGTTCCTTTGAACAGATAATTATTACCAATTTGAAATATATACTCGTAAAATATACCTACTTGTATTGGACAAGATTTAACTTGTTGGTCCAAACTCTCGGTTTGTTAATCCCGCACAAGAGAGGTCATATTTAGTGCATGCAAAGTAGAGGTAACTTAGTCTAAATAAAAAGTCAAAATTCAGACATGCATATAGCTGTCCTTTTTTTTAAAAATTGATAATCGCCTGAAGGGCCAAAGACAAAAGTCCTTGCTTTTTGCTTTAATTACTTTAAGAAAAAGGGGCAGAGGTGAAAATCCCTTCCGGAGACCTGGGAATGGAGGGCCCAGGTACTGCCGGGCTCGCACCGGCTAAAAACACCAATGCCCCTATTACCAACTAGAATTTAGACTCCCGCGGATACTACCCCAGCCAGTGCTGACAGGCCGGAGGAGAAAGTTCTTCCTCCGTTTACTTATCCGCGGGGTTTTTCCAAAAAGGGGGGATAGGAATGGGGGTTGGGATGGGGGGGAGACTTATAGCTATGTGAGTCGCGGAGTGGGAATCCTGACGCATGCATGCTTACAGACTACGGGCTTCCTTTCTTTTGCCCGACAATGGAAGGGTTGGGTCGGAGATCTTTTTGGACCACTTGTGTGGCTGTGGATACCATCTTTATGGGTGGGGCTACCCTTTTTTCTCTTTTGCCTGGAGATACTATTATTTGCGCGTGTCTCCTAGCGCTTCCCTCTTTTGTGACCTCTTCCATTGCAACTTAGCCTATACATCTGCTATAATTTAATGGGGGGGCAGGTGTAAATTTGACGAGGGACCAGTGAATCGCGCGCGGAGCCTTACCCCAGCCAGTGCTGAAGGGCCGGGAGAGAAAATCATTACCCCGTTTAGGAGGCTGCAGGATTCCCCATCCCCCGTCCTACCGACACCCGTTAGGTAGTCGGGAGGTGCGTGCGTCAGGAGGTTACTTATAATATAGCTAACTCTAACCTTATGTTAAACACTGAATGTTAGAGCTAGCTCTGGGTTTAACATATAGAGGACGTAATAACGTTAGAACAAAGAAAGAGATTTTTTTAACAGAGGTTATTAGAGATGGGGTTAAGCATCATCCTACAAGATTACGGGTGCGTTGGGGATTTGTTGTTTTCGGTTTGGGATGAGGGAGAAGAAAATTGGGGAGATGGAAGGGGGGATACAGGTACGAGGGTTTGAGGATATATGGGAGAACAATGTTTGGGTTGGGGAAACTGGATACGGCGAGGGCGGCGGGGGGTATGAAGAGGGGGGGGGGTACGAGTACGAGGGGGAGGTCTGGGGGTTGTTTCGGCGTGGGATCCTGTCCGGGTCCTGTGGCCGAAGGGTTTGCGTGGTGTCAGATTTCAGCGTAGCGTTTTCCAGATTAGTCCGGGTACCGAAATATTTGTTCCTTAAACACGCTACGCGTACCACTTTTTCTATAAAACACTTCGTGCTTTCGCGGTTGGCTTCTGTTCCCAGCAGGGCTATCTTGAGAAACTTTGACTCCGGTCTTTTACTCAAGGTCGAGCCTTTCCATGCCGAAACGCGGGCACTCGCAGACAATGTGCCAGATGTTCTCATCAAGGGTCGGGTCACAGACACATGAAGGTGAATCTTTGATCTTAAAATGGTGGAGATAGGCGGCGAAGCCTCCGTGACTAGTAAACGCTTGAACCAAGAACTTTGTGAGTTTGAGTTTCTTTAGTATGCTGTTCGCATCTCTCACAGTTGTAAAAAACTTCTTGGTTGTCGCACCTGTCCCAGATGCCCCGTAGCGAACCTGCCACTGTTCGACCGTGTTTTGTCTTATCGACCTCTTGGCGTAGGACACCGGCACCATGTCATATTGGGTGGCGGTCTTTTTCTTCAGGGCTGCTTGCTTTGCCAGTTCGTCTGCTCTCTCGTTTCCTGGCGTTCCAACGTGAGCTCGCAGCCAATAGAATCTGAGATCGGTCCACGTTGCTCTTGTTTGTGTTGTGGCGTTGGACCAAGGGGTGTGTCGTGTCCGGTGATTTGAGGAGCTCCAGTGAAGATCTTGAGTCACTGAGGATGCTGACGCTCTGCGCCGTGTTTCCCTGCGATCTGCACTACCCTGAGTAGAGCGTACAGTTCGGTTTGGAATACGGTGTTATAGGGCGCTAGCTTAAAGGTTGAGTGGCGGATTTCTCTTCCGTTCTCCCACCATGTGAGTGCTGCTCCCGTCTGGCCCTCAATTTTACTCCCATCGGTGCAAATTTGAGGGCCTTCGAGGTCGTATCTATCGACCACGTCTTGGTTGAATTCCTCCAAGCAGAAGAAATCGATGGACACAACCCTTGACGGGTGCGGTCTCTTCAGGGCGTCTGTTTTTTCCTCAATTTCTCTTCCTGGTGGAATGTGGTCCTCACTGTAGCCCTTTTTGGCCTCGTAGGGGCTTGCCGCTTCGTGAATGCGCAAATCCAGTGGGAGGGTTCCCGACAGGATCAGCGCCGATGTCAGAGAGACCGTCCTGTACGCTTTGCAAATCTTCTGGGCGAAACCACGCTGTGTTGAGTCTAGCTTGTTTCGCACCATCAACTTGTTGGCAGACTTGTGCCAAGCGCTTGCTGCGTACAGGACGATCGGCTCTATCAACGCCACGTAGATGGTGTTCACTATCTCGCTATTGAGACCCCATGTCACCGTCTCCGCACGTGACACCTGTCTGTAGATATCCGTTACCTGCAGCACGTTTTTTCTACGTGTGCGTTGAAGGTCAGCTTAAGGTCTGTGGTGAGTCCCAACAGTTTGATTTCGTCGACAAGCTCCACCACGATCCCAGCCATTGAGATTCGGATGGGATCCCATTTCAGCTTCCTCGTTATAACCATGGCTCCCATTTTGTGAGCGGCGAAGTTAAGCTTATTTTGGGTACCCCATTCTACCACTTTTTGGAGAGTCCGTTCGGCTTTTGCTTTCACTGCACCTGAGAACACCAGAGTGTTGCCAGAGAACACCAGAGTCACGTCGTCAGCGAAGGCCTGACAATGGGCGTCCGTGTCGTTGAGCATCTGTAGGAGATCGTCTAGAATTACATTCCAGAAGATTGGACCTCCTATAGAGCCTTGGACACATCCCTTTGTGGTGGGCTTTTCGCTGGTTTCGCTCGCGTAGTGTACCCTTATCATGCGGTCGTCCAGGTAGGAGCGGACCATGTGATAAAGATTTCTCGGACAGCCTTTCTTGGCCAGTTGGGCTCTGAGCTTCGGCCACCAGGCGTTGTCGAAAGCTCCCTCTATGTCTAGCGAGACGAGTAGCACGATACGTTTCTTCGTTTCTACTTCGGTTCTTATGTGTCTCATCAGATCATAGAGGGCGTCTTCCGTCGACTTCTGGGGCATGAACCCGTACTGGCGTTTGTTCAAGGCCGGGAGGATATGCCACTTGATCCTGTTTACTAGCATTTTTTCCAGGATCTTCCCTAATACCGACAATAGATCAATCGGTCGGTATGACTTGGGGTGGGTATAGGTAGTCCTCCTTACCGAGTTTCCGTAGGATGCAGACATGTGCTGACTTCCAGGCTTTGGGGAAGCAGGCTAGCCTAAGGCAGGAATTCGCTAAGCACAAAAATACTTCATCATTGCACTGAATAGCTGCTGCGCATAGGTCTGCAGTGAGTCCGTCCGACCCAGGTGCCTTTTTCGGGTTCATACTTCTGACTACCGTATCCATTTCCACTTGTGTGAAAAGTGGATCATCGCCAGTGAGGTGTGACTCCACTGCTGGGTTGTCTCCCTCCGTATCATCCCTGGTGCTCCTGTGATGGTCGGACTCACCGTCCTGGTGGTCATCCGGGTAAAAGCATTCAGCCAGTCTTTGAGCCGACTGTTTCGGTGTAAAGGTGAGCTCCAGTTCATCTCTGAGCAACGTGTCTTCCTGACGTCTAGCCGTTTTCCTGATTACTCGGTAGATTTTGTCCCACATAGACTCCCTATCCTCACCGGTACAAAAATCCTTCCAGCTAGCCGTCTGAGCCTCTGTCGCTTTCATGGCATACTCTTCCTTTACCTGTAGGTATTGGTCGAGTACGTACTGACTTCGGTTTGGGGCTGCGTTCCTTATTCGCCTTTTCCTTCTTAACACCTCTTTTTTCAGTCGTTCCAAATCTTTGGACCACCACGGCGGCTTTGCATTTGTCTTGGGAGCTCCCGGTTTCTGGATGCATTCTTCAAAAGCTTTCGACACCGCACCGATGTTGGCGTTGGTCGCCTTCTCCAGTGCTTCTGTGTCTCCAATGTTATTTAAAGAATGCATTGTCAAGTCTCTTTCCACAAGCTCGACTGACAGAACGGTCTTAAACTTGGTCCAGTCAGCTTCCCGCTGATGACCCCGGGGACATCGAGGCATTGGAATAGCATTCTCAGTTCCCTTCGTCTAGGTCTCGCCCGGATGTGCTATCCCCGACATAGGACTCAAGTCTTTCCATGTCCGCGATGTCATCGGGGTCCGGAGTGGGGGGGGCTGGCACTGGATCTTTGGCTACTGCTGCCGCTGAGGGCTTGACCTGCTGGTTCTTTTAAGCCCAAACACGAGGGTCCTACTCCTTCCTAATCCCGAGTTATTGGCCGCGGGGGTGAGGTATGTGAATCCGGGGGAGGAGGGGAATTGTTCTCCATAAAACCGTGGGGGGGGGGGATTTGACGGAGTCAAAAAATGGGAGGAGGGGGTTTTTGTTGGTGCCAATTATTATTTTTTTCCCGGCCCGTCGCAGCCGTCGAAGTCGATACTAGTGCTGTCAGCTATCTGAAGCGTCAGCGACTAGAAACGAGTTCGACTGCCCGACGGCGTGCGGCACGTGTCGTCGCGTCGGATGATGCAATAAATTCTGGTGTTAGTTATAAATTAATGGAATTTTGTGAAGTTTGGGGCGTGTTGCTAAGAAAAATTTACAAGGGATCAGTTATCAAGAACTAAACAAACTAAGCGCCTAAACAAAATTTTAAAAAATTAAGCTATATGGCCTTGTGGAGTCGCTCCTGGATGGCTGGTACTTTGCTCCAGATGTTGATTGGAGCTCTGTGAGTCTTCATAGGGGTTGAGGGAAGGGGTGGGGTAGTTTGATGGGCGTAAAACATGCGTCGAAGTGCCCCATCCCCACCCAAATCATCTATAAAACACGGAAACGAGTCTATAGACAAACTTGAAAATAATAATTAAGCTCAATAAGTTTTATAGTCCGGGATCCGGAGTTACCTTTTACGTTCCTTTCCGGACCAAAAAACTAAAAAGGACCGCTAGCTTTGTAGGCAGGGTCACTACCAACTAGGCTAGCACGTCGTCGTCATAACGTCATAAGATAACATTGCCCACTACTTTTTAAGCGAAACTTAAGGTGATATCTACTCAACGATTTAAATAGACGATATTATTTCCCTAATTCTACACCTGTTGCTCATTTCAACTGCGTAGGGGCTATATTTGCGTCGAAAATCATCACGGGCAATGTTGGCTGAAAGTCCAGATAACATTGCCCGCCATTAAAATCGATAAAATCAGGGTTTAAATTAAGACTTAGGACTTATTTTTCAACATGAAGAGAAGCACATAACCATATAGCTTCAGCAAAGATTACAAAAAAACATACCTCTCATAGAAAAAAACGAAAAAAATGTTTTTTTATATAACATTCGGGCAATGTTGGTGTATTTCACGGTATAGACGGCCGAACAAAGCGAGGCCGTATAGGTCTGAGGCGGGCAACCCCATATTTCCCGCCGAGGTATGTATAGTGCTTTTTTGAAACATGCAATGAAATAAACAACAAAAAAATCTAAGTTTTTTTTTTAATACGCTGTTGCAGAATGTCATGAATATGCCTGTTCCACAAATTTATGTGGAATGGAAATTAAAAAGGAGGACTTTGCCGGCCTAGGCCTGCACGATTTGTATGAAATTCCATTAACGACCTTTTGTCCTAGCCACACCTGAAACGTCATACTTCGCAGCCATACTAAGGAACATAACATCAATATTTCATTGCATGTTTGACAAAAAGCTTTAATATTTCAAAATACTATTCTTATCTACTTATTAATTAGTTTTTTGTAATTTTTACTTCTACAGCCAAATAATAATGTAATAATGTTTTCAGATCACCTATTCGGAAAGGGGACTTTTCTCTCCTGCTCGTGATCAAAGTGGCACTTTTCTGTTCAAGGACATTTTGTTGCCAGTATAAAATATAAACGCAATACTCCCACTTTTGGTTTAATAGATAATTATTATTTTAATTTATAGTGGGTATCTTTTAAACAATATGATTGATCCTAATACAGTTTTGGCGTGAATTTGGCGTTTTAAGGTTATTAATTGTATGTTAGTGAAATCTGTCACCGTCACAGGGACGGTACGGTTTGAAAAATAGGTATAACAAATTTTCTTGTTAAGTTTGATAATTTCATCACTTTTAGAGAGTGTACATAATTAAAATTGTTTCATCACTAAGATCGTTTATTTTCCTCATAGAAAATGTGAAAAGCAGTATGTGTCACACGATAGCAAAATTATTTCCACCTTGGGCGTTAACACTTGAATCCCTCACTCTATTTTAGAATCGTTCGCTTCGTTCAGGATTCAATGTACGCCCTCGCCGTAAATACTCGCTTAAAGACGCCGCGCTGGCTTAGTTGGTAGTGACCCTGCCTACAAAGCTAGCGGTCCTGGGTTCAAATCCCGGTAAGAACAGATATTTGTGTGATGAGCACGAGTATTTGTTTCTGAGTCTTGGATGTTTTCTATGTATTTAAGTATTTAATTCTCTATATAAGTATTTATATCGTTCGTGTGGTGTCGGACGTAAAGAATAGCACCATCCCATTTCTTCCCGTGGGTGTCGTAAAAGGCGACTAAGGGAGCTTGAGACCTAGTGCAAACAATTTAAGCACCTTGGGTCGCCCGCGAGGTGGCGGGTAAACCACCAACAAAAGCATTCCCAAGGAAGGTTGGTGTCAGGCGGGCGGCCGACCGTAAAACATAGCCAAAACCTTGGGCAACGTGACATGATAAGTAAAACCAATGTAATGAGCGACAGGGCTAGGGCGTACCACTCAGGCGACGCGCAGGGGCAGTACCCGGCTCCTGTGGAAAATCGACAAGGGTTGTCGCACCGGAACGGGCGGGTGCGACGTCAGACGCAAGCTCGGAGTGTGAGAGAAGTTAGATTGAGGAGCGCGAGCTGGAATGTAGGTATGATGACTGGGAGAGGAAGAGAATTAGCAGATGTTTTAAAAAGGCGACGACTGAACATAGCATGTCTGCAAAAGACGAAATGGAAGGGTGCAAAGGCTAGAGAAATAGGAGAAGGATATAAGTTTTATTATTGTGGAAGTGATGGCAAGCGAAATAGTGTGGTTATAATTTTCGATAGTAAGTTGAAAGAATGTGTGGTGGATGTTAAAAGAGTGAGTGATAGACTGATAGCTGTTAAACTGATTGTGGAGAGTTTGGTGTTAAATATAATTAGTGTGTATGCACCCCAATCAGGATGTGAGGATAGTGTAAAAGAGAAGTTTTGGGAGGACTTCGATCGTGTGATGATGGATGTGCCAGTGAGTGAAGAAGTGTATGTGGGGGGTGATTTTAACGGGCATGTAGGAAGATAGAAGAATGGGTACGAGAGAGTGCATGGCAGTTGGGGTTACGGAGACTGTAACGCAGATGGCGAGAAACTGCTTCAAGCTGCTTCTGCTTTCGACCTGGCAATAACAAATACGTAGTTTGAAAAGAAAAACGAACACCTTATTACATACAAAAGTGGCCGCCATGCGACACAGATTGATTTCTTGCTGGTAAAACGGAACAGCCTAAAATGTGTCAAAAACTGTAAAGTGCTGCCAGGCGAAGACAGTCTCACAGCACAGACTTATAATAATGGAGGTAAAAGTCACTGTCTCGTCCAGTAGGAACAAAGAACGGCCCCCACCCAAAGTCAGGTGGCGTATGATAGGAAAAGAGGAATGTGCAAGTATGTTTAAGAGTCAAGTGGTAGATAGAATGATTGAAATGAAGGATATGGAAGGAAAAAATGTGAATGAATGTTGGAAAGAGATGGCGGATTGTATAAGGACTGTAGCAAAAGATGTGTTTGTAGAATCGAAAGGGAAAGGTATTTTAGAAAAAGATACGTGGTGGTGGAACGAAGAAGTACAAAATATGCTTAAAGAAAAAAAGTGGCGTTTAAAGAATGGCAGGGTGTAGAAAACGGGAATGATAGTTTGAAAGAAGATAAGAAGAGAATTTTAAGGAATGGAAGAGAAAGGCAAAAAAGGCGGTAGCTGTTTCCAGGGCTAAGGCGAAGGAGTAATTGTATGACTCACTGGACAGCCCAAGAGGCCAGAAGGAGCTATACAGGATTCCAAAAGCAAGAGAAAGGAGAACAAGAGATATAATTCACATTAAGTGTATGAAAGATGACGCCGCTAAGGTTCTGTCGCAAGATGACGAAATAAAAGAACGATGGAAGGTTTAATTTGAAAAGCTAATGAACGAAGAGAATGAATGGAATGGTGTGCTCAAAGAGGCACAAGCAAATATGGGTTTGGTGAGGGAAATTAGCAAGGATGAAGTAAGAAAGGCAGTTCAAAGTATGAAAAATGGAAAAGCCATGGGCCCAGATGATATACCAGTAGATGTATGGAAGTGTTTAAAAGAGGATGGATGTATGTGGCTGCCTTTATTCTTCAATAAGTTGTTGTATCAAGGAGCGATCCCCCAAGAATGGTGCAATAGTTCACTAGTGCCCATCTTCAAGAATAAAGGTGATGTACAGGACTGCAACAACTATCCTGTTGACTCTTCCTGTTGATTATGGACGCTCTGACGTCGGAGATACAGGAAGAGGCACCCTGGTGTATGCTATTTGCCGACGACATTGGTCTTGTTGAAGATGGATGTGAGATCCAGAGTAGATTGGAGAAATGGCAACGGAAGCTGGAGAATGTCGGCTTGAAAATCAGCAGAACCAAAACCGAGTATATGTTCTGCGATTTCGGCGGTCTCTCCAGTTCTGAGCCGGGAGTTTCGCTTCTACGTAGTTATTATTTATTCTTATGTTCGCGGGCTGTTTTGACAACAGTAAGGTTAACATTTCCGAGCAACTGGGAGAAATAGTACATTACTGTAGAGACCGGGAAAAAGGCTGTTGCGGGACGAGTAGAGTTATACGAGTCCACCAACCACACTTCCCGGCTGAGGGTTGTAGAGCTTTTCTCCAACAATGCGCAAAAATTTAACACAATTGTTAATAATATTAAACACAGTCCCAAAATTTCCTTGAAAAAAAAGAATATTTTCGCCATCATCGTCAAAGTAGTAGAGTAGGTAATTCATAATTTTATTTACATTCGAAACAGGTAGGATTTAGATAGAAATAGAAATAAAGTATTAAATAAAAACACAAATCGTAATAAATTCAATTTGAATAAAATATAGTTTAAATTATAACATTAATCACGAGGTTATTTTGTTTAGGAAAACGCAATTTCTATAAAAAAAGTCTAACTAATTGATTCAATTTTAAATACGCTGTGAACGCTGTTTGAAAGGCCGCATTTACACTTGCAAGTTATTGCTGTAAGTTTTGAAACAAAGCTATATGCAAGACATTTCCTTGCCTATACATCCATATAGTTCTCTCTGACCTTATGAAGCATATTACTGACATAGAAACACCCGAAGAGCGACAAAAGCGACTGGCGACACGGAGGAAAAACCTGCCACAGTCCACCAAAACTAGGCTTAAAGTATTAAAGCACTCGGCGGGCTACCAGGCAATTGTTCTTTTTAATAAGTTGCCTGTTGAAATGAAGTTACTTTCAAATATAAATATATTTAAAAATAAGCTTAAAGCTTTTTTGATAGGGAAGTGTTTTTACTCAGTTGAGGATTTCTGAGAGTCGTGTAATTAATTAATTTATTTATTAAATTAAAAATTAAAAAAAATTGCTAACATGTTAAGACTAACTTTTATATATATATCGTCGCTGGAAAGGCAAAACTACTAACATCCAAAAGGGTCATTTCGAGAAAAAGCATTTTTAATGTTTTTTTTGTCTTTACAATGTCATAACTTTTTTTCTTTTGAATGAAAATGGAGGCTGTAAAGGGTGACATATCATGTTTTTTTTTTATCTGCACGATTCATTTATCGTATTGTACGTGTGTTCAGTATTTACGGAGTTACGTGTCGCTTTAGCATTAATGCTCTCAATCCTAAAAAAATGCTGGTAAGATAAAATTACTAACCTCCACATTAAAGTTTTAGGTAAGGAGTCAATAAATACTAAGGACTTGTCTCCTTTTACTTACTCTCGAGAAAAAAATACTTACATGTATAAAAAATATGTTAATCATAAGCGGAAATGACTTATTGTCAAAAATACTTTGCAAAGCCATAAAGCAAATAGGAATTTAGCATTTAAGATAAGTTAAATTTCAAATGTATGTTACTTAAAGGGCAGAATGATCAATTAACCATCCTGATGATTTACCTTTTGTAGGACTTTTTTCTTGTTTCAGCCTTAACAATATTACTTACGCATGAATGTCAGTTGAAATTAATAGACCAAGAAATAAATAAAACATGAATTACTTTGAAATTCCCTTGAGATAGGTTCCTTGCCACCTTTACCTATTAACAACTGGTGTCACCTTTCTGCTCCACAAGTCCCGTAGTACCGCGGATCCAAAGAACTACCTACCGACCCATTACATGCTTGCCTACCATCTACAAGCTCCTTACATCCATTTTGAGCACAAAATTAAATGTACATTTTATTGCAAATAATGTTTTGGCCTCTGCTCAAAACGGATGTAAGGTTGGGTCCCGGGGTAGGTACTAAGGAGCTCCTCCTCATAGACATAACGATTTGTCAGCTAGTCAGGCATAGCAAGGCGGCCCTTTTGGCTGCTTGGATTGACTACAAGAAGGCTTACGACTCGGTGCCTCACTCATGGCTCGAAAGGATCTTAGAGTTGTATAAAGTTGATGCAACTTTGAGGTCCTTTTTAGGTGTGTGTATGAGGCAGTGGGTCACAGTCCTTCGTCAACCAGGTGGTCGAGAAGTCCCCTTTGATTCGCCTAAGGATTGAAAGAGGCATCTTCCAGGGTGACAGTAGTCCTTTGTGGTTTTGCCTAGCCTTGAATCCTCTCAGATCTTTCCTGACGGATTCTGGGCTTGGATTGACTTCGTAGAGAAGCTGAAGTCATTTCTCACTGTTTGCATCGAAGCGCCAAGATCTTATCGCATTATTGAAAATCACACAAGAGTTCAGTAATGCGATCAAGATGGAATTCGGTGTAGATAAGTGTGCGGTCGAATTTGCAGCTTTCTGTGACAGTAGTCCTTTGTGGTTTTGCCTAGCCTTGAATCCTCTCAGATCTTTGCTGACGGATTCTGGGCTTGGCTATTGACTTCGTAGAGAAGCTGAAGTCATTTTTCACTGTTTGTATCGAAGCGCCAAGATCTTATCGCATTATTGAAAATCACACAAGAGTTCAGCAATGCGATCAAGATGGAATTCGGTGTAGATAAGTGTGCGGTCGAATTTGCAGCTTTCTGAGACTATGACTCTCAGATCTCTCTCCGAAATTGAAACCTACAAATATCTTGGTATGTCACAGTCTTTGGGTATTGTGGACGGCAATGTCAAGCAGTCAGTGAAAGAGCGCTTCTTCTGCCGCTTGACAAAAGTTCTTAGCAGTCTTTTGTCGGGTGGCAATAAGGTGCGCGCCTTCAATGGCTGGGTGATACCGCTGCTCACATATTTCTTTGGCATACTAAGGTGGACTCAGACTGAGCTGAACGCCCTGGGTAGGAGGGTCCGTCTACTGCTTAAATCAAATCGCATGTTGCACCCACGCTCATCTGTTATGAGATTGTAAATCCCGAGGAAATGTGGTGGTCGAGGCATTTTAAATGCTAAGAATCTCCACAACCGCGAGGTGTGCAATCTCAGGGATTATTTCCTTAGCAATGAGTGTGGGATGCATCGAGATGTGGTTGCATTAGACAAGAGCCTCACGCCTCTCTCCTTGGCAAACGAAAACTGGCACAGACCAACGGTGTTGAGCACTGAAGACCGCAAGAAGGTGTGGAAGAGCAACGAGCTACACGGACGCTTCTACGGGGCCCTAACAAGACCCGAGGTAGACTTTTTAGCGTCCGTGAACTGGCTGCGATTTGGTGACCTCTTTGGGGAAACCGAAGGTTTTGTCTGTGCAATTGCTGGCATGGTCATAATGACGAATAATTACCGGAAATATATTCTGAGGGATGGCACGGTCGACATTTGTCGAGCATGCCGTTGCCCGGCGAGTCCCTCAGTCATATAATTTCCGGTTGTTCGCATTTGGCCAACGGCGAGTACTTGCACAGATACGAGTATCACCTCGTGGCCAGGATCATCCATCAGCAACTTGCTCTTCAATATGGTCTTGTTGAGTCTGAAGTGCCGTACTATAAGTACACACCGGCGCCAGTTCTCGAAAATGGTCGTGCTACGCTCTATTGGGATCGATCTGTCATCACGGACAGGACTATTGTCGCCAATAAGCCTGATATCGTATTGACAGATCGATCTCAACGACGGGCAGTGCTCGTCGACGTCACCATCCCGCATGACGAGAACCTCGTGAAGGCCGATAAGGACAAGCAAGTACCTTGACTTGTCTCACGAGGTGACCGCCATGTGGGATATTGAGTCGATGATCATTGTCCCGATAGTTGTTTCGGCAAACGGTCATATAGCGAAGAGGCTCGACCAACACCTCAGGAGACTCTCGCTAGATGTCTGGACCAACGGCCAGATCAAGCATACATTATCGTATGAGAAAAAATAAGAAATTGTGTACCTATTTAATTAATTTTAGAATGTTGTACGTTCTTAATAAATAAATATCAGGATTATCTACGGAACTTGGCACCCATTTAAATCTCAATTCTTATGTCGGTGAAGGCGATAACCATGCATAGCATATTCTTAAAATATTGAACTTGGCTCCCATTTTCACATTTATGTTTTTGACGGGACATCATTCTTTTTTATCAAATAAATAGGTATGCGTTTCCATAAATAAATAAATAGTATTAATATTAAATAAATTGGCATTAAATAATATTCATTAAATCCCAACCCATGAAATAATTAAATTATTGAGTAAGTAGGTAGTTCTGGTGAATCTGTGATCTTCATTAATTATCATCAGTTCTACTTCACCAAATGGTGCTTTTCAAGAGCAAATGTACGAGTTACCATGTGCTATTTATACATACAAAATACCCAAATCGCTATAGGTGTACCTAAAATATTTGAAGATTTCCCTCAATTTCTCCAGGACCCCATCATCAGATTCTAACCTGATGACAGTAAGCCTACTCCAGAAGTATGCCCTATCAAACCAAAAACGAATTTTCCAGATCGGTTAATAAATGACGGAGTTCTGAGGTAACTAGCATAAATAATAATTATAAACTGGCGCGCATAATGTCAAAAGATATTGTTTTGACATTGCTTGCGCGTCTAATACGCTTGATGTCACCCGAAAACAATTTGAGAAATAGACTAAAGGTCGAATTTGTTACAAATTTATGAATCGCATAACGCCTTACCTATACTTTTCTAATTTATTTTATAACTTAATAATTACTAATATCTCGTAATATTCTTTAAGTATGTAGTTCAAAGTTTCTTAACAGATGTAACAGATAGAAGTCCCGCATTTTGAAATATACTAATATCCTTTTTACTTTGTTTATTGAGTAAGGTAAAAATACTAAAGCGCCACAATCGTCGATTCCTGCTATAAGATTATTTACTAACAAACATGACTTCACATGATTTCAAAAGAGAAAAAATACTAAATTCCTACAACTGACGGTTATTGCGTAAACGTTATTGACTAAAATACATTTCATTTAGTATGTACTACAAGCGAAATTTACATAATCACCACCGAGTATCCTCAGTTATGTTATCTAAAATTACTAATAAAGCTTGAAACGGCTAGATACAGCAAGCACAATACTTAACCGCCAACTATTCAAAAATATGTCTAAATGAGTCGGATGTTAGTAAAAAATCCTAAGAAATTATTGAAATTTTGACCCAATTTTCACTACTAAAGCGCCAAAAACATGCTCCGATCGCTACGAGACCCAGACCAAACGACGCAGAAAAAAAAAAGCAGTCGTACTGTATATATAACTCATTTTGACCAAAATGGCGCTTTAGTAGTTTTGCCTTTCCAGCGACGATATATATATATATATATATGGTAAAATGAATGTTTTAAATATTGTGTATTTTTTAATGATCTATTAAGTATGTATTTTAAATTAATTTGTGTATTATGTAATGATAAGTAAGATATTTCAAATGCAATCTATATTGTTTCTGAATAAATGACTATGACTATGACAGAGATACTGATATCTGCCACTCACTCTTACCCATAGTCGCGCCTCAAAACTTACAGAAATAACTTGCAAGTGTAAATGCGGCCAAAAGATTTAACTTTTTAGTCTATGACATTTAAAAAGTAAATTATGAACGAGTGTTTGTCTGTTTGGAGTTAGTTATCCTAGTCCAAGGATGGTTTTAAAAAGTAAAACACCAGGTAAGTGTTTGAGGTATGTAATGAAATACATTTTCCCTTTGTCGGGTCAGAGCTTCAGGTCTAAACCTGGGTAAGTACGATTTTGATTAGGTCAGCTTTGCCATAAGTCTGTTTTTGAATCAGACAGTTTCGGAAAATAACCTTATGAAGTGGAAGTCATTTTCTTTTAAAGTCAATTTCTGAGCTGGTCAGATTCTTAGTAGGTCACGATCATGATAGGGTTAAGTCAAATTAGTAATAAGTTAAATTCGAAAAATTGCATAAAGAGACAAACGTATTTCATTTAACAACACAAACTGTACATTCGTTTGATCTACCAAGATATTGACGTAAAAATAATCTGACCTTCTCAGAATATAGCCCAATTAGATACTAATCAACCTGTCGTACTCAGAAAAAGGCGTACTGGGAATGTGGATATATACGTAAAGCACCTTCTCATAATCCGACATTATACGAATCTGACGCGTTTATAAAATGACCTAAAAATAATCTAACTTCTTTGGAATCTGACTATATCAAAAAATACCAATATAGAAACATACCTATTTAGAATACGATTGTAAAAGAAACTGGCGATAATAGAGTCAAATTTACTCAGCTTTTGACCTAACCTCAAATGACTTAAACCGAAACTGTCTCGCTGCGCCTAAAGGGACAGCCGGCCGATAGTAAAGTCTGTTCCTATTCATACTGCTGATGACAATAACAAGTATGCCTGACTGTAATTGTCTTTAGAAAGAGGATGAAATAGTAATGAGAATAATGTTACCTCTAATTAGTTTAAATTAAAAAGGTTGAATATATTCATAATCATCATCGTATTATTATGCTGGGTGCGACAGAGACGAAAACTTAACTTATCAATCAAATATATCAAACCTCACTACATTTTCACATACATACATACATAATCTCACGCCTTCGCTACACACTACATTTTCAATGTCAGAAATAGTTCGAAAACAAATATTTTTATGACAAGACTCTGTCAGTGTAATGGTGTTTTCAGAAAATGTGCTTTTCATCAAAAAATATAATATTAAATAGAGATTACTACCTTAAAATGGACATGAAGACAATGATAAAGTGTATAAATAAATAATATGACTAGGCTCAACCTTCAAAAGTACGCGAATATGGAGTTGTAATGGTAAATTGATTTGTTTATAAGAGTGACGGAACGAATAGGAACAGACTTTATACACAGAGATGATTTTCTTGTACCCATGCTTGGCAGGCCTACTTTTTAAAATAAATTCATAAATATCATAATTTTATCAATTTCTAACATTATTTTGAATAATGTCAATAGAGTTAAAAAAACAAATTTAATTGTTGTTGTTATTTTGAAACGATATTACCATGTTAAAAAATAAAGATGTCTTAACCTAACCTACCTGACAAAAAATCACGAAAATGGAAAGATGTCACAACATTTACTGACTGACTGATTTAAAAAGAATACTTCAAATTTCAAAAAAATATTTTTTCGGTACCTACTTTATAGATAAACCTTTTTTTTTACTTTTTAGTTAAATGGTTGCACTCGAGCCGTTGTCAACATAATAGGGTATTTGCCTGATATTAAATTTCATATATTCATTTGGATAACATATCAATATACGTAATATGATAAAATAATTCAAAATCAAATTTGAAATTGGTAATAAAATAATAAAGTAATAGCCTTTTGAAGTTTTATGTCCATCTCTTTCTCACGAAACGATGTTTTGCGTGTAATTCATATGGCGGTTGAGTAATATGACGTCATATTACTGTATTTTCCTCTCCGTCTAAAAGCAAGTTTTAAAAATGTATATCTTTCTTATTTTTAAAGATATTAAAAAACTATTTATACTAGGCTTTTCGGAAGGTAAAAAACCTTCAATTTAAATACTAATAAAAAATTAGGCAAATACCCTATTTATTGACTTATGTCGGGTTCCTATATTCAAACCGCGGACAGAGATAAGGCTTACTTCGGGTTAAAATTTTACATTTAACCCACAGAATAAGAACTAGCATGGAAGGAGTAATAAAATAAAAAAGAACGATAAAACAATAGTGGTCATTTTTACTCTTCAGGGATATAGAATATGCTAAAAAGAGAACACTATATATCCGAAAAAGTAAGGTTGTACACGGCTATCTTTTGTTTTTGGAAGAAAATTGACACATTTGTCAAAAGTTCACATTATGTAAACATGGTCTAGACATGGGACTAGGCAATAATATCCATATCGACACTACTCGATTGCGACTTGTATATAAATAAGTATGTTTCGTGAACTACGAAACACGCGTTTTTTAAATATTTGTCAGTTAAGTAACCGTATAAAATAGGAGTACAGCACTAGTTCTATGCCAATTTATTTTACTAACACATTTTAGGTATGTCTTCAGTGTTGCCAGATTAGAATTTTGTAAATCTGTAGGTTGAGGCTCAAAAATCCGTAGAATTCCGTAGATTACTATTTAAAAAATCCGTAGTACTACAGACTTTTTTTAAGCTTTAATAACTGACCTAAACATAAGGTGGAACTTTAACTTCGCCGTATTTGCCCAAATATTCGTGAAGGCGTGAAGTACAACCATTGAATTGTTATTTAGTGAAGCATAATGAGTAATACCTGGGGCACGTTTTATAAAGCTACAAGTTACAATTATACAGGTCTAAACTGGCAACACTGCTCAAATGGCTGGTCGTCATTGGTCGAGGTTGTGTCAAATGGAAACTTTTAACCTGTAAATTGTAATTTGTAGCTCTATAAAACAGGCCCCTGCACTGCACTTCCCTAGTCAGTCAGTGTCAGTGATTGTCAAAGATTACCTGTGAATGGGATTACGTTTCGTGATTCGCAGAAAAAACGAACAACATCCTTATTACGTTAAGTATTTAGTACACAATTGAGTTTTTTTGGAATTCCGTAGATTTTTCAATAAAATCCGTAGGTCTGTGTACAAGGCTTGAAATCCGTAGATCTACAGACTTTTCCGTAGATCTGGCTACGCTGTATGTCTTAATCTTGTTAACGCTATAGTAGCTCTTACTGACAAGTGAGTAAGATTTATCATTAACAATATGATTGCAAAATTGAAGCAATTGGGAATAGATGCCCTGATTTTAGTTTTTTAATTAAGTAGCTATTTAAAAACATTCGTTGTTTTACTGAAGCTGAAAAATCGAAATAAACAAGTTTGATATCAATAAAGTAAAATCGTTTTACAATATTTCCATATAACTTTATGACTAATTAAGTAAGTTGGCACGGCATTTGGGCGGAGTCTACGTTTGGAACTGGCAATTTTAAGAAAGCAGTTGGTTTCAAAATGTTTGGAACAATTGGAACATCCAAGGACAGTGCAGGCCATTATGAATTATAATTGTGGATTATACTTTCGTTTTAATAATGAAATTTATAATTTGTTGTACCGCGTAGATAATATTGTTTTGAAAGCAATGTGACAGTATTACACAATGAACGAAAATACACCGCAGCTTCTTTTGAGGTTGGTCTAATATGTCCATAAATTGATAATTTTTAAATTAGTCTGGTTTTGACACCACGGTGACCTCAAATATGACCCCGGTATGATATGCCGATTAAAGTCAAAATGCGCTGCTATATACCTCTCTGTCTAACTCGTTATTAATCTGCGTTAAAATTTATGCGATAGATATACTTTTCAAGTGTGCTTCTCATTAAGTTCCTTCTATGAAAATCCTGTTTCTGTGATTTAACCATACAAAATGTGTCAAATATTAATCTGAAGTAAGCTTTATCTATGCGGTTTGAATATAGGACAGGCTGATGGAGGGGCCTGGCCGATAGAGGGGATAATAATCCACCTTATATATATTTTTTTTAATTTTGCTTGGGCCTGGAACTCAAAACTTCGCGGGCTGATTTTACAACTGCGCCTCTATTTATAGGCGGTATAAACGATATCGTAGTTTACCTGTTATGGTATTGTTTGACGTCAGCCGCCATTACTGTCAAGAAAATAAGTGCTATCAAAACGTTGACAATTCGATAACAGATCAAATACGATATTGTTTTTACTGTCTTGAACATTGAGTTATATTAACTAGAGGGGCAGTAACCACGCATAACCCGTGACACTTCAGATGAGCCTGCAGGCTCATACCGGCCATTTGTCAAGTTAGTTGTCAAACGGACGCCGACCGTAAAAGAAGCTGCGAAAAATGGGGAAATTCGCGGTGAAACAGTGCTTATCAAAGTCTGAAAGACACACTAAGGCACAAATAATTACTTTTCACAGGTTAATATGTTGTTTCTGTATCTAAATTAATGTAATTAACAATAAAACTTTAATAAAATATCAGATATTATTATTATAGGCCCAGTGTAGCAAGTAAAGCTTTGTTTCATATCCCCGAGTTTTCGGGGGAATTCAATATTTTCGGTCGTCCGTGAAATAAATAAAATTAGTTCTAATAATTAATGTTTCTAAACGTTTACACTTGTGGGCGCTTAGCTTTACTGCTTGAACATTAACAAGTTACGTAGGTACTTAATAGTGGTGCAGTGTAGTCTTATATCTGGATATTTGGCGTTCTTAACTTTAACGGGAAACAATCAAACTCAACAACTCAAAACCACAGTATATATATATATATATATATATATGTATAGCTATTTAAAGCAGTAAAGAAGTTAGGCCTACTTTTCGAGATTTTTGTAAAATTTAAAAAAAGTTGTTCTTTGTTGTATCTCAGCTAGTTAGAGCAAAATCGATATCCGAGGCTCGTTTCATGAAGCTACAAGTCACAAATTACAAGCGAAAGTCTCTTTCTAACTCCTTTAGCTAGAAAGAGACTTCCGCTTGTAATTTGTAACTTGTAGCTTCGTGAAACGGGCCACTGGTGTGGTCTGCGACAACGAATCCGTTCACAGATTGAGAAAAAGTAGACGCCATCTTGAATTTTATAGTTTTTCCTTGAATTACTTCCGAAATTGATATCTGGGGATCTGTGTGACATCCGACCACGAAAGCTGCAGACAGAATAAAAAAAAAGTAGGTAGCTGCCATCCTGAACTTTTTAGTTATTCGACTGATCGCTTCCAAAATCGATATCTGGGGATCTGTGTGGTCTCCGACAACGAATCCGTTAACAGAATTAGAAAAAGTAGCCGCCATCTTGAACTTTTACGTTATACGACGAATTGCTTCCAAAATCGATATCTGGGGATTTGTGTAGTCTCCAACAAGGAATCCGTTGATAGAATATGAAAAAGTAGCCGCCATCTTCAACTTTTTAGATATTGGACTGATGGCTTCCAAAATCGATATCTAGGGCACTTTGTGGTCTCCAAAAATAAATCCGTGGACAGAATGAGAAAAAGTAGCCGCCATCTTGAACTTTTTAGTTATTCGACTGATTGTTTCCAAAATCGATATCTGGGGAACTTTGTGGTCTCCGACAATAAATCCGTGGACAGAATGAAAAAAAGTAGCCGCCATCTTGAACTTTTTAATTATTCGACTGATTGCTTTCAAAATCGATATCTCGGGATTTGTGTGGTGCCGACGTTTTAGCAAGTACAGAGCACGTAAATGTGGTTAAAATATTACTCCACCTTAAGGGCTCGCGCTATGGGTGTTTCGGTTTCGCGCCTAAATAGATACCTACTAGGATTTTACTTTCACCTACGCCTTTGAATGACTGGCCACTTAGAACGGTATCGTTAAAAAAAAAGCAAAAATTGGCGGGAGAGCGTATTTTTTTTATGTGTTGTTAATTTATTATAAGAATTGATTTTTATTTCCTCCTCCTTTTTACAGCCGTGAAAAGCACAGTGTTAAGTCTCGGCTGAAAGTGAAATAGATGGACTCCTACTTTCGAGGGCCTCCGCTACGCGTCGGCCCTCGAACTAACTCGTTTATACTAAATTTACGAAATTTGTATGAACGCGTCGGCAATGGTTTTTTAAATACTAAACTTTTTTAAACTACGATATGTACAAACATTTGTTATATACCATTTTGAACCTTATTTAATAAGCTAACGAATTGAATAATAGCAGTACAATTGATCAAATAGTTCTTGATTGGTTGTCAATTTTGGTGAGTCACATTTGTAGGTAATCCTATGGGATGTAAGTACAAATATGATAGATTTTGTGCCGCTACTGTACAGCTAAAAATGATCTAAAATACCTATCACCCCCTTAAAGCTATTAAGTTGTCATTCAAGTGGAAATTTCGAGAGTTATAGGGACCACACAGATCCCCAAATATCGACTTTGAAAGAATTCGGCCCAAAAACTGGAAAGTTCAAGATGGCATTAACTTTTCCCATTTTGTCAACGGATTCCCTATCGGAGACCACACAGATCCCCAGATTTCGATTTTGGAGACAATCAGTCGAATAACTAAAAAGTTCAAGATGGCGGCTACTTTTTCTCAATCTGTCAACGGATTCGTTGTCGAAGACCACACAGATCTCCAGATATCGATTTTGGAAGCAATCAGTCGAATAACCAAAAAGTTCAAGATGGCAGCTACTTTTTCACATTCTATCAACGGATTCCTTGTTGGAGACTATACAGATCCCCAGATATCGATTTTGTAAGCAATCCGTCGAATAACCTAAAAGTTCAAGATGGCAGCTACTTTTTCTAATGCTGTCAACGGATTCTTTGTCGGAGACCACACAGATCTCCAGATACCGATTTTGCAAGCAATCAGTAGAATAACCAAAAAGTTCAAGATGGCGGCTACTATTTTACATTCTGTCAACGGATTCCTTGTTGGAGACTACACAGATCCCCAGATATCGATTTTGAAAGCAATCCGTCGAATTACCTAAAAGTTCAAGATGGCAGCTACTTTTTCTAATTCTGTCAACGGATTAGTTGTCGGAGACCACACAGGTCCCCAGATCTCGATTTTGGAAGCAATCAGTCGAATAACTAAAAAGTTCAAGATGGCGGCTACTTTTTCCATTCTGTTAACTGATTCTCTGTCGGAGACCGAACAGATCCCAAGATATCGATTTTGGAAGCAATCAGTCGGATAAAAAGTTCAAGATAGCGGCTACTTTTTCTCAATCTGTCAACGGATTCGTTCTCGGAGACCACACAGATCCCCAGATATCGAATTTGGAAACAATCAGTCGAGTAGGTAACTAAAGAAAGAAGAAAGAATATAAAATGCAAAGGAAATCATTTGCAAACCAAGAATCGAACCCGGGACCGCTAGCTTCATAGGCAGGATCACCACCGACTAGGCTACGACGTCGTCAAATAAAATAATTGTAAATTTATTGCTACCATTCTTGTAAGAGAGAAATGAAACAAAATGAAATATTTAAACAATGTATTAATTGTAACGATTCATATTATAAAAGAATTTACTCGATTTTTTGGGGGAAAATTTCATGTTCTAGGCAAAACTGAACTTTTCATATCAGGTGAGCTCGCCATCTTTGTCTATACCATATGACTGCGTTCTACTAGTGTATTATTGTAAAAGAGATAGATATAGTTTTTTTGTTCAAATATTATTGGTTTCAAAGCTACGTCGCGATTATTAGTAGTTGGCACGTTTTATGCGTCGCTTTTGATTGACATTTGCTTCTCTAGTTAATATACCTCAATGGTCTTGAATAGAGCCGCTGTAAGGTTAACATTTCCGAGCATGAGTGTGGTAGAAAAGAATATTAATCTACAGCCAATATGTATATCTACAGAACATCAACAGTCGAGTGTTCAAAAAGTTTGCAATATGAAATTAAAAAAAAAACCTTTATGTTTTAAAGAAAAAAAGGTCTTCAATCGTTTTAGGTGGCTCGAGAAAATTCGTTAAACTATAACGTGCTTAAAATAAGGTTGAATTTACTTCAATATTTAATTACTTTGATAGATGTCATTTTAACGAGGTCATCGAGGTTATGCTTACGTTAGTATCCCTTAGTAGTCTGTGTGCTTACCGAAACTTTAATGTTACTGGAGGGGAATATAAATTGATGTTCTGTGTATTATTATGATACATATCATTACTTTATTTTTAAATAATGGGAAGTGATAGGAATGTAGAAATCGTGAGATCTGGTTTTAAATCGTCTCTTTATGCATGTGTACACCTTATGCCAGATTGGATGAACAGGGTCAGAGAAGATTATAAGGAAGAAAGTAAGATTTAAAGGTTTTTAATTCGGAATTTTAGTATTCCACAAATAAGCAACATGTACTCATGCCTTTCTAAGCATTATAAAGTAAATCTGCTTTGTTGGTTGTAACGCAAATGCGTCGTCGGTGCCCTTGTAACGATTCTTTACATTTCATATATGAAGGGTACCCACTAGCAAACTTTTGAGATATTGCGTTTTGAAATTAAATACGTACATAATTTTTGTGTATAGGTTCTTTTAAGGGGAACAAAATAACAGTTTTATTTAGGTTTATTTCTGTAACTTTACTAATAGTGTGTTCATTGCGAACTCTACATATTGAGATTAAAAATCTCACTACAAAAAATGTAACTATATATGTTATTTCCATGTACCCTTCATGCAGTGGAAGTAGCTATTATCACCTGTTATTGTAATTTGATGTCACATTATATTTACCCTTTGTTTAGTTGGGCGACCGTACAGAAGTAGTAAGTAACTTATACATCATATAAATAATTGTTAATGTTTCAACGTTTTTTCGTTGACGTCTCGACTAAGAAACATGAGCTCATAGAGGTCTGACCAGTCTGGCTCGCTGTTCGTTCGAACTCTGAGTCGTGTTTTGAGGACAAGAAGCTTATCCTTAAGGTTGCCCGATGTAGATAGTGAATAAACATAAAACATCGTTTTTGGCCGGAAAAGTTCGCATTTATCTCACTTTGTCAGTCACCATTAATAGGCTTATTGAAGAAACCAAGACTAATAAAAACGTTTGCGATCAAATACGGTGTCGTATTATTATTCACTATATAGTAACGCTGACCGCTTATCATCATGACGTGACCTGCTTATTGTTTACCCGCAAATGAGACACTATTTACTTTCAATCAGTGCACTTCATCTTGTGGCGTTTATACAAATTAGTTTATTGTACCGGGTATTAGAATAATACGTTATTTGGTATTTCTATAAATAAGTATGATTACAAAACAATAACCATTAGGTACAAGACATTTGGTCTTACCCAATTTGTTTTATTTAAACTTAATTGCTCATTATAAACGGTTAGGTAATTAGCTGGTTACTGTAGTTGCAGTGTAGATGAGTCGCTTTGACCGTTCCATATAACTTGGTTGCAAGGTAAAGTGACTGACATAATACGATTTTTACTGACTCTTAGCTGCCCCGATATAACAAAGAACCAAAATAGTAGGGAGCAATTGCAGTGCGGTAGCCGTTCCCATAATAAAGCTTAATCTGCTCCCTCTCTGGGCTTTGTCTTTGCGCTTTATAGTGGCGTTGTTCACTTGTCGCACGGCACCGGCACACGCCGAGTGAAAAATTTCCAGTTTTCGGTATTTTCTAAGGATTTCTTTTAAATTTTCGACTGCTTACCCACCTGATCTAGAAAAGGTGGATTATGAATTTCCCAAATCAGAGCATATGAAAAGAATTACTCTGTCTAAGGAAGATCGCCACTTATAGAGAGAAGAACTATTCTGCAGACAGAGTCCATAGAGTGGCGCCAGGGGCGAAAACTTCAGCTAACGGCATCTAAATTCGGAAAAGTGAGTAAACGCGGGCTTACTTATTAAATGCGGACCTTTAGTGCTTTCGAGTCGTGCTTTTCGTTCGAGATTCCGCGGGCTGTAAATGAGTTAACTAGTATTTTTAAAACTGTTTTCGGAATTATTCAGATTAAATCCTTTTTGACTTCCAGCCGCCGTCTTCAACTAACTTGGAGTTATTTTGGAATTTTAGTCCCATGACTTGATTTATATTTTCAATGATGATGAAAAACGTCCGGCGGCCATTGGTTATTACTATCGAACAGAGACAAGCGTCTGCGGCGCAATCATACATTGATTTTTATCTACTCCTGTGAGCATCTATTTAATCAGTGTTATTCAGTGATGCGTTTGTATTGGACTCCCATTCATTGATTAGTATTCTATTTCAGCTCCGCCTGTACTAATCACAAACTTCCGAAGGGCCGTATATTACATACTCGCCAACCGTGTGGAGTGAAGCCCCACTAATCTAACTAAATTTCGATTGAGGGGACCGTTCTCATCAATTTTAAGTATTCCTAATAGTGTGTACCGACGTGTGATATCAAGTTCATGGAAGGTGTTCTAACTTCTAATATCGTTTCAGCATACTTCTAACATCTATTATTACCTGAGGTATCTTTCCCGAGCCCAGGGCCTCTGGAGTTGACATTTGTCACGTCTCCAGGCAGGACAACTATCCTCCGACAGGTGAGTTCGACTTTATATTACCAACTCGAGTCATGTCGTGAGGTTATGTGCATGTGTTATGAACAAAGCCTTCTGCTGTGCCTAACACTATCCTGCTGTTTAAATGTAACGCCCCTCTGTCCAGTACTACGAGAATATTGCGACAATTAACCTACAATTATTATAACAATACCCCATTCTGCGAAAGATCGCTCCGTTCATTACACTATTGTAAATAAGCTGACCGTTCCAGGAGGTTTTTGATACACCCTGCAAGCACCGTCTGGCTATCCCAGGCGTGCCCCGCCCTTCAGAAACCTTCGGCAAGCCGGGATCAGCGTGGAGGCCTGCCACAAGCCAGTCGCAGTGGTCTAACGGCGCCCCGCAGCTCACAGCTGAGTCTCTCTAATTTTATCAATTTCTAATTTCACAAGCGTTATCGACCAAGCGTAGAATAAGAACCACTTCACCTTAGGTTAATCCCGTAATAGCATTATGTATAATTTGGTGTAACACTTGAATACCTAAAGAGGCCATAAGGCCTGTTGAAAAGTGACCTAATATAGTTTTGTGACTTGTATACCTAGTTTCATTAAATTTCCTCCTACACCATAACAGACCTAAAAAATAAACATTACAGGACCCACTATTTTTAGGTGCGAGTCCGGATGGACTCGTGGATGAGGACAAAATTGTCGAGATAAAATGCCCCTACTCAGCTAGAGGAATGAGTGTTATTGACGGAATCAAATAGAAAAAAAACCTTTTTGGCAAAACTGACAAGGACGGTAATATCAATGTAAATAAGAAACATGATTGGTTTTACCAGGCCCAGGACAGTTACACATCTTGCGAAGACAACTTTGCTATCTGGACTGACGTAGACATGAAGGTCGAGGTCATTCACAAAGATGATGGCATTTAGAGACAAATGGAAAATAATTTGAAATTGTTTTATTTCGCCTGTTTTCTTCCAGAAATAAAAGATTCTGCCTAGATAGACAGATGGAGATAAAGGAACCTGCTTTTATTCTGTACCCCCTTAAATAAAGAGAGGATGAAAAAAAAAAGCGGAAATTATTGGAAAAAACTGTGAAGGTACCGAAGGAAACGAAAAAACTAACTGCAATAAATATATGACTTAATTTGATTTATTATTTATAGAATAAGATTTTCACTCAACAATTACCAAAATTACAATTAAGTCAGGAGGGGCTATTCCGACGGTTGGGTAAAAGCGTCATTTGAGTTTTTTAAGTTTAATGTGACGTTTAAAAACTATTTTTGCTCCATTTTATACAAATGTAGGTACTTAAACTACCATCAAAGGGCGCTGAAATAGTTTTTAAACGTCGTGTTCCCTTAAAATAACTCAAATGACGCATTTACCCCCTCCGTCGGAATAGCCCCGCCTGGTCTTACACTATAGACTAACATACATAACAACATAAAACTTAAAACTACAGTACGATTAGGTACTTGGAGTTTTTCACTCAGCACTTCTCGGTCTTAATCGGCAAAGTTAATTTTTTCATAAAGAGTGGATATTTTGATTTAATTTCATTTATATAACAAATATTCATTCGAACAAACGATAATATACATCCATAATTTAAATCTTTCAAATACTGAACGAGTGTTCATCCAACATTTTACTTAAATTGTTGTGTTAGCTACTTTTGTCGAGCAAAGCAAACTTCGAATTGCCCAAGCGAATTTGCAGTAGTCTGGTGCTCTCCGTGCTCTGTCACGCAACGAGTCGTGCGAAATGCCTAATCGGCGTCCGCGTCGTATGCTCGGCGTAGTCTTAATGTGGTCTTAACAACAACGTCGTTTTGGGCAGTTTCTGTCAGTCAATTTTCCTTTAGTTCTTTCCTAATAGCAAAGAACCTCTTCCCAGGGATTTTAACGGCATTATTAGTGCATCTTGGTAAAAAACATATTTTAGGTTCTCTCCATCGTTGGTCTTCGTTAGTGTCCATGATAAAACCAAATTAAATACTGAAAGAGTTATCGTGGAAGCATGCAATATCGAAAGTCCGGTGTGGGTAAGCAAGCAGTCGAAGAAATAAAAGAAATCCAAAGAAAGTACCGAAAACGTAGAGAAAGACGAAGGCGCCAAATCACAAGCTAAGGTTGTTTGTTTTATGACAAGGTAGCTGTCAATGGCCCATTTGTCACTTTTTTTAAATATGTAACGGGCTAAGGTTAGTGTCCAATCCGTCCCAATTTTAATAAGCTGTTTTTAATATTATATGACGCAACCAAAAAATCTGATATTTTTTTGATTACTTAGGACGCTTATTACCTACCAACGAAAACATATCCCAGCATTTTGGCAAAGTTCATCGATACCCAATTGTTTACAGTTGGTAATGTTGGTATACACAAAATAAAATTATTTTCTACTAGGTAACACTCAAAAACATAAATTGTTTTTCGTCTCAACAAATGAAAAACTACTACTTATTTACTAAATTAACAGCCCGTGGCAAAAAGAGGGGAATAGCTGAAAATATTTCGGTACTTAAAGCATTTGTTGGGGCTGGAAGAGAATGGTTATGTGTTATATGTATAATGTTGTACCTAGTGTGTTGCGGAGCACACAGCTGGCCCATCCAGCTGCTGCGGAACCAGAGCCGCGTGGCGGTGTGGAACGTGGCGCGCGAGCTGAACGTGGCTGCGAGCGGCGTCGCGCCGCTGGCCTGCCGGCTCATGGAGCGCTACCTCTCCGTGCAGCTGCGCCACAACAACACTGCGCCTGCAGGTTTGTGCAATTCATTCATCTTGTTTTACCCTCCTCAGACATGACTATCCGGCTGCTCGAGAAACGGCTCCAACCGCTCCAGTCGACGGTATCGTACTATATGGTTTAATTTCAACTCGATACCTTCACGCGTTCCTGAGATAAAGGGTCTTGACAGACAGACGGAGGAACAACCTATAAGTGATTCTCCTCCTCCTTTTTTGAATTCGGTAATGAGAAATTATGAATAAATTAATAAATAAGAGACAGGGATGTGCACCGATCGACGTGGCAACCCGGCACGATGGCGCAAACGTGTAGTTGTGGGTCGCAAATGTTGCGATAAGACTTGGTTGGGAGCGCTGGGAGATATCACGTAGAGGGATTACCAAGGCGACTCTGCCTCAAAATTATCTTGTCTGGCTTGTGGTAGAGCGTAAATGCCTTTGATAATTATAAATTATAGCACTTAAGTAAGGCAAGTACTGGGGTGTACCAGAAGTAAAGAGACAAGTTAATTTTCAAAATAATTATTAAGTACCTAAACATTAAAAGTAATATATATTTTTTAAGTTGTAATAAAATTGGTTAAATTATTAGGTATAGGTATATTAAATTTGTGCCCACGACTCCTTTATATGCAATTTTTCTTATACTTTCCGCGGCCCGGCACATTACGCTTGTTCCAGATTTTGCAGCCACTTCTTTGGAAAATCTGGTCCATCGTTGCTTAAAAGCTTTTAAGGGTTTTGGTTTTTATGATCGTTTCTTGTATGCTTTTTTTGCATAAGGACCAAAACATTTTGATACCGCGAGCTTGTGGTACATACGGGGCGTTGTTTATTTTACGTGTAAAGTCGATCTCTTCAATGCTAGAGTGCTAAGCACTGTGGGGGGTGTTGGGGTGCTGATCAATTAAACTTTTAAATATGCGTAAATACATTTATTTATAAATATAGTGCTTGTTTATTTATATGTTATCATATCAAAAGCTTGAGAGGTTGTGATGTACCAGACCATGACAATCATCTGTTATTCTCAGTAATTCCAGGTCTTCAAAATTCACAGTACTGAGTATAGTAGGATTTATTTAAAATGTCGGAATCCACTTGAGAGCTAATCTTTCAAACAATGGTATTGTTTCTATTGTAAACTCCAACCGCAAATGATCAGTGCAAAATGGAACGAAATAAATAACAAAATTATTCATTTGAATAGCGACTTTGTTTCCTAAGCTTGTAGGTACAAATTGAAATGACAGCATATTCGCTACAATACTTTTTGAAATTGAGAGCGGTACCCAGGTGGTATGTTGCGTTAGCAACAGTGAGATACAGTATACTTTCTTGTTCCGTCATTTCAATTTGTACCTTCAAGCTTAGGAAACAAAGTCGCTATTCAAATGAATAATTTTGTTATTTATTTCGTTCCATTTTGCACTGATCATTTGCGGTTGGAGTTTACAATAGAAACAATACCATTGTTTGAAAGATTAGCTCTCAAGTGGATTCCGACATTTTAAATAAATCCTACTATAACTTCAGTAGCGTAGTTGCCATGTCCGGCCAAAAGATAACCTTATCCCTGGAATGATGCTTGTCTATGAAAGATATCAACCGTTTAATAATGTTTTAATTCAGATAGGTACACTTTCGCGTTCATGGAGGCTGACAAAATCTATGACTCGGAGACATTACCAAATTCGTCTAAAGCTTGCCATACTAAATATTTCGTGAAAAATTTGGCTTTCGTTGCAATTTTTTGGTCGTAAGTCACATTGTTATAATGAAAATATTGCTTTTCAGGAACATCGTTCGGATCCGCCGGAACATAAATTTCATCGTCCATGTTCATTCTTACTTGTCTTATATAGTAAACAACTTTCTAACCTCAAAATGAACCTTTTTTGGCTAAAACAGCTCTTTTGTCGTAAATAAAATAAACATTTTGGATATCATTTGGCCAATGTATTGTCTGTGATTGCTTTATTTTGTTTAAAATAGAGGTTTTAGCCTAAAAAGGTTCATTTTGAGGTTAGAAAGTTGTTTACTATACAGGGTGGCCGGAACATTGACGTCCAAAAGTAAAATTTAGGTCCCTAATGTCGTGGGCCATCTGAATCACCCCCATGTATGTTCCACGATTTTTAGTATTTTCGGAGATATTGATCATTTTAATCGGAATTTTTGTAATCACACAGTTAGTTTCTCCGTACTAATTGTACTCCATGTTTGTTTTTCACCTAGTATGGACAAACAAACTTTGTTTGTGATAACACAAAAAGTTGTCATGAAAAAGAAACTGGCATGTAGATTTAAAAACATCCTAAGTTCATAATTATTCTGTCAATGTAATAAACCACTGAAAAAATATTATAATAATACATGAACTTAAGGGTTTTTCATAACATGAACATAAGGAAAAATTACCAAAATTCTGATTAAAATGATCAATATCTCCGAAAATACTAAAAATTGCGGAACATACATGGGGGTGATTCAGATAACCCACGACACGAGGGACCAAAATTTTTTTTTGACGTCTATGTTTGGGCCATCCTGTATAAGACAAATAAGAATGAACAGACCTTAGTACTTTTCTCAGTTGCCTGTTATAAACTCTTCGGCATCCTCTTTTGGCCCGTTCCTCTTGGTGCTTCACATATTTAGGAGCAGATTGTTTCACATATGATTTGAAACCTAAATCTTTCCTCTTCATTCTGGTGACTGACAACTTAGATATTTTTAATTTATCTGCTGCAACTCTGACAGAGGTTGAAGGAGTGTTATCAAAAATCTATTTAACTCTATTTACATTTCGAGGTACCGTTGTTGTCCTATATCTTTCCGTAATCTTCTTAAAACTAACCTCACTCGTTTCTTCATAACGCCTTATTATTCCATATATACTAGTTCGTCTAGCTCCTTCTTCAAGAACAGTACATTATTGCCTTTGCGCGAAAAGTAAGGGATTTCCTGACGAGGTGGTGCTAAAATACGAGTCAGGAAATCCTCGTTTCCGCCGAGGCATACATAATGCTTTTCTCAAACAATGCGAGGAAATGATACCAATAGATGATTAAAAGTATTATTTATATTTAAAAACCTTTGACAAATTCGGAGAGAAAGTTTCTTTGCAAAATACGAGTATTAGTTAAGATAGTTTTACTCACAACGAGCCGCCGCCCGCCGCCGCTCCTCACAGCTCACTGCACCCCCACCCACAAGTTGGGTGTACTGGAATTTTTTCATGGTCCTTTTGATTTTATACGCAATAGAGAGCACTTTTAAAAAACAATATGGACATGGACGGAAAGTGTTTTCATATGGTTTTTTTACTCCTAGGAGTAAAATGAGGCATTTTCCGTCCATGTGTTTCAATCGGGAAACCGTTCTTTCCGAGCATGTTTGAGAAAAGTGTTATGAGACTAGAATAACTGTATTAGCAAACGCTTCTTGTTCTTGACTCTTCATTTTAGAAAAATACTATGCAATAACAAAATACCCGTTTTAAATGTCAGATAACAAAACCATAGACGCCATGACACTAAAACTTTTTTCTTTTTAATAAAATTTTCAGCAAGTAACACTTTGAAAATTGTCTCTTTACTTCTGGGACATCCTTTAGGTAAACATGATCCTAACCTGGAATGCTCTTAATGTTAACGGCGGCCCCTCAGCCTTAGGAATCGTTGAAAAATATATATAAAAAAAAGGTTTATTGGCTTGCTTGATATTGGAGGAATCGTGACATTTATTTATAACAACTACAAGTGTGGAAATTACGCCGCCGATCAATTATGCATCGGACGCAGCCGCCGATTGGTGTCGTCGGTGTATATACGTCTATTATGCACAACCCTGCCCTAAGTTGTGTTCGGTAAACAATAATAATCATAATTTCCCAGAAAGCCTTGAATTTGAACGGTTCCAACACGGGCTGAGCTCAAGGATCCCGGTGCTTATAGCGACGTGCGTCCAGATCGCCGCCAAGAGCCTCTCTGCCACCATGTCCCTGCCCGCCGCGCAAGTGTGCTCCTACCTGAACCGCAAGGGCACCAAACATGCCGTCAAGGACATCGTGACCTGGGAATACCACGTGTTTCAAACAATAGGTCAGTACTCGTAACATCAAGGGAGATATCCATTATCCAATAGTCACACTTTATCCAGTTACACACTTTATCGAACATGATTAACTAAATTACGTACTATCGATATTTGTACGAATATTGATAAAATACCTTAGATGAAAGTAAAATAGCGGAAGATAGGTGACGTCCATATGTTCCGTACTCGAATAGTGGATGTGATACTACCACAAATACATTTACCTACTCACACAAACCAAGTTAATATTAGATGTCAACAGCGAAAGAGACAGAAAGACGCAAATAGGTGGCGCCTGAGCAAGACCAACTCCTGCTGCTGTGACTGGTGTAAACAGTTACTCGGTTACTATTGTATGTGTGTTTTAGACAATAGACGTAAAATTTAAAGTTATACCTATTTATGGTTAATAAAAAATTATCCCAATTTTTGAAATTTAACACACATCTACTACAATGTTTAAAAAAATAGGTATTTGATATATTATTTGTATTTTTTTTTGATATTTTTTTGCTGACGCTACTATGAAATCAAACTGCAGAGTGTGCCTGGGTGAATATTTCAGAGCGCCAAAATGTATGTCTCCCTATAATACTCATAAATGCTGAACGATTTCAAAGCCAACCATATTTATTCCACTACCTAAATAAATAAGAAAGATGCTATCGTAGCGTAGTAAGTTACAGCGGAATTACTGTGAAAATCGTCAATCGACATTATTTAGAGTGTCGTGAAATAAAAAAAATACTGTAATGAATGTATTAAATCATGTGGATAAATATTGAAGATAAGTAAATGAAGAACGTTTTTCATTATAACAATGTTAAAAAAGTTGATTAGAAGTTACTAAAATCTAATCAAAAAATGTTCAAAAAATAATCGTCATCAGCGGCAAGAGTGTTAAATGTAAAAAAAAAACTTATAACGAAAATCGACAGAAGTGTCAAGTGAGGTTTAAGCGATGCTTCACCCCGAGCCACAGCTGGCCGGCAGGTTTTGGAGGTAACGGACGTCGCGGCAGTAAGGATTTGAATTTGATTCTCCAAAATGGGTCATATCAATCGTCATTGTTATTTTTGACTGTAGGTATCTCAATTATTTACTCTCAGTTAAGTATTTTTACGTAACAACGTTGAAGAGTGCGTGAAACTAAATACTGCTAGTGCACTTTATCTCGCTTGATGTACGTAATTCTTTTGTAAATGGCGATCTTTATAGAATTCGTCATTTGCAGCAAAATCATTTGCAGCAACCTAGCAGGAGACGACAAATACATGTGTTGCCGGCAATGATAATGTGTTTAATATACAATGACGATTGTTAACAATAATGATTTTAGCATACGACTTATTACAAAAGTTATTCGTCTACACCTGGCTTTCCATTTTCGAGGTCTTGAGTTATAAAGACACAGGGCAGTGTGTTCCGCCAATTTCGAAGAAAAACCGAGCGATACCTGCAGTGTGCATATTTACACGAACCCATTCAGCCCTTTTTCCAACCCTCGTAACTTTTTTCCCAGTACAGCCAGGAACCAGTTTTTTTTACAGATGACTAAAGTCAATGATATCTCAGCCTAGTATAAAAATGAATATTCAATCATTATCCTTTAAAGAGTTATTAATTTCTCAAAACGGCTCATTTTGTACTGCCTTACTGACTGACTCATCAAAACCTAAAGGGTACCTAGGTACTTCCCGATGACGTAGAGAAGAGAAGAAATAGGGGACATTATTTTTTATAAGATAAAAGATATTTATTCAGTAAGTAGGCCGCACGGGCACTTTTATACGTCAAGAATCTACCAGCGCTTCCCAAGAGGAGACCACTGCTGAGAAGAAACGCCGCAAGAAACTCAGCAGTCAGTCATTTTTTAAACATATTAAAATGGTTACTACTTAGTCTAGCATTATATAAAGCAATAAATATTAAATTAAATATTATACTTATAAAAATAATGTGCGTAGTTCAGCAGGAAAACATGCAAAAAACCTCGACCCTATAATACGCTTTAGACATCAATGACTTTTTCATGTAATTTTAAGTGCTGGAAAGGGTAACTTTAAAACGACGTCAGGAATTATATATAGGAATTATATATATATTATAGAAATGTATGCATTGTCCAACAAATTATTTATATACTTTACGGACGCGGAATTTTCGAATAGCGATTTTATTTTTATTTCTTTTATTTAAATTATGTATATCAAATTTTTTGGTGAAAGAATCTAAATTCTTAATAATAATATTGTCATAAATAAATTGAGACGGTACAGTTAAGATATTAATTTCTTTAAAAAGTTCTCTTAATGAATCACGGGAATTTAAGTTGTAGATATTTAGAACGATTGGCCCTTTTTTTTAACACTAATATAGTTTGTATGTCAGTTGCCTTACCTGATACAATCTCTACAACTTTGATTCTATACATTTTTCACCTATTTTCAATCGCCTAGATATGAGCTCCAAAAATTTGTCGATTTTCAATAATGTATTTTTGATCTCACCTATTTTTTCTTAAATTTCTCTCCAACTTACATATATATCGTCTGTAGAAAACAGCCCCCTACATAGCTTGCACGAGGAAGGCAGCTGTCAGAGAGTAGTGGCGCCGAGTTGTGAAGCTTTCCACCAGCGCCTGATATGATGACCACGCCCACTCTGTCAAGAGTGAAAACGACGAGGAAGAAGAGTTAGCCTGTAGAAAATTTAATTCTCTTTAAGAATATATATATACATATATAAATATATCATCTACCGTTGAAAAGTTATACCACATTAAAAAAATTACGCAAATTTAAATATTTCGCACCAATATATTGCAAAGCTCATTACTATCGCTATTATCAGATGCAACCGTAGATTTCAGGTTATGTTACATATTAATTTAACAAAAACTATTTTTTATTATGATTTGAACTCAATAAAAAACGTTTTTCTCAAAAATATCCGTAAAAGTTGTCATTATTTATTACATTTCAGAAGAGGAAGTGCATTGTTTATGGTCAATCTAAAATAAAAATAAAATTAAACATTACTGGCTCGATTTACTCGGCAACAAATAAACGGCACTATTCCATATTTTCGTTTAATTAATATTCCCTGTTGGGGGAGGGGGGGGGGGGGGGGGGGGGAACTTTTTTAATTGATATGTTACGTTGAAATCTACGGTTGCATCTGATAATAGCGAAAGTAATGAGCTTTGCACTATATTGATGAGAAATATTTATATGAGCGGATTTTTTTAAATGTGGTATAACTTTTCAACGGTTTAAGATATATTGATATATGTATATATATATATATATATTCTTAAAGAGAATTAAATTCTCTACAAGCTAAGTCTTCTTCTTCGTCGTTTTCACTCTTGACAGAGTGGGCGTGGTCATCATATCAGGCGCTGGTGGAAAGCTTCACAACTCGGCGCCACTACTCTCTGACAGCTGCCTTCCTCGTGCAAGCTATGTATGGGGCTGTTTTCTACAGACGCTATATATGCAAGTTGGAGAGAAATGTAATAAAAAATAGGTGAGGTCAAAAATACATTTTTGAAAATCGATAACTTTTTGGAGCTCATATCTAGACAACGATTGAAAATACTAGGTGAAAAATGTATAGAATCAAAGTTATAGAAAATTTTATCAGCTTTAATAATGCCTTACAATACCATTTCCTATCACGCATCGTTTTCAAGATGTAAACAAAAAACAAAAAAACGGGACCTTCTTTGTGCCCCCCCCTAGGGCTCACCTCCGAGGGGGGGGGACTTTTAGTATGTTTATCTCCTAACTAGTCCAAACAAAGTTCCGAAGTCAAACTTTCTGCTTTCAACTTTTCCATCCACAATTTTTCATTGCCAGTACCTACTATCATCTCGCCTGATTTAAAAAGAGGCATGGCTTTACTATATTTCATGAGATCTGGAAAGATCCCCTCTGATATGCAATTATTATAAATTAATGCTAGATGGGGTGCAATTTCATATGATATGAAAGAGTACACTATGATGTGCCCCACAAATCCTCAGTCTTTTTAGGGTTCCGTAGCCAAATGGCAAAAAACGGAACCCTTATAGATTCGTCATGTCTGTCCGTCTGTCCGTCCGTATGTCACAGCCACTTTATTCCGTAACTATAAGAGCTATACTGTGGAAACTTGGTAAGTAGATGTATTCGGTGAACCGCATTAAGATTTTCATACAAAAAAAGAAAAAAAACAATAAATTTTTGGGGTTCCCCATACTTAGAACTGAAACTCAAAAATTTTTTTTTCATCAAACTCATACGTGTGGGGTATCTGTGGATAGGTATTCAAAAATGATATTGAGGTTTCTATTATAATTTTTTTCTAAACTGAATAGTTTGCGCGAGAGACGCTTCCAAAGTGGAAAAATGTGTGTCCCCCCCCCCGTAACTTCTAAAATAAGGGAATGATAAATGTAAAAATAATATATGATGTACATTACCATGCAAACTTCCACCGAAAATTGGTTTGAACGAGATCTAATAATTAGTTTTTTTTTAATACGTTATAAATCGTAAACCGCATTTTACCTTTCATTCAATCAACTCCAATATAATAAAGAATAAAGAAAAACATTTATTTAGATGTATAGTTGTACGGAACCCTACGTGCGCGAGTCCGACTCGCACTTGGCCGGTTTTTTTAAACTAAGCGATTTAAATACCTTGACTATTGAATTTGTTTATATTACATTTACTGACATTAGTGCAAAGTAATAATTGAGCTTCCACCGCGGATGATTTAAGACATTTCGTAGTATTAATGGCCAAGTATGTTGAAGAAATAATCTTCGAATGCTAAGGCGACGTCTTTATTTTACATGATTTGTTTGTCACCTGTGATTAGGGTGACTTAATAATCAAGAGTTTTTGATTTTCCCGTTTTTCTATTTATAATATTCCATACAGTTTTTACGTTATTGTCAGATGATTTGAGTTAAGGACTAAAAAAATTTGCCTTAGCAGTTAAACAAACCTGCTTAAAGGTCCTCGAATAATTTCTTAACATAATTTAGGAAGTCAGCTTTTTATTGTCCTCCCTCTCTCTATATCTATATATATAAAAGGCAATGTCCCGGGTGACTCATCATCGCCCAGCCAAAACTACTAATGCTAGAAATATGAAAATTGGACAGTACTTTCTTTTTGTGACGCAGAGATCCACTAAGAAGGGATTTTTCGAAATTCAACCCCTAAAGGGATGAAAGGGGGGGGGGGTTATATGGAAAAAAATATTTTTATGGTCCAATTTAATTGAAACTTGGTAGAAATGCTCTTTAATGCAAATATCGAAACACGTATTTCAGCGATTATTAAAATTCAACCCCTAGAGGGATGAAAAGGGGTGGCAAAGTTTGTATGGGAAAAAGTATTTTCATAGTCAAATTTACTTGAAACTTAGTAAAAATTCTCTTCAATAAAAATAATGAGACACACTTATTTCAGCGATAGCTAAAATTCAACCCCTATAGGGATGAAAGAGGGTTGCAAAGTTTGTATAGAAAAAATATTTTTACGATCAAATTTACTTGAAACTTGGTAGAAATGCTCTTCAATAAAAATAATGAAACACGTATTTCAGTGATTACTAAATTTCAACCACTTGGGGGATGGAAAGGGGGCTGCAAAGAATGTATGGGAAAAAAACTCTTATGGTCAAATTTACTTGAAACTTGATAGAAATGCGCTTTAATGCCAATAATACTTAACGAATATTTATAGCGACCATAGTAGCAGTTGTTAGCTTTCCCTATCCATGAGAGGTATCCGACGGTCACCCACCTCTCTGTCCATCTTAAGAACGGTCAGCGTGTATTACTTTAACCCCGAAAATGTATCTAACAAAATAAATAACCCGCCGCAAACCAAACTGCTGGCTTTCTTTGAACTGTGTAGTACTGATGAATTTGCAAAAACAATATTGTACTCAGAAGTTCCTGCGTACTATGTGTGGAATAATAAAAAGTTTACGCGAAGGAAACGAGGGTTAGACGTAAATGGCTGGCCGGGAGTAAAGAAAGACCACGCTCTTGGGAGAGTCTACACGGTTCATCCGAATAATACTGAATAATAATTATCATCTGCGGTTGCTGTTGCATGAGGTCCGAGGTCCGACATGTTTTTCTGACCTTAAGATTGTAAACGATGTTCACCATCCTACGTTCCAATCTGCCTGCAAAGCACTTGGTTTACTCGAGGATGATAAACATTGGGACACTACATTAGAGGAAGCCGCATTGAGTGATTCGCCATTTAAACTACGAGAGCTATTTACGATAATGTTAGTATTCTGTCATCTCTCCGACCCGTTAAGTCTCTGAGAAAAGTTTAAAGATAATTTATCGGAAGACATCAGACGGCAAACGGAGGAAAAATTACATTGCAATGCAGAGATGTTCGATGACGTGCATAATGAGTGCCTGATACAGATTGAGGACTCCGTTCTTACTTTAGGAGTGCATGCTCCACCAAAATATGGTTTGCCCCAACCAAACAGGCGTGAAAAGTTTTTGGATAACGTAAACTATCTGAAGGAAATAAACTACGACACAAATGCTTTGATGCAAGTGGTATCTAACAGTACGACTTCCCTTACAGAAGAACAGCTATCTGTCTATAGTGAGATTTTAAACAGCATTGAATTAGGCTTAGGAGTATTGTTTTTCCTAGATGCACCTGGGGACACCGGCAAAACATGTTTAATAAACTTACTTTTGGCAAAAGGAAGAGTTGGTCAGCGCATTGCCTTAGCTGTTGCATCGTCTGGCATCGCTGCTACCCTACTGGAAGGTGGTAAAACAGCTCACGCTGCTTTTAAACTCCCGCTCAATCTCACCCGAGTTGAAACCCCTCTATGCAATATCTCTAAACAGAGTGACATGGCCCAAGTTCTTCGGGAGTGTACACTTATTGTATGGGATGAGAGCAGTATGGCACATAAGAGCGGAGTTGAAGCACTAAGTAGGACCCTTAAAGATATCAGAGGTAATGATGGAGTGATGGGTGGAGTTACTGTGTTGTTGGCTGGGGATTTTCGTCAGACTCTTCCTGTAGTCGCTGGAGGAACTCGGGCTGACGAGGTTAAAGCATGTTTAAAATCTTCACATCTGTGGCCCAATATCAAAAAACTCTCCCTAAAGAGAAATATGAGAGTTCATTTAAGGGGCGACGTCTCTGCTGGAGAGTTTTCTGAACTCCTACTCAAAATAGGAAACGGAGATTATCCCGAATCGAATGGAAAAATATGTATCCCTACTCAGCTGGCCACAGTAGTTTCAACAATAACATATTTAATATTTAAAATGTATCCTGATATTTCTAATTTACAAATGAAGTCGATGTATTGGCTGTGTGAACGCGCTATACTGACTCCCAAGAACAATGTTGCTGCCACCTTTAATAATATCCTCCTCAAGTCTTTTGAAGGGTCAGAAATGGAATACAGGTCTGTAGATTCAGTGTTACAAACCGATGAGGCTGTTCACTATCCTGTTGAGTTCCTTAATAGTGTCAACCCACCTGGTCTCCCTTCTCACAAACTCCTCCTTAAAGTTGGTACCCCTGTCATGCTATTGCGTAACCTCAACCCCCCTAAGCTTTGCAACGGAACAAGACTGCGAGTAAAAGCACTTCACAAAAATGTTATTGAGGCTACTGTACCTATTTACCGGATGCGCTCGGGGTGAATCGGTATTCATACTACGAATACCCTCTGATTACGCATTTGAATTTAAGCGACTGCAATTCCCCCTTAAAGTCTGCTTTGCTATAACCATTAACAAATCTCAGGGTCAGTCATTAAAGGTGGCGGGCATCGACTTAAGGGAGGATTGCTTCTCACATGGGCAGTTTTACGTGGCCTGTTCCAGAGTTAGTTCATGCAGCAGCCTGGTTATTTTAGCGCCCGATAGTACAACCACCAACGTGGTATACAAAGAAGTGCTTTATTGAGTGCTTAGGCAACTAAAAGCTTTGCAGATATTGGAACGTGGATAATAGGTCGTCTGCTGATAAAGGACACTTACGTCGTTATAATAATGCAAAATAAGGCTTTCGAGATGGTTGGATTTTTGTGCTTTTTTCGAAAAGTATACACACCTTCATGAATTTTTTGTTGTGGTCTTTTAAAGGGTTTTATTTTTATTTTAAAATTGCTTAATAATCTTCAATAGCCGTGCTAAAAAATATTTGAAACTTGAAAAGAACTGTCCTTTTTTTACGTATAACCAAAATATTGATTCTCCGCGGACGAAGTCGCGGGCGGAAAGCTAGTAGGTCATAAAGCCTATTTCTACTTTTATAAATATAGATGACCGCCTCTATATCCCTGTTCGATTTGATCCACACTTCCAAGGACAACCTGTATAACAGGTACCTAATAAAATAGAGTCCTTTACTTACATGACTCGAGTTATACAATACGAGTATAAATACAAAAATAACATTTAACCTCCAACAAATCTCTTATGACTTATTAAAAACTATTACCTATTCAACTTTACCGGTCATAGTAGTACTCCCTCGAATTTGTTGTCATTAGTCCGATAACCTTAGGTAGCTATAGTTTAAATCATTATACGTATACTGGTACATCCACGCCGGTAAATATATGTATACATAGGTACCTAAACCTTAATTATTAAGTGACAGAAGACATCAATAATATTAACACTCCTCTAGGAGTGTTAATACGAGTATTATTGATGTCTTGGAAAAAATATCAGATTTTTTGGTTGCACCATATAATTATGAAAAAATATCAGATTTTTTGGTTGCACCATATAATTATGAAAAATAAAAACAGTTTATTAAATTTGGGTCGGATTACGATGGATTAGTCCGTCACATATTAAAAAAGCTCAGAGGCCCGATTTTGAAAATCTAAGTTCAAAGTGACATTACCTCCATCCCTGTCACTCGGTATTCGAGACTAAATCGAGAGAAAGGGATGGAGCGACTGTAACATCTAACTTCGATTTTCAAAGTAGGGCCTAAGGTTATGTTTGTGTATCTTCACATCCATGGCAAAGTTGCGAATCTGCATTTTGATTAAAAATTAGAACAGCAGATTCGCTACGAAAGGCGTTTCCGTCATTTTCTTTTGAAATCAAAGTGCAGATTCGCATAGGCCGTGGCAGGATAAGGGACCAGCTTATGCCTTAATAAGATTTCGGCCTGATTTTTTTTCTGATGATGTGCCACGTCCTCAGCAAGGGCTATTCAACATTTTAGCGTTCTCTGCTTCTTAGTTTTGAATAAAAATAATAATTACTAAAAATGATTTTTCATGAATAATTCCGTTTCAATGGAACGAATTCTTTCGTGCTTTCCACGTGTGGTACACTTAGTTGAGACCCGCAATATGGCATTATAGTCAGGTTAACACTCCATATAAAAAATAAAACTACATAGACACCCCCATTTTTTTTTACTAATAAGACCCCTTTTAATGACCTAAAACATATATTTAATTCAAGCTGCGAACAGAGGTGCATAAAAAAAAAATTAAAAAATTTGTCACATCTATTTTTTTTTATATGGAGTGTGAAACTGACTATATTGCCATATTGTGGGTCTCAATTAAGTGTACCACACGTGTAAAGCACAAAATAATTCGTTCCATTGAAACGGAATTATTCATGCAAAATCTTTTTTTGTATTTTTTTTATATTTAAAACTAAGAAGCAGAGAACGCTGAAATTTAGAATAGCCCTTGCTAATGATGTGGCACATCATCCGAAAAAAAATCAGGCCGAAAACCTATAGGCACAAGATTGTCCCTTATCCTGCCACGGCCTTTGCCATGGATGTGACGGTATGGTGGTCGGTTATTCTCTTAAGAACGGTGTTGGGTCGGTGGAACGAGTGAACGAGTGAACGCGGCGCAGCGGCGAGTTTAAGTAGCCCCGTCAGAGCGTACAAAACACATTTGAGCTCGTGCATTCTCAATTAGGCAGCAGGGCTTCTGTCGATAAGAACGAACATACTCGTATAAGGCTGCCTAATTGAGAAGGCACGCGCTAAAACACGCGCCGTTTTTAATTAAGAGAATAACACCCAAGGTAGTCAATGGCACATCTGTCACTATTTTTTCAATATGTAATGTAACTAATGGACTAAAGTAACCACTTAACAGACGATTAGGGCGTTAACAGCCGTCAAAATGTATGAACTAACAGTCCATTAAGATTGAAAATCTGATACGTATTCCTTGATATCCAAGCATTTTGGCGCAGTTATACCCAATTGCCCCAAAAGTGATTTTTCTCAATAACATTGCTCAGAAATATTGCTAAAGATCGCGTTAAAAGAGTCGCGGCTACAAACTAGGTATCATTATTTGGAAGATGCGAAGATTTTTTTAGCCGGCTGGTTTGGTGATTGGTCGATAACATGTTCATATCCTCAATCCTAAGGACCAACGGAAGGAAATGAAAGAATGAAGTCGACTAATCCAAACACGTTTTGTGGACTCTTGGTTCAAGTTATGTAGACCAAAAACAACGTAGTGTGATCGTTTCTGTCGGATCTGGTCGGTTTTTATGAAAGTGCAGAAAGTATTTTTGTCAGGATACCGCGTGCCGCTGTGGACTAGCGTGGAGATGGCGGAGCTGCTGGCGACGCAGGCGCGGCTGGCCCCGGCGGCACTGCAGGGGCTGGCCGTCGTCGTCAGCTTCGCCGAGCTGAAGCGCGACGAGGTCGACCGTCGCGTCCGCTGGGCCGCCAACCTCTCACCCACCAGTCAGTATAATACTCAGCGGTGAAATTTTCGGCGATATGGTTATAAATAAGTTAGCAATAAAGTCACTTCCGCTCCATAACCAAGAAAGTTTGTTTTAAAACACCAAAGTTTTGTCGAGTATCTTAAACGTATTCTGGATTGCTTGTTTCGTTTCCTGCGTCCTTTTTATCGCACGTCTACATTATGTTGTTCGCATTCGCTTTGCAAGCATTGTGTTTATGTTATTTCATCTTTCGTATTTGGCAAGTAAGGATTTCTATATCTCAATAGCGCCTCGATAGGAACCTGAATCACCTTTAGGCCTCGGCCGCACTGGTCGGGTGATTGGCGACGCGACAGCGACGCGAATTGTTAGTGTCCGTATTAACACAGACTGCATTACTTTCGATATATTATGGGATAATAGAAAAAATACTTTGGAACGCATCGACTGTAATAATAACGCCAGAAAAAAAAAATTAAACCATAGTTTAATTTATGAGTTAGAGCACGTTAAGACTAAGTTTCAAGTATTGGGTAATGCGTTTGTGCACAATTTCCTATATTTCTAGCCTACGCAATTACCATAAATCACAAGGTCTTAAGCACTATTTCCACCAAACGGCCCGCAACGGATCGGAACGGAAATAATTTTATGGTCTTTAAACGATATTAAATCATATTCACTGTATTTAAAGTCTATATTACCAAGCCGCGCACAGCAACTTGAACGCGGGCGTCTTCCGCGACACGCGATCGTATCCGAAAGTATGCTGCGACGCGCGATTGGCTCCGTCATAAATAGCATTAATAATATAAAAAGACGCGATCGGCTGTCGCCGCATCCATTTGTATCCTTTCCGATCCGATGCGATGCGAGCCGTTTGGTGGAAATCATCCTTTAGTCTTGACAATGCCTTGCTCGACATCGGGTCTTCAATATTCAGCAAAGGACAGGCTTATGTAGAACTCTCCAGAGTCAAGCCCTTAGAGGGTGTTCACCTTATGAATCTCCATCGTAGCCCAAAGCTCCATTCGTAGAAAATGACCGCCTGCGAACATTATACCGCCCTGATTTGACAAAGCTCTTAATAAATTGAAACGCGTGAAAAAAAACACAGAGTATATGGACAATGCGCTCTAACAAGGCTCTAACGTTTCAAACGTACTGGAAAATTTAGAAAATTACAGCGAAAAAATACCTGTGCGCAAACGCAGGATAAGGATGTGACATTTAATTAATATTATTCAATACTAATTTATTTAATACTAGCTTCTGCCCGCGACTTCGTGCGCGTTGATTTCGAATATCGTTATTACGTCGGGAATTTTTAAATTTTCCGAGATTTTATATGTGTTAATCCAATCTCCATTTCAACATTTCATCCAGATTCGTCCATCCGTTGCAGCGTGAAAGAATAACAAACACCCATACATCTATACATACAAACTTTCGCTTTTATAATACTACTAATATAATATTTAAAAAGGAAACGCAATAGGTACCTCCTTATTCGACAAAAAATTATGATATCCCATCAAAGACATGAATGTGAAAATGGGAAGCAAGTTCAATATTATGAATATGCGATGCGTGGTTATCGACTTGCGTGGATAGCTAGGGTATTACTGCACGACACCCTGCACTTTGTGACTATGCGCTGAAACTTGGCACAGTGGATTCTTAGCTGGTCTTGAGTAGATTCAGACCGGGAGCCATCGAGACCCATGGCGCATTTAGTAGGGGGAAGGGGGGGAAGTTCGACGCTGCCGCGCTTTAATTGAAGCAACAAAAAAAAATGCACTTCCTAACAAAAAAATTAATAAAGTAGAAAAGAGTAAAATACATTATTTGTTATTTTTTTATAATTACCTATTGTGCTTAAAAATAATAACATAAATCTCAGAACGAAAATGTAGTCGTAAAGCTACACTTATGTAGTTTTTAAAAATATATAGTTTATCATACATATCTATTAACTAATGGGAGTGAAAAAATAATATTAAGCGTGGGTCAGGGTGATCTCAATGCATTATCATCCGTGAAAGTAGGGTCTATGTACTGTTTTAACACAATTGAAAGGTAACGTAATGCAAATTCATTTTATATATATCAAGATCCACTGCACAGACAGAGGTCTGAACATTTAAGCTATCGTTTTTTCAATTGCACCAGCCACGGCACTGTTTTTTGCATTTGCACCTGATAATTTCTAGACATGCTTCTGCACGAACAGGCAAGTCCGTCCATGTAGGCTCCCAGTTTCTTTTGACCTTTGTCCAACCCCAAGTAGACAGATAGAGGAGATTTTGACCTGGTGCTAACACTGCTAATAGGCCCCAAACATGCAAGCATTCATATATATTATGCGTCTTGAAAAATGCTGATATAAAGCAGCTTTAGTTGGTGCCCTACTGCACTATCTGCAAAGATTAGCACTATCCATGGAAAAAATCGGCCTAAGACCAAATTGTGCATCGTTAATTCGTTACTTGTCAAGTGCTTTTCCATTTACCGTTCAAACAAACAGTCCAGTACCTTAGCAATTACAGAGGCGAGTGGGATTGGTCTGTAGTTGGACAAGTCTTAGGATTCTCTGGTCTTATCCTTAATAACTGACTGACTTACTAAGAGACTTAGGCTTAGTTACGGCACTCATTTACTGAAGTACGCGAAGCTGATCTGAAATAATAATAATGATAATTATGCAATATTCTGGTTTAAGCTTTGAGATCCTATCGGGTATATGTGTTTAAAAAGGCAGAAAATCTGACCTGTTATATGTAATGTTACGACGTATTTTTCGTTGGAAGCTATTGCCTCCTCAAATCCTCAATGCGCCCCTCGATCGCTGGCTCGAAACCTATAGTTAGGTCAAGAAACGCTTCCTAAGCTTCAAAAGCACTTCTCTTACCTAAACCATTGAACGAAGTTTAGGTAAAGTTGGCATGTGAAAGGATACACTAGAAACGTCTCTATCCAGTACCCTTACAATGAGTTACAATTACCGTACATTACATGCGACTCGCTAGCGAGTACGGTAATTGTAACTCATGGTAATGTTAAGGGTACAGAATGGAGTGTTAGTAAAGCCAGGGATACACTAGGCGACCAATGTCCCACGACATGTGTCGGCGACATGTCAAGCGAAGCCGGCCGATTTCGCCTGACATATCTGGCGATATCGCGCGACATATGTCCGTAGCGACATCAGGCGAAGTCGCAACTTCGCGAAACTTTGGCTGACACATTTGGCGACATCGCGCAACTTATGACGTCGTTGGCTACACGTGTCGCGCGATGTTGCTAGACATGTCGAGCGAAATCCGGCAATGTCGCGCCATTTCACCCGACGTCGCTGGCGACACGTGTCGCTCGATGTTGCCAGATATGTCGAGCGAAGTCCGGCAACGTCGCGCTACTTCACCCGACGTCGCTGGCGACACCTGTCGCAGGCCATTTGTCCCCTAGTGTATCCCTGGCTTAAAGGTTTATTGTACTTACTTACCTCTATTTGTTATCTTCGCGAATTAAAAATAAGTAGAAATAACCAATATTTCTATGTAAGTATGTCTGGGATGAAATATTTATTAGAAAATTATGAAATGAAATGAAATGAAAATGATAAAGGTATTGGACGCCATAACAAGTACAGGCCCTCTATTCTAGACGGTAAAAACGATATCGTATTTGACCTGCTATGGAATTGTTTCATACTCATTCCGTCATTACTGTGAAGTAAATAGGAGTTGACGATATGATAACAGGTCAAATACGATATGGTTTTTACCGCCTAGAATACCGGCCCAGTTTTTGAGAAATAATATGGCTTCAATTAAAGCGCGGCAGCGTCAAACTCCGCCCCCCCCCCCCCCCCTTCCTCCGACAAATGCACGGTAGCTCTGGATGTTTCCCGATCTAAATTCATTCTAGACCACCTATGGATCGACTGGTGCCAAGTTTCAGTGCATAGTTAAAAAAGTGCAAGGTTCCCATACAACCGATCGCACTATGAAACCAGCTCCTACGCTTAATATAATTTTTAATCTCCCATGTGTTAACAGATATATATGATAAACTTTATATTTTTGAATCTAAATAAGTGTAGCTTTACGACTACATTTTTGTTCTGAGATATCTGTAATATTTTTAAGCACAATAGGTAATTATAAAAAAAATAACAAATAATGTATTTTAGTCTTTTCAACTTTATTCATTTTTTTGTTAGGAAGTGCATTTTTTTTGTTTGAAAAATAGATTCCTCGTCCTTGATTTATCTGAAAATGATATATCGCATGCCATAATACGAGTATGTATAGTTTTAGAGAAATGTTGCTTCAATTAAAGCGGGGCAGCGTCAAACTTCCCCGTCCTCCCCCACTAAATGCGCCATGGCTCTCGATGGCTCCCGGTCTGAATCTACTCAAGGCCAGCTAAGAATCAACTGTGCTAAGTTTCAGCGCATAGTCACAAAGTGCAAGATTCCCATACAACGGATTGCACTATCAAACCAGCTATTCACCGACAAAAGAATTGAGATCCGAATGGGTGCCAAGTTCCGTAGATAAACCTGATATTTATTTATTAACAACATAAAACATTCTAAAATACGATTAAATTAAAAACACAATTTCTTATTTTCGCTGCTACAACAATGTTTGATATTTAAAAGTATAATATCTTCAATTTGAAGACACGAATTATTTACACAAAGCAGTTACCTGCTATAGTAGTAGCGTAGCGTAGGATAAACTGAAGCTCAAAATTGATTGATTGAACTTGGCTCCCATTTTCACATTCGGGTTTTGATGGGATACACTATACAGTATCATAAAACTTAATAACGACCCATAAAAACCATGATAACGTATGTAGAGTGAAATCTGGACAAAGTTTGAACCTCTGTTTAAAATATTAAATGCCTTAAAAAAGTAGGTACCTACAAAGTTGAGATAATTACGACAACATTCATGGACGTAGGTTTTTTTACATTAATTATGGAAAATCGAGAAAAATGGGTCGCGAAACTGTTTGTAATTTCTTCGATACGCATCCCCTCTGGTTGAAAGCGAAGGTCGTGGAGAAGGAGAGTTTTACACGAGCGGGTGAGAGTCGAAGCACAGTTTATAATATCTTAGCGTCCTACTCACTCAGAAAAACGATTACAAGAAAGCCCGGTTCTGTAAGAGTTTCCAGTTTAATCCAGTCTACTGATAGGGGTTTTTAAAAGAAAATGACCGCAGGCCGTGACGCAAAACCATATAATTATTATAGAGAGGTCGGAAAAAAATTCAAATGCGACGGCAAATTCATTAAACAGTATGTACGATTCGAGTAAGGTCAAGTTGGGTAAGTAAAACATACTTTATTTTTTTGTAATGAAAATCAACTGGATTTACTAAAATGTTAGGTCTATCACATAGCCTAATAGCCCAGTCTATAACGACATCATAGATCGCAAACGCGCATGTAACTACGATTTTTTAATATGTTGTTAGGTCCCTTGAGAGTAGTTAACACCCAAGTTTGGCAACCTTGAAAACCCTGTACTACCCCCATAGTGCTCGAAAAACTGCGAAATATTGGCACAAGTTTCAGTTTTTTTTTTAAATTACCCTAAGGAGGTATTTTTCAAGACCCTTTGGTTATCTATATTAATAATTTCGTACCGATCTTCGGTAGACTCGAACGACATACACATCAAAACTTATAGGCGGAAAATTCAGATTATCAAGTATTTTCAATATAAGAATGATTTATATTCATCAATGTGGCGTTGGTGTCAAGCAAAGTTGTCACGTCATCACGTGCCATAAAGTAAAAAAGATTGATTGATTGTGTCACAGGTTCGTATTCCGTTCTCCATTGTGACTAATGTTCTAATTGCTTTGATTGTGAGACAGAGACATCGAGTATATCTACTGGTGGAATATCGATACATTGGTTAGCTGTGAACGTGTTTCAGTGGGTTTAGACCAAGCGAACGAACAATAATTCTATGGCATTATCTCTATAAAAAATAAAGACGAAACATGTTCTAGAGCATTCGCTCGTTTGGTCTAAACCCACCGTTTGTGACACGTTTGTGATAATATTAAGACTGGGACTACACTTCCGATTTTTCCATACGATAGTCTTTAGACTGGCAATTTTTTTTTTACAAACTGCGTCATGTCACTATCTGACAAGAAAAAAACTGCGTTTGTTAAAGTTAGTCAGGCCAATTTGTTTAGAGAACAGGATTTTCCATTTTCATTTTCAAAGTAGTCCAGTCAGTGAGCACTTAGAATACCATTCAGTTTGTACTCCTCTCTCACTCGCTCTCAATAAGAGAGTATGATAGCGAGTAAGAGACAAGTACAAACCGAATGTTTTTTTAGTGCTTACGGACTGTCTAAAACCATATACCGATAACAGCTACAGAAGTATCATCTACATTTTATAAAAAAATATTGGAACATTGGAATGAGTCTTCATTTTACCCGAGCGAAGCCGGGGTTTCATCTAGTACTTTAATAAAGATAACCAAGTTTGCTACAATTTGAGAGAACCTGAGCTCACTATGTACATTGGTTGCGGGGATACAGCATGTCGAAGATGGGCAAAGTGCGCAGAGCCCGTTCCTCAAACCCTGCTTAAAACGGTGACTTGCAAATGCAAAAAGAGGTTGCTTAGGGTCGTGCACTTGCAGACAGCCTGGGTTCAGATGCTCTATCCTATGTTCCTTTTGCCACGGGTGAAATGGCAACAACGCCATCCCTATCGTCCTGGACGAGGAGGACAGGATGTGGACGACCCAACACCATGAGCCGGCTCGCCTCCACTCCAGATAACATTATCCCTCTTCCCCCACTCCTCCCCACTGATCTAGACTGGATGAGACCTGGTCCTTCCAAAAGGACGAAAGTCTAAACTGTTTTTGCCTGACCGTGTAAATAGTATTATTTTATAATTTAAATATATGTTTGCTGTGTTTTTTTATGTTTACGTTTGTTTGAATTGATACAAATTATGTTACATCTAAGATGTCAAATTTACACTTTTCGATTTTCTTTAAGAAATACATTCATACATTATTCAGAACGACATACGCCTCTTTAATACAAATCGTATTAAAGAGATCATGGAACGTAACAGAGGCACAAAGGTCTTTGCCAGAGATGTCTATTGGGAAAAGCCAGCTGACTAAGCTTAGGACCGAAGATGGCAGGTTAGTCTCATCGAAACCTGAGCTCTTGAGGGAGATGGAGGGGTTTTATGGACAGCTGTATACGTCAACTCACCAACCCGTGACCGATCTAGCCCGACCCGAGAGCTAGAGCTAAGACCCGAGAGCTAGATTGACCCGACACTATACCAAAGATATCCCGAACGTCAGCCTGTACGAGATTAGAATGGCTCTCAATCAGCTTAATAACGGCAAAGCCCCGGGTGATGAAGGTATTACGAGTGAACTCCTGAAGGCGGGTGGTAAACCGGTCCTTAAGGCACTTCAGACGCTGTTCGATTCTGTGATTCACGAGGGGTAAACGCCGCATGCATGGAACAGAAGTGTGGTGATCCTCTTCTTCAAAAAGGGTGATATTACTATATTGAAGAATTACTGGCCCATCTCACTTCTAAGCCATGTCTATAAGTTGTTTTCGAGGGTCATTACGAATCGTCTTGCACGCAGGTTTGATGACTTCCAGCCTCCCGAACAAGCCGGTTTCCGAAAAGGCTTCAGTACCGTAGACCACTGCAGCAGGTTATACAGAAGACGGAGGAATATAACCTTCCCCTCTGCCTAGCATTTGTGGACTACGAGAAAGCCTTCGATTCGATCGAGACCTGGGCTGTACTGCAGTCTCTCCAGCGGTACCAAATTGACTATAGGTACATCGAAGTGCTGAAATGTTTGTACAAAAACGCCACCATGTCCGTCCGATTACAGGACCAGGACTCGAGGCCGATTCCACTGCAGCGGGGAGTCAGACAAGGAGATGTCATATCCCCAAAACTGTTGACCTGTCTGACTGTTAAATAAAAAAATAAAAAAAATAAAACCATATTCGTCGGTATTAATGATTGCCGTCTAGATGAAAATATCCACTTTAAACTGCTAAACGTTCTTTCAACGTCCGCAGTGGTCAACGGGACATTCTTAAAATATTTATAATGACTCAAAGTCAATTCCTCATTCATGTTGTATATTGAAATTTCCTCTCCTTTTATAAGACTGATTACTTTTTGCATGGTGGTTTACATACGAGTATTACCTCGTATATTATTCTTACTCTAAGATATTAATGGTACTGACAGCAAATTGTCATTTTGATTGAAATGATATCCGCATACTTTTATTATCTTAAGAGGCTCGATATCAGATATGACATCGAACCTCTTTATAGTAATCGAGAATGTTCAATGTGCACATGTATTAATTTAATTATATCGACATCTTTTTTATCGATATCAAATCCCTAGAACTTGCCCCGAGTTATCCCAGGTATGCTGATGGCCAATGGAGCCTCGAGCTTCTTGAATGGCGACCACGTGTCGAAAGACGCAGCGTGGGTAGACCTCCCACGAGATGGTCCGACGACCTCGTGAAGGTTGCGGGTACTCGGTGGATGCAGGTAGCACGTGACCGGTCTATGTGGCGATCCTTGGGGGATCCTTGGGGGCCTATGTCCTGCAGTGGACGTCGTTTGGCTGAAATGATGAATGATGATGATGATTATTCAGAACAATGTTTTTATCATTTAACCAAAATCAGATATTTTAATCACTATCACTACATATTATAAAACAAAGTCGCTTGCCGCTGTCTGTCTGTACTTATGTATGCTTAGATCTTCAAAAGTACGCAACGGATTTTGATGCGGGTATTTTTAGTAGATAGAATGATTCAAGAGGAAGGTTTATATGTATAATACATGCATAATATAGTACAGAAACACTGATAATTTTAGAGGTTTCTAATGTGATGTCGTAAATAAACACATTTTTTTGCGCTTACATTGCAAACGCTGGCTAAACCTTAAGAGATATATCAAAATAATGTACTGAATAATTGTAGTTATTTAGAAAACCTAAAGAAAAGTCCACGGTGGCATATGTCTATCTCCTAAGGATGAATCACAGTAACCATTTTTATCTTTAAAATTTTATTAAAAAATATTAGGTTATTTGCGAAGCTATTTTCTCCAATTCCGTATTTATTCTTATCCATATAGATACGTTAGTTACCTTGGGAATTTAATGTAGATTAAAATTGTCCTTTACACTATATTATTTAAATAAATACTTTAGAAGATATGGCAGATTCAAAATTACGCGCAACCTAAATCTGTATTATCGAAACGTTTGGCCGCCGGCCCTATAGCCACGCTTCGCCCTTTAGTACCTACAGCCTGCAGCATCACATAGTATCAAACACCGGAGCTCTCCTGTTAGTTACGTAGGTACTTATATTTATATTAAGCTTTTCAAATTGTTAAATTAGGGAAATGGGTAGGTAGTTCGACTGAGTTTAGGTTTTGATTAAAAGATATTTTTATGTTGTCTACACTTCTACACTTATCTATACTAATAATATTAGAAAGAGGAAAGATTAGATTTTTTTGTTTGTTTGTTTGAATTGAATAGGCTCCGAAGCTACTGGACCGATTTGGAAAATTCTTTCACCATTAGAATCCTACACTATCCCTGATGAACATAGATTATATAATATTTTCAAAAAAGTTAGGGATCCGTATGAAAGCTTCGATAATGTAACTCAAGGAGTGAAAAATATACCAAAAAAAATCCTTACATCGCGTACGCTGCGGAAACTATTGACAATAGAGCAATGTAATTTACTACAGTTTTATAGAAAACATCAATTTCTACAAAAAGTTCACAATACCATGTGTCTAACTATTACAGTTATGTCACAATAACTACTTTTTCATGTTAAAATATGCAATAGTAACGCCGGATCTAACTAGGCCCCATTATTCGTACCTTGGTATGAATCCGTATCCAAATAAATCATTTCGTTTTCAAGGCTATATAAGTACCTGTAAATTACTTTTTGAATTATTCAAATCGGACATACTATTCAAAAGTTATCATGAGTGTAATAATTATCAAAATTGAAATTTAAGAAACAGGCTGAAACAGCCCTCTAAGTGACTTTAATTGGTTTTATCTACAACAGAGAATAGATAGACACGTAAAATTTGGCTAATGGTTCCTGTATATTGTGTAAATGAGTCAGCAGAGCATCAAAGAGTGTATGACATACCTACATAGGTACATTAAATCACGCCTGTTTCACCGATGGGTAGGTAGAGACAACTTCTTTCTTTTCACTTTCAAGAGTGTATGTGATGATGAGAAATCTATTACTTAAGTATCTAATAATTTAACCGAAACCATGCATCTTTTCTCTAATCTCTTCTCTAAATAGTATAAATTAAAGTCGCTTCGCGTTGTCTGCCTGTTCCTCCGCTAACTCCTTCTAAACCACGCAACGGATTATGATACGGTTTTCACTGTCATTTAGGGAATTTATTCTTGATGGTTTATATGTACAGTCAGCTGCAGAGATAAGTATACCCCCCTGCATACAAGTTTCCTAGCAAAGGGGATTACATTACAATTACAGTCATCTCTGCAGCTGACTGTACATTTCATTCTAATTAAGTTTTAATATAAGTAGTTGAGAAAACTCAATGTTTTCCTACCACGTCGTCAAAAATCGTTTTTTGGGCCCTTACATAGCTTACGCTGGCTAAACCTTAAGAGATGTGTCAAAATAATGTACTGAAGAATCGTAGTTCTCTAAAAAAACTAGAGAAAAGTCCTCGATGGCATATGTCTATCTCCTAAGATTGACTCACAGTAACCATTTTTATGTTTATGATTTTATTTTAAAATATTAGGTTATTACCGAAGCTATTCTGTCCGATTCAGTATTTAACCTTATCCAGATAAATACGTTGGTTACCTTGGGCATTTAATGTAGATTAATATTGTCCCGTACAATATATTATTTAAATAAATACTTTAGAATATATGGCAGATTCAAAATTACGCGCAACATAGATTAGAACTCAAAACAAATATGAGTTTCGTAGTCTGCACGTATGAAAACGGGTCTTTGCAGAGTTTCCCTATAACCTTCTGGATCGTCCCGCATAAATTGGTTTTGAAAGAAGGGTGTCCTTTTTTTTCACAACGGAACCTTAATCCACCCAAATAACATCTTTAAAAACGTTGATAATAGAGTGCACAATACTGACCGGATGTGCGGCTGGAAAAGTCGTTTTAATTCCCCGGATTCCGTACTTTCCAGTTTAAACAACTGCAATGACAATTCGACACATGCAAGGAAAAACATTGTATCTCAATTTACTGTGACTTCTAATTTCAAACGTATTTGAGTGTGCACAAATTGAGATACAATGTTGTTCCTTGCATGTGTCGAATTTACAAGTCACAAGGTCAAACATTCAAAGTTGCGGGCTTAGACCTGTGCGCCTAATATGGCTGCGTTTATCGCGTGACAAAGTGTGGATAAGTCATCCGTTACCTTCTGACACGTAAATAAGTACGAGAGTGACGACGGATGCTTTATCCACATTTGACGCGCGATATTGACGCAGCCATGCTACTAGGCCTGAGCGTTGAGTGTTTTTCCCATAGAGGTAGGTATGTAGCCCTTTCGCGCGGCACTTCCAGGCAAAATTTGTTTGTATTGTGCAATGATTAGTCCGCTTCCGAGAGAGAGTCTTTAGAGAGAGATTCTGTGAAAGCTGGCAGTCATGATTTGAATTGAATTTAAAATCTAACGGCATCAAAAACTCAATTTCGCAAAATTGGACGTCTTTCTAAAATCGTGATGAAATAAAACCTCTATGCATAATGCACGTATCTATAATTTGAAAAGTATATTATTCCAGATGAACTTGGATTATTTTAACTTATTTTAACCGAAGCGAAGCGAGGGCGGGTCGCTAGTAGTTTTTATATTTTTGAGAAAATTATGAAAGCTAGAGGCACTACTTTGGTATTAAATTGAAGCTAGTTAAATTGTAAAATAATTCTTACCTCAACTTTTATTCTAGGACCATTAGTTTAGCCAGTACGTAACTTGGAAAATGACCATAACACGAAAGTTTCATTTTGTTGAAAAAAATTCAGTCTTTGACTAGCTGTATCTCCGCAATTAATAGTCTGAAAGTACTCAAAATTGTAGCAAATTTAGTACGCTTTATTAAAGTATAGAACAATGATACTCGAAAAACGCTTCCTTTATATAATTATTTCGAAAAAACTGAAACAAGTGCCTTAAATTTTCGCAGTTAACGAAACAATGTGGAAGTATGTTCATTTCTTTAGTGTATGTTTATTTGAAGCCATATTTTACATCATAAATGGTAAATTCACATTTTCGCCCATTTGTTTTAAAGAAAATCGTCCAAAATTATTCAGTACAATGTTTTTATTATTTTGCCAAAATCCGATATTTTACTATTTTTTTATTTTGCATGAATCTATGAGGCCTAGTGACACCATTTTGGTATTAAATTGAGGCTCATTCAAATTTCTACAAATTCTTTTGACATGACTTTTACCTAGGAGCATTAGTTCAGCCGGTCGTATCTTCGAAATAACCCTACCAACACATTTTCACATTTAATTGCCCATCTTTGACTTGATGTTTCTCCGCAAGCAATAAACATAATGTGCTCAAATTACGCTCAAATTGTAGAAAATTTAGTTATCTTTATTAAAATATACAAAGATACTTGAAAATACATCCATAAAGAAGTTTTCTCGAAAAAACTACTACAAGTGCCACAAATTCGCAGTTTTTCTAGCACCATGGGGGTAGCACAGGGTTTTCGGGGTTGCAAACTTGGATGTTAAATACTCTCAACGGACCTATGAACATATAAAAAAATCGTAGTTACATGCGGGTTTGCGATGTTTGCCTTTTTTGTGTTGTTATAGACTGGGCTATAAGCAACGAAGCCCCAAGACTGTGCCTCTCAGGGGAAAAAACTGGTGTATAAGCGAATTTTGGCATAGTTCCCTACGAATGGTGTTTTAAACCATATACTGAAAGTACTGATGGGTGGGGGTGGAGGTAACGGGTGGGGGGGGGCGTAAAGGTCCCTTTTTTAGATTTTCGTAAATAACTCGTAAACGGTTGCCCATATCAAAACATGTTCCATTACATAATTAATCTACATGAAATTTTCTACAAAAAAGATTCAATACACTTTTTTGCTGGGATAAATATTTAATGAGATAAGGAGGGGAAAATGATTCCCGAAAGGCCATAGTCGGTTTTGCATAGTAAGTCAGCCCTTACATCAAATGGGCTCGGGTTTTTTTGTGAGTACCTCTTATAGTGAAGAATATTTATGCTGAGTTCTCGACTTATGATTTTTTTATGTTCTGTTTTTCAGGATGTATTCAAGCGATTTGCTTCAAATTTTGAAATGACGTTCTTTTCATAGATTTACATCGCCTCCCAAAAAACAAATACTAGTTATCATATAAAAACAAATGTTTAACGCCCTTGAACCGGCAGCCGGCACTGTTTCACTTGCCTCGATATGTAAATTTTAGGTAATATTTTTCTTCATCAAATCTTGGCTGAATCTGTTTCTTTTACGGAAAAAAAATACACACAGGTGAAAAAACAATTAAACGTTATCCTACTTACATTCTTTTCAGCTCCGTAAATCAGGTTTTACAAGTTAAATTATAATGGTCTAAGATCCGAATAGGAGACGATTTGCACCGGGCTTTTTATTCGATGAAAAGTATTTTATATCAAATTTAATACGCTAAATAATATGTGGCGAATAGGCAGGCTGAAAAAATTCAGTCCAGTACAAAATTAATTAAAAAATTTAAAATTTACTTTGTTTTGAAAAATTGCAATAGCTTGTTTAATAGACAAATTACATACCAATCGAAAGTATGAAACCTATAGCCCGGTGCAAATCGTCTCCTATTCGGATCTGCTACCTACTATAAATTCAGTACAAGGCTACTAATTTAAACAGCTCAGTTTATTTCGTTGTTTTTATTATTTAATTATAAACTCTTTTAAAGAAAATATATAGCAATTATTATTAATAACGTTTATTGAACACTGATAAATATAAATATCCAGCAAAGGCAAAATCAGTGACGAGTGCGGAGCCGTTAAGAGGTTGGTGGAAGTAATAACTAATCTTAATACGGAGATAACGGAGATGAAAGGCGAGATAAAGTGTTGTTATGATGTTTTTCGTGATCAACAAAAGTTAAAAACATACCAGAGCGAATACATCCAGATGATACTGGGCCTTATCTCCAACAAAACTGGGCACCATAACACTAAATGGTCCACAAAAGATTTCTTAATCTGGCCCCAAAGGCATGGTGTTCTTAAATGATAAGCAGCCACCTTCCTCGTCACCTCCCTCCGTTGCCACCAACATCTTCGCAGCGGTACTGCTGCCCACACCGGCCCCTCCAGCGCTTACGGGCCCGCCGCCTGTGCCCAGGCCACAACAATCATACACAAGCCTTACATCAGCTGTTGCTGCAAACACGCGCCAGGGCGCATATTGTCCAGTTACGCCAGCAGCTTCACTCGCCGGCGTGACTACAACACCATCACAGCCAGCACTGCCGGTCTCTCCTCCTCGGACCACATTCTCATCAGGTCTGCGTGCGGCTGCCCGCCGTGTTTTCAGCCTTCATGTTTGTAACCTGAGTGAGGGAACCACTACGGGGGACGTCATCCGCCATGTCCAGGACCAGATGGATATCCCGGCGCCTGTGTGTGAACAGCTGATCGTCACTCGCGGCAACCGCACGTCATTTCGTCTGGATGTGCCGGCTGACAAACTGAAGGTCGCCAGGAATGTCAAAAACTGACCGAGGGACGTGTCTTTTTAATGTCGTGCAGCCAAAAAAACTCCCTAACAAAACGTGTCACAATAGAACAAAAATAGTCACTCAATTAGTTATTATTCACCAAAACGTACGATCTATTTGTGGTAAAACATCATTGTTAGATCTGTTATCTAGCCCGGAAAACCCGGATATACTTGGTTTTAGTGACATTTGGTGTAAAAAAAACGAGATTGAACGGGTAAGGTTAAGTGGGTACGCACTAGCAAACTATTACTGCCGAACGCGCATCGCCCACGGCGGCTGCGCGCTATATGTTCGCGACGGCATAGCATATAGACAGCAAAACGACCTGCAAAGCTTATCCGTTCAATACCACTTTGAATGCACTGCCGTTGAAATTTGTTGGTACAAATTAATATTTATAGTTTTATACAGAACTGGTATGGGTGACTTTGACATTTACTTGGAAAAATTAGAATTATTATTGAATAATATTATTGACGAAAAGAAAAGGTTTCTATTAGCGGGTGATCATAATGTGGATTATTATCTGATAATTGTTTGAGACGGCGGGTAGGCGACGTATTCAGTTGGTATGGGTGCGCCAATATCGTTACGTTTCCGACTCGCGTGACGGCCGACTGTGCGTCATCCATTGATTGTGGCATTGCGAACCTTGACCGCAATGATTTAACTGTATCACCAGTGGATTACTGCTATAAGTGATCACAATGCACAGCGGTATGAGTTCGCCATGCAGCATAAAAGACACAGTCTAACGTCGATTATTTAATAATGAATCTATTTACTTTTTCTATTTCGATATTTACAATTATGATTTTTATTTTATTTATGACGAAAAAATTAATATTGACACAAAATTTGATAAATTAATTCTGATTATAACCCATTATATACATACATACATTAAATCACGCCTGTTTTCCAGAGGGGTAGGCAGAGACCACTTCTTTCCATTATATAAATATTCATTTTCCGGTTAAACCTTGAATTAAACAAAAAAAGTAGTGCTGTCCCATTGGTTAACCGACAAACTGTTGGAGTATATCCAGAAACACTGGGATCTGCATGAAATACGTCGTCAGTACTCTAATAATGTAATAATAACCGAATGTACAGATAAATATTATAATTTAATTAAAACTGAAACGTTGCGAGCTCGACAAACCCACATTGATCAAAAGCTAGCAGGTAGCAAAACCTATGCCAGGAAATTTGGAAGATAGTTAGCGAGGACATAGGCACAAAAACCCGCCCAATCAATATAAACCTCAGCCAGCGTTACCTCCGCAGACACCTGCGTGACGCGGACGTGCCTACGCTCGTCCTGCCAGTTGTCACGAGGGGCATGCTGGACCAGGTGCTACAGCCTATGTTAAAAACGTTTAAAACTACTGATACTTATGACATTTCACTTGATATTTTATTATTCATTTTGCCGATTATTGGTGATATTTTAATTAGATAAGTTAATTATATTTTTGCTACTGGCGTATACCCTGATGTCCTTAAAAGTACCAGAGTGTGTCCTGTGTTTAAGGGAAAGGGAGACAAGTGTGACGTCAACAACTGCAGGCCGATAAAAATAGTCCCTACGATTTCTAAAATAGTGGAGTCAATCCTGTCGTCGCACATCATGAGACACCTTGAGAATAACGACCTTTTGACGGACCGGCAATTTGCTTATCGGCAGAAGATGTCAACGACCGCGGCAGCGTGTGAAATATTTGACTGCATTGTTACTGGTCTGGATGAGAGATACAAGGTAGCGGGTATTTTATGCGACTTGTCCAAGGCCTTTGATGTGATCCATCACGGGATGCTTCTGGACAAGTTGCATCACTACGGCATCAGTGATGTCAGCCACCGTCTACTCACGTCATTCCTGTCCGGCCATCAACAGGCAGTTAAGTTGTCCGCAAACGGCAAAAGAATGCAGTCTATGACCGGAAATGTGGGTTTTGGGATCCCTCAAGGGTCGGCGTTAGGAAACACACTGCTCTTAATTTACGTAAAAGACCTTCCCACATCCATTACAGCAGCTGGCCTTTCGGTGACATGGCCGTCGTTGTTAGTGCGCGCACGTATAAACAGCTCGGGGAGAAAATTCATGGTGCGTGCCAACAGTTGCAGACGTGGGTTTCGGCAAATGGTTAGTTCTTAAACTTGTCGAAATCCAATACCATGGTTTTCTCAGGCCGAAGTGTATCCCTTAACAGACTGAGTGGTGCAGTCTTTGCGTTGCGTAAACTGAAGAGGCTTATTCCAAATGATGCATTAAAACAGGTGTACATGCCAACAGGATAATGCTTATGCAAAAGCGTGCCTTACGCACGTTAGCAGGGGTAAAACCTAGGCACTCCTGCAGGGGCCTTTTTGTTACGCACCGCATATTGACGCACTACTCGGTTTACATATTTCAAATATTAATGATCGTAAGAAATAATATTTCATCCTTCGCACGCGTCAATATTCCTGGCAAGGAGCTCCGCCACACGGGGCGTTTGAGAACAGTCCCCCGTCGCATGGAACTTGCGGGTAAGAACCCGCGTATCATCGGTCCCACATACTATGAGCGTCTACCCGCTAAACTGTACCATCCGAGGAAGCATTTAAACATCAGCGGAGAAACCTTTTATTGGATAATCCATTATACTTCGTCATCGAATATTTGCAACTTAAATTGTAAAATTATTATTGTTTATTTGACCTTTATTACTTTTTGTATATTTGACGTCGGACACTGACCATTTATTACTTGTTTATTTTATTTTTTATTTTTTGAGTGTTATTTTTGTATTATTCTTTTATTATTTTGTATTAATATTCACGATATCAATGTAATTTCGTATTTTTTGAAATGCAATGCACCCCCAACCGAATAAAGCGGTTATATCAAAACCCTTACTTTACAGCAAAATAAGATAAGAAAAATCACTCGTATTGCTTATGTTTTTGATGAAATGTTTATTGTTTTCATTAAAAACCACGCAGAAATAAATCAGCCATTTTATGGTTTTGATCGATAAAAACAACATTTCATCAGTCTTTATAAATTAAACAAAATATATATATAATGTGTTAATTAGCAATTATCCTTGGATATTGTGGTGAACAGTGAAACTACAACCAAATTGAGTTGCTCTGAAAAGAGAGGAGTTTATTTAATTACACAAACTAGGTGGTTTTAACAAAACTTTTCTTAAAATTAATTAATAGCTAACTTACCTGAGAGAGAAACAATATTTAAAGCTATTGTTTCACCAGTTCTTTTTATATTTAAATTACAACAAGTATTTTCATTTGTTTAACCTAACATTATCCTCCATATTTTGCATGCTGTCCCAATCAGTCAATATGACAGACCGCTCCATAGATTCAACACAAGTCCACAGATAACTTCAAACTAAAAACTAAATGAAGTGTTACGCACTTTGTTTACATCTCCCCCCCCCTCCTTTTCTTTTTTAACTAGAAAACTGTTTTGCTTGGAAGAGATTGGACTCTAATTTTTTGTGACCGGTGTTTACTTTGTAAATTGAATAGGATATTTTGTCTATAATTTGATAAGGTCCTATTTTTAATTCATCTATTTTTTTTCGGTTTAACCGATTTCCATTTTCAACATATACAGAATCTCCTACTTTTAGTTCATAATGTTTTCTGTTTTTATCAAATGTTTGTTTATTATAATTGTGGGATTTTATACTTTTTTCAAAGGCGATTTTCCGGTCTCGTAATAGATGATTTTGTAGAATTCATTTGGTAAAATGTCAACATTTTTTCCCTCCAATAAATGTTTTGGGGAAAACCCTGTTACACTATGTTCAGTCTCGTTATATTTTTCTGTGCATTCGTGAGCAACAGTTGTCCAAGCAATTTTTTCTTTTTTTTCATTAATCATGCAACGAATTTTATTAACTAACGTTTGGTTTAATCTTTCGTTCAATCCATTCGTAAAAGGTGCATTTACTGCAGTGAAAACTATAGGTATATCTTCTTTTTCTAAAAAAAAATTAAAATCCTTTGAGTTTATGCCTAGATACTGATCTGATAGAATCAATTAAATTTTATGATCTTGTGTTACTTTTTGGACAAGTTTTATAAAATCATTCGCATTCTGGGTTTTGGATGTTAAAATATAGGCGTATCGAGTGAAGTGAACTACTAGAAGATGTAAATATGTTTTGGTTGAGCGAGCACCACCAAATCCCCCTATGGTGTCTATAGACACTATTTCAAACGGATAGGTAGCGGGACCCAAGTGAGACATTAATCCAAATTTATATTTTGTTCTTGATTTATTTTTTATACACTTTGTATGACAAGAGCGTGACCGGTAAAATTTTAAGAAAAAATAAGAATTATTTTGTGAAATACTAAAATCAAATAGCTTACCAATTGCACATTCATGCTTTATTTTTAATAAGGTGTCCAGTCTCCTGAATTATCTACAATAGCTTGGCATCTTCTAGGCATACTTTCTATCAAACTTTCAACGTAACTACGAGGTAAAGACCTCCACACGGACTTCAATTCCCGTGTTAGGTCAGCAACTCCAGCTATATTTTTTCCTCGTAATTGAAGCTTCATCCAAGCCCAAACATTTTCAATTGGATTAGCATCGGGTGATTGTGAGGGCCAATCCAAAACTTCGATGCCATTTTCAGCTTTCCACGTTGTACAGAGCCGACTGCGGTGTTTGGGGTCATTGTCCTCTTGCAGGATCCAAGAAGCATTATAGCTCGGAAACATCGTTTTAGCAGAGGGCAAAAATGCCTTTTCATATATTTTATTCATTTTTTGAGCGTCGAGTGTGCCAGTGAACAAGTGCAAACGACCAAAACCCTTTTTTGAGAAGCATCCCCAAACATGCACCTTTACTGGGTGTTTTACGGTCCGCACGAGCACTCTATTCCCCGCCGTAGACCAGGCCCGAGTCGAGTAGTTGGCTGCCCAAAAAGAATCTTCGTCGGAAAAAAATACCTGGTTCCAATCCCGGTCTTTATTTTCACTTGCCCATGACAACCTTTTTTTCATATGTTTTTCAGTAAAGAGAGGTTTCTTCACTGTACTTCGATATTTCAATCCATTTTCGATCAAATGCTGTCTAATTGTGGCAAGAGATATATTTAAGCCTTTATTCTTTAATTTTTTCTGGCCTGCACGCAATGATAATACAGGATTTTTCAAGAATAGTTGCAAAATCCGTTTATTCTGTACAGAGGAGGTCACTCTAGTTATCCCGCGTTCTGGTAAGTCGTCGACGTTTTTTGTATCGGAATATCGCTTCACCCACTTAGTCACAAACGCCTTCGACTTATTCATATACTTGGCGGCCTGATCACGTGACATTTCGGGTCCCTTCGGGTGTGAACAAAGGAATACTGCTTCATAACGTGAAGCAAACGCGGCACTCATTTTGAAAAATGACCTATATTGGCGGGAAACTGTCAAAAGTTTTTTTTTTTACAAAGCATTGTAGCTAGATAACCACTCTATTCAGCCAGTACTTTTTTTTCCGTGTCACGTTCATAAAATAAAAATTATACCGGTCACGTTCTTGTCAAACAGACTGTACATATATCACAGTTTTCGCAAATAAGTTTTATATTATTTAATAAATTTTTAGCTTGATAATAGGGTTTTATTTTGTTTTCCATTTGTTGTCTTCCTAAGTGACAGTAGTAGTGATGTACATGTTTTATAATTTTTTTACTGAACTCCTCAGTTAGAATTATCTTTTCATTTTTTCCCATCTTTTTGTAATAAATATTATGTTTGAAAATAAGTTTATTTTTATTTTGTTTTATATCTCATTTTTATCTTGGTCATTTTGTATGTCTTCTAATTTAACATGATTCACTACTTTTAAACTACTATCTTGATTTTCATATGATTCTAACACAGGGTTTCTGCTTAAAGTATCTGCCTCTATATTATATTTGCCCGGAGTATATATTATTTTAAAATTGAATTGTGACAAATAATATGTTAAATCTCCCAGTTCTTCGTCTGTTCTGGCTTTAATATTAAATTTTTCTAAAGGTTTGTGATCTGAAAAAACCGTGAATGTTTTTCCTATAAGCCAGTGTTGCCAGTATTTTACTACCTCTTTTATTGCCAAACATTCGAGATATATGGCTTTTTTCTTTTTTTGGGAGCTGTTTAATTTTTTTGAAAAATATGCATAAGGCTTTTCATCACTTTGTTGTTTTTGTTTTAAAATCGCACCTATACCTTGTATGCTGGCATCTGTATAAATATATATTGGTAAGTCGGGATCATAGATAGCTAGAATAGGTTTTGAGCAAAGTAGTTTTTTTATATTATCAAAAGACTCTTGGCATTTATCGGACCAAACAAATTTTTCTCCTTTTCTTAATAAGTTGTGTAAAGGATCTAGTGTAATTGAAATATTTGGCACATATTTTCCATAGAAATTTATTTTTCCTAAAAATTGTCGGACGTGTTTTTGTGTTTTTGGAATTGGAAATTCTTTTATGGCAATCAAATTATCTTTTAATGGAGTGACAGTGTTGTTTTTTATTATGTGTCCTAGATATTTTACAGAATCTTGTGCAAAGTTACATTTTGTGAATTTTAATTTAAAACCTTCTTTTAAAATTGCTTCCAATAATAAAGATAAGTGTGTAATGTGGTCTTCGAACGTTTCGGAAAATACTAGTATATCGTCGATGTAATTGACAGTAAAATTTGTCAGTTTATGCTTTCTTATAATGCTACTCAATATTCTTTGAAAGATAGCGGGAGATGTTTTTAAGCCAAAAGGTAAACAAGTCCATTGAAAGTGTGCCTCTTGAGTAACAAATGCCGTTTTGTGTCTATCTTCAATTTTAAGAAGTATGGACCAGAACGCTGAGTTTACATCAAATGTTGAAAAAAAATTACATTTCCTTGTTTTAACCATTAGATCTTCGATTAGCGGTAATGGTTGCGATTGAGGGACTACAATTTTATTTAATTCGCGAAAATCTATACAAAGCCTTGATCGCCTTCCTTCTTCTTTTTTAAACGCTAGTGTTACCGGAGCTGCAAAAGGGCTATATAACTCTTCAATTAAATTATTTTCCAATAATTTTGATATTTGATGTTCAATTTCTTTCATATCCTCAATAGAGCACCTATACGGCCTTTTACTACAGTATTTATCTACAAACAAATCAATATGAGCTTCATAACCTTTCACAGTGCCTATATCAAATTTGTCTCTAGCAAAGACTGTATTATATTTGCAAATCAATTTATCAATCTCAGATTGCTTTTGATAATCTAAATGGTTTACTGAAATATCAAAATTATCAACTACTATATTTTCATTAAAGTTTATTTTGTACTCATTGAAAATAGTTTCTTTTACATATTTTTTTATCATATCGACGTTTTTTTTTGTTCCTATATCACTACCTGTACTGCCAGGAATTTCTTTTGTGTTTATAGGTTGCTTTTCTTTATTTTTTTTTGTAGTCTTTATTATTATTGCTGGGAGCATTTTGGGTTATTTTCAAATTCTCATTTTGAGTTAAATGAAATTCTTGTATACAGTCTAACCCAACTAGGAAATCATAGTCGAAGTTATCTTCATCTATAACAAAGACATTAACATGTTTTTCAACTTCAAATTTTTTTATTTTTAAAGTTACCATTCCTATTGATTTTTTTACGCCATTAATTGTTTTTAAACCTGCATTTTTATCATAATTCGGTTTTTTTTCTTTAAAAGACAATAGCCTTGAATTTATTAAAGACACATTAGAACCTGAATCATAGATTCCTGATGTTTCCAAATTGTCATTTATTAGTAATTTAATTTTTATTAATGGCGGCACTAATAGTTTTTTGGATCTTCATTTAATTCTACCGCTAATTCAGAGTTGTTAACGCTCCTTATTTGATCTTTTTTTGGTCTATCATGGTTTTTAATTTTGAACTAACATTGGGATTCAGGGTGGTAACGTATACCTTTATTCTCTTTTTCGCAAATTTTACACGGACTAACCGAGGGCTTAAGATTTTTTTCTTTAATTTTACTTTCGGAAGTTCCTATTTTTTTGTCAAACGTTTTTTTGTTTACCATATGCTCTAAACTTCTTAAATTTTTAAATAAGTCCTCAGTTTCTTTTAAACTATTCCTATCAATCTTATCTGCAATAAAATTTGGTAATCCGGTGGCAATTAGATCAATTAGAGTAAGTTTATCTATGGATTTATTTACCTCTAATAGTAGTCGCTCTTTTTTCAATGCATATTCCAGTAATGAGCCCTGTCTATATTTAAATAACATTGCATACCTGTTCGGTGACCAACCCTTGTCTGCATATGTTTGACAAAAATTGTTTTTCCACACTGCCCATTCTGACTTTATTGAATGCTTAATAAGCATAGAACTATACCAATCTAAACAAGATTCTTCTATAAATAACCTAAAAACTTAAATTTTTCTGACATCTTCTTCTATTCCTATACGGAGACATTCTGCTTCAAAGGTATTCATCCACTGGTTCACATTAGTAATTTTGCTATTGAATTTCTCTATAACAAATTTTTCTGCCATTTTCCCCATATTAAAGGGTTTTGGTGAATCTTTCTTCATTTCAGCGAAGCTCTCCATGATCCTTGCTAGAGATTCTTCTGAAAGTCCTGTTGTAGAAGTTTGTGGTTTTGTTTGTTCCTCCAATAGGTATCCCATAAATTGTTTATTTCCATCCTCATCACAATAAACTGCTGTCATCTCTGGATTCATGGATGTCCACACTTGTCGTTTCTCATGTCGTTTTTGTAATGTAGCTTTTACTTTTTGAAAAATTTGGTTCTGTACTATTTTGTCATGTAATTTTGCAGGTTGTAACTTATCTGGGATTGCAAAGGTCCAGCCATCTAAATCCGTGATCGTCGTTACACAAGTAATATTTGTTTTTAAATCTTCACCGGCTTTGACCATGAACTCGAATTTTAATTTTTCCATTATTCCTGGTAACCAGCTGTAGAAATGTTGTTTTATAATGTATTAATTAGCAATTATCCTTAGATATTGTGGTGAACAGTGAAACTACAACAAAATTGAGTTGCTCTGAAAAGAGAGGAGTTTATTTAATTACACAAACTAGGTGGTTTTAACAAAACTTTTCTTAAAATTAATTAATAGCTAACTTACCTGAAAAGAGCATCAACATTTAAAGCTATTGTTTCACCAGTTCTTTTTATATTTAAATTACAACAAGTATTTTAATTTGTTTAACCTAACATTATCCTCCATATTTTGCATGCTGTCCCAATCGGTCAATATGACAGACCGCTCCATAGATTCAACACAAGTCCACAGATAACTTCAAACTACAAACTAAATGAAGTGTTACGCACTTTGTTTACATATATAACATTTATTTTCGCATGCATATATGTCGAGTTAATTTTCTTAACCGTTTATACTTCTTTATTCGCCTAAATATGCTGGTAAAACATTTTCGTAACAATTATATACATACGTTATTAAGCATCATTGGTGCCATAATCATGCAGCATATCACATTTTTGCTTCTTTATTCGTGCACTTTTAACTAGTAATCGTCTTTGTATTTTTATATTACTGCTTCATTTACTCAGTGACACTATCACTAAAATAATTTAAAAAGTCTGTAAAAAATATTTTATGAGGAATCATCAGAATTATACAAATATAGTTATAAAACGTTGATTATATTAATGAGCTATTAAGATACAATCACTTTCATTATGAATGTACCTGTTATTAGACTGTAACTATAATTATTTCTTTAATTTTATCTGGACGTCAGTTATTAACTAACAAAACCAACAAAAATCGTTAAATTATTATTTATGATACATCAAATTAGCTTAATTCATCGAAATACGTATCTTGATTAGTAACAAATAAGTTTACAGATACTTTTACTAGGTCTTATAAAACTATTAGATGTTAAATGTATAATGTGGAAGGAGCATTGTCAGTTTCTGTGGCCAAAAAAGATTAACACAAGTATATTCATTAAACTACTTATAACATTTATTTATTTATTCTAAAGTATATTTTTTTAACAGGAAACTTGTTAACTGTATTGATTTATACAATACACTTGAGATTGTAAGCTTTTTTCAGGTTTATGTCAAAATACACAGAGCAGTGCTTCGTATCAAAATGAAAAATAACAAAACTCCCACACGAAGTTTAATTCCCTATTTCACCTCTTACGGATATCATAGAATATAGCTTAAAAAATAACAAGACTCCCATACAAACTATAAACCCCCTAGGGAATAATTTCTGGGATAATAACTATCCTATGTCCTTTTCGGGGCCTCTAACTTTCATCAATCGGTTTAGCGATTTAAGGCCAAGTTCACCAACAATAACAATTAAACGGACGGTTAGGGGTTTAACCGGTGTCAAATGTATTGATTAACAGCTGATTAAGGCTTAACCGTCCGTTTAATTGTTGGTGAACTCGGCCCGTAAGCGTGAAAATGTAACAGACAGACACATTTTCGTATTTATAATATTAGTATGGATAGTATGGATTATAAAGCTATAGCTGATGAATGTTTAGGTATATTGGTAATCGCATCCATGATGATAATAATAGGATTTGTCCCGTAGGTGGCATTAATTTATTGACCAGTTATCCTGAGAAATAAAGTTTTAAGGAATAATAATAAGGCCGCAGGGCAGCTAGTGGCGAGCTGTTGTTGAGTGGCGACACCACAGACCTGAGTGCTCCCGAGGGTAAGTCCTGTTCCTCACCTCACGCTTGCCTTCACCGGCCAGCTGCGGTGTACAATGACGAGGAACAGACCCTCACCTCTGGCTTGCCTTTATTGGGCGGTCAGAGTGGAGTCGCAAGAGCTATATGCTCGAAGGGCGGATGTGTTGCATAAGTGGCGAGTGGGCAACTTATCATCGTTTAAAGTTCAGAATCACATCTCCACCCTTAGCCCCTCTGGAACTGTTGCCTCCCTGCTGCTATGTATATGCGGCTATTTTGGGAGGCTCATTCCATTCAGTTGGCGAGTCACCGTCTGCCATTTCAACCAAAGTAATTACCTTTGGCCAGGCAGGCACCGTAGTTTCATCAATAGCCTAGTTCACCAATCCATATCAAGTAAGACTAACTACGTCTGTTTCACGAAATACATACGCACACAACCAGATTTAAGTTTCTCGGTAAGGGTCGACACATGTCCTAAACCTTCTCAAATCCAGTGCTCCTGTTCAACTATAGCCAGGGTAGAGTGTACCAGATACCTTCGAGTATGGATAATGGTTGATCAGAGGTTAACCTGGCACGCACACTCGGAAGTCAACATGACTAGAATTCGAAAACTTATCTGGATTTTTTTAAATCTAAGACATGTAGCTAATAGGATTTTTTTGGATCGGATTTATATTTCACTCGCTCAGTCAGTCCTTACCTACTGCATAACTATATGGGGAGGAGCAACAAAAACAAAGTTCCTTGAGCTTGAGAGAGCTCAAAGAGCATTGCTGAAAGTTATGCATTTTAAGCGTTGCAGATTTCCTACTAGTGACCTGTATTTATTCTGTGATGTACTGTCTGTTAGAAAACTTTACATATTAATACTATCATAAAAGCTCATAAAACTACAACCTTCAAACCAGTTTCAACATCTTCATGAAGGAAAAAAACTAGAATCATTCCCTCCTCTCAAACCAAGACTGTTTTCGCAAGAAGACAACACGCTGCACAGTCCGCAAATTATATAACCTTGTAAATGAACGTATAAATATTTATCCATGCACCGCCTACAAATGTAAGATCGAGCTAAAAAAATGGTTAAAAACAAAGACCTACAAGGAAACAGAGGATCTAATAATTCACAATGTTTAATTACAAGGATACCTACTTATTATGCATAACACAAACATACCTATAAAATATACATACTCACACACATACACACACAAACACACTCACAGACGCACACACACACGCGCACACACATGCATTTCTTAATTGTTATAGCTCGTTTTTAATTTACTACTTTAATTTTGTGTCTTTTATTTTTACCACTTAATGTACCATAATACTTTTACGGAAGAGCGGTGTCTCTTAACACAGGTATCAAGTATAAGTACTTAACAAGAGGCATCGGCACAGCTATTGTTATATAATTTTAAGTCATTGAATAAATAATTTGAACATTTATTTGAATTTGAATATTTATATCAGTTCATTAATTGTGCCTATTATTAATGTTTCCATCCTTCTTAAATAGTCTTATACTAACCGGTGGTTGTTCGTGGGAGCATACTTCTATATTTTGAACTCAGTAAAATTGCCGGTTGGTGTCCCATCACTTTACTAAATTAAACTTGTCTAAAGGGCCTTTGCGCGTTGTCTTCGGCTCCATAGACACCTTCCAAAGGTCACACAAATTGACCTAGTGCCAAACTAAGCTCTAGGCTTGTAAGTAGGTACTATGGGAACTAGTCAATGATAATAATACATATAGGTAAATAGAAAACACCCAAAATTCAGAAACAAACAGGTACTCGCGCTCATCACACAAACATTTTCCCTGACCGGGAAACGAACCTAAGACCGCTAGCTTCGCAGGCAGAGTCAATACCTACCAACTAGGCCAGCCACGTCGTCACAGAAACTCATTTTTAATATCATTCAAAGAGAAAAGATAAAGAGACATTTATTACATAGATACAAAAAGAAAAAGACACAGATAAATTGTTGCAAAACGGTCCCAACTACTAGTTTCTTCTAGATTTCAAAAGTTAAGTAAGTAGGTACTTATCAAAAATGACAAATCGCATTTTCACAAAATCATATAATTACCCAATTAAATGAGATGCTACTTCAATTCAAATAGTGAGTACCAACCTACCACTAAACTTCCACTATAACTAACAACATTTTAAACTAGGACCTATGCGCACTCTTAGGCTGAATCTACTTATTAGTAATAACAGGGCAAATTAAATAAAAGCTTGTAATTAATAGTAAAATATACATTAGGTACCTACACGCACTCTCATCATTGATCATGTTGAACATTCGTCGGTATCGCAAATTCCGCCATTTTTTGTCGTGTATAGAAGACACTCGTAATTTAATAATTACGAGTGTCTTCTATACACGACAAAAAACGGTTGTCTAATGATTCGTATAACAACGTTTTATCTATTTGCCATTGGCATAATTTCAGTTTGTCTAAAATCACTTGTCATAAACATTCACTTCGCCTTATAATCGTTTAATATAATATTATTTTTCATAAACCCTCAAACTATATAATTTCGGTTTGTATAATTTTTGAAGTGCATAATATCAGTTTGTATAATACTCTTATTGCCTAATAATCATTTGACCAAATAATATTTTTTAAATAATCATTAATTTGATATAATTTTGTTTTGTTTTTTATTCATAGTGCATAATATGAGTAAAAATAATTCTCAGATACTCATATCGCCTATTATTGACTATTAGGCAATATTTTATATTTGATTATTCAGTGGAATTTAAAAAAGAATCATTACCCTCGTGAGGCTCAATGTATGTAGTTACCGTATGTTATACGAAGTAGGTAACACTTGGCATTCCGGCCAAGATATAAGAAATACAATTATTAGCTGAGCCCATGGATACGATGTACATACAGTAACAAATAACATATCACGTTTAAAGTTTCGCGGCAATTCATGTCGAAATGTTCATTAAAAAAAATGTGTTATGTTTAAACTGTCCCAGTTTCGACATAAAAATGTTTAGCCAATATATTGCATATTGGGTGTTTGGCTGATCTTGCCTTTTTTTTCTTAGGTGGCACGAGGTTGTAATAAATATTTTTTTTACTTGCAGCAAATATTTGTAAGCAGTAATTAACGCCATCTAGTTGTATAGTTTCGCAACAATACCGATTACTCCTCGCGAGCTTCTGGCTCCGCACTTTGCAAAAACACTCTAGGGGTAGGGCAGAGAAGACCACGTAGATTTGGGGTGCCCTGAATTCGGTTTTTAAATAGTATTCGACCTAACTTGCATGATAGTTGAAATAAAATATCGGTTTATATATAACCCATGAAATAAAAAATATTAAACTATGGATCGAAGAAACTAACTTAAAAACAAAATATTCGAATCCAAGAATATCGAATGTCTATGAAAAAGGGATCACTCTTATTTATCTGCATTTAATTTGACGACATGATCGTTAGATATACGAATATTGGACTAAATAATAATTTTGCAGAACGTCAATTAGGCTAAATGAATTTCGATCAAATGATCAGTATAATCATTTAGATTGAATATAAGTTATACTAAACGACAGTTAGGTAACTTAATCGTTAGGTATAAGAATATTAGACTATACAAAAATGGTGGAAAATGTCTATTAGACTTAACGTGGTTCGATCAATAAATCATTCAACTAAATAAAAAATATGAAAACTGTTGTTAGACAAATGGTTAAATATTCTAAACGATATTAGGCAAACTGAAAATAGCTGAAAAGTTGTTATATCAACCAAGGGAATACCAATTATTACACTCAACACTGTCGTTTGCACTTTTTTGGATCGCTTATACAAACAAAACGCACGTGTAAGCATCGTTACCGATCTAAATTACGACTGATAAGAGATGGCCGGCCGGGCGACGTGTTTACAACACGGACCCCGGGACAGGCCTTGCAAGCAGGCTTGCAAAACTATATCGTTGGATATATTTGTAAAATGACATTATGAATAATTACAATTTAGAATTATTCAAAAAGCAAACATAAAAGTACATTACGTTAAAAACAGAACTCTATTGAACTTGTATCACTTCAGAGAGACGTATCTCGAGTGAAATATTTATTCAGTAAGAACAACGAAGTTTAATGTAAAACAAATCGATGTGTTGCTCTTTTTTGGGCGAATAAAGGTGTTTTAATTTTTTACATCCTTATTCAGGCAACTATTTGTGTACCGATGCCGTGTAATATCTTGTACTGGCTTTGTTATCCGATATAAAATAATTTTAATTTCGGAAGTATAAAGACGTTGGTGTAAATATCTCCGTGAATATACGTCAGAGGAGTACGAAAAAAATTTTCGTGATGAATGTTAATGTGCGGAATTCAAAAATGCAATAAAATAAAAACTCGGGTAAAATACTTTACCGCTTTATTCGGTTGGGGGTGCGTTTACATTGTACCATTACATCGATGAATAAATAAAGTAAACTAAACTAAACTAACAAAATTGACGATGGGTCGAACTCGCAATTTTTTTTTACAGACTAACACCCCTTACTTTACTTTACCCGCAAACCTCGGCAGCGAAATTTATTTTTTGAATCCTGAACTATTATGATAATAACTGCTTTACCGACACTTCTGTGCTTTAATAAAGCTATTATTTAAGAGATATTTGAAAGTGTTACACTTCCCCCGGTGGTTCACTTACCCAACCTGACCTTATTGAAAAACGATCAAGAAAAGTCAAGCCAACTGTGCCTGAAAATTAAAAATTTACTGAAAAATCCAGCTTTGCAATTATGGTCAAAGATACATTTAACGCTAAAAGCAACGTCTTGTGCGTAATGAACGACGAATCATATTTCATATTAGACGGAAATGATTGGCAAGGGAATTATTATTTCAAAAATACCAAAATGACTCAACTGAAGAAAACGTGAAATATGTGGATCATACGTAGGTTCCCAAAGTTTTTATGTGGCTTGCGATCAGCCCTCGCGTTATGTCTAAGGGAGTTTTTTGAATCTGGGTTAGCCATTAATGCCGTGCCGACCGTACATGGAGCGATGTTTGCCAATTGTCAGGGATTTTATAAAATCGGAACATAGAGGAGCTGATGTGGTGTTTTGTCCAGATTTGGCTCGCAGTCGCTGCTCAAAATAAAAACTAAACAAAATGGACGAGCTAAAAATCCAAGTACGTCCCCACAGTTCGCCTAATGAAATATTTTTTGCGAATCTTAACGGCGAATCTACTCGAATAATTTTCAGCCAGTAAATGTCCAAAATATAATTTAGAAAGATTAAATTAATTTTAAATAAAATGCCGATATATGTGTTTACGTTAGCCATGGACAAAGTGCCATGAAACTGTCGCAAAGCAGCTCGTAAAGGAGTAAATTATTTTTTGCATTAAACATTGTTAATATTACTATTATTTATTATAAACATTATTAACAATACAGACTTTTTATTACTTTAATAAATATGGTTTTGAACTTTGTCCAAATTTCAGTCCGCATACGTTAAATGTTTTTTTTCAAGAAATAAAGAATATATATGTTTCATCTAATAAAACTAGTAGGTACTCAGAAGTCGCAAAGAAAACAATACCTAATCGATTATTTTAAAATCTAACATAAAATGTGTCATCTCAATTATCAAATAAATCGAATTCGAGCTTACTTTTACATTAAGCGTCGCTTGTTTGTAAATAGCCCAGTCTATAACGACATCATAGATCGCAAACGCGCATGTAACTACGATTTTTTTACATGTTGTTAGGTCCCTTGAGTGTAGTTAATAACCATTTTTGCAACCTTGAAAACCCTGTGCTACCCCCATGGTGCTCGAAAAGCTGCGAAATTTTGGGACTTGTTTCAGTTTTTTCAAAAATAAATCCCTTAGGAAGCTTTTCTCAAGAGCTTTTGGTGATACTTTAATAAAGATAACTAAATTTTCTACAATTTGAGCGTAACCTGAGCTCATAGGTTGAGGAGATACAGCAAGTCGAAGATGGGCAATGTGCGCAGAGCCCGCTCCTCAGACCCTGCTTAAAATGGCGACTTGCAAATACAAAAAGAGGTTGCTTAGGGTCTTGCACTTGCAGACAGGCTGGCAGCATTAGTTCAGCCGGTATGTATCTTCGAAAAAAGCCTACCAACACATTTTCACTTTTTGAAGGTAATTGCCCATCTTTGACTTGCTGTTTCTCCGCAAGCAATAAACATAATGTGCTCAATTTACGCGCAAACTGTAGCAAATTTAGTTATCTTTATTAAAATATAAAAAGAGAAGTTTTATCGAAAAAACTGAAACAAGTGCCAAAAATTCGCAGTTTTTCTAGCACCATGGGGGTAGCCCAGGGTTTTCGGGGTTGCAAACTTGGATGTAAAATACTCCCAACGGATCGGGATCGGAACGGTGTTGTTATAGACTGAGCTAATAAATAGCACAACTTGCTTCTTCACCGCTGTAGCAGAAATCGCTGGATTGCAAGCTGTTTGCTTGATTTATACCTACAAATTCCAATAAATCCGATGAACAACACCTACGATACATTCGTGTTAAATAAGTTTTATAGCAAGTCAACGAACTTGCTCATAAAACGCGTATTTATAAATCCCTCACTTTTGAGTGCCGATTTTCATGGGTTCGTTAATAGGTGCCGTTACCTTAACTCAAGTGAAAGTAATTATTGTACCCTCGAGCTATAGGCGCACGTGCAGCCGAAATATCTCTGAAGGCAGTTTATCACTTTCATTAATGCATTTCATTGATGTAATAGTAGTTAGTGTGCATAGGCTCGGGCTCGTCGGGCGGGTCGGGGGACACGCGCAGCGGCGCGCTGGCGGTGCGCACCGTGCACCTGGCGGCGGGCGCAGTGGCGGCGTGCGCACGCTACTTCGCGCCGCCTGCGCCCGCGCCGGACCTGGAACGACGCCTCGCTGCCGCCACCGATGCGCCGCGCGCCTTCATCGAGTGCGTGCGTGACTCCATCCTCACCGTCACCGTGCTCGACGACTACGACGACAGGCCCAAGCGCAGGCGGCTAGACTGATCCCAATATAACTCTTTCACTAGTTTTCCCCTTTTATAATTACTTAATACACTCACGTTCAGTTGACGCGGCATGGGGTCTATTAGATCCGAAGCACGATTATTTTCTCCTGATGCGATGTTGGGTTGAAAAACTCCGTTCGACTTCCATCTGTTTAGGAATAGGTACCTACTTATGTTTATAGGCATACTAAATAATGCACAATTATTTGTTTGTAGCAATATGTTGACAAATAAACACTCAATAACAGTCTAAAATCGTAGGTATATGAACTGAATGGCTTGTTTGTAAATAAAGGAATACGCTTTTTGACAGTAAAAATATATGCTGGAATTCCATTCAGTTTTTTGCAAGGATCAAATGTATTTAAGGGACCTAGCGCTATCCAAACACTGCAAAAGTCAGAAATGGGAGTCAAAGCCCGACATTCCTACTAATCGTTGAAAACGCACCATACAAATTGATACTGAACTATGGCGTCACAAATCGGTAAATTTACACTATTAAATGTATGGTAAAAACAAGTAATTTGTAATTTTGGTATTTGTACGGGCTGCTAGTGTCACGTACAGCAATATTAATGATTTAATTGATAGATGCTGAGTTGTTTGTAATGATAAATCACTGAGTCTCAAAGTAATAACTTTTATTGATAAAGATGCTTAAAGATAATTAAAAAAGCGCAGTAAGTAATTTACGCAATCGAAGGTAATTTGACGAATGCGCGAATGCACGGAATGTGAACCGTACCCACAGTATTGAAAAACTGCATTTAAGTACATAGTTGCTATACAATTCATTTTTAATTTAAAAGCGGTAAAGGTGTTTAAAATTTACCTAAAGTGTACTTAATGCATCTGGGTAAATTAGTTCAGGTGAATTAAGTTTACGAAGTGGAGAGCAGTGGGGATGAAAGAGACTAAATGACAATTTTCTAAAGCCTATCTGCATACAGCTACACAGGATATAGGAAGTCAAGGAGTTGGATAGGTGTGGATGTCAGTCTGGATGCCAGTCTAACCGATGCTCATGCAGGAATAACCTTCCTTGTACCCCGGCCTGCAAAATTTGCCACACGAATTGTCACAATACGAAGTGCGCTACCTTTCTATTTTTTTAGCCTCTGATTAGTTATGAGATTTTATATGCAAGAAAAATTATATAGATGACGAAGAACAAGACATTTCCCCCTATACATACCCCTACCCCTACCCCTTACATACCCCTTTCAATTTCAAAACATACAGTACAGATCGACAAGTTTCCAAAAATTTTGAAACTCAACCTATATATATAAAGAAAAAAATATCTGAGATCTAAATAAATCATTACTGAAATGGGAATATTTTTAAGAACTACAGCTCAAAATGATTGTTTTTATTTTAACCTAAAGTACCAGTGTACCAAACGGCTGTCCTGTACAGCGATTTGCGGTTTACTATCAATATTTGTTTTGTACACGGTCCACGATTGTGATATTTTTAGTTTGTTTTCACTTTGTAATTACAATTTCCAGTTTTTCAATGCGTATTACTTACTAGACTTTATAGTAAATTTCAACATGAGTCATTGCCGGCCGAGTCTTTTCGGCCCGTTATCTTCACTGATTACTTAGCGATACAGTGTTTTTTTTATAGAACACTAATTTTTTGTCTTTGATTAGAACCTGCGCTTACTTGATTTTTCGTTCGGTTTAAATTTTCACCCTCACAGGATTTAAGAAATATTTCGAACCAGTATTATCTAGTAGAAAACGCTCGACTTCGTTATTACTTCGTTATATAACCCCTATTTTAACCCTTGGGAATGAGTTTCCATAATTCCCTCTTAGTCCACCCCTAGGACACAGTATAGATGAAGAGCAAAAAAGAAGCTACGAACAAACGTTCGAAACGACGCACTCACACAGACGCACTCCTCTACGAGACCGCTAAGCGGACATGGCAGTGCTGTAAGACGCGAGTGTAGCGTCGAGTCGTATGGTTTCCATTGCATTTTATATTCTTTCTTCTTTCTCTAGTTATTAGACTGATTGTTTCCAAAATCGATATCTGGGATCTGTGTGGTCTCCGACAATGAATCCGTTAACAGATTGAGAAAAAGTAGCCGCCACCTTGAACTTTTTAGTTATTCGACTGATTGCTTCCGAAATCGATATATGGGGATCTGTGTGGTCACCGACAACGAATCCGTTGACAGATTGAGAAAAAGTAGCCGCCATCTTGATTTTTTTAGTTATTCGACTGATTACTTCCAAAATCGATGTCTGGGGATCTGTGTGGTCTCCGACGACGAATCCGTTGACAGATTGAAAAAAGTAGCAGACATTGAACCGGAGACCATACAGATCCCTACCCAAGTAGCACACTGGGTGGGAAATAGCTCGTATATCATGTCTATTTAGATACTTAAGTGAAATATATAGCCATGACTAAGTTCTATATAGGTGGAAAGAACCCTTAGGCAACCAATATAGAACCACGGGGAGAAAAATTGCAGCCTATTTTTTATTCTAAATTTAATCCATAAGAGATCTCACGATTAACTTAAGTGGCAATTAGAACTATGGGTGAAAGTTATGCGCAGTGAACGTCATTTATTGAACGATGAATAGTATATTTTAGTTCGGTCAATGAGTGATCATTGCGACGCCAAAGTTCCTTTGAGTCGCGTGGCAACAATTAAGTCAATATGTTGTATTTTTCAAAAGTGAATGTAATCGGCCATTTTAATTTTGGATTTATACATCTGTTTGGTGAGTGATTAAAACATTGAAATAAGCACCAAATTTTTGAGAATGTTTTGTTGCCGTGAAACTATAGTATCGTTTCATTGTAAATTTCGATGCGCCTTTGATTTCATCAGTAATATTTAAAAAGAGAATGCTAAATCAAATAAGGAATTGATACTGATAAGAAATAAAAAGTCTGTGATTATGTATCAGTTTGATAAAATACTGTTTAAAATTATTCATTTTAAAGGACTCCATTTTGTAAGCATGACGAGACAAAAAAGAACTTAGTGTTTATTTTCACTTATTTGTTCTCTATTTGGAACTATCAGGTCTGAAAATCCCTTATTTGTATCTTGCGAGTGGCAAAGCAGTGTGCTATTACCAATACTAAATTCTTTGCTCTTGTGAAGATCGCCCAGTGCTCGTGAATTAGAAGTCCTCAATACTGCTCCAAAATCCCCAGTTGTTGTTGTAAGCAAATCTATTTGGAATTCATTTCTGATGAGTTTAATGTCTAGAACTTTATATCAACAAAAACAAATGTTCCACACAAATTTATATCAACAGAGTGACGCAGGAAGAATAATATATTTTGACAGAGGCATTAGGAACAATAAATAACTTATTTATGCTATTGACTGTACGATAAAATAAAAATAGTAATAAATTTATTTAGATCTGTGGGCCTATCCGTGTTTATCACGTGACAAAACGTTGATAAAACATTCGTCAATTTCTGACAAGTATATAAGTGCGAGAGTGATGGATGTTTTATCCACGTTTAGTCACGCGATGAACACGGCCATAATAAGCCCTCTGAAATAAAGACAAAACCTAGATTTTAAGTAACATAAAATTGTTCGTAATTTTAGGAGAGAAAATACGGAGACATTACAAATGTCATCTTCGCAACAAGATACAGTTAAAACAATTCCGTAGAAGATGCAACCAAGAAGGTCGCTACTACATTCATGACTATATAAGTTCGCATATCACGGCAAGAACATAAAATAGTTTGTTCTTTTCAATATTTTATCTCATTTTATACTTATTGTTTGTAGGGACGAGCAATGGTCGCCAAAGTTTTCACTTTCTTCAAGAAGAATATAATTTTCTTTTAATTTTTTTATGCTTATCATACCCACTTTCGCTCTCACGCACACTTTGACACGTGTACTGATATGTGTTTACCACAAGTAAAGACCACTCGTCATCGTAAATTGCAAGAGCTATACTTAATTATGCGTTGGAGTGGCAATAAGAGACCAAGCAGCACATTAGTGAATTTTGCAGCTTATCTTATAGCTTTATGTTCTAAATGAGTGTTTGATAAAACATATAGCGTTAAACACAACTCAAAATTGTATATGAGTTCATCCTGTCACTTGTAGTTTTTTAGGAACGTTTTTTGTTTCTACTTGATTACTTATGGTTGAGTTAAGTCGATTTTGCTACTTAAAGTTGCATGCAGGTTTTAATTGTCACTGAATAAGAAGCAATAGTGCTATATAAGGCCCTAAAGTCACTTATAAGCAACTTTTACATATAAGTGGGAATTTACCCTTATTTGGAACTTTTAATTCCAAATGACTAGTATAATAAAGTAGTATATCACCGATAATGGCTAAAGAGATAATTTTACGGCCCTTTTGAAACCTAAAGTTATTGCAACTTTAAGGCCTGACACACAGATCCCCAAATATCGCTTTCGGAAACCCCTTTGGCCACCGCCGCAACCATGTTTCGCAATCAGTTGCAAAGGAAGAATTTCCCTCGTTTGTTGGCAACTAGTTGCGTTAGACGAATATTTTGTCTTAATACGCAACCAGTTGCGAAGATGTAATCCATTTTCCATCATGGGAACTAAGTTTCGCAATCAGTTACATAACAGTTCTTTTCTGGCTACGCAACCAAGAAGTTATATGACAGATAAATTAGATAAGGTACAAAAACTTTTTGAACCATAATGGCTCTCGTTACATGTACAGACGTTTATCTCACTCCGAAGAATGAAAGTCGTATGAGGATGCCCCATGGCCCCAAAAGCCATACACAACATGCTAAAAGATATTTTGTTTTATAAATACGAATTCACACCATATCCGCTGTACTTAGTCTTTTTAAACTTTGTACCTTTGTACCTCCTTAAACTGTACGACGACGTACATAATCATATTAATCATAGAATGTTATACTACAGAGAATAGATATACAATGTTAAATAAAAGTTTGTTTAAAATAACCGGTATATTTATTTAATTTTGCAACTTATTATTTATTTATAAGTAGGTACAGCAGAATCTCAATAACGTAAACCTAGATAGAAACCTAATAATCCGAATAATCTTCAAATAATCTGTTCCGTTCTCCTAAGCCTTGAATGACCCACCATAAATTATACATATAATTTACCGCAGGAACTATTGACTCGTCCCCAAACATAAACCTTTGATAAATTAAACTCAGCGAGTCTCTACTGTGCATATTAATTTATTTTTAAAACGTTATAGAAAAAGGGCTGATTATCTCCAAGCAATGGCCCACTGTAATTTTATTTTGTTTTAAGTCCTTTACGGCTAAACTAATTTCCTGGTCGATCAACCGATACTCTTTGTCCTTCTTACTTGTATTTTTCAATTCATACGCAGTAGGTACTCTGCGTTTAAAAGACATTAAACAACGGGGGCAATGTAGGATATCTTCGTCCAATGTAGCGATTTATTTTAGAGTGCCACCTTTCTATTTTATTATTGCTTCTAACGTTTTCGTCTGCTCAAGAACAAGATATTAACAGGTCATTGTTTTTCAGCCATTGTTTTTTGAAATACTTATTATATTTTTGTATTATATCATTTTTAGGGCTTTTCTTCATAACGTATCGGTACCCGTTCTTAATATATTCAGTAGGTAGGCGAGCTAGCCTGACACATCTCGCAAAGTGCCGTTTTTCCGTTCTGAGTATAATATGTAAAGTTTTTGCTTTTCTCCATAAAGAACGGTTAAAATGATAACAACAACCTATAAAATTAATTTCTGAAAACATTCCCTCCAAATTACAAGTCCCTAGGTCTAGCAGATATAATCAATCCGATACCGACCTGAACGTGTTAAGTAGGTAGGTTATCCTTCCTTCTGATCTTAGTGAACAGAAACTTGCATACCTAAGCACGACCTAAAAATCGAAAACACTTCTAAAAAAAATCTACCCAAGTTACCTATACTAAGCCAGTCTGTAAAATAGTAGATTGTTAACCAAGGGATGAAAGACACCTATTTCGCACAAGATATTTCAAGCATAGCGAGATCGTCTATGTTTAGAGTGTGAAATAAATGGTGACTTTCACCCGAGTTTAACACTCGTATAGGTAAAAAACTTAAGTAAAGCTTCTCTTGCATGTAGTTGTGTACAAGACTTATAATTATGGAATTTACGTCAAATTTCAAATATATAATGTCGAATGGTCTATTCCTACAGATGTGTTACTACTAAATGCAAGAGGAGCTTTACTTAAGTTTTTTTACCTATAAGACAATATAGTTTTACCAAAGGGTGCCAACTTTAACTTTTAAGTTATTCGACCGATTGCTACATAAATCGATATTTGGGGCTATGTATGGTCTCCGACAGCAAATCCGTTATCAGATTGAGATAAAGTAGCCGCTCATAAACGATATCTAGAGACAACGAATCCGATAACAAGGAAAAAAATTTGCCACTATCATGAATTAATTGAAGATAAAATAAACGTTTTAAAGAACAAAAAACCCCATTCAAAAACGCAAGATAACTTATTTTAAAATGGTAGATAATAAATAGGTCAATCCAACGGATGTTAGCTTTTGGTTAAAATATTGTGTGTCGCCGACTTTAGTTGGACTGACCTCCCATTTTAAAAGAAGTTATTTTTTGCGTTTTTGAAGGCGGTTTTTTGTTTTTTGAAACATTTATTTTATTTTATACTTTTTAGTGCTCATCTGATCATATAATAAGCTGTTATGTGGTCCCACTTCTTAGTTGATATGTAAATTTGAGATATTTGAAGCCCGCCGCAAGCCACGCCGCGGGAAAGTAATAGTCATATTAAAATAATTAAATGTTCTTCGTTAATAGTCGCTCAACTATCTTAATCGAGATATCTTATCGCCACACTTGAAATAGGTACGGTTGAGGAGTTCCGTTGGCCATCTGAGGTCTTTATCGTCATTTCCACTTCACAAAATGATACTTTCTGAATGAAAATACTGAACTTGTTACAAAAAAACTAACATTGCTATATGTATGCCTATAATATTTGAGGAGTTCCCTCAATTCCTCACGGATCTTTTCATCAGATTAGATTTGGTGACAATGGGACCACTTCAAAAGCATACTCTATCAAACCAAAAAAGAATTTTTAAAATCGGTCCATAATTGATGGAGAAATAAGTGAACATACGTAAAAAAAATACGTACAGTGGAACGTATAACCTCCTACTTTCTTGAAGTCGGTTAAAAAAAGACAAATAACCAAAAGTTCAAGACGAGGGCTACTTTTTCTCAATCTCTTAACGGATTCATTCTCGGGGACCACACATATCCCCAGATATCAATTTTAAGAATATGAATAAGGAAATTTTTACTTCGAGCAACGAGGCCCATAATTACAAATACCCTTATAGACTAACGTTATTTTGAACTAACTGAATTATGCTGACTAAGAGCTAAACTCATGATGGAGTCGGGAGGATGCAACAGTATCTCCGTGTGACGCAAACATACCTACTAATATACAAATTAAGTAAAGTAAAGCTTAGTACCAATTTCACCAAGCGATGTTAAATTTAATCAATGTTAATCGACTGTTAGTTCATACATTTTGACAGCTGTTAACGCTCTAATCGTCCGTTAAGTGGTTAACATCGTATGGTGAAATTGGTACATAGGCTTAGACATATAGCTCAGTGTAGGGTTCCGAAGCCGATACTACACAAAAACTATCTCAAAAAAGTGCACGAGCAAAAGAGCTTATCTTCATGGCACTAACGTCATTTTGTTGAGAAGTGCAGTTTTTCGGCATTAACTATAAAACGGTATTATATCCGATCATATTGAAAATAATTTTCGTTGAGAGTAATTTTTGTGGTATTTTTCATATTTTGTGGAAATACGGTTGTAAAGAGAAAGGGGCACAATTTATGCAACTTTCAAAGCGATTATTTCCCAAAACATTAACCTTATCAAAAAACTGCTTAAGAACCTTAAAGTGTTTTTAAAAGAACTGTCGATATATGTGCCACACTTTGATTTATTATGCTGATATTTTTTTTCATCTTTTACATGTACCCTAAATTGTGACCTTCGGACAGACGGACATGACGAAACTGTAAGGGTTCTGTTTTTGCCATATTGTTCATTCATAAAACAAAAACACCTACGGACTGCCCTCAGCTTATTGAAACCACAAACGCGCAGGAATTGCTGGGACGCTTTCCGGCACGTTTCCATTCTAAGAACGCTACCGCCACGCTATATCAACGCACCGTGGAGTAACGTGGAGTAATCGTGGAGTAGCTAAGCCATGCTTTTTATCTGTCAAATTTAAATGTCACAGTGACAGATAAGGTCAACAAAGCATGGCTCCTCGAACGTTTATTATTAAAAGAATAAGTGCCTCTGCGGCTTAATCGACTACAGCGGTCCTGCTTCTTACGGAACCGTCAGACAAATACCTACTAGACCGTATTAATTACTTCATAACAAGTCCTTGACAGTCCATTAGTAGGAACATATGAAGGGTAGGTACACGGAACATTTATATAAGTATGTAAACTATTGATAAGCAATAACATGGCTGTTTGCATCTATATAGAAATAATGTGTAATAACCTTGATGACTTTTTGAGCTATCGCGATTTGAAAGTTGAAAACCGTTTACAAAAAAAAATGTTATTTTAAGATTAATATCGGTATCTGAATCTCTATATCTGTATCTGAGTTACAGTTCATTGCGAACTCCACTACTAGACTAGTTAGACCGGTTCTTTCCGTGTACCCTTCATAATAGTAACGCATAGCGGTGCAGTGACTCCATGCGTCTCTTGGTGCATAATGAGAGCGTGCCAGGACGAAATAATCGTACAGTCGAGTTCATAAATATGTACACACTTTAGTACCTTGTCTATTTAATGTCATGTTTAAACTGCCATTTATGAATCATCACAAAGATTAAAGTGACAAGGTACTGAAATGTATACATATTTAGGAACTCGACTGTACACGTCACATCCGTCTAATTAAAAATTCCTCTGGCTATAGAATTTATCACTTAAAATTGAAAACAATGTAGTTCCCACATAATGTATCCGGGCAGATTGGGCGAAATATTTTGTAATTTGCTGCCATACCCAAAACATTTTATACTTACGACGTATTCTATAACCACAATAAAAATTAAGTACCTAAGTTCTTAATAACAATAATTACTACTTTTATTAGCGGAATGCTAAACGGGCGGGAAATGAGGTCTGTTAAAAAAAGATAAATTATTTTCTGCCCTGAAGTTGCAAGTCTGCACAGTACACATCTTGAAGACTTACAAGATAAGTGTAATTTTAATATAAGCGACAAGTACTTGTTAGTACTATAACATAAAGCTGTGAGTTCGTTCTCGTTGCCACATTCTGTACAGGGTGTAAATATCGCACATAGCATTTTATAAATGTCTCGTTGTACAGTCGACTATAAAGAGATGTAGATATTCACTTTTGGAACTTATTACAATGCAGTAAGGTGACAAACTGGATACATCTCTTTGTAGTCGACTGTGCTTGTTAATTAGCTTAAGCTACTCTTATTTATATTATAATCGCGAAGTGTAACCTAAATAATAATAATGTTCCCGACCACATTACGCTTTATTGTGTGCGTGTGGATTGAGTGAGCACCCTTCTGAAAAAAAAAAGACAAAATGCTGTTCATTTAGTAAAAGTCCTAAAACAATTGTAAAACTAATCTCTGTATTTGTAAAACCATAAATAAAAAAATAAAAAACTTTAACATGCGCTCTCTCAGTTCTCACAATCTACCAACGAAATCAGTGAATGTATTCATTTAACATATAATATTTATATACTAATATTTAGTAAAACCTGTGCTAACTTAACTTTATAAATTGTAGATCACTTATTAACGTATTTAAGGTTTTACAAATAATTTCTCATACTCACTCAATCCACAAACTTTCGAAAACCCGATTTCTGATGAAAAAACTTAAGATTTCAACTGCTATATATGTGTATAGATAAGTGAAATTCATATGGGACTTTGTAAAATATAAAACGAACCACTAACGTGGCAGGTTTTTGGATAATACATTTTTGTGAGTGCGCACTCAGTCCACATATTATAAGTAAGATAAAATGTAAATATCTTAAGATTTGTAGTACCACAGAAACTATAAATTAGTTCAACTTTTAGTAAAAAAAAATACTAAATATCCACCATCTAATATTTTATATTTGTTGTCTGTTTATAAACACATTCAATTGTATTTTTTCTAATGGAAATATACCAATTAGGTTGACCACACTTCTATATTATGGTCATATCCAAAATAAAGAAATTTCTTCTTTTAAGGCTAAGGAAATTAACCGATACAGCCACACATTAATTATATTGATATATTTTTATAAGATTTATCTTAATTTAATTGCGAGTATTGCGACAAGTGTACCTATAATATAATATATAATAATAACTGTCTAAATACAATTTTGTGACTAATACGGGCATACATTTTCTTAAAAAACAATTAAAGCAAATATTTATAACTAGGCATTAAGTGCGTGACCATAGTCCAACGTCACATGTTGAAAATTAAAAAAAAGAATTTAAGAAAAAATGCGTGGCTGGAAATATGGAAGTGTGGTCAAACTAATTGATATATTTACATTAGGAAAATTAAAATTGAATGTGTTTATAAACAGACAACGAATATAAAATATTAGATGCTGTATACTTAGTATTTTTTTTTACTAAAAGTTGAACTAATTTATAGTTTCTGTGGTACTACAAATCTTAATATATTTACATTTTTAACTTACTTATAATAGGTATGTGGACTAAGTGAGCACTCACAAAAATGTATTATTCAAAAACCTGCCACGTTAGTGGTTCATTTTGTATTTTACAAAGTCTCATATGAATTTTACTTATCTATACGCATATATAGCAATTTAAATCTTCAGTTTTTTCATCAGATATCGGGTTTTCGAAAGTGTGTGGATTGTGTGAGCATAAGAAATTATTTGTAAAACCTAAAATACGTTACTAGGTGATTTACAAATTATAAAGGTAAGTTAGCACAGGTTTTACTAAATATTAGTTTATAAATATTATACAGGGTGTTTTTTTGGTCGACAACTTCCAAAAAAGGAGAGATAGTTTAATTAATGCTGTATCCGAATATCACATTAAAAGATTAAAAAACGTTAGGAGGTCAGAGATATAGCATTTTAAATTTTTCCCATTATTTCACTTAATTGTGGTTACCATGCGCCGTGTTTACCGAAGACTTTAATGACGTAATCACCGTGCACAATGTTATGATTAATCTTTCCCTCCATACTTGTTACGGGCTTAGGACCGTCAAAGATTACAAACACGGTTTAGTTTTAAAAAATTACATTATTGTTGTTAAAAATCGTTCTGAAATGGCATTTAACTACAGAATAACGGTATGGATTACAAAACCGCAAGAGTTGTCTTTGGCGTATTTAAAAAGGTGAATCTGCTTTGTAGTTACAACGGTTGTTAAAAATTTACAAACCTTGAGCATGGCGTGGCGTTTCAAAAGTGCCCCACTCGTAAAGGTTGCTAGCGATAGACCTACAGTGTAGCGCGTAATGGCCTGCTGATTAAGAAATCGTTCTGTCCAAATTCTAACGGGGTTAGCAGTGTTTTGACCACTCACAAAGTAAATGTTTACAACATCAAACATTGCCCGATTGTCCAGAAGTAAATTTTCTTGCCGAGACATTTTTTTATCAATTAAATGATTTAACACTTCACTTAACAAGCACTCGCTTCGAAACAAACACGGAACTGACATCGCTTGCCCATAGTTTTGTGAGGGTAGTATCAAACAATAATATAGACTGATCGTGACGATAAGCGGCCTACCCCCTTCGTAGCTACAGAAACGAGAGACAATGATTTATAAAATAGCGAGGATATATTTTCGTATCTTCATATTTTTTTTTATAATTTTTTTTTTTTTTGAGCTCAGAATCATGAATATAGTAACCCCTATTGTGGAAGTTGCTGACCAAAAAAACACCCAGTATGTTAAATGAATACATTCACTGATTTCGTTGGTAGATTGTGAGAACTGAGTGAGCGCATGTTAAAGATTTTAATTTTTTTATTTATGGTTTTACAAATACAGAGATTAGTTTTACAATTGTTTTACTTCTTTTACTAAATGAACAGCATTTTGCCTTTTTTTCAGAAGGGTGCTCACTCAATCCACACGCACACCGCTTTATTTACTTATCGTATATTTAAGCTCATTGTTATAATTGTATGATTGCACTTGCAGCAATATTTGAACTTTTCAAAGCCAACGACCGACAACTACGTCTTGTAAGGATGGATTGTCATTGATACTAACAATTTTTATATTTGACATGACCTTGAAAAGATTATATTTTAAGTCTTATAGTTAAAATACGCGATGAACTTTTCTCTGTGCATGTAATATTCTCAACAGTCAGTTTCTGCAGCACCATAATAAAAACATGAGACGATGTGTTTTGGTTTTCTTTATTATTTTCCTGCTCAAAGGTAATTAATTCAATATAGATTAACAGATGTACCTAGTGAACAATAATATATACAAATGTACTAAACCAAAACAAAGCGAGTTTGTAAAATAATGGTAAGCCCTTAGGTACTGACCATCTTATTGACTTTTCCGAATCCTTTATCACTATATTTATCGTATATTATGAATTTAATTTTATGATAAAAGGAAAGGTTTATAAATTTATAATACCTGACATCAATGGTGTCCAGTTTTCTCACAGGGGCGGACTAACAACCGGACAACTGCATAAGACTTCTAGATACTAGACCGGCTGTCCAATATCACTAAATTTCGCACCAAGCTAAAACCAAGTAATAGACTAGGAGGTCACAACAAAACTGGGAACGATCTCGGAAATGGATTATGCTAGGCTGACGGGACAGAGGGCAACTCCCTGACTCCATACATATACGTCGGTCTGCCTGCGCACAGTTATCTTATCTATCTACTTATACATATATATGGCGGCTGAAAAACGTGTTATCGTTCCCAAAATAAAAACGATGGATGAACTAATGGACTAAGGGCCGATTTTTTCAATAGGGTATTTGCCTGATATTTGTCTATCTCTTTCTCACGAAACGATGTTTTGCGTGTAATTCATATGGCGGTTGAGTAATATGACGTCATATTCCTATATTTTCCTCTCTGTCTAAAAGCAAGTTTTAAACATTTATATCTTTCTTATTTTTAAAGATTATTTATACTAGGCTACTCGGAAGGTAAAAAAGCTTCAACTTAAATACTAATAAAAAAATAGGCAAATACCCTATTTGCCAAATAAAAGCATATTAGATAATAAGTATGCCTTTGTAAGTATTTATTTATATTTTTAGGTATATAATTTAGTTCATACTGTTTCTGTAAACATTGTTTTTGAACTTATGCCTACTCGTATCGACATATCAAGTTCCATTACGTCTTTAAACCTCATTAAAATGTCAGTAGTAGTACATTGAGTATTAAGGGTGGTAAAGACAGAATTACAAACAAGAGTCTGTTAGAAGCCCGAAGCCGAAGGCTGAGGCTTTAATGACTCGAGCTTTGTATTTCCTTTACTACCCGTATAACATACAATGTTTTTCATCACAATTGCTAGGAATTGAATTAAAATCAGACAAAAGATCATCAAAGTCGTGGATGCCAAGGATCTTCCAAAACCGGTAAAGATGGCCTGGAAGACGAAGATCATTGGCATCCCCGATGCAAAGGTAGTGTTTCAGCTGCTCCAACGCTTCAACGAGCGGCTGAACATTGACCAGTGGAAGGTGGTCGACACCCCGGAGACGGCGGCTGGCACCCGGCGCATCATATTGATGGACCGGGAGTCAGCGGACGTAATCCGAGAGGCCGGCTCCATTCTGAAATCGGGGATCTACGTTAGCACCTTCAAACTCTTGGACGATGCCGAGAAGAGGGGTGCTGGCGTCGATCCCGTAGAGGCTCCCCACACTGTCGTGGCTACTGAGGTGGCGGCGGACAGAGTGGACGAGGTTGACGGGATTGGAGTGGACGAAAGGCCGCGTGGGTGTCGGGAGGCATCACCGGTATCCGACATCCGAGAACCTGCGTGACCTGAAGGCCCTCTACCTCGGAAACCCCTCTTCACCAATGTCCGAGGACTGCGAGGCGCCGGCGGAGGCTGCTGACCTCAGCAAGCCTAAGCCTCCAAAAACACCAAAATAAGCCATGGGAGGCGTGAGGTGCGTACAAATTAATTTGCAACATAATAAAGCAGCCACAGCCCTTCTGGCGAAGCAGCTGAAGACTGATAAATTCGATGTAGCCCTGATTCAAGAACCATATCTATATAAGGGCGAGATCAGGGGACTAAACGGCACGGGGGGAGTTATCTATTACCTCTGCCCCGAGAATAATATGAGGACTTGTGTGTATGTCAGAAATGGCTGCCATGCCTTATAATGCTTACTGTTCCAGGGATCTTACCACTATTAAGATCCAGGAGAAGAGGTTAGGCAAGACTCTTATCATCTCGTCTGCCTACCTCCCATACGAAGCGACGGACCCCATCACACCTCAACTCCGGAGTCTTGTTGCAACTGGCAGTCAGGTGTACACCGACCTGATCATTGGCTGCGACGCTAATGCACATCACGTCATCTGGGTTAGCTCAGATGTCAACAAGCGGGGAGAGAAGTTACTGGATTTTCTGGTGAGCTCTTCTTTATAATTACTAAATAAAGGGAACAGCCCAACTTTCGTCAATGCTAGGCGTGGAGAAGTAATTGACATAACGGTGGCATCTAACCACATTTACGAAGATATTCACTCTTGGCATGTTTCCAATGAAATCTCACTTTCAGATCATAGATATATATGCTTTAGGTACAGGACCGATATACCAGTTGAAACTGTGCGTAAAAGAAATCCTAGGAACACCGATTGGTCATCCTTTAAACGTGACCTAAAGGTGGAACTAGGGGATCCAAAAGGTAAGCTCAATTCTATTATTGACATTGAATTTGTAGCGGACAACATGGTACGGGCGTTACACACCGCTTGGACCAATAACTGCCCGGAAAAGAGGGTGCTAGCCAAGAAGATACCCTGGTGGAATCCTGAGATAACCAAAATCAGAAGTGAAACTAGGGCGATCTTCAATGACGCGAAGGCGACGAATGACTTTAGCAATTACGCTCACAAGCTCACGGAGTATAATAAAGCTGTAAGAAAAGCAAAAAGGAGTGCGTGGCGGATCCACTGCAACCAAATAGGCTCGATACCAGAAGGTATGAGGCTCACAAAAGCACTAGCAGTAGCAAGGTCAACCCCATTAACGTCAATAAAGGACGATAAGGGAAGGATGACAGAAACGGGTTTAGATACCCTGAAAGTTATGTGTAGCACACACTTTCCCGGCTCCATCATACGAGAGATCGAAATAGACAATGTACCAATTTGTGTGTCAGAGCAGACAGCACGGACAACAAGATACAATTGGGACACTGCCAAAAAGTTAGTAGACGACAGCAAGATAAGGTGGGCATTATCCACTTTCCAACCGTACAAAGCACCGGGCCCGGATGAGATATATCCAATCCTACTACAAGAGGGCGCAAACATAATTGTCCCACATTTAAGCAGGCTGTACAGAGCGTGCGTGGCCTTCGGGCACGTTCCACATGTCTGGAGGCTTGTAAAAGTGATCTACCTGCCAAAACCAGGCAAGGCAGATTACAGTGATGCCTAATCATACAGGCCTATAAGTCTATCATCATTCTTTCTAAAAACACTAGAGAAGCTGGTAAACAGGCATATAAGAGATGGACCTCTAGGCGGTACCCACTGCACAAAATGCAATGCGCGTATCAACCGGGCAAATCCACAGATACTGCGATTCATTTTGTAAAGAATAAAGCTGAAAATGCTCTCGAGAACAAAGAGATCTGTCTCGCGGCATTTCTCGATGTGGAGGGACCATTCGATAGAACTACGTTCGTAGCCATAAACACATCGGCTGCTAGGCACGGAATTGAACTAACCATATGTAAATGGATAGGCAACATGCTAAACAGTAGGCTAAATAAAGTCAAGTCTGTTGGGCGACGTTCTATTCGCCACTACGACAAAAGGATGTCCCCAGGGGGGGATTCTCTGACCAACTCTGTGGAGTCTAGTGGTAAACTCTCTTCTAGAGCAACTCAACACTGGCCCACTACAAACTGTTGGGTATGCAGATGATCTCGTGATACTTATTAACGGGAAGTTTCCGGAAACAGTATCGAAAATCATGGGAAAAGCTCTGGGAAAGGTAGAAAGCTGGTGCATTAGCTATCAGCTATCCATCAATCCCAGCAAAACTGTAGTAATTCCATTTACTAAGAAACGGGACCTCAAACATGTGAAACAGCTAAAGCTGTTTGGCGAGGTACTAAAACTGTCAGGTGAGGTAAAATATCTAGGTATCACACTAGATAAAGAACTCATCTGGAAAAAACACGTAGACAATGCGATAACAAAAGTGCTGAGAGTGTTTGGAATGTGCAGATCAGCATATGGTAAGACATGGGGCCTTAACCCTAAAGTACTAAAGTGGATCTATACTATGATGGTAAGACCCATAATTATGTATGGTTGCTTGGCCTAGTGGCCAAGAACAACACTAAAGACATGCAAGGACTCTCTAACTAAGGTGCAGAGGGTGGCCTGCATGGCCATGACAGGGGCATTCAGAACGACGTCGACGGTGGCAATGGAGGTCCTACTAAACCTCCCACCGCTGCATATCGCCATACAGTCTGAGGCATGCAAGTCACTGCAGAGGTTGAAAGAGACTGGCCTGTGGAACGACGCAGCCCCTAGAACCAGACACACTAAAATGGCACACAATGTTGTTCTAGACAGAATACTGACGATGGGCTGCGATAAAATGCAGCCTAAGTATATATTCCAGAGAAACTTTAATGTCCACATTCCGACAAGGGATGAGTGGAAAGATGGGTTTCACCTATCAGAGGTAGACAATGCGATATGGTACACAGATGGTTCAAAAATGAGCTCCGGTACGGGGGCGGGTATTCACGCCAAAGACTATAACAGTAGTAAGCATAAGTATGGGCAACTACGCAACGGTTTTCCAGGCGGAGTTGTATGCGATAATTGCCTGCACACAAGAGAATATTGATAGGCCTCCGCAGGAGAGAATTATCTTTATTTTAAGTGATAGCCAAGCGGCACTTTAGGCGCTGAGAGCGCCTAAAGTAGACTCAAAACTAGTCTACAATGGAATCCAAGCCTTAAACAAGCTTGGTAGGCACAACAATGTGAAACTGATGTGGATTCCAGGACACGAAGGCTTTCCCGGAAATGAAGCCGCGGACGAGCTGGCAAGGGAAGGGTCCAAGGGCGCTTACGTCGGACCTGAACCATTTGTGGCACCATCACCGGGCACCATAAAAGAAGCCCTGAACAATAACTCCCTAGTAAATCACCTAAAAGAGTGGAAAACTACGGAAGGCTTAGGGCATGCGAAGCTCTTCATAGTTGGACCAATAAACTTTGGAAACTCAGCAGAAGACAAAGAACTCCGATATATTATAGTAGTGTTTACCGGGCACTTCGGGGTTAAACATCTCCTAGAAAAGATGGGCCTTTATGACAACACAGATTGTAGAATGTGCGGCGAAGAGGTGGAAACAATGAAACACTTATTGTGTAAATTTGATGCCCTCGCCGGAGTAAGAATGAAAATCCTCGGTTGTTGCTACCCAGAACCAAGCGATTTCAAGGCACTGCCATTGCACTCCACTATCCGCTTTCTGGAAGGGGTGGAGGCTGCATTGGATTAAGTGCTAAAAAAAGAAGGGATAACTACACAAAAGATCCCATAGGGTCGAAGTGTATCCGTAAGGACCCCACCAATAAGATAAGATAAGATAAGATGACCAATAAAATATAAAATTATGGGAAACAAAAGGCTTCCAGGAACCATTAGGCAAATTTTACGTGTCTACCTATCTATTCTCTGTTGTAGTTAAACCAATTAAAGTCACTTAGAGGGCTGTTTCTTAAATTTCAATTTTGATATTTATTACACTCATGATAACTTTTGAATGGTATGTCCGATTTGAATAATTCAAACGGTAATTTACAGGTACTGGTATAGCCTTGAAAACGAATTGGTTTATTTGGATAAGGATTAGTACCAAGGTACGAATAATGGGGCCTAGATAGTACCGGCGATACTATTGAATATTTTAACATGAATAAGTAGTTATTGTGACATAATCTGTAGTAGTTAGACATTTAGTATCGCGGACTTTTTTTATAGATATTGATGTCTTCTATAAAACTGTATTACATCACTTTGTTCTATTGTCAATAGTTTCAGCGTACTTTGCAGCGTACGCGATATAAGGATTTTTTTTGGTATTTTTTTCACACCTTGGGTTACATTATCGAAGTTTTCATACGGATCCCTAACTTTTTGAAAATGTTCTATAGCCTATGTTCATCAGGGATAATGTAGAATTCTAATGGTGAAAGAATTTTCCAAATCGGTCCAGTAGTTTAGGAGCCTATTCAATTCAAACAAACAAACAAAAAATCTAATCTTTCCTCTTTATAATATTAGTGTAGATAGTCAGAACATTACTCAGACATTGGATATGGATATAGTTTTATAATTATTGGAATATATTTTTGTATATATTATAAGCGACTCATCACATGCCATACGATTTAATTAAATACAACATTATTAATTTCTAAAAAAGGCTTTGTTATTTCTATACACAGTATTGTCATAGTATAAATAGAAAAGTAGCTCGACTCCGGCCCTTTAGGAGATTCTGATACCTATTGCCGCTCGGGCGTCAGGGTTGTCCAAACATGTTTTTCAATTTTAGTCACCTACTTGGCCATACTGTGATTTATAATCATCAGAGATCGGAATAGGTAGAGCTAATTTGCCTAAACTTGACGCGTATTCATTCATGCATGAGAGAGATGGGAATACATTATTGAATGAACATGCATCAAGTTTAGGCAAATTAGCTCTACCTATTCCGATCTCTGATAATCATGTTAATTTTCATAAATTACACAAACCTAAAGTAAGTATAAATATTGTTAGGTACCTAAGTACCAAATTTAAATTAATTTACTTACATACTTTTTATCTGTTGACACTAAATAATAATTATGTTTATAGGTATGTGACGTGATATGTAAATTCCTTTTCGACCTTTTGATAATGTCGCTTTAGCGCAAGGCGGCTTCCTTTGACTACTTAGGTACCTATTATTGGCGGCACGCGCCGCCGCCGCGCGGCTTCCTTAGAGCATTGGCCGCTCGTTTTGGTTCTGGCTTGTGCTTTGGGTACTAGGCAACGATAAGCATACTTATGTAGTGAAAAATACATACTTAATATGACTACATAGGTACATATAAAACGCCCAAGACTCAGAAACAAAAAATACCTACTCGCACTCATCACACGAATATTTGCCCTGACCGGGAATCGAACCCAGGACCGCTGGCTTCGTAAGCAAGGACACTACTTACTTAGTCACTACCAACTACCTAGGCCATCCACGTCGTCACATGTTACCTGTCACGCCACACTCAATAACTTAAATTACCTACTTAATACGTATTTATTTCACCTAGGTATACTATAGGCAGGCCGGTACGAAATACCTTTTATTAAATCTGGATATATTTGTTCCTCCCTAAGGTAGGTTTAGACATCCGTATACAGAAAAATATTTAAGCGTTTTCGGCAGCGACATTGTCGCTCGATAGCGAAGTACGCGCGCTAAAACAAAACGTAACCGAACGCAATGACGCCGCGGCCCCGACTAAGTTCCCTTGAAATTTCTTGAGATCTCGTTTCGTATTGGTTCGCCCCGCCACAGGCCCCGCCCACAGCCGCAAGCCGCGCGATGTACGCAAAGACGATCTACTGTTCTCTATACTGTGGTATTGTGAATCTTATCCCGGGATTCGTATAGGTAACCAAAAATCAAAAGACTAGATCACGGTTTAATAAATTCCACATTTTATTTTTGTAACAGAAGTAATAAAACCTACATTTTTTTACTTGTTATTAATAAATAATATTGTAATTCCAACAAGACATGTTTCTTCGTTGTTAGTAAATACTATGAAAAACTTTTGTCCTGGGATTAAGTAAATTTTAGTCATAATTACTATTTTTAACTTGAATCTGCAAAAGCTTTCTCTCTGTTTAATTAGTTAAGGTAAATAAACTTGCTTTAGCTAAGAAGTGTTATCGCATCGTCAAAGTTACGATAGCTCTAATGTACATGTAGTGGCGGCTGAGTAAAAACAATACGGTAACACGTCAAAAGCAACATTGTTTTACCGTGAAGATTGAAGGCCCTATGTGTGTTCTCTTTAAACATCGTTTTTGATTGAACGAAGTTGGTAGAAGAATAGTTGGGCTGTTATAATTTTGCCATGAATGGTGTTATTTAATATTCAACCAGAGCGTATTCCACCACAGTAAAAGGACCATTCTCAAAAATGGACACAGATTTAAAAAAAAATGGTTTCAGTTATGCTTAAAAGTTGTCTCAAATTAATGATACCGAGCTATTTACTAGTTGATTATGGTGAAAAAAAGTAAAATGAAAATATGTATTGGATAAAAAAATAACAATAGGTTAATTTTATAAAACCTTACTCACATTCATTATTATTTTATTATCGTAGGTGGACTTGCCACACGACATAGAGATGTCATTTTCGATAATTTTTTATTTATAGTAAATATAATTATTTTATTTACATGAGTAGGTATTACTAAAACTCTTAAGAATTTAAACTACTGTGATTTGTATGGAGTAAAAATAAAATAAATAATACTAACATTTATTTTTTTAACGCAAATGCACAAAAATAAATCACAGAAATGAGAATGGCCCAAAAAGGGCTTATAATATGTATGCAAATAAAAACATTCATCATCATCATCGTTTCAGCCAAACGACATCCACTGCAGGACATAGGCCTCCCCCAAGGATCGCCGCAACGACCGGTCACGTGCTACCTGCATCCACCGAGTTCCCGCAACCTTCACGAGGTCGTCGGACCATCTCGTGCGAGGTCTACCCACGCTGCGTCTTCCAACACGTGGTCGCCATTCGAGAAGCTTGTGGCCCCATCGGCCATCAGTTCTACGAGCAATGTGCCCCGCCCACTGCCATTTCAGTTTGGCAATCCTTCGGGCTATGTCGGTGACCCTAGTTCTACTGCGGAATTTCCTCATTCCTGATTCTATCACGCAGAGATACTCCGAGCATAGCCCTCTCCATCGCCCTTTGAGTGACCTTGAACTTTCTTATGAGGCCCAATATAAACGACCACGTCTCAGCACCATAAGTCATCACTGGCAACACACACTGATCAAAGACATTCGTCTGGAGACACTGCAGTATGTTGGACGAGAAGATGTTGCGGAGCTTCCCGAACGCTGCCCATCCAAGTCGGATTCGACTAGTGACCTCTTTGTCGAATCTGGACCGACCTAACCGGACAGTTTGTCCCAGGTATACATATTCGTCAACAAATTCGAGTGTAGAGTGTCCGATCAATACGGGAGTTGGCACGACATGGGCATTCGACATGACTTCGTCTTTTCCATGTTCACTTTCAAACCAACTTGATCAGAGGCTCCACTGAGGTCATTGAGCATTACACTGAGGTCTTCCATGGTCTCAGCCATAACGACTATATCATCGGCAAACCAAAGGTGTGTGATTTACTCGCCGTTAATATTGATGCCACGCCCTTTCCAGTCCAGAGCCTTGAAGACATCTTCCAGTTCAGCGATCAACAGTTTTGGGGATATGACATCTCCTTGTCTGACTCCCCGCTGCAGTGGAATCGGCCTCGAGTCCTGGTCCTGTAGTCGGACGGACATGGTGGCGTTTTTGTACAAACACTTCAGCAGTTCGATGTACCTATAGAAGATTTGGTACCGCTGGAGAGACTGCAGTACAGCCCAGGTCTCGATCGAATCAAAGGCTTTTTCGTAGTCCACAAATGCTAGGCAGAGGGGAAGGTTATATTCCTCCGTCTTCTGTATAACCTGCTGCAGTGCATGTATGTGGTCTACGATACTGAAGCCTTTTCGTCAACTGGCTTGTTTGGGAGGCTGGAAGTCATCAAACCTGCGTGCAAGACGATTCGTAATGACCCTCGAAAACAACTTATAGACATGGCTCAGAAGTGAGATGGGCCTGTAATTCTTCAATAGAGTAATATCACCCTTTTTGAAGAAGAGGATCACCACACTTCTGTTCCATGCCTGCGGCGTTTTCGCCTCGTGAATCACGGAATTGAACAGCGTCTGAAGTGCCTTAAAGACCGGTTTACCACCCGCCTTCAGGAGTTCACTCGTAATACCGTCATCACCCGGGGCTTTGCCGTTATTAAGCTGATTGAGAGCCATTCTAATCTCGTACAGGCTGACGTTCGGGATATCTTCGGTATAGTTTCGGGTCAATCTAGCTCTCGGGTCTTAGCTCTAGCTCTCGGGTCGGGCTAGAACGGTCACGGGTTGGTGAGTTGACGTATACAGCTGTCCATAAAACCCCTCCATCTCCCTCAAAAGCTCACGTTTCGATGAGACTAACCTGCCATCTTCGGTCTTAAGCTTAGTCAGCTGGCTTTTCCCAATAGACAGATCTCTGGCAAAGCCTAACCTTTGTGCCTCTGTTACGTTCAATGACCTCTTTAATACGATTTGTATTAAAGAGTCATATGTCGTTATTTACGGATTTCGAGATCCGTTTATTGTGCCGCCGGTATGCATCATGGTCATCCGAAGACTGCAGGACCATCTCACGTCTCTCTTTCATGAGCTCAAGAGTTGAGTCAGAGAGCTTTTTGGATTTGGTTGAGGGTCGGGTCCTGAAGAACTTAGACCCGACTGTATGTACAGCTTCCACGAACCCGTTGTTGTAATCGTCCACGTCGCTTGCTAGGCATTCAAAACGGTTTTGGAGTTCCAGCTGAAAGCTCGCGGGGTTTTGGAGCTGGATCGGTGCCGGGCGGAGCTCAGACTTCAATAAAAACATTGCTTAGGGTAAATCGCCTATTACTAGCCACCCTCTGGTAACTGGCCACTTTGAAATAATATGTGTAAAGCAAGAGATATGCTGATATTTTTGCGATTAAACTGAATACCCAGATCCTGAATTATTACCCGGAGTACTTAACTGTCCAAGTATCTTTACTAACAGCGTCAGTAAATACATTTGATGGCTAGTAACTAAATTCCATTTTCTGAAGTGACCAGTTATTGACGATTTACCAAATTAGTCTTGCCCACGTGAACTATGATTGTATTTTTTGAACAAAAAAGAACCGTTCTAGAGGTAGAAACCCACTGAACAAGGCAAAAATAAGGCTTTCGTACATTTCTATTGATTTCTTGCCACTGACATCGATATATATTCTACGTATATGATTCAATTCACGAAATATTAAACGCAGGGACTTACCGCTTTTTAGAAGGTTTTGAAGACGTTCTTTTTTGTAAAATATTATTTTATTTATGTTTAATGATCATCTAAATTCGCTTCGTCATAGTAGCTTAACTATCTTAATCGCAATAACTTATTGCCACCCTTAAAATAGGTATTATTGAGAATTTCCAGTGGCCCTAATAATATGTGGTCTTTTTTTTCAGTTCCATTTCACCAAATTATACTTGCTAAATACAAACGCTTGCCTTGTTACTGAAAATACCGAAATCGCTATGTGTATGCTTATAATGTTTGAGGAGTTTCCTCAATTCCTCAAATATTTCATCATCAGAACTCGATTTTGATAAAAAAATCCATCTGAAAGATTACCTTTCCAAATAAACATTTTTTTTCAAAACATTTGATAAATAAACATTAAAAAAACAAAATTCAGCCGAATTGCGAACCTCCTCCTTTTTTTAAGGTCGGTTTAAAATTTCATAAAAACATTTCGTATTAATTGCGACCCTACTTCCAGCTAACAAATCTTCCACAACAGCCCAATCCGATTTCAACCAAGCTCAGGGGTATTATTCTCTCAAAAACGGCGGTCGGTCAGACGAACGAGCGAAATCGCAGCGGTGATTTTAAGTAGTCCCGTCCGAGCGAACAAAACACATTTTAGCGCGTGCATTCCCAATTAGGCAGCCTTATACGTTCGATAAGCCATGCTGCCAAATTCAAAATGCACGCACTAAAATGTGTTTTGTTCGCTCGGACTTAAACGCTGAAATTTCGCTCGTTCGTCCGACCGACCGCCGCTTTTGAGAGAATCACACCCCAGAACTGACCCCAGGAAAATTAGCTTTTTGATTTTAACACACCGTGTTCAAATGGATCTATCCATTTGGGACCTACGATGCCACAGCTGTCTGCATCCTCACACAGATATATTCACGTCAAACCTAATTTACAAATTACATTTTCGTATTGGAGTTGGACTCGTTGTTTAATATATCGTACAATTCACGATCATAAATAAGTACTTAGTTTGTTCGGCATCGTTTAGTAAAGTTATGTTAAATTTCGGTTTATTCTGAGAGCGTGTAGGAGCGCCCTGCGTCCAGCGAGCCCCGTGAGCCCCGTGAGCCCCCATGAGCCCCGTGAGCCCCCACCGCGGGGTGGCGCGGATATTGAGCGCGTCGCCGGCCGCCGGCAGCGCTTTGACTGGCGAAGCGCGAAATATGGCTGCACCGGCGGAACTCTGCGCCTCGCCACGACGATGCATTTAATACGGTTGCCAATCATGTTTTATATTAAAGCATACCTAAATTGCTGTAAGCAACCGTGACCACGAGAAGTTTTCGTTTATACTTTTCCCAGAGTATTTAGTAATATCGCGATCTAAATAAAGCATTCAAAGTAGTATTATTAGCTGACATGCGTGATTAAAAGTAAATAAACTAAATTAGCCCCTCGAGTTGTTAACTGAGTGGTCACTTTACCACGCTCGATCCTTAATTTTTAACCGACTTCAAAAAAAGGAGGAGGTTCTCAATTCGTCGGGATATTTTTTTTTTTTTTTTTTTTTTTTTTTTTATGTATGTTCCCCGATTACTCGAAGACCACTGGACCGATTTGAAAAATTTTTTCGTTGTTCGGATGGGTATACTTTCTAGTTGGTCCCATTGTCACCACGTCAGGGTCTGATGATGGGATCATGGAGAAATCAAGAGGACTCCTCAAATATTATAGGCACACCTATAGCGATTTTGGTATTTTTCACTGTAACTCATGCATTTGCTTTTGAAAAGTACTATATGGTGAAGTGGAACTGATGATGAAGACCACAGATGGCCACCGGAACTCCTTAACGGTACCTATTTCAAGGGTGGCGATAAGATATTTCGATAAAGGAAGTTGAGTGACTATGACGAAGCACATTTAGGTTTAAATATGACTATGACATTCCCGCGGCGTTGTCTGCGGCGAGCTTGAAATGTTCTATAGTTTCTTATTAATATTTAGAAGTGGAGCTACGTAACAGCATAAATAGGATCACTCAAAAGTATAAAATAAAATAAATGTTTAAAAAAACAAAAAAACCGCCTTCAAAAAGCAAAAAATAACTTCTTTAAAATGGTAGGTAAATAGGTCAGTCCAACTGAAGTCGGCGTCCAACAATATTTTAACCAAAAGCAGACTTCAGTTGGACTGACCTATTTACCTACCATTTTAAAGAAGTTATTTTTTGCTTTTTGAAGGCGGTTTTTTTGTTTTTTTATATAACACATAATATCTACTTCATCCTTATACACTATGTTGATAAAAGAAAAAAAAAAGGACAATCTTGTCATTAATTCTCGACTATTAACTTAAAGAAAAACTGTTTTAACAAAAATCAACCTTATGAAGGTACTCCCACACCAATGCTTAAAAATCGGTGACGGTACGGAATCGCAGTAACGCACCGTATGCGTACCGTTTTTGACGCATGCCCTCCACATCGCTGCTTTACGGTGCGTCAAAAACGGTGCCATGTTGTTACTACGACCCCGTCTTTTGTTTACGCAACGACACCGTATTTTAAGCAGCGGTGTGGAGGGCATGCGGTAAAAATGGTACGGATACGATGCGTCACTGCGATTCCGTACCGTAGCCGTATTTTAAGCAGCGGTGGGGTTGCACCTTAACACTGAAAGTTAACTAAAAATATACTTAGCTGATACAATTTTCTACAAAATGGTATACATACGAGTATAAGGCAAATTGTTTTAAAGAGCATACAAAAGAAAATGCAAGGAGTAGAAAAGTTATCCATTAGGTTTTCTTTAAAGGTTACACTTAATATTTGCGCATTGTAAACCGGTGAGAAAGCTATTCAAAGTAAAACTGGCAAGGCAGATGAATTGGCCATCTTTGATTTACCTTAATACAATATCGAACTTAATTGACCTATTTAGTACTCGTAGTGTCTCCCCCCTCTTCCCCGTCGCAGATTTATGTACCAACCACCAGACGACAAATAACTTTTCTACCCCTTGCATTTCCTTTATATAAACCATTTTTAACCGACTTCAAAAAAAGGAGGAGGTTCTCAATTCGTCGGGATATTTTTTTTTTTTTTTTTTTTTTTTTTTTTTATGTATGTTCCCCGATTACTCGAAGACCACTGGACCGATTTGAAAAATTTTTTCGTTGTTCGGATGGGTATACTTTCTAGTTGGTCCCATTGTCACCACGTCAGGGTCTGATGATGGGATCATGGAGAAATCAAGAGGACTCCTCAAATATTATAGGCACACCTATAGCGATTTTGGTATTTTTCACTGTAACTCATGCATTTGCTTTTGAAAAGTACTATATGGTGAAGTGGAACTGATGATGAAGACCACAGATGGCCACCGGAACTCCTTAACGGTACCTATTTCAAGGGTGGCGATAAGATATTTCGATAAAGGAAGTTGAGTGACTATGACGAAGCACATTTAGGTTTAAATATGACTATGACATTCCCGCGGCGTTGTCTGCGGCGAGCTTGAAATGTTCTATAGTTTCTTATTAATATTTAGAAGTGGAGCTACGTAACAGCATAAATAGGATCACTCAAAAGTATAAAATAAAATAAATGTTTAAAAAAACAAAAAAACCGCCTTCAAAAAGCAAAAAATAACTTCTTTAAAATGGTAGGTAAATAGGTCAGTCCAACTGAAGTCGGCGTCCAACAATATTTTAACCAAAAGCAGACTTCAGTTGGACTGACCTATTTACCTACCATTTTAAAGAAGTTATTTTTTGCTTTTTGAAGGCGGTTTTTTTGTTTTTTTATATAACACATAATATCTACTTCATCCTTATACACTATGTTGATAAAAGAAAAAAAAAAGGACAATCTTGTCATTAATTCTCGACTATTAACTTAAAGAAAAACTGTTTTAACAAAAATCAACCTTATGAAGGTACTCCCACACCAATGCTTAAAAATCGGTGACGGTACGGAATCGCAGTAACGCACCGTATGCGTACCGTTTTTGACGCATGCCCTCCACATCGCTGCTTTACGGTGCGTCAAAAACGGTGCCATGTTGTTACTACGACCCCGTCTTTTGTTTACGCAACGACACCGTATTTTAAGCAGCGGTGTGGAGGGCATGCGGTAAAAATGGTACGGATACGATGCGTCACTGCGATTCCGTACCGTAGCCGTATTTTAAGCAGCGGTGGGGTTGCACCTTAACACTGAAAGTTAACTAAAAATATACTTAGCTGATACAATTTTCTACAAAATGGTATACATACGAGTATAAGGCAAATTGTTTTAAAGAGCATACAAAAGAAAATGCAAGGAGTAGAAAAGTTATCCATTAGGTTTTCTTTAAAGGTTACACTTAATATTTGCGCATTGTAAACCGGTGAGAAAGCTATTCAAAGTAAAACTGGCAAGGCAGATGAATTGGCCATCTTTGATTTACCTTAATACAATATCGAACTTAATTGACCTATTTAGTACTCGTAGTGTCTCCCCCCTCTTCCCCGTCGCAGATTTATGTACCAACCACCAGACGACAAATAACTTTTCTACCCCTTGCATTTCCTTTATATAAACCATTTTGTAGAAAAATAAATGAGCTATATTGTGGATCTTCAACTTCTTGCTAAGGTATTTAGCATTTAAGATATTCGTAAAAAAACAAAGAGGCACCTTTTAACCCTTCTCTCGTCGAAAATACGCGGCCCGAAGCTAGGGACTTTTTAACCGACTTCAAAAAAAGGAGGAGGTTCTCAATTCGTCTGTTTTCTTTTTTAATTATTATTTTTAATGTTTGTTACCTCAGAACTTTCGACTGGGTGAAACGATTTTGATGATTTTTTTTTATTTGAAACCTGGTGCTTTCCGATTGGTCCCAATCTTATCAAAATAAAGATCTGATGGTGGAATCTATGAGGAATCGACGGAACTCTTCAAAATTTATAGGCACACCTATAGCGATTTTGGTATTTTTCATTGTAACTCGTGTATTTGGTCTTGGAAACAACTATTTGGTGAAGTGGAACTGATGATGAAGACCACAGATGGCCACCGGAACTACTTAACGGTATACATTTCGAGGGTGGCGACAAGATATTTCGATTAAGATAGTTGATCGACTATGACGAAGCATATTTAGGTTTAAATATATGACAATGAGTTTCCCACGGCGTTGCTTGCGGCGAGATTGAAATGTTCTATTGTTTCTTATTAATTGAGAAGTGGGAGAATAACAGCATAATTATAATCACAAAAAGTATAAAATAAAATAAAAGTTTAAAAAAACAAAAACCCGCCTTCAAAAAGCAAAACATAACTTCTTTAAAATGGTAGGTAAATAGGTCAGTCCAACTGAAGTCCAACAATATTTTAACCAAAAGCAGACTTCAGTTGGACTGACCTATTTACCTACCATTTTAAAGAAGTTATTTTTTGCTTTTTGAAGGCGGGTTTTTGTTTTTTTAACTTTTTTAGTATGTTATATCGGGGGTTCACTCGTACCACAAAAAAAACAATAACCCACAGTAAACGTTTTATTGCGTTTAGGGCCGAGTTCACCAACCAATTGTACAGACGGTTAAGTCTTAATCAGCCGTTAATCAATACATTTGACACCCGTTAAACTGCTAACCGTCCGTTTAATAGTTGGTGAACTCGGCCCTTATATGCCAATTTCAGGTTTTCATTGACTGAGCTATTTATTATTCAAAAACCAACCGACAAAATTAATCATAGGTTTTTTGCGACAGGGTTCCATAGTGGCGCAATAATTAACAATATCAACTATATAACATTTAACGCATGAATTCTATATTATATGTACACCAAATCTATCTAAAACAGTGTTTAGAAAAATAAATGTTTTAAAAAACAAAAAACCGCCTTCAAAAAACGCAAAAAATAACTTCTTTAAAATTGTAGGCACCTAATAGGTTAGTCCAACTGATGTCGGCTTTTTGTTGAAAATGTTGTGGTCGCCGACTTCAGTTGGACTAACCTATTAGGTGCCTACCATTTTAAAGAAGTTATTTTTTGCTTTTTGAAGGCGGGTTTTTGTTTTTTTAACTTTTTTAGTATGTTATATCGGGGGTTCACTCGTACCACAAAAAAAACAATAACCCACAGTAAACGTTTTATTGCGTTTAGGGCCGAGTTCACCAACCAATTGTACAGACGGTTAAGTCTTAATCAGCCGTTAATCAATACATTTGACACCCGTTAAACTGCTAACCGTCCGTTTAATAGTTGGTGAACTCGGCCCTTATATGCCAATTTCAGGTTTTCATTGACTGAGCTATTTATTATTCAAAAACCAACCGACAAAATTAATCATAGGTTTTTTGCGACAGGGTTCCATAGTGGCGCAATAATTAACAATATCAACTATATAACATTTAACGCATGAATTCTATATTATATGTACACCAAATCTATCTAAAACAGTGTTTAGAAAAATAAATGTTTTAAAAAACAAAAAACCGCCTTCAAAAAACGCAAAAAATAACTTCTTTAAAATTGTAGGCACCTAATAGGTTAGTCCAACTGATGTCGGCTTTTTGTTGAAAATGTTGTGGTCGCCGACTTCAGTTGGACTAACCTATTAGGTGCCTACAATTTTAAAGAAGTTATTTTTTGCGTTTTTTGAAGGCGGTTTTTTGTTTTTTAAAACATTTATTTTATTTTATACTTTTTAGTGATCATAATACGCTGTTATGTAGTCCCACTTCTTAGTTGAAATGAAACTTTAAGATATTTCAAGCGCGCCGCAAGCACCGCCGCGGGAAAGTCATAGTCATATTTCAATAACCTCCTTTTTTGAAGTCGGTTAACAAGTAAATATTCTTCGTTGTAGTCGCTCAACTATCTTAATCGAGATATCTTATCGCCACCCTTGAAATCGGTACCGTTAAGGAGTTCCGGTGGCCATCTGTGGTCTTCATCATCAGTTCCACTTCACCAAATGATACTTTCTGAATGCAAATGCTAGACTTGTTACTAAAAATACTAAAATCGCTATATGTTTGCCTACAATATTTGAGGAGTTCCCTCAATTCCTCACGGATCCTCTCATCAGATTCAGATTTGGTGACAATGGGACCACCTCGAAAGTATACCCTATCAAACCAAAAAAAAATTTTTGAAATCGGTCAGCAATTGACGGAGTAATCGGTGAACATACATAAAAAAAAAAAAAAATACATACAGTGGAACGTATAACCTCCTCCTTTTTTGAAGTCGGTTAAAAATAACAAAAATGTTACCTGATTCAATGTTGCCGTAGGTACCATCGGCAATTCCAAGGAAACGCAGTTGAATTTGTCCAAACCTTTTTTCATTTTCTAGCTCGATTTTTGGAAAAATAATAGGCCATACGTTTCTGATTTTTTAAATAAGGTCTAAAACAAGGCTAGTACCGGTCAGGAACTAGGAACTAAAAGGAATGACAAGGAGTGACAAAGTTTGGATAAGGCATCCGTCACCTTCTGACACGTAAATAAGTATGAGAGTGACGGATGCTTTATCCACATTTGACTCGCGATATAGACGCAGCCATACTAGGCCCGCTGCTCAGACCTCAAATTTGCTCCGGAGCAGGAGACCTAAAGGAACTAAAAGACCGAACTAGTTCTTTTGACCGATTGACCCAGATCGGAGCGCTCCTTTTGTGACCGAGCCGGGACAACTCTAGTACAAACATGCATTCTTTTACGCGTAAGAGCGTTGCTAGGAGCGGAGTTATTAGTTATTATAGATGAATTAGCGAGAGCGTGGAATTGCATGTGTAGTGGTAGTACAGTCAACAGCATAAATAAGTGATCATTTATGTACCTTGTCACTTTCAATCGTTTCACAATTTTGTATGACATTTCAAACACGACGTTAAAGTGACAAGGTACATAAATGATCACTTATTTATGATGTTGACTGTACCGTTCGCATGAAAGGGAAAACCATTTAAGTTTTTTCTTTAATGAGATTGCTTCTTTTGCTTTTAGTCGCTATATTTTATTTAAATTTTAATTTTTAAGGTTGAAAATTGCTTAGGTATGGGGCAGATGAAAATTATATAAATATAGTTCTCCTGATGACTTCTTGATCAAAATCATCTACTGCCGACGGACGAGTAGGTACGTAACTTTTTCTTATTCGAAGAGGGGAATTTTTTCGTTGCTTTGAATTTGTCACTCTTACTCTCAGTCATAATTTTATAAATATTCGAGAGAGAAACACTTGTAGCTTTTTCAACTAATTGGGCGGCGGTGTAAGGTGAATTTAAATTTTTCATTACTTCGAGTTCAAAGTATTTATGACAGTTAAAATTATTTGTTCACTTTGACTCTCAATGGGACCAAAATTACTGCTACTGTCTGCCATAATTTTTGCAAACTGTGTAACTTACAGTCGTACGTGCCCAGCCAAAATAATTCTGAAAATTGCGAGAATACAATAAAATAAGACGTACCTATATTTTAGTGCATTGTAAAAAGTATTTAGAATTTGACACTGACATTATTTTTGTACTTACTTATTTAATATATAACAATACTCTTTTTATGCTGATGGTACGAGAAGTAGAGGAAATTTAAATACAGAATGCCTGTAAACACATATTACCACTACATATGCAGTTCCACGCCCTCGGTAATTCATGTATACGTTTGAAATGGTTTTAAGGGCGTCTCTCGCAAAACATTTAAACAACGCTCAGCGCAGGTATCGTGGCCGTCGAACATTGTTAGCAAGCAATCATTACAACCATTACAATCAGGCTAACCGCGGATACGCGGAAAGAACACATCTTGTTACTTTAGTAGCTTTATGGGAAATCGCGATTTGAAAGTGAAAACTATGTAATTTCGTACGTAGCTACCTTAAACAGTGAAAAAATTAAAGTTATATATTTTTTTCATACAAACCTTATGAAATATTGAAATATACCTACTTTAAGACCTATTCTCATACCTGCCAAATATATATATATATATATAAAATGACATGAAAATCGGTCGAGTCGTTTTAGCCTCGTAAGTCCTCGCGTACTTGTACAAGTACAAATTAATGATAGTAGGTCAGACCTGTGTACTCACTATCGTACAAAATATTTTTAACTCTAAAGCACTAATTAATGGACTCTAAAACACTATTCTTAATATGTACTTGGTATAGTACATTCGGTAGTTAGGACTACTGCTATTAGCGTTAATTTGGGACCAATTTCAAGATAAATATGCTTGAATTCGTCAGTGTCATTAGAGATGTCAAGTCATTTGTAACTTTTAGGAAACTCAACGTTATTGTTGTAGGATCTCAGAATGACTTTGGACCCAAGGTGGGTCCCAAATTAAATCTCGTGACTGTACGAGTACATAGAAATGGTATCATGCATTTTGCCCGAAAATAATTTGAAAAAATGTATCGTTTTCCAACCGTTTCATTTGCTAACCCGCTTTTTTTCTGTAACTGTAAATATTTCAATATTTATTTCAGTACCATCGTGTAGAACCCTATAGTTTAAGTTAGGTTAGTTTTATAATAATCCTGACATATTTACAGTTATTCTTCTCACTCAATGACTATTGCGTCCATAACAAGTGTAACAAAAAGCAAGCTTTGAAGACCCGCCTGCCCCTGCAGCCTCGAGAGGGGTTCCATCAGCCTCTCAATACTAATTCTGCTTGTGTGAATACTAATCCAAATCCGTCAAGATGTTTAGCCTACAGAAACATGGATCATAAAGAAACATAGGTAGGTGCATACTTACATACCTGCATACATTCAAAACATTACCCTCCTCTTTGGGTGATCGGGTAACAACCTGCGCATTTCATCTTCTAACAATGGCAACGTTGCCTGCGTCATTCATACGAGTATGTATAACCATGGCAAAGTAAAATTACGGCTTCGCAGTAGGTACCTAGCACAGTTTCTGAGTTAAACCGCGGACGGACGGAGGAACAGATGGCGAAACTATAAGAGTTTCTTGTAGACTACAGAACCCTCAAAACGGATTGTCGAACATTCGATGGAGCGAGCGAACTCGTGCGAGCGAGTTTCAAACTACCTAATACGCACGCTCTAAAACGTTCTTTGTACGTTCTGACGGGACGACTTAAACTCACCGGTTTTAATTCGGTGTTTGAGTTGTACAGCGAGTTCGTTAAGAGAATAACCTACCAGGGTCCTGTATTCTACGTGGTAAAACAATATTGCTTTTGACGTTTGATTGTTTTTAAATCGGCCGCCATAACTGTCAAGTAAAATAAAACAGTATCAAAACGTTGACAAATTAAAATACCTAAGAGCCACCTGCACAGAACGTTTAACGCTGGGGTAAGACTCTAAGGCCCGCTTGCACGTAAATTTAACCCTAGGTTAACCCCAGGTTAAATTATTAAAGAATGTCAGATTCATATAAGAACTGTCAATTTTAACAAATTAACCAGTTAACCCGGGGTTAACCTAGGGTTAACATTAACGTGCAAGTGGGCCTAACTCGACTTAGTACACGTCAGATTCATACGAAAACTGTCATTTTAACTCGAGTTTCTTAACCCAGGGTTAAATTTTCTGTGCAAGTGGCTCTAATAAGATTTTTACGTGTAGAATCTCAGCCTACGTTAAAAATGAATATACTTATTAGACAAATATGATGTCGTAATTATTCACTTTGCATACACCTATAACTTAACCGGTTTTTATAGCGAGTCGACTTACATCCGTTTTTACTAGGCCCGTTTTTGATGATAATGAAAACTCTAACAACAACAGACCAATAAATAATATAAATAATAATATATACAGATTAGTCGAACTCGCGCACTGAGGGTTCCCTATTTCCCGACTCACACTTGGCCGGGTTAAATTATTTGTCTGATGTCGTTAGAGTTTTCATTATCATCAAACCAAATTTGATGCTTGTTACAGTTTTTAAGATACAACAAAAATAAATATCGAATAAAAAATCTTCCGACACCATCAGATCAGGGATTTGATTCACGTATCACTTTTCAACTCGACGCAGCTCATATTAACCGGGGAGATTAGGTTATACATTTTAGCGCGTGCATTCTCAATTAGGCAGTTTTATACGACGTAGAGCTCGACTCACCTCCCAGCAGCTCTTGGCCACAATACTGTGTTGTCATCCATTTACATGTCTTCCTAATTTCAGCCCATTCCGACATTGGGAACTGGTTCAAAATGTAGTTGTAAAGATTTGACCCAATCACACACGTGAAGTTTAAACAATTTACATTCGATTTTATACACTCGTATAATTTACCACTTTAATCCCCCTAATTATTACATACGAGAGGGAATTTCAAACAATTAGTTAATAATTAAATGCTGCTTCACTGAACACTGCTAATAAAAACCAAAAGGAGGATAAAATTTAATTTAACGGCGATTGTAGGCATCGCAGTGACGTCACCGCAAATACTCCGCGAAATGTTAACAAGTTATAAAAATTATGAATTAATGTCAGTACGACGAGGGTCCGGCGGCCGCGCGGGCCGCCGCGGGGCGCAACAATAGAAGCTGCTTTAGGGTGCCCAATAAAAACTTGACAAATGGCGTTTCATAATCGCGTCGCATTCCAGGCGTCATCACTAGAATTTGCTTCGTTTCCCTCCCCTGCGTTTGCTTTAAAAATAACGTTTGAGCCGGATTCATTGTAAGTATATGATGCAACACATCGTCATAAAATAGATGTTACTCCCTAAATACATATAAAAATTGCCTTGCTGACTGCCGTTCCTCACAAGTTGAGCACTAATTGTAACTGCTAAAGTATAAAAGTAGTGGCAGCAGTACTGGTTTAGTGATGGCGGACCTTTGCAAGGTCCGTCCGGGTCGCTACGGCCATCTTATCCTTTAACCCACCGCCGCGAAGCGTGGCCGCACTGCTGTGCTCCGGTGTGGGGGTAAGACAACCGGTGAAATTACTAGCACTCACAGAGGCACTCCTTGTTAGTCCTCAAGGTTGACAACGGATTTGCGGTCTTAGGATTGTAGTCTTGAATCTGTAAATATCTACAGGTTACACTTAACATCAGGGACTCTATTCAAGATGATAAAACAATATTGCTTTTGTCATGTAATCCTATCGTCAACGTTATGAGCTATCTGTTTAGAGTAATGGCGGCCGATTTAAAATATCATAACACATCAAGAGCAATTTAGTTTTACCGTGAAGAATAAAGACCCTGGTGGGCCGTGTGCTCGTTCGCGTTCTCCATACCGCGGACAAAAAGTATTTTGCTCTGGTTGTTCCTTGTGCCTGCGCAGCTAACACGGGCTGAGATTCTGCGCGGTAAGACTTTATTGTTTTTGACGTATTTCTGTAATGTCCAAGTTTGATAGCTCTTATTTACCTACCTCACAGCGTCGGCCGAGTTAACAACAATACACACGTTAAAGGCAATATGATTTTACCGATTTGAAAACAGACCCTGTTTTAATATTTAGGGTTCCGCGGCAAGCCATTTCACTTTTACCGGAATTGTATTATTATCAGGTGGTATAACAGTACCTACACGTTGCAAGTACTATGGTATTACATACGGGTATTTCACGCGTATAGGCATACGCGTGAAATCTATACTCACGGTAACTGCGGACACAGAGACGTATAAAACCGATAGACGTTTACGATAGTTTATTCTCACATAAAACAGCGTCGAGGTCATAAAGTAAGTGGCAGGGTTATTGTCCGCCGTCGCCGGCTCCGCGAACACGCCCGCCGCCCGGTTGTAATAAGGGCGCGTGTAACAACCACCGAAATATTGTGTGGTGTCACCGAGCGTGCACCCTGTTCTTACAATATTATTAAAAATAATTTCTCATTTTTATTGCCCTCTCTTGGTTGTAGCCACCGGCGTAATAAATGACTTCGCTATTATTATAAGATGGAGCAATAACCGCGATTGCTGTACTTACGAGATATTTTACTTGTACAGGGTAAGAAAAAACGTTTTAATATTAAATAAATATTAGGGGAACATCGCACATAAATTTAAATCATGAAAAATAATGTGCTGAAACACAAAAAAAAATTAACACCTCTTATTGCGAATAATCGATCCCGAGCATTGTTCTAACGAAAGTTCAGCTTAAAAGTTAGAGGTCACGGCCCACCCTAGTATGAAAACTGTACCCAGGAAATTAAGAAATGAAATAGGGCGGTAATTCAAGATAAATATTGTGTTAGTATTCTTTACAGTGGTATATGTCGCATTAATAACAATAGTGCGCAACCGTGAGGTATGCAATCCAAGGGATTATGTCCATGCCAATGAGTGCGGGATGCATCGTGATATGGTTGCAGTAGGCAGAGAAAAACAAACCCTGTTGAAGACGGGTCCGTAAGGGCAAACGCTGATAGATAGCGGATGGAATACCCCTCCCGCGATCTCGCCCAACATGGGAGAAGGAACACCTCAGAGGTTTTAGTCGGTGTGAGTCCGACATAAACACTCAGCCCCCCCGGGTCGATTGGTATCCATACTCGTAATGGATTGCCCGGAGAAAAAAAGGTAGAGAGTCTTACGCCTCTCTCCATAAGAAATATATAACTGGCGTAAACCAACGGTGTAGCACATTGAGAACCGCAAGAATGTATGAAAGAGCAAGAAGCTGCACGAAAGCTTCTTCCTTCTGACAGGGCCCGAAGAAGACTTTTTAGGGTTCGTGAACTGGCTACGATTTGGTAACCTCTTTGAGGAAACCGAAGGTTTTGTTACTGATTACTGACGATGACGAATAACTACCGGAAATATATTCTAAGACGGTACCGTTGACATTTGTCCAGAATACTATCGGCAAGTCTTTCAGACATATAATTATCGGTTGTTCGCATTTGACTTTACTTGCACAAACATAACATCGAAGCCAGGATCATTAGCAACTTGCTCTTCAATACGATCCTGTTGAGCCAGAGGTGCCGTACTATAAGTACACAACGGCACCAGTTCTCGAAAATAATTGTGCTATGCTCCATTGGGATCGATCTGTCATCACGGACTCGCCAGAGTAAGCCTGATATCGTGTAATGTTGACAGATCGATTTCAACGGTGGGTAGTGCTCGTCGACGTCACCATCCCGCATGACCATATGTGTCCTAAGACTCAACTACCTACATTAAGTAGGGATTTCATATAATCCGAGATATAAGAGATGATCTTATTTCCACTATTACATGTTACCTTTATGGATTTTTTTTTATGTTTTTAATAGATGTAGATTACAACTATATAATTGTCTACCAATTTGGTTTTTGTACGCAAACAACAGAGAAAAAATGCGTTTGGAAAAAAATCGAATGGAAAGTTTGCTACGCGGAATTAATCAGTTTTGGGAGCCGATCCATGTTCTGATTTTTTTTAATGATATTATTCAACCTCTTTTTACACATTTTGGGTAATACTTAATTTTCATTACTTTTGGATACGAAGTGATCCAGGAGGGTATGGTGATTATAACACCTACATTAATGTATGCTGCTAACACTACATAATAAACATATCACAAACAAATGTAAAACTTGTCGACATATTTTTTCAACTCTGCAAATCAAGCCCGTAGCACGCCCGTAGCAGTTTCGTAGTAGGTCTACGATTACTTTGCACGGCTATTTTAAAACGGAGTATGTACTCGTAATGCTACAATCCGCCAGCGATCTCTCAATTCAGACCAATTCTGTCTTTAACCTAATAATGTATAAGGCTGGGCCTCTATTCCACTGGGTAAAACCATATTGCCTTGAAGTGTTATCGTGTTGTCGACGTTACGATAGCTCCTATCTACTGAACAGTAACAGCGGCCGAGTCGACATCAATACAATAACATGTCAAAGTCAATAAGTTTTTACTGAATTGAATACAGGCCCCGGCTGGCTGGTTTTAAGATCAGCAGCATGTTTTTTTTTATATTAACACGCTGTAATTAGCTTGGCATATATTTAGATACATATTATGTGTCTGTTATCTTTAGATTTTAGTAACAATCGGTCGAGTAACTAAGAAGTTCAAGATGGCGGCAACTTTTTTTTATGAAAGCACCGAACAATGAACATTGCTCAAAGGCCCGCACTGACATTTATAGTGTAACCTGGGGTTAAACGTGCGTGCAAGCGGGCCTAACAAAAAGATAAAATGGATTGAGAGACAAACTTAACTTTGACGTTGGAAAACTGTCATCCCCATACATCACCTTTTCAATACCGCAAATAAATTTGTTATCGCAAAAAGCCCCATACTTCCGCCATTATGAAAAAAATCGAGACTCTGAATCTTCAAAAAAATTCATATAATTATCGAATCTGCTCACAAAATTTCACGAGAATCGGTTGAAAAAGCGACCGGTAGAGGAGATCATCCGAACGAACAAACCAACAAATAGACGTCAAACAGACGTCGAACATACGAAAGCATTTTTGCCCAAGCGGAAACGGAGACTCTTCGCTCGGTCAATTACATAATTACCAACTAATTCTGTAGATAGGTACGTTACTTTGTTTTTTAGATTTTTCTAACGGTTTTGGTAATATATAACTTTCTTTCTAGTACATACATGTATTTTTTTCAGCTTTTTTTCTTCAGTATTTTCTAAAAAAAAGAGGGAGACAGGGTGTTTTTGTCTTAAGTATTATTTACCCAAACATCACAAAAGTCATCGATTTAAAAACTTCAAAAAATATGATTATCTCGTGTAGTAGGTAACCCTCTCATTATAGGTTTCAGTGATATTTTTTTTCGGTGACTCATAATTCTTTCTCCCTGAATAAATAATTTAAAATTCAAAATTCTAATATTGGGGCCTTGTGCGGACCATTACATAGGTACTATATCTTTTCCAAATTTCAGCCTGATTGATTTAGCCATACCTACCTGAGAAAATGGGTCTTGTCAAGCCGACGGACCGACGGCCAGACGGACAACAAAGTCAATATAAGGGTTCCGTTTTTCAGTATTTGGTACGGAACCCTAAAAACTTGTAAAATGTCATTACATAAAAAAAAAACAAATAGCGCAAAAGACCGAACACGAAATTGCTTCCACGCGCTACGGTTTTTTTTTGTTCATAGGTCTTTGGACCTACACGTTTTGATATAGCTTTACTGTTCGAACGAAGATCGGTCCACAATTTTTTACTTCTTTTAAAATTGTGTCAATTATACGTGTATGTTAACATAGAAACGTGTGTTACGTAGGGTGGTGGAACCAGTAGGTAATGCACAAAACCCGATGATGGACACTTGATTCTTATTTTACAGGAAATAAGGGTGATACATTTGTTTTGCAACTATCAATTTATAACCGTATGACCTTAGAATTAAGAGTTAAGTGTCCATTATTGGTGCTTGTTAACTTAAAGTGTCCAACATTGGTGCCATCACCCTAGCCTCAAATCGATATACCTAGTAGTAGCAATCGATGACTACTAAAATTCCAAGTTCATCACGATACTGTTACTTGGCAAGAAGATAGGCTTCTCATTATTGATTGAGTATTCCCGTTGATTAGCTATGGGTAAACATTTTTTTTATACCTTCTATTTAGATTTTGCCGGCGACTCCAACGAGTAGAAATAGTTTATCGCTAATTCCGCCAGAATGTCAACGTTACGATAGCTCTTATTTTCTAGACAGTAATGCCAGCACAGTTAAAAACAGTATAAAATGTCAAAATCAGTATGGAATACATAATAGCCCCTGTATATTTAGGACACAAAGTTTACAGTTTCTGAGTATTTTTCGGCCTCTCGAGACCTCAAATCACGTCAATCTCTCGCTCGCGTTACAAACTAACAAAATCCTTTTGACATTTATTATTATTAATTCATATTTGGATGAGTTATAAATAAGTAGTTTTGACTTCCAACTAATGAAGAATGTGAATAAGTCGTTACTAAGCCATCTAGAAAATGAATTGAAATTAAAAGTGAATGCAATCCATGCTAGACGAAACGGTCTGTGTCCTCGCCGCCGAGCCGCCGCTGGGAGTGGCTCGCGTGCTCCGCCCTGCTCGTTCTTTATACAGCTCGACAAAATAAAAAAATAACACTTTAGATACCATTAAAAAAACAGCAGAATACGTTTTTTTTTTGGAAACATCAAATAGTCCACTTATTATTTAAACAGCACATCAAATCCATTTTATTGTCGCGACTGGCGCAGATTTTTTTACAATCTGGAAAAATTTTACGAGAGTATGGCCTGAAAACCATCCGGCTGAAAGTGGGGCTTAAAAGTACTATAGAGATATTTTTGAGTGATAAATGTTGGATGTATTTTTCCGCGAGTAGGTGGCGGGGCGTGTCCGCAGCCCGCCCAGCGCGGCGCGGCGACGGCGCGGCGGCGGCGCGGCGGCAGTCTCCGTCCGCCCGTCTCGAGCAGTACTCGGGTGTCACGCGCTCTCCGCCCTAGCCAGCCTCGTCTGACAACGAAAACCCGCCGCCGGAAAGGTAAGTTCAGATAAAACTTTAATGTTACAACGGAAATTGATAAAAATACTGCTTTAGTTATTTATTTACGTTTAAATATCCAAGTTTAGTGAATAGGATTAATACAAAAGTCCTTTAAAAAAACCTATAATATGTTTGAAATAGTGCAAAAAAGCAGATTTTTAGCTCAAAGTCACTTAACTTGACACTTTTAATTAACTATTAGAAAATTATATAAAGGGAAAATAAACCCCGTCGCGAATTAGTTGAACGCACCTACTCGTAATTTAAAATCCGCGATAAACTCAACTAAGATTACTCGCAGATCCGCGGTCCTTCTACGAGTAGGGCGGGCACGTCGCTGACGAAGTTAACAGCTGCCTTTACGCATAAAATTATTTTGTCTAGAAGCGTATTTGGGAATAATGTGATAAAGTTTTTTACACAAAGGATATTATAAATATCCTGAAATGTTATTTTTTTCATTGGAAATCATATTTTGATCAGTAACATTGCATAGCGGGTGGACATAAGTTTCTGTGGACAATGGGCATTGATATATGAATATAGATATAGGCATTTTTACCACACTAGTGGTCTGTCGGGGTTTCTGCTTTACAAAAGGTGGATCATGGATTTTTTTAATCCTAATAAAAAACCAAGTTTTCGGCCTTTGAGGCGTGAGCAAAAATTAGTTAATTTTTAAATAATATTCCCTCAATTGACTTTAAGACAAAAGTGTCTATGAGAAGTATAAACAAGACAAAATTGCGCACAGTTTGTGTTTGTTTGTGTGTTTGTACTGGTCTAATTGCATATTTTTATGTATTCCCGATAAGAAGCTAGCAGCATAGCAGCGGCAATCCCACTTTTCACAGTCGGCTTTTCCAATCACAGCATTGGAATTGTCCAATTCAGTCATTGGAAAGTTACGAAACAATTCTTTCGTACAAAAAAAAACCGCCGTTCGTAGCTTCTTATCGGGAAGACATAAAAACATGCAATTAGACCAGTACAAACACACAAATAATTTAAAGTTGACTTGCGAGATGTGACCCAAACATACATACTTACTAGACAAATACGAGTACAAATGAAGTAAAATAAAGTTTGTAAGAATACGACTACGTAGAGGTACGTCACAGCATAAAATTAATGCATGATGCTGCTGTTTTAATTCCTCGCAGTTTTTGTTTGTGTGTTTGTACTGGTCGAATTGTATCAAGTAACGCCTATTTACATCGATCAGGGGTTATTAATGACATAGCGCATGCAGTTCAGTTCACGCTGATAGAAAAAGACAGAGCTATATAACTGCTATAGCTCTGTCCTTTACGCTCAGCGTAAAATGAACTGCATAGTCGTGTTATAACTACCTCCCAGGACTGGCTAACTTAAACTCTGAGCATTTTGGGATGGATGCGGAATTTAAGCGAAATTAGTTCGCTTGGAAGAAATGCAGCTGTAACTTTTGTTTTTTCCCATATAAAGGAGTGCCTACATATTACGTGATTTCGAAATCTTGATTATCTGTGCCACCTTTTGAGATAAAATGCCTCAGATTTATTACAAATGAGTTAATATTTTAGAATAATGGTGTAAACAATTCAATAAAATTACACGTAATAAAAAAAATATATATCAAGTTTTGGAATCACAATTATAACTATTTTTTGCCAAGGGAGGCAAAAGCGTAGCGTTCTTTACCAGTATAAGTTAAAACCATATTCTGGGCCGGTAAAGATGGGACTCCTCATAACATTTAGGTACGTAAAGTTCTGGGCCACCCCGTAGGTATATCTTTGGCTAAATGAACAGTAATCATTTAATAATAATTGCAGTTTATCTAGTGTAAGCTCCTGAGTTTACTTTACAACGTTTTGTTTAGAGGTGTTTAATAGAATAAGTGGAATGAATAAAAAAATAGACACCTCTGTAAGTCTAATTTATAACGATAATTCCAAAGTTGTAGAACCTTGTTCTGTATTTTCAATCCACGAAGTCGGGCACCGCCGGCGCCGCTCCAATTGTCGCTGTACAGTCAAACTCAGAAGCAGCTGTACATTTAAGTACCTTATCGCAGTAACGTATTAGAGTGAGAGGGGTTATTTTTAAGTATATCGATAGCTGCGGCAAGGTACTATAAGTACAGCTTCTTCTAATTTCGACCGTACGGTTGCTTTAATTTACAGTAGCTAAACATTTTAGTACCTTATCGCAGTAACGTTCGGTTTTAACGGTTCGATTTTAGTAAGTACATTAATTAATTAATTTATTTATTCGGTCTACCAACTGCTATTGCAATGTTACAGATAATACAGGTCTTAATACAAATAATTCATGAACTAATTGCACAGCTACTTACTGGTTGACACCACATGCACATAACACCAGGTAAGCTACATGGCGTCATCGACGAACATACATAGTTCGTCGATGAGGCGTTTAGTTAAAAAAACAATGTATTTAAATTAAAGGTAGGTACTAGAGTCCCTCGTTTGACATGGCAACTTTGTACCTAATTCACTTTGGCTAACAACGTTACGCGTAATTAACTATGTGCCTAATATCATTTTTCAAATTTTTCATTTTGTATAAAAAATATTTGATCGCTATACATTTTATCTTCTCGACGTACCTATTGTATTTCTCGTTTTTTCTAATCTTATTATACCGAACAATCATGTTACCTTATTCTTGATTAGTATACCTCATAGATCACAGAAACAAGGGAGATATGTCATGAGCGCAAATTCGTACAAGACCCGGTGTCGCCACTTTTAAACATGTGTGTGCTTACGCTCTATTGACTACTACAAAAACCACCTCCTCATAATTGGTTACAGTTTACGAACTAAAAACGCCGTAACATAGTTTTGATAGTAGCACAAAATTTTGCTTTATGTTGAGTTTTCAAGGTTGAAAAATGCTGAAAGATCGTTTTTTTTCCATCGTAGTTCAGTGACTGAACGTAAGGTAGCGCTTACTAGTCACTTAGCTGCCATCTAGCGACGATTAATTAATTTATTTTTGGCGCCAAGATAGTAGTCCTTATGTTCAGCAGATTAAGGACTACTCTTACAGCGACATCTAGTGATCCTTTTTTCAAGAGATGTGCGTCTCTTTCCTGCAGTATGCTTAGGGATGCCACCAGGAATCTTTCAAAATATATCGATAACCATAATATGATACTTGTTTGCAATGTACTATTCAATTTACAGGTAATAAGTACTATTATTTTTATTTTTACTACTAGCTTTATACAATTACATCATTTAAACTTAATACGTTAATTTTAAAATAGAATAACATTTTATTACCTTTTTGCTACGGTTTGCATAAAGTTGATACATAAGTTTTTAAAATTGGGAATCATACCTATATTAAAACGTTAAAAAAATGGCTGCATTTCTGTGGTAAATTTTCTGGAGTTGATTTTTATGTGTTGATTTTACTTGATTACTTAGTACATAATTAAATGTCTAAACTGCAAATGGGTTTGGTTGAGTATCAAGTCACGGGATCTCGGTTTGGGACGAACCAGTAGTTTGTCGAATTCATTTCCGTAAACTTTATACACTTTATACACTTTTATAACTTAAAACAGAAAGATAGACTTAATACTTTGGGGCATTTTCTACCAGTCAACCTTTTCTCAGTTAGCCTTGAACCTTTTTTAACAATGATCTCTTAGTTATTATCCCCGTGAGACGGCGCGGGCTGACAATCAGCGCTGTGTGCAAGCACAGCTCACTATCTAGCCCTTTGCCCTTGTCGTTGGTCAATTTATTTTATATTATTTGTATTTTTATCTAAATTCCAATCAATGGATTAAATCTGCAATAGAGTTGAACCGAATACAGATTTTAGTAAGTATTTACGTACGTCATTCAGAATATGTTCTCACAGTGTAATATTATAACGGAAATTTAATTTTATATAACGTGAAAAATAGTTAAATTATTTTCCTTGTACTTTAAGCGTGTGATAGTGATGATAAATAACTTGAACTATTAACACATTTAATTTTATTGATCGCTGTAGAACAAGCCATGTATCGATAGTCGATAGAAATCACGTCCACATCCTTACGCTCAGAAATCCATACAAACCTTAAAATTATTCTTTAAAAAATAGAAATAATGCTTAAAAACGAAATTTACCGGTGGTATGCTGTGCCCCTTGACTTAAAATTTTGCACTTTTAAGCTACACACAGTGATTTTACCATTTTAACGGAGCTCGTATATTGACAGCGATCAGCGGGTGACTAAGGCAACGCTTGACGCGCCTTGTACCGATATGTCCATTTTGACCACACCGAGGCGTCACGAATCACGCCCCCATAACATATCTCCTGTGGTATACCTACTTACCCCCTTATTTATAATCGAGCAATAGCGAAAGTATGCTTGAAATATATGATTCGATCTTATACGTCAATGGGACATTTTAATTCGACAGAAATAGACAGACACCACCACTACTCTTGTCTCAAAGGCCGGCAGCGCACCTGCGATTCCTCTGGTGTTGCGGGTATTTATGCGTCGCGGCCTTTCGGCAGAAATATGTTTTGCCGAATGTATAATGTTTCCCAGCTGTTTCATTTGCCAACCCGCTTTTATTTCTGTAACTGTAAATATTTCAGGATTTTTATAAAAACTAACCTAACCTAACCTATAGGGTTCTACACGATGGTACTGAATTAATCCTGAAATATTTACAGTTAAGAAAAAGAAGTGGATTGGCAAATGAAACAGTTGGGAAACAATACAAACGGTCAAACATATTTTAGCCAAAAGGCAGGATACCGTCGCGATGATCACTTACCATCAAGTGGCTCGCTTGCTGATCTGCCTCCTTTTTCACTTAAAAAATGGTTTATCGGGCTTTTATGAAAAAGGAATTAGTGTTTATTTGGTATAGATTGTTTAATTCATCAAAACATCAGTTTTTAAGTGTAGTCCGAGTAAACGGGATGTAAAAGTTAGGTGCGACGACGAGCGGAGCGGGAGAAATGTTAGGTTCACTTGGGACCTTCCACATGCCAGGAACGAATTTCTTGCATTTTATATGTTATAATTTAAAAGTAGAGAGGTTCCAGAAACACTATTATACATACTGGCACAAATTGACGATCGGACAATATGTACACAAGATAACTGATATTATGCACAATAAAAATAAGACCAACTGAACTTATTTCATTCAATTGATTATATCAGTGATATTATACTCAATAAGTTGAAGTGATTTAAGACATAGTGAAATTATATATATGTAAATGGCAAATATACAGAAAATAGTTAAACAAATCATTAGACAACCACTAAAATGTTGCTGAACTGGCCGCACGTAAAATTAACTAGTGCGTCGCTACTTCGTGGATTGAAAATTCACTTTACCTACCTACGAGTATGTTCCGTATAAAATTAGGAGATTACCGAACTGAACGCCCAGCAGTTTTTCATTTGAAAAGAATACTCGTCGTTATTAACTTTTAGAAACTTGTCAACAGGAACTCGAGACTCGTATTCTGAAGGTCATAAATCTTTCAAGTACGAGTAAGTAGGTGTATATTTATGCGTCTCAGATCTAAAAGTGATGAATGATTCGTTTTAAACAATTTTGACTTAATATATATTATTGCAAAGTGTAAATCCACTTTTATCTACTCTTACATAAACTCGTACATATAATGTTCATATTTCGGCAATGTACTAGATATACCCATACTTAATAAGTTATTTAGAAGATATTTGCGAGCGTAGCTGTCAGAAGTTGCTACATTGATTATTTTGATTTGAGGTTTGTTTGTGTAGCGGAATTAAATTAACATTATTTAAAATTTTCAGAGATATCCTCAGCGGTTTTCGAGATAGTATGTAATGGGGTTTCACCGTCGTTTTGTTGATTCTTAATGGTAATGATTACTTCATTTATTATGGATGCAATGCGAAATTTAACCCTTTGTAACTTATTTAGTCTCCTCTGAGATAAACCGCGGAGATTAAATTTCATGAGAGATAAAGTATGTCGAAACAAATACAGTTCTGATTTGTCTCATGCTTGAAGATGAAAATTGTGTAATTATATTTTTTTCTTTTTTTGCTTTCTTGCTATCGGAGGGTATTTTAGGAACCCTGGATTTCACTTAGGACATAATGAGTTAATAATTATAAATACATCCCAGTACACGGGATTTACTCGTAAAGTGTTGCAACTTATAAGTTTAAAAAGGATCGTTTAGGTACAAGTAAAATGTAAGGATTTTTTTTAGCTGATAGAAACAAATTACAAATGAAAGGAACGGGGCATTAGAGGGTTTTAAAAATTGTGTACTTTGCAGTAGCCACCCTACTGCCTGTTCATAAAATACTAGAGCAAATCATAGGCAGTTAAAAATAATTCAAACAGTTAGTTACTATAAAACTGTGACACTTTTGGTGGCGCCGCTAACTGCTGTGTCATCGCTCGAGTACATAGTTAATGTTACACCTATCACATATTAACTTGATACACAAATTCGTGTATAATTATGATTAATTCTCGATATAAATATCGGCGTTGATTGTTTGTTAGATTAGCTTGTTAGGTCTTGCGGTACCTAATGTTTTCGGGGAGGGAAGATGGCCGATTCAAAGATGTCCGGCGAAGGAGTATAAAATCCTTGTATCCGGCTTTTACTTTTGATTTATTCTGTTTACTTACTGATTTTCTCTCACACACTCGACATTGGCAAAATCACTGCGGAATACCACGTTGGACCACCATTAATAAAAATGATGAAGAAGCAAAAACTACTAATAATTACATATTTTGTTGACGAACGTATTATGCGGTGAGCTTTCTTTAAAATTGGCCCGCATTATCATAGGTACTTTGAAGATTTAGATACCATATTGATTGGCCAAGCTGCACAGTCAATGAAACCTGCGGTCACAGTTACAATATACCTACACATGAAAATGTTTAACACCATATTACGCGCTGACAAGAGAACTTTAAGCTTAAATCCACCTAGGCAAGGACATCAGGGCGGTGATACATCAGTTTCGCCAGACCGACCGAGAGTTAAGAGTAGACCGAGCTTTCCCAGAAGATACATCCATCCTACTTTCGAAGGACACCAGATTATAAGCACCAGCAGGGGTTATGTAATACTTTTTTAAACTGGATCAAAGCAAACAATTGCTTTCTTTCTTTCCTACTTTTTCTTTTTGTTTAACGGACGGCGGTGGTTGTAATAAATAATTACAATACATATAAAACATACATAATTACAATACAATACATAGAAAACATCCATGACTCAGAAACAAATATTCGAGTTCATCAAACAAATAGTAGGCAGGATCACAATCAACTGGGCCAACGTGTCTCGTCACCAGCAAAGAAGTATTCAAGAAATGGCAAAATCTTGGTTAATTAATTAATTTTACGCTGCTTAAAAAAAACAGAAAATAATGAATAAAAGTTTACGTAACTCATTTTCATGTGAAACCCTAGAAAAAGCGTAGGTAGTCGTTCTCTGAAATATGTTACTTGCGTATTTAAACAAACTTCTGAGGTCGCTGAAGCCTGTCGCGTTGTGAAGCGGTTATTTTTAGGATTCCGTACCAAAGTGGTAAAAAAGGAAACCGTAGTGTAAGATGGCAATAAAAATACCCGTAGTGTAAGATGACAATGAAATGAAAATAGTTTTCATAGTGCAAATAAGGTAAAAAACTCTTTACTCTTTACATTTTGGTATACTTAATGTCGTTACTAGTGGCCATCAGTCACAGAACTATGATTATTAATCGGTGTTGTTTGTTTTTTTAGATTTTAGATCTGTATAGTAAGAAAACCGGTGTTATGATTTCTGCGTAAGGCGAATCATATAATAGTACACTTGTGATTTGATAATAAAGGTTTCTCCTACTTAAACCCGCGCACCGCTGTGGTTGGAACATTATGGACAAACTAAGGATCGAACCCAGTGGTCTTAAATCTTTTTGGAGTGTGAAGGAATCTATCCTAGCCTCTGCTCGCTTGTGCGTGAGTTAAGTTTTTTAACTTCAGTATCGAATAAATTTCTGGTTTTTGCATTAATTTCAACTCTAAATATATGACACTCCGTAAATCGTAAACAAAGATAGTAAAGGACTGCAGCTGTGGCTCTCTCTCAGTCGCTCTACGAGTCCAACCGATTTGTTCCGAACCCGAGGCTCTTTGAACCTATGACAGTTGAAATATACTCGTACAGTGCAACCATTTTCTTAATAGCGATCGGCAATCATCGTTTTTCTATCGTCCCGATATAGTCACTAGTGTGTCATAGAAAAACGAAGATAACCAATTGCTATTAAGAAAATGGTTGCACTGTACAAGTCTAGAGTTAATTGCAAGTTAATTGAGCTAGATTTCATAAATTGCGTGGCGAAATAGTAATGTAACAACAACTTATGTTAACGATCCACATGTTTTTATGTTAATTAGGATGCATATTACCGTAGTCAAAATATTTGCTGGTATGAGATTTACACACTGTATAATATAATATAACAAACAAAAGCATTATAGTACCTAATTGAAAATGGGGTCTAAAAGAGGGCTTAAAAATAGAAGTTAAACTATTATTATTTGACGACAGATGGCGCAAGCTGTTCATTTTCTATATGGAATAAAAGTATTTTTTACGCGAACGAGTGCGGCTAGCGCCATCTACAATACGATTTAATTATTTACATTTATACGGAACCTTCGGTGTGCCATTCAATACTCAATACTCAATACTCAATCGTTTATTGCATTCCACAAATCTTACAAGATGTTAGGTAAACTTAAATTAAAAAACTTAATTGTGGACCCTGTTGGGCACCGCAAAAATTGGTGAGGAGAGGACGACTTGAGCACGTACTTTCTATAAAGCTCAATTTCTTAAAATTTGCATACACGGTGCAAATTATAAGGAACCGTACTTAATTTTCAATATTATACGTTATATATGTATTTTAATAAATTTAAATAGATATAAATTCTGCTTAAATTATCTACTTATGTATTGCACATTTATTAATTTTAGTTATTTTAAAAAGGAAATTATCTTCTATTTTTATATTATATTATATAGTAGCCTATTTGATGTAATTTATTTAGTTTTTATTCTAGTTTTTCCTCTAAGTATTCTCTTAGGGTATAATAGGTTTTTTTTATAAGGAATTCTTTTAACAGTTTTATGAATGTATAGTGTTTTTTCTCGAATTTTATTTTATCTGGCAGCTTATTATATACTTTTATAGACATGGCATAGGTTGAATCTGAATGCATTTTAAGTTTTGAAGAAGGTAGTATGAGTTTTTCTCTAAATCGAAGCTGATGAGATGTGGGTATGTCTTCGCGTTTCCTATAGTATTCGGGATAATTTCGTACGAACTTACAAATTTCCATGATATATAATCCAGTTAGCGTTAGTATTTTCTGCTCCAGGAAATGGGGTTTACAGCTGTCTGTGTTGTCTATATTTACCAAAATTCGAATAAGTTTTTTTTGTAAGGTAAATAAAGATGAGACATCTGTGCTATTGCCCCAGAGGATTATACCGTAGCTAAATCATGCATTAGCATAAGCATAATAGGTGGCGAGTGCAGTTTTTAAGTCAGTCGATTTCTTTATTTCACGGAGTGCATATACAAAAGATGATATTTTTGATTTAATGTTTTTGATATGTTTTTTCCAGTTTACATGCGTATCTATGATTAAACCGAGTAATGAGAACTCGTTGACTACCTCTAACTTTTTATTTTTATAGCAGAAGTCTATTTCTAAAGATGTTTTTTGGTATGGATGGAATACCATTATTTTAGTTTTTGCAAAGTTTATTTCTAGGTTCTGATTACTAAGCCAGTTGTTAGTTTTATCAAGTATTGATTCTAATTTGTTATTTAGGTTTATATTATTTTCACATGTTGTTAGTATGGAGATGTCGTCAGCGAACAGGACACATGGCTCATCCATGGTTTTGGGGAAATCGTTTATGTACAACACAAACAAGAGGCATCCGATCACGCTTCCCTGTGGGATTGAAGCACCAGTTGTCCTGCTATCCGAGCGAATTTTCATTATTTGGCCAGTAATATGATCGAAGTATTCCATTTCTATATACTGCTGCCGATCCGTAAGATACGACGTAAACCATTTATGTGCTGTACCGCGGATTCCTAATTTATACAGTTTATTCAGTAGGATATCATATTGAACTTTATCATAAGCTTTAGACATGTCTAATAATATTCCTATTGCGTACTTTTTTTTATTGAGAGTGTTCAGGACTTCTTGGATGTACTTGTAGACTGCTAGAGTCGTACTTCGTACTTAGTCGTACTTAGTCGTATTCTGACTCGTACTTCACCAGTATTTCTTAATAGCTGTGTAAATCACGTTGTTATGAATTAAAAAGTTTACCTAGTTTATATATATGTCTTCTTAATATTTTGTGGCTATTTCCTCGCAATAATTATGAAAAGCACTATGCTACCTCGACAGAAAGGGCAATTAATACACTTGTGCACTAAAGGGCCTCAACTAAGTTTCGGCCCTCTACAATCCTCCACGCGGTACCAAGAATAAGTAAAATTAACCGTGGTGCCACTGGTGGTTTAATCGGATGTACTACGGCTAACAAAGACAAATTGCTTATTTTATAACCTCAGCCACAATGTACCTACTACCGTTTTATAGAGTATACAGTGTTTTCAATCCGCGACGTCCCGCCCCACTACTTTATTCTTCATTCACTGACGCAACTGTGTAACGTCAATTTGACTGGCGTGCCGTACTTCGATTGAAAAAAACTACGCGTTACACGCGGTTCTGATACCGCGCATTGAGTGTAAACTCAAGCGAAAATCACACATTCAAAGCGCAATGCTCCTTTTCTAAAAATTGTTACAATAAAATGTTTGAATAGATTCAGAGCTCCCCTACTTACGAGAACAGTGCAATGGTTTACGGCCAAACCCTATATTCAAACCGCGGATAGATAAGCCTTACTACGGGTTAAAATTTGACATTTGCCCATACAAAATGTGTCAAATTTCAATCCGAAGTAAGCCTATCTATCCGCGGTTTGAATATTGGGTTCCGACATTAGTAACGAATTAAAGACCTTCGCATTTGTCCTTCTTCTTCACTTGCTTTTATGTGCCCTATACCTATTAGCCTACATGATTATTATTAATAATAATTAAAGCACCCATGCTCATCTGTGTTGAGATTGTACCGACATCCTAAGAAAATGTGGAGGACGAGGCATTTTAAATTCTAAGAATCTCTGCAAAACGCGAGGTGTGCAATCTCATGGATTATTTCCTTAGCAATGAGTGCGGGATGCATCGTGATGTGGTGGCAGTAGACAGGAGCCTCGCACGCCTCTTCTCTTGGCAAACGAGAACGGGCGCAAACCAACGGTGTTGAGCACTGAAGACCGCAAGAACGTAAGGAAGAGCAAGGAGCTACACGGACGCTTCTACCGGGCCCTAACAAGGCCCGACGTAGACTTTTTAGCGTCCGTGAACTGGCTACAGTTTGGTGACCTCTTTGGAGAAACCGAAGGTTTGTGTGTGCAATTGCTGACGAGGTCATAATGACGAACAATTGCCGGAAATATATTCTGAAGGATGGCACGGTCGACATTTGTCGAGAGTGCCGTTGCCCCGGTGAGTCCCTCAGACATATCATTTCAGGTTGTACGCATTTGGCCAACGGCTAGTACTTGCGCAGACATAACCTCGTGGCCAGGATCATCCATCAGCAACTTCCTCTTCAATGTAACCTTGTAGTGCCTTACTATGAGTAGGTACATACCGGTGCCAGTCCTCGAAAACGGTCGTGCTACGCTCTATTGGGATAGATCTGTCATCACGGACAGGACTATTGTCACCAATATGCGTGATATCGTTTGACAGATGGATTTCAACGCCGGGCAGTTCTCGTCGACGTCACCATCCCGCATGACGAGAACCTCGTGAAGGCCGAGAAGGAAAAGCTGAGCAAGTACCTTGACTTGGCTCACGAGGTGACCGCCATGTGGGATGTTAACTCGAAGATCATCGTCCCGATATAGTTGTTTCGGCAAACGGTCTTATAGCGAACTAAGCGAAGAGACTCTCGCTATATGGCTGGATTAAGGGTCAGATACAGAAGACAGTACTCCTCGACACGGCACGCATTGTGAGGAGGTTGTTCCTCTGCAGCACTAACAACCCGTTGGCTTGAGCCCTGCCCCGCTGCCTGCGGCACTCGTAGGTTATGTTTATTTATTGTATTAGTATTGTTATTTTACTTTTATATTTGATCTAGCGACCCGCCCTCGCTTCGCTTCGGTTAATATAAGTTAAAATAATCCAAGTTCATCTGGAATACTATACTTTTTAAATTATAAGTAGATACGTGCATATGCATAGAGGTATTATTTTATGACGATTTTAGAAAGACGTCCTATCTAAAACTTTCTGCTAAATTGAGTTTTTGATGCTATTAGATTTTAAATTCAATTCAAATCATGACTGCCAGGTATCACAGTATCTCTCTGTATACAATGTTTACAGTGGACTTTTCATTGCACAATACAAACAAATCTTGCCTGGAAGTGACGCGCGAAAGGGCTACAAACACTCAACGCTCAGGTCTAAGCCCGCAACTTTTAATGTTTGCCCTTGTTGTGACTTGTAAATTGTCAATAAAAGCGATATTTTTTTCGGTACATTGCAGTCGTTTAAACTGGAAAGGTAGATCCGTTGGTATTTATGGAATCCGGGGATTTAAACGACTTTTCTAGCCGCACACCCGGTCAGTATTGTGCACTCTATTATGAACGTTTTTAAAGATGTAATTTTTGTGGATTAAGGTTCCGTAGTAAAATAATATGACACCCTTCTTTCAAAACCAATTTATGTGGGGCGATCCAGAAGGTTGCAAGGAATTGAAAAATTCCGTTGGGAAATGGACAGCCTCTTCCAGGTCGAGCACAGTGTCTACAGAGTAGTATGTTTATATTGGTCCATTGATCTTCGAAGAATTAAGCCATACCTACTTGACTATTAGTTGCTGATAAAATAGCTCTCTCCTTAAGAATTCATATTATTAATTTCGGAATAAACATTGTCGCCTAATTGTTTTACTATAACGCTAAGGTTTTCATTTTTAAAATTAATGCTCCTATTATGTTGGGGCATCTGTCCATTTCCTATTTTGAGCAACAATTCTGCAAAGAGCCGGTTTTCATACGTGCAGACAACGTAACTGTCATAATTTGTTTTGAGTTCTAAACTATGTTGCGCGTAATTTTGAATCTGCTATATCTTCTAAAGTATTAATTGAAATAATATATTGTACGGGACAATATTAATGTACATTAAATGCCCAAGGTAACCAACGTATTTATCTGGATAAGGTTAAATACTGAATCGGACAGATTGGCTTCGCTAATAAACTAATATTTTTAAATAAAATTATAAACGTAAAAATGGTTACTGTGATTCAATCTTAGGAGATAGACATATTTTATACCGTCGCGGACTTTTCTCTAGGTTTTTGAAAGAACTACAATTCTTCAGTACATTATTATGACACATCTCTGAAGGTTTAGCCAGCGTAAGCTTTGTAAGGGCCCGAAAAACGATTTTTGACGACTTGGTAGGAAAACATTGAGTTTTGAATTTAGAATGAAATGTACATATTATGTATATACCATCTAGAATAAATTCTCTAAATGAAAACCGTATCATAATCCGTGGCGTGGTTTAGAAGGAGTCAGCGGAGAAAGGAAGACAGGCGCGAAGCGACTTTAATTTATACTATTTAGAGAAGAGATGCATGGTTTCGGTTAAGTTTAATAAAATGTTTAGATACTTAAGTAATAAATTTCTCATCATCACATAAACTCTTGAAAGTGAAAAGAAAGAAGTGGTGTCTGCCTACCCATCTTTGAAACTGGCGTGATTTAAGGTAGGTACCTATGTATGTATGTATGTACATACACTCTTTGATGCTCTGCTGAGGGATATAGGACTGATTCATTTACACAATATATACAGGAACGATGGGTCTATATAGTCTGCCATAATTATCATCATCATCATAAACTCACGCCTTTATTCCCAGTTTGAGGTAGGCAGAGCTACAGAATTGCCAACAACTCTAAAAGCTTGTTGATAATTCTGTAACCACATTTTGCATAATCAGGCTAAGATGTTTACCAGTGTATTAGTGACAGGTTGCAAGCCCATCGCCTCACAGTACTAGAAGCCTTTATTCCCTTAGTCGACTCTTACGACATCCACGGGAAGACACGGAGTGGTACTATTCTAAGCCGGCAACCACACAGCTTATGTCATAATGTGCTTTAGGTCATAATCATCGCAAGCCATAAAGTATTTTTTAAAGAAACTGTTACTTTTTCAGGATTTTTATAAATGAAAACTAACCAAACCTAGCCTTGTCTAAACGTTAGATATTTCAGAACTTGTGAACAGTTTATAGTTTCATGATAGTTTCAGGCATATAAAAAATTATGACTATCAATAATTATGTCAACAATGACATAAAATATAAAATTATGGGAAACAAAGGGCTTCCAGGAACCATTAGCCAAATTTTACGTGTCTACCTATCTATTCTCTGTTGTAGTTAAACCAATTACAGTCACTTAGAGGGCTGTTTCTTAAATTTCAATTTTGATATTTATTTCACTGATGATAACTTTTGAATGGTATGTCCGATTTGAATAATTCAAAAAGTAATTTACAGGTACTAGTACTACTAGGTATAGCCTTGAAAACGAATTTATTTCTTTGGATAAGAATTAATGAAACCAGGGTACGAATAATGGGGCCTAGATAGTACTGGCGTTACTATTGCATATTTTAACATGAAAAGATAGTTATTGTGACATAACTGTAGTAGTTAGACATATAGTATTACAGATTTTTGTATAGATATTGATGTCTTCTATAAAACTGTAGTACATCATTTTGCTCTATTGTCAATAGTTTCCGCAGCGTACGCGATATAAGGATTTTTTTTGGTATTTTTTTCACACCTTGGGTTACATTATCGAAGTTTTCATACGGATCCCTATTTTTTTTGAAAATGTTCTATAGCCTATGTTCATCAGGGATAATGTAGAATTCTAATGGTGAAAGAATTTTCCAAATCAGTCCAGTAGTTTCGGAGCCTATTCAATTCAAACAAACAAACAAACAAACAAAAAATCAAATCTTTCCTCTTTATAATATTTGTGTAGATGTGTAGATAAATATTCGAGGGAGAAACACCTGTAGCTTTTTCAACTAATTGGGCAGCGGTGTAAAGTGAATTTAAATTTTTCGTTACTGCGAGTTCAAAGTACCTATTTATGAAGAATGTAAAATTATTTGTTTACTTTGACTCTCTCTCTCTCTCTTTGAAAATTACTGCCACTTTCTGCCATAATTTTTGCAAATTGTGTAACTTAGTCTTACGTGCCCAGTCAAAATAATTCTGAAAATGGCGAGAATACAATAAAATAAGACGTATATTTTAGTGCATTGTAAAAAGTATTTAGAATTTGACGCTGACATTATTTTTATACTTAATATATAACAATACTCTTTTTATGCTGATGGTATGAGAAGTTGAGGAAATTTAAACACAGAATGCCTGTCAACACATTACCACTACATATGCAATTCCACGCTCTCGGTAATTCATCTATATAAACACTTTAGTCGCCTGTATCTCAGGAACCAATGAAGTCTACATAGTCGTGATAACTTTCCGTTAAAATTCGTTATGTGTGGTTTCAATTTTTCATTTTTTTATGTAGTTGAGGTTTTTGTTTGGCACTTGACTCTAACAATTTGCATTTTAAATCTTAATATTTCACAAACTGATTCTTTCATCGAAAAATAGTTGTCATGTCACAAACCCGCAATATTTTTGGAGGATCTATGCAATGACACCCCTTGACGATGGAGTAGACAAGAAAAAGCCTCCCCAAATTAAGTGTACCTAAAGGAGATAGAGAGCCTAGAATATTTTTTTCAAGTGTTTGTTTTACCACCTGGTAAAAAACCTCGGCGTGACTAGTATGCATATTTATGCCAAATAACAGCTTTCTAGAACTAATGGATCGTTCTCAAAAAAGTTGCACCGCCACCTGTCAATTGTTCTCTGTTAGAACTTTTTCTTACAAAGCGTCATCCATACCATACCTATAATTGAATTATCAGTTCTTACTGGAAGATACTATTTGAATAGAGGCCAAAATAATGCTTTGATATAAATTAAAATTATATTAATAACCACAAAAATAATTTGTAACTAAGTTTTGTCGCTCACCTGTAGTGTCCCTACGCGAGGCACTCATGTTTCGAGTTAATTAAAACGTAAAAATTACCAACGTAACTTAGTTTGACTACTATTTTTTTACGTAATGGATAAGTAGTCGCTATTCTGTCTTCCATATTTTGATAATTGTGTGACTTTTTGTATTGATATTAATTTATACCACGTAAAACATGGTTTATTTGTATGTGTATAAGTGCAGCGTTCACCAACAATTAAACGTACGGTTAGCGGTTTGACGGTTGCCAATTGTTGACTAACAGCTGATTAAGATTTAACCATCTGTTAAATTAGTTGGTGAACTCGGCCCTAAATATATTATGCAGTTCATTAACCACGTACTTAACTTGTATTAATGATATAACTGCAATTTTGTACATCACCTGTTTGTCGTTCACCTGTATAAAAATAACAGGTGAACGACGTTTACGGCAGGCGAACGACGATTATTCACAAACTTATGCTGTAAACCAAAGATGTTTGTTGCACTAATGTATTTTACCCGACTGCACGAAGCAGGGTTGTTTTCCGAGCGTATGTAAGTAGGTATATATGTATGTAACACCCTGTAGCCTATACGGTTCACCGGATTTCAACATATGATATGTGGTTATGCTTAAAAGGTAAAATAAGATGTCTTATTTTATATAAATGATTCAGATAAAAAAAAAACAATCAATAATATTCAAATTAAGCACTTGTTTTCAGTTTAATGTAGTTTTTATTTATCAATTTACTTAACTGCACCCGTTGTCGTTAACCTGCTAACAGTTTCACTTTATTTGTACGTATTTGTCGCCAACCTGCCCCCATTGTCGATAACCGGGTTACAAATAGTCATTAACCTGCCTAACGCATAATTCAAATACCTGTATTTTCTAAAACTATGAAATAAATCACTTCCCTCCACGTGATATCGATTACCCGATTTTATTTCTAGCGATCTTAATTAAAAAAATACAGCAGTACCGGAAATTTTCTGCAAAAATGCAAAATTAATTCAGCGGTGCAGGTTTTTTGAGAACGACCATAAGAGTGTCTGAGCTAAGCTGCGGACGGACGAACGGACGGGGTGAATATCAGATTGTGTGTTTTGCACTTACCCAGGTTAACTTCGTATATAATAAACTACTGCGGTTTTTTTTTGTGAAGTTTATTCTGAAAACCAGTATTGCCATTAACAAAAATGACAGTTTTTCACATATAAGATATTTATAAAAAATATCAAAGGTCAAAAATCTAAGCTCTTTGGCGCGTCCTTAACTGTGTTCTGTTTTTGAAACGCCTAATTTTGTATATTTTTTTCCAAAATCTCCTAATGAACAGGTTTTCCTATATTAAGGAATATTTAAGTATATGTAGCTTTAAAAACATTTTTTTTGATAATTTAATCAAAAGTTATTGTTAATTCAACTTGGCCACCCCAAAAACACCAAATTTCTTTGGCGTATTGGTGCACTCTCGCAAAATACCATCCTTTTACGTGGACAATCCCTGCCTCCCGCCCCTGCTCCGTTTCGTTAAGATCTAACGTCCCGCAAGTGCAGAACTGTGTAAAGTTCAACGTGTTTCAATCTTTGGTCTGCATTTCTTTTTTCTTTTGGAAAGACTAATAAAAAAGAGAAATGCAGGACGAAAGCACTTAGAAAAAATCCGGAATGATACGTTATGCAGAATTTAAGGAAAAGCAACGGCTAAGGCATCATAATAATGTAAAAGAAGACTGGCATTTAGTACGTGGTAGAGATTAAAACAGATAAATTGTTTAATAATTTAATACAAGTGAGATTGAAGGACAAAATTGTCGTAGGCCTGGGGTTCTAGTGAAAAAGGGTATAAGTCTTCTCAAGATCAAGTGAAAAAGGGTTTAAGTCTAGTGTATACTCCGTTCGTGTATATACCCTTTTTTATTACGAGTTAAGTTGACTTGTACCCTTTTTCACTAGGACCCCTGTTTAATAAACACTTTCATCGAAATACATGCCGTTTTATTTAATCACTAGAGGACGCCCGCGACTTCGTACGCGTAGAATTAGTTTCCCGCTACTCCCCCTATTTCTTCCCGTTGGGGGTCGATTTTCGGAAAATCCTTTCTTAGTGCTCACTTACAACATGAAAGGAACCCCTGTACCAAATTTCAAGTTTCTAGGTACATTAGTTTCGGCTGTGCGTTGATATCTAAGTCAGTCAGTCAGGTTTGCCTTTTATATATTTAAAAATAACTGATTTATATTAAATAAATAAACAAAATCGAAGTAAACTTATACATACATAATTTGTATGACGCAATATTCTAATATCTTTGGCGAGAGTTAAGCAGTTTTCTAATTTCTTTTGCGTATTTTATAACATGTCCTAATTTCTTTGGCAATGAAATTTTCAAAATGCTAAAGGTTAAAAACTCCTGATGTTATTTAAGGCAGTATAACATATTTATACATGGAATTAAGCCATTTACAAGGTAGGTACGTTATCACATTTATTGAAAATATTAAAAAATAAATGCGCTATAGAAATACGAAAACTTCAGACGAAATCTGATATTCACCCACGGACGGACATGGCGAAACCATAAGGGTTCCTAGTTTGACTACGGAGCCCTAAAAAAGATCGTGACAAAGTCGAAATTTCAAGGCAACGTGCAAAGTAATTGGTTAACTCTTACTAAAATTTAATTAGTCTGTTTAATATAAATATTTTCTTTTATTCTATTTGCAGCTTTGCTTAGACTACGAACATGAGAGTCTGACGTCAAGTCAAAGACATTTTTTTTACTTTTGCGGGAAACCTCAATTTTAAACACAGTGAACCCACTTTTAAGTAATAAGTACTTTAAGCCGCTGTTGGTCGTCGCGGGACGGCGGGCCGACGCGCAATGATTCTTATCGCGGATTTATTGAAAAGGGCGGAGCGCATTCCTATCGGGCATAAATCAGGCCCCGCTGTATTTCTTTCCACGGCGCGGCTTGCTCCTTTTATTGCCCGCTTATTGGCCTATTACAATCTGATATATTGATGTCCGCTCTAACAGAAATTATTCGATGCCAATACTCTGCTGCGAATGCCTGCACAAGGCTAATAAGTAGCATTGGTTACGTATTAAGACGCTTTTAAACGAGAACACACTATGATGTTTCTCGCCGGACAGCTGTTTCATACAATATTTATTTCATGTTGTCCGGCAGCATGAGCATTTCATGCTCGCTCAAAGGTCTTTGCTTACGGCGGCGTCGTTGATCGGGTCGCCACTTTCCCGAACACATGGCTGAGGTCCGGTCTGTTCACGTTTGCAAGGACTTGTTGTTCAATTAATTATTCTAGTTATGGCTTTTGACGTAGAGACCTCGTCGTGTTGTTCTCCTAGTCATCATTATTAACCGACTTCAAAAAAAGGAGGAGGTTCTCAATTCGTCTGTTTTTTTTAATTATTATTTTTAATGTTTGTTACCTCGGAACTGTCGACTGGGTGAACCGATTTTGATGATTCTCTTTTTATTTGAAAGTTGGTGCTTCCCGATTGGTCTCATTATTATCAAAATGAAGATCTGATGGTGGAATCCATGAGGAATCGACGGAACTCTTCAAAATTTATAGGCACACCTATAGCGATTTTGGTATTTTTCATTGTAACTCGTGTATTTGGTCTTGGAAAGCACAATTTGGTGAAGTGGAACTGATGATGAAGACCACAGATGGCCACCGGAACTCCTAAACGGTATATATTTCGAGGGTGGCGACAAGATATTTCGATTAAGATAGTGGAGCGACTATGACGAAGCATATTTAGGTTTAAATATATGACTATGACTTTCGCACGGCGTTGCTTGCGGCGAGATTGAAATGTTCTACTGTTTCTTATTAATTTAGAAGTGGGAAAATAACAGCATAATTATGATCACTAAAAAGTATAAAATAAAAAAAAAGTTTAAAAAAACAAAAACCCGCCTTCAAAAAGCAAAAAATAACTTCTTTAAAATGGTAGGTAAATAGGTCAGTCCAACTGAAGTCGGCGTCCAACAATATTTTAACCAAAAGCAGACTTCAGTTGGACTGACCTATTTACCTACCATTTTAAAGAAGTAATTTTTTGCTTTTTGATAGCGGGTTTTTGTTTTTTTAACTTTTTTTTTTTAGTTTAAGGTTTATTGACCTTACATTTGTAATAAGTTTATTTTTGGTAGTTATAAGAATGTATTATCTATTACCTTATTATTACGTAATGTAACTTACTTTTAAGTATTATAATGATTTCTACTCGCATACCATAAACCGCTAATATTGATATCGTTAACGGTATTAGAATACCACCTATACCGTAACCGAAGCGAGAAAACAATTCTATAATAAGCGTTGCCATGGTAATAACAGTTCTATAATATTTATTATAACATTGTTATTACCATGGTTACGGTCATTCCGGATATCAGTCTTGGCGTTTATTGAATACTTAAGATCCTAATTTCTATAAAAAACCGTTAAAAATACTTTATACCAATTACAATTACGTACTAATGTACTTAATTAATTTTGAGATTAAGTTTAAGGTAACTATTAAAACATGAAATTTGTTAACATTTAGGATTAACAATAAAATTCACAAATTATTAACGCCAATCGGAATAATGGAAATGACTTTGTTGACAAGTAATTTGTTCTAGCAGAAAAATCGAGTAAAGTATCTATGTATACGAGAAAAGTAAGCATTTTTTTTACCCACGACGTTACGGAGACGGTATATGCGTTTGGGGTGAGAGGAAGTTTGTTTGTTTGTTTGTTTGTTTGTTTGTGCAAACCAATGTTGCCAATTATCTCCAAAACTACCCGTCCGATTTTGATGCGGTTTTCAGTGATAGGTTTGGGATTGATTGGTGCATGTTCTTAGATAAGTGTTATGGTGACAACTTGCCAGGGGGCGCTGCAGTAAATATTTGTTTGTAAAAAAACAATTTTGCCATTATTATCAAAGCCAAAAATATTGTCAACCCTAGTAAGCTGTCATGTCAGGGAACCGGAGTTAGCAAAGATTATTTTATCAGAGAGCTAGGCCTCTCTGTTAAAATCTACCTATTTTAATAATTGACAACTTTAATGGTTTCTCTGTTTTTCATCCACAAAGGTTTGAGTGCTATCTCAATACCAAAGCTCAAATACTAGGAAGTCATTATGTTTAAGTACTGGCTTCAAAAAACGACAAGATGGAAAAATGTTTTGTTGTCAATTTCAAATCTTCTTATTTATCGATAATCAACAATCGTTTCGCGTTTTTTCCAAAATGACGATGTTTTCTAACTCGGAATATTACGATATGATATTTTTTAAAGATAGCAATTTAAATAGAGCTCGCGAACTGTATCGCTAACGATTTATCGATGTAAGACCCCCCGCTGAATAGCGACGGCTACCTTCGTACCAGTGTTTTCCCAACATGCCAAGACGCCTACGTTCCATAGGCTCCTTTCATCGGTCTACTGGAAGTGAACGTCCAAGAACAGTTGATGCCAGGCAGGCTGAATTAGTGTTAGAGCATTTTGAAGGCGAGCCAACCACGAGTACGAGACGAGCCGCAGCAAGATCGACATGAACCATGTTGCAGTTCTTCGTGACGACGGTCGTCACCCTTATCATTATCGTCGTACACAGGAGCTGATACCCTCCAATCTTGCACCTAGGAGGAACTTCTGCGAGTGGTACCTACGTCAGTCATTAGGGGAGAACCCTAACTATGTTCTTTGGACGGATGAGGCAACGTTAACGAGGTCAGGACTTTGAAATATGCATAACGATCACGTTTGGGCTCGCGAGAATCCACACGCTTCACGGCAGGGCAGATTCCAACACCAGAGGCAGCTGAATGTGTGGGCTGGCATTTTTGACGAGCATGTCATCTGTCCCACATTTTTCCATCACGTCTGAACGGTGGCAACTACGGAATTCTAAGAGGCGATTGACGACTTTCCTGTGGCCGACAGGGATTACTTTAAATTTGAAAAATCTTCCAAAACTCGACTTGTAATCTCTATCTATTTAATCGAATTCTGTACATTTTGTTATAATGTCTCTCTAAAGTTCCGCAAATTAGGTAAAAATGTACATAAACATTGTGCGTAGTTTACTCTTTAATTTTACTGAAATAGGGTTTGCACATCAATTAAAAAAATAATGTTTTTTTTTTGGCGGTTAGTCATAGTGTTACAGCGGTTCTCAAATATTGTAAATGGAATCGTTATAAGGCACCATTTAACCCCCTTTCAGCTTTACGGGTATTTTTGTAACACCCTATAGCTCCATACTGAAATCTGACATAATGAATAGCTCTTACTGAAAGACCCTGTATAACCGCCCTACCGACTGTAGCGCCCTGTAGTTTGTGGACAGTAACGGCCCAACGTAATATGAGTGAAGTCATCACTCTTTCTATGTTTACCCACGACGGTACGGAGACGGTATATGCGATTGGGTTTAGAGGGTGTTTGTTCCAGAACCTTTATTCCCTTGAAGAGCTACTCGTTGGAGGTCTACCCAACCATTTTCATCCTGACGACCTTTAATGACTGTTGTAGAGCTGCGGCTCAATGTTTTCTACATCATATCAACTTATTAATTTTCATTCTACGTAATGATATCGAGTTGAGTTAAAACAAAGCCCCGTGCAATGTTTACTTAGTTGTTTTGTTGTTATAATATTATTACTATTAAATCAACTATATCGATATGTAGTACAATGTACCTGCATAACACGTCTATGCTCTCTAAAAATATTGAAATAAAAAGCAATTTTAAAACGTTATTGAAAAAGGATAAAATAATTAAAAACCCCCCGACTTAAAGAATTTATGTAACGAGAGGTAATAAACGTAAAAAGCTTTTATAAGTAGAGTTCGTCTCTCGCGGAGTCGGTCATATTAACTATAGAGTATCAGTTTTCATAGCACTTCCCTACGTACGAGTACCTAATCGGTTTTCGAAGATATAGATGTGGCAATAACATATTCAACTACCCAAAAAACCCAAGAATATCCGTTGGGGGCTGCCACTATTTTAAATTTCAACATAAGTATAAATAAGTATAGCAATAAAATATCTCATATTATTCATGTTACTATAAAACTGCAAAAAACACTAGTTTATTTAATGGCAGCCCCGGACGGATATTCTTGGGTTTTTTATTAAGTTCATAGGTAGTTGAATATGTTATTGCCACATCTATATCTTCGAAAACCGAATAGGTACGTAGGGAAGTGCTATGAAAACTGATACTCTATAGTTAATAATGACCGACTCCGCGAGAGACGAACTCTACTTATAAAAGCTTTTTACGTTTATTATCTCTCGTTACATAAATTCTTTAAGTCGGGGGGTTTTTAATTATTTTATCCTTTTTCAATAACGTTATAAAAGAAGTGGGTTTTTTCAAAAAAAAAAATTTAGCTTTTTTTTGTCTTTATCATTTTAAGCTTGTAGAAAAAGTTATGTATGCAACGGTTCATAATTAGCTCTTAAGGTACTCGTGCCTGTAATTAGAGCGCTCGCAAGCTCGCGAGCTAACCTCGGCACTCGTAGCTTAAGAAGCTTCATTATGTGACAGTTACATACGAGTAAATAACTATTTTATGGATGAAAAATGACCTTCTGCTGGAGTTCCTTGCGACGCTTCTCCTCCGCAATGATGGTCTTGTCCGAAGCGCTGGTAGACTCAATCTAAATAACCGACTTGTAAAAGAGCCCTCATGTGGCCTATTCGCTGAATAAATATTTTGAATTTAAAATTTTGAATTTGAATTGCTACTACATAATTTGATGTAGGTAAGTATATATATAGCCAATAAAACAAAGATCTAATTATGATACCGCCGCAAGCGATGAAAAGGGACTTGTACGGTAGGTACGTACGCAACATTTCGCTATTTCCATTGCTCTTAAAGATTTTTTTTATGCCATGGTGGCAAAAGTGCACACAGCCCACCTGACGGGGATCTGTGACCCACAGACATTTGCATTATCAAGACTACAATCCTAAATAAACTGCAGATGCGTTGCCAACTCTAAGGACTAAAAGGACTAAGATAGAAAGCGTGTATGATAGGTTATTTCACCGGTTGTATTACCATGCATGGGAACACAACAACGTGAATGCAGGAAAATATAACACAATTGCTAATAATATTAAACGCAGTCCTAACATTTTTTCAATAAGCAAACAAAATTGTCGCCATCATCATCGACACTTACAATGGAAACAATGTCTTAGTAAGTATAAAACTGAAATAAACCATTAAATAAAATCTCAAATTTTAATGCAAGTTAAATGTAATTTCGAAAAATTGGGATTTAAATTATAACATTTCTTAAGCTGGGCATTCACGACCGCTCCAACAAACCGAATAGAGCAGCGCCGCGCCAAATCGATCCCTGAATGCCAAAACTGTAACATTTAAAAGTACTTGGCGCGTTGCCGTTGGTTTTCCAAATGGACGGACAGCCAGCGCGAAAAACCCGACATTGAGCTTATTTTTCGCTTTTCAGTTGATTATTTTTATTGCAGTCGGGTTTTGTATTTTTAAATAATTTATTCTGTAGCCCCAAGTACTCCGCGTACTCGTAGCGTAAGCTCTCGAGCAGTTGGCGCGCGTTACTTGCAGCTATCCGTTCTATTGTTGTTACACGTAAACATTCGGGAAAAGAATAGTATGGCCGGAACTGCTGACGTTAATACATTCAAACGTAAACGTTATGAAATGATACATATGGTGCATTAGGATGTCGGTTCACAGAGATTACCCACCCCACCTCTCCGGACACGCGGGATAACTAAACTATGGGTGCCCTATTTTCATCTTTTAATATTGTGCACGTTGTACAATTTTTTGGTCGAGAATGTTTGGTATACTTACCTACCTTATTTTGAATTGTAGACTTTATTTTTATCATGGTCTAATAAAACAAGGTCTTCTCTTCCGAAAGGGACACTTTCTATATATCATCACGAAGTTGCCACTTGATTAACCACTACCCAAAAATATGGATGGACACCGCACGGAAAGTATGGAAAAAAAACTTCGGTGAATTTTGATAAACAAAAATATATGTTAGGTGTCTTGGTCAATATATAAAAATACTCTGTGGGCAATAAAATCCTATGACTAGGTTTTGAGAAAAAAAATTTTAGTAAAAAGTCATATGGATATTGGTCCCATAGAAAAATGTATGAAGCAAAAAAAAGCGGCCACTTTTGAACAAAAAAAAATATATGTTTTTGGAACCATTTAATTAATCAACTTCAGCAAAGAAACTCATACAAAAAAGTGTTTAGTTTTTAAGTTGTAGCGTTTCATATAAATAAGTAAAAGTGGTCTGCATTTTTTTTAAATATAATTTTGAAATTTCCGTTTTCTGCAATAGTAAACGTAACTAAAGAGATACTTTGTGCATATTTTTTATCAACATAAGTTTGGTGTCTCAGCCCCCTATTCTTCAGTATTTAGATTACAAATGATTTTTAACGAAAAATACTTGGTTTATCATGTTTGTTTTTTAAATTAATCGGTGAAAAGTAGTGGATATTGAATATTTCATAACTTGTTTTATAGTTAACATAAATGATTCAAATTCAAACATATTCTATGGACAGTTTCAAAATATTTTCGTTCAAAACAGGCAACTTTTTTTCCTCCGTACATTTTTCTATGGAACCAATATCCACATAATTTTTCACTAAATGTTTTTTTCTCATAGGATTTTACTGCCGTGCAAGTATTTTTATATATTAATCAAGACACGTAACATATATATTTTTTATCAAAATTCACCGAAGTTTTTTTTTCCTTACTTTCCGTGCGGTGTCCTTTGATTTTAGATTAGTGTACGATTTTATTTCAAAAATCATAATAATATACCTATATCACGAATAATATAAGTAGACCCCGTTTTCTTGAGGCACTGACGTCGCTTTTTTGTAGGGGGATTGAATGTTTATTTTATCGACCGTCTCTATCGATGTTTGTAGTTTATATTATGCAACCATGCGATTGATTTTTTGCCATTTAAATCTCTGCTCAATTTCAATATAGCGTGGGTATAAAACTTCTAGATTAAAAATAAGTAGTATTACGAGGTGCGATAACCTGATGTAATTATTGTGGAACAACTATGATAAACAGGGTTAACCTTACGAACACCTGCGACTTTTATTTATGACATTCTTTTTTAGTAGTGATTGTCTTTGACTCATTGTCAGTGACATGACATTTAACTCGTAGTACAATGCCATCCATATTTAGATAAAATAAAAATTCAATCCCTACAAAAAAGGTCGTCAGTGCCCTAAGATAACGGGGTCTAAATATAAATCACGAGTATAATTTACATAATTACTTAAATTTAATGTTTTATTTTAATATTGTAAATGCATTTATGCATGAACTAGCTTCTGCCCGCGCCTTCGTCCGCGTAGAATTTGTAATTTTGCCATCCCACGGGAACATTGATTTATTTCAGGATTCAATGTAGCCTATGCGTTAATCCAGTGTATATCTAAGTAAACTCTATTCCAAATTGTATCCAACCAAATTTGTCCATCCGTTTTAACAAACTTACGCACGCATAACCTTTCCCATTGATAACAAATGTACAGGATGTAAATAGGTACATCCAGCGCACACAATCGCTCTGGCCGAAATCGTAGTCGATAAAAATATCCTCGGTGCGCAAGTCCGAGTCGTACTTGACCGGTTTTCAGTAATTATAGTTTTTTTGCGTCTGTACTATGTACAGTCACCAGCAATAATATGTTATCCAACATTGGGCACAAAAATATCTGACACGCTCTTATGCCTCTAGTAATAAAGACGTGTCAGATATTTTTGCGCCCAATGTTGGATAATATATTATTGCTGGTGACTGTACCTACATAAACGTATAATCATACCAAATTTGACACTTGTGTGTTTTACAGTTTATACGATACAACAAAAAGTTTTTTTATCTTAATTTTGTATTTAATAATACCTACAAATTGACACTATCCCAAACAAAGCAAGAAGTTCTTCGACCAATGAGCGCGAGCGGGCTTTGCCGCTCCTATACACTCCCGGCGTCAGCGACACGCTGGGAAGAACTTTGTCGCTGTATATTATACTTTCATGTATCAACTAAAGTCGCACAATTTCACACTGAACGAATTTTACGGTTTAGATGTTAGTGCGTAAAGTATTGTAGTGCCTAATCAGTTTTTACTTCTAAAGTTGAATAGTTAGTGTATTTAATCTTTGAAATGTTTAATTTTCGGTACTGGGTGGTTGAAAAATAACTTACCCTAACCAAGCCTATTCGGATTCTGAATGGTCAAAAAATATATACTTTACCCTAACTAACTGCATTCGGAGTGCCACGTGTCATACAAGGGTGATCAAAAAATTTTAACCTAACCAACTGTACTTACTCCCAGTACATTACAGGTATTATCATAGCTCATAGCTATTAGTTTATTTAACTCAATACATACTTCTAACCCCATTTCAATCCCTTAGGAATAGGTATTTTTTTCAAAATCGCCAAAAGTATTTTTTTTTATTTATGAGTAGTAATACCAATTTTAAAGTTTCTAACTACAAAAATGACGAAACTCTCATATAAAATGTTACACCCCCTTTTTTTCCTTAAGGGTAGTTTTTCCAAAATCTGAAAGCTATATGTTATTTGTAAAAAGTACCCTATAATACCAATTTTCACGTTTCTAGGTAACTGCAAAATTGACGAAACTCATACAAAATTCTACAAACTCCTTTTACCCCTTAGGGTTTATAACATAAGTAGGATTAGTAGGATACTCATATTAGTACCTAGGATTAGTGGATAATAGCTTCTGAACGCGTCTTCGTCCGCTTAGATTTCGATTATAGGTACTTATTCCCTCGGGAACTTTTAAATTTTCTTAGATGAAAAGTAGATATTAGTAGGATTAGTAGGATACTCATGTTAGTAGGATTAGTGGATAATAGCTTCTGAACGCGTATTCGTCCGCTTTGATTTCGATTATACTTCATCCCTCGGCAACTTTTAAATTTTCCGGGATGAAAAGTAGCCTATGTGTTATTCTAGCTAGGGTAAAAGCTATCTCCATTCCAAATTTCATCTAAATCCGTCCAGCCGTTGCAGCGTGAAGAAGTAACAAACAAACACACAAATTTTTGCATTTATAATATTAATAATAATACATACATACACATACATTAAATCACGCCTGTGTCCCAGAGGGATAGGCAGAGACCACTTCTTTCCACCTGCTACGATCCTGACAAATCTCTTTCGCGCTGGGTATCATTACGCTAATTATGTGTCAATGATTTTCAAACTGTCGCGGTAAAAGTTGCAGATGTATTTTTTACCCGACTGCTTCAGAAGGAGGGTTTGTTTTTCGAGCGTATGTATATATATATGTATGTATGTATGTATGTATGTATGTATGTATGTCCCCGCCTGGAACACCTTTTCCAATATTCAAGTTAAATTGAAATTGTTATAAATATCAATAAGTACATTGCTCTTACAATTTTCTATAGATTATATAGCTTGTTTTTCGCTTTTCAGTTGATTTTTTATTGCAGTCGGGTTTTTTGTTTATTTTTAATAATTTAATTGTATAAAATGTATCATGATTAAATGCGCTAATCAATATTCAAGCTCTCAAAATCAATAGCTCTAATATTAAGGACATACTCTTTATTTTGTTATGAGTTATGAGTATAGTCGTAGGTATATTTACCATTAAACGATCAACATTTAAGTGAGTGGTCACGGCACATTGCTCGTAGAACTTATGCCCGTACCTACGTCAGAATGCAGCAACGCGTATTGACGTTATTTTTTATAGAGAACAGTAAATGTTCAAAACGTAAATACCTTTAATAGAATAGCATACTATATTTACAAGTACCGTAAAACTATTTGGGAATCACGAGGCTATTTGGAACCAAGTAATTAGTTATAAGCTTTTAGTTGATATATTTTTGTCGTGGCAATGGTAAAACTGAAAACAGCGCCTCCTGACAACAAGTTTTACAGTTCTATCGTAACCATGACAAAAATTATATCAACTAAAAGCTTATGATTAGTTTGTTCCAATTAGCCTCGTGATTCCCAAATAGCTCCGTTTGACGGTACCTTACAGACGAACATACATAACAATATATATCATAAAATAAACACGACTACTACTACAGTTTCGCGGGGTCCGCTAGCCGGTGGCCACGAAATCGCCGAAATATGTCATCCCTCGACCAGAATTCCTCCTTTAAAAACAACAATAGACTTAAGTTAATATAAATATACGAGCAAATATTTTGTACTAGTTGAAACCCCGGCTTCGCTCGGGTAAAATGTAGACTCATTCCAATGATCTTTTTCTTTATAGAATGTAGATGATACTTCTGTAGTTATCGGTTTATGGTCTTAGGTAAGCACTAAAAAAACATTCGGTTTGTATTTGTCTCTCACTCGCTATCATACTCTCTTATTGAGAGCGAGTGAGAGAGGAGTACAAACAGAATGGTATTCGAAGTGCTCACTTACAATCCAGCGACGAAGCTCCATAAAAAGCCAGCAAGAACCTTCAACATCTTCTAGACAGTACGGCCGCATGGATGGAAAATGGCGCATTCGGGCAAGCCCCGTCAAGTCTAACCACTGGACACTCACTTTGAGAAAAGATCACTACGCACCTGTTAAATTTGGTACAGATTTTATGCCCGATACTAAATGTGTTAAGTATCTAGGTTTTTTCTGGACAGAAGAGTCACTTGGAAATACCATATAAAGAACAAGAGAGACCAGATCAATTTTAAAATCAGGAACCTTGTATGGCTAATCGGAAAAAACTCAGTTCTTTCTGTCGATAACAAACTGCTAATATATAACTCTGTTCTAAAACCTATTTGGACCTACGGTATCCCTTTATGGAGAACCGCCAGCAAAAGTAATGTACTTCGCTTACAGCGCGTACAGTACAGTATTCTCTGTACTTGATCAAAGTCCCCCTCGTTGTCACAAATGACTACATACACGATTACCTCAATGTTCCAACAATGGAAAGCATGCTGTGTCTACTTTTTAATAGAGATGCAACGATAACGATGCCGATAATCGTAAACTGCAGGTTATATATATACGAAATAGTAATTTTTACAAGATCTAATCAGAACTTATTTCAAAAATTTAAGTCTTCGTCTTCGAAATAAAATCAGCGCAGCCTCTGCTGAGACCGCTTTATTTCGAAATAGCATTCTCGGGATGGCTCCCAGAATCTATAATAAAGTAACAAACGAGATAATAAATATACACTTAAGCAGAATTTAAATACAAATTGTATAATTTTCTAGCAATAAAAGCTGAGCCAAGCTACACAGTAAATGAGTACTTGAGCGACTACAATTAGTTGCGAAGTCTGAGCATGTGCATGCAAAAACTTCGATAACTGCATTTTCAATTCGTATGCCTCGCGGCACAACATGGTGATACTTCCTAATATTTAAGACCGATTGTACCTACCTATGTTATACAAATAAACGATCTTTATCTTTATCTTTATCGTTATTTTTGACGATCATCCGTATCGTAAAAAGTAATACGATTTATAACGATTCTTAAAACTAGCTTGATGTAAAAAAAAAACGTGAAAAGGAATGCAAGACAGCATTGATGTTTGCGCTGGCAACACTAATGACAGGCATTTTGATACAAACTATTCAAGTTATTGCAGGGGTTCTTGTCTAGCTGTCATTTTGAAAACATCTGTCTATTTTTTTATTAATTTTTTGTAAAGTACTTATCGTTGATTTTGGTTCAAAAATCCAGAGTAACTTTGTGAAGTAACCTCCAACACTGACCAAGAATATGCATAAAATAAAATAACAGTGAAAAGTTGATTATGAATGAGCAAGCGGTCAAGAACACTCCAAGCCATTGAAGTGGATGCCCGCCATCTTCAAAGGTGTGCCGACTGGGACTGGAAGACGCCGACGACAACGACGATTCACCGTACAATTGCTTATATATACTTGACATTGGCAAAATTACATAACTTGTAGACGCCATTAAAATAAATAAATAAATAAGTTATTGGAGAAAAGATACTGTATTTCCTATAACTTGAAAAAATTGGCCCATAAGTATTTTTCCATCAAACCAGCTACTGTAGATTGAGAAAGATTGTTTTCCACAGCTGGTTTAATCCATACGGATATACGAAATAGACGAAAACCTGATAATTTAAAAATAAATGTTTATAATAATTTGAAAGAAATAGATTTTAATTATGACATTTATCTGGGTGGTAAATTGTCTAAAATTTAAATAAATGTTGATTTTACTCAATTGTGTTATTTTATTAGATTTCAATTAAAAAATGATAATGCATTCGTTATCGTATTCGCTATTACGATGCATTCGTCATTAGTATCGGTATCGTAATAGACATATCGTTGCATCCCTACTTTTTAAGGATGTACGCAATATGTTACAAATCCTGTGCACTTTATTTGTTAATGTCCGGTTTTATAATCCTGGTTGTAGACCTATTTAAAAAAACACAATCGAGATCAAAATAGAGAGATACAGGAATGCATGTATTAAGCGCCTATCTCTCCATCCCAATCCATTAGCAACACAATTCGTTGAACCTTCCCTCAGTGAAAAGAGACTAAAATGAAGGGATGGTGTGTAAGCGGTTAGGAGAGGCGCTGGCCTCTTCGCTTTAAAGTCAAATGGCATTCAACAAACCAGCTTAGACTTGCGACTGATCGCCGATATATAAATATAAAAAAAAAACTACACGACTTTTTCTGGTTAAATATGTGCACTAATGTTTTTTATCGTCGTAATACATTATTGAAAACATTTTTTTCCACTACCTACGTACTTTTGTCAAGCTTAGTTTAGCTAATGAGCGTAGTTTGTGTCGGGTAGTTAGTGAGGTTGTCTATACTAGACAAAGTGGCGTTGATCAACATCAATACCACTATGACTGTTAACAACCATTTAGTCAGTCTCCAAACAAACGATATTTAGTTAGAAGCCCGTGCCTTTGACGTAGGCTGCGCCGCGCCGCTCACGGCGCCCGCAGCGTTGTTTGATTATATTGGTCTGGAGTTTAATGATTAAAGGCAGGCGCCAGATTACGTTACGCTGCAGGTCGGTGCAACTGTAATGTACGTGTAAATTATATTTTTTTTTTTAGAATTACATTCACACAGTACATATTTATAAAAATATTACACTGACCGATAAATAAGTACCCTAGGTATGCTCTTGCAATTCACGATGGCGAGTGGGCTTTATTAGTAGTTGAACGTGTACATGCACATTGCGGTAGTGTGCGTGTCAGACGGAGCGATCAGTCGCGAGCGCGCCGTCGCTCGAGTGACTTGTGCATATTGTTTCCACGACGCTAACTGCCACGAAGTACCGTCAGCATGTCTGATCTTCGGAAAAAACACAAAATTCTTCATAGCGATATAATGTATTCTTATTTTGAAGTACGCTTAAATAAAATTTTAAAATTTCACGGACATAATAAGCCCTCTGAAATAAAGACAAAACCTACAGTTAGCTTTTAATTAATATAAAATTGTACGTACTTTTAGGAGAGAAAACACGGAGACATTACAAATGTCATCTCCGCGACAAGATAGAGTTATAACCACAGAATAAGAACATATAGCATAGAAACCGGACTATAATACGTACTTTGCTTCAGCTATCTTTCTCTACTTTTTAGATTACGTATTACATGAGAGAAAATGAAAGTAGGCTGTTTTTTCTATATAACTGCTATAGCTCTGTCTGGGTAAACTGAACTGCATTGCTATTGCATTGCAGTTTTATGGATGGTCGGAACACGTATAGCATGTCAATTAAAATGTACAGATGTAGTGAAATATCCTTTCGCATCGTATTTTCTCGGAAATGTTCGTATCTGTCATGCTACTTCAGTCTGACTCAGTAACCATCAAGACAACGCGGGGGAACGTCGCATCGCGAGAGTGATAATCGATATATAGTGGTTAGTACCAGAGTATTTTTTTGTTAAATAAGTATAAGTTTGTTTTCAGTTATTTTTAATAGTCATGCCGAAAGCATTAAGACCTGGGAAACTTTAAGATCGACAAGCCTGTGAAATTATTTTCAACATTTATTTATATTTTTTCTTGTTTACATCCTATTAATGAATGTGGCGATATTTTTCAAAAAAACTTTTTTTTCTGGTAGTAATTTTTCCAGTCGCAATTTTTCCGATTCGCCGTTTTACCGAATGTCTTTTTTTCCCATTCTTAATTTTTCCTGGTCGCATATTTATCATGCTGGTTTTTTGCCAGTCGCAAATTTTACCATTGTTATTACACCTAAATAAGTAGGTAGATTTAGGTTATGCTAGTTTTGCAGCAGGCCCGAAGGGCCAAACCACCCAGAAGTAGGAGCTCCGCGCTAGCGGATCTTCGTCGACTATATGTGAAAATCATATAACTATTCAGATAAATACAGATTGGGAAATTATGATAATGGAGTTATTTCTGCTGAGATAAAAATCTTTGGCAAAATAAGCTACTGAAAAAAGAAAGACTGGTAAATTTTGCGAATGGAAATATCGCTTGCAGTAAAATTCGATTTTCGGAAAGTCATCGCCACACTCGTCTGTGTAACTAGGCACGACCACCAACATTGTCCGTCACAAAAACGGGCAGTTTATTGTTTCAGCTCAAAGCTGGCCGGCCGCTACTGGACTCGAGTGTTGTGCTAACCGCGATGACGACTTACTGCTCTAAAAGCAAACAATTATCTGTGTTTGCTTAGTGGTCGTTAAACAAAGAATTTACATCGTTTCGTTAACAAATTTGACGATGTTTTTTCTAACAAAAAGGTAGTGAAAAATAGTTGGTTAGTAGTATCATTTCGTCACCAAAATTATGCCTTTTAGGGAAGAGTATACATATTTATCTATGTTATGAGGTGTACACTTCAAATATTGTTTAGTATCTGGCATAAACATGAGGCTTACGAAATCGATTACATCTGGGGAGTATTAACTCGACCCACTTAATCATTCGGCTTATTCCCATAATTCCTGTCATTAATTTGTATACCGTAAGCATGTACTTACATAATAAATTAATCTTGTGAATAGTCCTAGCGGTACGCCAAAAAATGCTGCAAATGGCGTTAAAAGCATGAAAATCGGAACGATTGATCTTTAGGCCATACGAATAAATTTGACCCGTAGCACGAAAAAGAAAACAAAAATGGAGACGAATTATGACGTCATTTTGTTTTTGTAAGATTTTTTTCTGAAACCTATCTTGTGTGGTCGGTATCTAATGGAAGGGCTTACTAAGGCGATTCTAATTATATATGTTTTCTAAATATATCACATCATTATATTATTTCAGTCACTTGTATTAAATTAAAATAAAAATCATTTTCAAAACATACCAAGTTTGGACTCTTCCAGATGTGATACGGTTGAATCATTATTTGTAAAATATACCTAAAATGATACGTAATAACCTCATACCCAACACCAACAAAGCAATTTTGAAAATATTAACATTTAAGGTCTGTTCATCCTTACTTGTGTTATATAGTAAACAACTTTCTAACCTCAAAATGAAACTTTTTTGGCTAAAACAGCTATTTTAAACAAAATAAAGCAATCACAGACAGTACATTGGCCAAGTGATGTCCAAAATGTTAACTCGGTTTACTTTATTCATTTTGAGGTTAGAAACTTGTTTACTATACTTATATAGTAAACATGTATAAAAAGTTCAATTTTAGATACTGAGGATGATAAATAAAACTAATGCGAGAGGAGTTTTGAATCATATTTATATTATTTATTAATATTAACATATTTATTTTTAATGTTTTATGATTTATTTTAAATACTTAGTTGATAGATTGTTTTTTAAATAAAAATAAATATGTTAATATTAATAAGTAATATAAATATGATTGAAAACTCCTCTCGCACTAGTATTTATCATCCTCAGTGTTTAAAATTGAACTGAACAGAATTGAATTATACATTTTTCAACTAATTGTGATTTTATCATACTTTGTTATATTAAACAATTATAAAAAAATACTTAATGTAATTTTTTTCAAAATTGCTTTCTTGGTGTTGGATATGAGGCTATTACGTATCATTTTAGGTATATTTTACTAATAATGCTTCGACTGTATCATATCTGGAGGAGCCCAAACTTGTGACTGAAATATAATGATGTGAAATATTTTTAGAATCGGCTTAGTAAGCCCTTTCATTAGATACCACACACGATAGGATACAGAACAATTTTTTTTTTCCAATAAAAAAAAAGATTACGTCATAACTCGCCTCCTTTATTGTGTTTTTTTTCGTGCTACGGGTCAAATTGTTTCGTATGGCCTAAAGATCAATCGTTCCGAGTTTCATGCTTTTAACACCATTTGCTAGCTAGCACTACTAGCAAAAATCGGATAACCGTATTTTTTGACAAAATTGCCTGACATAAAAATTGTAAGATTATGTAACAACATAAAAATAAAGATTTCGTTATTTTAATTAAAATGTTTAAAATAAGATTGCGAGAAGCATTATCGTGGTTAAGTTTTAATTTGAAATGTGTTTTGTAGAGCGTTCGGTCGATAATGGAGGGGTTCTTGCACCATATGGCGCCGCAGTTCCTGCACCCCGCGTTGCAGAGCTTTGGCTGCGGCGCCTTCCGGCCCATCGGCGGCGCTTTCCACCCGCTCTACCCCGGCAAGGCCTTCGCGCGCCACCTGGGCGAGCAGTACGCGCTGGGCCAGGTCGGCCAAGCGCTCCGGGTACGTGTCGAGGCGCGACCCTCACCTCATTCAAACTAGAAACCTATAAGCGACTAAATACACCGTCGGCGACGAATTCTTTGGTGAAGAGCCAACGGAAAAAAACACAATTACATACACTGGCCCGCAAAACTAAGTATCACACTTTTAATGCTACTAGTATTAAAAGTGGGATACTTAGTTTTGCGGGCCAGTGTAGAAAAATACAGTGTGTTACTGGTATGAGGGCTTCTGCTTTAACTAACGATAATATGTTGTATAAGTAATTATTTGCAGATATAATTAAGTCGAAGTGAACTAACGTAACGCTGCAATTTTAACTTCGTAGATTTTAACTACCATCAACGTATTGGAGCTATGTGTAAGTATCGTTGTTATTACTTGGTACAACGCATACATTGTTACAGGGGCAAAACATAGAGAGTTATTAATACTCCTAGAATTTGTCAGATTTGTGAAACAAGATGACGGAAAATAATCATTGTCAAACTTGAACGAAAGTCATTCTCTCGTAGGATTTCTCTTTGGGTTTTCGACAAGATGGCGTCGCTTTCTTAGTTGTAATTAATTTTTTGCATATTTTGTTGTTTAATGGATAGGAATGATGTATTAATATGCAGTAAATTAACATTCAAATGTGCAGTATAATGAAGAATTCAAGTTTGAACACGTTTCGTCTTTGGAAGGATTGCTCCAAGAAAATCCCATCTGGTCTTCGTAAAGTTACATCGCTTCACGGAGGCTAGAGGATCACCGTAAGACGTCGACTTATGATTTTTTTTGATATCATTTACACCGATCACGTGTAACTTCCAACCTTGACACTGGCAGAATTGTCCCACTGGACAGAAGCCATATATCAAAGAATTGAATTGAATTCCTCTCGTAATAATTTATTGTGGAATAAATCGTGAGTTTAGCTATTGGCCTACGACGCTCGTGAGCTGTGCGACATGATTTTGTTGTACGGTGAAACGCTCGGCAACGCAGCAGAAGCGTTGAGGTTGTATCGAGAAAGATACCCTAACAGGAGACATCCTCATAATCCCAGATTCATATTGGAAGCCGTGCATCGAGTTCGGGAAAATAGACCGACTGCTCCTAGTAATCCCGAAAGAGCTATTAATGGGATCGTGTCTGTGGCACTGGAGGAAAGGGTGCTTTTAAATTTCTAAAGATACAAAAAATATAATCGAGAGATTTGCCACTACGAGTAGCATATTGCAATTGGTTTTTAAGTATGTGTAGACAAGATGATTCCTTTCAACAAAAGGTTATGTGGACGGATGAAAGTACGTTTTGTCGGAATGGAATGTGGAACCGCAAAAATACCCACCACTGGACAGATAAGGAAAATAATTCTCATGTTTAAAGCGAGACTGCCCATCAATATCGTTGGACCATAAACGTGTGGGCAGCTATCAACAATAATACTATCATCGAACCTGTTTTTATTGATGGGACTTTGAACGTACAGAGGTTTCTAGAACTTTTAAGCGGTCCTCTTGTCAATCATTTCAATACCCTTTCTGAAGAAGAACGGAGTGGAATATGGTTTCAGCTGGATGGCGCTCCTGCTCATTCAGCTTTGGTTGTGAGACAAGCTAAATTAAATTTTTGGACAACGCTGGATTGGACATTTTGGCCACCAAAATTGGGCACCAAGAAGCCCTGATCTGACGCCTCTTGATTTTTTTTATAGGGAGCTGTATAAAATCAAGTTTACGCTACCGACAGCGAAACTCGAGACGAGATGAAGTCTAAATTAGTGGAAGCGTTTCGTCAGCTGGAAACGATGGATTTCCGATCGATTCACGACAGCATAAAACAACGTTATGAATTGTGCGTTAATAGTGGTGGTCGCCATATTGAACATAATTATTATTTATATTTTTTACGTTGCTTTTCCTTTAATATAATTGTTTATAATGTATCAACTGTTTTTAATTCTTTATACATTCTTTTTAGCCTAAGTATTACTAAAAGAACCTAGTTAATACTATCATCAGCCAAACAAAACGGAAGTTACCACTTTTAAACAAGTCTTAGTTTGCTCACGTGACTTTACTAATAACTTTAACGCGCAATGTACATTACTCGCAATTTATTTTTTATTAGAATCAAGTGTGTACTATTTTTTATTGTTTTAATTAAAATAAACATGTAGGTACATTAAGGAGTTGCCCATTGTTACTCCATATCGAGCGTCATGCCGGTAACACACTACTATTATGTCTGTAAATAATCTACTTCATTGTCGTATTCCCTAATAAAAATTAGGTAGTTCTACAGGTATAAATATTTTAGAGTCTTTTACACCTGAGCCTCTATTCTACTCGATAAAACCTACTTGCCTTTGAACTGTTTTGGTATTGTTTTTAACTCGGGCGCCATTACTGACAAGTAAATAATAGCTATCAAAACGTCGACAATACAATAACACATCAAAAGCAAAAGGCTATATCGTGTAGAATCTTGGCACTGAACTGTACAGTAAGTAGGGTAATTGGTAAAACACCGAATTACTGACTTCTAATATATCGGTTACTGGCACCTAGTGATTGTTGAATTATCGTCTCTATTACCTTATGTTAAAGTTCATGGGGCAATAATTGGTAGGTGGCCAAAAATAGAGCAGTTCGCCCTATAAGACCACATCACTCGTTCCTCATTGCGATACGGACATACGTATTAGTGTTTTTAATCCACGAAGGCCATTGAAATTGACGTTGTCGCCGATATATGTGAAACAAACGTATGTACGTATGCTCGTAATTTATTAAATTCGGGTGCGGGCGTGTAATCGCGTTACGTGCGCAGAGCGTGCGCGACGAGAGCAGCACGCCGCCGCTGTACCGGCACGGCTACGGCGCGCGCGACGACACCAGCTCGCCCGGCTCCGCCGCCTCGGCCTCGCCGCGGCCCTGCAAAGACGACGACCCGCCCTCAGCAGTTCCTTGCACCGACTCCCACGACTTTTTCTCCCGTAAGTATATATATATATATTGTACATTTTTAATCAAGTTTCAGGGCCTACAAATTATTTCGAAAGCACAGCGGACATTTGTAACATTTACGTATAATTATCCTGAAATGTAAGAACAAGTAAATTTCATTTTTGGAAAGGCCTTTTTTTAGTTTTCCATAGTCAACCAAGCCCAAGCTAAGTCAAGATGCATTACGCTAACTAGCGTTTCTATTCGTTTCGTTTTTAGGGTTCCGCAGTCAAACTAGGATTCCTTACAATTTCGCCACGTCCGTCCGGCCGTCCGTCCGCAGGTTAGCTCAGAGACTATTAGTTCTAGAAAGCTGTAATTTGGCATGAATATACATAGTGGAGAGGCATAAGGCGTAAAAATTGTAAAACCTTGGAATCCAGGGCCAGTCAATGAATCTTTACATAAATTTTTGAAATGTTTTTTAACAATATATACTTAGAATAAAGTTATAAAAAAAATGCATTTTTTAATTTTGTATGTATAAAATTCTAAACCGATCAACGAACAGCCCAAACAGCTGGACCTAGAGACTTGAAATTTTGTACATTAGATATCCACTAAGCAAGGATTTTTGGAAATGCCGGCCCTAAGGGGGTAAAAAAGGGGTTGAAAATTTGTATGAAAGTCCGTCAGTTTTGAAGTTAAAAATTTATTTATACATGTCTCTGCGTTTTTGATAACTTCATCCCCGAAGGTAGTATAGAAGTATAACTAACTGACTGATCGATCAACGCACAGCCTAAACCGCTGGACCTAGGGACTTGAAAGTTGAAGGGTATCCTAGGGGTGCACTAAGAGGGATTTTTGGAAAGTCATCCTTCCAGTCGCCATCTAAGGCGATAAATGGGGGGTAGAAGTTTTTAGGGGAAATTATTTATTTTTGAAGTAAGCAACTTGGAAATTGGTATTAAGGTAATTAATTTTTATTTATAAACAGTAGCTTAATTACCACGTTTCCAACTACTAAAATGACCATAGTGCCATACAAACTTCTAACCCCTTTTTAACTCCTTAGAGGATGAGTTTCCAAAAAAACAGTTCACATTTAATTAACCAGGATCTTTACAGTTTGTTAAGGAAATAATCCTTGGAATAATCCTTGTAAATCCTTTTCTTACGCAGAGACGTATCCTTTTTCGTAACTGCAACTGTACAGGTCTGGGGGCCGATTTTTGACTTTCGAGCGCTCGAAAGTTTAGTTCGAAAGTGAGCAAAATCGGTGAAACCGTATTTTTGAAATGACGAGCGATAGAAAATTCAAAGACGAGTGGTCCACACCATTCGTTTTCAATTCTAACGGTCGTATTTCAAAAAACGGTTTCGCTGATTTTACTCACTTTCGAGTGAAACTTTCGAGCGCTCGAAAGTCAAAAATCGCCCCCCAGGTGAGTTTTGATATATTGGCCCCATTACACACCACATTGCGTTGTTTCACCTCATCGACCGACGGCACAGGTGATATGTCATAAACCAATGACTTCATATGACCCCGGACATAGTAATCCAGTGGGGTACGGTCTGGACTTCTCGCTGGCCACGAGATGGGTCCTCCGCTGCCTGAATATGTTTTATCAGCACGACGGGTGCCCTGCACATTAGTTACAGAATTACAGTGAGAGATTGGCTCTATAACCATTTCCCTGACCGTTGGATCGGCAGAGGAGAACCCACCCGCGGCCAGCGAGACGTCCATTGGTTCATGACATCTCACCTGTGCCGTCGGTCGATGAGCTGAAACAGCGAATGATTAGTAAGTGCATGTGCGTAATGAGTCGAGCGACAGTAGTATGTTATTATTGTATTTATATATTGGGTTATTTATGTAGTTAATATATATGTAATGTTATGTAATTGCGTTGTAGGAATTGTGCTGACCCCAGGGGGCAGGCCTTATAAAATATAAAAGAAAGATTAATTTATTTAATCTGTTTGGCGGACCGGTAGGCAAAAGATATTTGCCAATCGAAATAGTGGTAGTAACGTTGTGTGGTTTTTTTTTTAAATGTTTTAGTAACCCATGGTTCCTAAGGCGAGAATGAGGGATAACAGATTCTTCTGATTAAAGAGATATTCAAGAATAAGGGAATTCAAATAATTGTATTAGTTGAAGAAAAGAAACGTCTAGAGAACTTCAGTTTATGGAAATTCGACAAGTTTTGTGGTCTGGTAAGAGCAGAGCCCCTCCCCGCTCTTGCTCGTGTGCTCGACTCCAGGCTGGTCACACTCCGCCAGCCTGTCCCGAACTTGTCTGGGGAGAGCTTCCATTACGTCGCCAAGTCAGTCTAGGTAAGTCCTCGTAACCAAGAGAGCAGAGGGCCCGACAAATTATAGTCACTCCAAGAGACAGGATTTAATTCTTTTCCTAATAATTTAGATGGAGAGACTATTGACCTAAACTACCCCTCTTGTGTCCTCGGATATTTGGGACGACGGAATGTGTGTGTTTTCTGCAATCCAGTGTGACAGGTATCAAAGTAAACCCAGAATGTTGGAGGTCTCCTCCCCTTCGAATCCGTCAAGGCACCCGATATCACACGCTCAGCTTTCGCTTCGCTTAGTCGAGTCCCCACGAACCGACATGAGAGCCGGGAGTAGAAAGCAGTTGCCGAGCTAAACTCGCAGGCATCCTTGCTGACATGAGATCATAAAAACCAAGCCAGCAAGTCACCTCAACTAACTAACGTCTTTCGACCAGAGGTGAGATCGACTCTTGACGCAACTCAAATCCGACCCCCGGTTCCCCAAGATAAATTTTGAAGCTTTTAACCTTGAACCTTTAACACACTGAAGCAGTCTGTGCAGTCTGTATGGATACTGGTCATACAGTGTGAAGTGTCTCTGCTTGCTATTTTAATCCAAGATGTTTAGTGGCGGTGAGATGTCATCGACGTCTGTGACCCGCTGATAACTTTCACCAAGACACTAAACCCTCTTCGACTCGAATAGAAACATGTATAATATCCGATGCATTAAACGAGAAAGGTAAAGATAAATTGTAATTTAGATTGCCAGGACACAAGCAAAACTGTAAACCCCAATATAAGAGCCGAAAGAGAGCTAAATAATCTTAGCCAAACAGCATGGGAAAATTTAGAAAAGTTCTTCCAATAAACTGAAGATTAGACATGGAGTCCTAAAAGGTACACAAGATCCAAAAGAATTAGATCAGTCTTGAATTATTAATAAACCTTTGAATTCCCTTGATTAAAAACATTTATAAAAGAATATCTAATGAACAATAAAATTATTTACCTTTAAATAATTATTAGTTTCGCAATAGAACTAAAATCCCGTGAAATAATTCAAAGAAATTTATCACTAGTTTGGTTTTCCGACGACCAGCGTATATCACCTTTAAATTCAATATGATTTGCTTCTAAGGATTTATTTTTTAAAAAATTGTTCTGTTTTTTTAAATAAATTGTTCCTTCCAAAAAAAATAAAATTTCGAAACTCAAAACATTTTGAAAATATTCGTAAATAAAAAAAAATCAAAATCAAAGAAAAATATTCAAATAAACATGTTCTAACAAGGACAGCTTTGCTACGAATGATCTAATAGCCTTGTTGTCAAAATTGCAATGACATCTTCCATAATTCAAAATATTTTGAAAATGACGACATCAAATGTCATTCGTAACCAGCTGCATTACTACCCCACGTGCAACGATGCACCCATCGAGTAACCACTAAAAGACAACACTTAGCTTCGGGTCCCGACGAGATGTCAAGGCCGCGCAGCCGCAAACCGAACTCTCCCGACAGCGACACCAAACCGCTTAGAAGCCCTCGTAGTAAGCGACGGAGCTCTCAGGGTCATGCTCCCGCGTGAAATGTATTAAAATGAAAGGTTAAATATGCAACTAAGGTTTCCCTGTACTACGAAAGTTTTCCTTACTCTATTACTATACCTAGAAACACAACAAACATTCACAATAAATTAAACACCATACAGAACCCTTTCTAAACAACGACTATCACCCTTCCATTCGTCTTTCAGATCCTCAACCAGAACACTCATCCCCAAGCTTCTCTATTCTAAATGATAAGACATATACGAAAGATTAAAATACCTATGAGAAATCACTAGTTCGATTTTCTTGTTCTCAAACCATAAACCAAATTATTCGTAAACATGATTTCTTATAGATAAGTGTTTCCAACAACGGTAGGACTACAATATTTACCTTTTTAAGTAGACTTAGTCTACATGAAAACTCACGAAAATCTCCTAACGTCTCCCTGCAAAATTCCTATAGATCACCTCCTATATGTTATTCACAATTATGCACACCGCACATTATTAATTATAAAAGGAAAATTTTGTGGATACTCCACTATTATTATAAAGAAAAGCAAATAAAAATCTTAAGAAAACATTTTTTCAAGCCCGACGATCACTCCCGTCAACTCCCCAACTGTCTCCTAGCAACCCCCACACTCTCTCCGTTTTCTAACCAGTCAAATACCAAAGACAATTTAATTCTTGCTTGAAGGTTTGACTCGAGATGAGGTCAGTACAATCCCCCCCTAAATCTTGACGATATTCAACGGAGCCAAGATTTAACCTTCTTATTCCAACTCCTTGTCTCCAATCAATCCCAAACAAGAGTTAAATTTCATAACCAATTCACCAACTGAACCCCAAAACTATTTAAGGAGTCCCCTAACTTATTTTATCTTTCTTCCCCCCCCCAATCCTTTTTCCCCTATGCTACATCTTTCCCCCCCCCCTCTCCTAAATTAAACCTCCATTACCAAATATGAATTCAAAACCACTAGCCAGTAAGCAAATACTTTATTAATATTTCTAAAACCTTATAATATTGAACTAAACACCAAATACCATATAATCTAATACTCAAATATATTCCAAAGCAAAATTACTCCGAATTAATCCTACCCCACATAACACTCACTAATGCTTCTGCATGGAAATTCATAACCGACATCAACGTCCCTATAAAATTTCTAATTCCCCAACTTCTAACTTCATTTTCCTGATTAAACATAATATCGTGCTAAATGTATTGCATTGAACATCCCCTTCTCTTGCAAAGTTTCGGGGTGTAGCAAAACATAAACATTATCAAACTGTCTCGCTGCTACCCTGTATGGACCTTCATAAGTTAAATCAAACTTCCGAGTAACTCCACTCATAGAGTCAGACTTATTCAATCTTCGCAACTTAACCAAATCTCCAACCTGATACTGAATTAATTTATGAGTTAAATCAAACCTAGTCTTTCTCTGTTGACTAGCCAATTGTAAATTAACCCTAGCTTGCTCCCGAATCTCTCCTATATCCCTATTGCGTACAAGATAAGGCAAATGGGTATCTATTGATAAATGAGTCACACTACCAAAAAGAACTTCATTAGGTGTAAACCCCGTACTTAAATGAAATGTATTGTTATACAACTCCTCAATCTTCTCTAACCATAAACCCCAATTTCTATGCCTTTCATGACAATAAATCCTAAAGAATTTTCCCAACTCTTTATTAACACGTTCCGTCGTATTTGGCCTAGGGTTCCTAATAGTTGTATATATAGCCCTAACTCCCATATTCCGTAATCCTAATTTCCATGTATTCCCTATAAATTGTTTTCCATTATCAGTCATTACAGTTTTCGGCTTTATTGTTAATGCAAAATTTTGCATCCTAACCACAACCGCTTCGCTGTTGCCACCCTCAACCCATATAATTTAATGTATTTAGTAAAAGAATCTTGTATTACGAATATGTATGTTATTCCCCCCCTAGACGCTGGTAAGGGTCCATAAAGGTCTGCCATAACTAAATCCCCTGGATTCTCCGTTACAATAGAATTACACGCCCCCACATACTTAACATTATCCACTTTGGATAATTGGCAAATATGACAACACCTAACAAACTTCTCTACCATTCTCTTCATTCCAAGCCAATAAAATCTTTGCTTTAGATATTTCATCATTTTATAAATCCCCAAATGCCCTAACTCCAAATGAACTTGTCTACACACCTCAGCTTGCAAAGCTTCTGGTAAATATAAAACTTCAACATCGTTGACATGTTTTCTAAAATAAAGCACACCATCGACAACTGAACAACGCATCGCTATCCTAGACAATCGACTTCCTCCTTCCACTTGCCCTAGCACGCGTTCTTTAATGCCTTTAGCTACATTATCCATATCCTGAAACTGAACCATCTGTTCTAATTTAGATTCTAATTCAGTATTATTCTGCACCCCCATATACATTATCGATGGACACCAAGTTTTCCCTTCTTGAATGTCCCCATCCCTTGGAAATCTAGACAAAACGTCCACTCCCCCATTTTCGACCCCCCTAACATGCTCTATTGTGTAATTAAACTGTTCTAAATACAATATCCATCTTGTAATCCGACTATTAAATAATTTAATGTTCTTTACAAACACTAAAGCTTTATGATCAGTCCTAATAATTAATTCCGCCCCCCTTAAATAAGTCTCAAACTTCTTAACCCCATAAATTACTGCCCAAAATTCTTGTTCTGTAACTGTCCACCTCAATTCTGATCCTCTCAACGACCTTCCACAAAAACTCAAAATCCGTTTATTACCCTCATCGTCATATTGATATAACTCTCCCGCAATTCCTACCCCTGAACTATCCGTCTGCAAATAATAAACTTTATTTACATCTGGATGTGACAACATAATAGTTGTAGAAAACTCCTGTTTCAAATTCTTAAATGCCGTATCTAACTCCTCATCCCAATACCAAACTTGTTCCTTTTTTAACAATCTTGTCAAAGGTATAATCAAAGTACTATAATTTGGAATAAATCTCCGGTAGTAATTACATAACCCTAAAAATGCTCGCACATGCTTCACCTTTTTCAGAGTTGGAAACTCTTGAATCGACTTGACTTTATTTGGATCAGTCCGAATCCCTTCAGTAGAAACTATATGTCCTAACATTTTCACTTCCCGACAAGCAAACTTACACTTCTCTAAATTACAAGTCAAACCCGCATTCTCTAATCGTTCTAGGACCTTGTCTAATTGCTCCAAATGTTCTTCCCAACTCCCTTTCGTTAATATTGCCAAATCATCTAAATAATTTACACAAAAACTTCTAACTCCTGGCCCCAACACTACATCCATCGCTCGACTAAAACTTCCCACAGACGTCTTCAGACCTTGTGGCAAAACATTATACATATAGGACCTCCCATTCACAGTAAACCCGGTATACTGCCTACTCTCTTTTGATATAGGAATTTGAAAATACGCATTGTTTAAATCTACGATAGTTATAAATTTTACACCATGAAATGCATTTAAAACATCTATCTGCATTGGTGGGGCCTCTGACTCTGCCACCATGTACTTGTTAATTTCTCTAGCATCAAGTAAAATACGAATAGACCCATCAGGTTTGCTTGTATATGTTAAAGGACTACTATAAGGAGTCGCCCCTCTAGAAATAATCCCCAACTCTACCATCTCATTTAATTTTTCATCAATCTTATTACGATAAGCATACGGAATCGGATAGGATCTATTTATTCGCGGAGTGTGTTCAGACATTTCTATATGATGAACATAACAATTTGCCCTACCAATTTGCTTCGTGAATACTATCTTATGACTCTCTAAAACTTGCTTTAAATCCATCCTCATACTATCATTCAATTTTACTCCCACATTAAGCCTATCCAGAAAATCCTCACTCTTCACAGTGGAATCCCTTTTATCATCCTGACCGACTCGTAGAGTTCTAACATCTACACTCTCTTGACTTTCATCAATAAACGGTACATTAACTTCTTCCCCATTACCTAACAGAATTAAAGACTTAGGATCTCGCAAATTAATAACAGCATCATGAGAAAGTAACCAGTCAAAGCCTAATATCACCGGCACTGTCAATTTTGGAACTACCAATAATCCAGTATCGAAACTTATCCCCTGAATTTTTAACTCAACAGATGTTAGCTGCTGTATTTTCAAACTTTTCTGCCCTACTGCTCCTCTAATCTGTATAGGTTTCACTGGTAATGATGGAAATCTTGTACCTTTAGTAATTTGTAAAGATTCATAAAGCTCTTCTGAAATACAACTCACTTCACTCCCAGTATCTATCAACCCATTTATTGTATTCCCTAATATCTCAATAACAATCTCCGCTCTAACCTTGCGAGAACCCTCATCAAAACATACCTCTTCATCAAACAAGGATGCCGCAACAAAAGTTTGTAAAAACTCAGAAACACGTGGCCGATCTAATAAACTTGGGGAAAGATTTGGAAAAGCATCTAAATTCAACTTAACTTCCTTATTCTGAACTCTATTCTCATCCCCAAAACCACATCTACCAAAATTTGACCAAGTCTTATTAGCCGATATGGGATATAAATTTCCATGTCCGTCTTTCCCTAATCCTATTCCTGGTTTCCACCCATTTTTCAACATTATCCGCAAAGGGATGTTACAATATATGCCCTTCTTCCTGTAAGCTAATTTCGGGTCCTTAGAATCAGCTTCAACTAGTTTAAATCATTGTTATTGTCTTCAGTTCCACCAAAATCTTCTTCTTCTTCCACGTCAAGCCTCGCAACAACCTTAGGTCTTTTATTTGTGAATTTCGGTTTTACCAATTCGGTCGTGGCACGTTTCGTTCCAAACGACGTCTGCCCGTTACCTCGATTCTCTACGTAACGATTTTGCTTATCAACATCATCCAAATCTCTTAAAAATTCTGTTCCTTCAATAATAGTCGTTCCCTTCCTCATCCTCCAAGCATATTGGACCTCCCTTGGGAAATGATGCATTAAATCATCAACTAATTGACCTTCCAGAATAGGCGTACTTAACATTTTGGCCTGCCCTGCTAATGATATAAAATACCCCATCATGGATTTGTTCTTATCTTTTTCCCACACTCCACATACAATATTTCTTCGCAGTAAATTCTGTTCTGGCTCTCCCCAGTAAGTGTCCATAAAATCTGACTTGAAGTCCTCTTCCGTATTCCAACGTTCCCTATAAATTCTGGCCCATCTTCTAACATCCCCCTCCAAACATCCTATTATATTATCTATGACATGTTCTCTTGTGGGGATTCTTCGTAAATATGAAAATAAGTCTTCTATAAAAGAGACAGGGTGAATATCTCCCCTTCCGGGAAATTTGGGACGATCAAATCTTCCATCAATAAAAGAGCAAGTAGCAACCTGAGGCTTTTCTAAGCTAGATTCTAGACTCACCTGGCCACCTTGGACTTGGTTCTGCAATTCTGTCACTCTCAAATTCAGTCTCCCAATGGTCGACCGCAATGTTCTAATCATCAAAGACAAGGCACCTGCTTGCCCGACGACAGTCCTTTTACGGCCTTCTGATTCATGCGTAGCATTCATTTCCTCGGCCAGTGACGATGTCTTTCGGTTAATTCGGCTCTTCTTGCTCATAATTGTAACTCTGGAATAAAGTTTGGCTATGATAAAAAAAATCTAATTCTTAGTCTCCCAAGTGGCTATTATTTCCCTTTCAATATCTCGATATTGATTAACGATCGCTTCTGGTTCACAATTACCATCTATAATTCTGATACTCTGAAAAGAATCCTGCCATTTATCTCCCAAAAACCAATCTTCATGCTTACTATGTAACTGTGTGAGATAACCTAGTGTAATCGAACTTTCTTCCAACCTTCCTCTACTTAATGTTCGCTGAAATGAAACTTCCGGATTTGTCCGTATATAGATTCCCAAGTCGACACTCATAGACATATGGTCCTTTAGTAAACGCATCCATTCTTCATGGACTCGAACCTCTACCGGATGGATTATATCATTGTCAAGAAGTACACCCATGAAACAATACTTCGAACTGTAAACGGACCGTTCCATTATTTTGATAGGAGTATTCACCTGCGCAACATGGTGATCTATCAAAGTTCTCATGACATACGATTGGAATACACTCGCCCACCTTTTAGGCTCTCCTACCATCAATTGAAATAAATTAATCCCATCTAGGTTTTGCCACTTGTGTACTGGCTCCGGTAATACTGTTACTAATTTATTCACTTTCAATTTCTCTAATAAGGTAGACTTCCCTGATCCTATATTTCCCTCAATCGCAATAGTGAAAGCTTTATTTCCTCCTTTTAGCATAGTGAAGTGCCTCAACCTGCAAATTGCACTATTCATAAATCTCGAGAAACGAAAGTAATGCCTCTCCCTTAATTCACAAAATCTCTTCCCCTCAGTCTGCTTAATACCCTAGAATCCTGGTCACGCGGCACCAATTGTGCTGACCCCAGGGGGCAGGCCTTATAAAATATAAAAGAAAGATTAATTTATTTAATCTGTTTGGCGGACCGGTAGGCAAAAGATATTTGCCAATCGAAATAGTGGTAGTAACGTTGTGTGGTTTTTTTTTTAAATGTTTTAGTAACCCATGGTTCCTAAGGCGAGAATGAGGGATAACAGATTCTTCTGATTAAAGAGATATTCAAGAATAAGGGAATTCAAATAATTGTATTAGTTGAAGAAAAGAAACGTCTAGAGAACTTCAGTTTATGGAAATTCGACAAGTTTTGTGGTCTGGTAAGAGCAGAGCCCCTCCCCGCTCTTGCTCGTGTGCTCGACTCCAGGCTGGTCACACTCCGCCAGCCTGTCCCGAACTTGTCTGGGGAGAGCTTCCATTACGTCGCCAAGTCAGTCTAGGTAAGTCCTCGTAACCAAGAGAGCAGAGGGCCCGACAAATTATAGTCACTCCAAGAGACAGGATTTAATTCTTTTCCTAATAATTTAGATGGAGAGACTATTGACCTAAACTACCCCTCTTGTGTCCTCGGATATTTGGGACGACGGAATGTGTGTGTTTTCTGCAATCCAGTGTGACAGGTATCAAAGTAAACCCAGAATGTTGGAGGTCTCCTCCCCTTCGAATCCGTCAAGGCACCCGATATCACACGCTCAGCTTTCGCTTCGCTTAGTCGAGTCCCCACGAACCGACATGAGAGCCGGGAGTAGAAAGCAGTTGCCGAGCTAAACTCGCAGGCATCCTTGCTGACATGAGATCATAAAAACCAAGCCAGCAAGTCACCTCAACTAACTAACGTCTTTCGACCAGAGGTGAGATCGACTCTTGACGCAACTCAAATCCGACCCCCGGTTCCCCAAGATAAATTTTGAAGCTTTTAACCTTGAACCTTTAACACACTGAAGCAGTCTGTGCAGTCTGTATGGATACTGGTCATACAGTGTGAAGTGTCTCTGCTTGCTATTTTAATCCAAGATGTTTAGTGGCGGTGAGATGTCATCGACGTCTGTGACCCGCTGATAACTTTCACCAAGACACTAAACCCTCTTCGACTCGAATAGAAACATGTATAATATCCGATGCATTAAACGAGAAAGGTAAAGATAAATTGTAATTTAGATTGCCAGGACACAAGCAAAACTGTAAACCCCAATATAAGAGCCGAAAGAGAGCTAAATAATCTTAGCCAAACAGCATGGGAAAATTTAGAAAAGTTCTTCCAATAAACTGAAGATTAGACATGGAGTCCTAAAAGGTACACAAGATCCAAAAGAATTAGATCAGTCTTGAATTATTAATAAACCTTTGAATTCCCTTGATTAAAAACATTTATAAAAGAATATCTAATGAACAATAAAATTATTTACCTTTAAATAATTATTAGTTTCGCAATAGAACTAAAATCCCGTGAAATAATTCAAAGAAATTTATCACTAGTTTGGTTTTCCGACGACCAGCGTATATCACCTTTAAATTCAATATGATTTGCTTCTAAGGATTTATTTTTTAAAAAATTGTTCTGTTTTTTTAAATAAATTGTTCCTTCCAAAAAAAATAAAATTTCGAAACTCAAAACATTTTGAAAATATTCGTAAATAAAAAAAAATCAAAATCAAAGAAAAATATTCAAATAAACATGTTCTAACAAGGACAGCTTTGCTACGAATGATCTAATAGCCTTGTTGTCAAAATTGCAATGACATCTTCCATAATTCAAAATATTTTGAAAATGACGACATCAAATGTCATTCGTAACCAGCTGCATTACTACCCCACGTGCAACGATGCACCCATCGAGTAACCACTAAAAGACAACACTTAGCTTCGGGTCCCGACGAGATGTCAAGGCCGCGCAGCCGCAAACCGAACTCTCCCGACAGCGACACCAAACCGCTTAGAAGCCCTCGTAGTAAGCGACGGAGCTCTCAGGGTCATGCTCCCGCGTGAAATGTATTAAAATGAAAGGTTAAATATGCAACTAAGGTTTCCCTGTACTACGAAAGTTTTCCTTACTCTATTACTATACCTAGAAACACAACAAACATTCACAATAAATTAAACACCATACAGAACCCTTTCTAAACAACGACTATCACCCTTCCATTCGTCTTTCAGATCCTCAACCAGAACACTCATCCCCAAGCTTCTCTATTCTAAATGATAAGACATATACGAAAGATTAAAATACCTATGAGAAATCACTAGTTCGATTTTCTTGTTCTCAAACCATAAACCAAATTATTCGTAAACATGATTTCTTATAGATAAGTGTTTCCAACAACGGTAGGACTACAATATTTACCTTTTTAAGTAGACTTAGTCTACATGAAAACTCACGAAAATCTCCTAACGTCTCCCTGCAAAATTCCTATAGATCACCTCCTATATGTTATTCACAATTATGCACACCGCACATTATTAATTATAAAAGGAAAATTTTGTGGATACTCCACTATTATTATAAAGAAAAGCAAATAAAAATCTTAAGAAAACATTTTTTCAAGCCCGACGATCACTCCCGTCAACTCCCCAACTGTCTCCTAGCAACCCCCACACTCTCTCCGTTTTCTAACCAGTCAAATACCAAAGACAATTTAATTCTTGCTTGAAGGTTTGACTCGAGATGAGGTCAGTACAGTACGAATAAAGTAAAAATATTTTATAGTTTTAACTTATTTTTTGCCATCCTCGTGCGTTGTCCTCACCCAGCCATAATAAGGTTAGCTGGAAGAGATCCCTTAAAGGGATAAGTTCGCCTTCGTACATAATTTATATTCATATAAGTGTTTTTTTGTAATATATTCTTCTTGCCCACTCTCTCTGTCTTGATGGTCCGTCCCAGGCTATTTCCCGTAGTCCACATAAGTTGTTCTCCTATGTGGATTACGGAGAGTAGAATAGCCAAAATTAACAGGTAGGTTTAGGTTATGTTAGTTCTTCAGAGGGCCCGAAGGTCCAAAATAATCCGGAAGTAGGAGCTCCGTCAACTTCGTTAAGGTCTGCTAAAATGCCCAAGTGGTCTCGGGAGGTGGACGGTAGGTAAGAACCGATGACAGTTTGGTAGTATTACGATTAATACGATTTAATTTACTTATGCTACTCTACTTAATTTAATTTGCGCCGTTCCAGCGGACGGCGAGCGCAAGTCAGCGTGCGGCGTGTGCGGCGCACGGCTGGGCCCGGGCGTGGCGCAGGCGCACTTCCTGCAGGAGCTGCAGCACCTGTACAGCCTGAGCGCGCTGCCGCGCGACGCCTCCGCGCCCGCGCTCGCGCACCATCACCAGGACGAGGACGCGCGCTGGGAGGTACCCGAAATTAATCTTCTTACCACTTTTTTATCAACTCGTATTCCCTTTTGTCTTGTCAGTACAATTATTGCAATCCATTTGAACTTACTTCCCGAAAAGCTGGAGACTTTATTATATACAATGCAATAAAATTGTATCCGTTTTACTAACGTGATGCTCTTTTAGGGTTCCGTTCTCGAAGGGAGCCCTACGGGACCTTATTAATATGCCTCCGCTGAAGTCCGCTGCCCGGCCGTCCGACCGTCCGTCCTAACTTTAGACAGCTGTATCTTTTGAACCGTAATATATGTATAGCAGTAAGATTTATTTTCTGAAAATGTGTTATTTCTTTTATTACGGTGGATTTACGAACAAATATAAAAATAAGTAAAATAAAAAACGGGAAACATAGGTACGGTCACGGTCATAATTGCATGGGCACCTATAAGGCGATAATCCTCTGAACACTTGCGTACACGTTCTCAAACATTAAACTAGACGGCGCTGTTGACTAAACCAGTTCATATGACTATTATTACAATTTCCTAAGATATTAGTACTAAACTCCATATTTCGCTCAGCCTCGTAGACGAAGAAATGGCTCAGTGGTTTTACGTCTGACTAAACTTCTTTGATCTGGTTATACCGGTGTTCGAATCTCTTCGGGTTAGTCTTTATTCTTTTTGTATTTTTTCAGAACGATGTTATTGCGATAAATAATGTTGATGGCCCTATGAAATAAATAAAATAGCAAAAGGCAGGCATGCTTTTAAAAACATTTATTAATGAAATAAAACTATTATTTTTGTAATTTAAGCATTTATTCCCTCATTGAACTGAAATTAGTTATATTCATTTGATAATATTACGCATCCAAATAACAATAAAACAAGTAAAACAACTCCTATTTACCCATTTATCATTTTATCGAGGCCAGAAGCTTAAGTTTCGTTTCCAGATTCGGAAAGATGATTGAAGCTTGACCACAATAAAAAACAAATATAAACTTCTAAAGACCGGGTTATCCTAATTACAAAAACGTGTGCTTGTAGCTTTTTAGTCGTGGGGGAGCTAGTTTATAAACAGTGCAAGGTTGACTACCTACTTTAAACAAATTACAGGGCAATAAGACAATTACTGCCGCACTCAGGGACGTCAATTAAATTTAATGCTTGATTAAAGTTGCTGCTGTCACTTTCTTTGCTATAGCAATAGAATAAGACAACACGTCACTAAACAACCATTAAATTTAATTGACATCTCTGAGTGCGGCATTTAGTGAGTTAAGTTATGAAATTAAATTAAGTTTTAATTTGGTTTTCCGCACTAGAAATAAAACTTTGCTTGCGTTCACTTTCTAGTCACTTTTTAAATATATTTAAATATATAACCCGGTCTCAACCAAATAATATTATCTATCTACCTACTTAATAGGTATACCTTAATAGCTAGTGTAGCCCCCATTATGTTCGATAACGGCCAGCATGCGAGAACGCATTCAATCAATAAGATCCCTGCACAAGCTCGAGCCACGAATGCTTTCCCAGACTTGCAAACAATGAGCCTCTAATGCTTCTGGGGTTCGCTCATTCTGGTTATTCCACCGTTGAACCATCACACCCCATAAATTTTCGATGGGATTTAGGTATTTTATCTTGAACGAATGATATAACCGGTAATTCATCTTCCGGATACACATTGCGAACAGTGGGTAGCATGGTGTCCTCCAACACGTCCACATAATTAGCACTGGTCCCTCGGCTGGGCATTCGCACTAGTTCCCCCGGGTCGGCTGCGCTCACCCAGCCCCACATATTCACACTTATCCGACCAGACTCCATGTTGGGCACAACGTGATTACTATCATAGCGGGTATTATTCCGCCGCCATAAAATAAGTCGTCCGTGTTGGCTGGATTTAAAAGTTTTTTCGTCAGTAAAGACGACAATACTCCAGTCGAAATCTAAATCTTCCATGGCGAACGCTAACCTTGCTCCTTTGTGAGCTTCAGTAAGCAAGGATTTGACGGCATGCCGGCTGTGATGCAGGCCCTCGCTGTGCAGAGCACGTCGCACAGTGCGCATGCTGGTGTCGAATAAACCGGCGTAGTGGCTTGTCGGGATGAATCCATTTTCCTCATAATCCTTTACCATGATTTGACGCTGCTGTGTGGTTGAGTTGAGCTCGGCCAGTTCTTTGCCGATGTAATAAAGAACCTTCCTCTTCAAATCGTCGGACCCATAAAACAACGGTTTTTCTCTATAATAAAATATCAGATATTTAAATTATCTTTAAAATATATATTTAAATATAATAACTTATTTAAATTAGTAATTTAAATTATATTTACAAAAACTACTTACGTTCTCTCTCACCGGCAATTTCAGACAAATTTTGCCTTGATTATACAAAGCAATTATTTGCGATCTTTTCACCAAGTCGATTTTGGAACGAGAACTCATTATTAAAAATTATCAACAATAAGTATCAATTAACAAGAAAGGCAATCTAACAGGGAGCAACGAACGAACGGGCGTAAGTAAATGTTTATTAAAACCGATCCGGTGTTCAGACATTTACAACTTACCCTCGCAAATTTTAATACTAACCGTATTCATTGGAAGATAATCTAAACGTAAAAATAGGATGATACACAATTTCGCCGGACTAAGTAAATGTCATTGTGGTCGAATGGCACGTAGGAGCGTTTTCCATGTGTAAAGATACGGGTTCGAATCCATGCACAACTCCAGTGTTTTTGTAAGTTAAAATTTTAAATGTTTTGTGAGTTGTATATGTATAAGTTTATAACGTTAAGACAATAATAAAGGAACATGCTGTTTGGGCAGAAAAGTAAAAATGTAGAAAAAACTATTTTTCACATTAGGTGATGGTACAGCGCCATCTACCATGATCTCATTGAAATAAGAAGCCTCATAGGTAAGTAATAACACAACACGAGCACAAAAATGGCGTCGGTTTCACTTCATAGGATTTTGTTTGACAGCTATCCATGCAAATATGGCCTCGACCGTACAAGCGTAAATTTGGTATGATTAAAGTACGAACCCTGAAAAAAATATCCAACTAAACCAATACATTTTACTTTAAGTACCTATCGATTAAATATTGGGAATAGCTGTAAGCTCTCTACACATGGTGCCTAAATGTTATCGGGGCTTTGAGTGAAGGTATCGATTCTACCTACTCCTAAAATACTACTTCCTTTTCATTTGTTCTACAACTTTGAAATAACTTAATTTTTTTGTGATTTATACGTAATTAACATTTACTCGTTAAATAAGTAAATTAAATTTCATGGACAGAGGCGGTACTTCAACAACGTGTCTTTTGTTTTATTGTAACGAGAGTAACCGCTTGCGGCGGACGTCGTGCATTGAAAATACACAATTGTCTAAAAAGTAATGATCGGCGACCGGTAGCAATTTTTCGACGAAAGTATACCATGGATATGATTCTATTTAAATTTCGTGCATAATTGATGTATTAAGAATGTTTTCCCTATGGAATTCCTAATCGCCATTTGTCCTAATGCATCGTTTGTCCGAATTTTCGTTTACCCTAAAGCCATTTCCGCTTAAATTGTAAAACTTTGAAGTGTTGTTATAATACAACCCGAACCTAACCGAACCGCAGGTATAATTGGAAAACTTAAAAAGTTGCCTGACTCATCTGAAAACCAGTTTAGGACAAATGAAATTCCAGACTAACGAGTTGTTAGGACAAAGCTTGTTAGGGGTTCCGAGGGAGACCCATTAAATATGCATGCAGTTTTACCATCTAGGTTTTAATGTCTTACTGCCGCACTCAGAGAAGTCAATTAAATTTAATGCTTGATTAAAGTTGCTGCTGTCACTTTCTTTGCTATAGCAATAGAATAAGAGAACACGTCACTGAACAAGCATTAAATTGACGTCTCTAAGTGCGGCGGTTAAACGATGAAATATCGGTTTACAACTACGCAGCTCACATCTGTTGATGTAGGAAGGTCATTCTCTTCATATAAAAACCGGCTAAGTGCGAGTTGAACTCGCGTGGAGAGGGTTCCGTACATACGTTTTTTTTTTTATAGAATTCTTATAGGTTTTCCTGTAATCTACAAGCAATGAACTATATTTTGTATTTTATTCAAAATTTTAGTCTGAGTAGTTTCGGAGGTCAGGGGGAATGGTCAATTTTCGTCTTCTTTCATGAATAAAATCAAAACTATTTATTTTACAATAATAACAAAAATATTTTTAAGATTCTCATAACTAGCCCTTTCATTTGATATACGACACAGTAAGGTTTGCAAACTTTTTTTTAATTTCCTAATTGGTCCCCCGAAAACGACCCTTATTTAAAAAGAAAAATTTACTTTGAACATCTGTGTTTGGGTCGTAGGATTACACCATCCTACCAAATTTAACCTGATTTGGTCCAGTAAATTCGGAGCAAATTGGGTGTGACTGACGGACGGACAGACAGACGCACGAGTCATGCTACCTCTATATCCTCCTGAGTCCCAGGTGTCGTTTAAAAGAACAAAATGGCGTTCACCATTGAGTCCTGGGTATTACTACATATCAGATGGCATTATAACCGAGTGTTCTTCAAAAAGAACAAAAACAATATTGTCACTGAGTCCTGAGTCTTTATTGAGTCCATTGTCACCTGTTGCTGGCTACTAAGAATAAATATGGCGCGTTGGATAGAGACAAATATATGACGATGGAGATAATGCTGTTTCTTCTTAAAGTTCGCGATAAATTTGAAATACTCGATTTTGTTCTTTTAATAGCTAGTTCGGTCATAATGATATAATTTATTTTTGAATTGTCAGGACTTAATGATGGTTGCCATTTTGTTCTATAGATAGTAAGTTAGGTCTTTATGGGGTTCCATTTTTTTCATTTTTTGCACGGAACGCTAAAAACGATCCTAAATGTTAAAATAAATCGATTGACAATATCAAACATGGAAAAAAATATGATAATTTTCTCTCTCTCTTAATTTAAGAGCTTCGCTCTTGTCGGTGGAGTAATTTCCAACCTTCTCTCCTCTCTGCTAGCTCCTTGACCTCCTTATACGACACGACATGCACCTTCTCTTTGATTTGGTCCATGTAGCTTCTTCTTGTTCTTCCTCTGCCCCTCCTTCCTTCAATCTTCCCCTCTATAATGTTTTTGATCAGCATGTCGTGTCTCAATAAATGGCCAATCATGCTTCCTCTTCTGTTCTCTATAATCTCCAATATCCTTCTTTTTTCCTTTAACCTCGCCAATACTTCTTGATTTGATACCATTTCCGTCCAGCTAATTCCTTCCATCCTTCTCCAGCACCACATCTCAAACGCTTCCAGCCTCTCTCTATCCCTCTGTATTAGGGTCCATGCCTCGCTTCCATATAGTGCTATACTCCATATGTATGATTTTATAAAACGTTTTCGTGTTCTCTGGGATATTTTAGACTTTAAAATGTATTTTTTGTTATTAAATGCTTGTTTTGCAATTGCAATCCGAGCAATTATGTCCTGACTACATCGGGATTCACTATTTATGATACTTCCAAGATATTTGAACTGTTTTACTTCTTCCAATATTGTTCCATTTAATGTAATTGGGCTATGACTTCTTCTATTTCTTTAAAATTTTCGTTTTGTTTGTATTAATTTTCAGTCCTACTTCATTAAAATTAGTGTACATAGAATAAATGAGGTTTTGTAATTGTTCACTATTTTCTGCTATAGCAGCTATGTCATCTGCAAATCTAATAAATAATATGCTATCTCCATTAAATTTTACTCCCTGTAAGTTGTTATTTTTTACTTTCTTTATTGCATTTTCTACAAATATATTAAAAATTAATGCCGAAAGCGGGCAACCCTGTCTCACTGCTTGCCTAATCCTTGCCGTTCCTTGTTCTTCCCCGATATTAATAATTGTTTCTTGATCTCGGTACAATGCCATAATAATTCGTCTATCTCTATAATCTATTCCAGCGTTCTTAAGTGTTCTCATCATCTTTCGCCAATCAACTTTGTCAAAGGCTTTCTTCAAATCAATAAAAGCTATATATGTGTCTAAACCCAAACGATAATTTTCTATAACAAATTAAATTCAGTGAGTTTTTAACAACGCAGACATCCATATTAGCCATTACGTTTGACGTTAAAGTGACATTAAATGCTACCGGTCGCCGACCATTACTATTAAGACAAGGTCTTCCGAAAAACTACACTTTCTACGTCATCACCAGAGATCGGAATAGGTAGAGCTAATTTGCCTAAACTTGACGCATATTCATTCATGCGTGAGAGAGATGGGAATACATTATTGAATGAACATGCATCAAGTTTAGGCAAATTAGCTGTACCTATTCCGATCTCTGGTCATCACACACTTGCCTCTTGATTTACAACTTACGACATTACCAAAAAATAAAACAAATCCAAAGTTAGATAAAAAATACTTGTCTGATTAGATTAAATTCAGGGCTAGATCAGATACTTATTTACATGAATTTTATGTAACATTTATTAATGTTATGATTGTTATGAATGCAATTATACATGAAAAAATACACAGATAGTCTGTCTGTCCGTCTGTCTGTATTTCACAGTAGGTTTTCTCAGCAACTATAAATGCTAAACTTGAATTTGGCATAGTTGTACAACTTGCTTGCCAATTAATTTTATAAATAATTGAAAAAGGGGTCTAGAAAGGGGGTTAAAAAATGAAAGTAGTTTGATTATAGCAAATGGGGTGTCACATGAAAGGGCTCAACCTGCATATTTAAAAAAAATATATTCTGTTAAGGTAAAAGCACCTATTACGGACAATGCTCCAGTGATGAACATTAACATGTTTTTAAATGAAAACTTATCAATACTGAACACTTTATTCTATTAGTGGCAATCCCGAATAATTTATTCTTCTTAATATATCTCAGAAACTTATATTTATGGGATTGTTAAAAACTGGAGCACTGTCCATAATAGGAGCTTTACCTTATGTAACTTTTTGATTTATAGCCAAATATGTACAAAAATGATCGTCCAAAAAAATCCGGTCCTATACACGGTGTCTGGAAAACCTTTGGAGAAATTTTAACAGTAGATAAAGTATAGTTCATATAGAATTGGTACGGAACGAAAGTCTCGTAATTTTTAAGTTATTAATAAAACAAAGTAACTTTGGTAAAAATTAAAAAGAAGATATATATTTTTATTAGATTAAAACTAAAAATATTTATTTTTCTTCATTATGTAAAAAAAATCGCACTTTTGCCGTGATCGATTTCATCATCGTCTGAACAATACTTTTGTCCACTTTCTTGGCCTGTTGGTTCCACGTGGATCGTAATGAATCGATGTTTTGGACAACTCTACCGGTCTTGTTCAATTTTTTTTTCATAATTGCCCAGTAATTTTCGATTGGTCGAAACTGAGGGCAATTTGGGGGATTCAGCTCTTGGGGTATGTAATCCACCTTGTTTTTTGCATACCACTCCAAAACTTTTTTCGAATAGTGGCAGCTGGCTAAATCGGGCCAAAATTTTACTGGGCTGTCGTGGTTTTTTATGAAAGGTAAAACTCTTTTCTGCAGACACTCTTTGATGTATGTATTCGAATTCATAGTTGACGATGTAATGAAGGTTTGTGTCTTGAGACCGCAACTGCAGATTCCCTGCCATATCATCATTTTTTTTGCAAACTTTTCATGTTTGATGAACTTATATTTCTCAGCAACATTTCCTCTTGCGTCGGCCATATAATACTTAGTGCCCGGTAGTTGGTTAAAATCGAGTTTCACATACGTTTCGTCGTCCAATAACAAGCACCCGTTAAATTTTGTCAAAACTTGGTCATACAGTCGTCGAGCTCGAGTTCTGGCTTTCCGGTTCTGTTTGACGGTCCGATTTGGTTGTTTTATAGCTCTATAACTCTTATAGCCCGCTCGAAGGCGAATCCTTCTTACGGTACTGCGATTTCCCTTACATTTTCGGGCTAAGTCATAGTCACATAGACCCGGATTTTGCTTAACTGACCTTATAACTTTCCTCTCCAGATTCTTGTCTTTGGTGCCAGACCATCGATTAGTTTGAGTCTTCCTCTCGAAAGATAAGGCCTCCTTATATCGTTTTATAACCCTGCACACAGTGGTTTTCGGAATTTTAAGGGACTTCGCGATCTTGGTTCCGGACCAATAAGGATTTTCTAGGTACTTGTTCACGATTAATTTCCTATTTTCGATTTCCATTGTAGAAAACTAAAAAAGAGCACAAAGCCAGCCCTAAAGTGTATTCAACATTGAAACGTCAAAGTCTTGTCATCAAATTGCGATAGTCAGTTTTTTTATCACGGTACGAAAAAGGTTTTTTATTTATCCATAACTATGTGCCAGTTCTATATGAACTATACTTTAGGGTGGATGATTTGGATCATCCCTATATTGGTAACTTTTTTTAAAGTTAATATTTGACTGAGTTACAGGCTAATTTATCATCGCGTTTCCTGACGATGCTCTTAGTGTGCCCCATCTTAACTACTTCATTCATAATAATTATGTGTCACAACGTAATGTAAATAAACAAGTTGTTCCTTATCAACAATGCTTCTAATCATGGTCAAAAGCTCCATGGTGTTTAGAAAACTGACACATTATTCTGTAATGTGAATGATAAGACGGTCTCTGATAAGGGTTATTATGTGAAATAATTTAAAAATGAAACTTACGATTACGATTTTTACACGCACTCTTCTAACTTCTCTCACAGCTAAAATAGCACTTTTACACGTACTTACATCAAACTTCTTTAACGATCATGAATCATGAATTTATTTTATTGATTTGTACCACTATCCAGGGATTAATACAAATAAAAACACACAATAATAAAACGAACATTATTATTATTATTTATTTATTTTAATGGCGTCTAAAAGAAAAACATAAAGGGATGAAGACGGACGAGTACGTACGCCATACTTGGGCATTTACATAAAAAAGTGTACCCAATTAAGGACTGAATTTAAGGAAGTTTAACTTTGTCAGTTTTGGCGGCCGTCAATGTGTAGCTTATTTTCGTCACAAAACTGACAAAGTTAAAGTTCCTTAATTTCAGTCCTTAATTGGGTACACTTTTTCGTGAAAATGCCTAAATGTCGTGAAAGTACGGCGTACTTACTCGCCCGTCTATCACCCCTTTTAGGATAGCTTCGTAAGAAGAGATCAACGTGGTGACACTCTGTGGTGACACTACAGTGTTCTTAAGTAGCAACCATCATTTACTCAGAGACATCAATTAAATTTAATGCTTGATTAAAGTTACGTCTGTCATTTTGTTTGCTATAGCAAGAGAACAAGACAACAAGTTACTAAACAAGCATAAACTTAATTGACGTCTCTGAGTGCGGCAGTAAGACAACACATCACTAAACAAGCATTCAATTTAATTGACGTTTCTGAGTACAGCAGTTAATGGTGGTTATTTCGTTGGAAGTAATAGCTTATTAATCAGAAGATTTCGGGCAAAAATTGAATCATGTTACCAAAGAACAATGCCAGATCCTGGCTAAAAACACTTAAAAAAAACGCCGCGGACACTAAGGATGTCGATATAACCTGTTTTTTGTGAGGACTTAGAAGGTGCTTCGTGTTTGAACTTGTGTCTCGTTCCCATACCTACGCTCTTATTAAGAGCGAGTGAGAGAGAAGTACAAACCCGAAGCACCTTCTAAGAGCTATCATGCTGTACTACGTAAGGTTATCGATTCCATGGCCTGCGAAAGGTTGGTAAATTTGTTTCTCTATGGTAAGTGTGACATCATCATAAATTGTAATGAATTATGCGACAACCTTTATATCCATCGTCTATCCGAACTTTTAGAAGTCTATGAATTTATGGCTGTCATTAGATGTCATTGTTAAATTATGTTATTTTCAAATATTCAAGTCGTAATTATTTTTGCTGTAAACCAGTTATATGGACCACTTTAGAGCAGAAAACATTGGTAAATGGTTAGATCTCGGCAAGACGGACGATATAATCACAAAAGCATGCACAAGAGATCTAGTGAATTTACCTTTAAAACGTTTCACTAAAATGTATCATTATTTTTTAAAATGTTAACTTAATGTTTGTTTACATGGGGCGAACTGTTTGTTTACATACCACCATGGGGGCATAACACGTACAAATTATAATTCGTGCTTATAATTTGTACTAGATGGCACCACCAGTATCATCAGGAATATTATTTTCTTCATTTCCGTTAATCAAGGAAAAGTTAAGCTTTTATTAATCAGATATACCTTAATTTAAATGCAAACATCATTCTTTACATAAATTTAAGGCTTAATTTTAGAAACTAAGAATGGCATTTTTTTGCGGTACACTGAACGGCCATCATTAGCTATTGAACTTGCTACGTGATATTCATTAGATCCGCTAGATGGTGCTTATACGAGGACGTTAGCGCCGACTTGTGTCGTCGCAGTCACTCCCGGTATAGATATTCAAAGGAACAACATTTAATTAAAGCGTTTGTTATTTCTTATTCCAAAAATACGAAAGTTTATTTATTTTAACACCACAATAAATAACTTCCCAAGTATTTTTCACTATGCGTTTCACACAAACAAAACTAAAAGTTATCTTTCTTACTCTCGTGTTTTTCGTATCTGTCCATCATTCATTAGTGAAACAAGTGAACATAATTGTAGTTTGTATAGCTATCTATATGCAACTGCGACTATTTTTAACCGACTTCAAAAAAAAGGAGGTTCTCATCTCAATTTGTCCTGTATGTATGTATGTTCGCGATTATCTCGCGTTTGGCTGAACCGATTTTGATGTGGTTTTCATAAAAGTATTTGTTACACTAAGGAGGTTTTAGTTATTTAACCGACTTAAAAAAAAAAGTTTCTCAGTTTGAACTTTTTACAGAGTTACATTTTTTTTTTGGTTTGATGGAGTATACTCCCTAGGTAATCCCATTGTCACCAATCATGAGTCTAAATCTGAATCTGATGAGGGGATCCGTGAGGAATTGAGGGAACTCCTCAAATATCATAGGCATAGGTACATACAGCTATTTTAGTATTTTTAGTAACAAGTCCAGCATTTGCATTCAGCAAGTATCATTTGGTGAAGTGGAACTGATTATGAAGACCACAAATGGCCTCCTGAACTCCTCAACGGCAGGTACCTATTTCAAGGGTGGCGATAAGATACCTCGATTAAGATAGTTCAGGTTCAGCAATTGTAACGTGAATGTTTAATTGTTTAAATATGACTATGACTTTCCCGAGGCGTTGCTTGTTTAATTAAAGGTCCAGCCACACCGGATGCGTGCGCGTAGACGTGACGTGCGCTTGCGATTTACACTGCGTTGTATAGTGACATAGGTGGTCACATTTGCCTACAAATACCTACCTATGACTTCGATTTAGACAGTCAAAAGTCCTTAAACATTTTTATTGTTAGTTACCTACATTTATTGTTACCTACCTACTTAAAAGTAAGATATCAATTAAGGACAATTTTATTGACTATTTTAGATGAGTAAAAATAAAATATATTTAGTGCACGGACCTAAAAAAAAGGACGTAACGTTGCCTTAGACAGGAATGAAGCTTGCAAGGTCGGAAATTTCGTTCGTTATAGGTAGGTACACGAGTTACCGCATGCACACAGATACCTACACTAAAAACGCACGCAGTTTACGTGTATGCCAATTTGCATTCTTGACTCATGATAAGACGAGGAAACACGTCCGTATTTTTTTAGGTACGTACTTTAATAGTGTTCATAAAAGTTGTTGGTACAATGTTGTATGGACGCGTGACGCGTCATCACTTAGGTTCTTTAGCTTTTAAATCCCAATATAAACCTACTAGCTGTCCGCGCCCGGGCCGCCAATACTTAATCGATTACAATTTTTTCACAATCGATTATGTACATGTGCATCCTATTTTATTAGCATGATGATGATGATGATGACGATGATGATTGTGATGGTGATGATGCTGATGGTTATGGTGATGAATTGAATAGAATAGAATAGAATAGAATAAATTTATTGCATAACTGTGTACATAGGTGTTAAATATTCAATATTAGTTCCAACAGTTACCCGTTTCGGGCATGCAACATTAAAATTAAACTTAAAAACTAGATTTTACAAATCAAAAAACTCTTTAAGGCTGTAAAATGCTTTCTCAATAAGCCATTCCTTGAGTTTTACCTTAAAAGCGTTTCCTTCGAGAACTTTTATCTGAACTGGAAGGTGGTTGAACACTCTGATGGCCGATACAAATGTACTCCTACTATATATATAGGTACTGACTTTAGGCAATCGAATGTTAAATTTGTATTGTGTTCTGACATTACACTTAGAAGACGACAGATTAGTGAAGTAGTCAGGTTGGTTTTTAACAAATAGACATATTTCCAATATATAAATGCCCGTCAATGTAAGAAAGCGTTTTTCTCGAAAAACTTCTTGAAGAGTATCCCTGACATGCAGACGAAAGATTGTCTTTATACACTTTTTCTGCAGGACAAAAGTTTTATTTACGTCGACAGAGTTACCCCAGTAAATGACCCCATAGGTAAGTAAAGGATATATATTCCCATAATAGGCACTTATACTTATTTTGTCTGAGCATGTTTCTGATAGTATTGATAGGGCATAGCAGTTTGAGGAAATCTTTTTGTTTATCAGGTTCACATGAGCCTTCCAATTTAAATGCGAATCTATATTTACACCTAAAAAGTTTATACTACTAACTTCCTCTATGGTAGTACCAGCTTCTGATACATTTAGGGTCAAGGGGATGGCTTTATAATTCCTGAACTGAATAAGCTTTGTTTTTTCCAGGTTTAATTCGAGGTTTATTGAATTAAGCCATGCTGTTATTTTTGATGATGATGATGATGATGGTGATGACGATGATGATGATGATGATGATGGTGATGAATTGATGATGAAGATGATGATGATGATGATGATGATGATGATGATGATGTTGATGATGATGATCAAGATGATGATGATGATGATGACGATGGTGATTGTGATGGTGGTGATGCTGATGGTTATGGTGATGAATTGATGATGATGATGGTGATGCCGATGATGGTGATGATGGTGATGAATCGATGATGATGATGATGATGATGATGATGATGATGATGATGATGATGATGATGATGATGATGATGATGATGATGATGATGATGATGATGATGATGATGATGATGATGATGATGATGATGATGGTGATGATGATGATGATGATGATGATGATGATGATGATGATGATGATGACGATGGTGATTGTGATGGTGATGATGCTGATGGTTATGGTGATGAATTGATGATGATGATGCTGATGATGGTGATGATGGTGATGATGGTGATGAATTGATGATGATGATGATGATGATGATGATGATGATGATGATGATGGTATCGATGATGTTTATGATGACGATGATGATGATGATGATGATGATGATGATGATGATGATGATGATCTTTTATTTTCCTTATAGGTGATGTGAAAAGCAGTATGTGTCACACAGTAGCAAAATTATTTCCACCTTGGGCGTTAACACTTGAATCCCTCACTACGCTCAGGATTCTATTTTAGAATCCTTCACTTCGTCACGCTTCGATCAGGATTCAATGTACGCCCTCGCCATAAATATGTCATTTTGCTTCCTTGATACACAAATAACTATTACGACCTACCAAATTCCTATAAGTACCTATCTATCTATATAAATAAAAATAAAAAATTATAAAAATCGGTCGAGCCGTTTCGGAGGAGTTCAACCACAAACACCGTGACACGAGATTTTTATATAAGTAAATAGATCAGTTCGTTTTTAACGGAGGTTCAAACCGCATCAGTTTAGAGCTAAAGTACTTACGTAAATTATATATGTAAATAATTATTCTGTTCTTTCACTTACTAGTCTAACTACGGCGATGCGCATCGTTTGCAAATCACTAATAAAGTGAATAAATAGATAGGCAAACAAAAGGTAGTTCACGCCAAAACTTGATCACAAGGACCCAATATTTTTGCAAAGATATGCTTAAAGAATGTAGAATCAACGTTTAGTTTTATATGACGGCGCGCTGCGGCGGCGGCAATTCATAAAGCTTTGACAAAACTGCCATCTGTCGAACTGATTGCGAGGTTACGTGCCGTTCATAGCTTAGCAGACATTTCGATTGTGCTGCCACTGCTGGCGAAACCACAGAAACTTATAGTGTCGGCGGCTATCGACTTTAGGACGGCAACCATTTTCGATTCGCGACTGAGTATCTGTAGAGTATAGTAATCTGTGATACCACGTAAATAACGTAGGTATGGTCTCAGGTCATTGACCTTGAACTTGGAGTTTTGACGTTAGTTACTACGAACGTTTGGAGTAGTATCAACATCAAAATGTCAAGGTCAAGATATCGGCTGCGATACATTTAGTAACAAAATTAATATAATTAAACCTTCTTTTTTTTTACCTTAACAGAAACAAAAATGAACCATACACCCGTGATCAGCAGAGGTCGGAATAGGTAGTGCTTATTAACCTAAACTTGACTCATGTTCATTCATGCGCGAGTGAGATGGGAATACGTTATTGAATGAAGATGCAACAAGTTTAGGTTAATAAGCACTTCCTATTCCGACCTCTGGTGATCAGAATCGTGCGAACTATTACCGCGCCAAATATCTCCAAAGGTTTTCCAGACACCCTGTAGATAATTATTTATATTTTACGGGAAAAATTAAGTTAAGTGTTACTTAATTATTCACAGATATAACAAAAAATTAATGAATTTCGGTTTTAAAATTTAGGCTAGTCAAAATGGACCTAATTGCTTAGAAAATAAAGTTTATAACAAAATTAGTATTTTCTTTTGCGGTTACCAAGCATATTATCCTAAATACGGAATGCTCGGTGCGCGAGTTCGATTTTTTATGATCCTAAAGCCGGGACCCCGCTGCTGCGCACGCTACGCATGGACACGCTATACACGTCGCTCACGTGGGTGCATTGGTCTGGATACGTGTGTCAACATTTTCACAGCAACCAATGCACGCACACATAAAACGTGTGGGCCACGTGGCTACGTTGGTCAGGTGCGTGTGCCTACATTCCCCACTGCGGGCCACGCACACCCACGCGCACGCGGGGGGTGCGACGCCCTTGAAGCCACCTTTCCACTGCAACTCACGGGCAGCGTGGGTCGCGGTGGGGCTTTGCCAGCCACGCGCGCTAACGTGTGCGTGGTAGGCACTTCGGAACAGACCACGCGTGTATCAGTGACGTCATTTCGTGCGCAGCGTGCTCGTAGACTACTGTGCTGCCGTCCATTATCTAAAAGGCGGCTAAAGGATCATACGACCTTTTTGAGTTATATATACAGGGCGACTCAGCTACTCATTAGCTATCGATCTATCTAAGTTTGGTTTCAATATCTTTAAAAACAACCGAGATACAGCCTTGAGGCTAGCGGCTAAATACAGTTTTTTTAGGATATTACTACCAAAAAGGCGGTTATCTAACACTTTCTTACCTTAAAGGCGATTAAAAGCTCATAACTGCCAATTTTTAAACGTAACACGTGTTACGGTACAAGACTTAAAAGCGGCTATTTTATTTTCAACAACTTATAAGCGGCTATTGGACTTTAGCCAACTTATAGCTTAGAAACGTAATATTCAACTACAAAAGATGTCATAGATTAAAAAGCGGTCTCTCCGTGTGTACATGACAAATAAGCGGTTAAAATCCAACAGCCGCCTTTTTGTATGTAAATTTTATTAATTTTTATCAAAATACATACCTTAAAGGCCGTCACGGTTTTATAATCTAGCAACAAAAGTAATAAAAATAAATCCTTGCTTCATTAAATGGCGGCTATACGACATTGCCTAACTAAAAGGCGGCAACTCATTCCCCGCGCAGCTGTCTCGCCTGTCGGGCCGACGGCGTCGGCCGGTGTCAGTTAGACTCGCGATGGTCGTCTCGATCCTCCTGCTGTGAGGGGGTTGACTCGATGGTCTTCTCAATCCCTCCATCTTTGAGGGGGGATGAGGTACCGGTGACGCGCCTTTCGGCCCCCGACCGGGGTGTTCTTCGCCGACCGTTAAAACGGTCGGGTCCTAGGATAGCAGCCTGCGCCGAAGGCCGAAGGCGCAGGCTGCGGGGATGTGTGGTAGGAAGAGGATTTTGGTTAGGGGGGAGGGGGAGGCGTCAATACGGGTGTTACGCTGCTCGCGAGATCGTCCCAGCTGGGTGAGTCCCCGTTGGGGGAGGCCCGGCTAGCGACCTACGAGCTGAGCAGCGACATCATGGTTTCGTCAGGATGTCGACGTCGTCACCGTGTCGAGGTCGCGTGGGTAAGCCTTGCCGTCGGGGGGTCGCGCGTGCTGAGGTGCGATATCCCTCAGGTGGGGGAATTGCGACGCTTCTGCTCGCGCGAACAACGATGTGGCAAGGCGCCCGATGAAGTCGTCCAGGCTCTCGATCCTGAGGTCCCTCTGGATAGTGGCATTCCTCACGTAGCGGGGGGCACTTGTCACGGCTCGCAAGCACAGGTTTTGCTGAGCTCTCAGCTTCTTCCTGTGCGTTGCGGCCATGAGGGCGTACTACGCGGGTGCGGCGTACGTAAGGCGAGGTCTGATGTAGGTCTTGTAGACCCCGAGCTTCACACGCAGAGGGAGGCTAGATTGGAGCACTGGAAGCAGTAGCGGTCGTTCTGATCTTGCGGAGGCGATGACTGTTTTGGAGTGAGGACCCATGGTGAGTCTCCCGTCGATGGTTATCCCCAAGTATTTCACTACCGGGGACCAAGAGACGTCTTGTCCGTGGAGGGAGAGTAGTGGGAGACGGCAGATGCACTTGCTCACGAAGATCGCCTGGGTCTTCGCGACGTTGACGGTCAACCTCCACCTGGCTCGCCAAGCTGGTAGGGCGTCGAGTTGGCGTTGGAGTTTGACGACGGCAAACTCGGGCTTGTAGGAGGAGGCGTAGAATGCCGCGTCGTCTGCGTACAGGGCCAGGTGGGAACCGTCAACGACCGGTATATCATCGGTGTAAAGGTCGTAATACACCGGGGAGAGGCCGCTACCTTGAGGGACTCCGGCTGCAACAGGGCGCTAGTCAGTTAGAATTGTGCCCGCTCGGTCTTTAAAATGAGCGCTCCGATCTCGGTCAATCGGTCAAAGGAACTAGTTCGGCATTTTAATTCCTTTAGGTCCTTTAGCTCCGGAGCAAATTTTGATATCTGAGCAGGACACGCTTTGACGTAGGTACCCTACTATTAGTCTAGTTCACATCGAATGCCGTGTCGTGCGCTCTTTACTCGTTCGTTCTGTTTCGCTCATACGTACAACAATTGTTACTGACCTAAAGACCGAAGACCAATTATGATCGTTTACGAAGAACTAGTTCCTTTCGGTCCGTGACGGGAATTTATTCCTTTTAGTTCTTAGTTCCTGACCGATACAAGCCTAGAGTCAGTCGCCGGAGTGCTTATCTAAAGAGCTGGTCGCTTCGCACGCGGCGTGGGCGTCGATTCTCGCCAATTCCACCATGTCGCTGCCTCCAAGAGAAACGTCTGCCAGGTAAAGTTAACATTTCTCAATAGGCTGTTAGGTCTAGCAAGTACCTACTATTAAATAAACTTTCGTTATTGTAGCTTGGTGCCCCGCTCGCTTCAGGTACATGTATTTTATATGTGCCTTATTTTACGAACTTAAAAGTCAAACCATTGCATGGGTTTATGTGTATAATAAGATTAAGTACCTACCTATACACAAAGTGAATGTTGAAACAATTCTTACCTGATGATTTCGTAAATAATGTAATATACCTACCGCTTGACACGTACGAGTAGTACCATCTAAAGTAAAGAAATTTACTACCACTCAAATATTACACGCTTTAAAAGCTTCTCTTGTCATTAGCGAACTAACTAACAATGTAATGAAATCTACGAAGTCGATTTTAACCTAATTACTTCTAATTGGCGGATTGACTTGAAATTTTGCATACAGGTTATTCCGATGACAAAACAATATTATGGTATCATCGAGCTGGTATTATGATGAATACTGGAGGTGGTTATACTTAGGAACTCTTCAATGCCTAATGGTAGGTCCATCAAATTTGGACTCGTTTGACTCTTGTTTTAATAACGAGTTTGTTATCAGTGATACAAGTACAGTCGGTAAAAATAAAGCGTGTCACCAAGATGTTTAAGCTTATTTTTCAATCTTATGAATTAAATTAAATGCGTTATTTATGAACAAAGTTCGTTTGCATACTGACTGACTGTTTGTGTGTGTGTGAGCGCGTGCGTTATGTTCTTGTGAATGCGTGTGTGTGTGTGTGTGTGTGTGTGTGTGTGTGTGTGGTTATACGTTTAAAATAAGTGCTTTAAAAAGTTTCAGGTACATACCAAAAACTTCTCGATTAAAAATCTTAATGGAGACATGCCAAAATCCCCCAAACCCTGATGGGCCATCTGACAGTCAGAGCAATATTAATAAAGATAAGGGATTACCATCAAATAACAAGTTGAATCCCGTTTTACCACAAGAAAAAGAACGTTTAGACTATAAATTAAATAAGAATTCATGTAAAGAAATGGTTAATGAAATATCAGTATACCTTTGCAATTAGTTCCTTTATTATAAGGATTTATATATTTCTTATGAATATCTTATGTTTAATTTCGCAGTGTTTTTAGCATCTTCCCCAAGTCATTGGATACAGTAACATACTTCGATTACAATCCATAACAAAAAAGCAGTTATTTTTATTTGTTCTTCAATTAACTGCCTTTTTCTCTAGCATTGATGATACAAAACGTATATTAGATTCCACCATATTCACTCATTTTAAACTAGAAGGCAGTTAAAGTCGTAAGGCTGTTTTATAGTCATGTCTGTTTGCACAAGATTAACTAGGCATACATTGCTAAAAAGCGGCTATGTCATGTAACCGCCTTTTAGTTATGTTTTTCATATATCTTTTTTGTATTTGTACAATCTATCGTGGATAACCTAAATTACTGAGCTAGAAGGCGGCTAAACATACTTTAACCGCCATTAAGCTATGTAACGTATTTCATAAAATTCTACAGTATCATAGCTAAAAAGGAAAATCGAAGATTTCAGCTATAAAAACAAGTAAAACCATATCAAATTTATATGTGGAAAATAGAGCAAGTCTCGAATATTAGTATACAAAAAAAAAGTACAGGGATATCGCTCACCAGTTATCAGAGACATGGTTTCGCATGTTTTTTTGCCATAACTCAAAATGACCCTCTTGTATTTAGCCGCATTTTCATTTCCGCACCTACATTTTCATACAAAGCGTTTTTGTACCCACGTGTGTAGCTTGACCGTGCGCAGCAGTGGGGCTCCGGCCTAAAGTTTAAATTACCTACAATGAAGAATTACAACCTGACGTAATCGGTACGAGTATCACCGAAATCTCCAAATTAAAGTGGCCGGTTACTTTAACGTTTTTTGTCATAACATTCGAACCTTAATGCAAGTAGCATATTTCGCTCTCGCTCTGTATCATTACAGAGCAAATTTATCTGCTATTTAATGTTGGCTCTCACCTTGTCTATTTTCAAGTGAAAGAAAGAGAAAGGGCAAAATTTATCTGTCAATTACGCTTTACTTGTCGATTGTGAAACAGACGGTAAATGTACTTATGCGGCTGCTACACGGTGAGCAACCAAGCTTTCCACCAAGGTGACCTTGGTTGCGGGCTCGGTTGCTAACGCCGTCGCGTTTCCGTCTACACGGTTGCCAACAGCAGTGTGTCTACTGCTCGCGGAGAGAAAACACGTATCGTAAGACTGCACAGTGCACACGATATGGCTCCTTGCTTTTCAAAATTTCAGAAGGTTGGTGTAGCTTTAGCACTTTTGTGCGCAATTGAGGACGAAAAGAAAATAATATGGACGAAGCGATGGCTTAAGGAACGACTATTACTAAGTCATTTAAATTTATTTAATTTACTGGACTTTGAGATATTCGTACTTTCTGCGCGCTCGTTCTGCTGCTCGTTCGCCATTTTGTTCTCGTGCGTTGCTGCTTGGGGCCGTGCGCACTCTCTGCCTGCAGAGACACAACTGCGTTCGCGTGGTTGGCAACAAGCGTCTACACGGTGTACAGCGGTGGTATCCAACCGCGATTGCCAGCGCACGCCCGTCAACCAAGGGCAATAAAAGGTCAAACGAAATTTGGTTGCAAACCACCTTCTACACGGTCGCAAATCAGCAAGGTCACCTTGGTGGAGAGCTTGGTTGCTCACCGTGTAGCAGCCGCATTAGTAGTAATAGACGGGGCATAGTGACCAAACGCGTGATCTAAAACTAATCGTTTAGTCTACTTTGACACGCCCGCCTATGAGGTCGTATCTGTGTTATCGAAGAAAAACCCATTTCAACGGAAACAAAATGTGGAGACTATAGAACAACCCTTAATCCAGCCCTGGTAACGCACACCTATCCAGTACCACATTTTGACCATATAAGGCAACGACTTGCCGATGGGCAAAAATATTCCAAAATTGATCTAAAGGACGCATCCGTCTGCAATTCAAAATAGCACCTGAATCAAAGAAATTTCTAACAATATCAACACACAAAGGTTATTTTCAATATAATCGTATGCCATTTGGAATAACAACAGCCCCTTCAATTTTCCAACATTATCTTGAGAAACTGCTAAATAACATACCTTATATAGCAATATATTTCGATGACATCGCAATAACGGGAACAAATGATGAAGAACACCTTAAAACACTAGCACTAGTTCTTTATAAACTCAAAGAAGCTGGAATGAAAGTTAATCTCAAGAAATGTTCATGTCTCCTACCTGAAATCGAGTACCTTGGACATACAATTAGTAAACATGGCATAAAACCAACAAAAGCCAAAATAGAAGCTATTATCCAAGCAACACCACCCCAAAACACCAAGGAATTGAGATCGTTCCTAGGATTGGTAAATTTTTACGAAAGGTTCATACCTCACCTTCACGGCATTTGTGCAGATCTACATGCACTTACAGGAAACAAACAAAAGTGGAAATGGACAAAACATGAAAACACCATATTTGAACAAACAAAGAAATGTATAGTAAAATCGGGACCTCTTATCGCTTATAATGATAAACATCGTTTATATTTAGCTTGTGATGCTTCCGAAAAGGGAGTAGCAGCCGTGTTGTTCCACAAACAAAGTAACAAAGAGCAACCCATAGCGTTTGCATCAAGGAAACTAAACCCAGCAGAAAGCAAATATTCAGTGATCGATCGAGAGGCCCTAGCAATATATTTTGGAATTAAAAAATTCGATCAATTCCTGAGGGGATCAAAATTCACGTTAATAACAGATCACAAACCACTTATATACATTCTGGGAACGAATCGAAATTTACCCAAAATTGTTAATAACAGGCTGGTAAGATGGGCTTTAACAATTGGCAGCTACAATTATGATATTGTTTATACTAAAGGAGAGAATAATATTCTCGCAGACTTCCTATCCAGAATGCCAAACCCTTATGAAGAACCATCGAAATCAGAACGCACAATAAATAGAATCATCAAACATATACATGAAACCAAGTTCGAAGACATATGTATAAACGAAGATAACATCAAAGAACACACTAAGAAAGACACCACACTCAAAACAGTAATAAATTGTATTAATACAAATTGGAGCATGTACAAATATGGTGACCAATTACTACAAGCATATTTTAAAAAACGCAATGAATTATTTGTAGAGAATAACATTGTAATGTGGGGAGGAAGGATCGTCATGCCACACTCACTCAGAAAGGTAACACTTAAGTACCTCCACAGAGGATATCCAGGTATTTCCGCTATGAGAGCACTCGTACGATTTTATGTCTGGTGGCCGTCCATTGAAGAAGATATTGACAGCTATGTAAAAAGATGCAACGCTTGCCAAGAAACCAGACCAAACAATCCTGAACTACCAATTTTTTCATGGTCAATACCCGATAGCGTATGACAAAGAATTCATATAGATTTTGAATATTGGTTGGTGCTGTGCGATGCATTATCAAAATGGATAGAAGTACGACCAATGAACAGAACAACAACTGACAAACTGTGTGAGGAACTCAATGACATCTTTACAACATTTGGTTTACCTGAAATAATAGTGTCCGATAATGGTCCACAGTTTACATCGGAGGCATTCAAAACTTATTGCAAGGAAAGAGGCATATAACACATAACATCATCTCCGTACCATCCCCGCACTAATGGATTAGCTGAGCGATTGGTTCGTACTTTTAAAACGCGTATGTCAGAAGGAAGTCATTCTGGTAACATGACAGAACGAATGCGAGATTTTCTGTTTACGTATAGAAACACTCCACATAATACGACGATGAAATCTCCAGCATACATGATGTTCGGGCGGCAGTTAACGAGTACCTTAGATAATGCCCGTCCCAGTACGAAAAGAATGTTGCAACATCGACAAGTTCGAGCTAACATCGCGATGGAAAACCAACATCGAGGTCAAAAACTTTTGCCTAACGACAATGTGTTCGTGAAGACCAGGATTGATTCCACATGGAGCCCTGCGATTGTTAGAGAAAGGACACATAAATACTCGTACATCATATAAACACCAGATGGAATATTACGGCGTAGGCATGCAGATCACATAAGACCACGTATGACTGAAGAAACGACAGGACGTGATCAAACCACAAACACGCCTTTTCTTACACCTACTGGAAGTCCAAACACACCAGAAACACCAGCAACGCCGAATACAATAGCACCCGCATCTACACCTCTAAATACACATGCCCTGGAAAACAATACGGCCCCTGAAGCACCATGCAGGAGCATGAGAACTATCAGACCCCCTAGACGCCTCATTGAGGAGCTTGAATGAGGATGATGGGGAGGAATGCTATAACCTTAACCTTTTTTACATATTAGAGGAAAGTTTTAGTTCTCATTGTTTTTATGGTTGTCAAGATTGACATAGAAAATAAAAATGTTGTCTCGTGAATTTAATTACGTTTTATCATTTATATCAACTTCGTATTGCATTATTGTAAATCGCAATACGAAAAAGCCACTGGACGTGATTTTAGTTTATTTTCCCTATTATTTTGTGTACTTATTTAGTAAATCGATTTTTATTAAAATATTAGTTTGTTGATATAACTGCCGTCGTACCAAAGAAGGCGGCAAAGTGACTTTAGCGGATTTTTAATTTTTTGATACAGGCATACTGAGCAAAAACTTCTGCGTCAAACGGTATTGTTTTTTTTTTCTAGCACAGTTGGTTCTCGAGATACACAGTAGTTAAACGATACGTATTTTGCTTTTTGTTAGGATTTTATAATCTAAAAAGCCATGAACGGTATTTAATACGGTAAGAAGACGTTATATATCATTAGCTGCTTTATATCATGCTTAAAATACACTTTTCTAAGCTAAAAAGCGCTTATCGACTGAAGTCTGCTTTTGGTTAAAATATTGTTGGACGCCGACTTCAGTTGGACTGACCTATTTACCTATCATTTTAAAGAAGTTATTTTTTGCTTTTTGAAGGCGGTTTTTTGTTTTTTTTAAACATTTATTTTATTTTATACTTTTTAGTGATCCTATTTATGCTGTTACGTAGCTCCACTTCTAAATATTAATAAGAAACTATAGAACATTTCAAGCTCGCCGCAGACAACGCCGCGGGAATGTCATAGTCATATTTAAACCTAAATGTGCTTCGTCATAGTCGCTCAACTTCCTTTATCGAAATATCTTATCGCCACCCTTGAAATAGGTACCGTTAAGGAGTTCCGGTGGCCATCTGTGGTCTTCATCATCAGTTCCACTTCACCACATAGTACTTTTCAAAAGCAAATGCATGAGTTACAGTGAAAAATACCAAAATCGCTATAGGTGTGCCTATAATATTTGAGGAGTTCTCTTGATTTCTCCATGATCCCATCATCAGATCCTGACGTGGTGACAATGGGACCAACTAGAAAGTATACCCATTCGAACAACGAAAAAATTTTTCAAATCGGTCCAGTGGTCTTCGAGTAATCGGGGAACATACATAAAAAAAAAAAAAAAAACCCGACGAATTGAGAACCTCCTCCTTTTTTTGAAGTCGGTTAAAAACACGGTTAAGATCAAGTAACGAAATTTTAACGAATGATCATAGGCGAAGTAAGAAACTTAATTATAGTCTTATAGTTGGTACCTACTCTTTAAATTTTACTCTATAATTTCGTTACGGGAGCTTAGATCATACATACTAGTCAATAAAGCGGTGACTGCCTTTTTAGTTCAGTACCTGTCAAAGGATAGTTTTATTGTTCAATAGTATTTTTAAGGCAGCTAAGTAACAATACTTAGTTAAAGAGCGGCTAGGTTTTTGTACTGAGCGTAGCGCCCCACCACCGCCCCACCGCCCGGAAGAACCCGCGGCTGACCCATATCAAAATCAAGTAAGGGACAACTTTACGAAAACTGACATTATAACATATTATTGCCCATTTAGTATGTCCTTATACGAGGGCAAAATACCTCCTTTAAAATCGCCATAGACACCTGAGATTTTAATAACTCCAAATCTAGTTTTTTTATTTATTAATTAATTAATTTATTAGCTTTATTTTATCCCTTACACATAGTTATATTTTGTATTGAGAAGTTTTTCATGAATCCCGCTTGCTCTATAGGCTGGTTCTCGTTAATTTTTGTCGTTACACGTCTTAGTAGGGTCGATGAAATATTTGATATAAACAGGATATAAGACTTATGGATCTGTAATTAGATATCAGTTTGGGGTCTCCCTTTTTATACAGTAGAGCTATTTCTGAGCATGTCCATGTTTCTGGTACATCTTTTGTTATTATACTATCCGCAAAACTATCTGGCCGGTCAGGTCATAAATCATCGGAATTATGCTATCTCTTTCACACCTGCACGGGTTATGGAGCGGGCCGAGCAGCAATAGGGCAGGTAGCGTTACGCATAAAAAGGAATGTCGATAAAGTAATGAAACAAAGAATATAAATTACGTGGTGTTTTATATAACAGTATTGTATAGTTACTATCGAAATATAAATAGGTATATTGAACTATTGACATAAAGTATTACAATAAAATAATAAGGAGGTATAACAAAATAAATAACTAAACAAGGAAAATACTAGTACTAATATTACTAAATATTACTATTACTAGTAATACTATTCTTATAACTATCAGTCATACGTACTATAATTACTAAATGCATTTCTCATTATCTACTTACCTAATCACGTATTTAGCTAATTATTTAAGAAATATCTTAAACATGTAATTATGTTAAACATTTAGTAGTATTCATTAGATAACTTTAAAAACAATATCAATAACATTTCAAAATATAATGATTATATCGACGTTTACATTATAAGTTATCGACATGTTACACCCCTAACGGTAGCCGACGTTTATTGCCCTACCGGCCAGATAGTTTTGCGGATAGTATATACGGTTAAAAAGGTAAGGTTAAGGTTGGCTTTATTAATTTCTCTTTCGCAGCTTTTATCATTTCGTTGGTAACTCTGTCAGGTCCTGAGCTCTTTCCTGTTTTTTGTTTTATAATAGATAACTCTATCTCGCTTTCTAAAAAGGGTGGTACTATTTCTTGTGCAGGTTTGTATTTTTTTGTCATTGGTTTCTCATGATTTTTATTTATGCATGTGTAGAGGTTCTTGTAAAACTGAGTAGCTACCGTCATAAGGCCCTTTCTGTGTGTGACGATGGTTCCTGAGGCATTCTGGAGTTGTGTCATGACTTGTTTGGTAGTTTCTAACTTTTTGAAAGCCTTTTTTATTCCGCCTGTTCCTTTTATGAATTTGCTTATTGTATCGAGTCTTCTCTTTTTAATCTTTTGTTTTATTTTTTATGTATTGTCCTATATAGTTTACTCAGACTTTTCTTTTCTTGCCTAGTTTTGTTTTTCTTGTTTTTTAGTATATGTTTTACGTTTTTCAGATTTTCTATTTCTTCTGTTATAATTTCTTTATTTCTGTTTTCAGTTGTGTCTTCAGTTTGTTTTTTGTAGCGTTTAGGTAACAATGGCTCTATTTTCTTGTTTAATTGGTGTACGCTGTCGTTTTTCGCAGTCCGACAAGGATGGTAGGTCTCCATTGTCAATATTATTTTCTGTGTAAGCTTTGTTTCGGTAATTAGCTCGGGATTTTATGTTTTTCTCTATACTTACAGTAATTCTAATCATTCTATGGTCACTAGGGTGTTGCAGTTTGCTTATCACATTTACGTTTCGTATATTTTTTGTGACATTTGTAGCTATAAAGTCGATTTTGTTCTTTGATTTTCCATCAGGTGCTCTCCATGTCCATCGAAGCTTATTAGATTTTCTGAAAATTGTATTAGATTTTTTTAAGTTGTATTGAAGGCAGAATTTTATAAACATTTCTCCTCTATCGTTCCTTTTCCCGTAGCCATATCTTCCCATTACTAATTCTTCATTTTCTTTGAGGCATCCTATTTTTGCATTCATGTCTCCCAAAAATATTAGATTTCTTGTGCATTTAGCTTTGTCAAGATCGGCGTAGAAGTTTTGTATTTCGTCTTTAATGGCTCTCTTAGTAGGTGCATATGCTTGGATTATAGAGTTTTTTTTTCCATGTATATCCACTTGTAATACAGCAGCTCTCTCGGATATCGCAATGAAATCTTGTACTTTTGTATTGTTTTTTTTTTAGTAGGAATCCAACATCTTTCTCTCCTTTGGTTCCCTCATAGTAGTAAAGAAGATATCTCCCCGTGTCTTCAATTTTATAACCTGGTTTTCTTACTTCTGCTATTCCGATAATGTCCCAATTAATTTGCAAGGTCGCGTGTTCCAATTCAACTACTCTTGCTTCATTTGCTAATGATCTGACATTGAATGTTTTACATAGTATTTTTTTAGGTTTGGAGGGTTGTCGTCTACAACCCCCGCGGAGGATTTGTAGGTATCGGGCTTGAATTTAAAATATTCGGTTTTATTTTAATTTTAGAGGGTGCAGTGTTTTCATTTTTGTGGAGTGACAGTCGTAATTGCTATTCTGAATTGTTAAAAGAGTAGAGATTCTCCCAATCCATTTAGTAGAACTGACGTTTTGATTATAGAAGAAATTTTCCATGATAGAGCTCTGATTTTTATATATTTAAGTTTTTTTTTTATTGCTTGTTGTTGTAAGGAATTTTTGTTTTAGTCTGCTATCTGATATCGTTTATAAAAAAAGAGCAAAGACGACAGTTATTCAAATATAGTTAAAGTTTACCAGGATATACTGTCGAAGAGGACCAAACCTTTGAAGTACAAGGTCCTCATGATAAGAAACGAGTAGTTGCAGGTTCACTTATAAAAACCAGTTCATGTTCATTCATGCACATTTATTCGTTTAGCGCGACATGGCGGTTACGGCCGCAGTGCCAATCTTTTGCTTAACATAAGGTACGCCTTAACCTACGCACACCGATTTGATTCAGGCCGCCCTGGATGTCAATAGTGAAAGTCTATGGTACCATATAGGGTTCGGACGGCTCAGCTGGAGCTTACGGTTACTCTTGGCGTCACGCCGCGGGCATATGCCCGGCGGCGCATCCAGCTATGCGGCGGCGGCAGGATCAGCAGTAGCGGAGCGGGCGACCACCCGTTGGGGCCTACGGCTAGTTTTATAACCTTTAACCTTCGTGTAGCCAACTTAAAGAAAAAAGTTGGCCACATTTTCCGCTAAGTTACTCACTCATAGTTCAATTGGGAATATTGTGATACACCTAAAAAAGCCTGACAAGTGCCAGTCGGCCTCGCCCACCGAGGGTTCCGTACCTACATAACACAATTCAAAATTTGGACCGCCGATCCAAAATGTATAATTTTCAGATTTTTTTCCTATATGTACTTGTAGTAGTAGACGGTATTACTTGCCAAATTTCATAGATCTAGGTCAACGAAAAATACCTTATAAATTTTGATTCCCATGAGAGTGTCGAAATATACGTTTCTTTGCGGCAAAAACGGCTATGTCTTTTTTTTACGTTAACTTAGAAGTTTGAGTTTTTTACTACATTAAGGGACTGTAGACTTAAGTATATGGTTTTAATTTCAACTCGATACCTCCACGCGTTCCCGAGATAAAGGGTCTTGACAGACTGACAGACGGACAACAAAGTGCTCCTATAAGGGTTCCGTTTTTTACTTTTGAGGTACGGAACCCTTAAAAACTGCTTTATTCGACAGAATAGCCTTTCATAAGGGTCATTTAAAGCATATCATTATTAAAAGTGATTGTTACTTAAAATAATTTATTTAAGTAAAGTAACATTAATTAATTTTAATTTATTTATGAGAATATTATTTATGTTATTAAGAATTTAGATTCTTTCACCAAAAATTCTGATTTACATAATTTAAATAAAAAATAAAAACGTAATCGCTTTTCGAAAATTCCGCATCCGTAAATTATATAAATTATTTGTTTGTCAATGCATAAATTACCTGACGTAGTTATCCTTTCCAGCACTTAAAAAATACTTGAAAAAGTCGTAAATGTCTAAAGCGTATTATAGGGTCGGGGACTATCTAACAGACAAAAAAGCATGGCCTACACCCGAAACTGAGAGAAAAACTGCTGTGATATACAGACAGTCAGACAACGAAGTCACACCATAAGGGTTCCTTTTTTACCATTTTGGTACGGAACCCTAAAAATAAAGGCTTCTATCAAAACATTGCATTTGGAATTATAAAAATTCAATAAAATTAAATAAATAAATAAATATTCAATAATATAAATATTGGATTGCAATATATAATTATTTTACACATTAAAATGATAAACTATACCTAAAATATTACCCGTCATCTAAATCTCGAAATAATAATGGCGATTATCCCGATTTTGTACCGGCGCAATGTTAATAGATTGACTCCTGTGAAGTATAACCAATTTTGATATCGAGATTTTATAAACAAACAGAAATAAGTCGTTGAAAAACAGTATTAGCTGTTTTTATCATAATTATTCGAAAAATGTTATTTGATGATAACTATTATTTAAATTATGCAAGGGTAATTGCGACTCCACGCTACTGCGTGTGCTTTTGTTCTCCACATCTCCATCGCACTCTAGCGCCGAAGTCGAAGCGGTAGCCGTCTCTCTCACCCCGTGCTCACGATCGTCTATGCCATTTCGGAACGCCGGACGAGCAACTGGCACAGGTCCGTCGTGTAGCGAGGTCAGCGAAGACTGACTGTAAAAATCAAAAGGGATAGCTCTAGTGACGTTGGCGCGTTAAAGTCGCGATGGAGATAGTTCGCGCGCGGCCCGAATAGAAAGTCGTAAGCGCCGAATCAATTATTTGATATTTACTACAAAACTACAAGATTAAAAAAAAAACGCTAGGCCAGTTTCAAGAACTTGTTATTACTCAACTATTAAACTAAAAATCATTGTTAAAGACCGTAGGGCTTTGAAGATTCAACCAAAAATATGCGAAAAAGGGGTTATGTTTGAAAAATGAAACTATCGAGATTTTTTTACTAATCGTGTTTTCACGTTCTGCTATCTCAAGGTAAAAGGTTTAAGTTTAATATATCCAAAGGTGAGATACGTAGCAACGAGGGTTGTTGAGATCCAGATCGATATAGGTCACCGACTTTAGCATAGGTGCCCTCTTAATGTTTCTTGCACTGTATATGCACGCACACAACATTTGAACTGCACTACAAATGGAAATAAGCTGGGACAAAGCCCTCTTTAAAAGTTATTTATTCTTATTACATTTTTGGGGTTGACATGTTAAAAGCGGCGCGGTAGACTGTGAGCCTGGGCGACGTACTCTCGATAGTACGTCCACTCCAAGACTGATTTTAAAGAAAAAAGCTGTCTAGTGCCTAGACCAAGGTGCACCCAGATCGGTAATCGATCGAATCTGAGTGAATCGATAAATCAAAATGGAACTTTTATTTTATGTATTATATTGCAAAAGATCCTTTAATCTCTGTGAAAGAAGCTCACATTGGTTTCATACAGATATGTTTCTCCGTTATGAAGTTATTAATATTTCAAAGTTTAATCGACGAAACTTCTGAGAACTGTCACATCCCTGTGGCATAAAACTTTGGACGGTAGGCGGGAAACTAGATGACGTTTTGGAAAATTATATTTTATTAGAACGAATCACTTCGACATTATAATAAATAGAAAGAACGCATTTTTCTAATTTTAAAGATACCTTTCAACATGTATTTCGGTTCAGAGATAGCCGCACCATAAGCTAATACAATTTGACAGTTCGTTGAGATTTTATTTTAAGATTATGGTTTAATTACTATCTCTCCGTTCAATCCAATACTTGATTATTACTAAACAAGGCATAAATAATCTGGATTAAATGTTAGTTTTCGAAATCTCATGTTATTTCGCGAGTTTTGTGGCTACGTCTTAGACCAAATCAGACAAGAGAGCGTAGTATTCCTACTACACTGATTGGGAGGGGTTATTTCTAACAATCTCGTTTTCCTAGTTTTTTCTGTTTTGGTTTTGTTTAATCTTTCCTCTTCTGTTCCGCTACGGTCTTTCATGGACGATTCTCGAACTATAAGTTTGTCTTATCGCAAGTAGGTAATTTTTCCAGATTCCTTCTCCTTTTTTAACTGTTCTTGTAATACTCTTCGCTTTTCTAAAATTTGAGGTGAGAAGTCTTCTTTCACGTAGATAGTATTAGTTCGTATATATTTCCTGTTTTTTTAAATTGTGTTCTTACTGCCATACGTTGTAAACGTTACGACGATAGATCTCACTTTATCTTTTAGGTATTTTCCCATTCTGCGGACGACCTCTAATTCTTTTCTGGCACATTCCAGGCTTGGCTCGGTTTTAATAGTTTGTAACTCGGTTCCTTCTAGCTCCTGATATGTTTTTTCTCCTTCTTCAACTCCGAAGAATTTGGCATTTCTTTGCCTAATATGTTTTTCTATGGCCATAATTCTTTCGTCATGTTTGGAGTGAGTTTTCTTAATTTGTTCGAGTTCCCCTTGTAGAAAGTGAAAATTTTGGTCTATCTTGGCATTTATTTTGCTCGTGATACTCGTCTCTAAATTCAGAAGTGATTTTTCAGTGTCTCGTTTGATGTCTAATCTTAGTTCTTTTAACAGTTTTCCTTTCCGACATTTTGGCGCCCTCTGTTACTTTAGTGCCGTATTTTATACTAAAGCTCTGTTATGCCCTCTGTGGGTAGGGTACTGTACTATGTGCACTGGTGCACCTCTGTGTAAATCTGCTTTGCAAGTAGTTCCCTTAAGTGATGAGAGATGTCGCTCTTCCTTGCTACTTCTTATTGTTTAGGTTGTTCACTAGATGTCGTTACTTGCTGCGTTTATGAAGCGTCGTTTCGTCTATGAAGAATAATTTGGTTTTGACATAACCTAAAAAACAGTTCACAATTATTATTTTTTCTAGTGTGATTTCAACTAGAGTCTATTTATTTGTAAGTAATACGGTTGAAATAATTTTCACACGATTTTTAAAGTTCAACCGGATAATTTTTCTTCAAAATGTCACTGTTATTCACCACTTCACCTCACTTTATTTTAACAGTTTTCACTGTGTTATCTTGGAGTTATTTAGTCAATATCACTTGTAGTTAGGGTTTCCACTGTTAAGCACTGTTTTACCATAAGTTTGTCCTATTTTCTGTCGTAATTACACTTCTAAAGCGTTCACACAAACAATATTTACGTCACTGCGCCCTCTCCAAATCTAGTAAGTACCATTAAACTCTCGTTTGACCAGTAAAAAACCTAGTAACTCAACTTAACCATTTCAAAACCCAGCAAGTATTTGAGACTTGCTAGGTTTTTGCGTGGTCAAAGCACCTTACTAGGTTTTTGAACTGGTAAACGCAGCGCAGCATAGCACCTTATTAGGTTTTTCAAATGGTAAACAGAACGCGGGCCACGCAGTTATAGATTTAAATTTTCCTAAAGATTGTTGAAACGATTACCACATTAAAAACCTAGCAGGTGCTCTTGCTATATTTTGAAACAAGATTTTTACGTGGACTAACTGAGGTGCATATCTACATTTTCGAAGTTAGTACCTAAGGGGTATAAAACGTGTAATATAAAAATATTTTATCAAATTCAGACTTTTATAAATTGCTAAATTAGTATTCAACTTAATTTATATCGACTTTTTCCCTAAAAACTAAAACTTTTCAAATTCTGACTAAATTTATGTTTTTACGCTCTCCTGTAAAATTTGATCAAAAGCCCTTATTAGGTTTTGATATGCGGCAGCCCTGCCGGACGAGACGCCCGGAGTGTTATGCGCGCGGCACTTTGCCCTTGGACACAGATTATAATTATACAAGTTACTACGTACCAGATACACCGTTGTATGGACGGAGGGCATTCCCACCGCTATCGATGCCTACCGCTACTATTGGACGCGGGTTACGCAACGTCATTGGAATTTGCCTCCGTTATGCAAACGCTAGCTGGTTCTCGCGCCTTCGTTTCTTTGGTATTTTAGGTATTCAGGGGGTAAGGTGATCCCACAAAACAAATAACTGATTGAATTTGTATGTAAGTACAAACAATAAGTCAGAAAATGTTCAAAAGGCAAAAACATGCCATAAAAGTTGACTCTCTAATCAATATCAAGATCTAAAATATAGTTTTATTAACTGGACAATTAAAGTCATAGTTTATGTAGTAAACTAACCAGTAGATACGATACTTAGAGAGCCTAATAATTAATTCAACTGAACAATAAATATATTTATTTAAAAAAATCTAAGCCGTTGCACGAAACAAAGAAAGCTAATAAAATACTAAATAAAAATATATAAAAACCTACTAACTACAATCCGAATCCGATCCGAACCAAATTTATATAACTAGGACCATATGGGGGGTCTAAGCTACCAAATAAAATAAAAAAAATCGATATCGGTTCATAAATGGCGAAATTGTGAGGTAAAAGCCTAAAAAATCATTTTGATAAAAAATCCAGTCGTTATGAGTTCTTCTTTTAAGTTAGTTGATAATAGGATATTAAAATTACGTCAAATACATAATATGCAAAAACTGTAAGAAATAGTTTCGAATCGTAGTAGGTATATTTTGTAGTTCCCTACTAAAAAAATACATAAAGTCAATAAATTCTAAGACGTATAAACAGACAATTTTTCATTCGCTTTTTGGCGGGTGTGGACGGAGACATTGGTGCATCGCGCAATACGTCCGGCATTTTGTTTTTTTTTTTAATTATATAGGACGCACGCGCTGCGTGCGAGAGTTGTTTGCGTGGGAAACTTTAATTTTAGGCAGAGCCGTCCGTGCGCCGGCGAGGAGTGGCAGCCGACGAGTTTGTGTCCTCTAGGAGACTTACCACACGCGCAAGCTTCACCACAGTTTTGCCTGCGCAGGCCGGCTTGTACACGGAACACGGAGCGTGTGGTTGGTAAAACTGTAGCACGCGCCAACCTCACGGCGCGACTTGCGCAGTTTTCGACTTGCTTGAAATTCGCCCGCGCAAGCCTGGCCTGCGCGTAGGTACTTGTCTGTGCGATTGGTTGGGCGTTCAGTGTTCAAGCCACAGTCGGGGCTCGCTCGTCGTTCATTGGGAAACATTGTTTCCACGACACGGATTTCGACAAGAATGTGGCTTGCGCGTACTTAACAGTGACGTGTGGTAGCACACGCAGTGTTCAGTTTTTTCGTGCGAGAAGCTTGCGCAGGCCAACTGTGGTGAAGCTTGTGCGTGTGGTAACCGCATTAGAGATTGGCATTTATCGCGCGGGCTTGAACGCGTGGGGATAGCCTGGCAAATCTTCAAATTTAGTTAGTGACAACAATAATGTTTGGTAGCTTCGTACCTAGGTCTAAGTAAAAATTAAGGATTTTTATTTTTCCTTTTTTAATTTTGACGAAGACTGAACCCAGTTCAATAAGAATAATTTTGACTGAAAATGTTAATCGTTCTATTTTTTTGTATATTTCAAAGAATAAAATTTTGTTTTTTTTAGATCGATAGTATTAACCTCAATATCGAAATGGTTACACCCTAAATGAATTTGATCAATTAGCGTCACCTACCGTCCAATAGCTAAAATAAGTGTTCTTATCACTTTCATGCGTATTTTGCAACTAAACGCTAGATGGCATTCCTGATGCTTATGATCAAAGTTTTTCCAAGACAATGTTCCCAATGGCCATTCTATTACCTATAATATTAAATCTCTTTGCGTTACGCCAATGATTTCCAAACTGTCGCGGTAACAATCTTAACATAATAAATAATGTGAAATGATTAGATGCTTCAGTCAAAGTACTAAGAGCACAGTTTTGATTCTTTACACTATTGTGAAAAAAAAACCTGGCTTAGAATTGATGGTGATTCTATAGAACTTCGCTTTTTGTATTGAAAATCTAAAAATTATTACATAAGTACTCAATGTAAGTAATCCCAATGTAGGCACCTTCAAATGTATGGGTCCCAGCTACCGGCGCTTCCCGAAAGGAGATCACTAGCTAACTAACTAGCGAACGTTCAGACTCCGTCCGGGAGATATTTACACTTGTTACATTACCTCTTATTACATTACGTCCCGGAAGGCATTTTCTAGAGGTGGTCTCATATTATTCAGGTTTCATTAAAATTGGAAATTATAAAATGAAAATCGAAGTTACATTTTGGTAAATTAGGAATTGAATTATTAATAGGTGTTCCCATTAAAGTACCCCTATTTATTCATATTTACCTTTAACATTTCTTACTTTCTTTGTTTCTAAACTTTTGGCAGGCCGATTATGGTGTAATGGTCACGGGTTCCGAAGAAAATACCAAGCGAAGTATATTTTGTACCGTGGAAAATACCCGCTATTTGCTTTGTATGAGATGAGACTTTTAATATTGAGAAATTTACTTAATTTTTAGAGTTGTAGAAGAAAAGGAGTTCCATTTGGGAAGTAGAATCAATACGTACATACATTTAAAGGCTCGAGCTCAAAGGCCCCTATATAGTGGCACCGACGACATGTAACTCTATTGTAATGACACTTATTTTTGCTAGACGTATCAGCGCATCCGCGCCAACCGGCAGCGGCGGCTGAAGCTCCGCACGCGCAAGCGGCACCACACGGTGGAGAGCATGCTGGGCTACGACCTGGAGGAGGAGCGGCGCGAGGAGCGCGCGCCGCCGCGCGGGTACGACGCCGAGGACGAGCCCGTCGACGTGGAGGGCGACTCGCTCGGCTGGCCCGACGCACCACTCAACGCTGACGGTACCTAGCGCATTTACTTTCGAGCCTTCTTCTCGTGCACGTTCGTCCATACTTTAAATCCTATAACCGTGCAACCAATCAACAGCAAAATAATCGGGGTGTCATTCGCAATCCATAATATCGTTTGTCCTGATGTATCATTTCGCAACGCCCTCTTAGGCTGACATTGCTGAATGTAATTAACGTCTATTGTGTAGATTAGGTTAGTTTTTTATAATAATTAAAATAAAACCCTTTCTATTGTAAAAACTGTTTCAGGTCAAACGATTTTATGCGAAATTATACATTATGCGCAAAACCATTATGGATTCCGATATAGACCCAAATATTCGTTATTTTTAAATAATACAGTTATTACAAAAAGACCTTGGACTTTATTTTGTATTTTTGGAGTTAAGTAGATACTTTGGACCGCAACATAACACTGACTCAGTAAAATTCAAGCTTCCTTAATACAGAGCAGGTTTTTGTTTGACCTTATTGGTTGTTGACTTAAGAGTAAAAAGTAAAATACCAATCGGTCCAAATACCAACCAAAAGGTCGGTTTCCTACCTATACCTATACTTTTTTGCATGTGTCCGATGCATGTGCGAACAATTTGTCAGGGTCATACCAACAAATTCCATGAGACGCAAGCTTTAAGACAAACTTTAACTTGACAATCTTAAGTTAATTTGTAGACGGTTACTAAACAAGTAGACAAAAAAATACTTTTCGAGTAGGTAGGTACTTAAACAAAACAAAATATGATTTTAGAAAAAGAACCTCGCAACGACGGCGAGAAAATGCACCTGAGTTACGCTGAGGACCTCGAGATATCCAGCACCAACGACGGCATGCACGAACCTGAACGCGTGAGGTATTTTTTATCTAGAGAGCATGACATAGTTTTTCATCAAACTGTAAGAAACTACATTCGAAGATTGGCACATTGCAGTACGTATCTAGTCACACATATTTTTAGATTCTCCTGTCTGATCGACTTTACTTCCTATTTAATAAAAGTAAAAACTATTACACCTAGGCTACTGGCCTCATGATTAATTTATACCTATCAAACATTAAATGTTAATGTTAATTCGCTGCAGGATTGAAACGCCAAAGCCGTTGTCGCTGGAGTGCGCGGCAAAGGGCGAGGGGGGGGCAATGGGGGAGCGACCGTCGGAGGTGTCCACGTCGGAGTGGGCCGCGCCGACGCCCGCGCCTGCGCCCGCCTGGCCCGCACTCGTGGCCGAACCCTACGTGCACGCCGGCGCCGGTGCCGCGCGCCACAAGATCGATGGAGAGAACATGCCCTCCTCCACAGACTCGCGCAACTAACACTACCAACATAACATGCTCCGATAAAAAGCTCCATGAAGTATAATTCTGTTCCATGCTTCTTCTTCTACTTGCTACTTCCACTTGAATATTACACGCATACAAACGGGTAAAATATGAGCGTATTGCTTAAAATCTTAAAATTCATAACATACCCTCTCCGTTTTATTCAATGACGCAGAGGTAGGTATACTGGTATATAGATAGTTAGTATAGTGTCGTCAATCCACAAAGGAAATTGGTGTTGAAGATTGCATAATGTAAGAAAACCAAGTAATGCGGCGGGTCTCCGTTGATTGAAAACATTGCAATTGCAGCAAGTTATTGCAATTTTTTAAAACAAAGTTATTTTTTATTTTTTTTATTAATTGTGTACTGGACTGAAATTTTTCAGCCGACCTATTCGCCGTACCTATATTACTTAGCATATTAAATTTGGTATAAAATACTTTTCATCGAATAAACAGCCCAGTGCAAATCGTCTCCTATTCGGATCTTAGACCATTAGGTATACGGTCGTCGTCGCCTTACTTGTTAAACCATACCAGGTGCTCAAAAAATAATTCAAAACACACTCTACTTAACGCTTTTAGCAACAGCGGGCCTAGCCTTTGATGCATGATTTAATATTTCCGTTTGTAAAAATAAGCGTGTTAGGAAAATATATTTCATTAACAGGTATAATATTTAAAAAAGCAATCAATCAGTTTTGTTTTTGTTTTTTTTTACACATGGTATCATTTTTGATTTACCATGCAAGAAGAAGTCAAAAATTATCTTCCAGTAGCAACCATCTAATCTAGAAATTAAAACAATCAGATTTTTCTACGAAAAAGAAAAACGGCATGGTATAATTTTTGATACAAAATTATGCGTACAGTACATACCTAAGCTGCATTCTGTAAATGTTAACGACCTCCGAAATCGAAGAACATGCGAAGTATTGACGCAAGCGGCCGGACGGCAGGCATAATGATTGCAATTCCATATGTACAAGTACTTTGACATTACGTTATGTTACCTATCATAGAATGCAACTTATATACGAGTATATAATTTTATGTACTAGAGGACTCCCGCGACTTCTTACGCATAGGTACCTAAAATTAGTTTCCCGCCTACTCCTCCTACTTTAACCGCTTAGGGGATGAACTCCCAAAAATTCCTTCGTAGTGCAACCCTAGGATATTTCCCAAAGAATATTTCCTCCAAATTTCAAGTCCCTAGATACAGCGGTTTCGACTGCGCGTTGATCGATCAGCCAGGCAGTTTCTTCTTTTATATACGAGCATGAGTATAAATAGATAGCTCCAATTTATTTGACGGTAACTTTTATGATATTTATGTTCTCATTTGTATCTACTTAAATATATACCTAATACTTTTAAACGAGCAACTATATGTATAATCTGAATCTCGGAAACGGCTCCAACGATTTTCATCCTATTTCTGAGCGATTTGCCTTTCGGGCATACGAACGAACCACTTTTGCGGAATAAAAACGGTTTCTGACGAAAGTGAATAGCAGTGGGACAAAAGTAGTGGGTCCACGAGTCTGTCGCTGAAATTTAGTATGCAGGGGGTTTCGGGGGCGATAAATCGATCTAGCTAGATTTCATGTTCTGAAAAGTTACCAAAAAAAAATACCGAGCAAATGTCGGTCATCCAGGTACTTACAATTAACTGCGATACCGTATTATAACGTAAATAGTATTCGTGTGTTGGTCCAAGACGTCCTATTAATTATTCTTGACTTGTAGTAGATGCCTGTAGAAGCATCGTGTCGCTATCAAACAACGTCTATTCAAAGCTTTACTTGAAAAACGAAACGCTTTTTCCGGTAACTGGGATGCCCACTCACCTGTCACTCATACAACATTTTCGTGCGCGCCAAAAACCCACGTTTTTTTATAGAAAACTTCTTAAAAGTTGTAAAGTAATTGGTTTTTTCTAATAATAATACCAGAAAATGGGAAAACACAAAAACATTTTTTTGTCTTATAATATTTTTAGCCCCAGGAAGTGTAGAAGAATTACAAGATCTATGTGAGTTACAAACGTCAGAGCCAGGCTCCTCTAAGCCACAGTCAGAGGCGTGTGACGATCCTTCCCCGGTCACTGAAACAACAGAAAATGTCCCGGTTATTCCGTCCTTAAATTAAGACATAGGTACTTTCATTGCTAGGAGAAGACCCAAATAAAAATGTATATGGAGCACCTATCCACAAGGCTATTACATCCAGATGGAACCATATACTTAGTCACAAACGGGCTTCAAAAATAAACCAAACTAGGTATAAATTTTTAGAAGCCCCAAATTTAAACCCGGAAATAACGCAGCTATCTCAGGACAGGTGCTAAAGTGAGACAAGGCAATGGAACATCAACAAAATTGTTTGGGTCAAGCAATAGCTTGCATTGGCAAGGCTCTGGACATACTCATCAAAACGGACTGCGTAGAGGCAACTAAGGCTGTGAGAAATGCGGGGCGCTTGTTATGCGATAAGTTTCATAATGAATCTCAGTCCCGCCGATACCTGCTACAATTTGCTCTAAACAAGAGTACAAAAGATATTGTCAGCTAAACCCAAGTCTCTAAATACCTATTTGGGGATACCCTGCATGTACAGTTAAATACAGGAAAAGCAATAAATAAGACCGGATCTGAAATTAAATATGCGACTCAACCTGCCAAACAAAAGTAAATTTCTTTAAACTCCTGGGGCCCAAAACGGGTGCGGGCAGACAAAACTACTACAGGCCCAGGGCTCCACCTCCACCACAGAAGCGCCCAGTACAGCAGCAGAGAACCGGCGCACCATACAAGGAAACTTTGAGGTAAAAACTCTGACTGAATGCTTATATTCAAAACTGGTTGTCCATTACTAAGGACAAGAAATTATTATCATGGGTTGAAGGTTATAAAATACCGTTTATGTGTACACCATACCAGCGCCTCTATTCTAGGCGGTAAAAACGATATCGTAGTTTGCCTGTTATGGTATTGTTATAACGTCAGCCGCCATTACTGTCAAGAAAATAAGAGCTATCAAAACGTTGACTATTCGATAACAGATCAAATGCGATATTGCTTTTACCGTCTTGAATAGAGCCGCTGCTCTCTGAACCATTAAATAAATTAAAAGGTAAAGAGGCTGAAGAAATGCAACAGGAAAGATAATTTGCACATTTACTAGGATTACTTGCATCAGTTTGTCCTGCTGTTAATTATGGCTGGTTATACACTAAAGCCTTTGAAATAATTAAATACTTGTGCCTGCTGAGCAACAACGAAAATTACACTAAAATTATGAAATTGCCTTCTTACTTACAATCAGATTTTAAATGGTGGATAAAAAATATCAACTAGCTAGTAACAATATTAGATCCGATTCTTATGAAACAGAGATCTACTCAGACTCTTCCTTAACAGGCTGGGGAGTAGCGTGCAACGGCAATTCATTGGGAGGCTCATAGTCAATAAATGAGTCTAAAAAACATATTAACTACCTGGAGCTGCTGGCAGCTTTCATATGATGGAAAAGATATGCTTCTTTACTTCCAAAACTGCCAACCACATTGACAATACAACAGCTATCTCTTACATTAACCGCATGGGAGGAGTACAATTTATCCATTTTCTGGCAAAGGAAATCTAGCAGTGGTGCGAGGAAAGAAATATTTTTATTTTTGCTTCTTACTTAGAGTCAAAAGCCAACTTTGTAGCAAATGCAGAATCAAGGAAGGCTCAAGCTAACATTGAATTTGAGTTAGGGGACTATGCTTTCCAACAAATAGTAATGACATTTGGCAGACCAGGAATTGACCTTTTTGCGTCTAGAGCTAACAAGAAATGCCACAAATTTGTATCATGGAAAAAAAAACCCAGATGCAATTGATTTGGCCGCCTTTACTATTTCATGGAGTAACTTTTTTTTTTTACGTCTTTCCACCCTTTTCAGTTTTGCTAAACGGTCATTCTCCAGAATTGTGTTCTCAGTCTAATTAACATCGCACTTTTTTCCCAGTTGCTTTTTGATAAAATTTATACTAAATGTAGTAACATATCGACCATTCAAACTTAAATATTTATTGGGCACTTAATTATTATTAGCGGTTAATTAACTAGAAGGATTTTAATATTTGCGTGAAGTGCGTATTAGAAAAGCGATGAGTTAATTAGAATTTCTTGCTTGCGAATTAGAAAAACTACGCGTTTATTAGATAAATTTGGTTGCCAAGTTTTTTTTTTCAGGAAATAACACTAAAAGTTTTTTAGCCTATCTATTAATTGTATCATATTATTATATGGAACGTCGAAACTGTTAGGAACATAAAATATCCATCACGATATACATACATAATAATAAGCTAACTAATATTTCACTGAAATAATCGTTCTATAATCAACAATCAAACATATAAAAAATATTTTTTTACCAATAGAATTAATAGCTTTATACCTTAGGTATTTACACGTAAGATAACAAAAAAATTGCTGTAACTTCTCGAGAAAAAATAATGCTTCTTCCTCCTACTTTTTACGTTCCCTATATATCTTTAAGATAAGTTATTTAAAATTAAAACTGAAAAGATATAAATAAACTAGTCAAGTTTATTGAATCTAAGGTCACCTCATAATTCATAATACTAAAATCATATGTTACATACATAAGTTCATAACATACAGACATTCAACTTTAAGTATGTGATTTAATTAATTATTTCGGGTGGTTTTAATACATAATTTATACAAATATAAAGAATGATGACGGGTTCCTAGGATTTTCCTTACATGATTAGAATGAAAGTTGTCACTTTTTGACGAAATGCAACTTTTTAATGCGGTCAGCAAAAATTTTATGTTTTCTAAAGGAGAAATATGCTAGGAAAAATAAAATAACCTCTAAAAGCATAGTATACAAACACTTAAGCATATAGATACGATCATAAGGTTAAGGTTTTAAGGTTAGGGCCCCTCTAACAACGTCAGTTTGACATTATATAGTCATTCTAATCATCTAATCTAAGGAAAATCCTAGTAAGTAGACCTGTCATCATTCTTCCGGCAATTGCCTTTTTGTTAAAAGATTATTCCTGTGAATTAATTTAAACTGGTTTAGCTTAATCGAGGAATTAGAAATAAAATTTATTACTCGTAATCTAATTAACGCGTTCATTTTTGACCCGTGAATTAGACGCGCGTCTTAGGGAAAATATAACTTCTTGTAGATGTGATTAAGGACAAAATCCGGTAACTGTTAAATATTGAGGTCCTTAATGTTTACAATAATTTACAGAGCTATAGAGTTATTGGTTGATTTTAAAACCGTGAACGTGTAAATTAGAATTTACGAGAACCAAAATGCGCGAATTAGATACAAACATTTGTAGTCTGCGATCCAGACAACACTAAAACATATTTCTCTTAAAAAGGTCTCGACATGACTGGCGGCTCACGCAAAATGCGTTAGCGACGTCTGTCTCTTCTTCCTTCAATGGTCTTGCACAGACAAGAATTAAAGTGGCGCGTGAATTAGTACACGTCTCGGGACAAAGTTTCTTTATTTTATATCTTAGTGATATATTATTAAATACATTTGGTTATTTTTTTGTTACGTCTTATCTTTTATTAAATAAAAATACTTTCATTCATCTTTCCTCTTGTATATGATTGGGGGAAATAGGTATGTTAGTGATTTCGGAAGTGGAACGCGGGGTGTTAATTAGGAGAATGGGGTATTGAATTATTTTTTCTCCTAGAAGGGTATTGAATATTTACTTGAAAATTCATGTATACCTCAATACGAGTACCTTCTACGATAAAAAAATATAAATTATATCAAATTCAATAGTTTTATATTTTATAAGCTCGAGGACATACAGAAATGGCTGTCTGGAGAATGACCGTAAACACCTGTAGAAAAATAGTTAATGAACAGGCCAATGGTATCATCGTTGCACCCCACTGGCCAACCTAGCCTTGGTATCCATTATTTAAGAAATTTTCAAGACAAGAACCAATATATTTCGAACATTATAGAGATTTATTAAGCTCTATCAACAGAATGCCCCATCCTCTTCACTGCCTTACCCTGGTTGCAGGGTTATTATCCGGCAAACCTTAAAAGCCCGAGGTGTCCCTGATATTTCTATAAATGTCATGTTAGCTTCCCTAGCTGACAATACTGTGGCACAATATAATTCATGTTTAAAAGCATAGTGGAGTTACTGCATGCATAACAAGATAGACTGTTTTAGTTCTAGTATCACAAACATATTGACTTTTCTGACTAAAATGTACAATAACGGTTAAAAATATGGAAGTCTCAACTCCTGCCGTTCAGCCATATCACTAGTTGATGGGCCTGAAGCTGGTTCCAACGAAGTAATAAAAATATTTTTTAAAGGAGTTTTAAAGTTTCTACCAAATACTCCTAAATATAGGTATGATATTACCTAGGACCCTAGCACCGTCCTAAACTTTTTAAGTAAACTTTATCCCAATTATAAAATATCATTAGAGATGTTATTGAAAAAAATAGGTACTACCTATTTTTGGCCTTGATAACAGCACACAGGGTGCAGACTCTTAGTCTTATAAATTTAGAGAATATTATATGTTCCAAAGATAAAATAATTATAAAAATTTAAGATCTCATTAAAACCTCACGATTAGGTGCAGCTCAACATACTCTAGCCTTACCTTATTTTCTCGAGAAGCCCGAAATATGCCCTGCGCGAAGTCTAGTTGATTATACATATAAATTTAACTAAATAATTAAGAACAAACGACACGGGGCGTTTATTTATTAGGTTCCATAGACCACACGCTATCATTGGTTCACAAACTATTAACCGATGGACAAAAGACGTAATGACCAAAAGCGGTGTAGACACCGCATTATTTACTTCACATAGCACTCGTCATGCGTCTTCGTCCAAGGCAAGGGCCATGGGACTTAATATTGACATGATTCGCAAGACAGCAGGTGGGGGTGAGACCTCTTCTGTATTCACTAAGTTCTTTAATGGGCCGGTGATACATTCTGCTTCATTATTTTCAGAGACAATTGTTAATTCAAGTTAAGATATAAGTTTATTTTAATTTTTATTACGTTGATTCGCAACTAAGTGTTATCGCTAATTTTATTGCATTACTTACATACATTAGAAGTTTAAGAATACATTAATGTCTAATTCCTTCGAACATCCTACAAGTCAAGAATAATTAATAGGACGTCTTGGACCAACACACGAACACAATTAGAAATCAAACGAACTTACCAAGTGAAGTTCGATGTTAATGGTGTGAGGGTGTTGGTCCAAGACGTCCTCACTCCCGCCCAGCCCTTAAGCCAAGCGCTTAAGACCCCTAGTTTTAGGTCGTGAAATAAACTCTTCAAACTAAATGAGTGACAGGTGAGTGGGAGCGTTCCAGTTACCGGAAAGGCGTTTTCATGTCTCATACTCTGAAAGTAGGCCTTTTTTTATCTTAGAAGCGGGTTGAAAGTGATACATGTCCACCCTAGGGAAGAAAAGTAATTTGAAAAAAGAACTACGTCTATAGACCTGTGCAGTAGCAGAAACCTTGTATAGGTAAGTATAAGCCTGGTATAGGCCTCTCTGTAGTAAGATTATTAACAAAAAAAAACTAAGGTTGTAGTGAGCCATGGTAAAATCTTATACAGCCACTAATCCACTAATCTTAAAACTTCCGAATCTTACTTATATAAGTTTTATTATCAAGTTTCAGACTAATATAATATAATATAGCCATTTAATCCAATAGATACAAAATTATAACAAATTTTTGAATATTATTTTTACAATTACATGCAAAACTAATATATAATTCCTTAATCTATTGGGTTTTCCATTTTTGGACATAGGCCTCCTCCATCTTGTGCCATGCGCTTCTGTCTGCGGCGAGCCTCGTCGAAGCGGTGCCGACCACGGCCACTTGGTCATCGCGCCAGCGGCGGCGCGGGCGGGCGCGTGCCCGGAGCCCGCCCCGCGCTTACTAGTGCATATCACCTGCTCGCTCCAGCGACCGTTTTTAGTCCGCGCTGTGTGTCCGGCCCACCTCCACTTCAAACGGCAAATTAGCTCTACCGCACCTATGGTTTTGGTCTTTTCACGGATGTCTGTACTCTTTATTTTATCTAGCAGTTTGAAGGCAAGCATACTTCGTTCAGCTGCTCTTTGAAATACTTGTATTTTATTTATTAGCTATTTTGTTAAGAGGCCGTATACGAAATTTTGCCGGTTTTGCTTATTTTTGTGATTTTACAGTTAAAATACTGCTTTTCTATAAGTTTTAATGCTCAACATTAAATGTCATTTTAGTTATGATCGAATAAATGAGCTACGATTAAATGAGCCACTTTTTATTTTTGTCGAGTATTATAATGCGAGATTTAGGTTGTTTTAAAACATTATTTATTGCCAATTCTTTTAAACTTTGTGGATATTTTTTTTAGATAATGCGTTGATTTTGAACTCAAGTTTATTTCTGTTGTTTTAATTTTATGAACGAGAGTTCTGAGTAGCCGAAATCAAAAATAATTTTTGCCATTTTTTATAAAAAATTACCAAGTTTATTAATTTTTTTACTAGAAAAATTTATATGAAAATGGTAAAAAGTAATTTATACATTTTTTAGACGACTTTCACAGCAATACATTGTAAATTTTTCATACCGTAAAGACTTCAAAACGATTCTTGAATATGTGACATTCTAAACCTCTTCCAGCAAAATTCACATAACAGTCGCCAGTTTCAGGTCGATTAATCAAAATAAAATAATAAAAACAAAAAAGAAGCTCATAAATTCGTTAAAATTAGAAATTATCTTTCGTGTTGTGCATTCAAACTTGTAGAAATACAGTGTTTGAACTGTAAAATCACGCCTGTAAAATCACGTAAATTAGCGAAATCGGCAAAATTTCGTATACGGCCTCTTAAAGCCCAAGTTTGACACTCGTAAATTAGAGTGGGTGTGACAACCGAATTCATTGCTTTCTTTTTAAGCTTTACATCGAGATTAGACTTAAATACGTGCTTCAAGCTTGGAGTGCATACTGGTCGTATGCACTCCAAGCTTTTTTTATGCTCTTTCAACTTCGTTGATCTGTTGCTTTTTGAGGGACATGTTCTGGCTGAGATATAAGTATTCGTCGACGTATTCGATGGTTTCTTATTGTAGCGTAATGGGCGTATTGGGTCACTGTTCGTCATTATACGAGTTTTATCTGGGTTCATTTTCAATCCACGTTCTCTACTTTGATTATCTAGGCTTTGATACCGGAGCTCTTCGTGGCTTTCCGTCATCACAACAATATCATCAGCGAAGCGTTTGTGGTTAAGTAGCTTACCATTGATATTGATACCGCACTTTTGCCAATTTAATTGCCTGAATATATGTTCTAGCAAAGCTGTAAACAGGTTCGGTGAAATTGGATCGCCTTGTTTTACTCCCCGCTTGATCTCAAATTTATTTCCATTTCTTTCCAATTTGATCATAGCCTTGCTATTTGCGTATATTTTTTGCAGTATGTTTACGTACTTAGTCTGAATACCTTGTTCCTTTAGTGCATTCCATAGAGTCTGGTGGGAGATAGAGTCAAAGGCTTTCGAGTAGTCTACGAACGCTAAGTACAACTTTCTGTCGTATTCTCTATATTTTTCGATAACTTGCTGCAGTGTGAAGATATGATCTATGTTAGAGAAATTTCGTCTGAAACCTGCTTGTTCGGTCGGCTGTTCGAACTCTCGGGTTTGTGTAATTCTGTTGAGAATAATATTGGTAAATAATTTATATATTGATTGCAGAAGGCTTATAGGGCGATAGTTGGTGATGTTTAGTGGATCGCCTTTCTTGTACAGTAGAATAATCACAGAAGTTTCCCATTCTTGCGGGATGGTTTCCTCTTTTATCATTCTTTTGAATAAATCTGTCAGTATTGGCGTTATTGGCTCTTGTATAGCTTTCGTTTTTTGTTCGTAATGCCGTCCTGTCCTGGGCTTTCATGGATTACAAAGACTTAATGGCATAGCATACTTCGCTTTGTAGTAGGGTGGGTACGTCATCAGGTGTTTCAATTTCTTTAAAATTCATAGAGCTTCTTATAGAAGTTTGTAGCTATTTTTAAAATTTCCCTTCTGTTTATACATTTTTGTCCTGTGGCTTTTGTTAAAGATGGTATCCAATTTTTAAATTGTTTTAATTTTGTATTAGCTCTTTTTGCTGAGCCGCGTTTTTCTAATTCTTCCTGGATAATATTCATTTTACAATGTAGTTTATTTCTTTTAATGTTTTTTTCTAATTTTTGCGTAAAGTGTTTTTAGTCTTTTATTTTCCATTCCAGTTTTAAATGTATTTTGTCTTTTAAAGTGGTTCGCTCTAAAATTAGACTCTTTATTTTAGTTGTAATTATAGAGTCTATTCTTTCGCCTTCTTGTTTTGTAGGTAACTTTCCTATGGAGTTGTTGATGGTTCTTGTTAAACTCGTGTAGGTTTTTTGGAGTTTGGAGCCTTTAAGTGTCAATAGCTCTTTGGTAAAAATGATTTTAATACACTCTTGTTCCAAGAGGTTAAGACTTTGATTATTTTTATTATTGAATGCTTTTCTAGATTTCTTGTTGGTCTGCTCCAATATACACGTCTCTCGGACCAGCCTATGGTCGGTCGGGTGGGTAGTATTCAGTACTTCTACATTTTCAAAATATTTTACTCTATTTCTTTTTGTTATTATAAAGTCTATTTCAGAATAAAGCACCAGTTATATATTTAAAAAACTTTTTATTTTCATATTAACTTTATTTTTATAAATGACTTTTTATTTAATTCCTATTTGATTGCTTGCGGTTTGTAATAAAAGTACCGTCTCAAAATCGCACCTAATAAATAACAGTCGGGTAAACAGGCTGGCACACTGGTGCTCTAAAAAAAGTTTCTGTCAAATACAAGAGCGGGAAAACAAGATACGATCTTCAGTACCTATCTAGTTGTACTACGTAATATACTGTTTTCGCTATATTTTTCATAATTTATTAGTGTTATTACAATGAGTTCCTCGTCTGATTCGGAAATAGTTTTAACGCCAGATTTGATTTTAGGGAATAGGCTCAAGCAGTGACGGAAAATCTTCTACCACCAACATCAAAGGAAAGATATTTTCCGTAATTAACTTTTTTTTTACGTTCCTCATAATCGAAATGAAAAGTAGACCATTTACTTTACATTCCATTCCATTTATTTCACACTCGTAATATTAGCCAAAATATCTCGTGTTATATAGGTACCTTTCATCCCTTGGTTAACAATCTACTATTCTTTTTTCAAGTAGAACTTTGAATAGATGTGATTTGATGGAGACACGATGCATCTACTACAAGTCAAGAATAATTAATAGGACGACTTGAACCATCAGACGTACACAATTAACATCGAACCTCACTTGGTAAGTTCGTTTGATTTCAAGTTTTTCCCGGTAAAAATTAAAAACATTTTTTAAAGCATTGATCAAACATGATTTTGTGTTATAATTCGACGCTTATCTCGTTAATATGTCAAGCTATTAAAGCTATTTATTGTATAAAATTTTAAATGAATTAATACAAGATTTTATAGGAGTAGAAACGAAGTTAATATTATTAAGTTGTAATAAAACACTTAAATCTACACGAATGCCATCCTGTCATATTTATGACCTTATTGTCAGTGGTAAAGAAGAGTGTTGATATTTTTAAAAGACCCATATTTTAAAGCCTTCAAACGTAGGTAGGTACATAAAAAAGGTGGCTGATTTTAAAAGCCTTAAAATGAGGATAAATGCCGAGGAAAGCTATTAAGCATTAGGTATTTGAGGCACCGTGGAAACTTATGGCAGACCTGGCTAAAGTGTAAACCAAGTTGTGATTTTTTTTAGTTCAATTTTTTTCGCAAACTTGCCTTTATCCATAACCGAATAACTTGCCTTTATCCATCCGGAAACAAAAAACATTTTTTTAGATTTTTGAAAAATACTAAAATTACCTGGCGCGGTTTTTGGCCCGACTAAATGAGCTTCTTGAGCTTTTTAAGTTCTTACATAGGTATATTCAATTTAACGCTATTAAATGTTTCAAACTGGTTCAAGTAATTAACATGCGAAAAAAATACTTTAAAAAATCATAACTCGGTTTATGGCTTCTGACCTGACCTCTCTAGCCAGGTCAGCCTCTTTGAATTTAATATCATGGAAGAAGTACTAAGTTAGTAAACAAGTTTCCACGGTACCTTCTACTACACCTAACCATAAATGCTTTTACCTAAACACATATCATACTCGTAAGTCCTCTTTTATGCGTTCAAAACCCGTAGGCAATGACCAGCATTACCTGTGGTAGTAGGTGACAGCGATGACAGCTGTTAATTTTGGAAGATGTTCCAAATTTGGATCTCATTACCTTACAATATTCGATAACGTAATGAAATTACGTTTCAGCTGTCACCTACTACCACAGGTAATGCTGGTCATTTGCCTCAATTCTGCACCCTTCTTCCATTTCCCCGTTCGTCTACATGGTCCCAGTTCCTTTCGGCTTCTGAACCCATCTTAGACTACTTATAATATGTGTGTAGATAAAGTAGTGTATGCAACTGTACATAATTAGGCCTTAAAACGCTCGTGTGATCCTCTTATGAAACTCACTTACGCTTGTTTCATAAGACCACACTCCTATTTTAAGGCCTCTCATTATGCATCAGTTGCATAAACTACTATTATGACCTCTTGGACACACACACACCCACACACACACAGTAAATTGAATGTTCATTTTATGTGCTTTCATTTAAGGTATTTTTCAGATTTTTAGTATTTGTAGTTTTGGCTGTAGGGGGGGACACTTGACTCTTAGACCGGGAGATACTGACACAAAATTTCTGGTCATTTGTATCAAGTATGGCATCCCTTCAAGGGTCTAATTACGTAATAGCGAAAAGAAAAATGATGGTCATAGCGCTAGTACCGGCGGCCCAAACGTGTGGACGTTAATCGAACGTGTCGGATAAATTACGAAAGTCGAACGATTTGTACCACTAAAATTCTTCTATTTTCCTATAGTCGATGAAAAAAGAAGTAGGCGGTAGCGTAATGCCATACTTCTCCGGTGTGGCTTACACCCTGTCATACCGACAAAAATAAGTTAATTAAAAAAAAACAATCCAACAATTTGTACCATGCCAATAAAATTATCTTCTTTGCGGCGGTATGACGGCCATTTGGAACCGTCAGAAAAGTATGGCATGGTGATTTTCGTGAACGGCTACTCGACGATATCATAAGTCGTTATCGCGGGGACAAAAACAAATCTATTAAAGAACACATAACAGAATGTCTGTTTAGAATAAACGGAATATTCTGCCAATACATTCTAAGCCTCTTAGAAGTTCTTCATATCTAGCACGTAGTTTTCGCTGGAAACGGAAAATCGAACTTGTACTCGTTCACTGAGTAAACGCTTTTATAAGTCAACGTGTCAACTTTAATAATATTTTTTTTATTATGTCTCATCGAGTATTTTTCTCCAGAACTAGTTTTAACTTTTTAAATATTTGGTTTCCATTTGCACTCAAATTTAATTAAGATATATTTTTGAATGTTTTTGTACATATCTAATCAATCAAGAATGACAAATGTCTAAAGTAGCAGGAAAAGTGACTGAAGAGGTTGACGTAAGGATTGCGTAGCTAATCTTTTTAAAATGTACTACTAATCAAATCAAGTACGGAGGTAAGATAATTGAAAGAAAATGTATACATTCTGAACTCGTAGGTATAAAAGTTTCTCGATACGCGTGTTACTTCTGTTATTGCCTATTCGTCATAATCTTTCACTACTGCCAAATCGTTTTTGCTCCCACGATAACGATGTATGACGATGATGAGCTGCGCAAAAATTAGCCTGGTACAAATGGTTGGATTGTTTATTTTAATTAACGTGTTGTCGTCGGTATGGCGCGCTGTAAGCCACACCGGAGAAGTATAGCATTACGCTACCGCCTACTTCTTTTTTCATCGACTATCGGAAAATACAAGAATTTTAGTGGTACAAATCGTTCGACGTTCGTAATTTATCCGACACGTTCGATTAACGCCCACGCGTTTGGGCCGCCGGTACCAGCGCTATGACCATCATTTTTCTTTTCGTCATTACGTAATTACACCCTTGAAGGGTCGCCATACTGGTACAAATGACAGGAAATTTTGTGTCAGTATCTCCCGGTCTATCTAACAAAAATTAGCGCTTTAAAGCTTAATATCTCATAAACGGATCCCTTAATCGAAAAATCCGATCTTTCACAAAACCGCAATATTTTTTAAAGACCTATCCAACGGCACCCCACAGTATGGGGTAGACGAGAAAAAAAAATACATCTCGTCGTTACGTGTAGGGGAGGTGCAAAAAAAACTTATTTCAAATTTTTATTTTACCACTTTGTTGGCGTGACTAATATGTACATTCATGCCAAATTACAGCTCTCTAGTACTAAGAGTTTCTGAGCTAGGCTGCGGACGGACGGACGGACATGGCGAAACTACCTCTATAAGGGTTCCTCGTTTGACTATGGAACCCTAAAAATGAAACAGCTCACGGTTGAAACGACGGATAATAATTTGTGTTAAAATTTTGTTAATAACAGCTAACGTAATAAGTGCAACCAGTTTCTTAATAGCGATCGGCAATCATCGTTTTTGTATGACAGACGAGAGACAAATATACTGTCAGTTGCGACGTTGCGAGTGCAAGCGTGATAGCGATAGCCAGCCAAAAGCTATTAAGAAGCTAGATATACTGTACATCCTGTACTTACGTATATTTTCATTTCAGTACAGGTGAAAAACTTAAGTAAATGACCTCTTGCATGTAGTTGTAACACATCTGTATAGACCGTTCGACATTCTATATTTGAAATTTGACGTAAATTAAAAATTAGTTTTGTACACAACTACATGCAATGCAAGAGGTCATTTACTTAAGTTTTTCACCTAAAAACATTTCATCTATAATAATAATCTTGAAGCTACAAAAGGTAGGTATAGTCACGTACCCAGAGGAAGAATACTTATGAGAATACTATAAGTTTTCATTTTAGAGTAGATAAATAAAGCGCGCTATGAGCTATTTAAAAAAATAAAAGTTTTACGGTTGTGGTTTAGGTAAGTTTTTAGTAATATTGCGTGTTACGTAATGTATAAAGCATTAAAGTCTAAAATTTTAATTCAAAAATATTTTAGCGTCAAAATGTTTGTTCTTTAATGATAATATAATATGGAACTATAAAAATCAAAAAATACTCTTTTATCATTTTCACTACTGTATAAAGTTTACAACATGACGTTAAGATTGTTTAAAAAGGATTCAATTCACATTTTAAACTTTAATTCTTTATACATAACATTACGTCTACGTAATAAGCAATAAGTATTACTAAATACATGCTAAATACCTAAAGCACCGCCGTACAACTCCTATTTTTTTTTAAATAGCTCACAATGCACTTTATCTATCCGCCCAACAAAATTGAAAACTTTTAGAATTCTCAAACATTTTCATGAATTTTAATGTCCCACGACACGACTAGTCTATGCCAATACGCAATCATCATGTCACCCACACCACACGTTTATTTACAGAATGTACATATCTACCAAACACACTTAATCATGTAAGTAAATAGGTATAATTCTACTTGTGCGTGTAATTGTGCTTATAATTCTACTTAAATAAATATTGAAGTAGAATTATAAGCAGTGAAATTTTCAGAAAGAACATATATTTCTGGCTATAAGTAGGCAGTCCCGTTTTAGTTGATTCGAATCCATTATTTAGATGGTCCGCAAGACGACCACCCCGGTATTGTGCCTACGAACCAGCCAAATTAAGTGCAGTAAACGAGGAGACAAACCTACTTCTAACGTTGCTACATCCTAATAGAAAATATTATTATGATGTATCCATATGAAGTTTATATCATTATGATGAATACAGCTATGGGACCAAGTTTTATGACATTGTTGTTATAACGTTATAAAGCTCGGACCCACAGCGAAATGCGTAAATAACGATTTAATTATAACGTTATCGTAAAATAGCGTAAAGAAATTTGATAATGATGGTCTGGATCCATTTCGTGCGGAACTTGGAAGCCTTGCTCCGAATATGTTAAGAACAATTGTAGTTGTAAGTAGCAATTGTAATGAAAGTAACTAACTATTCAAGTTTGACTATTTACCTATTGATAAACTATCGTTAATGTTTCGCTTGTGAATATTAAGTAATCTGATTTTATTTCTGTTAAGTATAAATAAATTATAAGGATTTTGTGTTAGATTATGTGAATTTCAATAAACTTACGTGTGTATAATCATTAACAAAGTCTTGTTGATTTTTTATCCATGGCATGGATTCAATTTTACTCGGGATTATAATTTAAGTAAGACCAAAACGGGTGGCCGCTGCATAAAATATACAATAAACATACATCGCTTCTTAAAAAAACACACTCAGGTGAAAAACCATATTCATTGGTACTTGTTTATTTTTAAAGATATCATTTCAATGAGCATTCTGAATAAATTTACTTGCATAAATACAAGATGCACTTATAAATATTATAGATGTTATTTTTGGTAGTAAAATTCTTATTGCAATTCAGCGGCCTTACTATGAAAATCGAAGTTAGAAGCTCCCTTTCTCCCGATTTATTTATAGTCTGTGCCAATTGAAATTTTCAAAGACGAACACAACCACACGGACTAATTTACCATTATTACGCGGGAATCACGTGCATTAAAGGATCAAGTGAGCTCTTGGCAATGATTTATACACTTGATCTTACTTTCACATTAAGTTTAGTATTAAATAACTATTAATTATAAGCTTTTTCAATTAAATCACGCTTGATAAATATTTGAGGTTATGTGTCAAACAGTACTACATTGTTTACATCTTTGGCAATTTCTATTGACACAGACTATAGTCCCGACAGACGAGTGACAGGGATTCGGCACCCGAAGTTTCGAATTTATTGTGTGGTATACATCCAGAGGGTTTATTGCCTCGCACTCGCAATCGCAATCGTTTTCATTTTGACAGTTCGAAGGCGAGTATGCATACAAAATGGAAACAATTGTTCCACTTTGATGCCGATTGCAATTGCGAGTACTTTAGGTAAGAGCGATAGTCTTGATAACATTTGGTATTTGGTACGATTTATAAAGAAAAGTTGGGCAAAATCATAGTTGTAATTTAGATTTTACATGCATCGACAAAATAGCAAACAGAAAGTGTGTAACTCAGTTTATGGCCGCTGCAGCCCATCTTTTGCGCTAGCCATGATTCCAATGTTGATTAGCAAACCCCGTTATCAGTGTGCAGATCCATTGAACTTAGTCATAGCGTTGTCGCTCAGTATTTATTTTATTGTCAATGTGACGTTTCTGTTAGAAGAATGTTTTTACAGGTAAAATAACAGGTTTGTAGCAATTTATTGGATGGATAAGGTTTATCCCAAGAGCACTTTCACGCGAAATAAAATTATTTTGTGCCTTTACAATCGCATTTTATTTAGGGATAAACTACAAGATACTTTTCAATTACATTAACCACTTCAATTCAAAAAGTTTCCTTTTGTTGAGGTGAAATTTTCATTACCATTTTTCTTAATTCTGATGTTTGGCTATTGCATGCACAATTTAATTCTTCTGTAGACCACCCATTTTCACATTCTTTAAATTTTCTAAACACTTCGACTACTTCATCCCAACAATCGCAATTTAAAGATATACTTATCCAGACGTTGTTTAAAATTAGTATGTTTCAGAGCAGTACAAAGAAACTTTGCAGGTCCGTATGTATATAGTTGACGGTGTTATTTTTTCATTATTTATTTATAACTGAAAAATAGTTTAATAAAAGTTAAAAACTTAGACCTAATTAACCTTTATGTAAAACCTAAAGTTATTTTCTGTGATGGAAGCACTATGGCCGGTAAAAAGATTACTTAATTATGTGATAGCTTTAAAGAGGTTGGTCAGTATATGTAGTTATAATTATTGTGATTCATTTACAGATGAACAAAAGTCAGTAGGTTTACATTTTTTCGGACCAGCAAAACTGTTGAATATCATTTGATTTTGCAAGAATAAGGATCGATGACTTTTATCGTACTTTCCCGATAGGCCCACGGGATGATATGCAAGCGTGACTTAAATTGCCCTTAGTAAAAGTAGCTGCACCCGTGCCCACTTTGTTGGGCAATAAACTTTTTTTTTTTGGTTAATATATAGCCTATGACACTCACAAATATTTAACGTGGGTTACTATCAGTAAAAGATTTTTTTAAATCGTTTCATTAGATCCAGAGATTACCCCTTACAACGTCACAAACTTTACCTCTTTATAATATTATATAACTTCCGCCCGCAACTTCGTCTACGTGGACTTCAAAATTTGATCTTACCAGGATGAATAATATAAGTTAGTCCTATCCGAACAGAGAACGAAATTATAGCGCTGTTGTTAAATCTCTTTTGATTTCCCGTAGGATTGAGATGTTTTTCCGGAATAAAAACTATCCTGTCCTATTCCAGGACCTTAGCTATATCGCCATCTTGAATTCCGAATCTGACATAATTTTCGAAATCTCCATCCCCGAAAACATGAAACACGATACCCATGACGACTTTTTCGAAAAACATCATGGCCGCCATCTTGAATTCAGAATCTGACGTCATTTTCGAAATTGCCATCGCCGAAAACATGAAACACGATACCCGCCATCTTAAATGCCAAATTTCATATCATTTTCGCGATCCCCATGATGACTTTTTCAAAAAACATCATGTCCGCCATCTTGAATCCAAATCGTTTCAGTTCATTCAAATCGGACTTTACGTTACTTTACATTGAACATGAGTTGCCAAAAGCATGTGGGTCGTTAGGAGGAGTTAGGAAATTGGTGACATACCGACAGCAGCGCGACCTACCCGGGCCAATTATGTTTACAAACCATCCAGGAACCCATTGAAATATACACACAAACTTCCATCCAAATCGGTCCAGCCGTTTAGGAGGAGTTGGTGACATACCGACACAGCAGCGCCACCTACCGGATCCAATTGTGTTTTCAGACTATCCAGGAACCCATTACACACAAAATTTCATTCAAATTCGAAATTACCATCCCCGAAAACATGAAACACGACACCGAAATATGTTATTCCCTCGGGAACTTCTAGATTTTCGGGATAAAAAGTAGCCTATGTTACTCAGGGATAATGTAGCATTCTAATGGTGAAAGAATTTTTAAAATCAGTTCAGTAGTTTCCGTACAAACTTTACCCCCCCATTTTACCCCTTTAGGAGGGAATTATTTCCATTTCACTAACACAGATCATTTTTAATAGTAATCGAAAACTTATACGAGAATACCTATTTTCATACTTCTAAGTCCAGATATGAGAAAATTCCATATAAACTTCACCCCCTATTTTACCCCTTAGGGGTGGATTTTTTAAAAATCCTTCCTTAGTGGATCTCTACACTGTATAAGCTACTAGCGACCCGCCCTCGCTTCGCTTCGGTTAAAATAAGTTAAAATAATCCAAGTTCATCTGGAATAATATACTTTTCAAATTATAGATTGGTGCATTATGCATAGAGGTTTTATTTCATGACGATTTTAGAAAGACGTCCAATTTTGCGAAATTGAGTTTTTGATGCCGTTAGATTTTAAATTCAATTCAAATCATGACTGCCAGCTTTCACAAAATCTCTCTATATACAATGTTTACAGCGGACTTCTCATTGCACAATACAAACAAATTTTGCCTGGAAGTGACGCGCGAAAGGGCTACATACCTCTATGGGAAAAACACTCAACGCTCAGGCCTAGTAGCATGGCTGCGTCAATATAGCTCCACATTTGACATGTGGATAAAGCATCCGTCACTCTCATTCTTATTTACGTGTCAGAAGGTGACGGATGCCTTATCCACACTTTGTCACGCGATAAACGCAGCCATTTTAGGCCCACAGGTCTAAGCCCGCAACTTTGAATGTTTGACCTTGTGACTTGTAAATTGTCATTGCAGTCGTTTAAACTGGAAAGTATGGGATCCGGGGAATTAAAACGACTTTTCCAGCCGCACATCCGGTCAGTATTGTGCACTCTATTATCAACGTTTTTAAAGATGTTATTTGGGTGGATTAAGGTTCCGTTGTGAAATAAAAGGACACCCTTCTTTCAAAACCTATTTATGCGGGACGATCCAGAAGGTTGTAAGGAATTGAGAAATTCAGTTGGGAAATGGATAGCCTCTTCCAGGTCGAGCACAGTGTCTACATAGTAGTATGTTTGTGTCGGTGCATTGATTTTCTATACCTACTTGACTATTACTTGGTGATAAAATAGCTCTCTCCTTAGTACAGTCTTAGAATTAATATTATTAATTTCGGAATAAACATTGTCGACTAATTATTTTACTAAAACGCAAAGGTTCTCATTTTGAAGATTAATGCTCCTATTATCTTGCGGCTTCTGTCCACTTCCTATTTTGAGCAACGACTCTGCAAAGAGCCGTTTTCATACGTGCAGACAACGAAACTCATATTTGTTTTGAGTACTAATCTATGTTGCGCGTAATTTTAAATCTGCCATATACTCTAAAGTATTTATTTAAATAATATATTGTACGGGACAATATTAATCTACATTAAATGCCCAAGGTAACCAACGTATTTATATGGATAAGGTTAAATATTGAATCGGACAGAATAGCTTCGGTAATAACCTAATATTTTAAAATAAAATCATAAACATAAAAATGGTTACTGTGAGTCAATCTTAGGAGATAGACATATGCCATCGAGGACGTTTCTCTAGTTTTTTTAGAGAACTACGATTCTTCAGTACATTATTTTGACACATCTCTTAAAGGTTTAACCAGCGTAAGCTATATAAGGGCCCGAAAAACGATTTTTGACGGCGTGGTAGGAAAACATTGAGTTTTCTCAACTATATTAAAACTTAATTAGAATGAAATGTACATATAAACCATCAAGAATAAATTCCCTAAATGACAGTGAAAACCGTATCATAATCAATTGCGTGGTTTAGGAGTTAGCGGAGGAACAGGCAGACAACGCGAAGCGACTTTAATTTATACTATTTAGAGAAGAGATTAGAGAAGAGATGCATGGTTTCGGTTACATTATTAGATACTTAAGTAATAGATTTCTCATCATCACATACACTCTTGAAAGTGAAAAGAAAGAAGTGGTCTCTGCCACCCATCTGTGAAACAGGCGTGATTTAATGTACCTATGTAGGTATGTCATACACTCTTTGATGCTCTGCTGACTTATTTACTCAATATACAGGAACCATTAGCCAAATTTTACGTGTCTATCTATTCTCTGTTGTAGATAAAACCAATTAAAGACACTTAGAGGGCTGTTTTAGCCTGTTTCTTATATTTCAATTTTGATAATTATTACACTCTTGATAACTTTTGAATGGTATGTCGAATTTGAATAATTCATAAAGTAGTTATTGTGACATAACTGTAATAGTTAGACATATGGTACTGTGAATTTTTTTGTAGAAATTGATGTCTTCTATAAAACTGTAGTACATCACATTGCTCTATTGTCAATAGTTTCCGCAGCGTACGCGATAAAAGGTTTTTTTTTGGTATATTTTTCACACCTTGGGTTACATTATCGAAGCTTTCATACGGAGTCCTAACTTTTTTGAAAATATTATAATGCCTATGTTCATCAAGGATAGTGTAGGATTCTAATGGTGAAAGAATTTTCCAAGTCGGTCCAGGAGTTTCGGAGCCTATTCAATTCAAACAAACAAACAAACAAAAAATCTAATCTTTTCTCTTTATAATATTAATAAGTGTAGAAGTGTAGACAACATAAAAATAAAAATATCTTTTAATCACAACCTAAACTCAATCGAACTACCTACCCATTTCCCTAATTTAAAAATTTGAAAAGCTTAATATAAATATAAGTACCTACGTAACTAACAGGAGAGCTCCGGTGTTTGATACTATGTGATGCTGCAGGCTGTAGGTACTAAAGGGCGAAGCGTGGCTATACGTGGCTATAGGGCCGGCGGCCAAGCGTTTCGATAATACAGATTTAGGTTGCGCGTCATTTTGAATCTGCCATATCTTCTAAAGTATTTATTTAAATAGTATAGTGTACAGGACAATTTTAATCTACATTAAATTCCCAAGGTAACTAACGTATTTATATGGATAAGAATAAATACTGAATTGGAGAAAATAGCTTCGCAAATAACCTAATATATTTTAATAAAATTTTAAAAATAAAAATGGTTACTGTGATTCATCCGTAGGAGATAGACATATGCCATCGCGGATCTTTCTTTAGGTTTTTTGAAGAACTACAATTCTTCAGTACATTATTTTGATATATCTCTTAAGGTTTAGCCAGCGTTTGCAATGTAAGCGCAAAAAAATGAGTTTATTTACGACATCACATTAGAAACCTCTAAAATTATCAGTGTTTCTCTACTATATTATGCATGTATTATACATACAAACCTTCCTCTTGAATTACTCTATCTATTAAAAAAACCCGCATCAAAATCCGTTGCGTACTTTTGAAGATCTAAGCATACATAAGTACAGACAGACAGCGGCAAACGACTTTGTTTTATAATATGTAGTGATAGTGATGATCTATGTGCAAAATTTCAAGTCTCTAGGTCCAGCGGTTTGGGCTGTGCGTTGATTGATCAGGATCAGTCAGTCACCTTTTGCTTTTATTTATAAAGATGATGATCTTCGTAATTAAGCTATTATTATAACAAAACAACTTATACAGGGTTTCCGGTATAGAGTGGACTACCTTACAGGGCTGGATAGCTCAGCTCAGGAGTGTTGAAAATATGATAATTCATGTTTAGTAAAAGTCGCATGGAAAAGGAGATATCTTAACTTTTCAAAATTTTGGAAATGCTGCGCCCTTGTTCACCATTTTCGATGCCACGATCACAGTTATTAGAATTTTTCAGTTTCGTTTGCTGTGTAAACAAAGCTAAATGAAATGAAAAGTGTAAACAAAGCTAAAGCTCTATGAATTTTACAAATGACAACACTTTTACCCAAACCCCTTTGCTTTAAGACCTAAGGGTCTTATAACGGAATTCATAAATAGCTCGCAGGTTTTTTATTTCAAGTCAAATATTAAGTTTAGGAATCTGAGTTTTTCTTCCGGCAAGTTTTACATCGCACTGTGTAAAAAAAAAGTATGACAACCTGTAGTGCTATTTAGTTAAAAATTTGCTTATTTAATGAAGATTCTAAAATGGTAGCAGAATTGAGATTATTAATTATATAGCAGCGAAGTTATTATTAAGTATATCCAACAAAGACTGAATTCTATCAAACTATCGAATTTAAAAAACGACTTTTGCTTGCGTTTAAAATCAAGTTGACTAAGTAGTTTTAAATGTTTTAAAAGACAATTTACGTGAAAGTGAAATACAATAGCAACTAATTTCTGCCATAACGATTGTAATCCTAAATTCCATTTCCATAATCGTTTGTTCTATATTGATGATGTGATATATTTTCTATCGACCTTATAGGCTATTGTATATTACCTTTTATCTTAGTGTTGTAGCATTTCACATTCAAGCAAACTGTCTTTTAAAACATTTAAAACCAGTTATCTTCATTTTAAACGGAAGAAAAAGTCGTTTTTTAAATTCGATAATTTGATAGAATTCAGTCTTTGTTGGACAAACTTAATAATAAATTCGGTGTTGTAATCAATAAAGTCAATTGTGATATTATTTTAGAATCTCCATTAAACAGGCAAACTTTTAAGAAAGCAGCACTACAGGTTTTCTTTAAAAAAAATACACCGTGCGTGGTCAAACTTGCCGGTTGAAAAACTCAAATTTCTAAACTTAATATTTGACTAGAAAATTAAAAAAAACTGCGAGTTATTTATGAAGGTCGTTATAAGGGTCTTAAAGCAAATTTAATCACCTTTCTTTCACAGCAAACTAAACTGATTTTTTTAAATAACTGTCGTCGTGGGAACGAAAATGGTTAATAAGAGTGCAGCATTTCCAAAATTTTGAAATGTTGAGATATCCCTTTTCCATGCGACTTTTACTAGACATGATTTATCATATTTTCAACACTCCTGAGCTGAGCTATCCAGCCCTGTAAGGTAGTCCACTATATACCGGACACCATGTATATTGTCACGTATCTTTATGCCTATAAGAATAAAGATGTGTTGCGATATATTTGGCACTTGGGATTCTAAAAACTATTTGATGCTGACTGAAGATCTTTTATAACTTTATAATAGTATAACATAAGAATGTTAAATGATTCAAGGGGAATAATCAGTAGGTTTGTCAAACATTACTGTAAAAAAATATTAATATAATTCATTTTTCAATTACTGTGTTATTTTTGTATCAAACCATCCACGTCAAATGTTGAAATACTTGGTCGCGTTAAAGTAAACCTTATGATTTTTTTTTATAGTCAAATGAAATTCTTGTGTCAGAGAGCTTGTAACCAATTGCAGATGTTTGTCTTTCAAACGGTATAAAACCTTACTGAAATTACTGTCTACTCAACCGTTATATCAATATCTGAAATAAATGATTACAAACTTTAACTCAATTAATATTTCGTTGATTATCGAAACCACTCGATACATAAGATCTTTTCTTTTCAAAAAGTGGGTGTTTTGGAGCGGATTTGTCAGTCTTATTTGTTCGAGTTTACCTTTCCATACTTTACTTATTATATTTCGATGATCTGAATCAATTCAATGAGACCGCAATACGACGGACTCAGCGGCACCGTGTCGTCTGCATAGCTTATTTTATTTACGCATACACCACCAATATGACAGCCGACACGCGTGCTGCTGAGTTCCTCGATCAGTGCATTAATATACAGGTTAAAAAGCCTGGGTGAGGTTCTCCCTCCCTGCCTCACTCCGCACTCCAACCTGTATTCTTCAGATATTTCGTTACCCCATTTGACAACATTCACCTGACACGAGTACCAACTCCTACATATGCGTATGAGATCTCTTGGTACTCCAGCCTTCTCTAGTTTCCTCCACAGACGCTCGTAGTTAACCAGATCAAAAGCTTTAGAGAGATCTAAAAAACACGCATATATAGGAGTTTTTCTACGTGTGTACTATTCAACGGTGTGCTTGAGACTCATGATTGCGCTTTCAGTCGACAGTTGAGTCCGAAACCCGAACTGGGCGTTCTGAAGTTTGAAGTTTTAGTTATCTAAGTGAGCATCAAGCACAGCGTCCAACACCTTAGCTATAACCGTTGCCAGTGAGATAGGTCTATAGTTCGATATCTTTGTTATGTCACCTGTCTTATTTTTAACGATTGGCACAACAACAGTTCGTATCAAATCTGGGGGCAAGTAAGCATGACTAACACATAAAGAGAAGAACAAGGCAAGTACCCTGGGCAGACAGCAGGTGCTCGATACTGAGCCCATCGTGCCCAGGAGACTTAACTTACCCCTCTTCATGCCGCGAATAACGCTTTCAATTTGCTCACAGACAGCCCTGGCTTAGTGTTCAGTTTGTTAGTGTGTGTCCAGAAGCTACGGAAGTCATTTTTATTATGATAGGATGCCAGCATATCCATTTTAATTTGATCCTGATGCTGCTGGCACCATTTTAGCCTTGACTTAAATAACTTTCGGCTGAGGCACATTGCGTTATTATTTCACCTGTCGCAGGTTTGCCGTATGCTATCCACAATGATTATGATTGAGTCTAAGAGCCGACGACACTAAACCTAGTTCGATAAGACTACCAGATGATATATAATATAATTAGTCACGTCATTAATGGGGGAACTCGAAATTGCGATGCGGAGGGCGACCTTCAATCGCTGTAGCAACCACTTTCTCTACCGTTTGGAAAATGCAGCAGTGGTTTTTATTACACAAAAATTGATGCTCTTTCAGATGATCCTTGGTTTTTTGAGGAGATCAATCATTCTGAATAAATAAACACCTAAGTAAGAGGCGTCACTTATCCTGCTGCTGCCACTGATTAGGCCAATCAGGGGGGCTTGCAGCACTGCATAGTCGTATAGTCCTACCCCTGCCCTGTTCCAAGGAACAAACGAAACTTGGGAGTCTAATCATACTAGACATCGAACTGATAATTTTAAAAAAATAGCCTTGCCTACATCTTGTCTACAATTTCGTGGCCAGAAAACAAATAGTTCTTCTGATGTCAATGACGACGATGAATAAAAAAGAGGAATTTTCTTTTAAAATTTTGTTTCGTTCAAAAATTGGTTCACCTAAAAATTAAGATTATTAATAATGTGAGAGGCCTTAGAATTTTTAGATGCGTTTTTCGTAAAATGTGTCGTTGTTCATTGACCGCTGTGGTATGTATTTGTCGGATCTCCGTCTGGGTATCGGTGTCATCGGGTCCAGGCATGGCGGAATCGTAAAGACATATTTTGAAGACTACTGTCAGGCATTTAACGAAGTCTGTCATGCGCGTACTTGTACGTGCGATTCGAGAAAAGAGATTTTAAAACGTAGCGATCACCCTTCAAAACTTCAATAATTTTTAAGGGACCTCTATACTTGGAATCTAGTTTTGTCTGGTTTCGCTCCTCGTTGTGTAGCAAAACAAAATCCCCTACAGTGAAAGAATACAAACCCTTGCCCCTTGTCTTGTCTAATCGTGTTTTATCATATCTGGCACTTTTCTCAATATTCGCAATCACCTGGTCCCTAACTTGGTCAATGCCAACCTCATGTACTATGTCGTCAGCAAGCATAACAGACAACGGCCTAGCAACCTTTCCTATGAGCAGTTCTAGTGGACTAGATTTCGTAACACGGCTCTGAGTGCAGTTTAAAGCGAGTTGTATGTCAGGTAGAGCATCCTTACAAGAGCCGCTGGTAGTCTCTACCGCTATGAGCATATTTTTAAGAGTGCTCATTACGCGTTCCTTTAGGCCATTCGTTCTAGCGCTACCCGTCGCGATTAGGTGCAGTTTGATTTTAACAGTATCGCTATAATCATTGAACTCCTTACTCGCGAAGCAACGACCCTGATCGGCAATAACACGTGACGGTGAGCTATACAGTGAGACACCAGCTTTAAGAGCTTTAATACTACTAGATGTATCAATGCGTTTTAGTGAAGTGTAAGTTTTTCGAACTCATGTGCACAGGTAAGCCCTGCGCTAATACTTCGCGTCCAATCATGATATCTTAACGTAGGCAAAAGTCTGGTAAGACATGAAAAAGAACCTCTAAAGATATCCTGTCGATCTCAACAACAGTCAATATTTGCAAGATAGAAATTACAGAGGTCTGCCCTATACCAGTCATAGTCACAAGTCACAACATTATAAACACACAACGAACATTCCGCTCCCGAATCATAATAAAAGAGTAACTGCTCACCAGCGTGTCGAAAAAGTTCCGAAGGCGCGTCTACGACGCACAAGTCCACTTGTTTCTCCTTAGATGGACCGGCTCCACCGCTGCTTCGTTGGCCGCTTTGGTTCGGACAGTTGTTCGCGTAGTGGCCTTGTCCCAGGCAGGCAAAACAGTTAACTGGAGGTTTTCCCGTTGGTGGAATGTTCAGGCTTCGATCAGTTGCCGTACTGCTTTACATCTGCTGCTTGAAAAACATTGCATATACCTACTTGTGGTCAAATTTCCCACAGTGGTGGCACTTGATGTTCGGGTTAAAACTACCCAGATGGACCTTTTTGCCAAAAATGAAACTGCTTTAAGATCTTGTGATTTCGTGTTTTTATATCACTTGTGAATGCCAGCCTCTGAACACGTAACTCAAAGCGGGAAATGTGAGACAAGATGTAGCTATGGCTATTTGCTCTGTCTGTAGTCAATCCATTCCATCTTGACATAATTGACAACATCAAGCCAGCAGCATAGCATAGGTAGCAAGGCACGCGTTCGCATCAGGATTTTTTTGCATAAAGGCCAATCAAAAAAAAAGCAACTGAATCCGAAAAATCGTACCTTTGAATAAATAGTTCATTGAAATCCGTCCATTTCATTCCTAGTCTAGGATCATTTTTGAGATGTAATGCAAGTGGCAAATCATGTAACAGTACGGGTGACTACGTTATCAGAGGGTTTTGAGCATGCAGAATACGGATTTGCCTGTCGCCATTCCGAAATTTGAACCGGAAGTACGGTATACCGGAAAAGATGCAGCCCATGCACAAAAAATCGTCTTAAATTTAGTAAATTGTTGTTTCAGTACCCTAAAAAAACCGATTTTTATGGTTTTTTTATATGTTGTAAAGCACAATATAGTCATAGTAACCCAAAGGGGTTTGCGTAAAAATGTTGTCATTTGTAAAAGTCATACATTTTCAAGGTCAGCGGCCATTCGTAAAAGTGGTAAATTATGATAGAATTATAATAAATAAACAATGTTTGTTAGGTAATGTAATAAATACTCTTTTCTCTTCTCATGCTCAAAAAGTGTGTCATATTAGACTTATCAAGCGAGACTCAAGTAGTACATGTAAACCCTAGAGAATACATTATATTCATATTTTCCCTAGGGAAAATATGAAATGGAAAATATAATGATTTACATTTACAAAACATTTTTCACTTCTCATGCTCTTAAAATATTACTTTAGTCTCTGCACATCGGGACTGAAGCTCCTTATTAATCTCTAGGGATTAAAGTATATATTTTTTTAATTTACTTTGGAAACCCCTAAACAGCCAATCACAGTGTTTGTGAATGGAGGATTATTGCCTTTATTGCCATTTTCAGTTATTGTTTATGGACCATTTTTAGGCCATGGAAATAACCTCAAAATGACAACAGTGCAAAAATATTAAAAAAATCGAAAAGGTAAAAGCTCCTATTATTGACAGTGCTCCAGTTATGAACAAACCTATATATATAATGTTTCTGAGATTGATATGCTTTTAGTGTTACAATTAGATATATGAAATTATTCGGGATTACCACTATTAGAATAAAATGTTCAGTATTGATAAGATTTCTTTTGAAAAAAAAGTGAATGTTCATCACTGGAGCATTATCCATAATAGGTGCTTTTACCTTATGTTCTCGAGGAGGATTTGTAATTGTCAACACAACGTTTTTTTCTGATTTGATGTTTTTCGAAGCCAGTAAGTACTTAAAGCATGAATGACCTTCTACTTTGAGATTGCAAACCTTTTTCAACGAAACTGTCACGTCCTACCGGGTGGCAAGTAAAAAACTCAGGAGAAGTTTAAAGAATTTATTGGAAGTACGCCGGTAGCGTGAACAGAAGAGGGTAGTAGGTTCGTAGGGGGTGGTCGGGTTCTGCGAAGCGAGCAAGCACTTCCCTCGCAGTTTAGTGGCGCGGAGCGGCGGTGAAGAAATCGACGGCAGCCCGACGGTGTGCGACGACAGGACCCTGGCGTCGGGGGTAGCACCCGGTGTGTAGCACCGGATCCCACTCGACGATCCTGGTCGCGTATGTAGAGGCCGCACCGGCCAAGTAGTGAAGTAGTCAGGCGTAGAACCCGCGATCCGTGTTATGCTCCCAGCGGAGCAGTAGGCAACCGTGGATGTAGGTACCCCAATTCGTGGAAGTAGGTACCCCAAGCCGTGGACGTAGGTACCACAAACCGTGGACGTAGATATCCCAAGCCGTGGACGTAGGTACCACAAACCGTGGACGTAGATATCCCAAGCCGTGGACGTAGGTACCCCAAGTCGTGGACTCTGGAAATCCCAAGCCAGGTGTCCAGCATAGGCATAGTCCTTGCCAGCCGCCATTGAGGGGTGAAGCCCCGGGGGAATAGCTACTTTAATTTAATTATTGGCGGTGGCAAGAACTACCGGAACAGAGTTACAATTTATAGAGAAAAGAAGTTTATTACACGAAAAAGTTAATTTCTCATTTTACTTTTTCGAAAAAAAAAAGGCCACTTTTCAATTGACAACAATTCATATGTGCTAAGGTAGTAAAATAAAATACCGTTTGTAGATTTTACTCTGCTAATTAAAGTAAAAATATTTTTGGTTTTTTTATGCAGTAGTTTATTTTTAATTTAGGAAAAACAGTAAATAAAGTCGGATTGTGAATGTTAGGAATACACTTATAGTGCCCTTAGTCCATTTATTACCAAAGGAATTGAAAAAAATATACAACTGTCATATCCATTGTTTATCTGTCTGACGGATTACTTGATTCTAACGACACGCTTTCGATTCTCGTAATATTATTGTTTTGATATGCGCTATTTAAAATGAAAGTGACTAACGGATTTGTAAAAGCGGATAGCCGCAATCTGCCCAAAGTAGACGAATTTATGTTGTTACAGTTGGTATGGTTGACAAGTGACATGACATGACAATCAGTTCCGTTTCTGTTTAAAGTTACTTTTTTAATTTTATATCATGCTAAGATCACGACATCAGTATTCCTAAGTTTGTATATACGGTCTTTTTAATGACTATTTCTTTAATAAATTATTAACGACGAATTTAAGTTAAATAAAGAAAAACCGAGAAACACGGGTAGTCTAATTTTTAACCAGCTATTATAAACGCGAAAAAACATAAATGCTTTTTTTTTTGAAATGTTGTCAATTGGTAATCAATCACAATTATTATTGAAAATAGGCTTATCCTTTGCCTTTTAATTATGGTTAAACGTTAAACCTAATATATCGATAAACCGCACATCACTGACTGCAAACTTACGCACACTAATGCAGAGTGTCACACACGAACACACCTAAAAAGTGGTACGCTTTTGAAATCCAATCGAAAGCGGTCACATATAGACTACTCTTTTGAACGAAAGGCATTTGTAACAGGTGCGAAGAGTACTATTCAATAGAAAAGCCGATAGATAATAGATTGCTAATAAGCCGTTTTTACACTACCGGTAGTAAAACATAGAGATATGTTTTACTACCTCTATGCCAATAATCTATGGCAATCTGCTGTCTGTTTGACAGTTATCAGTTATTAGTAAACAACAACATGACTGATTCTCTTCGGGTATTTGACAAGATGGTGTCGCTTTCATAATTGTTTTTATTTTTTTGCATATTTTGTTGTTTAATGGATAGTAATGATGTATTAATATGCAGTAAATTAACATTCAAATGTGCAGTATAATGAAGAATTCAAGTTTGAACACGTATCGCCTTTGGAAGGATTGCTCCAAGAAAATCCCATCTGGTCTTCGTAAACTTCTACCTACATCGCTTCACGGAGGCTAGAGGATCACCGTACAACGTTGCCTTATGATTTTTTTTGATATGTAAATGTAAAATATACACTTGACATTGGCAAAAATGATTGCTCGATATTGCGACCGGTTGCCATTAAATAAATAAATAATAATAACAACATGACTTGACAGAAGCGCGTGGAGCTAACCCCATATGCTTCTGTTTAGTCCATTTGAGAAAATTCTCTTTTACCGAACAATTGTCTTCGCGTGTGATATCCATGGACTTATTGCTCTAATAAGTCCATGGGAGTGTCTATAAATAACTCGACATTGGCGAAATACACCTTAACAGGAGTGAAAGACATTAATTAAGAATAAAAAAAAACAACAACATAAGATCTGTTTTAAAATAGTGAATTTAAGTGAAAGTGAAGTGACATTAAGTTAATATTACATTGTTTGTTTATAAATTGCAAAACAGGTACACAGGTAAGCAGCGTAACAACTACATTGTTACAGTACACATACCTACAACCCATGGTCTAATAAAACAAGGTCTTCTCTTCCGAAAAGGGAAACTTTTGTACATCATCACAAAGTTGCCACTTGATTAACCACCACCCAAGAATAAGTAAAATTGATTTTACGTTAGTGTTCGATTTTATTTCAAAACAAATATATCAATATACATATATATATACATATATATATATATATGCATTAAAATAATTAACAGGGTTTTTTCTTAAACATAAATTCTACATTACAATGTGGAATTACAACCTGATACTACAGGCATCACGGGATTCACCAGATCAAACTGGCCGGTTACAAATTTGTCAACTTGATGCTTAGAGCATATTACCTGGAGCCGCACTTCAGTACATTACCCCTCTGTCGAAAAACCTGCACAATATGCAAAAAGTTATACAAAACCTATTTCAAAATCGATTTATGGTCATTCACAAAATCGCCGCTAGCCAGGGAACACTCATTGGAAAAATGCCTGCATGTGCTGTAAGTTCGTGTAAAAAAACGATCAACGACTTCAAGCTTCGAAAAAGATGGTACAACATTTCATTTGTAAGTAATTTTATAATTTTATATACGTAAAATAATATTTTTATAAAAATATTTTCATCGCACGTCAAATTTAACGATTATATGCATTCGATTCCAATTGTTACTTGGATTAGTCCGTACTCCTCACGAGACTCGGTTTTAATGCTTTGTGAGAAATGACTTAACAGTTTTTGAAATAAAGTCGATAATACTAATAAGTTAAATAATTGTTTTCATCAAAATGATGACGTCGGTGCACTCTAGCCTAGCCTAGCCTCTAGCGTCGGCTAGTCTCGATTAAATAAATAATTATCGACAATAAGGAAGATTTACTAAGGACCTGAAAATTACCTACCGAATACAATTTATTCTAAGTGTATATTTTACAGTTTTCCAAAACACCCGGAATTGAAAAAAATATGGACCGCCTCATGCAGCAGACAAGCAAATTGGGTGCCTACGCGTACTAGTTCCATATGTTCGAAACATTTTGATGCAAGTCAGTATCGAACGCTACCAAGCAAGAGGCGAAAGTTAATAGATTTTGCTGTACCTACTTTATGTTTATATGAAAAAGTAGGTATATTTAGTATTTTAGTAAGTATTTCACGTTTCACTCTTAAATATTTACTTATACAAATAAAGACCAATGACCATAGTATTTTAAAATTTTCATAACTTTGTCAAATATGATCTAATACAAATACAGTCACTAAGGTTTCTTCTCATAAAACAATAATAAGAAACATTGGACTATAATCTCCATGAGTGGTCAAGATGGCAAACTTTGTGAAAAATATATAATTTTAAATTTCTTAGAGGATGTGTATACTATTTTTCCTTCGCTATAACGATAGTGATGATAATTTATCTGATTTGTCCTATTGTTGACTGGTAGAAGATGCTTTATAATATTAGGTCCTCCCCTTATACGAAATGTCTTCTTAGTGCAATAAAGTTTAAATAAATAAATTGTGATGAATATCAGGTTCAGTTACGTATCACAGAACTCGAATGTGTTTCCCCGTTATTGATAATGATAAAGTAATTGGTAGACAAACTTTAGGTAGTGGTTCACGCATTTTTACTTATTGATTTAGTATTTACTATACATGTAAGTACGGCTAAGAGATCTGCCTTCGGAGACAGGGCGACTTGTGTGTTAGTTATTTTCGGCTTACTCCGCGTATAATAAATTACTCTATTGTTTTTTACCATCCTACGCAACATTAGTCCTGTTATTATAAATAACTAACCGTTACGTTTGCTTTTAGAACAACATTCCGAGGAGCATTGACGAACCACTCATTCAAGTAAAAATTAACGGTGCCGTAGACCTGCCCAACACTGAAACTGAACCACTTCCGACTACCAGCAAGGAGAATCAACAACCTATTCCAAATTCAATACGAGTATAAGAACTGAGTTTTAGAAAAAGAAAATTAACTGAAAAAGTAGACGCACAAGGAAAAAATTTAAACGCCTACAAGCAAAAAAAAACACGTTATTTAAAAACAAAAGTAGCCTCATTAGAAGACCTTTTAAAAAAATTAGACGAAAAATCTTTAATTGATAAAGAGCAAAAACCCATTTTACAAAAAATTGGTGTTAAAAGTGCTGAATTATTGAAAAGACAGTTAAAGAACAGCGAAACGGAAAAGTTAAGTAGAGATAAATTTTCCCCTGAGTTACGGTGTTTTGCTTTGACACTTCATTACTATTCACCGAAGGTGTACCGATATGTAAGGAAATCTTTCGGAACATCTTTACCTCGCCCCCGTACAATAACAAAGTGGTATGCGAATCTTTGGGTGCCCATGCAGGGAAATGCAGGTTCCATTTCACTGCAATTAGGACCCACCTGCGGCAGTATCTCCAGCATCACAAGACCCGGCCCCAGCCACCCAGGCTGCAATTATTCCGGCCGCAGCATCTCCTGCCACACTGTCAGCAGGCAATAATAATATTAATAATGATGTGCTCCTTCCCACAGCTAAAGTTAAACTTATAGCGCGAGATGGTACAGAGGTGCATCTCAAGGCCCTTCTTGACAGCGGGTCTCAGCTGTCATTCGTCACCGCCTAGACAGTACAGCTGCTAGGTTTGAAACCCACGGAAACTAATACCAATATTGTAGGTATAACTAACGCAAGAAGCAATGTGAAATATTGTTTGCCATTAGAAATACATTCACTTGTCAATACATTTAGATTCACCACCAATTGTCATGTGGTTGAAAATATTACTTGTAAATTGCCCCAAAATAAATTAGACATGAAAAACTTCATGCTGCCTCCGCACATTAGACTGGCAGATGAAGAATTTAACATCACAAGTGAAATTCACTTGCTAATGGGTGCTGACGTATTTTTCCAGACACTGCTGCCACCGGAGCCGTCTACGCAGTGCCAGAGCGTCGCGAGTGCCGACCTGGCGTCGACGTCGAGCAACCGGCAGCAACCTAACGTGATCAATACGCTGTTCGGCCATGTCATCGGAGGGAGCACACCACAGGAATCTCCTAAAGTTTGCAACAAAGTTTCTTTAAAGTGTACATCTTGTGATTCAGACCTTTCTGAGTCTATCACTCAATTCTGGAATACTGAGAATGTCCCTCAAGTATTTAATGAAAAATCCTCAGAGCAAGAACTCTGCGAATTCATATTCAAAAATACTGTTCAGTTGAAGGACAACCAGTTCCAAGTTGAACTTCCACTAAAACTCCCGTTAGATCAGATAAACGATACATTAGGTAATTCATTTCAGTTTGCTTTAAAGACCTTCTTAAACTTAAAAAAACTGCATAACAACCCAGATCTGTTTGTAGAATATCGGGGTTCATCCATGAATATTTGACATTAAACCATGGGCATTATGTAGATATTGAATTGTACGAGTTAAGTAAACAACCTGATTATTTCTTGAGCCACCATGCTGTTATAAAAGCAGACAGCAAAACAACGAAATTACGAGCTGTCTTTGATGGGTCCATGAAAACAAATAAAAGAGTCTCGCTTAATGACTTATTATTAAATGATCCAATTGTGCAACGAGACCTATTTGATATTATATTATTATTTCGGTTTGGCGACTACACGGTCACTACCGACATAAAACGTATGTTCAGAAACGTACGCTTGTGCGAAGAGCACACCTCCTTACAAAACATTTTATGGAGGGATAGCCCCAATGAAAGTATTAAATGTATTAGGCTTCATACCGTCACATACGGTCTCAAAAGTTCAAGTTATTTAGCCACTCGGTGCCTTGACGAGTTGGCTACAAAGTATGAACATGATATGCCATTAGCATCATCTATACTTAAAAATTGTACATATGTAGATGACATATTGTATGCTCACAACTACTTAGAGAATGTCATTAAAGCAAAAACGGAGTTGTGCAAACTGTTAAGCTTGGGTAGTTTCCAAACAATTGTAGAGTTCTGGCTGACACTGCTTCAACTGACCAGCATTTTGATGAAAAAGAGCTCCAAAAAGATGAATGTAGTTTAAAAACGTTAGGTCTTCATATAGTGATGAAGGAGGATTCGTTTAAATTGTCTTGTCCAGAGCCCTTTGACGAAAATAAAGTCACAAAAAGGGATATACTCAGCTGCATAAGTAAATTTTATGACCCTATGGGTTTCGTAAGTCCCATAATAGTGCATGCGAAGGCCATTATGCAGAAAATAGGGTCTACAGGCGTCGATTGGAATGCTGTACCCCCGGACGATATAAAAAACGAATGGTTGGAGTTTGCTTCCAGTCTAGCGGTAATGCCTCCAATATTTATCAATAGGAACATTCATGTATCTGATTCAGACACGGTCGAGCTTATTGGTTTCTCTGACGCGTCGAGTTCCACAGCATATGGCTGCTGTATTTATATACGAGTCATCAGCAAAGGTACGTCAACTATGCACTTACTTTGCTCGAAGTCGAGGATAAACCCCCTTCAAAACAAAGGCATGACGGTGCCGCGCCTCGAACTCAACGCTGCACTTCTTCTTTCAAAGCTTATAGCACGGGTTTACAATACGCTCAAACTCAAACTAACAATTGACAGCGTTCACCTCTATAGCGACTCTCAAATTGTGCTTGCTTGGTTGAACACGGCGACAACAAACCTCCAAGCTTATGTTGCAAATAGAGTCAAGGTAATAAAAGAACTCTCAGGTTTCTGTCATTGGCATTATGTTAACACAAAGGACAACCCCGCTGACTACATCAGCAGAGGAGTCAGTCCGCACTTGCTTGAAGCATGTGGTTTATGGTGGCATGGCCCCGAGTTTTTGCATGACAGTGAGTATCAATATCCATCTACTGTAGAAGTGCCAGCGACCTTACCCGAAGTGAAGCCTGCATCGGCATTCTCCAGCAACCAAGTCACCGCGCAAGCGAGCACACAGGACAATGTTTTCGAGAGATTGCACAAGTATTCTAGCATCAATAAAATGGTTAGGATACTCTCATATATATTGAGATTCATTTCGAACACTAAATTAAAAGCAAAAAGAAATAATGAATATTTACCAAGTTGCAAACTAAATAATGCTCTTATGTTGATAATTAAAAATGAGCAATTAGCTTTCTTTAAGGAGGATATAGATTCTCTGCAGGCAAGTAAACCTGTCAAAGGTAACTTATCGCCTCTTCACCCATTTATTGATGGTCACGGTCTATTACGGATCGGTGGCAGACTTCATCACTCTGATATATCTTACAACCAAATCATACTACTAATCCGATCATACTTCCCAAGGGCTCAATAATAACTAAGCTCATAATAACTAATGAACATATTAGGTTATTACACAGAGGTCCCACTCTACTGCTTAGTAGTTTAAATCAGAAGTACTGGATTATAAATGGTTTGAATGAAGTAAAAAATGTAACTCAAAAATGTATATTATGTTTCAGACAGAAGGCAGAAGCCTCAAAACAGCTGATGGGTTCCTTGCCGGCTAGTCGCGTCACTGCATCTAGTCGCCCGATTGAGAAGGTCGGGGTGGATTTCGCTGGACCAGTCCAAGTCAATCTTTCTTGCGTTAGGCGATCCGTTATTGGTAAAGGATACATTTTAGTATGCGTGTGTTTTGCCGGGAAGGCAGTTCATCTAGAGCTGGCTTCAGATTTAACCACAGAAACCTTCCTAGCGTGTTTAAGAAGGTTGATTTCAAGACGAGGATTGCCCACGGAAATTCATTGCGACAATACTAGTACCTTCAAGTGCGCAAGGAGCCAGTTAGTTGAGCTTTTTTCACTGCAGTCTTCACAGAGTCGCAAAGCGCAAGTGCACGAATTTTCGGCACAAAAGGGCATAAATTTCCATTTTATACCTAGTGTAGCATTACCGCTACAAATCGCGTTGGTTCGCGTTAATTATCGCTAAATTATTTCGCCTTTTTCGTTTCTCAGCCTTTTTGGTATTATGGACTTGTTCATTGACCGGTTAGAGATAGACATTTCTACTGCCAGTTTTGAATATTGAATTCGTTTTTGTTAAATCCGATCCTTGTAATAATACTGTCATTCAATCTCGTACTCTTGCCTTGATACTTTGGAGAATTTGATCGAATCTTTTCGCATTCAATGGAATCTTTTCTGCATTAAAACTAAATAAGCCTTATTCAAGTGCCGCGTCCGGTAATGATCAGTTACGCCAACGCCTTTGTTCCAACGCCATGGAGTCGATTATAGACGGATCGTTATAGTGCTGTTGTCCTCTGTGTGTCCGGATAGCGGGTGAGTTGGCTTTTGATGCCGTTCTGCTTTCACTGCTCCCCTTCTTTAGGAAGCCATCTCCCATCTTGTCTGTACTACTTTGTGAGTAAAGGTGTTCTTTTCAGCACCTCCGCTTACCCCATATCACACGTCTCTTCACTACCCAGCGGAAGACCTGGACGGGTGGCTTAGCAGTTCACCGTGTGATTCGCCAACGAGTTCGCTTGGCGATGGCTCGTCGACTGCGGTAGTGCCCGCAGATTTTACCCGCAGCGTCAGTTGCGGCAAACGCAGTTCTACAGATGTGTTTACGTTCGGCGGCGAGTCGGCAACAACGGAATTGTACAGGATAGTCCCATATATCGCTAACTTTTAGCATTCTAAATTCTAAGATAGGACTCCGCGAACTCCACCCCAACCGATGTAGGTTACCTTTGGATAATATTTCGGCCATAATTTTAAATACGTAACAGTACCTTTTTTACCGTCTAACACCTAAGAATTATACCTGTATTTCCTTTCACTCCGAACTCATCAGTTTTTATCATGAAGCGCTTCTTGAACTTTTTCTGATGGGATTTATCGTAGTTCAGTTTTACCTTAATAAAATTTTATACAAGTTTTGGCCTGACCGTGTTCTGAGGTGGACGTCTAGTTTTATAAGGCGCTGTACTTTAATTTAAATAGCTTTAATTGTGTGACAAACCGCAGACCTTGTTATATTATTCGTTTCGGTTACCAAAAGTTAAGATCTGTGTCAGCCTGCTAATCTAGTTTTATAATAGCATTGTGATTTATTTTAATTTAATCTTGATTTGTTCCCTAATTATATAACCTCGTTAAAAATTCGTTCGGTTTTATTTTACTTTTACAGGTCTAAATTAACGTGCTGGTGGTTTTATCGCAACCATCCCGTGTAGTGTTCCGTACCTCTATTTTTTTGGAGCGCTACACTAGCTACTCGCCTACTTTCGGTGGACTCTGGGAGGCAGCCGTGAAGAGCACCAAATATCACCTAAAAAGAATATTGAAATGTAATGTTTTAATATATGAACAATTGTCAACGGTACTGACCGAAATAGAGGCTGTCCTCAACAGTCGTCCACTGTTACCGTTGTCGTCAAATCCAAACGATTACTGTTATTTAACACCTGGCCACTTTATAATAGGCAGTTCATTGACAATGTATCCAGAAAGAGATGTATCCAACATATCTAACAATAGGCTTAAATTTTGGCAGCAATGTACTCAATTAAAACAGTCATTTTGGAAAATGTGGTACCTACAAACAATACCTTAATGTACTTCAAAATAGACCCAAGTGGCGTACACTTACTAATAATATTACAGTAGGTAGTCTTGTTATATTAAGAGAGGACAACAGTCCCCCTATGTCTTGGCCAATGGCCCGAGTTGTAAAAGTGTTCCCTGGTCATGACGGGATAGTAAGAGCTGTGGAAATCAAAACCTCAAATGGTAAAACCCACACCCGCTCAATCACTAAGGTTAGCCCGCTGCCATTAGACCCTTTAAATGTATTGTGGTATGATAATGTACGTGTTAGTTTGTATGTGTTGAATTTAAAGTTTTAATTGTTCTGTTGTATTCAAAAAGCATTTATTTTAATGTGTTAGATTTATAAATTATATAATATGTAAGTTGTGGTATTTGTGTTCAGGCCTTATTTATGAGTCTTGCTATCTCTCTCTTCCCCCCTCTCTCTCTCTCCTGGTTGACTATGTAAGATCGTATGTCGGCTCCGTAATAAAATACATCTGTTAATTAAACAGCCACATACAACAGTCAGACTTAGAAAACTTCATATTTGATGCTACAAAAAAAGACTTAATATTATCAAAAGTTATTAGACATAATGTAGATGGCTGGCCAGATAAAAGGAATGTGGATAGGGAGTTGTTACCCTATTTCAATAAGAAAAATGAAATTAGTTATGATAGAGGTTGTCTTTTTTGCGGCTACAGGATAATTATTCCCCTGTCTTTAAGAAAGTTACTGTTAGTAGAACTGCACCGCAGCCATTTTGGCACTGTGCGTATGAAACAGATCGCCCGTTCATATTTCTGGTGGCCTGGTATAGATTCCGAAATAGAAAGCATAACAAATAACTGTATCACATGCTTATCGAATAGAAATAACCCTACAAAAGGACCGCAAAAGTCATGGCCAGTAGCACCAACTGTGTGGTACCGAATTCATGCTGATTATTTAGGACCATACTATAATAAAATGTATTTAGTGGTTATTGACAGTTACTCAAAGTGACCGGAAGTTATAGAAATGAACACAATTAACGCGTCGCGAACCATTGAGGTTTTCAAAACTTTATTTGCAAGGTTTGGTTATCCCGTACACTTGGTAACTGACAACGGCCCATCATTTGCGAGCCTAGAATTTAAAAAATATTGTTTGTTAACTAATATTAAGCATATCTTTTCCCCACCATACCACCCAGCCACAAATGGTGCAGCAGAAAGATTTGTAGAAATATTTAAAACACATGTAACAAAAATTAAAGAAAGTGGCAACACCATTAGTGCTGCAATTAATTTATTCCTTTTTGATTACCGAAACATGCCGCACGGCACAACGGGTGTGACGCCAGCTAAATTAATGCTAGGTAGAGAGTTAAGATCTAGGTTTTCTTTATTAAGACGACCACCTATAATGGAAAAAACACTTGAAATGTTAGAAAAACAAAGAAACATAGCATCAGGCTCTAGAACAGTTAAGTTTAAAGTAGGGGAGAAGGTTATGGTTAAAGATTATAGGAAAGATCACAAGCCGTGGATCCTAGGAACGATTATACAGGAGTCGGTACCGGACACCACTTACATTGTTGAGGTGGAAGGTTGTAAATGGAAAAGGCATGTAAACCAATTAATAAATTGCAATAACAGTTTATTAGAAGACTGAACTATAACAATCATTCGTAGGACTTTGTCTCGATTGTAAATTGTTATTAGTATTAGCATGTAACTAAGTTAGGTACGAATTTATAGCTATAAATTCATATGTTATAAAATTGTACATTAACTATTCGTAGGACTTCGTTAGATGTGCACAATAGGTGTGATGCCAAGGATGGGTTAATGTACATTTGGTATTTGTTGGAATCCTCCAACATATACATAATTAAGTTGTTGTTGTTGTAAGACAGGAGAGCAGGTATGTGTGTCAGTTCTGGTGGTGGAGAGTGTGGAATTTGTGTTCAGGCCTTATTTATGAGTCTTGCTATCTCTCTCTTCCCCCCTCTCTCTCTCTCCTGGTTGACTATGTAAGATCGTATGTCGGCTCCGTAATAAAATACATCTGTTAATTAATCTAGTGTTTTACTGGGGGATACGACATAAGTGATTCAGGCCGCGCCCCGAACATGTTGGCAATACCGCCAACACTAATTTTATTTACCTAAATTAAAAGATTTAATTAAACTTAGTAACCTAGTTGTGTTATTTGACGTTTCGAGTAAGTTAATATTAAAATCTCCACAAACTATAACCTGCTTCTGGCTATCACATGTTAATTTTAACACAAGTTCCATAGTATGGATGAGCACGAGTTATCATCCATAATATAATCCATAGCACACAATATAATTCGGTAAATCAGCTATATCTATCATAATTCTTTATTCAAGCTACTTTTGTTCTAAAAACTCTTATTTACCATGTAATCTTCATGTAATCATAAAAACTTACCTTTGTCTTCACCATCAAGCAGGAGAACAGAACTACTGAATATAAATTGGCCCGCACCAAAGTACACGTCTACTCAAGCTCCGACAAGAAACTGAGTTAAGTAAGATACAAAAGGAAATAACAGTTTTGCCATAATAATATTCGGCCCAGTGGGCATAACATCCCTCATGGGCAAACTTGGACAGTTTCACGGTAGAATATCCAAGGATGGGTCGTGCTTTATCTCGAGATGTCAAGGCTGTCGTTTTCACAGGGGCCGAATATTTTAGGAAAATAAAACCAGACAAAGATAGTTTTGAATATAAAAGTGACGCAAATAATATCGCCAAGATTGTGGCGGAAGCTACGGGGTACTGCGAAAAAACCGTAAGAAATGTAATAACTGCGGGAAATTCATCAACTGAAAATCTAGGCCGACTGAAATTTAATTCGCCCAAAAACCCGAAAGTTAGAAAGAAAAAATATGTAATTGATGATTTGGACTTGGGATTGATCAGAAAAAAGATTCATCAGTTTAATGAGATCGAAAACACAGTGCCAAGTT